>CM077675.1:446362366-447600491 GCA_039707655.1 Elymus sibiricus | reverse complement strand
AATTGTGACCGTTGATTTCTACCACAACATATATAAAAGCACAAATTTTCCAAAAAGAGGCTTTAGTCACGCTTAACTTAGACGTACATGTAACTGCCACGAGTCCACGAGTGTATGAGCAACTGCAAGTTCATATTACAGATATGTTCAGCCAAGTTATGTTTATGTTCTTAAACTGAAATTGGATACACTGCAAGCGTTCTGGTAGCATGCTCGGTAGCATTCGGCCTGTGTCATGCATGAAGTGTGACATTACCGAAGATGCAAGACAAAATTAAAGTTTTTTTGTCTATGAAAAGGCTTTCTTAACAAAAGGCAAGAGTGCCATTTGGATATAAACCATATGTAACATGACTAATGTCACTGCAACGCAGGCACGATCGCCGGCGACTGGCTCAAGTACTGGATCGAGGTGGGTGCGGTGCTCTCCTCCATCGGCCTCTACTCGGCGACGCTAAGCAGTGCGGCATTCCAGCTTCTTGGAATGGCGGACCTAGGCCTCCTCCCCCGTGTGTTCGCGCTACGCGCCCCAATCTTCAGCACTCCCTGGGTCAGCATCGTGGTCACCAGCCTCATCACCCTCGGCATGTCCTTCTTCAGCTTTAACAACATTGTGGCCGCTGCCAACTTCCTCTACAGCCTCGGCATGCTCCTCGAGTTTGCCACCTTCGTCTGGCTTCGTATCAAGCGGCCCGAGATGTCACGCCCCTACCGTGTGCCGCTTCGACTCCCGGGCATTGTTGTCCTCTGCCTTGTCCCCTCCGGGTTCCTTGTCTTCGTCATGGCCATCGCTGGCTGGAAGGTGTATGCCATCAGCGCTATGTTCACCGCGGCAGGCCTCGGGGTGTATTACCTCATGAAGTTTTGTAAGGCGAGAAGGTTCCTCAAGTTTGGCACCGTCGACGGAGACGGTTTGATGTATGAGCGTCACCAGGAGAGAGGAAATGTGGGTGTTTGAGGGTTGTGATTCTCTTGGTTTCGCACAAACACTTTTGATTTGGTGGGTGCAATCATGACATATAGTAAGTTGCAAGTCGATAGTTTCTCTCCTTTTCTTTCGTGTGCAGAGCAGTGATACACCGTTTTTCATAGCTTACTAGAAGCATACACGTGCTTCGATGCGCCGCTTTTCACTATCGCTTTTTCTTCATGCACATCATTGCTTTTCTCTTCTCTTGGTGGATCCATGTTTGCTGGCTAATATTCAATGGGTTATTCATTTCTTGGGTTGTTGTGTGGTTGAGCCTAGCACTATTCTATTGTTGGTTTTCTTTTTCTATGAGGTTTTGTGTGGTAGGAGAGAAGCATTGCTCGGTTATGGACTGTTTGGACTGTATGTTTTAGATTGGATGATAGCCGTTGGTAGCTTCCTTATACACATGCTCCATACCTTGTGAACCCATCAAAAAATCTTTGCAATTCATAAATATTATGACACATGGTTACATCATGGCTTGGTGAAACATATAGAAACATAATTCTACAATGTAAGACCTAAAAAGAAACTATTTTCAAATAGTGGCATGAATCAGCAAGTCCCTCTACCGAGCATTCTGAGAGAACAACTAGATGTTCCGTGGGCTCTTCGCCTCAATGAGGTGCGAGGAACCCGTGTTTGGTGTGTGTTACATATGCATTAGTGGATATGAGGGTACTGTTAGGGAACGTTGCATGGGAAACAAAAAAATCCTACGAACACCCAAGATCTATCTATGAAGATGCATAACAACGAGAGGGGGAGTGTGTCTGCATATCCTTGTAAACGAAAGCTTTAAAAACGTGGTTGATGTAATCGTACGTCTTCACGATCCAATCGCGATCCGTCCCGATATAGCGCCGAACGGATGACACCTCCGTGTTCAGCACATGTGCAGCTCGATGACGTCCCCGCCTCCTCGATCCAGCGAGCGAGGGTAGGAGTAGTAGATGTGATCTCAACCAGCACGACGGCGTGGTGGAGATGGTGGTGGTGCAGTGCCGGCAGGGCTTCGTCAAATGCTGCCGAAACCGATCTGAGGAGAAAACAGAGTTATGGGATTGGTAGGGTTGCCACCAGGGCGTGGGAATTGGTGTGTGCAGCCCCTCCCTCTCCCCCACTATATATAGGAAGCAAGGGGGAGGAGGGGGCACGGCCCTAACACCTTCTTCAAGGGAGGGGGCGGCGGCCAGGAGGGAGGAGTCCTCCCTCCCCAAGGCACCTCCTAGGTGCCTTGCCCCTCAGGGTTTCTACCCCCTAGCCGCATAGGCCCTTGGGGGGATGGCCCAATAAGGCTAGGGCGCCCCCTTACAGCCCATACTGGCCTAAGGGGCGTGGTGGAACCCTCCATGGACTTCCGGACCCCTCCGGAATTCTCCGGAACCTTCTAAAAGCTTCCCGGTTGAAAGCACAACTTCTCCCTAGGTGGTTTTGGTAATTAATAACAACATATATTTCATTGGACTAATGTTTCCACCAAGTGTATCTCAGGAAAAAGTTCAGTGATGGGATGGCTAAGGATTGTGTGGAGAACTTCACCAAGGAAAGGAAGGAATAGGATTGGCCATGCTTCAAGGATGAGGACTCTACATTTTACATTTTGTGAGAAATATTTTTTGAGTCCATAGGAAAGCCAATACTATTAAAAGGGGATGAGGTAAATATGATGATCTGGTTGCTCAAGTGCTTAGAGATTAGCCACCAAAAATACTCACCCACTTTCCCACACAAATCTTCTGTCCGAAGCCAAAAGTCAAAATTCGGTGACACCAACATTCCCATTCGAATCCACCAAGTTTTTGTTGGGGAACGTTGCATGGGAAACAAAAAATTTCCTATGCACACGCAAGATCTATCCATGGTGATGAGCATCTACGAGAGGGAAAGTGAATCTACATACCCTTGTAGATCGCTAAGCGGAAGCGTTAAGAAACGCGGTTGATGTAGTCGAACGTCTTCGCGATCCAAATCGCAAGCCGTCCCGCGATCCCATCACGATACGTCCCGCGATCCAATCATGGTCCGTCCCGCGATCCAATCACGGTCCTTCCAATCTAGTGCCGAACGGACGGCACCTCCGCGTTCAGCACACGTATAGCTCGATGACGATCTCCGCCTTCTTGATCCAGCAAGAGGGAGCGGAGAGGTAGATGAGTTCTCCTGTAGCGCGACGGCGCGGCGGTGGTGGTGGTGGAACTATTCCAGCAGGGCTTCGCCTAAGCGTTGCTGAAAACTAGAGGACTTGATCTATCGGGAGAGAGGGCTGCACTATGGCCTTTTTTTGGGTTGAAGTGCTTTTGCCCTCTCTCCCTCTAGTATATATAGGAGGGAGGGGAGGGGCTGGCCGGCCGAAATCTCCTCCTAGGAGTCGGCTGCAAGGAGGAGGAGGTGGAGGAGTCCACCTCCAATCCTACTCCTAGTAGGATTCCTTCCCTTCCCCCACTTGGATTTTCCTTTCCCTCGAGCCCAGCCGCATAGGCCTTCTTGGGCCGGCCGCCCAGCCCACCAGGGGCTGGTGCGCCACCCTCAGGTCTATGTGACCCACTTGGGGTGTGGTGGGCCCACTTGGTGGACCCCAGAAACCCATTCGTCACTCCCGTTACACTGCCGGAAATACCCGAAACTTTTCCGGAGTTCAAACACCAACTTCCTATATATCAATCTTTACCTCCAGACCATTCCGGAGCTCCTCATGACGTCCGGGATCTCATCCGGGACTCCGAACAACCTTCGGTCACCACCATACATAACTCTATACTACCGAAACGTCACCGAACCTTAAGTGTGCAAACCCTGCGGGTTCGAGAACTATGTAGACATGACCGAGACACCTCTACGGTCAATAACCAATAGCGGGACCTGGATGCCCATATTGGTTCCTACATATTCTACGAAGATCTTCATCGGTTGAACCTCTATGTCAAGGATTCAGTTAATCCCGTACGCTGTTCCCTTTGTTCTTCGGTATGTTACTTGCCCGAGATTCGATCGTTGGTATCTCTATACCTAGTTCAATCTTGTTACCGGCAAGTCTCTTTACTCGTTCCGTAATACAAGATCCCATGGCTAACACTTTAGTCACATTGCTTGCAAGGCTTGTTGTGATGTTGTATTACCGAGTGGGCCCTGAGATACCTCTCCATCACACGGAGTAACAAATCCGAGTCTTAATCCATGCCAACTCAACAGACACCTTCGGAGATACCTGTAGAGCATCTTTATAGTCACCCAGTTACGTTGTGACATTTGATACACACAAGGTATTCCTCCGGTGTCAGTGATTTGCATGATCTCATGGTCATAGGACCAGATACTTGACATGCAGATAACAATAGCAATAAACTGACACGATCATATGCTACGTTCACAGTTTGGGTCTTGTCCATCACATCATTCTCCTAATGATGTGATCACGTTATCAAATGACATCTCATGTCTATGGCTAGGAAACCTTAACCATCTTTGATCAACGAGCTAGTCTTATTAGAGGCATACTAGGGACACAGTGTTGTCTATGTACCCACACATGTATTTGAGTTTCCAATCAAAACAATTATAGCATGGATAATAAACGATTATCATGAACAAGGAAATATGATAATAACTAATTTATTATTGCCTCTAGGGCATATTTCCAACACTCTCCCACTTGCACTAGAGTCAATAATCTAGCTCACATCACCATGTGATTAACATTGTAATGAATCTAACACCCAATGAGTTCTGGGGTTCGATCATGTTTTGCATGTGAGAGAGGTTCTAGTCAACGTTCTGCAACATTCAGATCCGTGTGTTCTTTGCAAATCTATATGTCATACTGCATATGCTACCACGCTCCACTTGGAGTTATTCCAAATGGCTGCCCCACTATACGTATCCGGATTGCTACCCAGAGTCATCCGGATTGGTGTCAAAGCTTGCATCGACGTAACCCTTTACGACGAACTCTTTGTCACCTCCATAATCGAGAATCATTTCCTTAGTCCTCTAGTTACTAAGGATAATTTTGACCGATGTTCTGTGATCCACTCCTGGACCACTCTTGTACCCCTTGACAGACTCATGGCAAGGCACACACCAGGTGCGGTACACAGCATGGCATACTATACAGAGACTATGGATAAGGCATAGGGGACGACCTTCGTCCTTTCTCTTTCTTCTTCCGTGGTCGAGCTTTGAGTCTCACTCAACTCCACACCTTACAAATCAGGCAAGAACTCTTTCTTTGACTGGTCCATTTTGAACTCTTTCAAAATCTTGTCAAGGTATGTACTCATTGAAAGTTTTATCAGACGTCTTGATCTATCTCTATAGACCCTGATGCCCAATATTTAAGTAGCTTCATTCCAGGTTTTCCTTTGAAAAACTCCTTTTCAAACAACCCTTTATGCTTTCCAGAAATTCTACATCATTTCCGATCAACAATATGTCATCCACATATACTTATCAGAAATTCTATAGTGCTCCCACTCACTTTATTGTAAATACAAGTTTCTCACAAACATTGTATAGACCCAAAAACTTTGATCACCTCATCAAAGCGTATATTCCAACTCCGAGATGCTTGCTCCAGTCCATAGAAGGATCGCTGGAGTTTGCATACATTTTAGCATCCTTGGGACTGACAAAACCTTCTGGTTGTATCACATACAACCTTTCCTCACGGAAACCGTTAAGGAAACTCTGTTTTGACATCCATCTGCCAGATTTCATAATCGAAAAATGCAGCAACTACTAACATAATTCCAACAGACTTTAGCATCGCTACGGGTGAGAAAGTCTCATCGTAGTCAACTCCTTGAACTTGTGAAAAACCCTTTGCCACAAGTCGAGCTTTATAGACGGTGACATTACCGTCCGCGTCCGTCTTCCTTTTAAAGATCCATTTGTTCTGAATGGCCTTTCGCCCTTCAGGTAATACTTCCAAAGCCCATACTTTGTTTTCATACATGGATCTCATCTCGGATTTCATGGCCTCTAACCATTTCTCGGAATCTGGGCCCATCATCGCTTCTCCATAGCTCGTAGGTTCATCGTTGTCCAACAACATGACCTCTAAGACAGGGTTGCCATACCACTCAGGAGCAGTACGCGTCCTTGTCGACCTACGAGGTTCGATAGTAACTTGATCCGAAGCTTCATGATCATCATCATTAACTTCCTCTTCAACTAACGTAGGCTCCATAGAGACAATTTTCTGCGTTGCGCTACTCTCTGGTTGAAACAAAGGTTTAACAACCTCATCAAGTTTTATCTTCCTCCCACTCAATTCTTTCGAGAGAAACTCTTTCTCGAGAAAGGACCCGTTTTAGCAACAAACACTTCGTGCTTGGATCTAAGATAGAAGGTTTACCCAACTGTTATGTTAGGGTATTCTATGAAGATGCATTTGTCCGCTTTGGGTTCGAGCTCATTAGGTGAAAACCCTTTTTCACATAAGCGTCGCAGCCCCAAACATTAAGAAATGACAACTTAGGTTTCCGCCAAACCAAAATTCATACGGTGTCATCTCAACGGACTTAGATGGTGCCCCTTTTAAAGTGAATGTAGTTGTCTCTAATGCATAACCCTAAAACGATAGTGGCAAATCGATAAGAGACATCATAGTTCGCACCATATCCAATAGAGCACGACTACGACGTTCGGACACACCATCACACTATGGTGTTCCAGGTGGCGTGAGTTGTGAAACAACTTCCACATTGTCTTAAGTTGTATACCAAACTCGTAACTCAGATATTCACCTCCATGATCATATCGTAGACATTTTATCTTCTTGTCACGATGATCTCAAACTTCACTCTGATTTTGTTTGAACTTTTTCAAACGTTTTAGACATGTGTTTCATTAAGTAAATATCCCCATATCTACTCAAATCACCAGTGAAGGTAGGAAAATAACGATATCCACCGCACGCTACAACACTCATTGGACCGCATACATCAACATGTATCATTTCCAATAAGTCACTTCCCCGCTCCATCAAGCCGGAAAACGGGGTTTTAGTCATCTTGCCCATGAGGCATGGTCTGCATGTCTCAACCGATTCGAAATCGAGTGAGTCCAAAGATCCATCGGCATGGAGTTTCTGCATGCGTTTTACACCAATATGACCTTTAGCGGCAGTGCCACAAGTATGTGGTACTATCATTATTAACTTTGCATCTTTTTGGCATCAATGAACATGTGTATTACTACGATCGAGATTCAATGAACCATTCACATTGGCTGCATGACCATTAAAGTATTATTCATGTAAACAGAATAACCATTATTCTCTAACTTAAATGAATAACCGTATTGCAATAAACACGATCTAATCACATTTATGCTCAACGCAAACACCAAATAACATTTATTTAGGTTCATCACTAATCCCGAAGGTAGAGAGAGCGTGCGATGGTGATCACATCAACCTTGGAAACACTTCCAACACACATCGTCACCTCGCCCTTAGCTAGTCTCCGTTTATTCCGTAGCTTTTATTTCGAGTTACCAACATTTAGCAACTGAACCGGTATCTAATACCCAGGTGCTACTAGGAGTACTAGCAAGGTACACATGAATAAAACGTATATCAAATATACTTCTGTTGACGTTGCCAGCCTACTTATCTACCAAGTATCTAGGGCAGTTCCGCTTCAGTGACCGTTCTCCTCATAATAGAAGCACTTAGTCTCGGGTTTGGGTTCAACCTTGGGTTTCTTCACTGGAGCAGCAACTGGCTTGCCATCCATGAAGTTTCCCTCCTTGCCCTTGCCCTTCTCGAAAGTAGTGGTTTTACTAACCATCAACACTTGATGCTCCTTCTTGATTTCTACCTTCGCGGTGTCAAACATCGCGAATAGCTCGGGGATCATTATTTCCATCCTTGGCATTTCATAGTTCATCGCGAAGCTCTAGTAGCTTTGTGGCAGTGACTTGGAGAACTATATCAATCACTATATTATCTGGAAGATCAACTCCCACTCGATTCAAGCGATTGTAGCACCCAGACAATCTAAGCACATGCTCGCCGATTGAGCTATTCTCCTTCATCTTGCAGGCAAAGAATCTTGTTGGAGGTCAAATACCTCTCAACATGGGCACGAGCCTGAGATCCCAATTTCAGCTCTTAGAACATCTCATATGTTCCGTGACGTTCAAAACGTTTTGGAGCCTCAATTCTAAGCCGTAATGCATGACGCACTGAACTATCAAGTAGTCATCAGAACGTGCATGTTAAATGTTCCCAACATCTACAGACGACGCTTGAGGGGGTGGCGCACCGAGCGGTGCATTAAGGACATAAGCCTTCTGTGCAGCAATGAGGACAATCCTCAGATCACGGACCCAGTCCGCATTATTGCTACCATCATCTTTCAACTCTATTTCTCTAGGAACATATAAAAATTCAAGGGAGCTACAGCGCGAGCTAGTAATCTACAACATAATTTGCAAAGACATTTTGACTATGTTCATGATAATGAGTTTAGTTAATCATATTACTTAAAAACTCCCACTCAAATTGACATCCCTCTGGTCATTCGAGTGTCACATGATCCAAATTCACCAACCCAAGTCCGATCATCACGTGAGATGAGGTGGTTTCAATGGTGAACATCTTCATGTTGATCATATCTACTATATGACTCATGTTCGACCTTTCGGTCTCTTGTGTTCCGATGCCATGTCTGTACATGCTAGGCTCGTCAAGTTTAACCCAAGTGTTCCGCACGTGCAACACTGGCTTGCACCCGTTGTATGTGAACGTAGAGTCTATCACACCCGATCATCACGTGGTGTCTCAAAACGACGAACTTTCGCAATGGTGCACACTAGGGGAGAACACAATTTTATCTTGAAATTTAAGTGAGGAATCACCTTATAATGCTACCGTCGTCCTAAGCAAAATAAGATGCATAAAAGGATTAACATCACATGCAAATCATAAGTGACATGATATGGCCATGAACTTGTGCTTTTGATCTCCATCTCCAAAGCACCGGCATGATCTCCATCATCACCGGCATGACACCATGATCTCCATCATCTTGATCTCCATCAACGTGTCGCCATGAGGTTGTCGCGCCAACTTTTGCTTCCACGACTTTTGCTAACTCGTAGCGATAAAGTAAAGCAAAACGGCAAAAATAATTAAAGACAACCCTATGGCTCCTGCTGGTTGCCGTACTCATCGACATGCAAGTCGTGATATTCTATACAATACATGATCATCTCATACAACACATATATCTTATCATGTAATTGGCCATATCACATCACAACATACCCTGCAAAAACAAGTTAGACGTCCTCTATTTGTTGTTGCATGTTTTACGTGGCTGCTACAGGTATCTAGCAAGAACAATTCTTACCTACGCACAAACCACAACGGTGATACACAAATTGCTATTCAACCTTCTCAAGGACCGCCTTTGTCAAATCCGATCCAACTAAAGCAGGAGAGACAGACACCCGCCAGCCATCTTTATGCAACGAAGTTACATGTCAGTTGATGGAACCGGTCTCTCGTAAGCGTACGAGTAAGGTTGGTCCGGGCCGCTTCATCCCACAATACCGCTGAATCAAGAAAAGACCAAGGGAGGAAGCAATCTGAATATCAACGCCCACAAACTCCTTTGTGTTCTACTCGTGATCTCATCTACACATAGACCTAGCTCATGATGCCACTGTTGGGGAACGTTGCATGGGAAACAAAAAATTTCCTACGCACACGCAAGATCTATCCATGGTGATGAGCATCTACGAGAGGGAAAGTGAATCTACATACCCTTGTAGATCGCTAAGCGGAAGCGTTAAGAAACGCGGTTGATGTAGTCGAACGTCTTCGCGATCCAAATCGCAAGCCGTCCCGCGATCCCATCACGATCCGTCCCGCGATCCAATCATGGTCCGTCCCGCGATCCAATCACGGTCCTTCCAATCTAGTGCTGAACGGACGGCACCTCCGCGTTCAGCACACGTACAGCTCAATGACGATCTCCGCCTTCTTGATCCAGCAAGAGGGAGCGGAGAGGTAGATGAGTTCTCCGGTAGCGCGACGGCGCGGCGGCGGTGGTGTTGGAACTATTCCAGCAGGGCTTCGCCTAAGCGCTGCTGAAAACTAGAGGACTTGATCTATCGGGAGAGAGGGCTGCACTATGGCCTTTTTTTGGGTTGAAGTGCTTTTGCCCTCTCTCCCTCTAGTATATATAGGAGGGAGGGGAGGGGCTGGCCGGCCGAAATCTCCTCCTAGGAGTCGGCCGCAAGGAGGAGGAGGTGGAGGAGTCCACCTCCAATCCTACTCCTAGTAGGATTCCTTCCCTTCCCCCACTTGGACTTTCCTTTCCCTCGAGCCCAGCCGCATAGGCCTTCTTGGGCCGGCCGCCCAGCCCACCAGGGGCTGGTGTGCCACCCTCAGGTCTATGTGACCCACTTGGGGTGTGGTGGGCCCACTTGGTGGACCCCCGGAACCCATTCGTCACTCCCGTTACACTGTCGGAAATGCTCGAAACTTTTCCTGAGTTCAAACACCAACTTCTTATATATCAATCTTTACCTCCGGACCATTCCGGAGGTCCTAGTGATGTCCGGGATCTCATCCGGGACTCCGAACAACCTTCAGTCACCACCATACATAACTCTATACTACCGAAACGTCACCGAACCTTAAGGGTGAAGACCCTGCGGGTTCGAGAACTATGTAGACATGACCGAGACACCTCTACGGTCAATAACCAATAGCGGGACCTGGATGCCCATATTGGTTCCTACATATTCTACAAAGATCTTCATCGGTTGAACCTCTATGTCAAGGATTCAGTTAATCCCGTACGCTGTTCCCTTTGTTCTTCGGTATGTTACTTGCCCGAGATTCGATCGTTGGTATCTCTATACCTAGTTCAATCTCGTTACCGGCAAGTCTCTTTACTCATTCCGTAATACAAGATTCCGTGGCTAACACTTTAGTCACATTGCTTGCAAGGCTTGTTATGATGTTGTATTACCGAGTGGGCCCTGAGATACCTCTTCGTCACACGGAGTAACAAATCCCAGTCTTAATCCATGCCAACTCAACAGACACCTTCAGAGATACCTGTAGAGCATCTTTATAGTCACCCAGTTACGTTGTGACATTTGATACACACAAGTTATTCCTCCGGTGTCAGTGAGTTGCATGATCTCATGGTCATAGGAACAGATACTTGACATGCAGATAACAATAGCAATAAACTGACACGATCATATGCTACGTTCACAGTTTGGGTCTTGTCCATCACATCATTCTCCTAATGATGTGATCACGTTATCAAATGACATCTCATGTCTATGGCTAGGAAACCTTAACCATCTTTGATCAACGAGCTAGTCTTATTAGAGGCATACTAGGGACACAGTGTTGTCTATGTACCCACACATGTATTTGAGTTTCCAATCAATACAATTATAGCATGGATAATAAACGATTATCATGAACAAGGAAATATGATAATAACTAATTTATTATTGCCTCTAGGGCATATTTCCAACAGTTTTACCCTAGACAGAAGCCAAGCCAAACCCTAGAATCTCGGTACTACCAGCTTTCCATTCGGTGCAACCGAAACATGTGACCAACTCTCTGTTAGCCATTTTTCAAGAATCGGTCCCACCGAGTCTTGAGAATCGGTCTCACCGAGTGTTGGACCAACTCTCTGTTAACCAGTTTCTTAAAATCGGTCCCACCGAGTTTGAGGAATCGGTCTCACCGAGTTTTGGTAACTTCCTAGGTCACCCTTATCGGTACCACCGAGATTCATATATCGGTCTCACCGAAAACGCCAATGTTGCCACATTTTGCACTAGTCGGTACAACCGAGTTTTCACTTCCGTTTGACCGAGTTGAGCAATAATGTTGTAACGGTTGGATTTTTGGAGATGCCTATATATACCCCTCCACCACCATTCACTCGAAAGTGAAGCACTCAGAACATACACCCACTTGCCATATCCAATTTTCTGAGAGAGAACCACCTACCCTTGTGTTGAGGTCAAGATCATCCAGTCCAATCATATGGATCTTGATTTCTAGCCTCCCCAAGTTTCTTTCCATCCAATTAATCTCTTCTACCCATGCCAAATCTGTGAGAGAGTCATTGAGTGTTGAGGAGACTATCTTTTGAAGCACAAGAGCAAGGAGTTCATCATACTACCACATTTATTACCTTTTGGAGGGTGGTGCCTCCTAGATTGGTTAGTTGTTGC
Organism: Elymus sibiricus; assembly: GCA_039707655.1. Taxonomy (NCBI): domain Eukaryota; kingdom Viridiplantae; phylum Streptophyta; class Magnoliopsida; order Poales; family Poaceae; genus Elymus; species Elymus sibiricus. The sequence continues at coordinate 447,588,289 of CM077675.1, read as the reverse complement.
TTGGGAGCCTCCTTCTTCGTGATTGTGGAGTTGAACCAAGAGAGTTTGTAAGGGCAAGGAGATCGCCTACTTCGTGAAGATCTACCCCGAGTAAGGCTAGTCCTCCGTGGATGTAGGCCATCATGGAATAGACGAGGTTGCTACCTCGTGGACCCTTCGTGGGTGGAGCCCTCCGTGGACTCTCGCGACCGTTACCCTCCGTGGGTTGAAGTCTTCATAAACGTGGACCTACGATAGCACCACCTATCGAAACCACGGGAAAAATCTTCGTGTCTCCAAATTGCGTTTGAACTTCTTATCCCTTCATTTACTTTCATGTGCATGTCTTTACTTTCCGCTGCTATACTCTTAGACCTACATGTGTAGGGTGACCTTGACTTGCTACAATTGCTAAAATCTGCCAACAACTAAAATTGGGAAAAGGTTAGATTTTGTTTGGTCAAGTAGTCTAATCACCCCCCTCTAGACATACTTTCGATCCTACAAGTGGTATCAGAGCCAGGTTTCCATTGCATTGGTCTCACAACCTAGGAGAGTATGACGTCTAGTGAGGAAAATTATCACCGTAGAGGTCCATATTTTGATGGTACAAACTTTTCTAGTTGAAAGTATAAGATGAAAATGCATATTCTTGGTCATAACCCCGCTGTATGGGCTATTGTTCGTGCTGGCTTGCAAGGTGAATTCTTTGGTGATGGAAATAAACCGGATCGTGAAGCGACCGCGGAAGAATTGAAGATGTTGCAATACAACGCTTAAGCATGTGACATTCTTTTCAACTGCCTATGCCCCGAAGAATTCAACAAGATTAGCCGTCTTGAGAATGTAAAGGAAATTTGGGATACATTGGTTGATATGCACGAAGGTACCGAATCCATCAGGGAATCTAAGTTGGATGTGCTACAAAGTCAACTTGACAAGTTCAAGATGAAGGATGGTGAAGGAGTCGCGGAAATGTACTCTAGGCTTGCCCTCATCACCAATGAGATTGCCGTCTTAGGAAGCGAAGAAATGACCGACAAATTCAGCATCAAGAAGATCCTTAGAGCCTTGGATGGAAAGTATGACACCGTGTGCACATTGATCCAAATGATAACTACAAAGATCTCAAGCCTACATAAGTCATTGGAAGGATTGTTGCTCATGAGATGTCACTCAAGGACAAAGAAGAACTTCACTCCAAGTCAAGCGGTGCATACAAAGCCACAAGTGACACTCCGCTACATCAAGTGACAACCTTGTAAAATGAAGAGATAAGCCTCATGGTCAAGAAATTCAACAAGTTCTACAAGAGTAGAGGCAAAGAAAGAAGCTCCAATCCAAGATACGAAGAGAAGCGTTCATCTAGTCGTGACCGAAATTGTTACAATTGTGGAAGGCCCGGACACTACTCCAATGAGTGCACGCCCCCCCCACAAAAGAAGAGAAGAGTCACCTAGAAGAAAGAGCTCAAGAGATGAGTCACCTCGAAGAGAGAGAAGGAGTAGAGATGATCGTTATGAACGAAGACCCTCAAGGAGAAGTAGGGACTTGGGGAAGAAGGACAAGTACACCAAGAGCTACACAAGAAGAAGACATCAAGCTCATGTTGGTGAATGGGTTTCCGGCTCCGAATCCGACAATCACTTTGAGAGAAGCTATCACTCCAACTCCGACTATAGTCAAGATGAAGGTGTTGCCGGACTTGCACTCGTTTCCTCCAACTCCTACGACATATTTGATTCACCAAATGAAGGGAGTGGAAGTTGCTTCATGGCTAAAGGCCCCAAGGTATCACACCCCGAATACATTGACTTCAATAGTGATGAGGACGACTTACTTGGAGATGATGACTTGCTATTTGCCAAAACTAGTGATATTAGTCAAAATGATCTAGATGATAATCATGCTAGTCAAGATAAGTCGTGTGATGATGATAAGAAGGAAATAGAGCGACTAACTAAAGAATTAAATACTCTTAAGTTAGCCCATGAATCTACTCTAGAATATCATAGAGAGCTTGTAAGGACTCATGAGAAGCTACGCTTCGAGAAGCTCAATTTGGAGCAAGAACATGAGTTTCTTAAAGCTATCAATGACGATCTCCACAAGAAGACTTCTTCTTATCTAGCCAAACGACTACTCTTGTCTACATTTATTCCACAAGTTAAGACTAAGCAAACTAGTAACAAAGGCAAGAAAGGTTCTTCAACTAATAGCAATAAAAACGATAAATCCAATGATATTGCTTCTAGTAGTTCTATTGATTCCACTAATGATTCTCTTAGCCAAATTACACTTGAGGAAGAAAATGGTCTATTGACAGGGACTATAGAAAAGGGTATCTACAAAAGTCTTGCCGGATGTAAGCAATTCGAGGAGATTGTACGCAAGCATGGAGGATACCGGAAGAACCAAGGCATTGGCTACTTCAACGCCAGTGGAGTTGAATGGGAAGAAGGTCAATACCCCAAGCCGAAGTTTGTTCCCCAAAAGGAGAAGTATGAACATACTCTTCCCAAGGGAACAAAAGCTCAAGATGACCTTCAACCACAAGACCACAAGCTCAAGGGCAAGGACAAGCTTCAAGAGGAGATTGACATATTTGAAGATGAGTCCCAAGCCATGGTCAAGTGGGTTCCCAAGGCTACTCCAAGCTCTACTTCAACTAGTGCTACTTCAACTCCAAGGATTCCCATCAACTTGATGTTGGTCCCCAAGAAGAAGAACTAGGGAAGTTCTTGAGGGGTGACTTCACCAATGAAATTCACTCACATTCATTATTGGCAAGGACTATTTGCAATCAACTTCAACTTTATGCAATAGTTCAAGGAGTCACACATTCCCTCAAAGGTAAGCAAGGGACAAGGTAATTAATGAATCCATGGACATCATGTATACATTGCACTCCATGTCCATAGATATCTTTGTATTTGTCTCTTGTGTGGGACTAACCCATGTAGGTGAGAAGAGTAAGAAAACAACGAGGATTGCTCCCAACTCAAGATGATCTTCATCACCATTGAGCATCCACCACTACCTCACCCACATGAAGTCTTTTACGAAAAACCCAAGGTTAGTTTATCCCTCTTAGGGGGGATGTCACATCAAGAGGGAGCTTTACTCTAAGACTTGAGTTAAAACATCTCTTAAAGATGTGAACACATTAAAGGCTTTATGTAAAAGTGGCAACCCCACTTGTGCTTAAACGATGAATATGACCTATGATCAAGTATTCTTACTTGGATCCTAAGTCAATATACTCATATATAGATGACTCCGTCATCGCCAAAGTGCTTCGTTGATACTAGAGTGGTTTTGCATGTTTTCCATATTTCATTTGACAATTTATTGTGTGAGCATGTTGGTATGCATATCTTTTCTCATTCGAGGATATCCAATTGTTGTTATTTGGCTTTCATTTTTGTTTGGCCAATTGGATATGCAAGAATGCCTAAGTACCTCTCTCTAGCTATCTATGCTTTTTCGTCTCAAATCCGAAGAGAAAACAAAAGAAAAGGAAAAAACAAAAATAAACAAACATACGCATCAGCAATAAGACTGAACGACCGACCGACCGAGAAGCATCCTACTTGGACGGCACGAACGCGTGCGCGCTGTGGGGTGCTTGAAGCGAGTGCCGCTAGCATCTCGCATGAAGTGCTTTGTATCTCTCGCGCCAAAATAGGAACCAACCTCTTTCTGATTGACATATTGAGATTCTTGTTATGGGCCCATTTGTCTATCTTTAGCCTTGTCTTCTCGCATTTGGCCCATGTCCATATGAGAGAGATTGGGAGAATAGAAAATTGGACAGGACAAGTGAGAAAAAAAGGAACCGAAAAATGAGCAACACATGTCACCAAGACATCGAAGAGGATACACTGAAAAAATAGTTGAGGAGGGGATTAAAGAACAAACTATTGGTTTGCACCTCGTTTATTTTAGAATTTATTAAAGAAAAAAAGTTTAAAGAACAAACTATTTTAGAGGATACACTCGAAGGTTTGGGCTCCCACTACGATCAAATTCTTCTGTTGGCTGATCCTTCAAGATAGAGTTTGGACGGCGGACAGCAGACAGACTGCTCCGTAGGGGTTGGCCAAATTGTGGTCTATGCCAGCTATGCAAGAGGGAACCGAAAACGGCAGCCCACCTGATGTTCAATGTCGGTTCACTATCAGAGTTTGAACTACATCTACAACTGGTTGGGCTGGCAATCGCCGACACTTTCTTGGAACGACATCCACACGGTGAAACAATGGTGGAACATGGGTGAGAGACAACCGGGCTATTCAAGAAAGGCGGTCAACTCGCTGCAAATGTTTGTATGCTGGGAGATCTAGAACGAAAGAAATGATCATGTCTTCCATAACAAGGCAGCTTTACCCACTCGTGTAGTGGCGAAAATCCAAGAAGAAGCAAAAACTTGGGTAGTGGCGGGAGCTAAGTTTCTGGGTATCATTTTACCGGGAAAGTGATCCCATATTCAAGCCTGAGTGGTCGTGTAACTGTTCAAAACACTATTCTTCTTCTTCTCAGTTAACGTGACGAGACAAAGCTTTTGCCTTCGTTTAAAAAAATAATTCAAAGCAGTACAAAGCAAAGCCTCGACACAACCTTTAGCCATCAAATCCCTTCGTGCTCGTGTCTTGTCTCGCGTGCGTGAGTTCTCGTCGAGTTGCCATGTAGATCGATCTACACCAGCAGCGCACGTATGTGTTACACTGACCATGCTAAGCTAGCTTCACGTGTACAGGAGCAAGGATTTTTTTTGAGGAAACGCAGGAGAGCTGCGATTTCATTCATAGAGGAAACGACGGGAGACCGTCAACTATACAAGAACTGCCTATCCACAGGACAGGCAGGCAATAAAGCAAAAGAAAACAAAAGAAAGATCTAAAGAAAAGGAGCTGAACACGGCATGGGGTTACTCTCGCGTCATCAAATGTTTCCCTCGAGCTAGCAGCCACAACCTTGAGCTCGTCTTCGATTAGCCCCAGTACCGCATCCGTGTGGTGCTCGATGTTGTTGAAGATCCTGTCATTCCGTTCCTTCCAGATATGCCAGAGAGTCAGAAGGGCAATCGAGCGCATCCGCTTCACTGCTAGCCCACTAGAGCTTAGCTGAGCCAGCCAGTCTTGGGTGAAACCATCCACCATCCGGTGTCCACGAAGCTGGGTCGAATGACGTAATATGGAACCGTTGCGCCGTGGCCACCCACATCCGCCTTGACCATGGGCATTCCTTGAAGAGGTGGATGTTGGTTTCTAGGTTACGACGACACATTGGGCAAAAGTAGCAATTTGGCCAAGGTCGTGCCATGAGACGATCGGCGGTAAGCAGCCGATTGATTGACAGGAGCCATGCGAAGGGCTTGATCTTCGCAGGAGCCCATGCCTTCCAGATGGTCTCATAGATTGGCGATGAAGTGGCACCTTGGAATTGTATCTGGTAAGCGGAGGCTGTAGAGAAATGTCCAGAGTTCGTAAGGTTGCAGATGAACTCGTCAGGACCATCCGAGAGCGGGTCCGCGGCCGCCAACTTAGCCCAAAGTGTCACGAACTCCGGTAGGTTGGCGGCGGAGACGCGGCCTTGCACATATTTGATCCAGGTCTGGTTAAGGAGCGCCGCGTGGATGGAGCGCATCTTCCTCCGTGAAACTGCGAAAATCCCCGGCGCAATGGAAATGGGGGCTTCCCCGTTCAGCCAGCTATCAAACCAGAAGGTGGTCGTCTTCCCGTCGTGGACCAGTGCGGTAGTTGCAGCCGCGAAAAGCATACGATCAGTGGTGGAGCGCGGAACCGGTAGGCCTATCCATGGCTTGGTTGTTGCTGTCCTCTCCAGCCAAAGCCAGCGCAACCTTAGTGCCACCCCAAAACGCTGCAGGTCCAGGATGCCGAGGCCTCCTAGCTCACGAGGCCTACAGATTCTTCCCCATGCCACTTTGCAGTGACCGCCATGGAAGAATTCCTACCCCTTCCAAAGCCATGCCCTCCGGATCTTGTCAATCTGCTTGCGCACCCACGCGGGCATCTCATGCACTAACAGCCAATATACCGTAAAAGCCGATAGTACTGAGTTGAGCAGCACTAAACGGCCGGCAACCGCGAGCATCTTGAATTTCCAGCTTTCCAGCCTAGCCAAGATCTTGTCAATGAGCGGTTGGAGTTCAATCTTTCGCAGCTTCCGTAGAGAGAGCGGCAGTCCAAGGAATTTGCAGGGGAATGTTCCACTGGCGGCTCCCAGCGGACCGGCAATATGTTCGATGCAAAAACACGTGCCGTTGATGGCGAGCACCGTGCTCTTGCTAAAATTGACTCTGAGACCCGTAGCGTCCCCGAACGCTCGCATGATAGAGCGTAGGGTTAGCACCTCTTGCCTAACCGGGTTTAGGAAGATGGCCACGTCATCCGCATACATAGAGGTGCGAAAAGTTGGCACCTTTCCTTTAATCTTCGAGAGAGCCCCATCTTGCACCGCATTGCCTGCCTGCATGCCTGCCTGCCTGCCTGCTTAGCACGTACTCATACACTGTTGTTTCTAGGGTTTTTGGACCTACTTATGGGATCAACTAGTGCGAGTGGACTGACTTTTACTTTTGGGTCAGTCGACTGAACAACCTTGTTTCAGTCAACTTATCTACGTATGCGGTATCTTCCAGGCGGCAACCTTGATCTCGGGCGCCTCGCTCACGAACTAGCTGTGGGCGCTGTCTGCCGGCATAGGATTTCTCAAGCGCGTACGCTCGCTTGCGGTGCTGGTGCTTTGGTCCATCTGGCGTGAGCATAAGCAAGCTCATCTTTGACTCACAACTATGTCTGTTTTTTTATTTTTGTTCCAGTTACAAATCGACTCGATCTTGGTCTGATTTTTTTTTGCCTCAGTTGCAAATTTATCCTCGACTCACTATCAATCCTGGTCCTTTTTTTCTGCCTCAGTTGCAAGTCCAACCTCAACTCACAACTGGCGCTATTATTATTTTTGTTTTGTGTGTCGGGTTTCAATGGTTTTTTTTTTAGTTTTCTTTTTCATCCATATTCTTTCCGTTTTCTCCTTCTTTATTTTTTGGGTGATATTATATATTCTGTTCGGTTTAGAACATTCCGGTTTTTTTATACATCAGGAATATTTTCTATGCATATTTAAAAAATATATAATACATGACTAACATTTTTTTTAAATACATGTTTTGATGTTTACTGTTTTATACATGTTGTACATTATTTCTATACATCTCTGATATTATTGATATACACATATTAGTTTTTTTCAAATACATGATTAGCATTTTTTTTTTAAATGCATGTTCTGATTTCTACTTTTCCCGTACATGTTGTACTTTTTTTATACATCTGAAACACTATTTTTATACACATTTAATATTTTCCAATGCTTGATTATTATTATTTTCAAATGAATTTTTTTATGTCTACATTTTTCATACACATTGTGCATTTTTCTTATACATCAGAAACTTTATTCTTATACATCAGAAACATTATTCAAAAAATAATATAAATACACGATTAACAATTTTTAAATACAATTTTTGAGGTCTACTTTTTTCGTACATATTGTACATTTTTCTTATACATATGAAACATATTTTTATACACATTCAACATTTTTTCAAGTACATGATAATCATTTTTTTTCAAGTACATGTTTTGATCTGCTTTTTGTCATACACATTGTACATTTCCGTGTACATCTGTAAACTTTTATTTATATATGTTCAATATTTTTTAAATACATAATTAACAGTTTTTCAAACACATGTTTTTGAACATTTTTTGTAATATATGTTAAACATTTTTTTAAATACACATTGAAAAAAATATTTTTAATGATATGATTTTTCAAACTATGTGTATATTTGTTAATGTCAACAAAATTTTTCTTTTAATTTTATCAACATTTCTATAAATTTGCTCGAAGATTTTTTACACTGCATGAATTTTAAAAATACACGCGAGTAAGGTTTACTTTTCATGTCCTTGCCAAAAAAAGTTTACTTTTCATGAAAAAAATTCTGTGTGTTGGGAATTTTTTTAGAAACTAAATAAATACAATAATTTCACTCTTGCATGTACACACATGGTGTTTATATTGAAAATAAAAAAGACATCCTGCGCATGGCTCACTGTGTCATGCAACACATATTGTTGCACATGTAAAAACAAATGGGTGTCCAATGCTTCACGGTCGACTCGTGGGGGACTGCGCGGTGACTATTTATCGCATTAAGCGAGACGGTAGAGAACCCTCGCTGAAGCATCTGCAGTACTTGGGTCGGCCCATCTTCGTGCAGATTAAAGGAAAAAGAAAGGCCCATATTCGTGCATATTAAAGGATATTGAAAACGAAAAAGACATCCTGCGCATAGCTCACTATGTCATGCAACATATAATGTTGCACATGTAAAAACAAATGAGTGTCCAATGCTTCACGGCTGACTCGTGGGAGACTACGCGGTGACTATTTATCGCATTAAGCGAGACGGTAGAGAACCCTCGCTGAAGCATCTGCAGTACTTGGGTCGGCCCATCTTCATGCGGATTAAAGGGGAAAAAAAGGCCCATCTTCGCGCAGATTAAAGAAAAAAAAGAAATTTTAAAGGGGGAGAAAGCAGGGTCGATCCCTCGTCTCCGAAGGAGATTGCCGAGGCTGGTAGCCACTCCACCCACTTCTCGTTAGAGTTTAGTTGTAGGGACGCGACCTACCTGAGGTGGCCCGAGCCAGTATTTTCTGTTTTCTTCTCTTTTTTTCCTTTTTTTTCTCTTTTTTATTATCTGATTTTTCAGTCTTTTATTTTTCTTCTCTGATTATTCATTCCTTTTGCATTTTTTTTCTTCGTTTTAATATATTGTTTATTTTGAATTGTTTTTGTTTCTATTTCAGTTTTAATTTTTTTAGTTCTTTGTTTCTTTCATTTTTATTCCAATTTTTTTGTATCTGTCAACAATTTTTTTAATACAAGTTTTGAGCACTTTTCGAAATGCTCAATTAACATTTTTTTAATACATGATCAACAATTTTTCCAAACATTTAAAAAAAATGCTTGATTAAACATTTTCAAATAAAAAGATTAACATTTTTTAATACATGGTCAACAATTTTTGTATACACATTTACCATTTTCCAGAGGCTTGATTAACATTTTTCAAACGCTTGTTCAATATTTTTTCAAATGCTTGATTACCATTTTCATATACTTGATAAAAAAAATCATCATTTTTTAATACATGATCAACATTTTATATATACATATTTAACATTTCTCAAATGTGATTAACATTTTTCAAATACTTATTCAACATTTTCTTTCCAATGCTTCATTAACATTTATATATACATGATCAACAATTATTAAAATATTTGCTAAATATTTTTCAAATACGTGTTCAACTATTTTTTTCAAATGTTTGATTAACATTTTTATTTACATGATCAACATTTTTTCAAATACTTGTTTAACATTTTTCAAATAATTGATTAACAGTTTCAAATACTTGTTCAACATTTTTCAAATACTTGTTCAATATTTTTCACATACTTCTTCAACATTTTTCAAATGTTTTTTGTAGAATGGTTTTTTTGTAATATATATATTTAAAATAAAAAAAAGCAAAAAACGAAAGCAGAAAACGTAATGAAACACAGGAAAAAGAGGTTGTGGCCTCCCGCGCGCGTGGGCCGGCCCAACTTGCTCGCCCCTTCAACGAGTCGAAAGCCAGACTCCCTGAAGGCGAGATATAGGGGCACCCGAAAAACTGTGCCTTTTATCATACTACGAACTGGGTTGGTACATTTACAAGACGCTTTAGGCGATGGCAACAACAACAAGGCCCAAAAAACAAGGGCCAGGCAAAGGAGAAGGTCATGCTGAACTTAAAAGAAAAACAACAAACAAATAAAACAAGCTTGGGAGGCCACAAACAGATGATGTCAACTTGGATGTGGCATAGCCATATCACATCTAGATTCGACCTAGCTACAACTTGAAGCGACCTGAAGGCACGCTTCCATCATCGCCCCTTCATCACCGGAGCCGGGTAAAACTTATTGTAGTAGATTGTTGGAAAATCGTCGTGCTAAGACCGCATAGGACCAACGCACCAGAATAACACCCACCGCCGATGAAGAGAAGCATAGATCAAAAGGTTCTAACTTAAAGATACACGAATATAGATGAACGAAGAACAAATTTGAGCACATCCATCAAAGACAACCACTGACGGAATACCGCGAGATCCGCCGGAGACACACCTCCACACGCCCTGCGATGATACTAGACGCATCATCGAGACGGGGGATAGGTAGGAAGAATCTTATTCCATCTTCTGGGAGATGCAACCATCTCGTCTTTCTGAGCAGGAGAGAAACCTAACAAAACTCGAAGAAACACCCAAAACAGAGCCTTTTCGCATGCAAGGGATCCACCGCGCCCCAAACAACATTAATACCAGCCCATTACATACCCACTCCGTGCACTCTATAAAAAACATTCTACAAAAAATATTTGAAAAATGTTGAACAAGTCGGGATGGGAGTATCGGGCTGAAGGTTGAACATTCACGCCTTGCACCTTACGCCAAGAGATAAGAGCAGCACAGGAGTAGGGGATTACCTCCACCGAAGAGGGTCTAAACCTGTATAATTCCTTGTGTGTACTCCCACCTGCAGCGTTCAGTAGATATGATTGCCTCTAACATTTTTACCTCCATAGTATTGTCAGGATTATATCCGCTACAAGTGCACTTCAAAATAATTGGAGCATCCACACCCAACATGCAAACTCAGGTCCACTTAAAAGACAACCTCCAAAATTTTCTTGTGGAGCCCGCTTGCCATTGACTCCTGGGAGTCTCCCTGTCCGCCGCCGATGTGCGTAGACTTGTAGGCCAAAGAAGTGGGCAGAAGGGCTCGATGAGGTGTCCAAGAGCCTCCCGTGTGAGTAGAGGAGGAGGGGCATGTCTTGAGATGGACCCTTTGCCGACCCGACACTGGAAATCTTGGGGCGCTCGATTTCTGCGTCGTTGACTTGATTTCAGCAAGATTTTTCGGAGGCGGATGCTCGATTTCGATGGCGGTGCTCGAGTCTAGGCAACGCAATTGGGAGTTCCCAAACACCATGTTCGGGAATAGATGTAGCGCACTTCAATTTCTCTCTCCCTTCCTTGAAATGTGGAGGCCGGGAGATCATACATGGAGCTCCCTCCAAAAAATATGGCCATGGAGACAACTATGACAGCTCTGCTAAAATGGCTTTTTAGTCCTTTGCCTCCATATTAAAGGTTATTAAGCAGTTGGGGGGCTTTTGTCTTCTCCACTAGAGTTGCTCTTACTACCACACTAGTAACTGTACATAGTAGGTCAACTGAGATTTAGTAGGTGAATCCACATGACTAATTCTCCCCTGGCCAAATCTCTTTAACCCTATTCTCGCTCATATGTTTTGCTCGTCCTTTTGGGTTAAGTAATCCACCAATCCTTCCCCACTTCTCTTTTAACATTTCCAGACAAATACTGAAAAAGAAACATCTCCAAAAGAATTGCTTGTACTGAACTCAAGGGTTTTCCTTCTTGTAAAAGCGACGGTATAAACACGAATAATTACACCCGGTAGGAAAAAATGCAGAGAAATGCAAATAAAATAAAATAAACATGCACATGGTAAAAACAAACTACAGATAGTTTTTACAGCAAAAAAAAAAAAAAAAAAAAAAAACTACAGATAGTTCTCCACTTCTGCCCAACTATCCCCACAGCGTTTCGACACCGCGCCACCCTACCGCCCGTCAGTTCCCCGCAGGTCACCCACCCCTACAAGTCAGTAGAACCCTACCGCCTCAAAATGGACACGCCTCCAGCTGCTCATCGCAGGGGTGGCTTTCATCATGGACCTCGATCGCTCTCCCTTTCTCTCCCAGCTCAGCCGAGACAGATCCGCGGTCTCCCGCGCGCTGTCGCAGGGGGTAGCTGTCGCGCGCGCCAGCGTTGATGCCTGGTGTTTTCTCTCCCCTGATGCGTGATCGATCATCAGACTTTCAGACTTCAGCAGCATCATTCACAGCTACATGTTGCGTCCGCCCGGCTCTGATCTCTGAACCCTCGACGTGAACGTGATGCATGCGAGCTCGGCAGGGGGCAACGGAGCAGACCTCCTGCGTCGCCGTCTCGCCGAGGCCAAGGCACCAATGATTTGTGTTTTGTTTCTCTGGACACAAGGAATGAACCACCAATGATTGGAGGTAGAAACAACAAACACGTACAGGCACTCAGGACTCGGTGGGGAAAGGGGGCGACTGTTTTCTTAACACTTGCCAAACATAGTCGTCACATCTCTTGCAGTATCACATGCACTGTCTTCAACCGAGTAGCTATTTGCTAGCTAGAGGCTAGAGCTTCTTGGAACAAAAGCTTGGTCAGATCATGGTGATGTCCATTGACAGTAATCTTCGGTATACTTTTCTCGGAGTGATCGGGTCAGCAGCTAGCGCAAACGATAATAACTTTTCACAGATAGGTGCTGCATACATAGGGCTGCAAATGGTTGTGAGTTGTGACTGCTCGCTGATTATTCCTTATATCTTTGTATATCGTTGCACGGGCGCGCAAAGTCTTGCAATCATACCAGGACCTAGCCTACAAACCTAGTTGGTCGCGAGAAACGCGGGGAAGGTGATGGTGGACTAGTGGGATTTTCGCGCTGTTTGTCTGACGAAATAAGCTCGGAGATGAGATGAGATGACCTCAACTCAACATGCGCCGCGCCCAAAAATAATTCAGCTTCAGAGAAACAAGAGGTTGTGAATGACCAGACCTCTCACATCATATATCACAGGATTAGGTTAACTTGCGACCGGCTTTCCACCAATCAATGCCTTGTTTTCATCGGCGCACGGATGGCACATTTAATATGATGCGATTTGAAGAAAATCTGGTTCTGTGGTACCTAGGCACTCTGCGACTCTGAAGTCTGAACTGGCAATCAGACACACAGTGTCTTGCTTCTTCCAGACAGCTTCAGGCTTCTGCTGCAGTGTGTGTCCTCTCCTCCTTCCCTGATAGGTAGATCACTCCGATCACTGTTCACATGTCAATATACTACGTAACTCTGAAAAATTCTTGCAAGATCGATCGTGTCCTCTTAGTTGCAGAGTCTGAGATCGAGCTACAGAAATTCAGGGTCCCTGTCTTTGTGAAACAACGGATACACAGACCGTGGAGCCGGTCTCCCGCGTAGGTAACGGTCGCTGTCAGTAACGCTGCTGCCAGATAATCAGAGTAGAGTAGTATCAAAAACGCCATTGCTCGATCAAGGCTCGCCAAACCCCCAGTTGGATGACACTGCTAGACACAAGAGAGCGATGTGTCTACGGTTATTTTCAGATGACAAAAACTATTTGAGGGTCCCCTTCAGCTCACTGTGGACTTTCAGATGGGGAATTGATTTGTCATGTCATGGTACGCTCTAATCATTCAGAATCCAGTATACTATTACGGCAACGTCCATCAGCCGATCTTGGAAAATCTCTGAGAATCAATCAACGCTGGCCTCTACCAATGCTGAGCTTCAGGTTTTAATATCAAGAGCTTTGGCGGCATATTGTTCAACTGTTAAATAGTCATGCAGCGTTCTGTTGATCCGTCTGAATTTTTGCTCGTGCATTCCCTGTTGGTGATTGGAAATTAAGATGTACGTATGCGTCTTGTATTCTTCTAGCTAGCTAGCGAATAGAAAGAGCAGATGAGTTTGTTGATTATGAAGTATCTTATTCCTATTGCGACGTTGGCATCATTTGACCGGCCGGGCTAATGATCCATCCAGGCTCCAAATGGAAATTTGCGTCCTGTGGTCAGAAAGTGGGGAAATATTCTCCCAGATTAAGTATAGACCAAACCACTGTGTCGACTGCTAATCTGTGGATGAGCCTTCCCAATTGCGCTGCTTGATTTGCCTATACAATTGTAGTTTCACACGCACGTACGCCCATACGTGCGCACCTACCTGCATTGACTCTGATCTGCAGCCCCAATTGTCAAAAACGCTTGCCTATTTCTGCAGACCGAGATGATTTTTCTCATCATCTGTGAGGTGACCAGCCAACCATTGGTGGATGGGGATCGTTTATACTGCTGACAGCGCCAAAAATCGTACTCTAACACGTCCACTGCCAAACTGCCCTGTCCTGACGGCCAGCTAATAGTCTAATGGGCGACTGATTGGATGCTTCTGCCTCGCTAGTCCCCACATCCCAGGATTAACCTCACATCATTTGGATTTTCTGAACCCTATTTCTTTCAGAAACCTACACAAACAGCCTTCCTTAATCCTTAGCAGCCATCGGAGCAAGATAGTAACCTCTAAGATACAGGAGGCGGCCAAGCGGCAAACTAGGGTTTGATGGGAGCAAAACTCTTGAGCAGTTTGATTCAGGGAGTGTAGGCTTTTATTTCTACCGTGGTATTCGGCTACACAATCGGTAACTTGTTAACCAACACTCTCTTTAATTATTAAACTACAAATATTTTGCAAAGAAAAGGAAAAGAGGCCTGACTCATTTTATCCTAAAAAATGTACTCGTACAACATGTTCCTCCTCGAGCAACACCGGCTGGTGGAGGGTCAAATCGACGACGAGCGCGCGAGCGAGGAGTCCATGGCGGCCATGGCCGTGGTGAACTCTAACTTCGTCGCGGAGCAGCATGCGCTCTACGACGCCGTCACATTCAAGCCGTCGCTCGCCAGGAAGCGGCCGCCGTGAAGGCCCAGCTGCAGGCGATCGCGAACGAGAACAACGCTAGTTGCGCCTCCTACGTCCCGCCGACGAACTATCGGGCGGGCAGATTCGACGACGACAGCGCCCGCGCCACCATCTCCATCGTGCACCTCACGTCCACCGATGACGGACAAGGTGCGAACTCCTCCGAAGATGAGTAGGGCACGGGAGGCGGCAGGGCTGGTGTCCCATGTGGGCCAGTCTGTCTCTCGTTTTCTACTCTTACTCGTCGAAGACCACGTCTTCACTTCATCGGTCGTATCGCCGCTGCTTATGAAGACGATGTATGGAGGACGACAAGGGCTTTGATGCTGGACGCCGTCGTAGGATAGGTTTAAGGTTGGGTCTTAATGAATTTTTTGTTCTAAATGTTTGAAATCTAATGAAAATCCGCCGTGTTTGCATGGATGTCGTCCGGTTTGTATGGAATCCGGCCGTGTTTACACGAATTTCGTACTGTTAGTTCAGATGGTGTTTGAAATGTATATGGATAGCGTTCAATGACAGCCTCTTGCATCTGTATTCACGGATTGATCCCTTTTCCGCGAACGGATGTGATAGGAAATTTACGGGTTGCCGTTGGAGATGCCTTTATGGGGTTGAACGAGTTCAACAAATTTGGATGGAAAAAAATAAAGGGTGTGTCTAGGACACATCTAGATGCGACATAGTTATTGCACATCTAAATGACTAAATCAAGTTTAAAAAGGAAAAGGAAATACCCACACAAATCTCTACGTAAGATCAATGATATAGGGCTTAGATATGCAATACTTATCTCACATCTAGATGTGTTTTAGCAAAACCGAAAAATAAATAGGCAGAACCAATAGCAACGGAAGGAATTGCTTTTCCACAAGTGAAGCAAGAGGAGGAGCTGTATACTTGTTGCCTGCATTGATTTGGTCAAGGCAGGCAAAAGCGTATGGGCGACGGGGCGTTACGGCGGCTGCGTACTCCACTCGTGACAACAGCCGTCGCAAGATGCTAGCCGGAAACACAAAGGCGGCGCCAAGCACCGGTACTTTTCAACTCGGCGCGCTAAGCTACCGCCGTCTTGAAATTCCTGGTCCTCGCAGTGACGCCGCGACGGCGGCTGAATGCCTGGTTCTTCTTCTCCGTTACCACCACTTTTCCACTTTTCCTCTTCCCCTATTCGTTCGTTTTCAATTTTGTAAACACTCACAGGCGTCGTCTTAATCCTGGGCACGGAGCGGTTCCATTTCACAGTCTTCTCCATCATCATCCCGCTGACCAGAGAGCAGATTCGTCTTCCCTGGCAGCGGGTTCTGTCCCATCCATCCATGTCCCATGCACGACCACGCGCGCGCCCAATGCCTTTGGTGATCCATCTCACCATCTGGACGAACGATCCGCCCCTCGGGTAAAAGAGGAAGGCATCGAATCGGCGCGCCGGGGCAATGATGCCCCTCCGGCGCGGCCCACGTCGCCGGTCGATTTGGCCAGATGCATGCATGCTGTGCGGGTGCGTGGCCTCGGCCGGAGCCCCCGTGCGTACGTGCCCATGATGCCCTCCATCCGAACTGCCTCCCGCGCGATCGTGAGCTCAGCGCCGGACAAACTCTGGCAGCCCGTTGCGTCCATGCACGCGCAGACTGCGCCTCCGGCCAAACCCGGCCTGCCTGCCTGGCCGCCCGGCCGGCCGGCGGTCGACGCGCCCAGGCCACCCAGGCCACGGGCGAACACATCAATCATATCGCCCGCGTCCACTAAACGTATCCCTTTCCCCGATCCGGCCGGCTAAAGTCCTCGCGCCGGAACCCGCCGGAAACTTGGCCATCGGAGCGCCAGCGACGAGGTTGATGTGGCATCATGCCATCATGGGTTGGGCGCCCCACCCACGGTACTGTACGTGCTGCTGGCTCGGATGACGCGCGGGCGCGCGCGCACAGTGCGTTACAAAACCTGGGAATATAATCGACCGGCCTGTCCCGAGCCTGCCGCCGGAAGAAGACAACCGACAACTTGGCGGAGGCCCGCGTCACTCGCTCCCTCGCTCGCGCGCGCCAGCTCCACACGGGAGGCGATCGCGATCGCCCGGCCGGCCGTCCGTCCCGGCGTCGGACGCGCACAACGCGCGCACTGTGCGCCGCCGGCCGCATGTGTCGTCGGCGAGGATCCAGGTACGCCGTCGGATCCGTCGCAGTCGGATGGCGACGTCCGGGCTGGGCATGCATGTGCAGTGTGCAGGCCATGTGTCGGGGGCCGGGACGGCCGGCGTGTCCGCCAGCTCGATCAGAGACCGCATACAGTACTACGTGCGTGCCCCACCCGTGCACGAAACTCGAAGTAAGTGCGTTTTCACCTATAAAAACACGTGATTTTATCCTCGTGACACAGCTACAGTTCTATATGTAAATACGCACATGCACCGTGCGCACGCGGTAAAAGTCAGGCTTGATGGGTATGTCCGTATGTGATTCGACGGGACTACACGTACGACTTTGCCTTTTCGAAGCCTGTCTAGGTTTGGTCGTGCCTGGCGGTAGCTAGCCTAGCTCGTCCGACCGGTCTTTGTGGGGAGGATACGTATTTCACCAGGAACGTACACCGGGAATAGAAAATACGTATTTGCCCGACGTCGACGTAGGCCCTCGATCCACACGTTGGGTTTATCTCCTCGCATGCAGCTACCTGCGCCGACCCGTCCCGCATGGTTGAGCACGTGTTTGATTTGGAATCACTGTCACCCCTGCTTTGTTACTTTTAATCTCAAAAAATGGCCGGCCTCTATCGACACGTACGTGCGGTTGCTGGAAGGGTTAAAAGTTACGTATTATTCTTTTCGAATGTGTACGGAGGAGAGTTAATTAACTTTTTTTTGATAGCTTACCAAGCAGACTGCTTGGTGAAGAGTTAATTAACTTGACCCGCCACCGGTCTAGTATAGGAGTACGCCACTCGTTGTTTGGCCAAGCAACCATCATCCATCCAAAAAAAAGAGTAACCATCATCCGCTAATTTGTTCTTTGGCCACGCAATCATCGATCATATGCTTTATGATTCGCGAAGAGGACAGATGCGACACGCGACGGAGATAGATTGCTGCGGGATGCGGAATCTTTTTGTAAAGTTGCTTTTCATCCAACTGAAACTAAAAAATAAAGCGTGCACACGGCGTGCAATGCAACGGCTTGATCGATGAGCTAGCTTGGAAACTGAGTTGTTTAGGCAGAAATATCTGAGCACTTTGCCAGTTCG
The DNA here is from genome assembly GCA_039707655.1 of Elymus sibiricus. Lineage (NCBI taxonomy): Eukaryota > Viridiplantae > Streptophyta > Magnoliopsida > Poales > Poaceae > Elymus > Elymus sibiricus. Next base: position 447,570,300 of record CM077675.1, on the reverse strand, counting down.
GTGGTCGCCACTCCACTTTGTTTCCATGCATGCTTTATATCTCCAGCTCACGTTCCCTTCCTGCTTCACCTGGACAAAAGATGTTGCTATATTCCAAGTAATAGCTTTACGTAGCGAAAATGGCTGTTGGCACGTACGTACCACGTAGTTTTTTTGGGTGGCGCACAACAGCACAAGGGCATCGAAATTGTGCCTGCAGGCAGGCCAATGATTTTCTCAACAGAAAGGCAGGCCAATAATTCGCACACCATTCAGGACTTAGTTCGTGTATTTTTTTTTAAACGGAGGCAAAATATTTACCTCGTCGATTAAATGAGAGGAGAATAAAGTTACAGAGTGTTACAAAAAGGTCGAGATAACGGCATGACAATTACTCGTGCAATACAATTTCCCAAAATTCTTGGGCCTCGTCATAACTCAAAGGTTGGCCTCGTCGAGAATAAGATTTAGGAGGATTGGCGGCGATGCATTTTTGTGGCGGAACATCCTAGAGTTTCTCTCATTCCATATTGTCCACGACACAAGCATGGTTAGAGAGGCCATGACGCGTTGATCAGGGTTGCTCGAGTTGGTTCGCCTCTCCCACCACTCCAAGAGGGACTCCGCAAGGTGCTAGTCATTACTATCCATGTGCACTTGACCATATTTATCAATGATCAAACGCCAAAGCCTGGTAGTGAAGCGGCATTTGACGAAGAGATGGATGCCCGTCTCTTGCTCCTGCTTGCACAGGGGGCAGAGGCCACAGTTAGCCCAACCACGCCGCACAAGCCGGTTGGCGGTCCAAATCCGATCTTGCAGGCCCAGCCAAGCGAATAATTTGACTTTGGGGGCGCCCACACCTTCCAAACCATGAATTCCATGAGGGAGAGCGTCAATCCAAGGAACTACGCCTTGTATGGGGTCGATGCCGAATATGACCCATCCGTAGAGTGTTTCCATATAATGTCATCCTCGGAGTGCTCATCGAGATGGAAGTCGTGAATGAGCATCCAGAGGGTAAAAAATTCGCGGACGTGGTGGCTGGTGATGACGGTGTCTCATCTGATCTTGAGCATCCAAGCATTCTCCTTGAGAGCCTCCCGCACCTTCCAGTTCTTTCTCCTTGAGGCCTCTAATATGTGGGGAGCAATTTCCTTGGGCTTGGGACCAAGTAATCAAGACGAGTCCCAAAAAGGCTTTTTGGCTCCATTGCCCATGATGATAGTAGTGGAGGCATAGGAGAAATTGTGGTCCTCCTCAGTGCAAGGGTTACCCAGTCCCACCCACAGTTTGCTCGGCTCCTTCCATTCATACCAGAGCCATCTCAGCCGCAAGGCACGAGCAAACTTGCCAGTGTTGAGAACACCCAGGCCTCCATAGCTTGTAGGTCGGCATACAATGTCCCAGTTGACTTTAACTTTTGCACCGGTAGTTTTGTCCGAGCCAGACCAGAGAAAAGCCCGCAATCTTGTTGAGGTTGCTGAGGGAGCCCCGCGGGACAATGAGGGGTGTGGTGGAGTACACAACCTGGGAGGTGATGACAGAACAAACAAGGGTCGTGCATCCAACGGTGGTGATGTTTTTCCCGTCTCGGGTGACCAATTTACCGACTGCCTTGTTGTAAGAGCACATTTCTCCATGTGTGGTTTTGGGTAATTGATGACAATCCCTATGGACTAAAGGTTGCCTTAAGTTATATTCGAAGGATTTGTCCATAGGCACTTCTTGAAGTCCATCTGTTGGTTTCAAGGTGTTTATATGGTGACCAAGGTGGTATTCAAGGTTTTATCCAAAGATTGGTCATAGAGAAGATAAGATACAAGGTTGATCAAGACTAAGTCAAAGAGTGAATCAAGTTGATCAACACACAAAGCGTACAAGATGTACCGAGAGGGATCAAGTGATCCCATGGTATGGTAAGCATTGTCCATTACGCTTTGTGTACTAACCCATGTTCCCTGTGAGTGTTCTTTGTGGGGTTAGGTATATTTCCATGGGCTTGCATCAAGAGGAAGATCCCATACATCCCATGGAAGATGACATCAAGTGGTGATCGTCATCAAGGTTGCGGTGTGCAAGCTCAAGTGAAGCATCACGGAGAGATCATGCTTGAGGCTTGCCGTTCATTGTGGTGACAATGGACTTGTGAAGATGTGCCGAAGAGTGGCTCACCCATAGTGGAGTATGGGGGAGCAAGAAAGGTGGTCCATCTTGAGAAGGACAAGATCGTCATCATCTAGCTCAAATGGACTATGCGCAAGATAAAGGTTTGACCTTGATAGGGTTTTCTATTTTACCGGTCTCATAGTGGTAGTTGGGAGACTGGGTTATAGGATAGATAGCCGTACTATCAAGGGGGCTCTCAAGTGAGTAGCTTGATCGTATCGTTCGTTGAGAGCTCAAACCATTGCATTCTTGACATCATCATCTTTCTTGGTTCTTGGTTGGTTTTTCTCTTTGAGGTTTCTTGAGCTTATGGTCAGCTTCATGACAAGCTCAAGTTCATCGAAAACGGAGTCCATATGCATCTTCTATGATGTTTTCGATGTTGGAGTTCTTGCCGGTTCTTCATTGATAGAGGTTTCACATCTCTATACCATTAGCATTATTATACTGCCTCTTTTTATACTGTCGCTGTTTGGATAATACTTGTCGTGTGCTATCCAAAAAGCTTGAGTTTGCTCAATTCGGAGCTCGTATGCGAAAGTTATGGCAGTTTCAGTGCCAGAGCTGTTTTTCTCTGAACAAGCGGTAGTACTGCTCGGTAGCACGGTAGTACCGCTTGGGCGGTACTTCCGCTATGTACTACCACTGTCACTACCGCTTATATTTGCCTTCTGGTACCTACAGGGGTCTCTGGCCATTTTCAGTGGAAGTACCGCTCTCCCCAGAGCGGTAGTACCGCTCCAGTGGTACTACCGCCCTGAAGAGCTGCTCGAACTACCGCTTATTTTTTTAAGCGGAAGTACCGAGCGGTACTGCCGCCCTGAGGATCCGCGGCCTCTTTCGCATCCTTTTTTTCTTCCGGTCTTCTGGGATTTCTGAGCGGAAGTACCGCTCCCTCCAGAGCGGTACTACCGTCCCAAGCGGAAGTACCGCTCCCTCCAGAGCGGTACTACCGCTTTGTTGTTCCAGGACGGGTATAAGCGGAAGTACCGCTCCCCTGAGCGGTACTACCGCTTGTGTGCGGGCTGTGGGGGTAATGGTTGGATTTCCCCCCACCTATAAAAGGGGGTCTTCTTCCCCATTGCTCCTTAACTCTTGAGCTTGTGTTCTTCCCTCATTGTTGACCTTCTTCGAGCTTGCTAACTCTCAATCCCTCCAATGATTCTTGCTAGTTCTTGAGGGAAAAGAGAGAGGAGATCTAGATCCACATTTCCACCAATCACTTTCTCCTCTTTGTCAGGGGAACCCCTTGGATCTTGATCTTGGAGTTCTTCGTGTTCTTCTTCATTCTTCCTCTCTTTTTCCTTCATAGCATTAGTTGTTGTGGTGGGATTTGGGAGAGAAGGACTTGGGCACTCCGTATGCCCTTGCCATTGCATTTGGTGCATAGGTTTGAGTTCTCCACGGTGATACGTGGAAGTGAGAAGTTGAGAAGCTTATTACTCTTGGGTGTTTGGGCACCCTTGAGCTTGTTCCTCTTGGGTGCTTTGGTGCCCTAGACGGTTGGTGGTGCCTCGGAGATCAATCATTGTGGTGCAAAGCTCCGGGCAAGCTTCGGGGTCTCCAATTAGGTTGTGGAGATTTCCCCGAGCATTTGAGGTCACCTCGGAGCCACAATCCATTGTGGTGAAGCTTCGTGGTGTTGTTGGGAGCCTCCAATTAAGTTGTGGAGTTTGCCCCAACCTTGTTTGTACAGGTTCGGTGACCGCCCTCAAGGGTCCCTTAGTGGAATCACGGCATCTTGCATTGTGCGAGGGCGTGAGGAGATTACGGTGGCCCTAGTGGCTTCTTGGGGAGCATTGTGCCTCCACACCGCTCCGAACGGAGATTAGCATCCGCAAGGGTGTGAACTTCGGGATACATCGTCGTCTCCGCGTGCCTCGGTTATCTCTTACCCGAGCCCTTTACTTATGCACTTTACTTTGTGATAGACATATTGTTTCTTGTTATATATCTTGCTATCACTTAGTTGTCTATCTTGCTTAGCATAAGTTGTTGGTGCACATAGGTGAGCCTAGTTGTTTTAGGTTTTGTGCTTGACTAATTAAACGATAGTTTTATTCCGCATTTGTTCAAGCCTAAACCGTAATTATTTTAAAGCGCCTATTCACCTCCCCCCCTCTAGGCGACATCCACGTCCTTTCACTTGTCCTCTAGGTATTGGAAGTCCACTTTCCCCAGCTGCCATACTGAGAGCAGAAGGCCCAAATATTTGATTGGGAAGGACATCCTTGAAGCCGGGATACTATGAAGGATGCACACTAAATCAAGATTGGCGCATCGAATGGGCACCACTGAGCTTTTATGGAAGTTGGTGCATAGGCCCATCACATCACCAAAGCCTTTTAAGATCACAGCTAAGTTGTCCATATCACTCTTAATTGGTTCCATAAAAATAAACGCATCATCGGTGTAGAGGGAGGTTCTCACCATGGCACCTTGCCCTCGGATCTTATGTATGATGCCCTTACGCGTTGCAAGGTCGAGAATCTTGTGCGGAGGGTCAATTGCGAGGACAAACATAAGCGGCGAAATAGGGCCCCCTTGGCAAAAACCACGTCCATGCCTGATAGGGGGACCAGGCAGGCCATTCAGGAGGAAACGCGAGGATGATGAGGAGAGTAGTGCAGCAATCCAATCCCGAAATTTATCCAAAAACCCCATGCGCTGCAGAAGATCCAAAACATACACCCATCTGACAGAGTCAAAGACCTTTCTAATGTCGAGTTTGAACAAGAGGGCCGGTGTCTTGCACTTGTTTAGCCGGCGAGCAAAGTTGCGAACATACATGAAATTATCATGAATGCTCCTTTTCTTTATGAATGCACTCTGCGCGTTGGAGACCAGGGTGTCCATGTGCGGTGGAAGACGTAGGGATAAAATCTTGGAGATGATTTTGGCGATGGCGTGAATGAGGCTAATGGTCCTATAATTGAAAATGACTTCTGCGCCCTCCTTCTTAGGCAGTAGGACCACATTGGTCGAGTTAAGCCATTGCAAGTTGGCCGTGCGTAGGGAGTCGAAGCACCGAAAGACCCTCATGATGTCAGCTTTGATGAAATCTCAACACTTCTTAAAGAAAATGTCAGTGAAGTCGTGAGGGCCAGGAGCCTTGTCACTTGGCATTTCTTTAATTGCTGCCCAGACCTCCTCTTCGGTTATGACAACATCAAGATCATGCAGGTCATGTGGCCGGATGTCTAGTTCATCAAATTAAAGTCGAAGTTTCTCATGTCTTCCCGTCCCATGACCTCAGAGAAGTGGTCATGGATGATCTTTTCCTTCTGTCCATGCTCATTTCTTTAGTTCGTGTATGGACCGTGATGAATTGCACATAAACCAACACGTCCTCCTTACACAATTTTTTTAGTTGAGTTGGACACAAACACTTTATAATATGCTTATATGAAAAAGCAGAGCAATTGTATATCTTTCTTGAATGATATAAGGTGGAAGTCAATGGGATAGAGCGTATCCTCACATCTCCCTTTCCTACCGACACAGGGGAAGGGGGGGGGGGCTAGATTGGCTATGCCCCTCCTCTCCTCCCTCTCCGCCTCTTCAAAGCGCCACAGATGAAGGATGCAGTGGCGCTTTGAGGCGCGGTGGTCATGGTTATATTCCACTACAATAGGCCGTCTTGGCCGATGTACGCGGGGACTCAGTGGGATTTAGCATACGCTTGCCTAGACCGTGTGGGTTTGGTCCCATGGTATAGCTGTGGTGTAGCAATGCTAGGGATGCGACACAACACCAGTGTGTAGAGTGCATTTCTGTAGGCCGGCAAGCAACGTCTTAGTGGATCACTCCGGAGCTCGGTCTAGGACCAATAAGAGGCATGCGTAGTCTAGGTGGCCTATCGGGTGGCAAAGGATGCTACACCTTGTTGTGTCCATCAACGAGAACGTGGTGTGGCGGTGAACCGTAAACTACGCGATGCCATCTTCTCTTCACGGATTCCTTTTGTTAGTTCCGCATGAGCAGAGCATATGAAGGTAGATGGCAACATTGGCAATTGACATAAGGTTTGCACTTTCTCTATGTGAAAACCCATGATGTCTATTCTAGCTAGATCATATAGTGTCAACATCCACACGATGTTTCTTAGTTGACAATGTTGGTTCAAAGTTCAGCTCTAGGGATTATAGCTCAAAATTTTACTTGAATTGGGGTGACATCCCTTCTTGAAGATGTTGTCTTAGAGCCTTGCACCCCTTATCAATTCACATGTCATTCGACAATGGAATATGATCCAGAATAATAGGGTTTATAAAATTCTTGAAGGTGATTCAGCGTGGCCAGGTCCGAGGTGGATATCCACAGACTTTCTTTAACTCTACTAGGTATGTGCCTGGCGTTGCCACATGGCCAAAAAAATATGTGCCCATTCATTGTCACATGGCCAAAATAGGCATATGCATATGATTGATCTACTTTATTAGGTTACCAAAGATAAGAGATTAGTTACTACTCCCTCCATTCCACAATATAGTGCGTCCTCGTTTTCCGTGATCTAAGTTTGACCATAAATTTAACCAATGGTCAAACTTAGATCTTGGGAAGCGCGGGCACACTGCATTGTGGAATGGAGGGAGTACTATTTATTTGTTTACAGGCGGTGAACTTATTACGGAAGGTGGGACGTGGGGTGCGAGGATTGACGAAACGATCGATATGACGTAGTCCCCTTGGCAGGAAAGGGGACCTTAGGTTCTTTTTAGATAGTAGATATTTGTTCTACTCTTATGCTAGGCATTAGTATTAATAATAAATAATATATGTGAGTGTGCATCAGAGGTTGAATAATGTTATCATCCTTTTTCTTTAAAAAAGGTTTTTTTTAACACAGTACAGACGCAAGCGTTCATATACACGCGCATACACTCACCCCTATGAACGCACACACGCACACCCTACCCCTATGAGCACCTCCGAGAGACTGAGCCGGTAGATCATCTTGAAATTTACGAAGTCACCGTAGGCACCTCGTCGTCGACGGGAACGTCTCCTCCCACTGAATGCGCATCGCCGGAAATCCTGAAATAATTTCAGGAATAAATGCGAGCACCAGGATTTGAACCCTGGTGGGCTGGGGATACCACAGTCCCTCTAACCATCCTCTCAATTTTATTGAACGATTTAATCACACTCTACTTTTTTTTGAAACGAGGCAAAAGATTTGCCATTTTCATTGATTAAGAAGAAGAGAGTTGCCCGGTTAATTGACGGAAAACCGGGCTAAAACCGATACAAAACACAACCCACATGACATGGGCACCACCGGCCAACCTGGCCACTGACATGGAACACGAAGCTGCAAAGAAGAAGGACGTCCGCCGCGGAGTCGCAAGCGTCATCGTCATCACCGGTTGCCTCGAACGAGCGACTCCGACTTCACCATAGAGCTCCAACATCAAAGCCACTCCGCAAATAGTTGCATAGAAGCCAGGACGGCACATGCCACCGGATGACCACACGCGCAAGCAGCCGACATCTCCAACTTTGACGACGAGCATCACAAGGAAAATATGCAGGACTTGCGCCGACCGTGCCCTTCGCAAACGGAAGACCACCTCGGACACGCCGGGAAGAACCGACTACCAAAGTCCACGCCGCGACCCGAGCTCCTCTCAACGCCATCATCGTTGCCAAACAGAAACCAGCGCCCCGCCTCAGCAAACCACGCGGCGAAGATGCCGCCATCCACGGCGAAGATGCCGCAATCCACTAGTCTCCCAGTCGAAGCCGGCTCCGAGACGATGCCCCCAAGGAGGAGAAAGACGCGAAGACGCCTCCATCGCCCGATCCAGCGGATCTGAGGTTTCCCTCCGGAGCCCAAGCCGTGGGGAGGAGTAGCACACCTCCACGACGACGCTTCCAAGAAAGATAACGGCACCCACGGGCGCCGCCGTCGCCAGCTCCGATGATGACCGGAGCAAAGATTTCTCCCAGAGTTACGCCGAACACCCGCCGCCACCGACCGCCGCCCACTAACCACCAGTTGCCGAGGCTAACCTCATTCTGGCCACGGGATCCCACGATCCACCGCGACAAGACACACCGCCCCCTGGCCGAAGCCGCCACCACCACAGCCAGGGCCGCCGCCCCGGAGCCCTAGAGCCACAGCAGCCGCCGCCGTGGAACCCGTTGCCTGGACCACCACCACCTTGAGTGCGGCCATCATCAAGCCCCAGCGAAGGCAGCCACCATGCCGTCCGACCACCACCTCGCACCGCCCAGATCTGGCCAAAGCAGAGCCGCAGTGTCGCCATCCTCGCACCACCACGCCACCAGAAGCTCACGCGGCCAGATCAGGCCCACCTCAACTCCACCACCCACCTCAGACACGCCCAGCCGCGCTCCCCACAGCCCACGGCTGCCGCCGGCCGCCCGGGCAGCAAGCAACAGAGGACCTCCGTTGCAGCCGCCCGCCACATCCGGCCACCACGCTGCCCCCGCGGCCCGTGGCGGCACGGACACCACCGAGAGCTCCTAGGGCCGCCGCCCCAGCGCCCATCTCCGCCGTCCCGCGCACCGCCCAGGGACGGGGCCACGGTCCAGCCGGAGGCCTCCCGCAGAGGAAGGAGGCGAGCCCGCCACTGCCGTCTGCCGGACGAGCTTCGCTCGCCGGCTTCCTCCGGCGGCGGCGGGGAGACCGGGAGGGAAAGAAGGCGGGGGCGGCGGCGGCTAGGGTTCGCCCGAGCCGCCCCCCTGGGAGCAGCGCGAGCGAGATGTAAAAGTGATTGTGATCTCAATCACACTCTACTGAAGTAGTTGCATGATAAGTTGTTAGTTTTTTTAACACGGTACAGATGCATATACTCATATAGTAGGAATAAAACTCTCATGAGTTGGTTCCTCCACAAGAAAAGCACTCATCCTGACAGGGAAGCAGATGTTAAAAATAGTAAGACAAAATAAAAAAATCTGAATTTTTTTTGTGATCCGAGATGCTCATGTGCGTGAAGTATGTGCCAAATTTCATGGAGTTTGGACATTTCAGTAGCTCTCAACAAAAAAAGGCAAATTTTGAGCATGCGAGAAGCTTTTAAAAACAACACTGTTCGGAGCTCATTTTGTCTTTTTTTTTTCCACGAGCTCCTCGGATGTATTTTAGCCACAAAATTTTGCACGCACATGGCGCACTAAATCATCTTGCACCCAAAAAATAATAATCAGTTTTTCTGATTTTTCTACTATTTTTTATTTTACTGTTCTCCGGGTGCAGATGAGCCTAGGCACCGAATTGAATATCCGTCTCGATAGGTTGTTAGTTGTTGACAAGAACAATTCTATACGAACTACACAAACCAGAGATGATCTAAACCGAACCCCTAAATCTTGCACATGTGAACACGCACGCACGTACGTACCCTTGCAGTTCCATCGGTGCACAACAGCCCATACCAGCATTACCAACTCGCCATGCCGGAGATCTATCTCCCGATCACTCGAGCCGCAAACTGGAATTAGGCGACGCCGCACGCAAAGCCGGAAGATATGTGTCCGCTAGGTGATTAGGCCAGTCCGCGCGTCAAATTAAATGCCCCGCATCTCTCATCTCGTCTGCATGACTGCATCTGCCCGCCCACGTCACCGCCGGCGACGTCCAGCGACCGTGACACGGCCACCGGCCCGGCTGCAGCCGCCCGATCGCCCACCGGCCGGGACCGGCCCGGCGAATCGAACCTCGCCACCTGGCGCCCGGCACGCTAACCGAGAGGAAAAGTCTCCAGCTGGGTGAGTACGTACTCCCATATGCCTAGCTATACGTAGTATACTAGTAGAGCCGTAGCCTTCCCGGCCCCCCGGCCTCCTCCCCCTCTCCATCTCTGCGAAAGCATCGGCGCAAAAACTAGTTGACCTGACCATGCCGTGCGGTGGCGCCTATTAATACCCTCGTCTTCCTCACGCCCCTCCCTCCTCGATATCCCTCTCGGTAAACGGTACAATCATACCGATCAGGAGCCAGCTGCTGCTGCTTCTTGTGTTGGCCGGCCCCACTGCCGAGATCGGCAGCAGAAGCAGCCGTCGGTCCTCTCTAGCTCCTGTCGGCCGCTTGATCCGGGGGGATCCAAGGCGAGCTGCGTGGTGGCGGCGGCGATGAGTTCGCTGAGCATGGTGGAGGCGAGGCTGCCGCCGGGGTTCAGGTTCCACCCGCGGGACGACGAGCTCGTGCTCGACTACCTGTCAAGGAAGCTCGGCGGCGGTGCCGGAGGGGCGGCGGCCGCGGTGGCGAGCATCTATGGCTGCCCCGCCATGGTCGACGTCGACCTCAACAAGATCGAGCCCTGGGACCTCCCCGGTAAGACCTAATCCAGATACTCCTAATACTCAGCTTAATTACACCAGCATGTGTGTGTGTGTGTCTATATGCTTCGTCGTCTTCCGGATCATACATACATATGCAGGAGTACTTTGGTCCTGGGGATGATTTATCTGTTGATTTAATTTCCTTCTCCGGTTTGGCTGCTGCTGATTCGTAATTATTCATTTGAAGTCGATGACGTCCCAAATCCCCTTAAAAATATCGCATCCTATGTATGATATCTCTCCGGTGTATATATATCTTTTGACGGCCGGAACTAACAACGATTTGGTCGTTTCTAAACAGACAAGTCTTCAGTTCTCCACTGTGCTAATTAAATTCCTTGTTCATTTTTGAGTAAAGAAATCACATCCCAGAAATAAATTATTTGTCCCTGTGTGTATGCATGATTGTCCAAGGTTCTCAATCATGCATCAAAATGTATTGCTCTGTTGGTTTCAACTTGAATTTAAGATCTTGGGACCAACCATGTATTTATGTGCAGCTCAATCAGCTATCTCCATTAATTTTCAGTCTGTTAATTCCATGAACAAATTCTCTTTGTTCCTTTCCGCTCATGCATGTGTAGCTTCCATCAGTTGCATCGATCCAAATCCAAGGTGGCTGTGTGCATGCTGCTAGTGGTTGGGTAGTTTCCACTCCCAGCCATAACTGAAGTGATCACGACAATCTCGATCTCATCAAGTTGCAAATTGCAACTATGCATGTGCTTCCCATACCGCTAAAAACCGACCTTTTCTCCTTTTCTTTTCGTTTTTCTTCTTTTCTCACTTTTTTGGTCCTTCCTTTTGGTGTGCCCATGCTTTCCCCCTTCTCTATATGTCCTAATCAATTTAATTACCATTTGAATTTTTTTATCCAAAGGCAAAAAAATTCAGAGTGAGACCACCTCAAAATTTACTAGCACTAGAGAGAGAGACAGACAGATCAAATTTTTGCACAGTATATTTTATTTTTTGCCTCTTCTTCCAGATATATGAGACTTGATCAAGGGATGAATATATATAGTTTCTAGGAATTATTCTACAATGAGAACAAAATTTACACGTCTTGTCTGGCTCCATCTTTTGTCGCCTTCTCGTCCCCATAACAGAAGGATATTCTCACAGCCATGAGTATGTTTGGCCCCTTGCTGGCCTTCTCCGCATCTGTCCTTGTTCATGCCATGCCATCAAATATTCCCCCAATTTGCCTCATCCTTAAAGGGAATTCACAGCCCACGGATGGGGACAAACTTAACACAAAAAGGAGGCCTTCCACTTTGCCTATTAGTAGAAAACACACCATGCACAAAGCCATATGGAAATAACATATATATAGCAAGGATAGGATATGTATAATTGATATATGTCACAAGAATAGGCAAGATGCCTTCCCCAATCAATAGATCTGCTTTCCATTGGTTCCAAAAATATCTATTATTCTCCCTATTATGTTATTACCTATTAATGGACATTTTCTCTGCTTTACTTAAATGCGGTTCTAATGTTAGGACTTCCTCTAGAAAATGGAGAACTGTAGCCAGATATACTACTTGGGTTTACACATTACACATAGTACATCATTGGACTAATAGATGCACATCTTGCGCATGTTCAAAAAAATATTATTATTTAGTAAATAGTTCATCTAATTTTACATAATTGTCTGTTAATCTTCTCCTTGACTATATTCAGAAATTGCGTGCATTGGCGGCAAGGAGTGGTACTTCTACAGTTTAAGGGACAGGAAGTACGCTACAGGGCAGAGAACAAATAGAGCAACTGAATCAGGCTACTGGAAGGCCACCGGGAAAGACCGCCCGATAAGCCGGAAAGGGTTGCTAGTTGGCATGAGAAAAACCCTGGTGTTCTATGAAGGCAGAGCCCCTAAAGGGAAGAAGACTGAGTGGGTCATGCACGAATTCCGCAAGGAAGGGCAAGGCGATCATATGAAGTTGCCATTGAAGGTAATCATCATTATAATTATACATGTAGACCAAAAATTAATCTTACTAGATATTCCACTCCTTTCCCCATCTGTTCCTTAGTTGATGCTTATAGCATAATGCATCATATGAATAGAAAGTGCAAGAAATTCCACCAAACAAAGGATAATTATAGCATAAGGGCCGGAATGCCAACTCATTCTATAATACATGTGCAATGGATAATGAAATACGACCAGCCAGCTCAGTATACATGCATATGCCCTCTCAATTCAAGGTCTAGCTAGCTAGAGAGTAGAAATTAAGCGCCAAAATTACAGTTGTCACAAAGTTGGCCATCTTTTTAATTAATAGTACATTTAATTTGTGATAATTAGGTGCCATCTAAGTAATACTAGGAGATGTCTAAAAGCTGGTGTGGTTTGTGTTAAGAACCAGAACAGATAGTGAGCTGAATTTTCTTAGAAAATTCGTGGTAGCCAGCACATATGTTCATGATGTTAATTGTTGATTAGCGGGGCCGGGATCCTGGCCAGTTCCTGTTCTGTACTTGATGCTTTATTTACATGTGGGTCACTCTCATGCCAGCTGCGTACATATATATGAGGATGATCTGGTCTCTTTTAGATGTACACTCCAATATATAGACCTGTGTGCAAATTATCGAATCAGAAGTTTTATCCTTTTTATCGCATTCATGTCACTTTCCAACAATTTCATAAAGCATACAGTTGTCGCCCACAAAAAGATAAGAATGGCAAAATAATTTAAGTATTTTTCCACAAAACAAATTATAAATCGTTTTAATTCATATCATCAAGCTTTGCAAAAAGATTCTGCAACAAAAATCTTGATCTCATGATCACTTCAGATGCATGCATAAGATACATACCAATCCACTAATTCATTTTCCAGTCTAACGATCTAATTCATGTGTAATATTTTTTCATGTTAAACAGGAGGACTGGGTCTTGTGTAGGGTTTTCTACAAAACCAGGACAACCATTGCCAAGCCACCCACAGGGAGCAGCTACAACATTGACAGTGCAGCCGCAACCTCACTGCCTCCTCTCATTGACAACTGCATTGCCTTTGACCATCCTGGAATGTCCACGGTGCAAAACCTAGAGGGTTATGAGCAAGTGCCCTGCTTCTCCAATAATCCCTCCTCACACCCGTCGTCATCGGCCTCGATGAACATCCCGGTGACGGCGATGGCGCCCATGGCTGCTGATCAGGAGCAGCAGCACATGGGGAAGGCGATCAAGGACGTGCTGAGCCAGCTCACCAGGTTTGAGCAAGGCAACGTGAAGAGGGACGCTCCTCCCCAGGGTGGTGTGTTTGCTCAAGATGGGTTCGAGTACTTAGCTGAGAGTGGCTTCTCACAGATGTGGAACTCGCTCAGTTGATTTTCTAGCTATGGGTATTATTGCTACCGATTATAACTCTAGACTTTCTCGCAAGAAGTCTCCATGCCTGGGCAATCAGCCAAACACAACAAATATTATCTGTCTGAATGGCGCCGCGGGGGGGGGGGGGGGGGGGGGGGCGATTCTTGCCGCTGCATGCACCTGCAATTACATGGAGGACGTCTAGTTGCTGTGACCGTGCATCTCCCAGATAACCATTCTGCAACTGGAGACGTTGCCCATGCACACAGTTTCAGGATCTCCGGCAATGACCCATAAAACCGTAAGACAGTAGTATATCGATATAGAGCCAGTTTGGGACCAGCTTCACTCCACCAGCTTCACTTTAGAGCAGTTCCACTCAGGAGTTGTAGCTCCACCTTGAAGCAGTTTTATACTGTTTGGCTTTCAGCTAGCTTCAACTTCAAAAACAGAATTATTTGGTGGGAAAAGTCTATTGTGCCCCTATTTTTTATACATGATGTTTAGACGGCCCAACATTTGTGCCCCTTGAGAAATTGTTTTTTTTAAGTCTTGAACTTCAAAACATACAGTATTTCAAATGAACTCTTGTACTCCTGGTTTGAGTGTTGTATGCATGAACATGTCGTTCAGTTAAAAATATGTAAAATGATGTGAACTATACGAGCGATATACTCCCTCCGTTCCAAAATAAGTGTCCCAAATTTTATATTAAACTAGTACAAATTTTGTACTAGATTATCGACACTTATTTTGAGACGGAGGAAGTATAATTTTAAGGTCAACACAAATATCCACCGATATATAATTTAAAGTTCAACATAAATATCCACCAATATGTATTAAAGTACCGGGGCCATGGCCGTCCGCGAAGGTACGGGACCTGGATGGTGGAGATGGGCGGAGGAATTGGGGGCAGGCGGAGGAGGACCACCGGATCGACCCATTCAGATGGTCTCCTCGCCTGCGTCATGCTCCGGCCGGCCGATGCAGGTGGCGGCGGCGGCAGGAGGCTGCAGGTCTTCTGTTCGTGCGTCCTGAGAACGAGGATAAGGTACCTGTTCGCTAGATCGTGATGGCCGAAAAAAATAAAAGAGTTGGAAAAAAAACGAAAGGGTATGACTTATGGGTGGCAGTGGTGGGTAATTATCTCTCAACTTCACTAGTTGTTTTGAAACTCGAATTTTCGAAGTACCCCTTCAGCAGCTTCACAAAAAACACGAAGCTGCCCCAGATTCGAGTTTTTTCGCGGAGCTGGAAATCGTGGAGCTACCCTGTTTGGCTTGCGATTTTGAGAGCAGAGCTGGTTTTTGTGAAGTAGAGCAGTCCCAAACAGGCTCATACTCAATGGCAAAAAGCGAAGATCGACTAGACCACCTCAAGGCATGTAAAAACTTCACGTTGACGCAGCCTTCAACGAAGACCGCGTCGTAAGGCAACTTGGCAACTGGCGCCATCATCAAAGAGGAAGAAGATGTACTCATCTATGCTAGCAACATTAAGTTGAATCGTGTATGTTGTGATGTCGGATTCAACATTAGGTTGAATCGTGTATGTTGTAATTGTAACAGGTTCTTCTTGTTCGGATGTGATATGTTGATCGTGAATCA
The DNA here is from genome assembly GCA_039707655.1 of Elymus sibiricus. Lineage (NCBI taxonomy): Eukaryota > Viridiplantae > Streptophyta > Magnoliopsida > Poales > Poaceae > Elymus > Elymus sibiricus. Next base: position 447,554,895 of record CM077675.1, on the reverse strand, counting down.
TGACTTTGTGAGAGCACAACAAGGCTATCCGCCGTTTGTTTTCCCTGTGTTGTCCTTCTGATTTTATTTTATCAATATCACGAGATGTACAATCGTGTGTACGGTACCGTAGATCTGCGATCGACTGGTAGTCTTGGATCTCCCGGGAGTACCGATGTGTGTACGTGCGCTGATTTTGCGAAATCGCTAGAAGGGACTGACAGTCAAAAGTCAATGGTACAATTGCAACCTAAGCAGTGGCGGATCTTTTTTTTAGAAAAGGAAGATTACCACCGCCCTCTGCATCTGGACGATGCATGCAGTCATTTTATTAATTATTCATAAAGACCCTACAAAGTAGTACATCAAATAGTCTGAAGTCACCATCTTAGCAACAACTGTCGGTACTCTTATCCACTTGATGAAAAGGTGTCGATAGTCCTAGCTTAATACCAAGCAGACATCGCATCAAGGCCTAACATTTAAAGCCGAAGACCCCAACAAAGCCACATACTGGGTTTGGCGTACAAACCGGTCCGACGCACTCTCTTGTGTCGTCGCCGTCGTCTTCCACCAATCCATCTTCAGAGTAAAAACTAACGCACCAACCTTGCCAGAGCAGTGGCGGATCTACCATGGGGGCAAGCAGGGAAGCCGCTCCAAGTCGCCGGTGGCGTTGCAGACTTGCAGGGCCGGTGCCCCTGCCAGCACCCAAGCTCCATATCGATCTCCAGCATCAGAATCATCATGGCTGTCATGAGTGCAGCCTCATGTTATTACTCTGTCCGAAGGGGTAAAATGGAGGAGGAAGAAAAGGAAACAAGAGGATGGGCTTTTCACTTAAGTCTATGATTCATGACAGACATGCCAACAAGTGAACAGTTACTGCTATAGTCTATGGAGGGAGGAGGCAAAAGATGATTACTCGAGGTTAAAGTCAAAGAGAAGAGCAATCGCAAAGTAGACACTAGTAGAGATCAAATCGGGTAAAGTGGGCAAAATAACTTGATAATCTTCGTCCAATTAGTTGTCATTGCATTTGCATGTAATCGTACTCCTCGTCCAATTAGTAATCAATTGCGGTTAACATGTAATCATACTGGTGAAATCCCTAAAAGGTCTTATATTTAGGAACGCGGGGAGTATGTGACATGAAATGACCGGTAAACTCACCACATCCATGGTGTGCAAGGTAACCACATCAGACCGAATGTCAGCAACCAAACAAACCACTTCAACCAAGGCGAAAACCCCAAAACACGGAATGCAACCTGCTATTATGTGGACAACAAAACACAATACAAAACATGGCCCAAGGCTCATATTAGCTTAGCCATGCTCTACAGGGCCACAGATGCAAGGGGAACAAAATCCATGCAAGGTCAAGGGTCCAATCCCAAGTTTATGCACCATTTTACAGATATATTTCTTTGTTTTTTTAATAAAAGACCAATGCATCATAAAAATAACCAAACAAGGCATCGATTCACGATTTTCTTGTGGGACCGCCGGTTGGGTCCGCTTTTAGAACTATGATGATCCTGCGACCATGCATTGCATGGTGAACTCCACCAACAACTTCTGCCCGAGAAAACACAAAAAATGCTGCATCCCCACGGAAATGACCAATGGAGGCCGAGCTACGTGGAGCTCGGTTTCAAAATATAATTTTCTACGCCACGAAAAAAAGCGACTTATTTTGTGAACATACATACACATGTAAACTACTTCCTCCGTTTCTAAATATAAGTCTTCTTAGAGATTCCACTACGAATTACATACGGATGTATATATATAGACATACTTTAGAGTGTGGATTCATTCATTTTGCTCCGTATGTAATCCGTAATGGAATCACTATAAAGACTTATATTAAGGAACGGAAGGAGTATGTATGTGCAAAATTTCGTAACACTATACTTTCACACACACGTCGCAAGTTGTTTGCCCGCAGGTCCTGCTGCAGTGCACAATGACGCCCGCAGGTCCTCCTGCACCTTTGGGAGCATCGCAACAATGGCATCGTCGTCATTCTTCAACATATGCTGCACAATCATCAAATCACCAATATCAACATGGAGTCCCAGAATACAACAATATAATCTGCAGACAAAACAAAAATGGAATGGTCGTCACCTTGCAGAAGGAGGCATCGCGCCGTTCCCAGCACTGGACAGCTCGGATGCAGCTCGAGGGGGTTCTGAAACAACCGTGTTCTTCAGAGACGAATCACGTTCGCTCGTCGAACCTGATTGAGGCGAAACGACTATGCATTTCTCACGTGTTGGCCCATCCGCCGCGACGTATTTCACAGCGGACTCAGGTTCGCTCGGATCAATCCTTTTGAGAAACACAACTTTTGGTCGCTTGGGATGCTTCTTCGTCGCAGTTTCCCACATTTCTGCTGTTCTTGTACTGACCATAGAATCGAGGGCAACTTCCTCAAGACAATCATGGAACTCGATCCTCATGCCTGAAAGATCAAAGAGGTCCTTACAGAGCAGCTGGAGTGAGACAAGGTACGGCAGGGCTCCCTCTTTGATTGCAGGGAGGATGGGCATTTTCGCCACAAGGCATAGGCGTCGCAGGCTTGGGAAGTCCCCATTGTCTATGGTGAAGTTCCCAAGGTCAGCCTCAACCAGCTTGAGGTAAAGCAGGTAGCGCAGCTTGCACAGGTTCGATAGATCATGCCCCATCAGATTAGTCGATGAAAGGCACAACTCCGTGAGGCCACACAAGGATGTAACAAACTGAGGCAGTACACTAAGCCGGCCGTGCAGTTTCAGCGAGCTAAGATAACAATATTCTTGTATAGAACCCAGGAATTCCCCCATGGTATTCCCAAGATTGAGTGACAGAGAGCGAATGCCGGTTGTGTCCATGCCATCCTGAGCAAACTTCTGAACTGCCTTTGACATGTCAGGCAAGCTTTTGTTGTCTGCGCCAGTGGATTCACACCATATCTTAACCTTTTTCAGTTCTTTCATATGAGCCATCAGTTGTAGAAACCCAGGGTTTCCATCTGCATAAAATCCTGCAAGAGACTTCAGCTTACTTTTTCTTTGCGAAAACTCCGCTATTTCACTCCTTTTCAAGTCCTTTTTCCCAAACTTAAACTTTCCAAACAGGTAAGCTAGGTGAGGCAACCCAATGACTTCCACTGGCAATATCTCTATCTTTGTCTTCCTCAGATCCAGGGTCTCTAAACAGTGTAGCTTGTCAATTTTCTTCGGAAGGTTGCTGATAGTGCCCCCAAGGCTCAGATATTTTAGATGCCACAGCTTATGTATGTCCTTGAGATGATTGTCCTCCAAATCATTGCATTCTTCCAGATCCAACACTCGCAGCAGCTCGCATCTGCAAAACTCAGAAGCAGCTTCTCCCGCATCCCCAGAGATGGTCAGAGACCGGGCGCGGAATTTCTCACTGCCAGCTGCATCATCGCTTGCTGGAATTGTACGCTGGTTCAAGTCCAACGTGCTGCCAGTTGCATGGTTCTGGATGAACAGGTGACGGAAGTTACTTCGATTTTGATCATGAAGAGATGTGATGAAGTTATCAGACATTGACTTGTGCAGCATGAACTCGTGCATGATTCCATGAGTTTTGCACGTCTTCACTTTTGCATTGTTGCTAGCATCGATCGGCCGGATGATATTCCGGTCAATAAGTTCCCGGAAGTTTTCATCTGCTACCTCCAGATCACTGCGTTTATATTGACACTGTACATACCCTTCAGCTAACCATCGCCTGACTAAAGTATTCCTCCTGATTGGGCGACCATTTGGGAACACACTCGTGTATAGCAATGAGGTCCTCAGAGGATAACCAGACAGGCTGCTGTAGTTATTTACTAGAACCTGTTGCAGTTTTGTGAAGTCTGCCTCCTTCTCCATATGATGCCCGAGGCTGTGGCAAACTTGCACACAGTGACTGCCCGTGAGCTCATTCTCGCCTAGCAAAAACTTGGCCACACAAACAAGAGCAAGTGGAAGGCCATCACACTTCTCCACAATTGCTGTTGAACCGTGCTCCAATTCAGGTGAACATCCTCGGAAGAAAACCTTCTTCAATAGCAAAACCTTGGAGTGCTCCGCGTTAAGAATGCTCATCTTGTAAACATAACCATCACCTGAGCTGCAAGCATTAGCTACTGACTGGAGAGCCGTGGTAACTATAATTCTGCTTTTTGTTTCCCTGGGTAAGATGGATTTGATGACATCCCAGTGCTGCTTGTTGATGTCATCGATTACAATTAAACACCTGGCAGACAGATTGACAGGTGAATAAGTTAGTAAACAATTGGTTACCAATTCACTGGTTCACTATATGCAGACCAAACCTACATTAGCACTCAAATGTACACAGAATTGATTGTTTGTATGTGCATAACAGGAAGGAATCTCTGGCAAGGGTTTAAGTTTTGCTTTTGGAAACAGAGGAATGCAACACTGTTTTTCACGACCCCCGCCCCCGCGTCGTCCTCCCTGGGCGACACGGGGAAAACCCAGCCGCCGCCGTAAGCCCTCCCCTGCTCTCACTCCCGCTTGCCGTCGCTGGAGGGCGGGCCGGCGAAGCCGTGCCGGGCCCCGTGATGGCGGCGGCGGGGCGGATCAATCTCTCTCACGCGCGACGCCCCACCCCTCCAGCCGCCTCCCCGAGATCCAGATGCGGCGCGCTCCCCCTAATCCCACCCCCCCTTCCGGCTGTTACTCCTGCTGGTCAGGCAGGCGTCCTGCGGCTTGCGACTGGCCTGAGGTGCTGCGTCCGGTTGTGGGATTCGTGCTCGAAGCCCCCATCCAGATCTGGCCTACAGGCACAGCGGGGTCGGGGCGATGCAGGACGGTGATTGGTGGGCCGCGCTCCGGCGAACAACTTACGTCAAGCTCGGGCGGCGGCTCATGGTCCTAGGGTTCCTCTTACGTCAAGACGAAGATCTGCCTGACGCTTGCCCTTCTGATCTGGCCGGAGTGTCGGGTTCCGGAAGGCTCCGCTGGCGAACTCCCATGGGCGTGTTATGCCTGGAGACTGCTGGATCGGGTGGGATTCGGTCGTGCCCATTGGTCCTCCGTTAAAGAGGGAGCGGCGCGAAGCTCTGCTATCTGTTGCCATCAGGAGCTATGTTTTCCTCCATGATGAAGTCAGAGGCGGAGAATGTCATGGAAGCCAAGGTTGGAGGACTGGTAATGATGATTGGAGCCTACGGCGCTGAGGAACTTGCTTGGAGTTTCGGGATTCGTAGCTGTGGTATGTAAGTGGGGGCGACAACACATGTGAATGTTCAAGGTCTTACCTTTCAGGATGAAAATCCAAGGCCTGGCCTTAATTGGTTGTGCCTGGCAATGGCCTTGTCCAAGGCATTGTTTTGAGAGCGGGGACTATCTTCAGGGTGAAAACCAAGATCTACGATCAGGTGACGACGGCGCTGGTGCACTGTTTCCTTCTTTGAGGCGTCACTTTTGGAGAACTTGGACTTCAGGTGTTGTTTTGGTGGTGGTTGTACTGCTGTTGCAAGGACTGGAACTCTGTAGCGGGGCTTTTCTTTTTTAACTTCTTCTTCTTTTTTGTTTTGGCTGTGTGCATCCGTAATGCCATTAGGGTATTGCGTTGTTGCAGAGGCTGGGTGTAATTGGTATCTTCGCGATATTAATATATTCCCTTTATCGAAAAAAAAATGTTGTTTCATTTTACACCATTGTTTAAGATAGCCGGGTCTTCGATTGTAGTAATCAACTAGTTTAAAAACTTGAAATAAGCTTGTATGACAACTAGATGCGTAACAAAGATTAATGAGAAAATCAGATTGAATGACCGACTAAACTTGCCATCCAGCTAAGTACATACAGTACACAAATAACAGGTGACTAATTGGTAATTACAGTTACTAGCTCCTATTTTCACAAACAATTCAGTAGTCCAAATTGTCCATGTTCATGTTCATATATTAAAGAATAGTAAATATCCATAGAGTAAGATTCAGTACAATTCAGTACCTCATTAGTAACTGTAATATGAACACAGTACAATTACAGTTAGTGAATTGTAACTGTAACTGTACTATGTTACAGTTACTAGCTCCATGGACTGAATTCAGTACAATTCAGTCCAAACTGATGGTTTCATGTTAATACATCTCTTTTTGCTGAGGATGGCACACAAACTGTGCATGTTTATATTACAAATGGTGAATTCAAACAACACTGAATAGTTTTTGGGAAATAAGCTGTAACTTTCAACAGAGTGTGGTGAATTTGCGGCGTGTGCAAAAGAAAATAATGATTTGTGCATGCAGACAGGGTGGAGTTTAGTGCAGGAGATCCTCACTCTGTAGTCCGCAGAAAACCATCCATGGAAATTTGGGGCAGCGGCGCATCGGCGGTGCGGAATTGCCGGAGTATCGTGGTCAGGAGCCCCTCGGCATCCCTGTGCTCCGAGGCCACAGCCCAGGCGCGGCAAGGGAATCTCCGGACGACTCCGGGGCAATCATACACTGCCCTTGCGAGCGTGGTCTTCCCGGAGCCGCCGAATCCGACGATGGATATCACGCCGGGCTGCTTCCCCGGCCCGGTCTGCTGCAACAAGATGTCGACAAGCTCCTGCTTTGGCTCGTCGATGCCCACGGGGTCAGACTCCGCCCCCGTATCCGCGGCCGCCGGAGAAGCTCCGGCGGAAGATCCGTTGACGGCCTGGTAGTTGACCCTTCGGTCGTGGGCGTCCTTGAGCCTGCTCCGGAGCTTGTGGATCTCCGCCGCGAACCGGGATCTGGTGCTGGTGGCCGCCTTCTTGACGCGGCGTCACCCTGACCCTGGCAGGCCACACAGGAGCAGGGCAGGAACCGATCTATGCAGTCCTCGATGTCGTGCGCCAGGTCACGCATCTCCTCCATGGATATGCGCAGTGGCGGCGCCACGGTAGGGGCGAGCATGGTCGTCCGCCCCGGGTAGACGAAACACGTATACAAAAAAATACGGTTCGTTTAATACATGGGCCAAACGTTTTGCAGCGGAGACACAAAAGCCCAGTACGATGGCCTAATACTAGTCAGCACGGCCACACAATCTTCGTACAGGCATCCAGAAAATCCCCCAAATCGAGCCAGGCACAGGCAAGACCGCGAGAGTAACCTAGTCGTCGCCCGCTCGCCGCCACAGAGCTCTGCCTCGCCGGGCCGCCGGCTCGTCGCCGAAGAGCTCTGCCTCGCCGGGCCTCCGGACGCGGCACCTGATCCACATCCTCCGTCCGCCGTCCACCGGTCCGCGTATGGGCGAACGGACAGAAGCAGCGGTGCCGGGCGTGGCCTGTGTCAGAGGAGGCGGCGGCAGTGGATCGAGCTCATGCAAACGCGCACCTGCTGTTTGCAAAATCAGCAAGCGCAGCCAGCAGGTACACAGATAATCGAATCCATTCTTTTCTACTGAATCTCAAGCTCCCTTTCCTTCCATTTCTAGCCAATTATTGAACATGGTCAGTACTTGATATGGTGATTTTCTAGTTATGTGTGACGTTTATGTTATATTTTGTGTTTTTTGGTGGTTACGACCTGGTTCTCGAGAATCTTAAACTGATCTGAATCATTGGCTATGTAATTTTTCAAGTGCATCTAGCTTCATATTTGAACTTTATGAGATCTGGTTCAGCGGGCTTGCATTTGTCAATCAAAAATTTTATACCTTAAATGTTTCGCCCCGGGTAAGTTCAATTTCTGGATCCGCCACTGGATATGCGCGAGGAGCTGCCCGCCGGACCACGCCCCGCCGCCATGTGGCCGTCCCTGGCGCTGGTGATCATGTCGAGCTCGGTCCGGATGAAGCGGAGGTCGTCCTTGAGGCCCCTCGACAGCTTGTGCTTCTCGCTCAGCAGCGCGACGAGCTTCAGCACCACCTCCTTGGTCAGAGCGCTCGCCACCGCAGCCTCCATCCCCTCCCTCGCACTCCGGCGACGGCGACCCAAGGCAGCGGCCGGGATTGGGCCTTGCCTATATGTGCCTCCTCCGCTGCCGCGACCAGCAGGACGGCAGTACGACGACGAGGTGTGCAGTGCAGGAGTGGGCAAGTGGCTGCTTGCTTTTGCCTCCTCTTCCTCGCCGTGGCCGGCCGAACCTACGCTTTGTTTATGGACGCACAGCGTGAGGGCGGTTGAAAAGTCAGCCTCGCCTATTCAGTTTCAGTGTTCCAGAGAGAGCATTTCTAGCCACAAAATTTGTTTAAAGGTGTCCGTAAAACTTTTTTACGGACACCGTGAGCCATAAACCCATTTCGTAAATGTTTTACGAAACGCGTTTAAGGTATCTGTTTCGTGTTGAAAGGCTCGTACAGTCAATTTTGCATAGTAATTATAGATTTCAATAATGCAAACCGAATGAAATTATTATATAAATTCAACATATGAATATAAATATTCCAGAAAGCAATTCATAATACAACAATACTTTTCATTACAACAAGTGTTCAAGTTCAAATAATTAGTTCAAATCACACACAGATATAGATGAATAACTCCCCCCCCCCCCCATGAGAGTTGCCAACGATGCTCAATAAGATCATGCTAGAGCTGGTTGTGTGAATCACAGTTCTCGATCTTCCTGTACATCGCAAGAAATGCAGAGATCTCATTTGCGTTCATGGCAGGTTTCACACGGCTACCAACATTGTCATAATTAATCTCTAAATCCAAATCCCTTTCATCCTCAACGACCGTGTTGTGTAAAATTAGATAAGCAGTCATGATGTTTCTAAGGGATTTCTTATCCCAGAAGAGAGCAGGGTCTCGAACAATGGCAAACCGAGCTTGCAACACACCAAATGCTCTCTCAATATCCTTTCGGCAAGCTTTTTGTGCTTCGGTGAAAAAATTGCGCTTCTTGATATTGGGGTCACTAATGGTTTTCAGGAATGTTGACCACGAAGGATAAATACTGTCGGCTAGATGGTACCCCATGGTATAGTCATGGTCATTGACGGTATAATTGCAAGCCGGAGCTTTGCCGCTAGCTAGCTGAGCAAATAGATGAGACCGCTGCAAAACATTCATATCATTGAGAGACCCCGGTGACAGTGTCCTGGACTAGGGGTACTAGCCTAGTCGGCCCATGCTCCCTGGATTGGACTGATGGGCCCTCATTCTTCTCAAGATGGACTCTGGAAGATGTACGACGTGGCGTTATCAAGACCGCATCTGCCGAAGGCTTGACGTATACTCCGAGACTTCTCATGCCGCCTCCATGCCAAGATGCCAACCTTGTAGCCCTAGATGCCCTACCTAGCATGTATATAAGCCGTAGGGTTTAGCCCGTAGAGGGGACATCAACATGATATCATTCACCTAGCCCTAGAGTTAGAACACATCTAACGATCTTGAGGTAGATCAACTCTGTACTTGATACTTCTCCATTGATATAAACAAGAGCAGGAAGTAGGGTATTACCTCCATTAAGAGGGCCCGAACCCGGGTAAACATCGTCCCCTTGCTCCTGTTACCATCCGTGCGAGATCCGCAGCTCGGGACCCCCTACCCCGAGGTCTGCCGGTTTTCACACCGACACTGGTGCTTTCATTGAGAGTTCCGCTATGAGATCGACATAAGGATCGATGGCTCATCTGCAGATCAACCACGACAACGTCAACGGGAACGTTTACGTCCCCCCCACCAACTTTTCGTCTTCGGCAGCATGATCTTCTATGTCGATTCGACCGGCCATCTGGACTCTGTCGAGAACTACACCCCAGATCAGATTGTGACCTTTGGAGGCCTGGAATATACTGCGGATTCCTGCGGAGAACTCATCCTGTCAGGCTGGATGCCCGACCGGGTGGGGGGGCTGCCCTGCACCGGAGGATCGACTCCGGACCCGATCTCTTTCGAGGATGTCGCTAGAAACCTTGGTGTCGCTAGGGAACCCCGATGTAGCGACCCTGGGCGATCTCCCCTCGAACCCCGGCCCGGACCCAGGCCCGGCCCCTATCTCTGAAGCTACGTTGTATCTCGATCCAACCCCGTCACATGATCTAGAATCACCCTTGGATCCCCCCCACGCCGGAAACACGCCAAGCTATACACCGGGCACGCTTCGAGTCAGCCTCGCTTATAGCCAGGCAATGAACTCCGGAGAACTATCTCACCCGAACGAGATGCTCGATTGTATGCAGATCATGTCTATCTCGGATGGCAAGACTTCGGTTTACGACAAGATCAGACTTAAAGCCGACGATCGGGAAATTTACGTCCCACTGATACGTCTCCAACGTATCTATAATTTTTGATCGTCCCATGCTGTTATATTATCATTCTTGGATGTTTTATAATCATTTTATAGCAACTTTATATCATTTTTTGGGACTAACCTATTGACATAGTGCCCAGTGCCAGTTGCTGTTTTTTGCTTGTTTTTTTACTTCGCAGAATATCAGTACCAAACGGAGTCCAAATGCCACGAAACTTTTTGGAGATTTTTTTTGGACCAGAAGACAACTTGGGAGCCAAGGAAGCACCTGGGGAAGGCCCGTGGGGTCCACGATACACTAGAGCGCGCCAGAGGCCCCAGGGACGTCCTGATGTATCGTCGGGCCCACGGAGGTCTTTTCCACCGCCTCTGAGCTCTAGAAATCCTTAGAAATTCCAAAAACCCTAGAGGAGGAGACGAAACGCAATTCCATCTACCGGAAGTTCCAGAACCATGAGATCCAATCTAACACCATCACGGAGGGGTTCATCATCCTCATGGGTGCCTCTCCGATGATGCGTGAGTAGTCCACCATAGACCTACGGGTCCGTAGGCAGTAGCTAGATGGCTTCCTATCTCTCTTTTGATTCTCAATACAATAGTCTCTTGGAGATCTATTTGATGTAATGACTTTTTGCGGTGTGTTTGTTGGGATCCGATGAAGTTTGAGTTCATGATTAGTTTCTGTCCATGAATATTATTTGAGTCTTCTTTGATCTCTTATATGCATGATTATTTATAGCCTCGTATTTCTTCTTCGAATCTTTGGTTTAGTTAGGCCAACTAGATCAATTTTTCTTGCCATGGGAAGAGGTGCTTAATTTGTGATGGGTTCGATCTTGCGGTGTCCTCTCCCAGTGACAGAAGAGGCAGCGAGGCACGCATGTATCATTGCTATTAAGGATAACAAGATGGGGTATATTCCTACATGAATAGGTCTTGTCTACATCATGTCATCGTTCTTATTACATTACTCCGTTTCTCCATGAACTTAACACACTAGATGCATGCTGGATAGCGGTCGATGTGGGGAGTAATAGCAGTAGATGCATAATCGTTTTGGTCTACTAATCTTGGACGTGATGCCTATATATTGATCATTGCCTTGGATATCGTCATGATTATTTGATCTTTTATCAACTGCCCAACAGTAATTTGTTTACCCACCGTGTGCTATTTTCTCGAAAGAAGCCATTAGTGAAATCTACGGCCCCCGGGTCTATTCTTTTAATATATTGCTTTCCGATCTATCTTTTTCCGCATTTGTTTTCAGAGCTATTATTCCAAAAACCCAAAAATACCTTGCTGCCCTTTTTATTTGCATCTTTTATTTTGTGTTCTTGTGCGATCTATTTATCCAATCTAATACAAACCAATCTATCTTTTTACCGTGGAGAGATTGACAACCTCTCTTACGCGTCGGGTTGCAAGTATTTGTTCTTTGTGTGCAGGTACCGTTTACATAGTGTTGCTTGGTTCTCTTACTGGTTCGATAACCTTGGATCACAACTGAGGGAAATACTTACCGTAGATGTGCTGCATCATCCCTTCCTCTTTGGGGAAATACCGACGTAGTCTCAAGCCACGTCAAAGGAATTTCTAGCGTCGTTGCCGGGAGACATCATCAACATCTATCAGGTTCCTAATCACAAATCTCATCTCCTTTCAATTTACATTATTTGCCATTTGCCTCTCGTTTTCCTCTCCCCCACTTCTAAAAAGGTTTTACAAAAATACAAAAATATTTTCCATTTGCCTTTTTGCTTGTTTGCTATCTTTGCTTGTGTTGCCATGTGCCTTCTATTTGCTTGCATCTTCGCTTGCTAAAAATCTATTGATATGGATCCTCATCCACTTGCTAATCTTTTCAAAAGGCCAAATTATGATGAACTAATTGCTAGTGAGTTGAGTGCACTCGATTATCTCTGTGAAGTTTTGTTTGAAAATCATGCATCTGAAATTTTTGATGAAGTGTTGAAAGAAGAAATTTATAAGGTGATTCATGATAGCTCCTTGATTGAAAAGCATGATTGCAATGGTGTTACTATAAATTCTATTAATTTCAATTATATTAATGATATGCAAAACTACAAGCTTGGGGATGATAATTTTGTCATGTCCACTTCTTATTGCAATGATCATGATTGGGGTGATAATGCTTCTTATGATCTTGAAAATTTATTTAAGCCTCATGTTGAATATGTTATTGATAATAATGTTTGCAATAGTATCGAAAGTGGGTTTGGAAGAGCGTCAACTTTAGGTAAAAAGAATCCCACATATTTGGAGAGTGTTCAATCTTATGAATTTTTTGATAAAAGTGGGTTTGGAGAGGTCATAACTTTAGTTGATGATAATCCCACTATTTTGGAAGATGATAAAAAATTTATGCATGTTGATCATAAAGAGAGTATTGTTTATGATAGATATATTGTTGAATTTGATTATGATCCTATATGTAATTATTGTGAAAGAGGAAATTATGGTTGTAGAAATTTTCATGATACTAAATTACCTCTCTTCATGTTGAGATTGCTATTGTCTCTTTCTTCTTCCTTCCATATGCTAGTTTTTGCTTGCCTTAATAATTTGTTTGCATATAAAATGACTATGCATAGGAAGTATGTTAGACTTAGTGTGTTTTCCATATGCTTAATGATGCTCTCTTTGTGTTGCTATTATTATCTTTCATGAGGGCATCATTGAAACCTCAAGGCTATCTTAATGGCTATAAAGAAAGAGCTTGTTGGGAGGCAACCCAATGAATAAAATTTATTGTTGCCTTTTTCTTTCTGTTCTTGAGTGTTTACACAATTATGCTACTTTTATGATTGTGTTTTTTATGTTTTAATAGTGTTTGTGCCAAGTAAAGCCTTTGGGATCATGTTGGGTGATAGTTGATTTGATCTTGTTGAAAAACAGAAACTTTTGCGTCCAGTAGCAGAATTTTCAAAAATCACACAAGTGACGAAAAATTCTGAATTTTTTACACAAGATTGATATACAAATTGCATACGTTGTCCTAATTTTTCAGAAGTTTTGGAGTTAGTATGGTTAGAATACAGATTACTATAGATTGTTCTGTTTTTGACAGATTCTGTTTTCATTGCATTGTGTGCTTATTTTGATGAATCTATGGTTTGTATTGGAGGGTATAAGCCATGGTAAAGTTAGAATACAGTAGATATAATGCAATAATAAAATATGAATGGGTTTGCAACAATACTTAGAGTGGTGATTTGCTTTATTATACTAACGGATCTCACGAAGGTTTTGTTAAGTTTTGTGTAATTGAAGTTTTCAAGTTTTGGGTGAGATCACGATGGATGAAGGAATAAGGAGTGAAAAGAGCCTAAGCTTGGGGATGATATGGCACCCCAAGATAATATCCAAGGATAAACAATCAACTAAGCTTGGGGATGCCCCGAGTGTCATCCCCTCTTTCTTCTAACGGCCATCGGTATTTTACTTGGAGCTATATTTTTATTCGTCACATATCATGAGTTTTGCTTGGAGCTTCTTGTATTATATGAGTCTTTGCTTGATTTGCTTTTTAGTTTGTCACAAGTATCCTTGCTGGACACACCTATTTGAGAGAGCCAAAATTATGCTATGATTTGTTAGAATTGCTCTATATGCTTCACTTAAATTTTTTGAGCTATGGAACTGCTCTAGTGCTTCACTTATATCTTTTTGAGCACGGTGTGCTTTAAAAATTTTAAGAAATACTCTCGTGCTTCACTTACATTAATTTGAGAGTTAGTAAATTTTGAAGAAATTCTCTCATGCTTCACTTATATTATTTTGAGAGATGAAATTTTTATGCTCATGTTCTTCACTTAAATTTATTTGAGCTTGTCAAAAGCAATGGCAATATATGAAACTAGTCCCAAAGTGATAGATATTCAAGAGGGATATAATAAAAACTTTCATGAAGATCATTTGACAAATTAAACTTGATTCCTTGTAATAGTTTTGAGACATGATGATAGTAATATGTGAGTCATGTTGGTGAGTAATTATGCTTTAGTAAGAATATTGGTGTTAAGGTTTGTGATTCCCTATGCAAGCACGAAAGTCAATAGTTATGCAATGAAATTACATCCTACTTGTGGTGCATTATTCGGTGTTAGTTATGCTCAATGCCCGTTTATGTGAATTTTTGTTTCTTTGTTGGTTGCTTGTTAATCTATTTGCTAGCCTACACTTGTACTAAGTAGAAATACTACTTGTGCATCCAAAATCCTTAAACTTAGTTTTGCCATATGAGTCCACCATACCTACCTATATGCGGTATTTCCGTGCTGTTCCAAGCAAATTTGTATGTGCCATCTCTAATTTTCAAAATGAATTTCCTTTTTGTGTGCTCGTACCGCTCATGAAGCGGCAGGGGGTGGCCAATATTTTTCCATGCTAGATGAGTTATTCTCAAGATGAGTGTTTATTCACTTGTCATTGCACGAGAGTACGGCAGTAATAGGGATGCTGATAACCCACAAGTATAGGGGATCGCAATAGTTTTCGAGGGTAGAGTATGTCGGTGTCAAAACCGGCGGATCTCGGGTAGGGGGTCCCGAACTGTGAGACCTGGATCGATGGTAACAGGAGACAAAGGGGACAAGGTTTTACCCAGGTTCGGGCCCTCCTATGGAGGTAATACCCTACGTCCTGCTTGATTATATTGATTGTATGGGGATTACAGAGTTGATCTACCTCGAGATCAAGTAACTAAACCCTAGATGAGTTCTGTTGTTCTACCACCTAAAACCCTCCGGCTTATATAGACGCCAGGGGTCCCTAGGGTTTACACATGGTCGGTTACACGTCGAAGGGATAAATATGCCTATTCACTACTCCAAACGTGGAAGGCAAGCCACGATTCTCGAAGCTTCCTCCTTGGAGACGAGATCTTCAATCCTTCCAATATTCGGCAAGTGGCCCATATAGTCCGGCCCATATGTAATAGGTCGACCTCCCGAGGACCCCTTAAACCAAGACTCCCTCAGTAGCCCCCGAACTAGCCTCCAATGCCAAGGGTCCAAGCTCCAGCTGCTTCGAGTGATCAGAGTCTTTGGCTTGCGAGGTGAGTTCCTTTCTCCAAACAGTAATCGGTCGGGATATAGCTCGGCCTCCGTCGACGTGTAATCTTTCCGATCATAGATCGTCCGTATACCATGAGTAGCTCGGCCTTTGAAGGCCAAACGTCAGAGAGCCAATAGTGTTCTCTGACAACTTTTCAGACGAAAAGTCACAGCCCACCACGACCATTGAACCAGCCGAAAAGACCTGCTTCGTGGTTCGAGGCCGTTTCCACTAGCACGATCCATCAATGCACAGATCGTGACCCATTTTACACGGGATATGTTTGATCACGCGCGTATAACGGCACGCATGCCTTGGGAAGCGGAGGGATTCACGGCGCCGTGAAGGGAGGCTAACCGACAGCAAGCTTTAATAAAAGGGGAAGAAAACCCCAAGGCTTATCCGCATCTCGCATTCGCATCCCCGCTTCCCCCTTTCCCCGAGCTTCCAGAGCCCAGATCTAGGTTTCCCAATCCACTCCTCCTCCGAGCACAACCATGGCCGACTCAGGTTCTAGCGGCAAGTGGGAGGCTTCCTCAGTCACCGACCAGGACATCCGAGACCTCAAGGAGGCCGGATACCTCCCCGCCAACGTCTTCCACCGCACCGCAGAGGAGGGTCAGGTGGTCCCCACCCCCAAACTAGGTGAGAGGGTGGTCTTCATCCCTCACTTCATCAGAGGGTTAAGCTTCCCGCTTCACCCCTTCGTGAGGGGCCTCATGTTCTTCTATGGCCTCGACTTCCATGACCTCCCGCCGAACTCTTTTATGCATATATCGGCCTTCATCATCGTCTGCGAGGCGTTCCTGCGAGTCGAGCCACACTTCAGACTGTGGCTCAAGATCTTTAACATCAAGCCGAAGTGTGTCACCGGCGCACATGCGGATTGCGGCGGGGCAGTCATCGGCAAGCTTCCGCGCGCAGTGTGGCCATCCGTCACCTTCATCGACACCATCAAGACCTGGCAAAAAGAGTGGTTTTACAATACCGAGCCAAGGGAGGAGGGCGGAACTGTTCCTGCCGAATTCAGATCAGGCCCTCCGACCAGATTGACCTCATGGGTCCGAAAGGGACTTGACTGGGGGTCGGACATAGAGGTGGAGGACCTGCAGAGGGGCATCGCGTCCCTAATCAGGGAGGGAGTCGGCCTGACCAATGTGGTCCAGGTTATGCTTCGGCGGCGCATCCTCCCCTGCCAGCGCCGGAGTTCTCCTATGTGGGATTACCGGACTAACGACGATCCTACAGTTCGTCAACTCTTCCGCACCACGCGGGAGAAGCTAAGGAAGGCGCTGTTCAAGGCGCAGGAGAACTGGCCGGGCAAGAAGGAGGACAAGGGCTTGAGCGCCATCCAGCCCCCACCCGAGGTATAGCATAGTTTCATTTCACCGGCTCTATCTTCCTAAAGATAGTCTAAGCATTTTCCGATCACCTTTCACAGGAATGGTTGAGCAAAGCCACGGTCATCAAGTGTCCGGCTCCACAGCCCGAAGATCCCAAGTCTCCGCTACTGTTGGAGATGCTCGTCGTGGCGCCTTACAAGGCGCCAGAGAAGAAGGAGAAGAAGAAGCCAGGACGAACAGGCCTGCGCAACAGGGACCAGCCAGAAGCTGTGTCCGAAGAGACCCACGCCTCCTCGAATCAAGAGGAGGAGCATGAGGGTGAGGAGGGAGGCAATTCCCCCCTTGTCGGAAAAAGGGCGGCGTCATCGGACGCTCCGGAGGACGTAGATCCTCCTGCCCTGAAGAAGACGCGCTGGACACAGGTAGCCCTGTCCGGTGATAGTACGGACTCGGATTCTGAGTCTGAGGATTTCAAGAGGGTTCCGCGAAGGAACCTCAGGGTTAAGCCCCGACCTCGAAGGTAAGGATCCGAAGACCTCGCGAGCTATTAGCGCTAAGTTTTTTAATGTTACTGACGTGTGAGTGCCTTCTGGCTTGCAGCCCACCGCGCGTTCTCCCCACTGATCAAGTTTCGGACGGGGAGACCCCGCCCGCCGAGCTAGCGGAGAGCGGAACCGCATCGCACCCCACTCCTCCGGGCGCCACGAAGGACACCGTGGAGGTGTCATCCCAGCAGGCTCCTTTGGAGCCGGACACTGGAGGTGGGGGCGACGACGTCATGGTCGAGGCTAACATCTCGGCCGCCGAAGACCCGGGAGAGAAGCCCCTCCCGGATACTGAGGAGACCGGATAATGAGATGTCCAGTCACCTCCAAGGTTGTCTCCGGAGCGCACCACGCCTCCGGAGGCACAGGTTCAATCCCCGGTCAAAGATCGGGTCAACCGACCACCATCGGCACCGCCGACCACTGGGTGGCCGTCTATGGGGAAGGCTCTGTCAAGCGCCCCCATCTCCGAAGAGCACCGCACCCTTATGGGTACGGTACTGCAGAGCATTCAGTCCGTGGATACCGGACTGAAGGAGGCCTTCAACGGTCTCCTGACGGGCTTTCAGGTGAGTCATGTAATGCTCTACTTTGTGAAATATTGATTTCTGTAAGTTATGATTATATGCATGGCAGCCCCCGAGCCCTAGGTGAGTTTGGAAAAACTTACCTAGGGGTCAAATCATAGATCCTTATCCGAACTATGTATAGGACAATATATGTTCGGATCGTTCTGTCAGCCCTTAAGAGGACCGTACACAGGATCACTTTAGTGACAGTTCGGAGGTCGTAAACTCCTGCAACATTATATGATGTTGTTTGTTACAGGCTTCGTGAACGGCAGCGGCCAATAACGCTGCCGAGCTAGAAGAGCTAAATCGGAAGCTCAAGAGCTCCGAAGACGAGCTTGACGCTCTAAACAAGAGATTCGACGAGGCGCAAGGTAAGTCGAATTAGAGTAAAAAACTCTTCGTTACCGTACTGTCAGTGCAGTGTTGTTTGATATGCTTAATGCTTGCACAGCCTCGGCGAAGGAGATTGAGAAGCTCAAGGCCGAGCTTGAGAAGGCCAAGCAGGAGGCTGCGGTGGAGAAGGCGGCTGCCAAAGAAGCAGCTACCGCGCTATCCGCCCTAAGAGCCACCAGCGACAAGCACGAGGCTCGGGTGGAGGAAATCCAGCAGGAGCTCAAAGACGCTGGGCGGAAGTGCGAGGACCTGGAGCGGAAGGGCAAGGAGCAGGCCGCCGAACTATCCACCTTGAAAACCAATCTCCAAAAGGAGCGGGTGGATAGGCAGTCATTTGAAGAGGAGCTCAGCCAAGCCAAAGCTATCATGGATGGTAAGCCATATTCATTGCAGTGTATCTTCGGGGACAGCAAGTTCGAGTTGCTTACCCAAGTATGGCGTTCCTCAGGCGCCTGCTCGGACCTCCAGAAGAGCTTAGCGGACGCGAAGCAGTTCTATGCTTCGCGGGGAGAAGGAGATGAAGCTCGGCTATTCTGGGCGCAATTCGAAGCCCCCGAGCGTTCTCCTCTCCTTGTGGAGCAGCTGATGGAGCTACACCGGATGGCGAAACCAGCCATGAAGGATCTCTGTATCCGGATATGGCCCAACGAGCCATTGCCGGGTAGTTACTTCGGCCTGGTGCAGAAGCTCGGTGATGCCACTCCTCGGGTCGACGCACTGAGGCGGTCTTCCTGCATCGAAGGAGCCAGGATGACCTTCGCGAAGGCCAAGGTGCACTGGCCGGGGCTGGACCCGATGAAGGTAGCCACTGCCCCTCTGCCTCCTGAAAAGGGTCATAGGCGCCCCGAGCTGTACTTCTCCAGAGTTATGGAGGGTGCTCGGGCCATAGAATCACAGTGTACGAGAGAGAACGAGTATGAATAGATTGTTGTACTATGTCCGAAGACTTGTCAGCGTGTATATATTTAAAATGCATGGTTTTATCATGTCTTGTATGTTTTGCATCCTTTATAACTCCTATGTGGCCGTTAAACCTGAAAGCTGTGAGTCGTCGGCTTCAGCCCCCGTGTAGATACTACGCGAGGTGTCTCTTCCAATCGCACTATGACCCTTAGCCGAGCTATCGGTACTCGAAGGCGGAAGTGTGAGGCGGAAAGGCAATCAGACCATAATGCTTTATTGCTTTCACTTAGCCGTAGGGGTGCGAGAAAGGAGTGCGGGGGCTGGTGACTAGCCCCCAGGCGTTTGTGATGTTCGGATAAACCGCGGCCAAAGCCTATATCACCTGGTTTGTACTAACACCAAACCCATCGTATGACACGGAATAACCTCTGATGAGATTTAGCTTAAGCTCGGATTCGCAGACCGGTTCTCGCATACCATGACAATCAGTTTTCGGCTTTCTCCGCTGAGGCGCTTAACCAGACTAGCCGGAAGCGCAATCGCAGCGGTGCTCCCTTTGCCCTTTTAGCCGAACTAGCGGAACATAAAGGGGCAAGCACAGGAGCCGGGCAACCCAACTATTGACCCAAGACATAGTTCGGAACCAATGCATATAAAGCAGAATTCCAAGACGCCGAACACTAAAGCAGTTGTGATTAGGGCAATTTTTAAGGTCGAGCCCCCGGTCTATTAGCCGGTTGCGTCGTAAAATATACCAAACAGGCTCGCGAGAAGAGGGAGAAAACAAAAAGTGTTCCGAAAAGGGACAGCAAAGAGAAAATGATATATCTATATTTTTCTCAACAACTCTTATTATTCGAATTGCCGATGCGACTGTTTACAGGTATTTGATAAATGAAATATAAACTTTACAGGAGGGGTTGTACCGAGGGCCTTCGATGAATGACCTGACATCCTTGATGTGCCCTGTCGCTTATCCGCTCCTGCATCTCCTAAGGAGGTGTATGCCTTTATGGGCTTTGCTTGTTCGGCGGACGGACCTTTGGAGAAAGAGTCTTGGGAAGTCGCCGAAGTATGGATGAGCTTGACGCCTTTAGCAGGCACTTTATGGTACCTGTAGTATGTCCGAAGATGTGTTGACGGTAATAGTTCGGTCCAGCCGAACACCTACCCTCTAATAGTTGTTCCCCACCGCTGCCCATGGAATTTTGAGCGCGAAGTTGTGCCTCCTAGGCACGTAATTTGCTGGTGCTAGGGCCGTGCGATGGGGGGCGAGTCCCTATTTATGGGGAGAGGAAGGTTCTGGTACTTCGGATCGAGACCGAGCTTGCTTCCCAGCTTTGGGTGCCTTTACGGCAGATGTCGGCGCTTGCCAATCATCGGTGTAATGGAATTCGGCCGCCAGGGCCAACGCATGTTCCTCAGTTCGGAGGGAGCGCTCTGTGTTGCCGTTAACAGTAATGACCCTTCTAGGGCCGGGCATCTTGAGCTTGAGCTATGCGTAGTGCCAGATGGTGTTAAAGCGAGCGAACGCTGTACGGACGAGCAGGGCATGATAGCCGCTGCGGAAAGGTACGATGTCGAAGATCATTCCTCACTTCGAAAGTTATCGGGCGAGCCGAACACAACCTCCAGGCTTACGGAGCCTGTGCACTGGGCTTCAACGCCTGGTATCACTCCTTTGAAGGTAGTGTTGCTGGGCTTGATCCTTGACGGATCTATGCCCATCTTTTTTACCGTATCTGAGTAAATCAGATTGAGGCTACTTCCACCGTCCATGAGGACTTTAGTGAGGTGGTACCCATCTATGATTGGGTCTAGGACAAGTGCCGCCGAACCCCCGTGACGGATACTGGTTGGATGGTCGCGTCGATCGAAAGTGATCGGATATGCCGACCATGGGTTATACTTTGGGGCTACAGGCTCTATGGCGTAGACATCTCGAAGGGCGCGCTTCCTCTCCTTTTTGGGTATATGAGTGGCGTAGATCATGTTTACTGTCTTTACCTCTGGATGGAATTTCTTTTGACCGCCACCGATCGGACCACGAGGCTCATCCTCGTCCTCGCTGCGTGGGCTCTTGCCTTGGTCCTCGAATGCGAGCTTGCCGGCCTGTTTGAAGACCCAACAGTTACGGTTGGTGTGATTGGCGGGCTTCTCTTGAGTGCCGTGGATCTGGCAGGGCCTCTCTAGGATCTTGTCCAGCGGGGTGGGTCCGTCGTGTTTGCCTTTAGGAGGCTTCTTCCGCTGCCCAGGACAGGAATTGCGGAAGCCGACATTGATAGCCGTGTCATCGGCATCACTATTATTGTGCCGGCGCTTGTTCTTGTTGCGCTTCGGTTTCCCGTTGCCATCCCGAACTTCAGAGGTTCCGGGGTCTTCGGGGTTATGGCTATGTCTAGCTAGCCAGTTATCCTCGCCCGCGCAAAATCGGGTCATGAGTGATGTGAGGGCGGACATTGTCCTTGGTTTGTCCTGGCCGAGCTGTCGAGCCAACCATTCATCCCGAATATTATGCCTGAAGGAGGCTATAGCTTCGGCGTCCGGGCAGTCTACGATCTGGTTCTTCTTGGTCAGGAAACGATTCCAGAATAGCCGCGCGGACTCTCCTGGCTTCTGTACGACGTTGCTTAGATCGGAGGAGTCCGGGGGCCGAACATAAGTGCCTTGGAAGTTAGATCGGAATGCCTCTTCTAGGTCCTCCCAACACCCATTAGAGTTTTCGGGGAGGCTATTTAACCAGTGCCGAGCTGGCCCCTTGAGCTTTAGGGATAAGTACTTGATGGCGTGGAGGTCATCTCCTCGCGCCATGTGGATGTGGAGGAGGAAATCCTCGATCCATACGGTTGGGTCAGTTGTCCCATCGTATTGCTCTATGTTTACGGGTTTAAACCCTTCCGGGAACTGATGCCGCATTACCTCGTCCGTGAAGCACAGTGGGTGTGCAGCGCCCCTAACCCGAGCTATGTTGCACCGGTGATCGGCGTCTAGCCGAGCTCGGTGTTGTTCCTGACCTTCATTGTCGTGGTCGAAACGAGGACGGTACCCTTCCCGTCGATCGGGTGAGTATCCCCTGGATCCGTAGATGGATCACGTACGACCTGCTCTGTAATCCAGGTCGTGTCGCAGGTCGAACCTGTCATCGGGCTCTAGTGGCTCCTTTCCCCGTCTACGGGGTATCGTCGGCCTATAGCCGACATCGTTAGCAGTCTTGTCTCGTCCTCATGGAGGGCGGTCTGGGCTATCATATGGGGTATGCTTGGGAGACGGCGTATCGGTGAGCTCGTCGTCGAATTGTGGCAACAGCCTTCTGCGTGGGTAGCTCTTAGGTCGGTCCGATAGACCGGTGCCGTATCCTTCCTCAGCGGAGAGGACTCTCGTCCATCGGTCGTTGAGGTCGTCTTGTTCGGCTTTGAGCTGCCGTTCTTTTGCTCTCAGGTTGCGAGCCGTAGATAACAGCTATTGCCTGAATAGTTCCTGATCTGCAGGATTGTCGGTTATGGCGAAGTCATCGGCTTCCGCATTGTCCTCCCCCTCAATAGAGCGGAGGTAGTTGTCGTCATCAGGATCATCTGGATCATCGGGGTTGCGACGGTCTTCGGGCCTCTCCTGACCCTCTAACGGGTGTTCGGGGATTTCGGGGCCGCCGATGTCTTCCGGGGTATCTCCGTCCCCGGTGCCATCGGTAGACTTTCGCCCCTTTTTCCCTTTTGACCGTTTATGCGGCTTTCGGCGTCTTGACGGTGCTTCGTCCGATTTATCGCCGTTGTTTTTCGGAGTGTCCACAATGTAGACGTCGTATGTAGAGGTGGCAGTCCACTGCCCGGTCCTAGCGGGGGTGAGGGCGTGATCCTCCTCATCCATGTACTCTGCTTCCTCGGAAGCGTAGTCTAGCATGTCGGTTAAATCCTCGACAGTGGCTATCAAGTGGGTGGTGGGTGGGACGAAAAATCTGTCCTGACCCGTCTGAGGCCCGATCTGAGAATAGATCGGGGTTGGGTCATCGTTGATCTTCATCGACGAGATCTGATCTAGAGCCTCGTCGAGTATCGAGAGCTCGATCGGACCGGTCTGCCCAGAGCTTCCGGAGTGAACCTCCGATGCGTCCGTGCAAGGAGTGTGTTCGGCAAGAACCGATGTCCGGACGTCGGGTACTATGACCTGATCCGGACTGAAGGTCGGGCCCTCGCCGGGGTAGATCCCATGGGCGGAGCCGAAAGATGGGTCTGGGGTTGAGGCCTCAGAGTCTTCGGGCATGGCAGGCAAGACTGCAAGCTCGGTTAGTGACAAATCACCTCGAGAGTGTACGGAGAACTCTAAGTTCCCGAATCTGACCTCTTGATCAGGGGCAAAACTTCTGACGCGGCCTAGATGGCCGGTCGGGTCGGCGTGCAGCACAACACTGCCGAAAGCGAAGATCTGTCTGGGGACAAAATTGCCTGGATTGCGGACCTCATCGTTGATGACTAGGCGAGCCATCGATTCCTTCTGGCGATCACAGCGGAACTCTCAATGAAAGCACCAATGTCGGTGTCAATACCGGCGGATATCGGGTAGGGGTCCCAAACTGTGAGACCTGGATCGATGGTAACAGGAGACAAAGGGGACAAGGTTTTACCCAGGTTCGGGCCCTCCTATGGAGGTAATACCCTACGTCCTGCTTGATTATGTTGATTGTATGGGGATTACAGAGTTGATCTACCTCGAGATCAAGTAACTAAACCCTAGATGAGTTCTGTTGTTCTACCACCTAAAACCCTCCGGCTTATATAGACGCCAGGGGTCCCTAGGGTTTACACATGGTCGGTTACACGTCGAAGGGATAAATATGCCTATTCACTACTCCAAACGTGGAAGGCAAGCCACGATTCTCGAAGCTTCCTCCTTGGAGACGAGATCTTCAATCCTTCCAATATTCGGCAAGTGGCCCATATAGTCCGGCCCATATGTAATAGGTCGACCTCCCGAGGAACCCTTAAACCAGGACTCCCTCAGAGTATTCAACCCAAATTTATAGATTCGACACAAGGGAGCCAAAGAATACTTTAGAGTATTAGCAGTTGAGTTGTCAATTCAACCACACCTGGAGATTAAATATCTGCAGCAAGGTGATCAGTAGCACAGTAATATGATAGTTTGATAGCAGTAGCAAAAGTAACAGTAGTGGTAACAGTAGTAGCAATAGTTTTGTAGCAGTTGGAACAGTAGCAGCAGCAATAGTAACTTAGCAAGAACAATAAGTGGAAAGCTCGTAGGCATTGGATCGGTGAACTCGTTGGATGATATTCATAATATAACAGTCATAACCTAGGGCGACACAGAACTAGCTCTAGTTCGTCAATGTAATGTACGCATGTATTCCGTAAATAGTCATACGTGCTTATGGAAAAGAACTTGCATGACATCTTTTGTCCTACCCTCTCGTGGCAGCGGGGTCCATAAGGAAACTAAGGGATATTAAGGCATCCTTTTAATAGAAAACCAGAACAAAGCATTAACACATGGTGAATACATGAACGCCTCAAACTACGGTCATCACCGCGAAGTATCCCAAATATTGTCACTAAGGGGTTGACGGATCATAACACGTAATAGGTGCATATGACTAGGCAAGATCGGATCAAGAACATGGATATAGAGATGATAACATAAACAGTTTAGATCTGAAATCATGGCACTCGGGCCCTAGTGACAAGCATTAGGCAT
Organism: Elymus sibiricus; assembly: GCA_039707655.1. Lineage (NCBI taxonomy): Eukaryota > Viridiplantae > Streptophyta > Magnoliopsida > Poales > Poaceae > Elymus > Elymus sibiricus. Next base: position 447,530,153 of record CM077675.1, on the reverse strand, counting down.
AGCAAAGTCATAGCAACATCAATCTCTGAACATAGTAGATACTAGGGATCAAGCCCTAACAAAACTAACTCGATTACATGATGAATCTCATCCAACTCCTCACCGGCCAGCAAGCCTACAAAGGAATTACTCACTCCCGGTGGGGAGCATCATGGAATTGGCGATGGAGAAGGGTTGGTGATGACGAAGACCGAAGATTCCCCTCTCCGGAGCCCCAAACGGGCTCCAGATCTGGCCTCCCGATGAAGAACAGGAGGTGGTGGCGGCTCCGTATCGTAAAACGCGATGAAACTTTCTCTTTGATTTTTTTCTCCGAAAATAGGAATTTATAGTGGCGGAATTAGGGTTAGTGGGGCCACGAGGTGCGCACAACCCACCAGGGCGCGCCTAGGGGGCCTGGCGCGCCCTGGTGGGTGCTGCTCACCCTGGCCCCCCTCTTCGGTGGATTTTGGCTCCAATAATTCTCATATATTCTGAAATAATTCTCCAAAAAGTTTTGTTCCATTCCGAGAACTTTTATTTCTGCACAAAAACAACACCATGGTTTTTCTGCTGAAAACAACGTTAGTCCGGGTTAGTTCCATTCAAATCGTGCAAATTAGAGTCCAAAACAAGGGCAAAAGAGTGAGCAAAAGTAGATACGTTGGAGACGTATTAACTCCCCAAAGCTTAAACCTTTGCTTGTCCTCAAGAAATTCAGTTGACAAACTAAAAGTGATAAAGAAAAACTTTTATGAACTCTTTTGTTCTTGTTTACATATATATGCTTAAGTAGCACCCAGGTTTTCAGCAAAGATTATGACTAACCATGTCAACAATAACTCTTAGAAATTATATTAACTCATAACAATAACATAAGCAACTAGCGAGCAATAATAAGATATCTCAAGCGCCAACACTTCGTCAAAACAATCATGATACAATATGACAATAGTGGTATCTCACTAGCCCTTTCTGAGTCCGCAAAACATAAATGCAGAGCACCTCCAAAGTTCAAGCAGCGACTAAACATTGTAATTCATGGTAGGAAAGATCCAGTCATGCTGCACCCAACATCAACTATACACAATGCATGAGGATGACAATAGTGCTCTCAGGTCTGGCGCTTATTTGAGAAGATGATGACTCAACATAAAAGTAAATAAATAGTCCCTTCGCAGAGGGAAGCATGGATTTTCAGCGGTGCCAGAGCTCAAAGTTTAAAACAGAGATAGATATAATTTTGGGAGGTACACCCTTCCTGTCAACGTCACGACCAAGAGTTATCAATATCTTCCATGCTAAACAAATTAGCGGCGGTTCCCAAGCGATAAAAGTAAAGGTTTACTCCCCCTCCACCAACAATCACACTCCACGGCTAGCCGCATCCACGGGTACCGTCCAAACCAACAACATTCCTTGGGGAGTTTTGTTTAATTATTTTTTATTTTTGATTTCGGGACTGGGAATCCCTATTACCGCCCCTCTCGTGTAAGGACAAGTGAATAAACACTCATCATGAGAATAACCCACTTAGCATGGAAGATACTGACCGCCCCCTGTCGCTCCATGAGCGGTCCAGGCACACAAAACAGATGTTCATTTGAATTTTTAGAGATGGCACATGCAAATTTACTTTAGAACGGCAGGGTAATACCGCATATAGGTAGATATGGTGGACTCATCTGGCACAACTTGCTTTAAAGGTTTTGATGCACAAGCAGTATTCCCGCTTAGTACAGGCGAAGGCTAGCAACTAGATTGAGAAGCGGCCAGCTAGAGAGCAAAAACGGTCATGAACATGCATTATATATAATCAACATTGAATACTAGCATGAGTAGGATATGGACACCATGAACATAAATATCATGAAGGCTATGTTGGTTTTGATTTAACTACATGCGTGAACATGTGCCAAGTCAAGCCACTTGAAACATTTAGAGGAGGATACCATATCATCATACCGCATCACAACCATTTTAAGGCATGTTGACACCCAAGATAAATCATTATCCACTCCTAGCTACTTAAGCATGGCATGAACAACTATAATCTCTAATGGTCATTGCAAGCATGTTTGATCATAATATGCTGAATCAAGGATACTAGGTTAAACTTATTTACAAAAACAAAAACAAGTTGAGTTCATACCCGCTTTTCTCTGCCACAGTCAATTCATCAAATATCGTTATTATTGCCTTTCACTTGCACGACCGAATGATAGGAAAATAATAAGAGTGCAAGAGTGCCATGGACTAAGCTGGAATCTGCAAGCGTTTTATTCAAGAGGAGAAGACAAAGTAATATGGGCTCTTTGTTAGATAAACAATAATGCAGATGAGAGCCACTCAACAATTTCATCGTGGTCTTCTCCTTGGTACGACTCAAATAAAAGGAAAAGAATTTTAGAGAAACACACTGAAATATTTTTGGAGTTTTTGGTTTTTCTAGAAGAAAGCAAATTAAAGAGGAAAAACAAAAACGAGAAAAACTATTTACACGGGAAAGCTCCCAACAAGTAAAAGATGAAGCGAGAAATCTTTTTGGGTTTTCTTTTGATGCAACACTTAAACTAAGCTAGAAAGAAAAACTAAAAACAAGTAGGAAATATTTTTGGATTTTTCTCAAAGTTTTTCAAACACACAAGAAGGAAGCAGGAAAGCAAATCTAGCATGGATATTACAATGAAAAAGTATGAACACCGACAACTGCAATGAAATGTGTGAACATGAATGTAATGTCGGTGGAAATACGTACTCCCCCAAGCTTAGGCTTTTGGCCTAGCTTGGTAATCACCATCCGTATGAATAATAATCTGGGCGATGGCTCACCGAGGCCCTCGGTGCAAACTCCGCGGCCCTCCTGGCAGCTTCAACCTCTGCATTGTACGCATGGGCTTCGCTCTCAAGGACATAGTATCTTCCCCTGCTGTGAAAATCAAAGAGAGCAGGGGCAGGCAAAGCGACAGGCACAACGTTTTTTTAATTAAATCTCAAGTTATAAGTGTAGTTGGTGGGCGTACCCGTAAGGAACTTATGACGCTTCATGGCATCAAAGTCTAAATACTGAGTAGGTAAGATGGGGTCATTAGGCCAAGGTGAGACATTTAATCTCTCTGCTACACGGGAGGCATAGATTCCTCCATAAAAATTACCATTAGCAGCGTTGAGCTGCAGTCTCCGTGCAACAATTGCACCAAGATTATAATACTTATTCCCAGTTATGCCAGTGTGTAAGAGACTCAAATCATGAGCACACAGTGTGCTACAGTCTTGTTTGCCTACGATACATTTACCGTTAAAGAGCGCAAAGTATTGTATTGATGGGAAATGGTTGCTGTTAATTCTCCCTTGTGTTACCACCCTATTTTCACCAAAGCAAAGATTAACTAAAAATGACTCGTGTTCAGATTTTGTTGGTTCGTCAAGGGAACCCCAATATGGAAGTTTGCATGCTTCACTGAACATTTCTAATGACATGGTGAAGGAACGGTCATACAGGTTGAATGAAACTCTAGACTCACGAGAAAAATATTTAAATTTCTTTGTGAAGGTTTTCGTGAGTTCGAGGTGTTGGGGGCACTTATCTGCGATGAAGGGAGCAAGCTCTGCATTGTGGATAAATTGGTCAAATTCCTCCTTAATACCTGCACCTTCCATGAACTCGTCGCACGGCCACAAGCATGATTTGGTGGCGGCATCTCGCATCGAGCTTTTGCTTGGCTCAACATAAGACTGTCGAACCGAGCTTCCACTTGATGAGGCTTCCGAGGATCTCCTCCTCGAAGAACTCCTAAACAATTGCATTTTTATTCCTATAAAAATTCTGAAAAAATTTAGTCCACAAAAATTTATCAACAAAACTTTGTAAGATTGTTAGCAACTACTCCCAAGCATGCATAGAGGCCATATTGAGCATTCAAACTACTTAGAACTCTAAGAATTCAACATGCAAGCTCATCTACAGCAGCACCAAGAGCAGCTAATTACTCTAAAAATAACCCACTAAATCAAAAACTAATTGGAGCAATGAAGGAGTCACATACCAAGTAGCAATCCCTCCAAACAGTTTCAGAAACGAAGCTTCGAGCAAAGAGATCGAAATCCGCGGTTTGTGGGCAAGAACACGTGAATGGTGGTTGTGGTGATTTTTTTCTGGAGGCAGGGGATGATGTGGGCTAAATAGGTAAGTGAGGGGGCCCACGTGGGGGCCACAACCCACCAGGGCGCGCCTGGGGGTGCTGGCGCGCCCTGGTGTCTTGTGGGCACCAGGTGCACCCCCTCTGGTATTATTTGCACCAAAAATTCATAAATATTCGGAAAAAAAACCGTGTTAAATTTTCAGGGCATTCTGAGAATTTTTATTTTTGGGTCATTTTTTATTGCACGGAGAAAACAGAAAACAGGATAATCATGACATTTTATTTTATTCAGCTAATTAAAACAGAAAATAAAAGATGGGAGCAGAGAGTTGTGCTTACTAGATTCATTGACTTCATACCTCTCAAAAATGATTCATTAATAAGGTTGATCAAGTCTTATTAACAACCACTTCCGATTAGCATGAAACCGAAGAACTTTCGTAAAACATTAAGTTACCTCAATGGGGATGTGCATATCCCCAACAATAAGTATATCATATTTCTTTTTAGCAGTAGGTAGAGGTAATTGAAAACTTCCAATAGTGATGGTCGGAGATTCTTCAATAACATTTATACCATTCACTTGGAACTGTTTCTTTGGAAAGTGCACCGTGTGCTCATTACCATTAATATGAAAAATGACTTTTCTTTTATTGCAATCAATAACAGCCCCTGCAGTATTCAAAAAGGGTCTACCAAGGATAATCGACATGTTGTCGTCCTTGTGCATCTCAAGAATAACAAAGTCCGTTAAGATAGTAACATTTGCAACAACAACGGGCACATCCTCACAAATACCGATAGGTATGTCCGTTGATTTGTCAGCCATTTGCAATGATATCTCGGTAGGTGTGAGTTTATTCAAATCAAGTCTTTTATATAAGGAGAAATGCATAACACTAACACCGGCTCCCAAATCACACAAAGCAGTTTTGACATAGTTTCTTTTAATGGAGCAAGGTATAGTTGGTATTCCAGGATCTCCATGTTTTTTAGGTACTCCATCCTTAAAAGAGTAATTAGCAAGCATGGTGGAGATTTCAGCTTCAGATATCTTTCTTTTATTTGTGATGATGTCTTTCATATACTTTGCATAAGGGGCCATCTTTAGGATATCGGTTAAGCGGGTACGCAAAAAGAATGGCCTAATCATTTCAGCAAAGCGCTCAAATTCTTCATCATCCTTTTTCTTAGATGGCTTAGGTGGAAATGGCATGGGTTTCTGAACCCATGGATCTCTTTCTTTACCATGTTTCTTAGCCACAAAATCTTTTTTATCATAACGTTTATTTTTAGTTTGTGGGTTATCAAGATCAGGAGCAGGCTCTATTTCAACATCATTATCTGGTTCTTCATCATTGTTAGGTTGAGCATCTTCATGAGCATCATCATTATCATTTTCATTATCACTAGGTGAATCTTCATTACCAGACTGAGTTTCAGCATCAGAAATAGAGACATCATTATTATCAGGAGGTTTTTGTGTCTCGGGTTCACTAGAGGTATGCAAAGTCCTATCATTTTTCTTTTTCTTTTTCTTTTTCTTTCTAGAAGGACTAGGTGCATCAATATTAATTCTCTGAGAGTCTTGTTCAATTCTTTTAGGATGACCCTCAGGATAAAGTTGTTCTTGGGTCATTCTACCTCCTCTAGTTACTACTCTAGCAGCAAAATCATTCATATTATTATTCATTTCATCAATCAATTCTTTTTGGGACTTAGCAACTTGTTCTAACTGAGTTTGAACCATAGAGGCATGCTTTCCTACACCTCTAACATCATTACTGATTCTAAATAGCAAGTCTCTCAAGCGAGCAATCATATCAGAGTTATATTTCAATTGTTTCAAAACATGTGCATTGAAATGATCTTGCTTCATAATATAATTGTCAAACTCATATAAGCATTGACTAGGATGTTTATTGTGAGGGATGTCACCTTCATCAAAATTTAATAGAGAATTTACCTCTACCACCTGTGGAGGTGGTGGTGTGTCAAGGCCATGTATTTCTTCAATAGGTGGCAAATTCTTAACATCCTCAGCTTTAATACCTTTTTCCTTCATAGATTTCTTTGCTTCTTGCATATCTTCAGGACTGAGAAATAAGATACCCCTCTTCTTCGGAGTGGGTTTAGGCGGTGGTTCAGGAGGGGTCCAATCATCATAGTTCTTCAATATATTATTCAATAATTCCTCTGCTTGTTCAACAGTTCGCTCCCTGAAAACACAACCAGCACAACTATCTAGGAAGTCCCTAGAAGCATAAGTTAGTCCATTATATAAGATATCAAGTATTTCATTTTTCTTAAGAGGGTGATCAGGCAAAGCATTAAGCAACTGGAGAAGCCTCCTCCAAGCTTGTGGGAGACTCTCTTCTTCAATTTGCACAAAGTTAAATATTTCCTGTAAGACAGCTTGTTTCTTATGAGCAGGAAAATATTTTTCAGAGAAATAGCAAATCATATCCTGGGGACTACGCACACAACCAGGTGCAAGAGTATTGTACCATGTCTTAGCATCACCCTTTAATGGGAACGGAAATAACTTAAGGATGTAATAGTAGCGAATCTTCTCATCATGAGCGAAGAGGGTGGCTATATCATTCAGCTTAGTAAGGTGTGCCACTACAGTTTCAGTTTCATAGCCATGGAAAGGATCAGATTCAACCAAAGTAATTAACTCTGGGTCGACAGAGAACTCATATTCCTTATCAGTAACAAAGATAGGTGAAGTAGCAAACTTAGGATCACATTTAATTCTAGCATTCAAAGTCTTTTCCTTATACTTGTGTAGCAATTTCTTAAGATCGTTTCTATCCTTGCAAGAAAGAATTTCTCTAGTTACCTCCTCGTCCATAACATAACCTTCAGGTATCTTAGGCATTTCAAACTTAGGAGAACTAGGACTAGTAGGTGTTTCATAGTCATCATCAGTTTCATAAGTTGCATCGGTTTCAGCAATTTCATCAATTTCAGTAGTTTCATTCTCTTTAGCTCTAGCAATTTGTTCATCAAGAAATTCTCCTGGTGGCACATTATCATCAAGCATGGTAGTAGCATCATCAATAGCATAATTCATAGCAGACGTAGCATCATCAATAACTTGCGACATATCAGGATTACTAGCATGGGGTGGTGTTGCAAGCTTACTCATAACAGAGGGTGAATCAAGTGTGGAGCTAGATGACAGTTCCTTACCTCCCCTCGTCTTGGAGGGAAAAATCTTAGTCTTTGGATCCTTCAGATTCTTCATTGTGATCAATTGATATAAATCCCAAGTGACTCAACAAATATAGCTATGCTCCCCGGCAACGCCGCCAGAAAAAGGTCTTGATAACCCACAAGTATAGGGGATCGCAATAGTTTTCGAGGGTAGAGTATTCAACCCAAATTTATAGATTCGACACAAGGGGAGCCAAAGAATACTTGAGAGTATTAGCAGTTGAGTTGTCAATTCAACCACACCTGGAGATTAAATATCTGCAGCAAGGTGATCAGTAGCACAGTAATATGATAGTTTGATAGCAGTAGCAACAGTAACAGTAGCGGTAACAGTAGTAGCAATAGTTTTGTAGCAGTTGGAACAGTAGAAGCAACAATAGTAACTTAGCAAGAACAATAAGTGGAAAGCTCGTAGGCACTGGATCGGTGAACTCGTTGGATGATATTCATCATATAACAGTCATAACCTAGGGCGACACAGAACTAGCTCCAGTTCGTCAATGTAATGTAGGCATGTATTCCGTAAATAGTCATACGTGCTTATGGAAAAGAACTTGCATGACATCTTTTGTCCTACCCTCCCATGGCAGCGGGGTCCATAAGGAAACTAAGGGATATTAAGGCCTCCTTTTAATAGAGAACTGGAACAAAGCATTAACACATGGTGAATACATGAACTCCTCAAACTACGGTCATCACCGCGAAGTATCCCAAATATTGTCACTAAGGGGTTGACGGATCATAACACGTAATAGGTGCATATGACTAGGCAAGATCGGATCAAGAACATGGATATAGAGATGATAACATAAACGGTTCAGATCTGAGATCATGGCACTCGGGCCCTAGTGACAAGCATTAGGCATAGCAAAGTCATAGCAACATCAATCTCAGAACATAGTGGATACTAGGGATCAAGCCCTAACAAAACTAACTCGATTACATGATGAATCTCATCCAACTCCTCACCGACCAGGAAGCCTATGAAGGAATTACTCACTCCCGGTGGGGAGCATCATGGAATTGGAGATGGAGAAGGGTTGGTGATGACGAAGACCGAAGATTCCCCTCTCCGGAGCCCCAAACGGGCTCCAGATCTGGCCTCCCGATGAAGAACAGGAGGTGGCGGCGGCTCCGTATCGTAAAACGCGATGAAACTTTCTCTCTTATTTTTTTCTCCGAAAATAGGAATTTATAGTGGCGGAATTAGGGTTAGTGGGGCCACGAGGTGGGCACAACCCACCAGGGCACGCCCAGGGGGCCTGGCGCGCCCTGGTGGGTGCTGCTCACCCTGGCCCCCCTCTTCGGTGGATTTTGGCTCCAATAATTCTCATATATTCTGAAATAATTCTCCAAAAAGTTTCGTTCCATTCCGAGAACTTTTATTTCTGCACAAAAAAACACCATGGTAGTTATGCTGAAAACAACGTTAGTCCGGGTTAGATCCATTCAAATCATGCAAATTAGAGTCCAAAACAAGGGCAAAAGAGTGAGGAGAAGTAGATACGTTGGAGACGTATCAATAGCCGACCAACCATGGATCCCTGCCACTTTTTCTTCGGCCCCGCCTCAAATTCTTCCACAAGATACAACAACGCTAGGTTATCTACGTCGTCATCGAGGATCATCTCTTCTATGTATGAATCATCGGAAGAAGACAAGGAAGACGAACTCCAATCCATCTACAAAACGCACATAAAACGCCCATGAATTTCACCTGAACCTACTCCGGGCCAAAATCAAGCACAAACCTACGGGTATTGGATATACCTTGCCCGAAGCTGGCTGAAGCAAAGCCACGCCACCCATTTTTTCTCCCCCGCCGGCTGAAGCAAAGCCGCGCCGCGACACCCCTTTCTTCTCCCCGACGACCAAAGAAAAACAAAGCCGCCTCGCTCCCTTCTACCAACACGCGCGGGCGAGCCACACCGATTTTGAGGCTCACCGATGCCAGAACCACCTGGATCCGCCAGCTATAAGGCCACGCGCCAAGCATCGGGGGGGGGGGGGGGTCCATGGTGGCGGTGGCGGCCGCGAGGCTCGGATACAAATGGCCACCCCTCATGCCAAAACTTGGTGGAATGGAAGCGGTGCGGGGTGGCGGAGCTTTCGGGCGGTGCAGGGCAGCGAAAGGTGACCAAAACGGGCAGGGATTTGTGGCGGTGTGATACGTCTCCATCGTATATATAATTTTTGATTGTTTCATGCCAATATTATACAACTTTCACATATTTTGGCAACATTTTATATGATTTATTGGACTAACCTATTGATCCAGTGCCCAGTGCCAGTTCCTGTTTGTTGCATGTTTTTTGTTTCGCAGAATATCCATATCAAATGAAGTCCAAACGCGATAAAATTTTACGGAGATTTTTTTTGGAATATTTGTGAATTTTGAGAAGTGGAATCAACGCAAACGGAGGCCCACAGCCCCCACAAGACACCAGGGCGCGGCCAGGGGGCCCAGGCGCGCCCTGGTGGGTTGTGCCCACCTCGTACGTCCATTGGAGCTCTCCTTCGGGCGCAAGGAAGCTAATTTTTGGATAAAAATGCCCTCACAATTTCAGCCCGATCGGAGTTACGGATCTCCGGGAATATAAGAAATGGTTTTCGGCCAGAAAACAAAAACGTGAAACAGAAAAGAAATGGTTTTAGGAGATCCAATCTAGGTGGGGCTCCTGCCTCTCCGCCACAATGGAGGCCATGGACCAGAGGGGGAACTCTCCTCCCATCTAGGGGGGAGGCCAAGGAAGAAGAAGAAGGAGGGGGGCTCTCTCCCCCTCTCTCCTGGTGGCGCCGGAACGCCGCCGGGGCAAGGATCGTGACGGCGATCTACATCAACAATCTTGCTACCGTCAACACCAACTTTCTCCCCTTCTATGCAGCGGTGTAACTCCTCTCTTCCCCGCTGTAATCTCTACTTAAACATGGTGCTCAACTCCATATATTATTTCCCAATGATATTTGGCTATCCTATGATGTTTGAGTAGATTTCTTTTGTCCTATGGGTTAATTGTGGTATGATGTTATGGATGTGAGTTGTATGTTGATATGGTGCTGTCCTATGGTGCCCTCCGTGTCGCGCAAACATGAGGGATCCCCACTGTAGGGTGTTGCAATATGTTCATGATTTGCCTATGGTGGGTTGCTTGAGTGACAGAAACATAAACCCGAGTAGGTGGGTTGTTGCATATGGGAGTAAAGGGGACTTGATACTTAATACTATGGTTGGGTTTTACCTTAATGAACTTTGGTAGTTGCGGATGCTTGCTAGAGTTCCAATCATAAGTGCATATGATCCAAGTACGGAAAGTGTGTTATCATATGCCTCTCCCCCATTGCATATGACAAGTATATATCATATTATATTCAATTGCCTAGGGACAATCTTTCTCTTGCGTTACACAAAAAGCTCTCTACTAAGCTATTTACTTTTATTGTTCTTTTATTAAAATAACACCTAACTTTTATTTCCACATTCTTTATTATCTTGCAAAGTACTTCTAGTTTTATTCCCGCAAAGTAGTTTCATACTTGTTCTATGTAAAGCAAGCATTAGCGTGCGTAGAGTTGTATCGGTGGTCGATAGAACTTGAGGGAATATTTGTTCTACCTTTAGCTCCTCGTTGGGTTCGACACTCTTACTTATCGAAAAAGGCTACAAACGATCCCCTACACTTGTGGGTTATCAAGACCTTTTTCTGGCGCCGTTGCCGGGAGCAATAGCGTGGGGGTGAATATTCTCATGTGTGCTTGTTTGCTTTATCACTAAGTAATTTTTATTCTCTGTTATTAGTTGTTTTATATCTTTATTTATGGATATGGAACACGAAACACCAAAAAAATTAGTGGTACTTGCTACTCATGGAGATGTGGAACCTCCTAAAACCCTCGATGCTAGTTATGTGAAACACATTAATTACTCCGTTGATAATCGTGACAAATCCTCATCGAACTTTATAATGGGAGACACTTTGGATCAACGTGAGTACTTTAGGGATTATCGCTTGTCTCAAAAAGGGAAACACTTATGGGATCAAATTAGGACATTGCAATGGTTTGCTTGGGATGCATGCTCGAGATGTGACTTTACTTGTTGCTCTAAGATAGAAGCTCGACACCTTCCCATTCAATGTAAATTCAACGATAATGAAACCTTGGCTTCATATGCTAAAGGTATTTATGATTACTATGATGTGGAACGAATAGAAGAATTTGTTGCGTTTTGAAGGTGCTTATGAAATTGCTTCTTTGCTTGAAAAGTATGATGATGATGTTCCTTACGAATCTGAAAATTTATCCATACTTCAATATTGCTATGAGAATTATGAATACAATGCTGATATTATTGAATTTATTGAGAGAATGTCCGCTGCCTTGGAAGATACTAATATTTTGCAGGGACCTATGGAAGAAGAAGTTGCTGAAATTGTGAGCTCATTAGATGAAAAAGATGAGGAGGAGAGCGAAGAACAAAAGGAGGAAGAGCGGATTGATCACCCGTGCCCACCTTCTAATGAGAGTAACTCTTCAACTCATACATTGTTTAATTTCCCTTCGCACATACCGAACGATGAATGCTTTGATGAATGCTATGATGATTGCTATGATCCCGTGGATTCATTTGAAATATCCCTTTTTGATGAACTTGATGCTTGCTATGCTTGTGGCCATGATGCCAATGTGAATTATGCTTATAAAGATGAACTTGCTATAGTTCCTTATGTTAAGCATGAAATTGTTGCTATTGCACCCACACATGATAGTCCTATTATCCTTTTGAATTCTCCCAACTACACTATATCGGAGAAGTTTGCACTTATTAAGGATTATATTGATGGTTTGCGTTTTGCTACTACACATGATGATTTTGATGAATATAATATGCATGTTCTTGCTGCTCTCACTTGCAATTATTATGAGAGAGGAACTACATCTCCACCTCTTTATGTTTCCAATACTATAAAATTGCAAGAAACTGTTTATACTGTTGGCCTTTACTTAATGTGCATGAATTGTTCTTGTATGACATGCCGATGCATAGGAAGAGAGTTAGACTTCGTTGTCACATGATACATATCACTTTGTGCTCACTACTAAATTACAAATCATTGTTAACTAAAATTGGCTTTGATATACCTTGGGATCCGGGTGGATCCATTACTTGAGCACTTTATGCCTAGCTTAATGGCTTTAAAGAAAGCGCAGCCACGGAGACAACCCGGAAGTTTTAGAGAGTCATTTATTTATGTTATGTGCTTTTATAAAGTTTAAAGACAAAAAAATAGAGGGGAACCTAAAACTTCACAAAAGGAAAGGTGAAAGTGAGAGAGATGTTGAGCATCATTGAAGTGGGGGATATCCTTGAACTTTGTTCATGCCCATGGAAACTTTGTGAGTCTTGAATCACGGAAACTTTTCCAACAAAAATAATTACCCCCTTGTACAAATCCATTGTATTATAAAAACAATGTGCCAAGATTTTCCTTTAGGATGATTAGATTGCTTGTTGGTATGTGCGGTGTAAAAACAGAAACTTTAGCTGTAGTGCGTGAATTTTCATTTTTTACTGGAACGTCCATGTCGGGACCCCGATCCTAAGCCATATGAATCCAGCCTGTAACATGTCACACCACTTTGCGGCCTCACGCACGGCAACCCACGGCTGCCACCTTACCTTGGCCGGGACCGTTTGTGCCTTTTGGCTCACGGATATGAACATGTCGCTAGCATTCACACGTCAAAGAACCCGGGTCGACATGACTAGTTGTAGACCCAAGTGGCACAACCGTACAGGGACATGCATACGTAACCCAACAATGCAGGTGTCGGTATTAGCGTGTGTAGACGAGTCGTAGCAAGCTACAAGGACTCCATTACACCGCGTGGCATTTCCCCGTAGGGACAGACACATCAGCAAAGAAGGATACACGCCGGTCAATCAATGTGTCCGGAGCAGTAGCAAGCTACCAAGGCTCATGGAAGCACAAAGAGGCATTTCCCCATAAAGAAGGCTACTAAAGGCACACAACTAGGTGTCGAATCCCACACATACCAATGCATTTCAATCATACATGCACTATGCACGATTTGTGTAGATACAACATGGCATCACAACAAAACTCTACAACATAACATTCATTTAGGAGGCTCTGAAGAGCCAACATAGTATAATGTTACAAGTAGGAGGGGTCTCATGACCCAACATTCAGAGCATACAAGGAACAAGCGGAAGTTACATGTCTGGGTACAGACATCTAATAAAAGCGGCTGGAAGATCCTGAAAAGCTACAACGACCCTACCATAGGAGCCAGACCTCTGTCTGGGATTCCCAAGCTAATCCGGACAACGTTGAACTTCACGTCGTAAGAATAACTAATGAGACTGACGTCTCCTCTGCAAAAACATAAATTAAGCAACCGTGAGTACAAAGGTACTCAGCAAGACTTACATCAGAACTAACTACATATGCATCATTTTCAACAAGGGGGGGGGGGGGGGGGGGTTGTGGAGTTTGTTGCAGCACGCCAGCTTTGACTCTTGGCTACCCTGTACTACGACTACAAGTGGTAACTTTTCTTTGGAGGGAGAAAACGCACACGAGTCCACATATTCACCATATCAATACACCACTATGGATCCACTCCCGTCTGCCTACGGAAGGCCATCCATAGCACTCACACTTATCTTGCGCATTTTAATGTATCCATTTCACTTGTCTATGAACCACATAAGTTCTCCAAGTAGTCCATATCCGAGGACTCGGCTATTCGAACAGATTCATAACTCAGCAGGGGTGTACTTCTTCACACATGCTCCCACCACTTATCGCCATGTGCACGTAAAAAGGCATCTCGGCAACCTTCAAGCGGAAGCCCAGCGAGGGAGTCGGCCACGACCGTCAATCACGCGAGACCCTAGTCCAGGCTATCGCCTATTTGATACTAAACCCGCACGGAAGTCTGGCTGAAGTTTCCGCTACGGCCTCAAACGATGTGCGCAGGGTTCCCAAGCCCACAGTTCAGGTGCCACTTTACACCGTGCCACTGTGTATCTACCGCATCAAAGCCCACCCCGTCGGGCAGCGCTAAGTACGGCCGCCAACACTTTTCCTACAAACACCAGAAACTAGTTGCAACTCCTGGATAGAGATCTAGGCGATTAATAAGTCGAGCGGGGTCATATTTCAGGGCCCAACGTGTGGTAGTAACTGTCTTTGATCACATACACAGAACTCAGTTCTTACGGACGGTCCCAATGAGACAATCCGCCATGTACTCCTACATGGCCTCTCATCGCTACCTTTACCAAATTGTGTTCACACACTTAGCTCTCACACAGTAGAACATGAACACTGCCATTCCGATTCATCGCCCAGATGGATCAGACCCGACACGACACGACTCTAAGCATAGCAGGCACAGTAAATAAGCAAGCATGGATGAGTAGGCACATCAAGGCTCAAACAGTTGCTACTCATGCTAAGTGGTTTCAACTATTTACTGTGACAAAGATAGGTCATGCAAAGGAATGGGTTCAACTACCGAGAACAGGTAACAATTGAATCATTATTGTCCTAATGCAGTAAAAGAGAGCAGGGGCAAGAGGGTGGTTTATATCAGTATGCTCAAGCGGGGTTGCTTGCCTGACAGTTCTGAAGATATTACTTCTCTTCATTAGTGTCAACGATCACAACGTCGGCACCATCGTCTACCGGGAAGGAACAACACCGGCAAACAGAGAAAATAACACATTCAATGTGATGCAACAAACATGATGTATGCTATGGCATGTTAAAGCATTGAATTGACCTAGTGCAATAGATAAACATATTAATTGAAGTGGAATTCAAACCTAGTTCAAATTCCAACTCCAATGTTATTTCATACATTACCCTAATCATGAAATGTCCTACTTGGTGATGCTAGCTTGCTCAAACATGCATGAACATGGCATAAACAGATTCCTTGTATTTTTCTGATAATTTTTCATACATAACTTTTCTTCATCTGAGTTATGGTTGAATTACTATGATTTTTAGAAGTTTTATACATTTTCGGGAAATTCCTGAATTATTTTATTACTAGAAAATCACTTAATGCGTCAGCAATACGTCAGTATTGCGTCAGCAGGTCAACAAGGCCGGTCCAGGTCAAACCTGACGTGTGGGGTCCACACGTCAGTGACACCGTTACTTAACCGGGGTTAATTTAACCTAATTACAAATTAATAGGCACTGGGGCCCACAGTCTGTGCCTAGGGGTTAGTTAGCGGGGTGATTAGGCCCTGATGGCCGGGCCACGTCAGCGTCGCCGGCGGCGACCAAATCCCGCGGTGGAGGCACGCCGGAGTTGGCCGGAACGGCGCTAAAGGGCACGGTTTGGGGCGTTGTTTGCCCCTACGGCGAGATGGAAGCGAGCCGCGTCTAGTGGTGCAAGTCGCTGGGCTCGGGGACGCCGGGAACATCGCCGACGTCGAGCATGGCAGCGGCCGGGTTCGGTGGTTACGGGCGTCGGCGCTGCAAGGCACGGGCGAGCGAGCAAAGGGCTAGGCGGCGTCCTAAGGCTTCCAGGAGCACAACCATATGCTCAGCGACGAGCTGTGGCCGTCCTAGCCACGGCGGCGACGAGCCACGGTGGCGGCAAACTTCGGCCTCGATGAAACCGACAGCTACGGCGAAAAAAAGAGCTAGGAGGAGGGGGAAACGAAACGTAAGCTCACTACGAGTCAGACGGAGTAGACGGCGAGCATGGGGACGACCGGAGGCCTGCGAATCGACGGTGGTGGGCTCCGGGGTCCGAGGTGGAAGACGGCGAAGATGGCGGCGAAGCAGGGATCCCGGCGATGCTTGGCTCGGTGGGGAGGACGATGACGATGTCACATGGCTTCTGAACACAGCTAGGCGTTGAGGAGGCCTCGGTGGCCGCGGCAATGGCGATCGACGGCGACGGTTGCGCTCGGGATCGCTCGAAGAAGAGGGACAGAGGAGAGGGAGAGAGCCAGGGCACGAGGGAAGAGACAGAGGGGTCGAGGGCGGTCCAGCGGCGCAAGGGGATAGGCTCGAGGGTAAGCAGGAGGTGGCCGGCCAGCGTCGGCGCTCGCCACCGAGCTACTTCATGCGCTGGCGAGGGGAAGAAGACGGTCCAGCCCCTGGTGGGATGGGCCGGCTTTGCCTAGCTGGGCCGCAAGGTAAGCCAGGTGGTTTTCTCTTTTATTATTTCTGTTTTTGTTTTGTAATTTATCTGATGTGTTTTTTTAAATTTTGTATTCAAACCAAATGATTCTATAACGTTCTGAAATTTATTATGTGGCCTCTTGAAATATATTCAGTGCCACTCATCAAATTTCAGAATCATTGGAGCTTCCAAATATTTATAGCATTTTAAAAGCCCCAACTCAAATACATATATGAGTTAATTGAAAATCCAAAACAACAAGGAAAAATGTACATCACCTCTGGTTGTTGTTTACAACATTATCCAGAAATCATGGACATTATTTATATGTCAGTTTGGCTCAATACAATATTTTAGGTTGAACCTAATTTGAATTTATTAGGTGCTAGGGTTTGGTCATCCCCATTTCAATTTCATGAAGTTTAACATGATGCATGGGTGCTCACTGATGCAACTAATGTAATATTTGCAAACAAATTCTAGGGCTGTGACAACTCACCCCCACTAAACAAGAATCTCGTCCCGAGATTCAAGCATAGGGTAAGAGGACAGAGGAAACACAAACTATCACAGTCTTCGCGATCCAATTGCTCTTCTCGAAGATGTTGATTCATTGCATCATGTTGATGTTGACACCTTTGCTTTGGAAGCTTCACCCAACACAACGACAAGGAATGAAAAGCTCTAAAAGAATTGATCTTCTTGAAGATCGAGCAACTCATGATCAACTCATGGAATGAGACGCCAAACATCTCTTGAGCTGAGATACCAATACACATCGAGAGTGATGGAATGAGTTAGATGACGAAGGTTCAATTGGTAGGCAACAATTCCACGCTTAGCTAGGATGGAGCATGGGTTTCAAAGTAGCGAGGAGTTAGTTGCCCTTCATACCATAACGGGCACCTTAGGGAAGGTGGCTCGTAGGATTATCCCTTAAGTGGCAAAAAGAATTACTTTTGATACAGAGATCATTGAAACTCTTTATACCAGCCTAAGGCAATTCACAAGCGATCGTTTGAAGGAATTCAAGCGAATGGCAGACTCTGTTTGGAGAAGAAACTAGAGTTATAGGACAGCTCGATAAACGGAAGGCACTTTCCAATTGATACCGAGATATAACCCAGTGTCTGAGCGTGCTCTCAAAAACTTGAGCATTTCCATATTCACCAGGGTTTTACCAACATACATGCCAAGGATCCTGGCAACACATCATACTGCCATGATGAATAACGATGGAAGATGCAGATGCAGAGGACGACAACACTTTCTCAGATTTCACCTTGGTTATGCCAAGGGAAGGAAATCTGGATGATCGACGAAGAGACATTTAGCACTCCGCTTCTAATGTTCTCCTTGATGAAATAGCATAACCAATTATCAAAAATGGTTGGTATCTGCAACATCAAGTAAAAGGTTGGACTTCGGGGCATCCAAGGGTCCATGAAGACCAACTTCTACAATAAGTCATACGAAGTCCTCATGGGGAAGTAGCCAAGTTGCTGAATGAAGAAACTATAATAATAGGTCTTCCGGCTAGGCGTGTTGGCCATGATATCCACTTTACCGGTTACAGTGAGACCAATATTATAATTCTTGGGAAACGTCCCAACCATTATATCTGCCTGAGATTCAGATCTGGTTGGTGTCAGGATATTCCAGACTCAGCATGTCTGAAGGAGAAGGGTTGCAACACAAATCGAAGAGATGACGTTGCGGGATTCTCGGGAAATGAACTTCGGAAGCCAACTCCAAAACATGAGCTGGATTGCAAGGCACATGTGAACACGACGTCCAAGACAAGCATGACCACGTAGTCGTACAACAAAACACTACCGAGTTCCGGGTGGGAACCATCATTGCGGATAGCGAAGCTAGGTGCAAGTCCGTCTAGTACCTTCAGGAGTAGCACTTAACTTCTTTTCCTTGAACAAGTCAATCAGTGGCTTGGGGTGCTAGGGAATACATATGGAATGGAGGTAATTAATCTGCCAGACCATGGCATACATTTGCACATGCATGAATGACTTGGGATGATTGCAAAGGAAGCAAAATGGACTTTCTCGAATTCACGGCAGCAACTTGCATCAAATGCACGTGAACTAAGAGGAAGTTACTTCTTACACCTAACATATACCTCATGTACCGGACACGAAGATATTGCCTACAAAGTTTCCAACATTAGCTTTATGTTCATCATGAATCATGGAGAGGATAAACAATGTTGTCGATGGGTTCAACAACAGTTCATCGAAACATCCATATAGATGGAAGCTCATAACTATGTGAACAAGGTGATAGCATTGGTCAGACCAAAAGATATAACGGTGTATGCTCGAGGATACATCCACGAGTAAAACAACATTATGAAGATCTTTGGTTCTGATTTTGATTTGATGATAGCCCACACTCAAATCAAAGATTGGATGAGATGATAGATGCAACAATTTATCACAAGTATCAATCGATGAAGATATCGCCTTTCTTCAACTCACACAACCACAAAAGAAGATATCCCCTTGAAATGAACTAAGTCAGGCGAAGCATTTATCTTCCAACTCTCCAAGTTGTTGTTTAGCTTAACCAACTAGCTCAGGGGTATCTAACACAGATTCTTGGAGAAGGGGTGGTTTATAGGGAAACCATCTTGATCACGAACTCAACATAACGGTAAGGGTCAACCCGGTTATACTTCCGAGAAGATATTCGGAAAATCACGAACCACCGATATGTTATTGATCTTGAGAACAATCTTGCTTTTCAGGGCAAGATGATATGATCAACAGAGCGAGGGATTGACACAATCCGAACTCATAGATCGAAGAGTGCACCATGAAAGATGGACTAGGTAGCACGACCAATCTTAGGATGACAATTCAATAACCATCACACTGTGAGTGAAATTATTGTCCATTAACTACCAAGCAACAACATTGCTAGGAGTATCGGTTTCACACATCACGGTTCACTTGTCGGTATTCCGGTTACAACCAACTTAGGTACCGAGGAATGAACAATGATGGCGTGAAGTATCACTGTATCAAGAAGTCATAAGAGGTTGTGCAATTCTCATGACGATCTTGACCTGAAGAGGGTAATCCTTCGAGGTAGAACAGAGCAAAAACTGGATTGGCATTTTGATTTGTGGAAGACAACTGCTTTGACCCAATCCAAGAAATGGATGAGGTACCGGAGTTTGTTTCTCCAAGTCATTCGGGAATAGAATGGCTTGACGGACCACAAGAATAGTCGACATCGATAAACAAATGCATGACATACTCTTGACTATCCATTGATAGATGAAGGCCAGAATACAATTGAAGAGGGGCAACTCAAGAGCACCTAATTTTCCTTGAGTTGTAGATGCATAGATTGTATACGTCGAACAAAGTTCAACATGTTTCTTCCAGATAATCCATGCAGAAAGGAAAGAATTGGCAGGCTCACAACTATAGAATGGAGGACTCATGAAGAGCACTCTTGTTGTGATCTTCAGTTCACGAGGAACTTCTGCCATAACTGGTTCATGGTATTGGAAGAATGATGTACCATGACCTTGAAGACTATCACAAAGGTTACTAATATCCTAAAGGAACGAGCAAATACTATCAACGGGAGTGAGTAGAATAATTCTTCGGGTTCAAGAACCCAGAAATAGAATACCCACTGACTAAGCGGTATCACAGGATGCTTTCCATAACGATGGCCAGAATTATCCCACTGGGAACAAAGACACAACTAGATTGTTGGGTGGTTCACTTGAATAACATGGTTTCCTAAACACCTTTAACATATACGTCGAGGTAGTAAAGTACCTCAATGCAACAATTAGTGTGCTTTGTCTGGCCAAAAGACATTAACTCGGGATGAAAGGATTTGCAATTGCATTAGATAATTTAGAAACCCTGGATAACTCGGACAACATAACGGCTGTACGGGCATGAAATATGAGGCAACCTGCATGAAACAGACAACAAAACAACAGAATTCTTATAGAGACATCGATCCAGGAACACAACAACTTTCCTATAAGCCTCCATCATGGTAACTCGTCATCCTGATGGATAGATAAGAAGCCTAATTCTTAAACCCTGTAGAATAAGGAAGAGGGTGACTTAGAATTAGGATGACACGAGGAAAGGAGTAAAAAGAATCTTACGTTCCCTTCCACAATCAATTCCCTTATATAACTAAAGCAGTTCTAGACTCAACATCGACCATTTTGGCTTGGTAATCCTACAGGCAGTCAAACTCTGATACCAACGCTGTCGGGACCCCGATCCTAAGCCATATGAATCCAGCGTGTAACATGTCACACCACTTTGCGGCCTCACGCACGGTAACCCACGGCCGCCACCTTACCTTGGCCGGGACCGTTTGCGCCTTTTGGCTCACGGATATGAACATGTTGCTAGCATTCACACGTCAAAGAACCCGGGTCGACATGACTAGTTATAGACCCAAGTGGTACAACTGTACATGGACAGGCATACGTAACCCAACAATGCAGGTGTCGGTCATCAACGTGTGTAGACGAGTCGTAGCAAGCTACAAGGACTCCATTACACCACGTGACATTTCCCCGTAGGGACAGACACAACATCAAAGAAGGATACACGCTGGTCAATCAATGTGTCTGGAGCAATAGCAAGCTACCAAGGCTCATGGAAGCACAAAGAGGCATTTCCCCATAAAGAAGGCTACTAAAGGCACACAACTAGGGTCGAATCCCACACATACCAATGCATTTCAGTCATACACACACTATGCACGATATGTGTAGATACAACATGGCATCACAACAAAACTATACAACATAACATTCATCTAGGAGGCTCCGAAGAGCCAACATAGTATAATGTTACAAGCAGGAGGGGTCTCATGACCCAACATTCAGAGCATACAAGGAACAAGCGGAAGTTACATGTGTAGGTACAGACATCTAATAAAAGCAGCTGGAAGAGCCTGAAAAGCTACAACGACCCTGTCATAGGAGCCAGACCTCTGTCTGGGATTCCCAAGCTAATCTGGACAACATTGAACTTCACGTCGTAAGAATCACTAATGAGACTGACGTCTCCTCTACAAAAACATAAATTAAGCAACCGTGAGTACAAAGGTACTCACCAAGACTTACATCAGAACTAACTACATATGCATCATTTTCAACAAGGGGGGGGGGGGGTCTGGAGTTTGTTGCAGCAAGCCAGCTTTGACTCTTGGCTACCCTGTACTACGACTACAAGTGGTAACTTTTCTCTGAAGGGAGAAAACGCACACGAGTCCACATATTCACCATATCAATACACCACTATGGATCCACTCCCGTCTGCCTACGGAAGGCCATCCATAGCACTCACACTTATCTTGCGCATTTAATGTATCCATTTCACTTGTCTATGAACCACATAAGTTCTCCAAGTAGTCCATATCCGAGGACGTGGCTATTCGAACAGATTCATAACCCTGCAGGGGTGTACTTCTTCACACATGCTGCCGCCACTTATCGCCATGTGCACGTAAAAAGGCACCTCGGCAACCTTCAAGCGGAAGCCCAGCGAGGGAGTCGGCCACGACCGTCAATCACACAAGACCCTAGTCTAGGCTATCACCTATTTGAGACTGAACCCACACGGAAGTCTGGCCGAAGTTTCCGCTACGGCCTCAAACGATGTGCGTAGGGTTCCCAAGCCCACCATTCGGGTGCCACTTGGTACATCGTGCCACTGTGTATCTACTGCATCAAAGCCCACCCCGTCGGGCAGCGCTAAGTACGGCCGCCAACACTTTTCCTACAAACACCAGAAACTAGTTGCAACTCCTGGACAGAGATCTAGGCGATTAATAAGTCGAGCGGGGTCATATTTCAGGGCCCAAAGTGTGGTAGTAACTATCTTGGATCACATACACAGAACTCAGTTCTTAAGGACGGTCCCAATGAGGCAATCCTCCATGTACTCCTACATGGACTCTCATCGCTACCTTTACCAAATCGTGTTCACACACTTAGCTCTCACACAGTAGAACATGAACACTGCCATTCCGATTCATCGCCCAGATGGATCAGACCCGACACGACACGACTCTAAGCATAGCAGGCACAGTAAATAAGCAAGCATGGATGAGTAGGCACATCAAGGCTCAAACAGTTGCTACTCATGCTAAGTGGTTTCAACTATTTACTGTGACAAAGACAGGTCATGCAAAGGAATGGGTTCAACTACCGAGAACAAGTAACAGTTGAATCGTTATTGTCCTAATGCAGTAAAAGAGAGCAGGGGTGAGAGGGTGGTTTATATCAGTATGCTCAAGGGGGGTTGCTTGCCTGACAGTTCTGAAGATATTACTTCTCTTCATTAGTGTCAACGATCACAACGTCGGAACCATCATCTATCGGGAAGGAACAACACCGGGAAACAAAGAAAAGAACACATTCAATGTGATGCAACAAACATGATGTATGCTATGGCATGTTAAAGCATTGAATTGACCTAGTGCAATAGATAAACATATTAATTGAAGTGGAATTCAAACCTAGTTCAAACTCCAACACCAATGCTATTTCATACATTACCCTAATCATGAAATGTCCTACTTGGTGATGCTAGCTTGCTCAAACATGCATGAACATGGCATAAACAGATTCCTTGTATTTGTTTGATCATTTTTCATATATAAATTTTCTTCATCTGAGTTATGGTTGAATTACTATCATTTTTAGAAGTTTTATACATTTTTTGG
Source organism: Elymus sibiricus (assembly GCA_039707655.1). Classification (NCBI taxonomy): domain Eukaryota; kingdom Viridiplantae; phylum Streptophyta; class Magnoliopsida; order Poales; family Poaceae; genus Elymus; species Elymus sibiricus. Next base: position 447,506,892 of record CM077675.1, on the reverse strand, counting down.
AAATTCCTGAATTATTTTATTACTAGAAAATCACTTAATGCGTCAGCAATACGTCAGCATTGCGTCAGCAGGTCAACAGGGCTGGTCCAGGTCAAACCTGACGTGTGGGGCCCACACGTTAGTGACACCATTACTTAACCGGGGTTAATTTAACCTAATTACTAATTAACAGGCACTGGGGCCCACTGTCAGTGTGCCTAGGGGTTAGTTAGTAGGGTGATTAGGCCCTGATGGCCGGGCCACGTCAGCGTCGCCGGCGGCGACCAAATCCCGCGGCGGAGGCACGCCGGAGTTGGCCGGAACGACGCTAAAGGGCACGGTTTGGGGCGATGTTTGCTCCTACGGCGAGATGGAAGCGAGCCGCGTCTAGTGGTGCAAGTCGCTGGGCTCAGGGACGCCGGGAACATCGCCGGCGTCGAGCATGGCGGCGGTCGGGTTCGGTGGTTGCGGGCGTCGGTGCTGCAAAGCACGGGCGAGCGAGCAAAGGGCTAGGCGGCGTCCTAAGGCCTCCAGGAGCACGACCATATGCTCAACCACGAGCTGTGGCCATCGTAGCCACGGCAGCAACGTACTTCGGCCTCGACGAAACCGACGGCTACGGTGAAAAAAGAGTTGGAGGAGGGGGAAACGAAGCGTAAGCTCACTACGAGTTGGACGGAGCAGACGGCGAGCTCGGGGACGACCGGAGGCCTGCGAATCGACGGTGGCGGGCTCCGGGGTCCGAGGTGGAAGACGACAAAGATGGCGGCGAAGCAGGGCTCCCGGCGATGCTTGGCTCGGTGGGGAGGACGATGACGATGTCGCGGGGCTTCTGAACACAGCTAGGCGTCGAGGAGGCCTCGGTGGCCGCGGGAATGGCGATCGACAGCGACGGTTGCGCTCGGGCTCACTCGAAAAAGAGGAACAGAGGAGAGGGAGAGAGCCAGGGCGCGAGGGAAGAGACAGAGGGGTCGAGGGCGGTCCAGCGGCGCAAGGGGATAGGCTCGAGGGGAAGCAGGAGGTGGCTGGCCAGCATCGGCGCTCGCCACCGAGCTGCTTCGTGCGCTGGCGAGGGGAAGAAGACGATCCAGCCATTGGTGGGCTGGCCCGGCTTTGCCTAGCTGGACCGCAAGGTAAGCCAGGTGGTTTTCTCTTTTATTATTTCTGTTTTTGTTTTCTAATTTATATGATGTGTTTTTTTAAATTTGGTATTCAAAACAAATTATTCTATAACCTTCTGAAATTTATTATGTGGCCTCTTGAAATATATTCAGTGCCACTCATCAAATTTCAGAATCATTGGAGCTTCCAAATATTTATAGCATTTTAAAAGCCCCAACTCAAATACATATATGAGTTAATTGAAAATCCAAAACAACAAGGAAAAATGTACATCACCTCTGGTTGTTGTTTACAACATTATCCAGAAATCATGGACATTATTTATATGTTAGTTTGGCTCATTACAATATTTTAGGTTGAACCTAATTTGAATTTATTAGGTGCTAGGGTTTGGTCATCCCCATTTCAATTTCATGAAGTTTAACATGATGCATGGGTGCTAACTAATGCAGCTAAGGTAATATTTGCAAACAAATTCTAGGGCTGTGAAAGTCAAAAGTTTCTGAAACTTTTACATAGTATTGCTATGCAAAATGTTTATTCCGTCCTAATGTTTCAGAATTTTTGGAGTTACATAAGTATGGTCAAAGTTCATATTACTACAGGCTGTCCTGTTTAAGACAGATTCTGTTTTTGATGCATTGTTTTGCTTGTTTTGATGAAACTATCGATTTTATTGGTGGTATAAGACATGGAAAAGTTATAATATAGCAGGGATAATGCAAATATAAAAGATGAATGGGTTTGCAATAGTACTTAAAGTAGGAATTTTCTTTATTATACTAACGGATCTCACCAATCTTCTGTTAAGTTTTGTGTGTATGAAGTGTTCGAAAATCGAGGAGGTGTCGATATGAGGAGAAGGAGGAGAGGTAAGAGTTCAAGCTTGGGGATGCCCAAGGCACCCCAAGTAAATATCCAAGGAGACTCAAGCGTCTAAGCATGGGGATGCCCCGGAAGGCATCCCATCTTTCTTCAACAAGTATCGGTATGTTTTTGTTTTCGTTTCGTTCATGTGATATGTGTAAATCTTGGAGCGTCTTTTGTGTTTAGTTTTCACTTTTCTTTTATGCACCATGCTGGTATGAGATAGTCCATGGTTGATTTATAGAATGCTCATTGCACTTCACTTATATTTTTTGAGTATGGCTTTATAGAATACTTCATGTGCTTCACTTATATCATTTGAAGTTTGGATTGCCTGTTTCTCTTCACATAGAAAACCGTTATTTGTAGAATGCTCTTTTGCTTCACGTATATTTGTTAGATCTTGGTCTTTTGTAGAAAGAATTAAACTCTCTTGCTTCACTTATATCTATTTAGAGAGTCAACAGGAATTGGTCATTCACATGGTTAGTCATAGAATCCTACATAAAACTTAGGGATCACTGAATATGATATGTTTGTTTCCTTGCAATAGTTTTGCGATATAGAGATGATAATATGTGGGAGGTACTAGTGTATGATCGTGTTTAGTAAGATATTGGTGTTAAGGTTTGTGATTCCCGAAGCATGCACGTATAGTCTCCCGTTATGCTAGGAAGTTGGAGCACAATTTATTCTTGATTGTCTATCTTTGTGTGAAGGTCGGGGGCGCGCGATGGTTAACTCCTACCAACCTCCCCCCTAGGAGCATGCATAGTAATACTTTGCTTCAAGGGCTAATAAACTTTTGCAATAAGTATGTGAGTTCTTTATGACTAATGTGAGTCCATGGATTATACGCACTCTTATCTTTCCGCAATTTGCTAGCCTCTACGGTACCGTGCATTGCCCTTTATCACCTCGAGAGTTGGTGCAAACTTCGCCGGTGCATCCAAACCCCGTGATATGATACGCTCTATCACACATAAGCCTTATTATATCTTCCTCAAAACAGCCACCATACCTACCTATTATGGCATTTCCATAGCCATTCCGAGATATATTGCCATGCAACTTCCACCGCCTCGGTTTTGATGACTTGAGCATTCATTGTCATATTGCATTACATGATCGTAAGATAGGTAGCATGATGTTTCCATGGCTTGTCCGTTTTTTGATATCTTTGCTACGCTAGATCATTGCATCCATATAGAGTCATACTTTGTTCTACTATCGTTGTAATATTGAGTTGTAAGTAAATAGAAGTGTGATGATCATCATTATTCATTATTAGAGCATGCCCCAGTGATGAAAGGATGATGGAAACTATGATTCCCCCACAAGTCGGGATGAGGCTTCGGACAAAGAAAAAAAGGAAAAAGAAAAAAAAATAGAAAAAAAAGAAAAAGAAAAAAAAGAAAAAAAGGAAAAGAAAAGAAAGAAAAAAAATGAAAGAAGAAGGAATAGGGGCATGCTAATTCCACACTTGTGCTTCAAAGTAGCACCATGTTTTTCATATAGAGAGTCTCCTATGTTGTCACTTTCATATACTAGTGGGAATTTTTCATTATAGAGTTAGATGCATACCCACTTAGTTTTCATATTGAGCTTTCATACACTTATAGCTCTTAGTGCATCCGTTGCATGGCAATCCCTAGTCCTCGCATTGATATCTATTGATGGGCATCTCCATAGCCCGTTGATACGCTGAGTTGATGCGAGACTTTCTTCTCCACTTTTACCCCTTTGAAACCTACCACCATATTCTATTCCACCCATAGTGCTATATCCATGGCTTGCGCTCATGTATTGCGTGAGAGTTGAAAATGTTGAAGCGCGTTAAAAAGTATGAACCAATTGCTTGGCTGACACCGGGGTAGTACATGATTTATACTTTGTGTTAAGAAGACAGAGCATGACAAGGCTATATGATTTTGTAGGGATAGCGTTCTTTAGCCTTGATATTCTGAAAGACATGATTGTTTGTTGGGATGCCTGAGTATTAATGTCTTTATGTCAAAACTAGACTATTGCTTTGAATCACTTGTGTCTTAATATTCATGCCATGATTAGATATATGATCAAGATTATGCTAGGTAGCATTCCACATCAAAAATTATCTTTTTTATCATTTACCTGCTCGAGGACGAGCAGGAATTAAGCTTGGGGATGCTGATATGTCTCCATCGTATCTATAATTTTTGATTGTTTTGTGCCAATATTATACAACTTTCACATATTTTTGGCAACATTTTATATGATTTATTGGACTAACCTATTGATCCAGTGCCCAGTGCCAGTTCCTGTTTGTTGCATGTTTTTTGTTTCGCAGAATATCCATATCAAATGAAGTCCAAACGCGATAAAAATTTATGGAGATTTTTTTGGAATATTTGTGAATTTTGAGAAGTGGAATCAACACAAACGGAGGCCCACAGCCCCCACAAGACACCAGGGCGCCCAGGCGCGCCCTGGTGGGTTGTGCCCACCTCGTAATTCGGTTGGAGCTCTCCTTCGGGTGCAAGGAAGCTAATTGTTGGATAAAAATCCCCTCAAAATTTCAGCCCTATCGGAGTTACGGATCTCCGGGAATATAAGAAATGGTTTTCGGCCAGAAAACAAAAACGTGAAACAGAAGAGAATAGAGAGGGAGATCCAATCTAGGAGGGGCTCCTGCCCCTCCGCCGCCATGGCGGCCATGGACCAGAGGGGGAACTCTTCTCCCATCTAGGGGGGAGGCCAAGGAATAATAAGAAGGATGGGGGCTCTCTCCCCCTCTCTCCCGGTGGCGCCGGAACGCCGCCGGGGCAAGGATCGTGACGGCGATCTACATCAACAATCTTGCTACCGTCAACACCAACTTTCTCCCCCTCTATGCAGCGGTGTAACTCCTCTCTTCCCCGCTGTAATCTCTACTTAAACATGGTGCTCAACTCCATATATTATTTCCCAATGATATTTGGCTATCCTATGATGTTTGAGTAGATCTCTTTTGTCCTATGGGTTAATTGTGGTATGATGTTATGGATGTGAGTTGTATGTTGATATGGTGTCGTCCTATGGTGCCCTCCGTGTCGCGCAAACGTGAGGGATCCCCGCTGTAGGGTGTTGCAATATGTTCATGATTTGCCTATGGTGGGTTGCTTGAGTGACAGAAACATAAACCCGAGTAGGTGGGTTGCTGCATATGGGAGTAAAGGGGACTTGGAGTAAAGGGGACTTGATACTTAATGCTATGGTTGGGTTTTACCTTAATGAACTTTGGTAGTTGCGGATGCTTGCCAGATTTCCAATTATAAGTGCAAATGATCCAAGTACGGAAAGTGTGTTAGCATATGCCTCTCCCCCATTGCATATGACAAGTATCTATCATATTATATTCAATTGCCTAGGGACAATATTTCTCTTGCGTTACACAAAAACCTCTCTACTAAGCTATTTACTTTTATTGTTCTTTTATTAAAACAGCACCTAATTTTTATTTCCACGTTCTTTATTATCTTGCAAAGTACTTCTAGTTTTATTCCCGCAAAGTAGTTTCATACTTGTTCTAGGTAAAGCAAGCATTAGCGTGCGTAGAGTTGTATTGGTAGTCGATAGAACTTGAGGGAATATTTGTTCTACCTTTAGCTCCTCGTTGGGTTCGACACTCTTACTTATCGAAAAAGGCTACAAACGATCCCCTACACTTATGGGTTATCACGGTGGTGGCGGGGAGTGGATGCACGAACAGAGCAAGTTGAAATACGTTCGCGCCAAAGGAAGGGGAGCCATTAAAATAGAGCAAAATCTCGTAGATATGGAGGAATTGGGATCGCGGTAACGGGATGTCCCAAAAAAAATCTCAGGACGGCCGATTTGGGGGATCTATTCGGGCCGGAAAACCCCCCTTCATCCCGCAAACCGGCGGTTAGTTTGCTAGATTGACCGGTTTGCGGGATGTGCTAGATATGCTCTAGAGATTCTCTAAAGCATCTCTACTAGAGATGCTCTAAATAATCGTCGGTTTACGAGATGGAGATGATTTTGCCGGCCCGAATAGATCCTGTATATTCGATCATTTCGGATTTTTTTTGCGGGATCCTGCAAACCGCGACCCATTTCCATCATATCTACGGGAGCCACCCCTATTTTGTAGGATCTACTTTCCTTGGCATGAAATACATTTCCACCTGCTTCCATTCCTGCCTCACTGCTTGTCGGTTCTTGCTGCCCCTAGTTGCCCTGCATAGTCTGTTAGCTCCGCCGCCCCGTGCCGCATCTATTCCACCAAATTTGAGGGCGGGAATGCCCATTTGTCTCCACGGACCCGCGGCCGGCGCCGACGTCATGGATCCGCCCCAGAGCTTGACGCGCGGCCTTATAGCCAGCAGATGCGATTGGTTCTGATGCCGATGAGCCTCGGAATTGGTCGGGGTCGCCCGCACGCAACGGATGAAGGGATTTCTATCGTTTTTTGCTTCGGCTGTAGAGTGAGAAGAAAGGGGCGGCCGACTTTGCTTCAAGGAAGTTATGTACAATGCTCACCGATTAATTTGATTCAATTTCGACCGGTGAGGTTTGAGTGAAATTCACGGGCGTATATCATTTATATGGATTGGAGTTCATCCTCGTCGTCTTTGTTGGATGATTCAGATATACAAGAGATGATACTCGACGGTGATGTCGTCAATCTTCGTCGGATGATTCGAAAACGATTGTTGTATTGTGAATTGCTTTTAGGACCATTTATATTCACGTTTTTCATTTATATTATGACTTCATTTGGTTCATAATGTTGAAATGTAGAATTTACAATGCTATGCAAAATTTACGATACCGCGAGTCCTTCAGCGCAGAACAGATCCCGTAAACACGACCCACGAAACATTTGTGATACGGGTTTACTGGATCAGTTTCGTTGGAGTCTTGCAGTACCGTGATTTTTTTACACGAGCCCGTAAATGATTTTTGTGTGATTTGTGTATCCTAGATCTGCTAGAGTTGCTCTAACTCTAACCGATCCTCTATCCATGACAGAAGAATATGGCCGAGTATTCTTAAACAAGGATAATTATCCTATCCTTCGCTAAAGAGGACCGGATTTAACCGATTCCTTATATTTTAAATAGGATAATTTTATTTCTCAAATTTTCAGCCTAGTACACGTTATATCATTAATCATTTGAATATTTCGAAATAAGTGTGCATAACATATAAACCATGAACAAATATATAGTAACACGGTTGAAAATTTAAATTAATACATGCAAATAGTTCATCCAATATACATCATATCGATTAAATTAGATCCAAAATCACCACAATATAGCAAGTTTTATGCACGGATCGAGTCCAACCAAAGCATGCAACACGAACTCAAACGTCATCATCACCAAACAAATCACCACCATCATCACCATCGCCATCCACACGGTCATCGCCACCACAACCACCATCATCGTCACCACCACCACCACCATCACCATTCCGAAGAGAGACCATTGTTTAGGTCAAGATATCTCCACGAGTGATGTCCCAAAACTGTTTTGCCATGTCATCCATTGTGGTAGGGTTCATGACATGATAGGACGTTCTTCGACCTTCTTTTCATTTTGAAGCCTCTCCTCCTCGAGTGCAAGCCACCACTCCTCCATCTTCAACTTCCTTTTTTCGGCCACCAACTTTGACCTACATTTCTTGTCCACCAACAACTTGACCTCATTCCATCTAGCCGCCTTGTCTTCCTTGCGTTCGACCACCAAGGCTTTCTTGGTCTTAATCATGGCCACAAACTATTCTTTGTATGTGACACCGGATGCTCCTTTCTCATTCCTCTCTTTTGCAATCTTGTTGCCATCTGGTCTCTTGTTGGCATCTTCATTTTCCTCCTCCTCCTCCTCAATGGGTATGCTTAACCTTCATCTCTTTTGTGTGATCTCAGAGTTTCTCCCAATCCACTTATCACTGTTGCAAAGTTCTTTGTAGCAAGGGCACCATGTGAAGGGCTTGTGCCCATATTTCTTGTTGCGTTCATTGAAAAGATCTTGTATGATAGACCTATACTCTAAGACTAGTGTGCCACCCGGTGGCGCATGGTTCAATTGATCAATACAACTGGACCATCGGTTGCATTGGTTTTGGATGGAACCCCAACGGTGCCCAAGGCAGCCTTGGGTGCGGCTTGATGTGACATCCATGGTGTTATTGTAGTAGAACTACCCTGCTGTTATTTTTGTGCAGAAATAACAAGTTCTCGGAATTGGACACAACTCTACGTATAATTTTTGTGGAATATATATTACCGGTGTCAAGAAGTACCATAGGGAAGTCACCCAGGTCCCACAAGCCCAGGGGCGCGTCGGGCAGGCTTCTAAGACCCCTGACAGTCCTCTTAACCTAATTCCAAGCCTATAAGTTCTGTCTTCATCAGGAAAAAAATTTGAGAGAAAGTTTCATCGCGTTTTACGATACGGAGCCGCTGCCACATCTCGCTCTTCATCGGCAGCCCTAGTCTCGAGTCCGTTCGTCGAGGGATTCGTCGCCATCGTCATCACCAATCCTTCTCCATTAGCAATTTCGTGATGCTCACAATCATTTGTGAGTAATTCCTTTGTAGGCATACCGAAGGTAGATGGAGATGGATGAGTTTGCTTATGTAATCGCGTCAATTTGCTAGGGCTTGGTCCCTAACATCCATTTTGTTCTAAGATTGATATTGCCATGACTTTGCTATGCTTAATCACTACTAGGAAAACCCCTATATGTAGAATCTTAGTAGTAGCATGGGGTAGCTTGCCACGCTACTTTAAATAGCAGTAACGTGTGCCAGGACCCCACGCTACTGGTAAGACATAGTAGCAGCGCGGGCCAGGTTACCTAGAGCTACTATTAAGTGGTCCCCAAAGTACCCCCGGGGCATGCCACATTAGCAGCGCAGGATATATCACCCACGTTGCAACTAATAGGATAGCAGTAGTGTGGGTCCTTCCACATGCTTTGCTACTACATATATGTATAACCAGACTGTGGGATCCACTTATCAGTAGTGTCGTCCTCTTACCCATGCTACAGGATGTTCCTTAGCAGTAGGGTGGCCTGCTGCCCCCACGCTACTGCTATGGTCGCCCAGCCAAAATATCTCCACCTTTCCCATCTCCCTCTCCCTCTCCCTCCCCTCCCCCTTCCTTCTCATTCCTGTTGCACTTGATTTCTTCCTTCAGTTCCCCCTCCTCCCTCTCTCTCCTTTGCCACTCCACCATCTCAATTGATGTTCCCCTTCCTCACTTTCTCTCCCTAGCTTCTTCCATATATCTCTTGCCCTCCACTCCTAGCTTTGTCCCACTAGCTAGCTCTCTCTCTCTCTTTCCACTAGCTTATATTCAGTGATATAAATTATGTGAATGGTATAATACAGTAGGTATTATGTGAGAACAATTATGAATCTTGTCTTGACAGTACCTAAGGGAATGATCTTTATTTATTATGCTAACTCATCTCAGGAAGTTCCATTAAGTTTTGTGTGATTGAAGTTTTCAAGTTTTGGGTGAGACACCGATATGAGGAGAATAAGGAGTGACAAGAACCTAAGCTTGGGGATGCCCAAGGCACCCACAAGGTAATATCCAAGTAAGACTCAAGCGCCTAAGCTTAGGGATGCCTCGGAAGGCATCCCCTCTTTCGTCTTCAACACTATAGGTATATCTTACTTAGAGCTATATTTTTATTCGTCACATAATATGTGTTTTGCTTGGAGCGTCATTTTATTTTGTTTTTCTCTGTTATATGTTATTTATAATCTTGTTTTTCAATAAAATGTTTCAAGAATTGCCTTAGGATGCTTGAATTGCATGTTTCATGTGTGCTGTGTAAAAACAGAAACTTTTGCTGTAGTGTTTGAATTTTCATATTTTACTGGAAAGTGGAAAGTTTCTGAAATTTACACAGTATTTTCATATAAATTCTTTATCATGTCCTAAATTTTCATAATTTTTAGAGATACAGAAGTGCACTTTGTAATTAATTTCTACAGATTGTCCTGTATAGACAAATTGTTGTCATAGTTTTGTTATCTACTTCTCCTATGGTTTTCAAGACTTATATTGGTAGATATAAATTGTGGAAATGATAGTATACAATGGATAATAGGTGAAACCGGGATATGTGCAGTACATAAAGAGTTGATTTATTATTATGTGCACTAACCTATCTCACGAGTTCTTCACAAGTTTTTAGTGGATGAAGTTTTTGAGACATTAGGTGAAACCGGGATATGAGAGGATTGAACGAGATACAAAAGCTCAAGCTTGGGGATGCCCAAGGCACCCCTAGTAAATATTACAAGAAGTCTCAAGCATCTAAGCTTGGAGATGCTATGCATCCCGCCTCTCTTCGTCAACTATCGGTTAGCCTATGTTGAGCTTAAATTTTTTATTCGTTCACGTGATATGTGCTATTCTTGAAGTACCATTTTTATTTTGTTTGCTGCTTGAATAAAATACTCAGATCTGAAAATCTTTATTCATAGGGAGAGTCCTCACATAGCTACTTTATTGTTTGACTACTCATTGGTCTTCACTTATATCTTTTGAGAGTAGTTCAAATTTACTCTTGTGCTTCACTTATATCCTGAGAGTAAACGTTGAATGAATTGAATGTCATAAATGTGAAATTATATATGCTTCATATTCTTGTCCCATGGGGAGTAGTGACTTCACATACTTGGAGTATAAGCGGTAAAATTTATTGGAAGATAGCAAACATAGCATTGGTCATTTAAACAATTCATGAAATAATATTGAAGGAAGAGAGGTTTCACATATAAATATACTATCTTGGACATCTTCTATGATTGTGAACCCCCATTAATTATTTTCAAACTTGATCAAGTAGTTGACGTTGGACAAGGAAGACAACGTAATGGTTATGTTTGTTTATATTCATGTAGCAGTTATATTGTCATGGATCCTCTAACATGTGATGCTTGTTTAGAACGTTTTGCTAGCCAAAACTTCGTACTAAGTAGAAATACTACTTGTGCATCCAAATCCTTGAGCCAAGCTTCTTCCATGAGAGTCCATCATACCAACCTATATATGGCATTTCATTGCCATTCCAAGTAAATTTGCATGTGCCACCTCTAAACATTCAAATAAGCATTCGTTTTGTGTGCTCGTACCGCTCATGGAGCGACAGGGGGGTTATTATCTTCCATGCTAAGCGGGATATTCTCAAGATAAGTGTTTATTCACTTGTCATTGCACGAGAGAGGCCGATAAAAAGGATGCCCGGTCCTGCATAATACAAAAATAAGTAAACAAGAACTCCCCCTGGAAAGTTGATTGTTTGGATGGTACACATGGATTCGGCTAGCCATGGAATGTGTTTGAATGGTGGAGGGGGAGTACAAATTTAAATTCTGTTTGGGAACCGCCAATAATGTGATTAGCATGGAAGATATTCAAAACTCTGTTGTGACGTTGATAGGAAAAGTATACCACTCAAAATTACATATTCATCTCTGCTTTAAAACAATGAGCTCTGGAACCTCTGCAAATCCCTGCTTCCCTCTGCGAAGGGCCTATCTTTTACTTTTATGCAAGAGTCAATAATGTTCATCCCTATTCCAATCTATCAATTCCTTAGTTGGCAAGCATCATGTGGCGGGGAAAGATCCAGACACATATATCCAGTTGAATATGGGTGATCATGATTCATTATTTGTTGATACTATCCCTGAGATAAATAAGTTGGGAGGCGAAACATTAAGCCCCTATCTTCCTATGTGTTTGACTGAAACTGTTTGTTCTAAAAATATGCTTTGAGTGTTAGCAATCATGGAAGACTAAATGATAGTTGAGTATGTGGGATTTGCTAAACCAAAGCTCTTACATAGAACCTTCTTGAAAATAAGATGAATTGTAATTGTTTGATGACTGACAACATAGTTTGCTAGTTTTCAAGAAAGTTTATGGTCTATACTTTAACATGTGAATAACTTGCTACTTGATTATGAGAAGTTTTATGAGAAATGCTTGCTGGTTTTGATGCTAGAAAACTGGCTGAAATTATCCTTGATCAATATTATACATTATGCTAGCATTCACACTTCATAAATTATTTCTTTTATCATTTACCTACTCGAGGACGAGTAGGAATTAAGCTTGGGGTTGCTGATACGTCTCCAACGTATCGATAATTTATGAAGTATTCATGCCATATTTTCCTATGTTTACAATACTTATATATGGTTTTGATGCACTTTATATGATTTATTTAGAACTAACCCAGACTGGCACTGTTTTGAGCAGAATTACCGTGGTGTTGTTTTTGTGCAGAAAATGAAAGTTCTCGGAATCGCCCGAAACTTTTTTATGATTTTTATAGAGAAAATAAGGATAACTTTGAGGTGGTTTACTACCCACAACAATTTCATCTTATGTTATCCGATAGATAGGAACTTTGGAGTGATTCTTTATCGCACGTTGAGGGATGGTTATATGATTCAATTATGTTAGCACTCTTGAGAGATTGCACTAGTGAAAGTATGACCCTAGGCCTTATTTACAAGCATTAATATACTATTTTGCACGTTGTTTGCCTATTTCTACCTTGCGGTTTTTATTTATTCAGATTATAAAAACGTATTTCTACTATCCATACTACACTTGTATCACCATCTCTTCGCCAAACTAGCCCTTTGTATTGGGTGTGTTGGGGACACAAGAGATTTCTTGTATTCGATTGCAGGGTTGTTTGAGAGAGACCATATTCATCCTACACCTCCCACAGGTTGATAAACCTTAGGTCATCTACTTGAGGGAAAATTGCTACTGTCCTACAAAACTCTGCGCTTGGAGGCCCAACAAAGTCTACAAGAATAAAGTTTCGTAGTAGACATCATGCATTTGTGTGTACACATTGTGGACGACATCATCGACCTCGAGCTGACATTCCTGCACAACATGATGCCATTCGAGAGGATGAATGGTGTCATCAAAGGATTCGTTGGTAACATGTCTGTAGGAGATATGCCCTAGAGGCAGTAATAACAGTTACTTTGTATCTCCTGGTTTGTAATAAATGTTTATGATCCATGCTATAACTGCAATGATTCTCGAGTCTACAATATCCATGAGGCTCGGAGGGAAACTCATGTGCACGTGTGGTACAATAAACGGTAAAAAGTATTCCTAGTCATGCCTCTAAGACTAGCTCAAGTATTGCATGATGATCCTGTTTTCCTGATCATGGGCATGTCTATGCCAGCAATTTTGAGGGCACATTGTTGGTAGAACACTTGTGTTGAATCGACCCGAATTGATGTTATGCTATGAGATACATTCGTCACAACTTAATGGTTACTAACATAGAGATAGTTAACGTTTGCATAATTCCTTAGACCATGAGAGTATTGAGTTCCTTAGTACTTGCTTCGTGAACTTTGGGGTTTGTTAAATGTCACCTGTACAAGGGTGGCTATTACGACGGCTTACGGGTTCACGGAAAAGTATGACAAGTAACTTGGTAGCTCATGATTGGGATTTGCTCCTCTGACGATGGAGAGATATTCTTGGGCCCTCTCGGTGTTACGGTATCCATCATCGTTTGGCCAGACACAATGTGATTTGATCACAGGGATGCCGAAACACGGAAACGAGTAAGGAGAACAAAACCGGTAACGAGGTAACTGGCATATTGGACAAGTTGTTGATCCATGGGGATGCCGGCAAGTCTCACCTCGGGTGTTTGTATCATATCGCGAAGCAACAGGAATAGCACACGGCAAACTAATGGTTCACTCGAATATTTATTCGTGTGGGTATAGGGGTCAATATGGGTGTCCATGGCTCCGACGTTGATCATTGATCGGAAAGTGTTCCCCTCATGTCTATACTTCACCGAACCTATAGGGTCACACGCTTAAGGGTCATCTATCTGTTGAATACTAGACAGGGAGTCTGAGAGAAAATCACCGGAAAATTTTCGGGGACAACGGAAGAGTTCCGGAGAGAGAACACCGGAAGAGTTTCGGTAAAACCGAAAAGTTGTTTCGGAGCATACCATTAAGTCAAATTTGTTGTGGCACACACCTGGAAATTATTGGAGGGTACCAGAATTGTTCTGGTAACTTCTTAGATTTTTCAGAGACAAAAACCGGAAATGTTCCGGACTGCCGGAACCGCTTTGGTTGCTTTTCACAGATGAAAATCACTGATCTGAAAATGTTTCGGAACGTGTCCAGAATTGTTTTAGTGGGTACTGGAATTATTCTAGGACCCATAGAAATATTTTCGGATTTATCGGTCACGAAAAATTGGTTTCGTGAATAGTGAAAATGCATTTATGGTTATGGTTGGATGGTGAAAATATCTTGAGGGGATGACATGGAAGGATAAGAGCACCCATTTGGGGTGCCCTAGGAGGGGTGGCCGGCCAAGGTGGGCTCCACCTTGGAGTCTCACTTGCCCCCACTTGCTTTCCCTTTATGCCCTTGTGAAGGACACCTTTCATGGGGTTTTTGGGTTTTTCAAGTGCCACCCTACCCCTTGAGTTTTTCTATAAATAGAGGTGGAGATGCACTCTCCACACTCACTCTTAGTTTCTCAACATACAAATGACATGCATGATCTGGCCTTCTCTCTCCCTCCCCGCGAAATAGTTTCGTAGAGCCGAAAGGCTGTCTGGGTTCCGGCAGGAACTAGTTCTGGACGGCGAAGCCCTGCCGGATAGCTTACACCGTATGTGTGCAACCCTATAGAGAGGTCGTAGTTTCGATCTTTTGCCCGAGGGGCTGTTCGAGGGTCCTCCCGGAGGGCTGTCCGAGTTTCCGTTCGAGCTTCGAGGGTCTTCCTGAAGGGCTGTCCGTGACATCGTCCGAGGGACTGTCCGACCACCTCCCGAAGGGCTATCCGACGAGGGAGAACATCCTCGCGGTTGGGAGGTTGTAAATCCTAGCTGCGGGGATCTGCACCACCGATCTTCATCGAATCTACTTCCGCTGCGCTACGAGTCGGTACAGATCAGATCAAACCTTGTATGCATCTCCATAGTGATCCTGGGCGTGCTCACAGTACCAATTTTTTTTTGTTTTCAGTCGCGTTCCCCAACAGTGGCATCATGAGGAGGCTATGCGTAGATGCAGGTTACGATCTAGAATACATGAGATGTATGGGTATTGCATAGTATAATTTTGTAGTAGATAAGATCTATTGCTGAAAATTATTTGTGCGGGTAGTAGATGAAATCTATTACCCGATATTCTTGTTGCTTCCCGTGAATTTGCGTAGTCCTGATCTTGACGGCATGGTGGAATATGACAAAGTTCTGGCAATCCGCGATCCTTTCATGCTACTCCTGAGTATGCTGATTGATAGATCAACGAAGTGCTTCAGTGTCTTTGGGTTCCACCATAGTTGAGAAAGATGGATGTTTCGCAGACGAAAGAGCAATGCAGATGTGATCTGCACGGGGGTCATGCGTATGACAAAATTTAGTATGGGGCTCGAGATTTTATTATCTTGTGTTTCATACACCCTGGAAGTTAATCTAGCAACTTGTATAATCATACTTGATGATGAATGTTGGTAGCTGCGGTTTAAGTCAAAACCTTAGAAGCCACGTAAAATAAAATTTTGCACAAACCGATTAGAGGCGTCTAACTTGGTTTTGCAGGATGTGCATGAGATATGGTATAGCAATGCTCATATTCAATTTGATTATGTATGAGATGACTATATAATGTAAATTAACATGACCTGCGTGTCATGATTCGGCATGATGGCTGGAGCCGTATGATTGTCACTTTAATGACCTGCGAGTCAACCTTGAGTAATGCATTTATTTTATCCGCTATGGAGATAGCAATATTATCTGATGCATCGACAAGGTGGTGGCAATCTTCGCAAAGGTGAACATCGACGCGAATGCCGAAGACGAAGAACTACTTGACTTCTCCGTCAGAAGGGGCTATACCATATCAAGCTATTATGAATTGCCTGAGATGTTTATCCCTTATGATGCACCCTTTTGATTGCGCGGTAGTCGCCTTTTATTAGGGTGATCTCTCACAAAAATATCAAGTAGTTAGTGTTCTCCCAAGTGTAGCACTATCACGGCACCTATCTTTTCGGGGCATCACATGATCTCCATGGGTGCGAACGATTAGAGAAGTGTGAGGCGGGTGCGTTGAGACCTCGCAGTGAGATCACTTGGTTGACTTGACGTTCAGGCAGGACAGTCCTGAGCTCGGAACACGCGCATCGAAAGATGAACAAGAATCACATAGAGATGTGATCGGCAAGTTTGCTTACCGATTGTAGTTCACGCCATTTGAGTTCATCTCGAACCATGACGTTGAATTGAAATATGGGTCTTGAATCACTCACAATAAATTATGAGAGATATTGATTTGAGTGGGAGCGCACCTTAGAATAAATTTGTTTATTCACTAGTGCGAAAATTAATTATGAACAATGTCTTAAAGTGAATTTTGTGTTTGCCGTTGTAGATCAAATGGCTCGCAACACACCGTTCAACTTAGGCCCGATGTTAGAGAAAGAGAAGTTAGCTGCAAATGGAAACAACTATGCGGACTGGGTCTGTACCCTGAGGATTGTCCTCAGGAGTGCTAAGAAAGTGTATGTGCTTGATGGACCTCTTCCACCTAAGCCGGCAGCAACCGCCCCGGCAGATGAACAAAATGTCTGGGCCACTAAGGATGATGATTTCAACTTAGTGCAGTGCCTCATGCTGTCTTGAATGAGTTCAGAGCTTCAAAAACGTTTTGAATTCCATAACTCCTTTGATATGAACAAGGAACTGGATGCTCTGTACAATTTTAATGCACGGTCTGAAAGTTTTTATATCATGAAAATGATGACGGAGACCAAGATGGCTGAGGGCAGTTCAGTTGGCGAGCACGTAGTCAATATGATTGGCTACGCTGAGAGGCTTAAAACCCTGGAATTTCCACTTCCGCCAGAGCATGTTATGGACATGTTGCTCGGTTCACTCCCCCCGTCTTACGACGGTTTTATCATGAATTACAACATGAATGGGATGGACAAAACACCTAATGAGGTGCAAAGCAATATGAAAGTGATGGTGCGTGTCATGAAAAACGAAAGGTGGAAGTTGCATGGCAATATATCTCAGAATGGCTATGGAAATGCCATAATAGGTAGGTATGGTGGCTGTTTTGAGGGAAGTATATGCTGGCTGTTTTGAGGAAGGTGGGTTTAATGCACCGGCGAAAGTTGAGCGGTACTAGAGAGGCTAGCAAAGGTGGAAGGGTGAGAGTGCGTATAATCCATGGACTCAACATTTGTCATAAAGAACTCAAATACTTATTGCAAAATTCTATTAGTTATCGAAGCAAAGTATTAGATGCATGCTCCTAGGGGAGAGGTTGGTAGGAGTTAACCATCGCGCGCTCCCGACCCTCACACAAAGGATGACAATCATTAAACAAATCATGCTCCGACTTCGTTACATAACGGTTCACCATACGTGCATGCTACGGGAATCACAAACTTCAAGACAAGTATTTCTACCATTTCACAATTACTTACTAGCATGACTCACATATCACCATCTCTACATCTCAAAACTATATGCAAGGAATCAAACTTCTCATAGTATCCAATGCACTTTATATGAAAGTTTTTATTATATCCCTCTTGGATGCCCATTATATTAGGACTAAATTCATAACCTAAACCAATTACCATGCTTTTTAAAGACTCTCAAAATAATATAAGTGATGTACGAGAGTTTAATTATTTCTATAAAATAAAACACCACCATGCTCTAAAAAGATATAAGTGAAGCACTAGAGCAACATTGCCTAGCTCAAAAGATATAAGTGAAGCACATAGAGTATTCTAATAAATTCACGATTAACGCGTGTCTCTCTCAAAAAGATGTGTGCAGCAAGGATGATTGTGGCAAACAAAAATCCAAAGACTCATATCATACAAGACGCTCCAAGCAAAACACATATCATGTGGTGAATAAAAATATAGCCTCAAGTAAATTTACCGATGGATTGAAGACGAAAGAGGGGATGCCTTACGGGGCATCCCCAAGCTTAGGCTTTTTGGTATCCTTGAAAATGGCTTGGGGTGCCTTGGGCATCCACAAGCTTAGGCTCTTGCCACTCCTTATTCCATAGTCCATCAAATCCTTACCCAAAACTTGAAAACTTCACAACACAAAACTCAACAGAAAACTCGTCAGATCCGTTAGTATAAGAAAAATAAATAACCACTTTAGGTACTGTTGTGAACTCATTCTTTATTTATATTGGTGTAATATCTACTGTATTCCAACTTCTCCATGGTTCATACCCCCCGATACAACCCATAGATACATCAAAATAAGCAAACAACACAAAGAAAACATAATCTGTCTAAAACAGAGCAGTCTGTAGCAATCTATAGACTTCGAATACTTATGTAACTCCAAAAATTCTGAAAAATTAGGAAAATCAGGGAAATTTGTATGTAAATCTTTTGTAAAAATTTCAGACTCATTCGACGCTCTGGTGAATTTATAAAATTCCTGGACTGAGTGCAAAAGTTTCTGTTTTTCAGCAGAATCAAATCACAAACACCGTAGACCATCCCAAAGGTTTTACTTGGCTCAAACACTAATTAAAACAAGAAAACACAATTACTACAGAGGTAATAATGTGTAGAACACTCAAAAACAGAAGCAAAAACAAAAGCATAAAAATAAAATTGGGTTGCCTCCCAACAAGCGCTATTGTTTAACGCCCCTAGCTAGGCATAACGCAATAGATCTAGGTATTGTCATAATAGTAAGGGAGATCATCCATGCTCATCTCATACTCCCTTCTTTCAGCAGCAAGTTTCCTTTGTGGCAAGCAAAAATAATCAAAAGGGCTAAATTTAATAGGATAAGGATCCTTAAGATCAAGTGCGGGAGGGATAGGTTCCTCCTTCGGCCCCCTATAGTGTATAATCAATTCATCATTGTAAGCTTTCCTTTGGTGGAAAGTCATAAGCCTATCTCTTAATATGAACTCTAATCCGTTGTTTTGTATAGCAAAATTATCATTGAGTTCAGAAATCTTATCAACCAAAACCTCGATAGGAACCCTTTTTCTCAAATTTTCATTATAAGCAACATAATCCGGAGATTGCAATCTCATTATTTCTTCTTGATTAAAAAGGATTTCCTCTATGGGGGGACATCCACCATTAATTTTATAATGAGCAAAAATTTCGCTAGCCTCTTTCATGATGAATCTAAACTCGTGAGCTAGGAATATAGTGGCGGCCCGCTTAACGGAAGCATGCTGAATATTAGAAAACTCTAGAAAAATTCTTTGTATGCATGGATGCATATGAACAAATTGTCTCTCAAGTTCAATAATTAATAGTGTTATTGCGTCCGCACGACTATTAGTTTTATAGAGAATAGAACCTCCTAAGGTAGGTAGCGTACCGACACAAGTAAAGAAATCTTGAATAACACATTTTCTAATAATATTACCGCTACCTTATACGAAACTTTTTTTTATGAATGATAGTAGGTTCTTCATGAGGATCGTTATTAGCAAAGTTATCAAAATTCCTCTCATGATTATTACTATCCTTTTCAATGAAAGCCTCCTTAGATTCTGACATGGTGACAACGAAAGCAATCTAGCTCACAAGCAAACAAAAAGCAAATGAAAAGACGAACGGAAGAAGGGCGAATAAAAAGGCAAATCTTTTTGGTATTTTCTGAAAATCGTTTTAGAAGTGGGGGAGAGGAAAACGAGAGGCAAATGGCAACTAATGTAAATCCAAGAGATGAGTTTGTGATGGGTACTTGGTAGGCTTGATGTAGATCTCCCCGGCAACGGCGCCAGAAATCCTTCTTGCTACTTCTTGAGCATGCGTTGGTTTTCCCTTGAAGAGGAAAGGGTGATGCAGCAAAGTAGATAAGTATTTCCCTCAGTTGTTGAGAACCAAGGTATCAATCCAGTAGGAGATACAAGAAAGTCCCAAATAGATGTACCTACACAAATAATCAAACACTTGCACCCAACGCTATAAAGGGGTTGTCAATCCCTTCACGGTTACTTGCAAGGATGAGATCTGATAGAGATAGATAGATAGGATTGCTAAAACAAAAAGTAAAAAGTAAAAAGATTGCTGCTAAGTATTTTTGGTATTTTTGTATTATAGATCTGAAAGTATAATATGGAAAATAGACCCGGGGGCCATAGGTTTCACTAGAGGCTTCTCTCATGAAGGAAAATAATACGGTGGGTGAACAAATTACTGTCGAGCAATTGATAGAAAAGCAAATAATTAAGAAGATATCCAAGGCAATGATTATGCATATAGGCATCACGTCCGTGTCAAGTAGACCGAAACGATTCTTCATCTACTACTATTACTCCACACATCGACCGACTCCTGCCTGCATCTAGAGTATTAAGTTCATGGAGAACAGAGTAACGCATTAGGTAAGATGACATGATGTAGAGGGATAAACTCAAGCAATATGATGAAAACCCCATGTTTTTATCCTTGATGGCAACAATACAAATACGTGCCTCGCTACCCCTACTTTGTCACTGGGTGAGGACACCGCAAGATTGAACCCAAAACTAAGCACTTCTCACATTGCAAGAATTACCAATCTAGTTGGCCAAACCAAACCAATAACTCGAAGAGACTTGCAAAGATATGAAATCATGCATATAAGAATTCAGAGAAGATTCAAATAATATTCATAGATAATCTGAACATAAACCCACAATTCATCGGATCTCGACAAACACACCGCAAAAGAGTATTACATCGGATAGATCTCCATGAAGATCATGAAGAACATGGTATTGAAGAACAAAGAGGGAGAAGAAGCCATCTAGCTACTAGCTATGGACCCGAAGGTCTGAGGTGAACTACTCACGCATCATCGGAGGGGCAATGGAGTTGATGTAGATGCCCTCCTTGATCGATTCCCCCTCCGGCAGATTACCGGAAAAGGCTCCAAGATGGGATCTCACGGGGAACAGAGGCTTCCGGCGGCGGAAAAGTATTTTCGTGGCTCTTTTTGGTATTGGGGGAATATTTGGGAATTTATAGGCCGAAGAATAGGGTTAGGAGAGCTGCTGGGTGGCCACAAGCCAGGGGGCGCGCCCCCCCCTAGGGCGCGCCCTGGTGGCTTGTGATCTCCCGGCAGGTCTCCTGCCTTCGTCTCCAAGTCTGGCAGGTTTCTTCTGGTCCAAGAAAAATCATTCCGAAGATTTTATTCCATTTGGACTCTGTTTAATACTCCTTATCTGCAATACTAAAAAACAAGAAAAATACAGAAACTGGCACTAGGCTCTAGATTAATAGGTTAGTCCCAAAAATAATATAAAATAGCATATTAATGCATATAAAACATCCAAAACAGATAATATAATAGCATGGAACAATCAAAAATTATAGATACGTTGGAGACGTATCATGGTCCAATGAACACGGCCGCACAGGGTGGGTATTTTTACTTCATGACTTTTACTGATGATTTAAGTCGGTATGGCTATATCTACTTGATGAAGCATAAGTCGGAAACCTTTGAAAAGTTCAAAGAATTTCAGAATGAGGTAGGAAATCATCGTAACAAAAGGATTAAGTTTCTGCGATAAGATCGTGGGGGCGAATATCTTAGTCATGAGTTTAGCCAACATCCGAGTGACCGTGGAATCGTTTCACAGCTTACGCCTCCCGGAACTCCACAGCGAAACGGAGTGTCGGAACGACATAACCGAACCCTGTTAGACATGGTAAGGTCGATGATGTCTCTTACAGATCTTCCAATATCTTTTTGGGGTCACGCACTACTTACTGCCTCTTATACATTAAACAGAGCACCGTCTAAGTCTGTTGAGACGACACCATTTGAATTATGGTATGGGAAAAACCCAATGTGTCGCATCTCAAGGTTTGGGGTTGTGAAGCTTATGTAAAATGTTTACAACCAAGCAAACTCGATCCCAGATCAGACAAATGTTACTTTGTAGGTTATCCCAAAGACACCATTGGATATTCCTTCTACAACCAGTCCGAGGGCAAAGTGTTTGTCGCAAGAGTTGGACACTTTCTCGAGAAAGATTTTCTCGCTAAAGAATTAAGTGGGAGGATAGTACAACTTAATGAGATTAGTGAATCTTTGGCGACCGTTGATATGGCTAAGGAACCGGAAGAAATTCCGCAAATTATCCATACAACCAAACCGGAAGTCGTCGCATATGATGCGGTAACTTCAGACAAGGTTGTAACTGAACCGCGTAGATCAGGTAGGGCTATCCAGCCACCTGAGTGGTTTCATCACGAAAACTTCATTCTTGAAGATGATGAACCTGCGCACTACAAGGAAGCAATGGCGGGGCCCAGCTCAAGGGAATGGCACAAAGCCATGAAATCCGAAATGGAATCCATGTACGAAAACCAAGTTTGGAACTTGGAAGAACTTCCAGAAGGCATAAAGCCCATTGGTTGTAAATGGATTTTCAAAAGAAAGACAGACGCGGATGGTAACATTACAATCCACAAAGCTAGACTTGTCGCGAAAGGGTTCGCGCAAGTTCCAGGAGAGGACTACGACGAGACTTTCTCGCCCGTAGCTATCCTTAGGTCCATTCGGATATTACTAGCAATTACTGCTTATTTCGATTATGAAATATGGCAGATGGACGTCAAAACGGCTTTCCTAAATGGAAATCTCAAAGAAGATGTATAAATGATACAGCCTGAAGGTTTTGTCGTTCATAATGATGCTGGAAAGGTATGCAAACTTCAGAAGGCCATTTATGGTCTAAAGCAAGCAGCAAGGAGCTGGAACATTCGTTTTGATGAAGTGATCAAACAGTTTGGCTTCATCAGGAATGACGAAGAGTCTTGTGTCTACATTAAGTTTAGTGGGAGCGCAAAAGCATTTCTAATCTTGTATGTGGATGACATATTGTTGATTGGAAATGACGTGAATTTTCTTAACGAAATAAAAGAATCATTGAAGAAGAGTTTTTCAATGAAAGACTTAGGCGAAGCGGCATATGTATTGGGCATCAGGATCTATAAAGATAGATCAAAACGCCTGATAGCGCTTAGCCAAAGCACGTACATTGACAAGGTGTTGAAAAGGTTCAACATGGAGAACTCCAAGAAAGGCCTACTCCCAATGTCACCTGGCACAGTGCTTTGCAAGAATTAGTGTCCTCGGACTCTCGATGAGCGAGTACAGATGAATGATGTTCCATATGCCTCGGCAGTTGGTTCTATTATGTATGCCATGCTATCTACAAGACCGGACGTTTCCTATGCGCTAAGTGTTAGCAGCCGGTACCAAAGTGATCCAGGAATGGAACACTGGGCAACAGTGAAGGGTATTCTTAAGTACCTCAGAAGGACCAAGGATTTACTCCTTGTGTACGGAGGTGATGAAGAGCTCATTGTAAGTGGTTACACTGATGCAGGCTTCATGACTGATCCAGATGACTTCTGGTGTCTACTACGCAACCTTCTTCTTGTAGACTCGTGTTGGGCCTCCAAGCACAGAGTTTTGTAGGAAAGTAGCAAATTTCCCTCAAGTGGATGACCTAAGGTTTATCAATCCGTGGGAGGCGTAGGATGAAGATGGTGTCTCTCAAACAACCCTGCAACCAAATAACAATGAGTCTCTTATGTCCCCAACACACCCAATACAATGGTAAATTGTATAGGTGCACTAGTTCGGCGAAGAGATGGTGATACAAGTGTAATATGGATGGTAGATATAGGTTTTTGTAATCTGAAAATATAAAAACAGCAAGGTAACTAATGATAAAAGTGAGCACAAACGGTATTACAATGCTTAGAAACAAGGCCTAGGGTTCATACTTTCACTAGTGCAAGTTCTCTCAACAATACTGACATAGTTGAATCATATGTAAATCCCTCAGGTGCGACAAAGAGTTCACTCCAAAGTCACAAATAGCGGAGAACAAAAGAAGAAATTATTGTAGGGTATGAAACCACCTCAAAGTTATCTTTTCCGATCAATCTTATGGGCTATCCCTATAAGTGTCACGAACAGCCCTAGAGTTCGTACAAAATAACACCTTAAGATACACATCAACCAAAACCCTAATGTCACCTAGATACTCCAATGTCACCACGAGTACCCATGGGCTTGATTATACGATATGCATCACACAATTTCAGATTCATCATGTTCAATCCAACACAAAGAACTTCAAAGAGTGCCCCAGAGTTTCTACCGGAGAGTCAAGATGAAAACATGTGCCAACCCCTATGCATAGATTCCCAAGGTCACGGAACCCGCAAGTTAATCACCAAAACATACATCAAGTGGATCAATAGAACATCCCATTGTCACCACGGATATCCCATCGCAAGACATACATCAAGTGTTCTCAAATCCTTAGAAGACTCAATCCGATAAGAAAACTTCAAAGGGAAAACTCAATTCATCACAAGAAGATAAATAGGGGAAAACTCCATATGATTCATCTATATTAATAAAGCTCGCGGTACATCAAGATCGTGCCATCTCAAGAACACGAGAGAGAGAGAGATCAAACACATAGCTACTGGTACATACCCTCAGCCCCGAGGGTGAACTACCCCCTCATCGTCATGGAGACCGCCGGGATGATGAAGATGGTTTCCCCCTCCGGCAGGGTGCCGGAACGGGCTACCGATTGGTTTTTCGTGGCTACAGAGGCTTGCGGCGGCGGAACTCCGGATCTAGGTTTCTTTCTGGGGTTTTTGGTATTTATAGGAATACTTGGCGTTGGAATCAAGTCAGGGGGACTCCCAAGGGACCCACAAGCCAGGGGGCGCGCCCTAGGGGGGGGGGGCGCCCCCTAGGCTTGTGTCTACCTCGGGACTCCTCTCCGGTATCTTTTTGCTCCAGTATTTTTTATATTTTCCAAAAATATTCTCCGTAAATTTTCAGCCCATTCCGAGAACTTTTATTTCTGCACAAAAAAAACGACACCACGGTAGTTCTGCTGAAAACAGCGTCAGTCCGGGTTAGTTCTAATAAAATCATACCAAAATCATATAGAATTATTGTAAACATGGCATGAATACTTCATAAATTATAGATACGTTGGGGATGTATCAGCATCCCCAAGCTTAATTCCTTCTCGTCCTCGAGTAGGTAAATGATAGAAGAAATAATTTATGAAGTGTGAATGCTAGCAAGTGCACAAGTTTGATCAATGATAATTCCAATCACCTTTTCTAGCATCAATATAAAGCATAAACAGTAGCTCATCTCATAAAACTTCTCATGATCAAGTAACAAGCTATTCACATGTTAAAGTATAGACCAGAAAGTTTCTTGAAAACTAACAAACCATATTCCTAGTCATCGAACAATTGCAATTCATCTTATTTTCAGGAAGGGTCTATGTAAGAGCTTTGATTTAGCAAATTCTACATACTCAACTATCATATAGTATTCCATGATTATTGTCACTCAAAGCATATTTTTAGAACAAATAGCATCCATCGAACACAGAGAAAGATAGGGGCTTAATGTTTCGCCTCCCAACTTATTTATCATATAGATAATTGTCAACAATAATAATTCATGATCAAATATATTTGTGTGGATATATATGTCTAGATCATTCCCTAACACATGACGCTTGCCAAGAGAAAAAGACGAAATATAGGAAGTGGTGAAGATCACCATGAGTCTTGCATAAAGGTAAGTACTAGAAAGTAAAAGATAGGCCCTTCGCAGAGGGAAGCATTGATTTGCAAAGGTGCCAGAGCTCGAGCTTTTAAAACAGAGATGAATAATAATTTAGAGCGGTATGCTTTCATTGTCAACATAACAACTGAGAGATCTCGGTATCTTCCATGCTAGATACATTATAGGCGGTTCCCAAATAGAATGGTAAAGTTTTTACTCCCCCTCCACCAATCAATCACACTCCACGGCGAGCCGAATCCACGGGTACCGTCCATACAAACAACAATCTTGGGGGAGTTTTGTTTCATTATATTTTGATTTGATTTTTGAGCATGGAACTGGGCATCCCGAATACCAGCCACTTTCTCGTGAATGATAGTGAATCAACACATATCGTGAGAATAACCCACCTAGCATGGAAGATACTGACAGCCCCTAGTCACTATATGAGCGATTCGGGCATACAAAACAGAATATTATTTGAAGGTTTAGAGTTTGGCACATGCAAATTTACTTGGAACGGCAGGTAAATACCGCATATAGGTAGGTATGGTGGACTCATATGGAACAACTTTGGGTTTAAGGATGTTTTGATGCACAAGTAGTATTTCTACTTGGTGCGGAAGTTTTGGCTAGTATGAGGTGGAAGCAAGCACCACATGTTGGAGGATCCATAACAATATAACTTCTATACAAATATACCCAAACATAACTCATTAAGTTGTCTTCCTTGTCCAATTTTAACTAATTTGCTCGAGTTTGAAAATAATTAATGAGCTCACAATCATAGAAGATGTCCAAGATATTATATTTATATGTGGAATCTCTCTTCCTTCAATATTCTTTCATGAATTGTTCAAGTGACCAATGCGGTGTTTGCTAACTTTCAATAAATTTTACCACCTATACTTATTATGTGTGAAGTCATTACTCCCCATGGGATAAGTATATGAAGCATATTTAATTTCAGATTTATGATATTCAATTCATTCAACCATTTACTCATAGGATATAAGTGAAGCACGAGAGTGAATGACAAACTACTCCAAAAAGATATAAGTGAAGATCAATGAGTAGCCAACAATTAAATAACTATGTGAAGACTCGCTCATCTAAGAATTTCAGATCTTAAGTATTTTATTAAACAGCAAGCAAAAGAAAAATATCACTCCAAGAATAGCACGCATCATGTGAACGAATAAAAATTTAGGCTCAACATAGGCTAACCGATAATTGTTGATGAAGAGAGGTGGGATGCGTAGTATCCCCAAGCTTAGATGCTTGAGACTTCTTGAAATATTTACTTGGGGTGCCATGGGCATCCTCAAGCTTGAGCTTTTGTATCTCGTTCAATCCTCTCATATCATGGTTTCACCTATTCTCAAAAACATCTTCCACACAAAACTTGAAAAGAACTCGTGAGATAGGTTAGTACACATAAGAACAAATAAACACTTCATGTACTGCCAAGACATGTTGCACAATAATTTTCAAACATCATTTACTGTTTACTATCGTTTCCACAATTTATATCTACCAATATAGGCTATGAAAACCATAGGATAAGTAGATAACAAAACTATGACAGCAATCTGTCCAAACAGAACAGTCTGTAGCAATCTATTAAACCAGTGTACTTTTGTAACTCAAAACATTATGAAAATTTAGGAAATACTAAATAATTTACATGAAAACACTGTGTAAAAATTTCAGAAAGTTTCCACGTTCTAGTAAAATATGAAAATTCAAACACTACAGAGAAAGTTTCTGTTTTTACACAGCACACATCAAACATGCAATGCAAGCATCCTAAAGGCAATTCTTGGAACTTTTTATTGAAAAACAAGATTATAAATAACACCTAACATAAAATAACAAAATAAAATGACGCTCCAAGCAAAACTCATATTATGATCCGAATAAAAATATAGCTCTAAGTAAGATATACCGATAGTGTTGAAGACGAAAGAGGGGATGCCTTCCGGGGCATCCCCAAGCTTAGGCGCTTGAGTCTTCCATGGATATTACCTTGGGGGTGCCTTGGGAATCCCCAAGCTTAGGTTATTTTCACTCCTTATTCTCCTCATATCGGTGTCTCACCCAAAACTTGAAAACTTCAATCACACAAAACTTAACGGAACTTCGTGAGAAGGGTTAGTGTAATAAATAAAGAACATTCACTTAGGTACTGTCAAGACTAGATTCATAATTGTTCTCACATAATACCTACTGTATTATATCATTACCATAATTTATATCACTGAATATAAGCTATGATAACACTAAAACAAGCAAACTATGTATGCAAATCAGAATCTGTCAAAAACAGAACAGTCTGTGAAGATCTGTAGTATAACCATACTTCCCTGTCTCTAAAAATTCTGAAAATTAGGACAACTTTAATCACTTATATATATACACTGTGTAAAAATTTCAGATCATTATCACGCTCCAGTAAAAAATGAAAATTCCTCTACTGGAGTCAAAAGTTTCTGTTTTGGTTCAGCATCAATTCTACTCATCTTGTGAGTCATCCCCAAGGCGGTACTTCGCCCTTTAGTGAAATAAAAGACACAAAACATGATTACTACAGTAGATTAATCATTTGAACACTCAAAAACAGAAATAAAAAGTGTTGGGTTGTCTCCCAACAAGCGCTTTTCTTTAATGTCTTTTAGCTAGGCATGATGATTTCAATGATGGTCACATAAGAATGGTAATTGAAACATGCAAGAGAGCATCATGAATCACATGACAAGAACATTTTAGTCTAACCCACTTCCTATGCATATGAATTTTGTGATCAAACAATTTATGGGAGCAAGAATCAACAAGCATAGGAAGGCAAAACAAGTGCAACTTCAAAATTTTCAACACATAGAGAGGAAACTTGATATTATTGAAATTCCTACAAGCATATGTTCCTCCCTCATAATAATCTTCATTAGCATCATGAAGGAATTTCACAATATAATTATCACATAAAGCATTCTTTTCATGATCTACAAGCATAGAACATTTATTACTCTCCACATAAGCAATTTTCTTCTCATTCATTGTAGTGGGAGCAAACTCAACAAAATAACTATCATGAGACACTTGATTGACATAACCACATTCAATATTAAAATCATGATGACAAGCTTCATGGTTACTATCACTCTTTATAGCATACATGTCATCATCATAATCATCATAGATAGGAGGCATGCCATCATCATAATAAATTTGCTCATCCAAACTTGGGGGACAAAAAATATCATCTTCATCAAACATAGCATCCCCAAGCTTGTGGCTTTGCATATCATTAGCATCATGGGTATTCAGAGAACTCACACTAACAATATTGCTATCATGCTCATCATTAAAAGAATTCTCATTAAGTATTTTCATAAATTCTTCCTCTACCAATTGAGCACAATTTTCCGAACCATCATTTTCACGAAAGACATTAAAAAGACGAACCAATTGATGCAACCTAAACTCCATTTTTTTGTAGCTTTCTTTTATAAAACAAAACTAGTGAAAAAGAAGAAACTAAAATATTTAATTGCAAGATCTAAAGATATACCTTCAAGCATTCACCTCCCCGGCAACGGCGCCAGAAAAGAGCTTGATGTCTACTACGCAACCTTCTTCTTGTAGACTCGTGTTGGGCCTCCAAGCGCAGAGTTTTGTAGGACAGTAGTAAATTTCCCTCAAGTGGATGACCTAAGGTTTATCAATCCGTGGGAGGCGTAGGATGAAGATGGTCTCTCTCAAACAACCCTGCAACCAAATAACAAAGAGTCTCTTGTGTCCCCAACACACCCAATACAATGGTAAATTGTATAGGTGCACTAGTTTGGCGAAGAGATGGTGATACAAGTGTAATATAGATGATAGATACAGGTTTTTGTAATCTGAAAATATAAAAACAGCAAGGTAACTAATGATAAAAGTGAGCACAAACGGTATTGCAATGCTTAGAAACAAGGCCTAGGGTTCATACTTTCACTAGTGCAAGTTCTCTCAACAATACTGACATAGTTGAATCATATGTAAATCCCTCAGGTGCGACAAAGAGTTCACTCCAAAGTCACAAATAGCGGAGAACAAACGAAGACATTATTGTAGGGTACGAAACCACCTCAAAGTTATCTTTTCCGATCAATCTTATGAGCTATCCCTATAAGTGTCACGAACAGCCCTAGAGTTCGTACTAAAACAACACCTTAAGATACACATCAACCAAAACCCTAATGTCACCTAGATACTCCAATGTCACCACGAGTACCCATGGGCTTGATTATACGATATGCATCACACAATTTCAGATTCATCATGTTCAAACCAACACAAAGAACTTCAAAGAGTGCCCCAAAGTTTCTACCGGAGAGTCAAGACGAAAACATGTGCCAACCCCTATGCATAGATTCCCAAGGTCACGGAACCCGCAAGTTGATCACCAAAACATACATCAAGTGGATCAATAGAACATCCCATTGTCACCACGGATATCCCATCGCAAGACATACATCAAGTGTTCTCAAATCCTTAGAAGACTCAATCCCATAAGAAAACTTCAAAGGGAAAACTCAATTCATCCCAGGAAGATAGAGAGGGGAAAACTCCATATGATTCATCTATATTAATAAAGCTTGCGGTACATCAAGATCGTGCCATCTCAAGAACGCGCGAGAGGGAGATCAAACACATAGCTACTGGTACATACCCTCAGTCCCGAGGGTGAACTACTCCCTCCTCGTCATGGAGACCGCCGGGATGATGAAGATGGCCTCCGGTGATGGTTTCCCCCTCCGGCAGGGTGCCGAAACGGGCTCCCGATTGGTTTTTCGTGGCTACAGAGGCTTGCGGCGGCGGAACTCCCGATCTAGGTTTCTTTCTGGGGGTTTTGGTATTTATAGGAATACTTGGCGTTGGAATCAAGTCAGGGGGACTCCCGAGGGACCCACAAGCCAGGGGGGCGTGCCCTAGGGGGGGGTGCCCCCTAGGCTTGTGACTGCCTCGGGACTCCTCTCCGGTATCTTTTTGCTCCAGTATTTTTTATATTTTCCAGAAATATTCTCCGTAAATTTTCAGCCATTCCGAGAACTTTTATTTCTGCACAAAAAAAACGGCACCATGGTAGTTCTGCTGAGAACAGCGTCAGTCCGGGTTAGTTCTAATAAAATCATACCAAAATCATATAGAATTATTGTAAACATGGCATGAATACTTCATAAATTATAGATACGTTGGAGACGTATCAACTTCAAATCTCAATCAGGCTATGTTTTCATATTGAACGGTGGCACAGTTGACTGGAAAAGTTCCAAACAAAAGACCGTGGCGGATTCTACGACGGAGGCGGAATATGTTGCTGATTCAGAAGCCTCCAAGCAGGCTGTCTAGATCAAGCAATTTCTTGAAGACCTTGGTGTGGTCCCAAGTGTGCTAGACCCGGTGGAGATCTATTGTGATAATAGTGGCGACGTGGCTCAGGCAAGGTAGCCAAGTTCGCACCATAAGACAAGGCATATTCAACGCAAATATAAACTCATTCGACATCATGTCGAAGAGGGTTTAGTGAAAGTACGCAAAGTTCACATGGATCTGAACGTGTCAGACCCGATGACAAAGCCTCTACCACGAGCAAAGCATGAGCAACACAGGATAGCCATTGGTGTTAGGGAAGCCATGTAACTGGATTATGACTCTAGTGCAAGTGGGAGTCTGTAGGAGATATGCCCTAGAGGCAGTAATAACAGTTACTTTGTATCTCCTGGTTTGTAATAAATGTTTATGATCCATGCTATAACTGCAATGATTCTCGAGTCTACAATATCCACGAGGCTCGGAGGGAAACTCATGTGCACGTGTGGTACAATAAACGGTAAAAAGTATTCCTAGTCATGCCTCTAAGACTAGCTCAAGTATTGTATGATGATCCTGTTTTCCTGATCATGGGCATGTCTATGCCAGCAATTTTGCGGGCACATTGTTGGTAGAACACTTGTGTTGAATCGACCCGAATTGATGTTATGCTATGAGATACATTCATCACAAGTTAATGGTTAATAACACAGAGATAGTTTACGTTTGCATAATTCCTTAGACCATGAGAGTATCGAGTTCCTTCGTACTTGCTTCGTGAACTTTGGGGTTTGTTAAACGTCACCTGTACAAGGGTGGCTATTACGGCGGCTTACGGGTTCACGGAAAAGTATGACAAGTAACTTGGTAGCTCAAGATTGGGATTTGCTCCTCCGACGATGGAGAGATATTCTTGGGCCCTCTCGGTGTTACGGTATCCATCATCGTCTGGCCAGACACAATGTGATTTGATCACAGGGATGCCGAAACACGGAAATGAGTAAGGAGAACAAAACCGGTAACGAGGTAACTGGCATAGTGGACAAGTTGTTGATCCATGGGGATGCCGACAAGTCTCACCTCGGGTGTTTGTATCATATCGCGAAGCAACAGGAATATCACATGGCAAACTAACGGTTCACTCGAATATTTATTCGTGTGGGTATAGGGGTCAATATGGGTGTCCACTATTATCACAATAGATCTTTCATGGGGTTTTTGGGTTTTTCAAGTGCCACCCTACCCCTTGAGTTTTTCTATAAATAGAGGTGGAGAAGAACTCTCCACACTCACTCTTTCTTTCTCAACATACAAATGCCATGCATGATCTGGCCTTCTCTCTCCCTCCCCGCGAAATAGTTTCGTAGAGCCGAAAGGCTGTCTGGGTTCCGGCAGGAACTAGTTCTGGACGGCGAAGCCCTGCTGGATAGCTGACACCGCATGTGTGCAACCCTGTAGAGAGGTCATAGTTTTGATCTTTTGCCCGAGGGGCTGTTCGAGGGTCCTCCTGGAGGGCTGTCCGAGTTTTCGTTCGAGCTTCGAGGGTCTTCCCGAAGGGCTGTCCATGACATCGTCCGAGGGACTGTCCGTCCGCCTCCCGAAGGGCTGTCCGACGAGGGAGAACATCCTCGCGGTTGGGAGGTTGTAAATCCTAGCTGCGGGGATCTGCACCACCGATCTTCATCGACTCTACTTCCGCTGCGCTATGAGTCGGTACGGATCAGATCAAACCTTGTATGCATCTCCATAGTGATCCTGGGCGTGCTCGCAGTACCGAATTTTTTTGTTTTCTGTCGCGTTCCCCAACAATGTCCCCTCCGAATGGACGCCCAGGGCTATCTGACCCACGAGTGCATATCCTTCTGCGAGAATTACCTACGCATCGAAAACCCTGTTGTTGGTTTGCCCGTCAACAAGCACCTCGGGAGGCTCGGAGGAGAAGGTCACAACAACGATCGGAGGGAGTTGCATGTGGACCACTTGGGTCGACGCAACGACTTTAACAGAGCAAACTTAGTAGTGCTACAACACGTAGATGTGCTAGAAGATTTGGTGGCACTGCACAAAGACACCATTGCAAAGAACTATCGTGACTGGAGGCTGCGCAAGACAGACGCCGAAGTTATTAGGGAGCACAACTCCACTTTCTTGCGGTGGTTCAAAGAGAAAGTTCTGGCTAATCCCCCGGAAGAGGGCTATACAGACGGAATGCTCATATACGCCTTAGCACATGCGAGTTATCAGGCATACGATATCAACAGATATATGTTCTACACGGAGGCCAAAGATATAAGCAGTGATTACTAGAACTCAGGGGTGACATTGGAAGACATGAAAGGTGACGATGATGTAAGGGAAAGATACTACGGAAGGGTGGAAGAGATCTGGAAGCAAGACTACTCTGGAGTGCACAATGCAACTAAAGATGGGTTAAGTCGGTCCATACAGAAAACCGATATTTCACTACCATGTCTATACACGACGCCAAGAGCGCTACCATGAACGTCACCGCCAAAAATGAGCCATGGGGACACACTAAGCACGCGACATGATGCTTCTCCATAAATGACATGAGCAATCTGAGCCGTGTTGTCGTGAGGAGAGGCAAAAGGAGCATCGTCGGAATGGATGGAGTCGCCAACGAGGAATACTATGACTAGTACGGTGCCCCGGTGAGGGAAGATAATGATGATGATGAAGCATACATCATTAGAATAAGCAAGACTACATTAACTAAGAAAGATCGTACTCCCTGGAAAAGGAAAAGTCACAATGAGGGGCTCAATTATTCGACAGCAAGCACAAAAGGAAAGAAGATCACTCTGAAACATCCTCGACGATAAGAAAATAACATTTATACATGTAAATATTTTGTATACGCACTTAACCGTTATCGGTCAAATGATTTAATATGTATTATGCACTAATTATTACCGCTAATTAATATTGTGCACCGGTCTGAGTTATATATATTGTATCACCTGCCCACCATGTTTCCGATGGTATTCGCTCCGTGTGGGAGAGGACTTTCCATCGACTTTGAGGCCGGCTCAGCATGGGAAGGGACATTCTGTCGACTTCGAAGCCGGCTCGGTCTTTCAGAGGAACAAAATAAAAAGAAAATGAATAGAAAAGAAAAAGAAAGAGAAAATGGAAAAATAATAAAAAGAAAAGAAAAGGAAAAGGAAAAAAGAAAAATAATAAAGATCTTAGTGGTAGCGCCAGGATGCACATCCCGCGCTACAGCTATGTGAATTTTATAATTTAAAAAGGTAAAATAAAAGAAATTGAACACTTAGTAGTAGCGGGGGTTACCTGACACCGCGCTATAGTTAACTTAGCTATAGCATGGCCCTGCCCATACCGCGCTACAGCTATGTTTGACTTAGAATAGCTCGGGCCCCTTCCTTTCCGTCCACCCCATTCCCCACTCCCTCTCACTCGATCACTCACCCTCTCTCGAGCGCCACCATCGTTGTCGAACCTCCCCTGTCGATCCCCATCGACCACCGCCGGCAGGAGCGTCCCCTCTCTTCCGTCCGTCCACACCACCGGTGCCGCCTTCCCCTCCACCACCCTGACCATCTTTATCGCGGTTCTCCTCCTCCTCCATCGACCTCACCGCCGCCTCCTCCGTGGACATCACCGCTGCCATTCCATCATCGTCGCTGATAGCTCACAAGTATAGGGATCACAACAGCCTTCGAGGGTAGTATTTCAGCCAAATTTATTGATTCGACACAAGGGGAGTCAAAGAATAATTATGAATCTTTGCAGTTGACTTGTCAATCCAACTACACATGGAATTTCTTTCTGCAGCAAAGTGTTTAGTAGAACGGTAGCAATAGTAACAAGAATAGTAATAGTAACGAGTTGTGATGTTTGTAACATCAACAACAGAAGTAGTAACTTAACGAAGATTAATATGCGAAAATTGTATGCATTGGATCAGTGATGGATAAGTATGTTGGATGACATTCATCATGTAACAATCACAACCTAGAGTGACACATAACTAGCTCCAAATCATTAATGTAATCTAGGCATGTATTCCGTATATATTCATATGTGCTTATAATAAGAACTTGCATGACATCTTTTGTCCTACCCTCCCGTGGCAGCGGGGTCTGATCTCTACTACACAACTTTATTCTTGTAGACTCTGTTGGGCCTCCAAGCGCAGAGTTTTGTAGGACAGTAGCAATTTTCCCTCAAGTGGATGACCTAAGGTTTATCAATCCTTGGAAGGTGTAGGATGAAAAGATGGTATCTCTCAAGCAACCAAGCAATCAAATACAAGAAATCTCTCTTGTACCCAACACAGCCAATACAATGGCAAATTGTATAGGTGCACTAGTTTGGCGAAGAGATGGTGATACACGTGTAGTATGGATAGTAGAAATAGGTTTTTATAATCTGAATAAATTAAAACATCAAGGTAGCAAGTGACAAACAGCAAGCAAAACACTATATTAATGCTTGGAAATAAGGCCTAGGGTTCATACTTTCACTAGTGCAATCTCTCAATAGTGCTAACATAACTGAATCATATAACCACCCCTCAACGTGCGATAAAGAATCACTCCAAAGTTCCTATCTACCGGAGAACATAAGATGAAATTGTTGTAGGTGGTAAACCACCTCAAAGTTATCTTTTCGATCAATCTATTGGGCTATTCCTATAAGTGTCACAAACAGCCCTAGAGTTCGTACTAAAATAACACCATATGATACACATCAATCAACCCCTAGATACTCCAATGTCACCACAAGTATCCGTGGGTTAATTATTCGACATGCATCAAACAATTTCAGATTCATCATGTTCAATCCAACACAAAGAACTTCAAATAGTACCCCCAATATTTCTATCACAGAAGGTAGGATGAAAACGTGCATCAACCCATGTGCATAGATCCCCTAATGTCTCCGGAATCCGCAAGTAGATGTCATAACATATATCAAGTGAATCAATAGAATACCCCATTGTCACCACGGGTATCCACATGCAAGACATACATCAAGTGTTTTCAAACCCAAAGTATTCAATCCAACATAACGAAATCTCAAAGGGAAAGACTCAATTCATCACATAAAGATAGCAACGGAAAACACCATATGATCCAACTATATTAACACAGCTCATGATACATCAAGATCATGACATCTCAAGAACACGAGAGAGAGAGATCAATCACATAGCTACTGGTACATACCTTCAGCCCTGAGGGTGAACTACTCCCTCCTCATCATGGAGACCGCCGAGATGATGAAGATGGCCTCCGGCGATGATTTCCCCCTCCGACAGGGTGCCAGAACAGGGCTACGGATGAGATTACCTCGGAACAGAGGCTTGCGGCGGCAGAGCGGAAGTTTTAGGTTAACTTTCGGGGGGTTATATATATATAGGATTTCGCAACGTTGGAAACACGCGAAACGGAGCCACAAGGGGCCCACAAGGCAATAGGGCGCGACCATCCCCCTGGGCATGCCATCTTGCCTTGTCACCTCCTCATGGGTCCCTTGGTACTCCCTCGAAGCTTCCCTGGTCTCTTTTCTTCAAGAAAAAATAGTCAAAAAGTTTCAAGCGATTCCGAGAACTTTTATTTTCTGCACAAAAACAACACCATGGTAATTCTGACGGGTTAGTTCTAATTAAATTATATAAAGTGCATCAAAACCATATAAAAATATTGTAAACATGTGTAAATAAGCCATGAATACTTCATAAATTATTGATACGTTGGAGACGTATCAGCATCCCCAAGCTTAATTCCTACTTGTCCTCGAGTAGGGGTGTCGGTGTACTGAAGTATGGGTCTTTTTAGTACCCCTTACTTGTGCACGGGCAGCTGTAGCCGTACCGCGGCAAGCCTTGCCGGGGAATAGCTAGGAGTAATCACGAGACTAAGACGACAAGGAGACATTCAAGTCAACGATCAGACCAGAAAACAGAAGACCAAAGGGTTGCGGAGGCCCGGCAAGACCCTTGCCGGCAAAGCCTCGCGCCAGACAAGACCCGGTCCCGGCAAGCCCCGGGCCCGGCAAGGATTCGGTCCCGGCAAGCCCCGGGCCCGACAAGGATTCAGCCCCGGCAAGGCTCTGCACAGTGCAGCGCTATCGCTCCAGTGCAGCGGCCAGCCTTGTCGTTTAGGGCTTGTCCTCATGGTGACGTGGTGCGATGCTGGCCACGAGATGCTTAAGCGATGCTGATGGGATGGCTGCTTTTTCCCATCCCCTGTAAAGCTTTTCCAAGCCCGAGACGCTAAGGGACACCTCGACGGACACCTCACGGTGCATTTAATGAGTTTGTCCTAAGCCGTCAGGGTTAGGTATGATAATACTGTGGTAACACTGTAGTTACTTTCCACCTCATGCCTTATCTTGTACGCCACTGTGGTAGCCCCTTTGACTAATATAAAAGGAGGCCCGAGGCGTACAGTAGGAGAGGATGGCACTTCGGAAGCCCATTCTGCATGCGTAGCTGCTACTGTAGCCCCCAGAACTTGGCCAAGAACATCCACAATAATACATTCACAAAGCAGGAGTAGGGTTTTACGCATCCGTGCGGCCCGAACCTGGGTAAATCCCCGCGTGCTGTTCGTTAGTTTTGCTCTTTGTGCAATCCTCTCCCCTTGCCGAACCGTAAGGGATCTCCTTGATCCCATAGGTGTTCGTATCCCACGACATCTTTGGCGCGCCAGGTAGGGGAATCGAGGTTGTGCGAACCTGATCTAGTGATCAGCGCGTCAGATCTTTGATCATCTTCACCACCATGGCTCCCAAGAAGAAGGGTTTCACGGCGGTTGGTCCATCTGCATCCGTCGTGCCTGATGCTGCGCGCGCAGGCGACGAGGTAGGCGCGGATGGAGGAGGTGGAGGCTCCGAGCTTCCACGGTGTTCCGGCGATCCGAGCCGGTCGAGCAACAGGTCCAAGGATGGAGCTGCGCGACCTGCGGGTGGTGCAGCGACTTCCAAGGATGGAGCGGCGCCTTCCAGGACGAATACGCCGGCGCATGCACCGCGACCTTCTCAGGACGCGCGTGACATGCAGCCTCAAGACGTTGGTGGTTCTAGGCGTCCGCATGGGAAGACCCCTGCGCATCACTCCCAGGGTGCGCAGGGCCAAGATCCGCGTCAGCACGCTGGTGGAAGCCGCGCACGGGTGCAGAGTCGTGATGGCGCTCCTTCTAACCCTGTTAGGAGTTTGAGCACCTCACGTTCTTCGCACCTGTCGCCGCCGCCTACGCCGGCAGAGGCGTTGGCGCGAGCTCAGCTGCTCCTAGACTTCCCTCCCGCCGCGGAGAAGCTAGACGAGTGGCGAGCCGCTATCCAGAGCCTCATCGGCCTAGCCAACAATGACGCGCCGCAGCAGGGTGAACCCTCGCGACTGCAGTCGTCTAGGCTGGTGCGTGGCGATGGAGAAAAGACCGGAGCTGGAACGACTACGTTGCGTTTCCCTCCACTGCATCAAGAGCGGTCGTTAACTCGACGGACCGGCGCCCGTGAGGATGATTCCACGGCATCGTCTAATCCGCGGGTTCGCCGCGATCAACGTCATGTTCTCCGGGAATGGAAGAAGGAGGACGCTCGAACCACCATCGAGCGCCGAAGGGAAGCGCGTCGCCAGTCCGACAAGCGCGCTGGGACCGCTGTTGACGAGCCCGCGCCAGGGTACCCTGGCTCCCTACCTTACGAGGTGGGTTGCCCAGCGTTTACTCGTGAGCTGCGGCAAGTCCAGTGGCCCAGCTCCCGCTCCTTCAAGCCGGAAGTACCGGAGAAGTACGACGGCAAGACCCACCCGTCCGAGTTCTTGAGCATCTACACCATCGCGGTGCAGGCTGCCGGGGCTCGTGACGATAAGGTGCTGGCCAACTACTTTCCGTTGGTACTGAAGCCCAACGTGAGATCGTGGTTGATGCACCTGCCCGAGAATTCCATCTCTTCTTGGGCCGACCTGTGCCATCAGTTTGTTGGCGCCTTCACCGGCGGCCACCAAGCTCCTGGCCAGGAGAGTGATCTGCACATCATTCCCCAGAAAGAAGGCGAAACTTTGCGCAAGTATATCCAGAGGTTCAGCCGCATCCAACACAACATTCCTGACGTTCATCCCGCCGCCGTCATCAGCGCCTTTCATCAGAATGTGCGCAACCGTAAGATGCGGGAGGAGCTGGCGATGAACAAAGTCAGAGATGTCGCCGAGCTTTACGCTTTGGCTGACAAGTGTGCTCAGGCAGAGGAAGGAAGGAGACTCCCCGGCGAGAATGCTGGCGCTGGAGTCGACTCCGATAGCGAAGACGCTCCTGCCCCGGCAAGAAAGGGGCGGCGGAAGAACAAGAAGCGCAAGGGCAAGGCCGTGCTTGCCGTTGAAGGTTCGGGCAACACCGGCACCGCCAAGAAGTCCAAGACCGACGACCCCGGCAAGGAGGTTGCCGGGTGTGCGGCGTGTCAGGCCTTGGCGGCTGCCGACAAGCCAGAAGGATCCGGCAAGCAGTACTGCAAGATCCACCGTACCAAGGGCCATGATCTCCAAGACTGCCGGCGAGTTGAGGAGCTTGCCGAGAAACAGCGCGCCGAGTACGAAAGGCGCGACAAGGAAAGAGCCCAAGATGGTGCCGGAGGGTCTGGCAGGAAGCGCGGTCGAGGAGGTCGTCGCGGCAAGCCCAGGCAGCAGCAAGAGAAGCCTGCCCGGGGCCGCGCCAAAGAGCAAATAGATGAGGACGATGATGCAGAGGGCGACGAGTCCAGTGAACACGAGTTCCAGAAGGCTACAGAGGCCATGTGCGTCGACGGGGGTGCTTCGTTGCATTCCTCTCACCGCCAGCTCAAGCAGTGGGCATGCGAGATTAATGCAGCAGAGCTATCCCTCGATGCCCGGAAGCCACTGAAGTGGTCCCACACGCCTATCATTTTTGACGCCGAGGATCACCCTGATCGCACAACTGCGGTCGGGTGTTTTCCATTGTTGGTTTCACCAACGATCCGCAACCTCCAGGTGACGAAGATGTTAGTGGACGGTGGGGCCGGCCTGAACTTGATCTCGCCCGATGTGATCAAGAGGCTGCAAATTCCCGACGAAGACCTTGAGAAGACAGGTTCTTTCCAAGGGGTCAATCCGGGAAGGAACCAGCCGAAAGGCAAGATCACGCTGCCGGTAACATTCGGCAGCGAGCTGAACTTCAGGACGGAAAGGTCATCTTCGACTTCGCCAAGATACCGTTGCCGTACAATGGAATCCTTGGCCGCCCAGCGCTGGCTAAGTTCATGGCGGCCTCGCACTACGCCTACAACGTCTTGAAGATGCCCGGTCCAATGAACGTCATCACTGTCCACTTCGACAAGAAAGACGCGCTCATTTGCACCGACAAGCTCTACCGGGAAGCAGTTGCAGCGTCCGCCGCCAAGGCGCATGCTCCTGCCGCTCAAGATCCCGGCAAGAAGAAGAAGCCCGGCAAGACCTCTGGTACAAACTCCGGCAAGCGTGCCTCTCCAGAGTGCTGCGCTGCCGTCGAGGGTGCCCCAGAGAGCTCTGCCGGCCAGACCAAGAAATCCAAGGCTGCTCCGCCCGAGACCAAGAAGGTGCCCGCCAAGGAGGACGGGACGGGAGGAACTTTCACCATAAGCTCCACCCTTGATGACAAATAGGAAAGCGCGCTCGTTGCCTTCCTGCGGGCGAATGTTGATGTGTTTGCATGGCAACCATCTGACATCCCCGGTGTTCCCAGGGAGGTAATTGAGCACCACCTAGCTGTCTGTCCCCACGCGCGGCCCGTCAAGCAGAAGGTGCGGAAGCAAGCCTTGGAGCGGAAAGAGTTTATTGCGGAAGAGATAAAGAAGCTTGAGGCGGCAGGCCTGGTTAGAGGAGTCCTCCATCCTACATGGTTGGCCAATCCAGTTGTTGTGCGCAAGGCGAATGGTAAATGGAGGCTATGTATTGACTTTACAGATATCAATAAAGCCTGTCCAAAAGATCCCTTTCCCTTGCCGCGCATCGACCAGATTGTGGATTCCACTGCCGGCTGCGACCTGCTGTCATTCCTTGACGCATACTCAGGCTATCACCAGATCTTCATGGCAAAAGAAGACGAAGAGAAGACCGCATTTATCACCCCATGTGGCACATACTGCTTCTTGCGTATGCCTTTCGGGTTGAAAAGTGCTGGGTCGACCTTCGCGAGAGCCGTCCAGATTGGTTTCAAGACCCAGCTTCATAGAAATATGGAAGCTTACATGGATGACATAGTGGTCAAAACCAAGGACAAGGCAACGCTTATTCAAGATCTGGAGGAGACATTTGCAAATCTGCGCAGGATCAACCTGAAGCTCAATCCAGAGAAGTGCGTGTTCGGTGTCCCATCCGGCAAGCTTCTCGGGTTCTTTATATCTCAGCGTGGAATTGAAGCCAATCCCGACAAGATCAAGGCAATTGAGCAGATTGAAGCGCCAAGACGAGTCAAGGATGTGCGTCGCCTTGCCGGCTGCGTCGCTGCTTTGAGTAGGTTCATCTCAAGGTCTGCTGAGCGCGCCCTGCCATTTTTCAAAATTTTGAAGAAGGCAGGTCCAATGAAATGGACTCCAGAAGCGGAGGCAGCGCTGCAGGATTTGAAGAGGTACCTCTCCTCTCCGCCAATACTAGTCGCGCCTAGGCCACAAGAGCCGTTACTGCTATATCTGGCGGCAACGAATCAAGTGGTTAGTGCTGCGCTGGTGGCGGAGAGAGAAGCAGAGGAGGATGGAGCGGCAACGGCAGACCCGCCAAACGACTTGCCGGGGCCAGCCCCGACAGAGTCTGGTGCCGAAAAGGAAAGATCCGCGCAGTCAAGCCAAGCAGTGCAGAAGAAGAAGATGGTGCAGCGCCCAGTCTATTTCGTCAGCTCCCTGTTGCAGGGGGCTAGGTCGAGATATTCTGGTGTGCAGAAGTTGCTCTTCGGCCTTCTCATGGCCTCGAGGAAGCTGCACCATTACTTCCAAGCACATGAGATCACCGTCGCCACTCGCTTTCCGCTGCAACGGATTCTCCGGAACCCAGAAGCAACCGGCAGGATCGTGGAGTGGGCGTTGGAGCTGTCATGCTTTGGTCTCAAGTTTGAAAGTTCTTCAACTATCCAGAGCAGAGCCTTGGCAGAGTTCATTGCAGAATGGACCCCAACGCCAGACAACGAAGTTCAAGAATCAGCGATTCCCGGCAAGGAAACAGATCGCGAATGGATCATGTACTTTGATGGAGCCTTTTCGCTGCAAGGCGCCGGTGCAGGCGTGCTGCTTGTCGCACCCACCGGAGAGCACCTCAAGTACATCATCCAGATGCATTTTCCCCGGGAGAAATCGACCAACAACACGGCAGAGTATGAAGGACTGCTTGCCGGTCTCAGGATCGCGGCAGACCTTGGGATCAGGAAGCTCATCGTCAGGGGTGACTCCCAGCTCGTCGTGAGGCAGGTCAACAAAGATTATCAGAGCCCGCTGATGGAAGCGTACGTTGATGAAGTGAGGAAGCTGGAGGAGCGCTTTGACGGTCTTCAGGCAGAGCATGTTCCTCGATCAGAGAACAGCATTGCCGACGACCTGTCGAAGCGTGTCGCACTCAAGCTACCTGTGGAACCAGGGACTTTTGTGCTCCGCTTGACTCAACCATCCGTATCGCCATCGACAAGGCCTGATAAGAGAAGAAAGTTAAGTACCGGTGAGTACTTCCCGGCAGGGCTTCCCGAAGCCCCCGGCAAGGATCTTGCCGGGAACGACCCGGTTGCCGGTGAGCAGCGGCTTCGCACAGGACCTCTGGTTCTTGCCGCAGAAGCAAGCGCCCCTGCTGCCGAAGAAATACCGGTTGCCGGTGAGCAGCGGCTTCGCGCAGAACCTCTGGTTCTTGCCGCCGAAGCAAGCGCCCCTGCTGCCGAGGAAATACCAGTTGCCGGTGAGCAGCTGCTCCGCCAAGAACCTCAGGTTCTTGCCGTAGAAGCAAATGCTCCCGCAGCTGAAGACTCGCCTTTAGTCCTTGTCGTCGAGCCACAGGCTCCGGCATGGGCACAGCAAATAGTCCATTTCCTTCAGACAGGAGAACTCCCTGAGGAGCAGGAAGAAGCTGAGAAAGTAGCCCGTCAGTCAAGTATGTATCAGTTCGTCGACGACGTCCTGTACAGAAAGAGGCCCAACGGTGTGAAATTGAAGTGCATTCCTCGGGAGGATGGACTAGAGCTGTTGGCAGAGATTCACGGGGGCATATGTGGATCCCACATAGGCTCAAGAGCCCTTGTCGGCAAGGCATTCCGGCAAGGATTCTTCTGGCCTACTGCTCTCCAGGATGCAACTGCACTAGTAACCAAGTGTGAAGCGTGCCAGTTTCATTCGAAGCAACTTCATCAGCCAGCTCAAGCTCTCCAGACGATCCCTCTCTCCTGGCCCTTCTCGGTCTGGGGGCTCGACATACTGGGTCCCTTCCCCCGCGCTGCCGGGGGCTTCGAATACTTGTACGTCGCTATCGACAAGTTCACGAAGTGGCCAGAAGTGGAAGCAGTGAGGAGGGTGACAACACAGTCAGCAGTCAAGTTCTTCAAGGGGATTGTGTGCCGTTTTGGTGTGCCGAACAGGATCATCACCGACAACGGTACGCAGTTCACAAGTCGCACCTTCATGCAGTATGTCCAAGACCTTGGCGGCAAGATCTGTTTTGCCTCTGTTGCTCACCCGAGGAGCAACGGCCAAGCGGAAAGGGCGAACGCTGAAGTGTTGCGCGGTCTCCGGACCAGAACTTTCG
Source organism: Elymus sibiricus (assembly GCA_039707655.1). Classification (NCBI taxonomy): domain Eukaryota; kingdom Viridiplantae; phylum Streptophyta; class Magnoliopsida; order Poales; family Poaceae; genus Elymus; species Elymus sibiricus. The sequence continues at coordinate 447,463,121 of CM077675.1, read as the reverse complement.
ACAAGCTGCACAAGCATGGAAGACGCTGGATTGATGAGCTGCCGGCGGTCTTTGGTCGATCAGGACGACGCCAAATCGAGCCACCGGCCAGACGCCCTTCGCTCTGGTTTACGGAGCGCAGGCGGTTCTCCCCGCGGAACTCATATACGGGTCACCTCGAGTGCTCGCTTATGATGAGCTTGAGCAAGAGCAGCTGCGGCAAGATGACGCGCTGCTCCTTGAGGAGGACCGTCTTCGGGCTGCTGTGCGAGCCGCTCGCTACCAGCAAGCTTTGCGCCGCTACCATAGCCGCAAGGTTCACGCCCGGAGTCTTGAGGAAGGCGACCTTGTTCTTCGGCGCGTTCAGTCGGCCAAGAATTCCAGCAAGTTGACGCCGAAGTGGGAAGGCCCTTACCGGGTAGTGCGAGTCACCAGGCCTGGCGCTGTCCGCCTGGAGACCGAAGAGGGCTTGCCAGTGAGCAACTCCTGGAATATCGAGCACCTTCGCAAGTTCTACCCGTAAGGCGCGGTTGTTCGGGTTTCTTGCTGTGATATCGATACGGCCAGCAGGCTGCTAACGACCCGAATCCAGTACTCGCGGCAGCGTAACGCTCCGGCAAGATCCCGGCAACGCCATTCTGTGCAAGTGTTGCCGCTGGCATGTAATTCTTTGTACAGAGCAGGCACACCCCTGTGCATATTTTAAGATCTATGTGCTTTACATTTCTTGTTGATTTCATGTCATTCTATATGCATGTATTATCTGAGATATGTATTGCACTCGATCCCGGTAAGAGCTAACGAACCGTCAAGGTTCCATACCTTTATTTTCTCTTCTTTCTTTTTCTCAAGAGATAGAAGATTCCCTCGCGCGCAAGTTTGTAGGGGGAGTAGGAGAACGATGGTATGGATGCCAGACGACGTTCAAGGTTGGCGCCTTGCCGGAAGAAAAGGAATAGCGACAAAAAGCAGAGCTAAGTTGCTAAACCCGTTAAGCAGATTTTAATTTTTGTAAGGCTGTATTCCCTTGAACGATTTCGGCTTTGTATGGAAAACCTGCACGTGATGGAATCTTGTCGTGGTCGGCTGCGCCCTTACTCTGTTTCGAGTCCGCTCAACAGTCTAGGTGGCCGCGCTGAAAGCGTCAAGATTTCTTGCCGCGAGCAGCACTACCCGCAAGCAGCTGACGACCCGAATCCAGCGCATGCGATGGGGTTATGCTCCGGCAAGTTCCCAGCCGAGCGTAGGGCATACGCCATACAGAAAGGAATTGAACAAGGGGAATAGCATGCCATGATTCAAAGAGAGCAAGTTATATTACAACCAGTGCTTGCCGCGTTTCTGACATAAGACAAATTGTCTTTTACATGGAATGCTGGCGGCAAGATGAGGAAGAGATAGGAGGCTACAGTTAATCCCGGCGATCGCCCTCGACCCTCTTCACCTGGCTCACCCGATCGACGATGGGCGCGACAAGCTCCTCGAGAGCCTTGACGTCCGCGTCCTTCGGCAAGCTCTTCAAGGCTTTGGAGAGGTCGACGCCAGGGTTCCTGTACGCCACCTTCATCAACACCTTGCGGAGGACGAGCTGGCAGAGCTTCCGGGATTCGTCGGCCAGCTTGCTTGTCTGATTCGCCTGGAGTAGCTTGAGGGCATCGACGAGCTTGTCGAAGAACATGGTTAGCCTGGCGCTTGAGGATATGTTGTCGTCGACTGAGTATCCGAAGCCCGGCAAGTCCATGGTCTCCAGCTCCGCGCCAAGCTTCTCGGCGACGTCCGCCAGCCTGGTAGTCCAGAGCTTCATGCTTGAAGTGTACTCGTTGTGGGTGGTGGCGGCGTTCTGGAGCAGCTCCTGTTCGTCATGGAGGTCTTTGATAAGAGTCCTCTCGCGAACTCGGGCGGCCTCAAGAGACTCCTCCAGCGTGGATAGCTTTAGCTTCAGATCTTCAATGGAGTCCTTGGCGGAGGAGAGCTGCTGGATCTTCTCGGATGCGGCGGCCTGCGTCTCCATTAGGCTATGGAGAGCCTTGTCTCTCTCGGCCTCGAGAGTTGAGACCTTCTTGCCGTGGTCCTCGAGAGCGGCCTCCAGCTGCTTCGTCTTCTCCTCCAGCAAGTTCTTGGCCGTCTCCGCAGCCCCGGCAGCGTCGAGGGCCTCTTTGAGCTTGCCGGCGTGGTCTTCAGTTAGAGCTCTGAGCGTCTTCAAGTGTTTCTGCTCAAGCTCCTGGACCCGCCGCGCGACAAGACCTTCGAGCTCTTCATCCTTGTTGCGAAGCTTGGCGGCAAGGTCCTCTTCTTGGACGTCAAGGCTGATGCGGCGCTGCGTCAAGAGGGTTTCTGCCGTGGCGGCTTGCTGGGCGGCCTCCTCCTGCGCTTTCTCGATGTCTGATTGCTTCAGAAGGACGACGTTCCGCTCTTCCGCCAGCTGCTCCCGATAAATATTCAGCTCTTGGAGGGCCTCGCCATACCAAGCCTGTGTCTCCGTGACGCGTTGTTGGAAGTCTCCTTCCGCGGCCTCGACGAGCGCTGCCCGGGAGTCCAGTTTCTCCTTCCGGGCGCGATAGAGCGTCTGGAGCTTCTGATAATTGTCATTCATGGCTTGAAGTAGTTGCTCCTCCTTGGGCTCACTGACGGCAGCAACGGTGATTTCCCCGTCAAGATGTTCTCCTTCAACCAGCTCTTCGATGTTTGCCGACCCCGGCATGCTGACAACGTTCTTGCCGGCCCTGATATATTGGCTTGAGGGAGGGGCCCGGGACGACGAGGGCTGGTCTTTGGCAGTCGAGGGAGCCGCGGCAGTAGAAGCGCCTGGCACTCCTGCGGCGGAAGCGCCGTCAGTATTACCACGGGTCTCCTCACCGGCCCCCTCAGCGGCCTTGGCGGCCTCAGCGGCAGCGGCCTTGGCGGCCTCGACGGCAGCGGCCTTGGCGGCCTCGGGGGCAGCGGCCTTGGCGGCCTCAGCGGCAGCGGCCTCGGCGGCAGCAGCCTTGGCGGCCTCGGCGGCGGCATGCTTGGCGGCCTCTTCGGCAGCAACCCTGCCGGCTTCAGTGGCGGCATCCTTGGCGGTCTCTTCAATGACAGCGTCAGTATCCATGAGCTCTGTCAGAAGAAGATTGAAAGCCAAGAACTTGATTAAGATGAAGCCGGGAAGGAAGTTCAAGAAGACAAAAAGAAGAAAAACCAAAGCGACAAGAATTCTTTGGGGCAAGTAACCTTACCTGCGTCAAGGAAGGGGTTGCCGGAGCCTGCACTTGCCGGCCCCTCCCCTTCGTCGCGGTAGAGATTGCCCGAAGACTCGCCCCTGGGCGGTGTAGTCGACGGAGGTGGCATGGCAGAGGCAGCTCCCGCTGTTGCTTCTCGCTGTAGCTCCGCTCCTGCACGCCCGGAGATGTCACCAGAGAAGATGCACACCCCGGCACGCGCCAGTGGGTAGTGAGTAGAAGACTCACGTTGGGGGCTGCGCCGGGGGCTGCGTCGAGGGCTGCATCAAGGATTGCGTTCTGGGCTTGACTCCGAGCTGACGAGAACCGTTTCCGGCGCGCCCGAGGTGCTTGCCGGCGGCTCGACGCTCGTCGAGGTCTTGGCCCTCTTCGCCATCCTCCGCGCCAAGGTCTCTATTTCCCTGTGGAGATAAAAACAGAGCAAGATTAATCAAGCAAAACTAGAAGGACAAGAATCAAAGCTGCGGCAGGACTCTTACTCTTCTTCTTCTTCCTCGGAGCTAATGGCGGAGAGGTCGAAGACGACCCCCGCCGCAGTTCCTGATGGAGGAGGAGGAGGAGTGGCCCTGGGCCGCTTGGCAGCGGCAGGTTGCGGTGCGGCCTCGCCGGCCGCCCCCTTGCCGGAGGCCTCGCTGCTTGAGGAAGGTTGGCGGGCTGGAGCGCCAGTGGCGTTCTTCCGTAGGACGCGCCTCTTCCTGTGTTGAAGAGCTGGGGGCTCTTCCTCCTCCTCTTCTTCCTCTTCGGCGGCGCCTCCGGCAGAAGAGCTCCCGGCAGCGGCTCCGCTTGGCTCCCCAGTAGCCTCATCTCGCCCAGCAAGATCTTCCAGCAGCAAGTCCTCGCCTTCGCTGGACTCAGCGCTGCCGGCTTCTTCGGCAAGGTTCGCCTCTTCCGCCCTGTTGGCGATGTAGGCGAGCTCCTGCTCCATGGTGGCGCGGACAAGGTTCTCCGCGCGGATGGCCTTCTCCGTCAAGTTGTCGAAGAACGCCTGCGCCTGCTCCGCGGATGGCTCGATCCACCTCTCGTCGATGCTATGGGCATTAAACGCCGGCATCATGGCGATGATGGAGGTCAGTGATGAGTTGTTGCATAGTGGGACGACGCCCGCCGGCAAGTCTCCCACTGATCCAGAATTGAAGAGCTGTTGGCAGAGGGCTGCGTGCCCCATGGCTGTCAGATCATTATCCAGCCCAGGCCGCACCCTCATGACGTCGGCAGCATTCATGTACTCCCAGGCAGGGCGCCCCTTGTTCTGCAATGGGGCGATGCGCCGGCGAAGGAAATCTGAAGCAATCATCTCCACCTTCAGCCCGGCAGCCCTGAGGCGCAGTATCCTGGTGATGGCAATGGTGAGTTTGCTGTCGTCAGGGTCCGCGGCGCCCCAATCCTTGCCACGGACCACCTTCTGCTTCCGCACCTCGCAGAACGGTTGGGGCTCCTTTTCCCGGACCCAGCACCACTTGCCGCGTCACTCATCCCATCTATCGCGGTAGAGCCCCTCTGGGTAAGCCTCCTTGGTTGCCGTCCTCGGGATCCAAGCGATGCTGCCGGAGAGGGCGTCGCCCCTTTGGATGCGGGGGTAGAAGTAGTGCCGGAAAAGTGCAGTGCTCGGGATGACCCCAACAAAATTCTCGCAAAGGTGCGCGAAGACGGACATACAAGTCACGGCATTCGGCGTGAAATCTAACAGCTGGAAGCCGTATGTGAGCATGATATCTACGAAGAAATCCGAGTACGGGGGACAGAGGCCGCACCAGAAGTAATCGGCAAAGAAGGGATAGTCTCCTGGCTTTGCCTTGCGAGAAGCTACACTCACTTTGGTGGCTGGATGCGCCGTGGTCTCAGTCGCCCATGCGAACTGGTACCTCTTCTTCAAGGTCTCCGCATCAAGCGTCGAGGGGAAAACGGCGCGTTCCTTCCGCATCTTCACCAGCTTGCTCTCCGCCGCGGCGGCCGCTTCCGCCGCCTTGCCCTTGCTCAGCTTGAGCGGCATGGTGGCTATGGAAGTGGGCGCTGAAGACGTCGAGAGCGCGGTGGAGGCGGGTGGAGGGAGAAAGGCTCTGCTTTGGGTGCGAAGAAGAAGACGGTGGCGACGGCTCTGAGATTGAGATTGGAAAGGCGGAGGGGGTAAATGAGCAGTGCCCTCTGCGATTCCCTTTTTATGGGGAAGGCGCGAGGCAGGCTCTTTACCGCCCGCTTTTACAGCGGAGTTTCCGCCCACGTCTCTCACGTCGCGCGATTAATGCGCGTGGTGGGGGGGCGTGGTAAAAGAGATAATGATTATGAGCAGTTATTCCCTGCCACGCGTGCCCGTGCACTGTTTTGGGCCTAGCCCAATAGGCCTGGCACCCGTGTATGGCCTAGGCCCGGGGGCTCCTGTCGGTGTACTAAAGTATGGGACTTTTTAGTACCCCTTGCTTGTGCACGGGCAGCTGTAGCCGTACCGCGGCAAGCCTTGCCGGGGAATAGCTAGGAGTAATCACGAGACTAAGACGACAAGGAGACATTCAAGTCAACGATCAGACCAGAAAACAGAAGACCAAAGGGTTGCGGAGGCCCGGCAAGACCCTTGCCGGCAAAGCCTCGCGCCAGACAAGACCCGGTCCCGGCAAGCCCCGGGCCCGGCAAGGATTCGGTCCCGGCAAGCCCCGGGCCCGGCAAGGATTCAGCCCCGGCAAGGCTCTGCACAGTGCAGCGCTATCGCTCCAGTGCAGCGGCCAGCCTTGTCGTTTAGGGCTTGTCCTCATGGTGACGTGGTGCGATGCTGGCCACGAGATGCTTAAGCGATGCTGATGGGATGGCTGCTTTTGCCCATCCCCTGTAAAGCTTTTCCAAGCCCGAGACGCTAAGGGACACCTCGACGGACACCTCACGGTGCATTTAATGAGTTTGTCCTAAGCCGTCAGGGTTAGGTATGATAATACTGTGGTAACACTGTAGTTACTTTCCACCTCATACCTTATCTTGTACGCCACTGTGGTAGCCCCTTTGACTAATATAAAAGGAGGCCCAAGGCGTACAGTAGGAGAGGATGGCACTTCGGAAGCCCATTCTGCATGCGTAGCTGCTACTGTAGCCCCCAGAACTTGGCCAAGAACATCCACAATAATACATTCACAAAGCAGGAATAGGGTTTTACGCATCCGTGCGGCCCGAACCTGGGTAAATCCCCGCGTGCTGTTCGTTAGTTCTGCTCTTTGTGCAATCCTCTCCCCTTGCCGAACCGTAAGGGATCTCCTTGATCCCATAGGTGTTCGTATCCCACGACAAGGGGAATGATAAAAGAAATAATTTATGAAGAGTGAATGCTAGCATAGTGCAAAAGTTTTATAAATGATAATTTCAATCACCTTGTCTGGCATCATTATATATATCACAAACAGTAGCTCATTTCTCATAAAACTTCTCATGGTCAAGTAGCAAGCTATCCACATGTTAAAGTATAGACCATAAACTTTCTTGAAAACCAACAAACTATGTTTCCAGTCATCAAACATTACAATTCATCTTATTTTTAGGAAGGCTCTAAGTAAGAGCTTTGATTTAGAAAATTCCAAATACTCAACTATCATTTAGTTTTCCATGATTGCTGACACTCAAAGCATATTCTTAGAACAAACATTTTCAGTCAAACACATAGGAAGATAGGGGCTTAATGTTCCGCATCCTAACTTATTTATCTCAGGGATAATGTCAACCATAATGACTCATGATCACCTATATTCAACTAGATATATGTGCCTGGATCATTCCCTACCACATGATGCTTGCCCACTAAATAATAAATAGAGCGGAATATGGATGAACATTACTGACTCCTGCATAGAAGTAAATGCAGAAAACTAAATAAATAAAAGTAAAATATAGGCCCTTCGCAGAGGGAAGCAGAGGTTCCCATGCGCTTTTTATATTTGGAAGTGCATGTGGCGCCCCGCCTGACTACCACTGTAGCCAGACGGTCGCCACGCATACCAGCCCAGGAAATCACTCTGGCATGCGCGTTTACAACAAGTATCATGAACACATGCATTTCTATTAATGGATATATAAGTCTTACAAGATATATTACAAGAGTGATGGTAGCGGAAAGGCTCTATCTAGGGCAGCATGGTCTTGGTGCGGCTCCAATCCATAGGGATCTGACTGGGTTACTCTCCGAGCCCGCGAACGCTCCGGCTCCTCGTCGACGGATGACGGATCCTTATGTGAACCTGGCCATGTTAAAGGCTGCTGAGTACTTTTGAATGTACTCGCAAGCAGACCAAACTAACATATACACCAAGCAATGCAATCCATGGCATTCAAGCATGCATTTGTTATTAGAGCAATATTAATCATCATGACATAGCATACCTATCTAGCAATATTAATTATCATGTTGTACAGGATTTATCCAGTGTGATACTACTAGAGTAAAGTAAAGCATGGCAAGTAAATAATCCATACTCCGAACATTCTCACGATCCAATCTGAATCTGATCCAAATCCAATCCAAATCATGTGGTCATTCGACCACTCATCTCATAGCCATCCCATGGCTAACATATCGTATTCCTGACATCATCTGATGTCTGCACAATACGAGTTCTTCCATCATTATTATCATTATTACGGTTGACCACCTAGTGAGGCCTGGACGGACTGTCCAATACCGTGGACGCGGCTATTCGAATAGATTTTACACTCTGCAGAGGTTGCGCACTTTACCCACACCATGGAGCACCTGGCCTCGTGACCCCATTCGGGTGGACCAGCGTTGCTCCAACGAAACCTGCCTGACCCGTGACTCTCCCATCGTACCGCCGGCATTCATCCTCCCCCGGAGTCCTGCCCTGGGTGGCCCCTGTATCCTCATGACACCTGCCACCGTCGTGGCCAAACTAAACTGTCCCAAACGGGGACGCCGACACAAAACTCAACTGGGCTCACAAGGTTATTGCCGCCTACCGGGCCAGGGTAGCACGCGCGCATAACCTTCCCTGTCTAGAGGTACCGGTGAAAGAGCACGCGATCAGACCAAGTCAAGGCCATCCCATACCGGCAAATGTGGTTGCACGAATAAGTCCGGACAGGTGACTCTAGACCAACCGACTAGGTTTCATTTAGCAAGCATGGCGGTTTATCACAATAACTTGAGATGGCATCCACTAAGCATTAAATCAGTTTACTATGAATTATTATATAGCAGGTAAATGAAAGTGAAGTAAACATTAGGTGCAATCTGGCAGAAGTTTAATTATTTCTATCACAGGCATATTCATTAATTAAACATGCGATAATAACATAGAGCAATGCTTTAGGGCATATATCAGATGGTCGGCTTGCCTAGGGGTGAAGGATACTCCGGGAAGAAGTGCGGTGAAGCCGCGAAACGATACGCCGGAACGGTTCTCTCTCAGAGGGATGATAGAAGGGCAAGGGAAAAATGGTCATTTTTAGAATGTGGAAACCTTATGAAAATGATACCATCGGAACGGGCTCGACGAACTGAAGACGTGAGCGTTGATTTCACCTGAATCGGAGTTACGAGTGAAAAGATATAAAGGTTTTGGCATAAGGGACTTATCAGCAAAAATAATATTCACAACCGGGTCCCTGCGAGCCTGGTCGGTCGTGCATTTCGCAGGAATACGTTTCCTTTGGCGAAAACGTAAACAAGGCCGGGGCATCTCCACTTAACCCACGTGGGCCCGGGGCAACACCTATTGACGGGCGGGGCCCGCCTCACCTCCTCTCTCCTCCCTTATCTTCTACCTCTCTCCCGGAACAGAGGAAGAGACAGGGGCGCCCGGCCGGCCCGATGCCGGCGATGGAGGCCACGGTGGCCTTGGGCGACGACGGGGACGGATCCCATGCTCCATTCCGCCTCCATAGGTGGTCGCCGTGTCTCTCGAGGTGGCCTGAGTCGCCCTCACCACGGACCGGGGTGCGGCGGCGGGGAAACAGTAGCGGGGGTTGCTCCGGCGAGAGTCCCCTGGCCCAAAACGAGCGGCGGTGGCCTCAAGAGATCCGGAGAGAGCCGGGGTTGGGGACGAGGGGAAGAGGGAGTGGCCGGGGTCGAGGTTGGCCGAGGGGAATCGGTGGTGGCTTCCGGCCATGGACGGGGAGAGGGAGCTCCGGGGCTCGAGGGAGGGGGCTGGGGCTCGATGGGGACCGGAAGGGGCTCGAGCGATGCTTAAATAGGCGCGGGAGGGGGTCTTCGCGATGGGGGCCGAAGCTCCGAGACGGCGGCGCCGTGGCCACGTTGCAACAGGGCGTCGGGGCCGGCTAGCAGCTAGGAGACGAGGGGGAGAAGCAACCAGAGGACTCGCGCACGCGGTGGGCAGCTCGTCGGCGCGTCCGGACGAGCCAGAGCTCGCTGGAGACGAGCTCGCGAAGGATCCAGTGCACAGTGCACTGGTTTGGCGCGCTCTGCGCGTGGTCACCGTGTGGACACGGTGTTGCCTCGCCGCACGCGAGGCCAAACCATGTCTGGAGTGTTCTCCTCCCTTCCCTGGATCGACCAGTGCAGCTGGATGGCTTAGGAGAGCTCTGGTGTGACGGCACCTAGTGTTGGGGAACGTTGCATGGGAAACAAAAATTTTCCTACGCACACACAAGATCCATCCATGGTGATGAGCATCTACGAGAAGGGGGAGTGAATCTACATACCCTTGTAGATCGCTAAGCGGAAGCGTTAAGAAACGCGGTTGATGTAGTCGAACGTCTCCGCGATCCAAATCGCAAGTCGTCCCTCGATCCGATCACGAACTAGTGCCGAACGGACGGCACCTCCGCGTTCAACACACGTACGGCTTGATGACGCCTTCACCTCCTCGATCCAGCGAGCGATGATGAAGTAGTAGATGAGTTCCGGCAGCACGACGGCGTGGTGATGGTGGTGAGGAACAATCTCTGCAGGGCTTCGCCAAGCACTACGGAGATTATGACGGGAGGAACTAGAGGGTCAGGGTTGCCGGCACACGGCTTGGGAAATCTTAATCTGTCTCGCGTGCTAGCCCTGCCCCTCTATTTATAAGTTGAGCCCTGGGGTCTAAACTTGGAGAGAAAGCCTCCACAAGGTCGGTTTTGCCCGCACAAGGTCGGTTTGGCCCGCACGGAAAGAGTCTAACTCGGATTCCAGCAGTATCGCATACAAGCGGTAGTACCGCTCACGAGCGGTAGTACCGCTTCACACAAGCGGTAGTACCGCTTACGCGGTAGTACTGCCTTACCAGCGGTAGTACCGCTTACGCGGTAGTACTGCCTTACCAGCGGTAGTACCGCTTAGGGCGGCAGCAAAACTTCCTTTTGCACTTTCCAATACCTCGTGGGCTTTACCCCTTTGGCTCATATAAAGTGTTGCTGCATCCGAACACTTCGGTAAACATCCGGAACCCCTTCCGGTGAATTCCGGAACCCTTCCGGAGATCAGACTTGTGTTTCATTATGGCGTCGTCTCAACGGATTTCGATGGTGCCCTATTTAAAGTGAATGCAGCTGTCTCTAATGCATAACCCCAAAACGATAGTGGCAAATCGGCAAGAGACATCATAGATCGCACCATATCCAATAAGGTTCGATTACGACGTTCGGACACACCATTACGCTGTGGTGTTCCAGGCGGTGTCAGTTGTGAAACAATTCCACATTGTCTTAAGTGACTGCCAAACTCATAATTCAGATATTCTCCTCCTCGATCAGATCGTAGGAATTTAATCTTTTTGTCACGATGATTCTCAACTTCACTCTGAAATTGTTTGAACTTTTCAAATGTTTCAGACTTGTGTTTCATTAAGTAAATATACCCATATCTACTTAAGTCATCAGTGAAGGTGAGAAAGTAACGATAACCACCGCGCGCCTCAATGCTCATCGGACCGCACACATCAGTATGTATGATTTCCAACAAGTCACTTGCCCGTTCCATTGTTCCAGAGAACGGCGTTTTAGTCATCTTGCCCATGAGGCATGGCTCACATGTGTCAAGTGATTCAAAATCAAGTGACTCCAAAAGTCCATCAACATGGAGCTTCCTCATGCGTTTTACGCCAATATGACCTAAACGGCAGTGCCACAAGAAAGTGGTATTATCATTATCAATTCTGCATCTTTTGGCATCAATGTTATGAACATGTGTATCATTACTATTGAGATTCAATGAAAATAAACCCCTCACATTGGGTGCATGACCATAAAAGATATTACTAATATAAATAGAACAACCATTATTCTCTGATATAAATGAGTAACCGTCTCGCAATAAACAAGATCCAGATATAATGTTCATGCTTAACGCAGGCACTAAATAAGATTTATTCAGGTTCATCACTAATCCCGATGGTAATCGAAGAGCGAGCGTGCCGACGGCGATCACATCAATCTTGGAACCATTTCCCACACGCATCGTCACTTCATCCTTTGCCAGCCTCTGTCTATTCTGCAGTTCCTGTTTAGAGTTGCAAATATGAGCAACCGCACCGGTATTAAATACCCAGGCACTACAACGAGAGTTGGTAAGGTACACATCAATAACATGTATATCATATATACCTTGTTTGTTGTTGGCCGCCTTCTTGTCAGCCAAATACTTGGGGCAGTTCCGCTTCCAGTGTCCAGTTCCCTTGCAATGAAAGCACACAATTTCTGGTTTGGGTCCAGCCTTGGGTTTCTTCACGGGAGGAGCAACTGCTTTTCCACCCTTCTTGGAGTTACCCTTCTTACCCTTGCCATTTTTCTTGAAACTAGTGGTTTTATTGACCATCAACACTTGATGCTCCTTTTGAATTTCAGACTCAGCGGCTTTCAGCATCGCAAACAGCTCGGCGACTGACTTGTTCATCCCGTGCATGTTATAGTTCAACACGAAGCTCTAGTAGCTAGGTGGCAATGATTGAAGAACTCTGTTAGTGATAGCCTCTGGCGGAAGGGGCATCCCCAATTCAGCCAGACGGGTGGAGTACCCAGACATTCTGAGTATGTGATCACTGATAGACCCATTCTCCTCCATCTTGCAAGCATAGAACTTATCGGAGATCTCATACCTCTCGATCCGGGCATTCTTCTGAAAGATAAACTTCAACTCCTGGAACATCTCATATGCTCCATGACATTCAAAACATCTTTGAAGTCCCGGTTCTAAGCCATACAATATTGCACATTGAACTATTGAGTAATCTTCAGAACGAGCCTGCCAGGCGTTCACAATGTCTAGAGACTCAACTGGAGCGGGTGGATCACCGAGCGGTGCATCAAGGACATAAGCCTTCTGGGAAGCCATAAGGATAATCCTTAGATTACGGGCCCAGTCCACAAAGTTACTTCCATCATCTTTCAACTTAGCTTTCTCTAGGAACGCATTAAAATTCAGGGGTGCTACTGCGCGAGCCATGATCTACGACATAAATATAGCAAAGACAACTTAGACTATTGTTCAAGATAATGAGTTTAGTTAATCATATTACTTAAAAACTCCCACTCAAATTGACATCCCTCCGGTCATTCGAGTGTAACATGATCCAAATCCACCAACTCAAGTCCGATCATCACGTGAGTTGAGGTGGTTTCAATGTTGAACATCTTCATGTTGATCATATCTACTATATGACTCATGTTCGACCTTTCGGTCTCTTGTGTTCCGAGGCCATGTCTGTACATTCTAGGCTCGTCAAGTTTAACCCGAGTGTTCCGCACGTGCAACACTGGCTTGCAACAATGTCTATCACACCCGATCATCACGTGGTGTCTCGAAACGACGAACTTTCGCAACGGTGCACACTCGGGGAGAACACAATTTTTCTTGAAATTTAAGTGAGGGATCACCTTATAATGCTACCGTCGTCCTAAGCAAAACAAGATGCATAAAAGGATTAACATCACATGCAAATAATAAGTGACATGATATGGCCATGAACTTGTGCTTTTGATCTCCATCTCCAAAGCACCGGCATGATCTCCATCGTCACCGGCATGACACCATGATCTCCATCATCTTGATCTCCATCAACGTGTCGCCATGAGGTTGTCGCGCCGACTGTTGCTTCCACGACTATTGCTAACTCATAGCGATAAAGTAAAGCAAAACGGCAAAAATAATTAAAGACAACTCTATGGCTCCTGCCAGTTGCCGCACTCATCGACATGCAAGTCGTGATATTCTATACAACACATGATCATCTCATACATCACATATATCTCATCATGTAATTGGCCATATCACATCACAACATACCCTGCAAAAACAAGTTAGACGTCCTCTAATTGTTGTTGCAAGTTTTACGTGGCTGCTACGGGTTTGCAAGAACCGTTCTTACCTACGCAAAACCACAATGTGGTGTAGTGATTGCTTTTTGATCTTCTAAAAGAACCCTGTTCATTGAAATCGATTCAACTAAAGTGATTGAGACAGACACCCGCCAGTCACCTTTATGCAACGAGTGCACGTAGCGGTGAAACCTGTCTCGCGTAAGCGTACGCGTAATGTCGGTCTGGGCCGCTTCATCTCACAATACCGCCGAATCAAGTATCAGCTAGTAACGGCAAGCAATATGTATACACCCACGCCCACAACTCGTTTGTGTTCTACTCGAGATCTCATCTACGCATAGACCTAGCTCAGATGCCACTGTTGGGGGACGTTGCATGGGAAACAAAATTTTTCCTACGCACACACAAGATCTATCCATGGTGATGAGCATCTACGAGAAGGGGGAGTGAATCTACATACCCTTGTAGATCGCTAAGCGGAAGCGTTAAGAAACGCGGTTGATGTAGTCGAACGTCTCCGCGATCCAAATCGCAAGTCGTCCCTCGATCCGATCACGAACTAGTGCCGAACGGACGGCACCTCCGCGTTCAACACACGTACGGCTTGATGACGCCTTCACCTCCTCGATCCAGCGAGCGATGATGAAGTAGTAGATGAGTTCCGGCAGCACGACGGCGTGGTGATGGTGGTGAGGAACAATCTCTGCAGGGCTTCGCCAAGCACTACGGAGATTATGACGGGAGGAACTAGAGTGTCAGGGTTGCCGGCACACGGCTTGGGAAATCTTAATCTGTCTCGCGTGCTAGCCCTGCCCCTCTATTTATAAGTTGAGCCCTGGGGTCTAAACTTGGAGAGAAAGCCTCCACAAGGTCGGTTTTGCCCGCACAAGGTCGGTTTGGCCCGCACGGAAAGAGTCTAACTCGGATTCCAGCAGTATCGCATACAAGCAGTAGTACCGCTCACGAGCGGTAGTACCGCTTCACACAAGCGGTAGTACCGCTTACGCGGTAGTACTGCCTTACCAGCGGTAGTACCGCTTACGCGGTAGTACTGCCTTACCAGCGGTAGTACCGCTTAGGGCGGCAGCAAAACTTCCTTTTGCACTTTCCAATACCTCGTGGGCTTTACCCCTTTGGCTCATATAAAGTGTTGCTGCATCCGAACACTTCGGTAAACATCCGGAACCCCTTCCGGTGAATTCCGGAACCCTTCCGGAGATCAAAACACTGTTATCACATATATAAATCTTTACCTCCGGACTCTTCCGGAGATCCTCGTCATGTCCGGGATCTTATCCGGGACTCCGAACAACCTTCGGTCACCAACAAAATAACTCAACTATACTAATCGTCACCAAACGTTAAGTGTGTAGACCCTGCGGGTTCGAGAACTATGTAGACATGACCAAGACACCTCTACGATCAATAACCAATAGCGGGACCTGGATGCCCATATTGGCTCCTACATATTCTACGAAGATCTTTATCGGTCGAACCTCTATGTCAAGGATTCAGTTAATCCCGTATGCTGTTCCCTTTGTTCTTCGGTATGTTACTTGCCCGAGATTCGATCGTCGGTATCTCTATACCTAGTTCAATCTCGTTACCGGCAAGTCTCTTTACTCGTTCCGTAATACAAGATCCTGTGGCTAACTCTTTAGTCACTTTGCTTGCAAGGCTCATTGTGATGTTGTATTACCGAGTGGGCCCTGAGATACCTTTCCGTCACACGGAGTAACAAATCCCAGTCTTGATCCATGCCAACCCAACAGACACCCTCGGAGATACCTGTAGAGCATCTTTATAGTCACCCAGTTACGTTGCGACGTTTGATACACACAAGGTACTCCTCCGATGTCGGGGAGTTGCATGATCTCATGGTCATAGGAACAGATACTTGACATGCAGAAAACAATAGCAATAAACTGACACGATCATATGCTATGTTTATAGTTTGGGTCTTGTCCATCACATCATTCTCCTAATGATGTGATCCCGTTATCAAATGACATCATATTTCCATGGCTAGGAAACCTTCACCATCTTTTGATCAATGAGCTAGTCAACTAGAGGCTTACTAGAGACACAGTGTTGTCTATGTACCCACACATGTATTTGCGTTTCCAATCAATACAATTATAGCATGGATAATAAACGATTATCATGAACAAGGAAATATAATAATAACTAGTTTATTATTGCCTCTAGGGCATATTTCCAACAGTCTCCCACTTGCACTAGAGTCAATAATCTAGTTCACATCACTATGTGATTTACATTGTAATGAATCGAACACCCATGCAGTTCTGGTGTTGTTCATGTTTAGCCCTTGGAAGAGGTTTAGTCATCGGATCTGCAACATTCAGATCCGTGTGTACTTTGCAAATATTTATGTGCGGCGGCGGGGAAACAGTAGCGGGGGTTGCTCCGGCGAGAGTCCCCTGGCCCAAAACGAGCGGCGGTGGCCTCAAGAGATCCGGAGAGAGCCGGGGTTGGGGACGAGGGGAAGAGGGAGTGGCCGGGGTCGAGGTTGGCCGAGGGGAATCGGTGGCGGCTTCCGGCCATGGACGGGGAGAGGGAGCTCCGGGGCTCGAGGGAGGGGGCTGGGGCTCGATGGGGACCGGAAGGGGCTCGAGCGATGCTTAAATAGGCGCGGGAGGGGGTCTTCGCGATGGGGGCCGAAGCTCCGAGACGGCGGCGCCGTGGCCACGTTGCAACAGGGCGTCGGGGCCGGCTGGCAGCTAGGAGACGAGGGGGAGAAGCAACCAGAGGACTCGCGCACGCGGTGGGCAGCTCGTCGGCGCGTCCGGACGAGCCAGAGCTCGCTGGAGACGAGCTCCCGAAGGATCCAGTGCACAGTGCACTGGTTTGGCGCGCTCTGCGCGTGGTCACCGTGTGGACACGGTGTTGCCTCGCCGCACGCGAGGCCAAACCATGTCTGGAGTGTTCTCCTCCCTTCCCTGGATCGACCAGTGCAGCAGGATGGCTTAGGAGAGCTCTGGTGTGACGGCACCTAGTGTTGGGGAACGTTGCATGGGAAACAAAAAATTTCCTACGCACACACAAGATCCATCCATGGTGATGAGCATCTACGAGAAGGGGGAGTGAATCTACATACCCTTGTAGATCGCTAAGCGGAAGCGTTAAGAAACGCGGTTGATGTAGTCGAACGTCTCCGCGATCCAAATCGCAAGTCGTCCCTCGATCCGATCACGAACTAGTGCCGAACGGACGGCACCTCCGCGTTCAACACACGTACGGCTTGATGACGCCTTCACCTCCTCGATCCAGCGAGCGATGATGAAGTAGTAGATGAGTTCCGGCAGCACGACGGCGTGGTGATGGTGGTGAGGAACAATCTCTGCAGGGCTTCGCCAAGCACTACGGAGATTATGACGGGAGGAACTAGAGGGTCAGGGTTGCCGGCACACGGCTTGGGAAATCTTAATCTATCTCGCGTGCTAGTCCTGCCCCTCTATTTATATGTTGAGCCCTGGGGTCTAAACTTGGAGAGAAAGCTTCCACAAGGTCGGTTTTGCCCGCACAAGGTCGGTTTGGCCCGCACGGAAAGAGTCTAACTCGGATTCTAGCAGTATCGCGTACAAGCGTTAGTACCGCTCACAAGCGGTAGTACCGCTTCACACAAGCGGTAGTACCGCTTACGCGGTAGTACCGCTTACGCGGTAGTACTGCCTTACCAGCGGTAGTACCGCTTAAGGCAGCAGCAAAACTTCCTTTTGCACTTTCCAATACCTCGTGGGCTTTACCCCTTTGGCTCATATAAAGTGTTGCTGCACCCGAACACTTCGGTAAACATCCGGAACCCTTCCGGAGATCAAAACACTATTATCACATATATCAATCTTTACCACGGGACTCTTCCGGAGATCCTCGTCATGTCCGGGATCTTATCCGGGACTCCGAACAACCTTCGGTCACCAACAAAATAACTCAACTATACTAATCGTCACCAAACGTTAAGTGTGTAGACCCTGCGGGTTCGAGAACTATGTAGACATGACCGAGACACATCTACGATCAATAACCAATAGCGGGACCTGGATGCCCATATTGGCTCCTACATATTCTATGAAGATCTTTATCGGTCGAACCTCTATGTCAAGGATTCAGTTAATCCCGTATGCTGTTCCCTTTGTTCTTCGGTATGTTACTTGCCCGAGATTCGATCGTCGGTATCTCTATACCTAGTTCAATCTCGTTACCGACAAGTCTCTTTACTCGTTCCGTAATACAAGATCATGTGGCTAACTCTTTAGTCACTTTGCTTGCAAGGCTCATTGTGATGTTGTATTACCGAGTGGGCCCTGAGATACCTCTCCGTCACACGGAGTCACAAATCCCAGTCTTGATCCATGCCAACCCAACAGACACCCTCGGAGATATCTATAGAGCATCTTTATAGTCACCCAGTTACGTTGCGACGTTTGATACACACAAGGTACTCCTCCGATGTCAGGGAGTTGCATGATCTCATGGTCATAGGAACAGATACTTGACATGCAGAAAACAATAGCAATAAACTGACACGATCATATGCTATGTTTATAGTTTGGGTCTTGTCCATCACATCATTCTCCTAATGATGTGATCCCATTATCAAATGACATCTTATGTCCATGGCTAGGAAACCTTCACCATCTTTTGATCAACGAGCTAGTCAACTAGAGGCTTACTAGAGACACAGTGTTGTCTATGTACCCACACATGTATTTGAGTTTCCAATCAATACAATTATAGCATGGATAATAAACGATTATCATGAACAAGGAAATATAATAATAACTAATTTATTATTGCCTCTAGGGCATATTTCCAACACCTAGGTCAAACAGTTTCCAGCAGTAAGGTGTTTGACATGTGGTGTGGCCACCACAGTGCTCTTCTTGGCATGATGCTTGGCAGAGGTTGATCACTTACTAGTAGGGTGATCATGATTACAAAGTTTCAACACCAATGGACAACTCCAAATGGTACTTCCTTTGTAAACATGCACTCTGGCCAGAAATGGAGATGATGATGCTGGGGAAAAATAGCTACATGGATTTGGATCAAATTTGGAGGAGGATGATGATTTGAGTATTTGGAGATACTGGGAAAGTTTCAGCTCATTTGAGAACACCAAAATTATACTTCCTTCATAGAGCTTCCAAATGGGCAGCAACTTGAGAAAAATGCTGTGGGAGAATGGATGGATGGATTGAGCTGATTTTTTAGTATCCATGATTGATTTGGCAATGTTAATCACCATGAAAAATTTCAGCTCAAATAGATCAAGGGTTCAAGCACTTCCTTTGCAAATAGCCCCACTGGACAGAACTTGCAAATTGATGTTATGCTCAAAATTTGAACTATGGAACTTGGGTTCTTGATGGAAATGGTGAAGATATGGATAGGAGAAGCTCCACAATTTATTTGGGAATTTTCCTGGCTACCAAAATGGCAGTTCCTTTAGAAACTTCCCAAAATGCAATATTGGCATTAAATAGGAAAATGCAATTTCCCTTATTTAATTATGGCCAATATTTTTATGGGAGCTCAATATAATCACAGAGAATATCTCCACAAGTTTTCATGAACTTTGGAGATGGATAGATATTTTCCTGGATTTAATTCCTTTAACTGGCAGAAAAAGGAATTAATTATAAATAAGAAATATTGCAAATAACTTAGCAATATTTTTGCATATCCAGGGTTTATAGATGAAGGATGATCACTGGGAAAAGTTTGGGAGGCAACAGATCAAAGGAAATTGGGGTTCCCTAGTTCGCTGACCTTTTAACGGTCTCTTCAGATGGACCATGTGTTGTCTCTGCACACAGCTTTCTTTAGTCCTTCTCTTTCCTGTCAGGTCTACCTTTTGTCCTGGTAGTGGTGTTGTTCGGTGGGGTAGCGAGTAGTACCAACAGACGGCTCGGTTTCCATGGTCTGGAAGTAACTGCTTCGGTTTTATTGCGATACTTCGTACCCTGATGGTTATGGGCAAGACATCTTTTCCCTGGTACCAGGCTCACGTGCTAGTATGGCCTCGAGCGACTAGGGGTGGTTTTCTTGTTGCCGTGTCAGAATGCTCAGTATAGCTGTGGGTTCCATTCTCCTGTTTCCTTCTGGCTTATGCATCCTGACTTTGCCCATAGGTGATCCATAACTCAAGGAATCAACTTGACCGAGCTATTGCTGCTATAACCTCAACTGAAATGTCAGGCATAATCACAAAATAATCATAGATAGTAATCTCTTATTCCAATGATGTCATGATGTCTACGAGCTGTTGATGCTGATGTGCTTTGAGCCATTCTATCTGAATGTCTTGTTTCAAACTCTATCGCTTGTGGAGAGAATTCTGTCATATATAGCCTCGGTAGTCCGTGCTACGACTACTGAGCTGAGCAAAGTATGGCTAACATCCGGTGTATCTTTCGGAGTATGGCCCCTTATCTTGGTTGATGGCCCATATTCAGGATGTGTGCGGCAATCTCACTTGTAACCGCAGGTAGTGCATTGTTGTGGCCGCATATGCAAGAGTCTGACGAGGATTGGTAATACCACTCTGTGAAACTGTATCTTGTTGACCGTCATGGAGGTTGTTTGTACGGAACTTCTTTGTTCTTGAGGATTCCCTTGATGGACCTGTAATGACTTGTCAACACGGTTCCTTGATTGTTTTCCCGGTTTGTCGGGCTTGTTCTCAGAACTTACTCTTGCATACCTCATAGGGGCTGCTATGCTCGTATCCTTCCTTGAAGTATGGGGCCACTGTTTCTCTGGACACAGTCATTCCCGTGTACGAGTGGCTCACAGGAACTGATCCACTGGACTGCATGCTCACAACATATGCAGGTTTAAGATAAATCCTTTCATAACCACTGAGTTCTAAAGCGGATGGGTGTCTGGGCTAATTCGTGCTTCTGACAGGATTGTTGTGGGCACGGGGTATATTGAAGAAGGCTGAATTCCTTATGCTCGAAACTTCTGCTAAGGTAGCGTGCCGTATAAGGCTGGGTATCGTGCCTCGAAAGTTTTCCTTCATGTGGCTTACTGCGGAGGTCGGGTGCCTTACGCCGGAAGTTTTCCACGGTAGCACGCTGTGGAAGATGGGAGTGCCGTATCCCAGAAGGATCTCTCACCGAGTGGCGTACCGAGGAAGATTGGCAGTCTGGTATCGTAAGCTCTTCTCGGTAGCTTGCGGGGGAAAGTCTGGGTTCCTTACACCAGAAGCCTTGTGTACACAATCGGCTCCATGGCCGATTCTGGCTTCCTTCCGAAGTATCCGGAATTTTACCCATAGCGGTGCCAAAACTTAGTATAGGCCATACCTTGGCTGAAGATATTCCATGGGTCATGCACATCGCTTGTCCTTCTGCTGGTCTGATTATTGTTGCTGTAAAGGTTGCATGACTGATGCAGACCTCATGTTCACAATTAATCCTGAATACCATATGTTGCCAGTAGTACATAGTCGGCAGATAATTCCATTTGATTTAGTTGAAATTCCAAGCATTTGAAGTTCTCATTGATTCTAGGCAACCGTAAACTTATCCATATTTCTCGCAAACTTTGTTCATAGTGCCCAGAAAATTTTGTATTGGCATCGGTGAATTCCAAGATATGCTTTGAAATTCGTATTATCATACCAGAGTTTAGTTGTTGCTCTCGGCACCTTCACATTCTTGAAATATGTCTTCTGTGGGTAATAAATGATTCTTGGGTCCATTGAGAGAAGACTCAGGGTTCACTTCACTGACTGAAATAATCCCTGTATCGCGGACGGAGTAATTTGTCATTACTGATGTTCATTCTTAGTAGCTCATTTGCCTGTTCCTTAGGCGTGATTTGTTCTGAGACAAACTCTCTCACGTATATTCTGGCCTTGTCTGTGGCACACATATTTTGCTTCTGACCCATTCTTCATTCTTGACAGATCCGAGGTTGCTGTTCTGAATATCAGGCAGTTGGCATGGCTTGACTTTTGTTGAATCTGGATTATTGGGTATTATCCAAGTTGTATGCTGGTCTTCTTGATGGCACTTGCGGATGGATCCAGTCGGAGCGAAGAAATGGAACCGACAAAAGAAACAAGAACCGCGAAAAACCAAAAAGCAAATAAAGCTCAAATGTTGCGGACCTTACACACATGGCCGAAGATTCACTAGTATAACTAATATAGCGCACTCGATGCACCTCTAAGGATTTAGAAGCGAAACCACACAATGCTCCTGGTAGCACTGGTGTCAAGCTCCTACTACTTCCTTAGGGAGCATCACACTCGACGCAGGACCATAGCCAAAGTGGCTTAGTCAACGTTCCTAAGGTTGTCGAGGAGAGATAGAATTTATAAGCGTTTCCCAAAGGAAACTAGAGTAAGAAGAGAAATGCCATGGTTAGCAAGCAGGGTAAGGATATCTGGTTTACCTAGGGGTTTCAGGGCTCACGGGTCGTTGCCGGGTGCGAGCGTTTCACACCGGAGGCAAGGGCCACGAGAGTTGGGGTCTGATGGAGCCGAAGACCTATGGGGTTGCCTTATGATCAATAGTAGCTGTGCCAGGTTGGCAAAGATGGCTGAAATCCATCTGGGCTTTCTACTGACACAAGACAACGAAGTCTGGCTAGGGTAACCTATAGTCAGCCTGGCTGCTCTGATACCATCCGTTGTGGCGCCCCGCCTGATTACCACTGTAGCCAGACGGTCGCCACGCATACCAGCCCAGGAAATCACTCTGGCATGCGCGTTTACAACAAGTATCATGAACACAGGCATTTCTATTAATGGATATATAAGTCTTACTAGATATATTACAAGAGTGATGGCAGCGGAAAGGCTCTATCTAGGGCAGCATGGTCTTGGTGCGGCTCCAATCCACAGGGATCTAACTGGGTTACTCTCCGAGCCCGCGAATGCTCCGGCTCCTCGTCGACGGATGACGGATCCTTATGTGAACCTAGCCATGTTAAAGGCCGCTGAGTACTTTTGAATGTACTCGCAAGCAAACCAAACTAACATATACACCAAGCAATGCAATCCATGGTATTTAAGCATGCATTTGTTATTAGAGCAATATTAATCATCATGACATAGCATACCTATCTAGCAATATTAATTATCATGTTGTACATGATTTATCCAGTGTGATACTACTAGAGTAAAGTAAAGCATGGCAAGTAAATAATCCATACTCCGAACATTCTCACGATCCAATCTGAATCTGGTCCAAATCCAATCCAAATCATGTGGTCATCCGACCACTCATCTCATAGCCATCCCATGGCTAACATATCGTATTCCTGACATCATCTGATGTCTGTACAAGATGAGTTCTTCCATCATTATTATCATTATTACGGTTGACCACCTAGTGAGGCCTGGACGGACTGTCCAATACCGTGGACGCGGCTATTCGAATAGATTTTATACTCTGCAGAGGTTGCGCACTTTACCCACACCATGGAGCACCTGGCCTCGTGACCCCATTCGGGTGGACCAGCGTTGCTCCAACGAAACCTGCCTGACCCGTGACTCTCCCATCGTACCACCGGCATTCATCCTCCCCCAGAGTCCTGCCCTGGGTGGCCCCTGTGTCCTCATGACACCTGCCACCGTCGTGGCCAAACTAAACTGTCCCAAACGGGGACGCCGGCACAAAACTCAACTGGGCTCACAAGGTTATCGCCGCCTACCGGGCCAGGGTAGCGCGCGCGCATAACCTTCCCTGTCTGGAGGTACCGGTGAAAGAGCACGCGATCAGACCAAGTCAAGGCCGTCCCATACCGGCAAATGTGGTTGCACGAATAAGTCCGGACAGGTGACTCTAGACCAACCGACTAGGTTTCATTTAGCAAGCATGGCGGTTTATCACAATAACTTGAGATGGCATCCACTAAGCATTAAATCAGTTTACTATGAATTATTATATAGCAGGTAAATGAAAGTGAAGTAAACATTAGGTGCAATCTGGCAGAAGTTTAATTATTTCTATCACAGGCATATTCATTAATTAAACATGCGAGAATGACACAGAGCAATGCTTTAGGGCATATATCAGATGGTCGGCTTGCCTGGGGGTGAAGGATAGTCCGGGAAGAAGTGCGGTGAAGCCGCGGAACGATACGCCAGAACGGTTCTCTCTCAGAGGGCTGATTGAAGGGCAAGGGCAAAATGGTCATTTTCAGAATTTGGAAACCTTATGAAAATGATACCATCGGAACGGGCTCGACGAACTGAAGACGTGAGCGTTGATTTCACCTGAATCGGAGTTACGAGTGAAAAGATATAAAGGTTTTGGCATAAGGGACTTATCAGCAAAAATAATATTCACAACCGGGTCCCTGCCAGCCTGGTCGGTCGTGCATTTCGCAGGAATGCGTTTCCTTTGGCGAAAACGTAAACAAGGCCGGGGCATCTCCACTTAACCCACGTGGGCCCGGGGCAACACCTATTGACGGGCGGGGCCCGCCTCACCTCCTCTCTCCTCCCTTATCTTCTACCTCTCTCCCGGAATAGAGGAAGAGACAGGGGCGCCCGGCCGGCCCGATGCCGGCGATGGAGGCCACGGTGGCCTTGGGCGACGACGGGGACGGATCCCATGCTCCATTCCGCCTCCATAGGTGGTCGCCGTGTCTCTCGAGGTGGCCTGAGTCGCCCTCACCACGGACCAGGGCGCGGCGGCGGGGAAACAGCAGCGGGGGTTGCTCCGGCGAGAGTCCCTTGGCCCAAAACGAGCAGCGGCGGCCTCAAGAGATCCGGAGAGAGCCGGTTTTGGGGACGAGGGGAAGAGGGAGTGGCCGGGGTCGAGGTTGGCTGAGGGGAATCGGTGGCGGCTTCCGGCCATGGAAGGGGAGAGGGAACTCCGGGGCTCGAGGGAGGGGGCTGGGGCTCGATGGGGACCAGAAGGGGCTCGAGTGATGCTTAAATAGGCACGGGAGGGGGTCTTCGCGATGGGGGCCGAAGCTCCGAGACGGCGGAGCCGTGGCCGCGTTGCAACAGGGCGTCGGGGCTGGCTAGCAGCTAGGAGACGAGGGGGAGAAGCAACCAGAGGACTCGCGCACGCGGTGGGCAGCTCGTCGGCGTGTCCGGACGAGCCAGAGCTCGCTGGAGACGAGCTCCCGAAGGATCCAGTGCACAGTGCACTGGTTTGGCGCGCTCTGCGCGTGGTCACCGTGTGGACACGGTGTTGCCACGCCGCACGCGAGGCCAAACCATGTCTGGAGTGTTCTCCTCCCTTCCCTGGATCGACCAGTGCAGCTGGATGGCTTAGGAGAGCTCTGGTGTGACTGCACCTAGGTCAAACAGTTTCCAGCAGTAAGGTGTTTGACATGTAGTGTGGCCACCACAGTGCTCTTCTTGGGATGATGCTTGGCAGAGGTTGATCACTTACTAGGGTGATCATGATTACAAAGTTTCAACACCAATGGACAACTGCAAATGGTACTTCCTTTGTAACCATGCACTCTGGCCAGAAATGGAGATGATGATGCTGGGGAAAAATAGCTACATGGATTTGGCTCAAATTTGGAGGAGGATGATGATTTGAGTATTTGGAGATACTGGGAAAGTTTCAGCTCATTTGAGAACACCAAAATGATACTTCCTTCACAGAGCTTCCAAATGGGCAGCAACTTGAGAAAAATGCTGTGGGAGAATGGATGGATGGATTGAGCTGATTTTTTGGTATCCATGAGTGATTTGGCAATGTTTATCACCATGAAAAATTTCAGCTCAAATAGATCAAGGGTTCAAGCACTTCCTTTGAAAATTGCCCCACTGGACAGAACTTGCAAATTGATGTTATGCTCAAAATTTGAACAATGGAACTTGGGTTCTTGATGGAAATGGTGAAGATATGGATAGGAGAAGCTCCACAATTTATTTGGGAATTTTGCTGGCTACCAAAATGGTAGTTCATTTAGAAACTGCCCAAAATGAAATATTGGCATTAAATAGGAAAATCCAATTTCCCTTATTTAATTATGGCCAATATTTTTATGGGAGCTCAATATAATCACAGAGAATATCTCCACAAGTTTTCATGAACTTTGGAGGTGGGTAGATATTTTCCTGGATTTAATTCCTTTAACTGGCAGAAAAAGGAATTAATTATAAATAAAAAATATTGCAAATGACCTAGCAATATTTTTGCATATCCATGGTTTATAGATGAAGGATGATGACTGGGAAAAGTTTGGGAGGCAACAGATCAAAGGAAATTGGGGTTCCCTTGTAACTGGAAGAGTTAGGGTTTCCCTTCTGGCAACTCGGAAGGTAGGGTTTCGACGGCAAAATCCTGAGCCAAAGATCCTGGGTGGCAAGGTTGGACTGGAGAGAATCTCCGATTGGATAGGAAAGGCAAGGCTAAATGACCATCTTCGTATACCCAGGAGCTAGAGAAATCCGATAACACCGAGAAAAAGACGGAAGTCAAATCCCGCAAAGGAAAAAAAAAACAGGGAGCGAAAACCAGGGTGTTACAGTGCAAGCTCTTAATGGGAAAGAACGTCACTTTATATTGCCTCTTGTGATAGCAACATTTATTATGCAGTCCGTCGCTTTTATTTCTTCACCATCACAAGTTCGTACAAAGCTTATTTCCCATTCCAATAAAAGATCATACATATTTAGGAGCAATTTTTATTGCTTCTTGCACCGATGACAACTTACTTGAAGGATCTTATTCAATCCATAGCTAGATATGGTCGACTCTTATGACAAGAAACTGGGTTTAAGGGTTTTTGGAAGCACAAGTAGTATCTCTACTTAGTATGAATTTATGGCTAGCAAAAGATCCTAAGCAAGCACCACATGTTAGAGGATTCATGACAATATAACTTCAATGTGAATATAAACAAACATAACCATTACGTTGTCTTCCTTGTCCAACATCAACTACTTGATCAAGTTTGAAAATAATTAACGGGGGCTCACAATCATAGAAGATGTCCAAGATTGTATATTTATATGTGAAATCTCTCTTCCTTCAATATTCTTTCATGAATTGTTCAAGTGACCAATGCTACGTTTGCTAACTTCCAATAAATTTACCGCTTATACTTCTTGTATGTGAAGTCATTACTCCCCATGGACAAGCATATGAAGCATATGTAATTTCATATTTATGAAATTCAATTCATTCAAAATTTTCTCCTAGGATATAAGCGAAGCATAAGAGTGAACATCAAAGTACTCGCAAAAAGTGTAGCTACCCGACCCAATACGGTCAAGTCTCTGTGCTTTCTATGCCATCCCTCGATCAGTATGCTGGCACACACAATACTTCGATGAAATACCATAACATCACATGTAAAAGAAATACCGTAGATCCAGAATATACCTTATTTAGCACAGCAGAAACAAATCAATAAGGGTGTGGAGTCCCAGCAACGCCAACGGCAAGTTGAGTGTAGATCTTAACCCTACAACGTAACTCTTACTCGTCATAGAAATCCTGCAACATAAGACGTTGCAGCCATGTAAGTCAGTACATTGAAAGTACTGGAAAGATCACATATGAAGGGAGATGAAAATGAGTCTATCACTATATGCAATATGGTAGTGGAGGCTCTATGTCTGAGTTTTTGCATAGAAGCTGATTTTTCCCTAACTATAAATTAATCAAATCATACTACAAAGTTCATGTCATTAATGAGATGGTTCCGCCAACCAAATTCTCATATCCCAAAGTTGTCATAAATCCCAAATTCACTTAATGTATCAAGTGTTGAGAATATCCAGATATTCCAATTCCAGTTGCTCAAATTTTCTGTAACCGGGGACACGACTAATCGATTAGTTTAACACTCTGTAGAGGTTTGCACACTTTTCTTGCAAGACTCGATCGCCTCCCTTGAAGTCCTCGCACTGATTGGTGTTTGAGAACAGGATGAACGAGACACAGTCTTTCTAGAGTACTCAACTATGCTAGAGCCCATAATAGCTTGTTGCTGCACTATAAAAACTGGCGATCACTAGTACATTCCTAGTATCTCCTGGCAAGGTTGTGGAACTGGGTTATCACTGGTACATCCCCAGGATCCCCGGGCAAGGTCATAGAACTAGGTGATCACTGGTACGTCTCCAGGATCCCCTGGAAAGGTCATAGAACTGGGTGATCACTGGTACATCTCTAGGATCCCCTGGCAAGGTCATAGAACTGGGTGATCACTGTTACATCTCCAGGATTCCCTATGCCCTCTCCTTGCAATTAGTCCACCCAGAGGTGTATTGAATTTTTTTTAAGCCTTGAAATCTTGAGGTTGGTTTAGATCATCTTCACTCTGACAACTTTCATGAATCACTCATACCAAACCCCATCTACTAAAGCATAGCAATAACAACTATTCATCGATTCCCAGGGCTTAGTAACAAGGGTATTGGGGTTCCTACCTCATGCATTCTACTCAACCACAAACATTCACATGAAAAGGTGACACTAAATGCAATAAAAATATGGGTATGAATAAAATGATCAAAGTGAACTTGCCTGATATGAAGATAATATCGCTCTCAAAAAACTTGATAGAACTATTCCTCACTCTCTGATGAAATCTATATTATACAAACATGACTTCACATAAGCATTCACTTTAGCAATCAATTTCTAGCATTCAGAAAATAAAAGCAATAAAAAACTAAATAGTAAAAACCAGATAAAAGTCCAAACGAAACTTCAAAGAAAACTATAAAGAAAAACTCCTAAGGAAATCTACTAAAGAACTAAAGTTTTTTTGTCCTAATAAACTTAAAAGAAAAGTGATACAACTAAGTTAGCAGAAAATAAAATGTAAAACAAATAAATAAGCAGAAAGTAGTTTTCATAAAAATCTATTAGCAAATAGAAACAAATAAAAAGCTTTTATAAAAATCTATTATACAAGTTTTACTACAAAACTAGAGAAACAAAATATAGAATTTTATTTTAACTAACAAATAAAAGTGGATACTGTTGACTAACAGAAACAACAAATAATTTATCAAAAGTATCAAAAAGAAAATAATTTAAAACTATTTAAAACAACAAAGAAAAGACTAAACGAAACTATAAGTGAAACAGTACTGTTTGCTAAAAACGTAATTTAAAATAAAGTAAACATAAATCACTAAATACCACTAGATAAACAATTCGCCTAGTGACCACTAGCAAAAAGAATCAATCAAAAAGCTATTTTTAAATAAGAGTTATTAGCAATCTAGTGTTTGAACAATTTTGTTTGAATTCGAAATTTAAATGTTCAAAAATATTGTTTTGTTGGGTCCACGGAATAGATGGGATTTTTGTGAACCGGTAGCAAAAAGAATCACTGGATTTGGAGTTGTAGACTAATAGATATGAATTTTCTAATATTGCACTTTTTCTGAAAAAAGGTAATTACGGGATTTCTGGAGCTCACCGGAGTTAGTCGTCGGAGTTGAGGAAGATGAGCTCGGATCTGATGCTGCAGTGGCTCCTGGAGGAAGGCGAGCACGGGACGGGAAAGAGGACATCGCAGGAACCTCAGGAGAGGCCGGGTAAGGGCCAACCGTGCCTCGGGCGGCGGTGGAGAAGCCACCGGAGTTCGCGAACTCCGGCGAGCAATTCAAGGCTGTGGGGTGGGGGAAGGGGCTCCCGAGGGGAGATAATCTGCGAGGGGGCTGTATTTATAGGGCTTGGGGCGTCCAGATACATGCAGCAACGACGATCAAAATCCGGCAAGTGCAGATTTCCGGCGATGTCGATCCGGGGCATTAAGGCGCATTAATTGGACGAGTACGACGCGGGGAAAGTGCGGTGAAGAAGGAGGGCATGATCTCCGGGCTGGTAGGGATCGCGGGAGTGAGGGGGGGGGGGGCGCTGGGCATGGCTCCAGATCGGTCTCCCCCTAGTACAGTACGTCCATACCTGAGGAGGAAGAAGACCTCATGAGGGAGGGCCAGCCTCCCATGGGCTGTGCAGTTTTCTTTTTTTAAAGAGAAAGAAAAGGACCAAAAGAAATATGAGAATAAAAGTTTTAGCAAACATATTATATATCAAAAATTTCATCGGAAAATATCCTAAATCATGAACATATTTTTATGTCCAAATAAAATGCTTTTTTAAAATATATTTTTGAAAAATCCAAAAATGGGTTGAATTGGATTTCAAATATGTTTCAAATAAGTTTCTGTTGGTTTCATAATTCATTTTCCATATTTTCTTTATGATAATTTGAAGGAGTCATATTTCCTTCTCTCTTTATTTTATTTGAATATGTCGGTGCACTAAGGATTGGGTCCTTTAGTACCCCGTACTTGTGCACGGACAGCTGTAGCCACACCTGCGGCAAGGCCTGCCAGGAGACAACCGAATGCAAGTTCATAAAGTCAAGGAGGCATCCAAGACAAGGCAATAATCAGAAGATAGAAGACTGGAGGCTGGAACCCCGGCAAGATCTTGCCGGGATGGCTCGCAGCCCCGGCAAGGCTCGCGCCCGGCAAGCCCTCGCTGCCCTGTCACCGCTCCAGTGCGGTCACCAGCTTGTCTTTTAGCTGTTGTCCTCCTGGTAACGTGTCAGGTGCTCGCGGTGGATGGGTTTAAGCGGTGCGATGGGACGGCCCCTTTTTCCAGCCCCAAGACGCTAAGGGACACCTCAACGGAGCATTTAATGTTCTTGTCCTAAACCGTCAGTGTTAGGTATTATAACACTGTAGCTACTTTTACACCTCATGTATGCACTGTACGCCACTGTTGGTGACCCCTTCGAACGTATAAAAGGAGGCCCAAGGCATAGCTACAGAGGGATCGGATCTTCTGGAGCTCATTCTGCATGTGTAGCTGCTGAGTACTGTAGCGCTCCCAGGACTTGAGCTAGAACACACTTAATACAACCAAGCAGGAGTAGGGTTTTACGCATCTTTGCGGCCCGAACCTGGGTAAATTCCCGCGTGTTGATCATCAGATCTGCTCTCTGTGCAAACCCTTCCCCTTGCCGAATCGTAAAGGGATCCTCGCGATCCCATAGGTGTCGTTTCTCCGACAGAATATATGAAAAATGAATTTGAAACTCAAAATGGAAATTTTCCAAAAGTGAATTCAATTGAAAACTCAGAAATGATTTTACATAACTCCCCACTCTATTTCATACTTTTCAGAAGTCATATTATCTTCTCTCATGAAAATCCTTGAGTGGCATAAAGTTTTTTATTTGAATTATTTTCAAATGAAATTCAAATTGTCATCAACGAAAGAATTGGGAATGTCCTTTTATTCCCTCTCATTAGGCTTTTCAAACGTTTCAAATTCCACTCAATTTCAAACAACAAGCATTCAAGCAATTATAATCACTTATTTAAAATAACATTCCAAAATTTAGAATTTTGGGATGTTACAAACTACCACACTTAAAATGAATCTCGCCCTCGAGATTCGAAGAGGCTAGAAAGAAAAGGTTAGGGTTTGGGGGTCTTCTCGAAAATCCATCGATCCTCAAAAGTTCTGGGGTGCTACCACTCTTAGAAACAAGGTTACAGTTCCAACAAAAACTCATGTACTCCATCCTTAGAGTTGACGGTGTCGGTTTTCTCATATTCTTTCTCATATTCTCCGGGATATCTCTTTCACCCAGGCTCTTCCGGTAGAGGCATATCCTCTTCCCTCAAAATGTGGTGTCCTGTCATCATGGCAAGGTTCTTCCGAGACTGGGTCTTCTCAGCTGACAGATCTATCGCTAATACTAAACAACTATCGAAAATTCTCATGGTGGTCAATAATTACTAGTTTATGCAGGAAATGGGTATGGGCTAAATTCTCACCGTATAATCTACGTTTGGCAACGGTTGCATGTACATGGACTAATCGTCCTACCATTCTAAGGTTTAAACAAGGTTTTGGCATCGTCGTCTCTCTACTAAGGGTAAGTCACTCTAGATTTACCATTCCAAATAGTAAGACCGAATGATAAGAGTAAGTCAGTATGGTGATCAATCCATTCCGCAGCGAAATCATTACCCTGTATAAGGTTTAGCGAATCTCGCAATTTCTAACACTCGGGCATTCTCACAAGCATTGCAGAATTCTCTTGTCCTCGAACTGGGTTCGGGTAAATCCATTGATTCTACAAGCTGAACAAAACAGCTATCGTTTATTCACAACTCTCAGGTTTTGCGCAAATTCCTATGAACGTCTCTTGATGAAGTCATAGCTTCTTACAGATTTCTTCCTTCATCAAGGTTGTGCTCGCTCCTTATCAGATCCTGGGGCATGGGGTTATGGGCTCACTTCAACACTTGTATAGCTCTAGCTCTTCTTCGGGGTTACATCTGTTCCATATTCCCATATTAAACTTCCTTTGATTTCTTAAATCCAATTGTAGTTCATTCCTTCATACTCTTGGGGTAAACCCTCATATCATCAAACAAATCTCAAGTTTATTCTGTCCAAACTCCACTCTATGGGTAGATATGAATAATACTTTTTTCCATTGATCAAGTGGTCTTACAGGGTACTACCACCCTTAAAATGAAGCGTACTAGTTCATCCATAGACCATATTTTCGTATCCCTGTACTTCATCACAATCATTGTTCGTAGTGTATCAAGTCATCACATATGTTTCAG
Organism: Elymus sibiricus; assembly: GCA_039707655.1. Classification (NCBI taxonomy): domain Eukaryota; kingdom Viridiplantae; phylum Streptophyta; class Magnoliopsida; order Poales; family Poaceae; genus Elymus; species Elymus sibiricus. The sequence goes on along the minus strand of CM077675.1, from coordinate 447,431,105 downwards.
CAAATGAGATCATGATATATAACCTTTTATTGTTTTATGAATTATTACAACCTCATGGATTTCCATTACATAACATAACTCAACATCCTCATGAAAAATAAGAGTGCCTCATACTACACATATTACATTCTTTATTCCAATACCCATGATCTCAATTACTCAGTACAAGCTTTCTTCTCGTCTGAACATTCCTTGGCAAAATGTCCTGCTTCCCTGTGGCGCAAACAAATGACTTCCGACATGTCTCGGGGCTTCTTTGTGATTTTGTAATTTCCTTGGGTTCTTGGCTTCCTTTCCAGGCATTTACTGGTGTAGTGACCTGTATTCATGCACTTGAAGCAAGTAATATGACTCTTATCCTTCTCTGCCGGTGCAGCTGGATTGTGATGATGTTAGTTTCCAATTTCTCTAGTTCCATTGCCATGCCTATGGCCATTGTGATTGTGTCCAATGCCTCCGTGCTGAGAATGACCTCCATGGTTTGGATGGTTGTTTCCTACAAACTTACTATTTCCGAATCCAGTACTCCCTGAGTAAGAAGTGCATCGAGGCTTCTGCTGAGCTCCAGGGTTAAACTTTTCTGGTCCAAACTTCCTCTTGCGGTTCTCAATCTGATGATGCTTGCCTTTGAGGATAATAGCTTTATCAACTAGCCCCTAGAAATTCTCAAAGTGAGCAACGGTCAACGGAACTCCAAGTTCCTCATTCAGACCTTCCAGAATTTTTTCCTGTTTAGCTGCATCGGTGGCCACGTCTCGTGGAGCATAACGGCCCAACTTACTAAACTCATCCACATATTCTCCCACTGAATGGTTTCCCTGGCGTAGGTTGCGGAATTCCCTCCTCTTTAGACCCATGGCTCCAGCTGAAACATGTGCGGTGTGAAAAGTTTGCTGGAACTGATCCCAAGTTACTTTCGTCACGGGGTATGTGGCAGTGTAATTCTCCCACCAAGAAGCTGCTGGTCCATCCAGCTGGTGTGCGGCAAACCCCACCTTCTCTGTGTCAGTACATCCTGCGGTGGCCAGTTCTCTTCCTATCTTGTGGAGCCAGTCGTCTGCGACAGTCGGCTCCGTGCTGCTTGAGAACACAGGCGGGTTCAACTTCAGAAAATAGGTAAGGTTATCAACTTGGGGTGATGGGTTACTGTTGTTGTTCTGGTTCTAGTTCTACATCAGCAGCTGCAACATATGGTTCTGGGTCTGGAGCAACTGTTCTATGTTGGGTCCATTGTTCCCTGAACTATTCCTGGTACTATCACGTCTTGGCGGCATCTGATGGTTTTAGCAGCGATGAGGTAAGGTTGGAGAGAGAGGGAGAAATATAACTATACCAACAATATAGTTTTGAAAATATGCTTTACTTGTTTGCTGTCAAAAACACACACACAGGGGACAACTCACAAATCATCACATCTAACGTGAGTATTCATGAGGGGTTTGGTCTTCTAAAGGTCTTATAAATATTGGGATTCTTCAGGGTCTTCGGAGTCTTCAGTTGTTGTAGTTTCGATCCACGTACTCTGAGGCGGTCCTCAGTTGATTCAACGTGTGATCAAAAGGGGGAGGGGTGTATTCTAACTATTTCAGGAAAGAGGGACTATTTGATAAAATCAGAAAAAATGAGAAGTAATGGATATTTTTGAAAATAAAGTTTTAGAGATATCCTTTCCTAGGGCTTTCCAGTTTCTAGGTCACGTCCTACAGTCAACATGTGCTCTGACACCATCTCTGTAGTGACCCGATCCAATATGGTCAAGTCTCTGTGCTTTCTGTGCCATCCCTGGATCAGTATGCTAGCACGCACAATACTTCGATGAAATACCATGACATCACATGTAAAAGAAATATCGTAGATCCAGAGTATACCTTATTTATCACAACGGAAACAAATCGATAAGGGTGTGGAGTTCCATCAACGCCAACGGCAAGTTGAGTGTATATCGTAACCCTACACTGAACTGTTACTCGTCGTAGAAATCCAGCAACATAAGACGTTGCAGCCGTGTAGGTCAATTCATTGAATGTACTAGCAAGATCACATATGAAGGGAGATGAAAATAAGTCTATTACTATATGCAATATGGCAGTGGAGGCTCTATGTCTGAGTTTTTGCATAGAAGCTGATTTTTCCCTAACTATAAATTAATCAAATCATACTACAAAGTTCATGTCATTAATGAGATGGTTCCGCCAACCAAATTCTCATATCCCAAAGTTGTCATAAATCCCAAATTCACTTAATGTATCAAGTGTGGAGAATATCCAGATAATCCAATTCTAGTTGCTCAAATTTTCTGTAACCGGAGACACGGCTAATCGATTAGTTTAACACTCTGTAGAGGTTTGCACACTTTTCCTGCAAGACTCGATCGCCTCCCTTGAAGTCCTCGCACTGCCGGGTGTTTGAGAACGGGATGACCGAGACACAGTCTTTCCAGAGTACTCAACTATGCTAGAGCCCATAATAGCTTGCGGCTGCACATGGAAGCTTCTGGTCTTGAAAGATCCATAAATCTCTTTGAGCCTGGGTGGCCTAAAAAAACTGGCGATTACTAGTACATCCCTAGTATCTCCTGGCAAGGTCGTGGAACTGGGTGATCACTGGTACATCTCCAGGATCCTCAGGCAAGGTCATAGAACTAGGTGATCACTGGTACGTCTCCAGGATCCCCTGGAAAGGTCATAGAACTGGGTGATCACTGGTACATCCCGAGGATCCGCTGGCAAGGTCGTAGAACTGCGTGATCACTGGTACATCTCCAGGATCCCCTATGCCCTCTCCTTGCAATTAGTCCACCTAGAGGTGTATTAAAAAAAATTAATCCTTGAAATCTTGAGGTCGGTTTAGATCAACTTCACTCTCACGACTTTCATGAATCACTCATACCAATCCCCGTCTACTAAAGCATAACAATAACAACTATTCATCAATTCCAAGAGCTTAGTAACAAGGGTATTGGGTTTCCTACCTCATGCATTCTACTCAACCACAAGAATTCAATATCACTACTGGAGGGATTGTTGAAAAGGTTACACTAAATGCAATAAGAATATGGGTATGAATAAAATTGTCAAAGTGAACTTGCCTGGTATGAAGATAATATCGCTCTCAGAAAACTTGATAGAACTATTCGTCACTCTCCAATGAAATCTATATTATACAAACATGACATTCACTTTAGCAATCAATTTCTAGCATTCAGCAAATAAAAGCAATAAAAAACTAAATAGTAAAAACCAGATAAAAATCCAAATGAAACTTCAAAGAAAACTATAAAGAAAAACTCCTAAGGAAATCTAATAAAGAACTAAAGTTTTTTGTCCTAATAAACTTAAAAGAAAAGTGATACAACTAAGTTAACAAAAAATAAAATCTAAAACAAATAAATAAGCAGAAAGTAGTTTTCATACAAATCTATTAGCAAATAGAAACAAATAAAAAGCTTTTATAAAACCCTATGTATGACTTATACAAGTTTTACTACAAAACTAGAGAAACAAAATATAGAATTTTATTTTCACTAACAAATAAAAGTGGCTACTGTTGACTAACAGAAACAACAAATAATTTATCAAAAGTGACAAAAAGAAAATAATTTAAAACTATTAAAAAGAACAAATAAAAGACTAAAAAAAACTATAAGTAAAACAGTACCGTTTTTGCAAAAAACCTAATTTAAAATAAAGTAAAAATAAATCACTAAATATCACTAGATAAACAATTCACCTAGTGACCACTAGCAAAAAGAATCAATCAAAAAGCTATTTTTAAATAAGAGTTATTAGCAATCTAGTGTTTGAACAATTCTATTTGAATCCAAATTTAAATGTTCAAAAATATTTTTTTGTTGGGTCCACGGGATAGATGGGATTTTTTGAACCGGTAACAAAAAGAATCATTGTATTTGGAGTTGTAGACTAATAGATATGAATTTTCTAATATTGCACTCTTTCTGAAAAAAAAAAGGAATTACAGGATTTCTGGAGCTCGCCGGAGTTAGTCGCCGGAGTTGCTAAAGATGATCTCGGATCTGATGCTGCAGTGGCTCCTGGAGAAAGGCGAGCACGGGACGGGGAAGAGGACGTTGCGGCAACCACAGGAGAGGCCGGGTAAGGGCCAACCGTGTCTCGGGCGGCGGTGGAGAAGCCACCGGAGTTTGCGAACTCCGGTGAGCAATTGCAGGTTGTGGGGTGGGGGAAGGGGCTCCCGAGGGGGAAAATCAGTCGAGGGGAGAGAGATTAACGAGGGGGCTGTATTTATTGGGCTTGGGGCGTCCAGATACATGCGGCAACGACGATCAAAATCCGGCAAGTGCAGATTTCCGTCGATGTCGATCCGGGGCATTAAGGCGCATTAATTGGATGAGTACGACGCGGGGAAAGTGCGGGGAAGAAGGAGGGCATGATCTCCGGGCTGGTAGGGATCGCGGGGGTGAGGGAGGGTGTCCGAGAAACGACACCTATGGGATCGTGAGGACCTCTTTACGATTCGGCAGGGAGAAGGTTTGCACAAAGAGCAGATCTAACGATCAACACGGGAAATTTTACCCAGGTTCGGGCCGCTGAGAAGCGTAAAACCCTACTCCTACTTTAGTATATTGGGTGTGTTAAGCCCTGGTTCTAGGAGCGCTTGTGATGAGCAGTACACAGCAGCTACACATGCAGAACGGGCCGGAGAAGGTCCCCCTGTAGCTACGCCTTGGGCCTTCTTTTATACGTTCGAAGGGGTCACCAACAGTGGCGTACAGTGCATACATGAGGTGTAAAAGTAGCTACAGTGTTATCATACCTACTAATGACGATTTAGGACAAACACATTTAATGCTCCGTTGAGGTGTCCCTTAGCGTCTTGGGGACGGAAAAAAGGGGTCGTCCCATCAGCACCGCTCAAGCCCATCCACCGCTAGCGTCTGACACGTTACCAGGGGGACAACAGCTAAAAGACAAGCTGATGACCGCACTGGAGCGATGACAGGGTAGCGAAGGCTTGCCGGGTGCGAGCCTTGCCGGGACTATGCGGTCAGCCCGGCAAGATCTTGCCGGGGCGCCTAGCCTTCGGTCTTCCATCTTCTGATCAGTGACTTGGATGTCTTCTCGATGTTGCTGAATTTGTGTCTAGCTGTTCCCCGGCAAGCCTTGCCACTGGTATGGCTACAACTGCCCGTGCACAAGTATGGGGTACAAAAGGACCCAATCTTTGGTACACCGACAGGAGCCCCCGGGCCTAGGCCATACACGGGTGCGAGGCGTTGTTGGGCTAGGCCCAAATAGTGCACGGGCACGCGTGGCAGGGATTAACTATTGTAATCATTGTGTTTCATTGCGCCCCCCCACGATGCGCATTGAATGCGGGTCGTGGGAGACGTGCGCGGAGCGGCCGAAACTGCCGCACGCTCGCAAAAGCGTTTCCATGTTGACTAGTAAAGAGGCAACCCCGGGCCTTCCCCATAAAAAGGAATCCACAGAGGCGCGGCTCATTTACCCCTTGTCTTTTCCAATCTGGGAACCGCCGTCGTCTTCTTCCTCGAGCCCGAAACAGAGCTCCTCCCTTTCATCTACGCCTCCACGCCCTCACCGTCCTCAGCCTCTGCCCCCATAGCCACTATGCCGCCCAAAACGAGCAAGGGCACGGAGGTGGAAGCCGCCGTCCCGGAGAGCAATCTGGCGAAGATGCGGAAGGAGCACGTCGTCTTCCCCCCTATGCTCGACGCGAGCACACTGAAGGAGCGGTACCAGTGCATGTGGGCAAAGGAGACGAGGGCGCATCCTGCAACTCTCGTGAGTCCAGGTTCTTCTAGGGGTGGCCCAGACAAATATCACTTCTTTGCCGATTACTTTTACTGCGGGCTCTGCCCCCCCATTCTCCGATTTCTTCAATGACATCATGCTCACATACGGCTTCCAACTCTTGGATTTTACTTCGAATGCCGTGACATGTATGTCAGTTTTCGCTCATCTTTGCGAAAACTTTGCCGGAGTAGTCCCTAGCACAGCCCTTTTCCGCCATTACTTCATCCCCCGCATCCAAAAGGGTGAGGCCCTTTCCGGTTCCATCGCTTGGATCCCACGGCCAGGAAGCAAGGAAGTATACCCAGACGGGGCCTACCGCGAGAAGTGGGATGAATGGCGGGCCAAGTGGTACTGGATTCAAGAGACAAAGCCCCAGTCCTTATGCTTGCCGCGGCAAACGAAGATGGTGCGCGGCAGCGACTGGAGTGCCCTCGATCCTGATGATGAGAGGCTCACAATCGCAACTACCAGGATTCACCGCCTTAGAGCTGTCGGGCTCACAATACAGATGATAGGTGCCGATTTCCTTCGCCGGCGCATCGCTCCTCTGCAGAACAAAGGGAGGCCAGCTTGGGAATTCCGGAACGCGGCAGACATCATGAGGCTGCGCCCTGGGCTGAACAATAATTTGACGTTCCTGCAGCATGCAGCTCTCTGCCAGAGACTCTTTAGGACAGACGCGGTAAGCAGGCTGCCGGGAAGCATAGTCCCTTTGTGCAATAACTCCGCTCTGGCCTCAATCATCGCCATGATGCCGGCGTTTGACGCTCACAGCCTTGACGGGACCTGGATCGAGCCATCCGCAGAGCAGGCACATCAATTCTTTGATAACCTGTCGGAGAGGGCCATCCACGCAGAAGAAAACCTTGTTCGCCCCACCACTGAAGAAGAGGTGGCGTACATCGCCAGCAGGGCGGAGGCGACAAATCTGGCTGCAGAGGCCGGCAGCGCTGGCTTTGTGGAAGGAGAAACCAGCGAAGGCGAAGTGCTGTCGGAGGAAAATCTTGCCGGGCAAGGTGAGGTTGCCGGGAAGCAGAGTGGCACCGCTGCCGGGGGCACATCTGCTGAGGATATAGCTGAGGAGGAACTGCACGAGGAGTTCCCAGCCCTCGAGCCGAGGAAGAGGCGTGTTCTTCGAAAAGTCACCTCTGGTGCCTCTGCCCGCCAGCCTTCCTCGAGCGGTGAAGCCTCCGGCAAAGGGGACGCCGGCAAGGCTGTGCAGCAACCCGCCGCAGCTAAGCACCCCAGGACCACTCCCTCATCTCCTCGCACGAGCGCCACGGCGGAAGTCGACTTCGACCTCTCTGCCTTCAGCTCGGAGGAAGAAGAGTAAGAGCCCTGTCACATCCTCTGACTTCTGAACTTCTAATTTTGTTTAACTGATTTGTTTTGCTTTGACTCGTTTCCGCAGAGATGACACAGAAACATTGGCGCAAAGGATAGCGAAGAGGGTGAAGACCTCGACGGGAGATGAACAGACGGCAAGCACATCAGGTGCGCCAGAGCTGATTAACATCAGCCCGGAGCTCAGCCCACGACGCAGCCCTCAACACAGCCCCCGGCGCAGCCCCCAGCGTGAGTCCGTTACTTGCTTTCCGCTGGCAAGTGCCGGGGTGTGTATCTTCACTGCTAACATCACCGGGCATGTAGGAGTAGAGCGGCAATAAGGAGCACCAACGGGGGCCGTCCCTGATGCGCCGCCTCCGTCAACTACACCACCCAGAGATGAGTCTTCGGCAAGAGAGCTTTACCGTGATGACGAGGAGCCGGCAAGCACAGGCACCGGCAACCCTTCCCAGCAGCTCAACACAGGTAAACCGCTCGCCTCAGAGTACTTGTCATTTTGACTTTCTTTTTGTCTTCTTGAACTTCTTCCTCAGCCTTGTTTTGCTTGTTCTCTTGGCCTCCAGACCTTCCCTCGACGGAGCGCATGGACGTTGATGCTGTTATCGAGGAGACCGCCAAGGATGCTGCCGCCGAGGCCGACAGGATTGCCGCTGAAGAGGCCGCCAAGAATGCTGCCGCTGAAGCCGCCAGAGCCGCATAGGAAGAAACCGCCAAGAAGTCTGCCGAGAGGGCCGGCAAGGAGGCTGGTGGCCATACTGACGGCATTCCTGCCCCAAGAGCGCTAGGCGCTGCACCGGCCACGGAGCCCCTAGCTGCCGAGAAGGTGACTGTTGAGGATCGACCATCAACATCCAGCGCTCCCCCGCCAAGCAAATACCTCAAGGTTGGCGACAACCTGTTCGTCAGCATTCCAGGCACGGCAAGCTCCCGGGTGCCAACTGAGGGGAAGATCTTTGACGAAGACGTCATCGCCGCTGCTGGGCTCGAGATCATTGACGAGCCACGAATCAGCGGCAACAAATCTGAAGAAGAGCAGCTCATCCAAGCCATGAGCAACAACTTCCAGAAGCTCCAAGCGCTTCACCGCGCCCGGAGAGAGAAACTGAACTCCAGGGCAGCAGTTGTCGAAGCAGCGGAAGTAGACCTCCAGAAGCGCGTCGAGGAAACGCAAGCGTGGTTTGCCGAGGCCTTTCAGGAGCTGAGGACGAGCCAAGAGCAGCTGAGCCAAAGCTGGAATGAGCTCCCCATGAAACAGTCCGATGTTGAGAAGGCACAGGAAGAGGCCAAACAACAGGCTGCCACAGGAGGCACGCTTGAGAGAGCTCCGTGTTGGGCTTGAAGCTCATGATGATGACCTCACCGCTCGCGAGAAGGCACTTGCCGACAAGCTCCGCGCCAAGGACGAGGAGATTGAAAAGCTGGTCGCGCAGCGGACCCAGGAGCTGGAGCAGAAGCACAAGGAGACGCTCGAAGCTCTGGTCACGGATCACGCCGGCAAGCTGAAGGAGGCCGTCGATGCTGCCGAGGCTGCAAAGGCTGCCAAGAACTTGCTGGAGGAGAAAGTGAAGAAGCTGGAGGCGGATCTTGAGGACCACGGCAAGAAGGTCTCGACGCTCGAAGCCGAGAGAGATAAGGCTCTCCACAGCTTGATGGAGACATAGGTCGTCGTGTCCGAGAAGACCCAGCAGCTCACCACAGCTAACGAATCCATCGCCGATCTGAAGCTGAAGCTATCCATGCTAGAGCAGACTCTTGAGGGCAGCAGGGCTCGTGAGAAGGCCTTGGTCAAAGATCTCCAAAATGAGCAGGAGCTGCTCAAGAGCGCCGCCGCCGCTCGCAACGACTATGTGTCAGGCGTGCAGGTCTGGACTGAAAAGCTTGTCGACGTTGCGGAGAAACTTGCCGCACAACTGTCCACCATGGGCCTGCAAGGCTTCAGGTATTCTTCTGACGACAGGGTGTCCCCAAGTGCCAAGCTGACCATGTTCTTTGACCGCATGCTTGAAGCCCTGGAGCAGCTTCAATCTGAGCTAACAACCCATCTGGCCAGCGAATCACGCAAGCTCTGCCAGGCTGTCCTCCGCAAGGTGCTCGTCAAGGTGGTGCACAAGAACCCCGGCATCAACCTCTCCAACGTCTTCGACCGCTTGCCGAAAGATGTGGACGTCAAGGCACTTGAGGAGCTTGTCGCACCCATCGTTGACAGGGTAAGCCAAGTCAAGAGGGTTGAGGGCGACCGCCGGGATTAACTGCTTTACTTCTTGTCGTCACCACGATTCCATGCCAAAGACAATTCGTCTTATGTTAGAAACGCGGCAACTATTTATGTTATATAACTTACTATGTTCTGGATGAATGCATGCTATTCCCCTTGTCTGATTACTTTCTGTATGGTACTTGCCCTACGCCTTGTCGGAAACTTACCGGTGCGCACAACCTTGCCGCGAGCGCTAGGTGCGGGACTTTAGCAGCCTGCTGGAGGTGCCGCTGCCAGCAAGATACCTTAGCGTTTTCAGTGCAGCCACTTAAGCTTTTGAGCGGACTCGAAACAGAGTAAGGGCGCAACTGATCACGACAAGGTTCCCTTCGCGTGCAGGTTTTCCATACATAGGCCGAAACCGTCCAAGGAGAATAACCTTACAAAACAAGAATTTTGTTCAAAGTTTCTGCAACTTAGCTTTTCGTTGTTGTATCTTTTCCGGCAAGATGTCAACCTTGAACGTCGCCTGTTGGTATCCATACCATCCTTCCCCCTCGGCAAACTTGCATGCGAGGGAACCTTCTGTCCTTTGAGAAAAAGAAAGAAGAGAAAATAGAGATATGGAACCTTGGCGGTTCGTTAATGCTTACCGGAAGCAAGTGTAATACAATGTCTCAGATAAGCATGCATATAAGTAAACATGAAAATCGACAAGAATTGTAAAACACTTAGGCTTTATTCAACTATGCACAGGGTCTGCGCCTGGCTTTGTACAAAGGTTCACATGCTTCATCGGCAAGACTTGTACAAAAGGTGGTTGCCGGGGGACCCGACAACCGCGCCTCATGGATAGAACTTACGAAGATGTTCGATATTCCAGGAGTTGCTCACTGGAACGCCATCTTCGGTCTCCAGGCGGACTGCGCCAGGCCTGGTGACTCGCACTACCCGATAAGGGCCTTCCCACTTCGGCGTCAACTTGTTAGAATTCTTGGCTGACTGAACGCGCCGAAGAACAAGGTCGCCTTCCTCAAGACTTCGGGCATGAACCTTGCGGTTATGGTAGCGGCGCAAGGCTTGCTGGTAGCGTGAGGCTCGCACAGCAGCCTGAAGACGATCTTCCTCAAGGAGCAATGCGTCATCTTGCCGCAGCTGCTCTTGCTCGAGCTCATCATAGGCGAGCACTCGAGGTGACCCGTATATGAGTTCCGTGGGGAGAACTGCTTCCGCCCCGTATACTAGGGAGAAGGGTGTCTGGCCGGTGGCTCGATTTGGTGTCGTTCTGATTGACCAAAGAACCGCCGGCAACTCATCAATCCAGCGTCTTCCACGCTTGCGTAGCTTGTCGAAAGTTCTTGTCCTGAGACCTCGCAATACTTCAGCATTTGCCCTTTCCGCCTGGCCATTGCTCCTCGGATGAGCAACAGAAGCAAAACAGATCTTGCCGCCAAGGTCTTGGACATACTGCATGAAGGCGTGGCTCGTGAACTGTGTGCCGTTATCAGTGATGATCCTGTTAGGCACACCAAAACGGCAAACTATTCCTTTGAAGAACTTGACAGCTGACTGTGCTGTCACCTTTCTCACTGCTTCCACTTCCGGCCACTTTGTGAACTTGTCGATTGCAACGTACAAGTACTCAAAGCCCCCGGTAGCACGGGGAAAAGGGCCCAATATGTCGAGCCCCCAGACCGAAAATGGCCAGGAAAGAGGGATTGTCTGAAGAGCTTGAGCTGGTTGATGCAATTTCTTCGAATGAAACTGGCATGCTTCACACTTGGTTACTAGTGCAGTTGCATCTTGGAGAGCAGTGGGCCAAAAGAAACCTTGCCGGAATGCCTTACCAACAAGATCTCTTGATCCTATGTGGGAGCCACATATGCCTCCATGAATCTCTGCCAACAGCTCCAGTCCGTCCTCCCGAGGAATGCACTTCAATTTCACGCCGTTCGGTCTCTTTCTGTACAGAACGTTGTCCACGAACTGGTACATACTAGACTGACGGGCTACTTTTTCCGCTTCTTCCTGCTCTTCGGGGAGTTCTCCTATCTGAAGGAAAAGGACGATGTGCTGTGCCCATGCTGGAGCCTGGGGCTCGACAACAAGGACTAAAGGTATGTCTTCTGCCGTGGGAGCGTTTGTCTCTACAGCAAAGGCTCGAGGCCCTGCTGGAGCCCGTCGCTCCCCGGCAAGCTCGGCGGGGGCGTTTGTCTCTACGGCAAGAGCCTGAGGCCTTGCCGGAGCCTGTCGCTCACCGGCAAGCTTGGGGTCGTTCCCGGCAACTTCTTTGCCAGCGGCCTCTGGGAGATCTGCCGGGAAATACTTGCCGGAACTCGACTTCCTTCTTTTCTCTTGTCCCATCGATGGTGCTACGGATGGTTGAGTCAATCGGAGCACAAAAGTTCCTGGTTCCACAGGTAACTTAAGGGCAGCGCGCTTCAACAAGTCATCAGCAATGCTGTTTTCCGCACGAGGAACGTGCTCCATTTGCAGACCGTCAAAACGCTCTTCCAATTTCCTCACTTCATCGACATAAGCTTCCATTAATGGACTTTGATAATCTTTGTTCACCTGCTTGACGACAAGCTGCGAATCACCTCTGACGATGAGTTTTCTAATTCCAAGGTCTGCCGCGATCCTGAGACCGGCAAGCAGCCCTTCATACTCTGCAGTGTTATTTGTTGATCTCTCCCGGGGAAAATGCATTTGAATCACGTATTTGAGGTGCTCTCCGGTGGGTGCGACAAGCAGCACGCCAGCACCGGCGCCTTGCAGCGAGAAAGCCCCATCAAAATACATGATCCAATCTTGATTGGTTTCCTTGCCGGGGAGAGTTGTCTCTGGAATCTCTTCATCTGATGTTGGGGTCCATTCTGCAATGAACTCCGCCAAAGCTCTGCTCTGAATGGTTGAAGTACTTTCAAACTTGAGACCAAAACTTGACAGTTCCAAAGCCCACTCCACAATCCTGTCGGTCGCATCTGGATTTCGCAAAATCCGCTGCAACGGGAAGCGAGTGACGACGGTGATCTCATGTGCCTGAAAGTAATGGCGCAGCTTCCTCGAGGCCATAAGGAGGCCGAAGAGCAGCTTCTGCACACCAGAATATCTTGACCTAGCCCCCTGTAAAAGGGAGCTGACAAAATAAACTGGGCGCTGCACCATCTTCTTCTTCTGTGTTGCTTCACTTGACTGCGCAGATTCCACTTGGTTAGCACCAGACTCTGCCGGGGAAGATCCCAGCTCGTTGCTTGGCGGTCTCGCCGCTGCTGCTGCTTCTTCATCAACTTCTCTCTCTGCCACTAACGTAGCACTCACCACTTGATTTGTTGCCGCTAGATATAGCAGCAACGGCTCCTGTGGTTTTGGCGCGACTAGTACTGGCGGAGAGGAGAGGTACCTCTTCAAATCCTGCAGCGCTGCCTCCGCTTCCGGAGTCCAATTCATTGGACCTGCCTTGTTCAAAATTTTGAAAAATGGCAGGGCGCGCTCAGCAGATTTGGAGATGAACCTACTCAGAGCAGCAACGCAGCCGGCAAGACGAGGCACATCCTTGACACGTCTTGGCGCTTCATTCTGCTCAATTGCCTTGATCTTGTCGGGATTTGCTTCGATTCCACGTTGAGATACAAAGAACCTGAGAAGCTTGCCAGATGGAAGGCCAAACACGCACTTCTCAGGATTGAGCTTCAAATTGATCTTGCGCAGATTTGCAAATGTCTCTTCTAAATCTTGTATGAGCGTTGCTTTGTCCTTGGTCTTGACCACTATATCATCCATATAAGCTTCCATATTTGTATGTAGCTGGGGCTCAAAACCAATCTGGACCGCTCTTGCAAATGTTGAACCAGCACTTTTCAACCCGAAAGGCATGCGTAAAAAGCAATACGTACCACATGGGGTGATAAATGTGGTCTTCTCTTCGTCTTCTTTTGACATGAAGATCTGATGATACCCTGAATATGCATCAAGAAATGAAAGCAAATCGCAGCCGGCAGTGGAGTCCACAATCTGGTCGATGCGCGACAAGGGAAAAGGATCTTTTAGACAGGCTTTATTGATGTCTGTATAATCAATACACAGCCTCCATTTTCCATTCGCCTTGCGCACTACAACTGGATTGGCTAAGCATGTCGGGTGGAGCACTCCTCTAACCAAGCCTGCTGCTTCCAACTTCTTGATTTCCTCAGCAATAAACTGTTGCCGCTCCAAAGCCTGCTTCCTGACCTTCTGCTTGATGGGCCGCGCGTGTGGACAAACAGCAAGGTGGTGCTCAATCACCTCCCTGGGAACACCGAGGATATCAGATGGTTGCCATGCAAACACATCGACATTCGCCCATAGGAAGGCAACGAGCGCGCTTTCCTATTTGTTATCGAGGGTGGAACTTATGGTGAAAGTTCCTCCCATACCATCCTCCTTGGCGGGCACCTTCTTGGTCTCTGGTGGAGCTGCCTTGGACTTCTTGCTCTTGCCGGTGGAGCTCTCTGGCACGTCCTCAACGGGAGTGCGGCACTCCGAGGAGGCGCGCTTGCCGGAGTGAGTGCGAGAGGTCTTGCCGGTCTCCTTCCTCCCGGGATCTTCAGCGGCAGGAGCAAGTGCCTTGGCGGCAGATGCTGCAACTGCCTCCCGGTAAAGCTGGTCGGTGTAGATAAGTGAGTCTTTCTTGTCGGAGTTGACAGTGATGACGCTTATCGGCCCGGGCATCTTCAATACATTGTAAGCGTAGTGCGATGCCGCCATGAACTTGGCTAACGCTGGGCGGCCAAGGATCCCATTATATGGCAATGGAATCTTGGCGACGTCGAAAACAATCTTCTCCGTTCTGAAGTTCAGATCACTACCAAATGTTACTGGCAGTGTGATCTTACCCTTCGGCTGGCTCCTCCCTGGATTGACCCCTTGAAACGTACCCGTTTCCTCGAGATCTTCATCAGGTATTTGCAACCTTTTGATCACTTCGGGCGAGATCAAATTCAAGCCGGCCCCACCGTCAACTAACATTTTCGTCACCTTAAGGTTGCGAATCGTTGGTGAAACCAACAATGGCAGACACCCGACCGCAGTTATGCGATCAGGGTGATCCTCCGTGTCAAAAATGATAGGCGTGTTGGACCATTTCAACGGCTTCTGGGCACCGACAGATGGCTCAGTCGCATTAACCTCGTGCGCCCACTGTTTAAGTTGGCAGCGGGAAGAATGCAACGAGGCGCCCCCATCAATGCACATCATGTCTGTAGCTTCTCGGAATTCTTGCTCGCTGGACTCGTCGTCCTCTTCGTTGTCATCATCTCCCCCCTCTTGCTTATCGCGGCCTCGAGTGGGCCTCTCCTTCTGTTGCTTGGCCTTGCTGCGGCAACCTCCTCGGCCACCGCGTTTCTTGTCGGACCCCTCCGCGCCATCCTCGGCCTTCTCCTTGTCTCGCCTCTCATACTCAGCTTTCTGCTTCTCGACAAGCTGCTCAACTTGCCGGCAGTCTTGGAGATCGTGGCCCTTGGTGCGATGGATCTTGCTGTACTGCTTGCCGGAGCCCTCTGGCTTGTCGGCAGCCGCCAAGGCCTGACAGGAGGCACACCCGGCAACATCCTTGCCGGGGCTATCAACCTTAGCCTTCTTGGCGGTGTCGGGGTTGCCGGATCCCTCGACAGCAAGCACGGCCTTGCCCTTGCACTTCCTGTTACGTCGCCGGCCCTTCTTTGCCGGGGCGGCAGCGTCTTCATCTTCAGAGTCAACCCCTGCGCCAGCATCTTCGCCGGGGAGTCTCCTCCCTTCTTCAGCCCGAGCACACTTATCGGCCAGAGCATAGAGCTCGGCTACATCCCTGACTTTGTTCATCGCTAGCTCTTCGCGCATCCTGCGGTTGCGCACGTTCTGATGGAACGCGCTGACAACAGCGGCAGGATGAACGTCTGGGATGTTATGATGTACTCGGCTGAATCTCTGTATATACTTGCGCAGAGTTTCGCCCTCCTTCTGGGGGACGAGATGCAAATCACTTTCCTGGCCAGGGGCTTGGTGGCCTCCGGTAAAGGCGCCAACAAACTCATGACACAGGTCTGCCCAGGAAGAAATGGAATTCTCCGGCAGATGCATCAACCACGACCTAACATTGGGCTTAAGCACCAACGGGAAGTAATTGGCGAGTATCTTGTCGTCGCGAGCCCCGGCAGCCTGCACTGCAATGGTGTAGATGCTCAGGAACTCCGACGGGTGGGTCTTGCCGTCATATTTCTCCGGGACCTTCGGCTTGAATGTGCGGGAATTGGGCCACTGGACTCGCCGCAGCTCACGGGTAAACGCTGGACATCCCACCTTGTAGGGTAGATCGACAGGATACCCCGGCGCAGGCTTATCTACAGTGGGTCCCGCGCGCTTATCAGATTGATGGCGCGCTTCCTGACGCCGCTCGATAGTAGTCCGAGCGTCTTCTTTGCCTCGTTCCCGAAGAACTTGATGTTGATCGCGACGAGTTCGTGGATCAGACGACGCCATTGAATCATCCTCGCAGGCGCCGATCCGCCGAGTCAGCGACTACTGTTGCCGCCATGGAGGAGAGTGCACCGTGGTCGTAGCGCCTCCCGCCTTTTCGCCAGCGACACGCGTCGGCTCGATGGATTGCCGCCGCGAAGGCTCCGCCTGCTGCGGCCTATCATGGTTGGCGAGGCCGACGAGGCTCTGAATAGCAGCTCTCCACTCGTTGAGCTTGTCCATAGCAGGTGGGAAATTCAGGAGCAGCTGTGCTCGCGCCAATGCCTCTGCTGGTGTAGGCGGCGGCGACAGGTGCGAGGAACGTGAGGTGCTCTGACTCCTAACAGTGTTAGAAGGAGCTCCATCACGGTCCCGCGACCGCGCGCCGCTTCCACCAACATGTTGGCGTGCATGCTGGTCTCGCGCATCTCAAGGGTGATGCTCAGGAGACTTTCCGTGGGGACGCCTAGTACCATCAACGTCGCGGCACTGTTCATCGCGCGCGACCTGAGAAAGCCGCGGTGCGTGCGCCGGCGTGGGTGTCTTAGAAGGCGCCCTTCCATCCTTGGAATTCGCTACGCCCCCCGCGGGCAGCACAGCTTCGTCCCTAGATCTAGGGGCGCGCGGGTGGCCGTCACCGCTGCGAATGACGTCGCTCGCTTGGCTTTGACCACCAGAACATCGTGGAGGCTCAAGGCCTCCGCCTCCTCCGCCCGCGTCCACACCATCACCCGTCTGTGTAGCTACAGGCGCAGCGGACGCGGATGGACCAACCGCCGTGAAACCCTTCTTCTTGGGGGCCATGGCGATGAAGCTGATGAAGAAACTGGCGCGCTGATTACCAGATCAGGTTCACGCAACCTCCCGCCCCTACCTGGCGCGCCAAAGATGTCAGAGAAACGACACCTATGGGATCGTGAGGACCCCTTTATGATTCGGCAGGGAGAAGGTTTGCACAAAGAGCAGATCTAACAATCAACACGGGAAATTTTACCCAGGTTCGGGCCGCTGAGAAGCGTAAAACCCTACTCCTACTTTAGTATATTGGGTGTGTTAAGCCCTGGTTCTAGGAGCGCTTGTGATGAACAGTACACATCAGCTACACATGCAGAACGGGCCGGAGAAGGTCCCCCTGTAGCTATGCCTTGGGCCTCCTTTTATATGTTCGAAGGGGTCACCAACAGTGGCGTACAGTGCATACATGAGGTGTAAACGTAGCTACAGTGTTATCATACCTACTACTGACGATTTAGGACAAACACATTTAATGCTCCGTTGAGGTGCCCCTTAGCGTCTTGGGGACGGAAAAAAGGGGCCGTCCCATCAGCACCGCTCAAGCCCATCCACCGCTAGCGTCTGACACGTTACCAGGAGGACAACAGCTAAAAGACAAGCAGATGACCACACTGGAGCGATGACAGGGCAGCGAAGGCTTGCCGGGTGCGAGCCTTGCCGGGGCTATGCGGTCAGCCCGGCAAGATCTTGCCGGGGCGCCTAGCCTTCGGTCTTCCATCTTCTGGTCAGTGACTTGGATGTCTTCTCGATGTTGCTGAATTTGTGTCTAGCTGTTCCCCGGCAAGCCTTGCCGCTGGTATGGCTACAACTGCCCGTGCACAAGTATGGGGTACTAAAGGACTCAATCTTTGGTACACCGACAGAGGGCACTGGGCATGCCTCCATATCGGTCTCCCCCTTGTACAGTATGTCCAGACGGGAGGAGGAAGAAGACGTCGTGAGGGAGGCCCAGCCTCCCATGGGCTGTGCAGTTTTCTTTTTTTTACAAAGAAAGAAAAGGATAAAAGAAAAATGAAAATAAAAGTTTTAGCAAACATATTATATATCAAAAATTTCATCAGTAAATATTCTAAATCATGAACATATTTTTATGTCCAAAAAAATACTTTTTGAAAATATATTTTTGGAAATTCAAAAAATGGGCTGAATTGGATTTCAAATATTTTTCAAATAAGTTTCTATTGGTTTCATAATTCATTTTCCATATTTTCTTTATGATAATTTGAAGGAGTCATATTTCCTTCTCTCTTTATTTTAGTTGAATATATATGGAAAATGAATTTGAAACTCAAAATGGAAATTTTCCAAAAGTGAATTCAATTGGAAACTCAGAAATGATTTTACATAACTCCCCACTCTATTTCATACTTTTCAGAAGTCATATTATCTTCTTTCATGAAAATCCTTGAGTGGCATAAAGTTTTTTTATTTGAATTATTTCCAAATGAAATTCAAATTGTCATCAACAAAAGAATTGGGAAAGTCCTTTTATTCCCTCTCATTAAGTTTTTCAAAAGTTTCAAATTCCACTCAATTTCAAACAACAAGCATTCAAGCAATTATAATCACTTTTTTTATATAACATTCCAAAATTTAGAATTTTGGGATGTTACAAAAAGATATAAGTGAGGATCAGTGAGTAGTCAAACAATTAAGTAGCTATGTGAGGACTCTCTCTCAATAAAGACTTTAAGCTCTGAGTTTTATTTCAAGCCACAAAGAAAACAAAAATACACTCCAAGAATTGCACATATCATGTGAACGAATAAAAATTTAGGCTCAACATAGGCTAACCGATAGTTGTAGACGAAGAGAGGTGGGATGCGTATCATCCCCAAGCTTAGATGCTTGAGACTTCTTGTAATATTGACTTAGGGTGCCTTGGGAATCCCCAAGCTTGAGCTTTTGTGCCTTGTTAATTCCTCTCATATCCCGATTTCTCGAAAGTCTCGAAAACTTCATCCACACAAAACTTGACAAGAACTCGTGAGATAGGTTAGTGCACATAAGAATAAAGCAACACTTTATGTACTACCAAGAAAAGTTTCATAATAATTTTGACACATTAGCTATTGTATATTATCATTTCCACAGTTTCTATTTTTGCACAGCACACATCAAACATGCAACTGAAGCATCCTAAAGGCAATTCTTGGAAATTTTTATTGAAAAGCATGATTATAAATAATAGCAAGCAAATACCAACAAAATAAAATGATGCTCCAAGAAAAACACATATTATGTGACGAATAAAAATATAGCTCCAAGTAAGATATACTAATAGTGTTGAAGACGAAAGAGGGGATGTCTTCTAGGGCATCCCCATCTTAGAAGCTTGAGTCTTCCTTGAATATTATCTTGGCGGTTTCTTGGGCATCCCCAAGATTAGTGTCTTACCACTACTTATTCTCCTCATATCGGTATCTCACCCAAAACTTGAAAACTTCAATCACACAAAGCTTAACGGAACTTCGTGAGATGGGTTAGTATAATAAAAATTGATCATTCACTTAGGTACTGTCAAGAAAAGATTCATAATTGTTCTAACATAATGCCTACTATATTATATCATTCCCATAATTTATATCAATGAATATAAGCTATGGAAACACTAAAACAAGCAAACTATGCATGCAAAACAGAATCTGTCAAAAACTGAACAGTGTGTAAAGATCTGAACTAAAACCATACTTCACTGTCTCTAAAAATTCTGAAAAAATAGTACAACACAGAGAATTTGCATATAAATATTGTGTAAAAAAATTCAAAATATTTTTACGCTCTAGTAACATCACATAATTCATATACTGGACGCAAAAGTTTTTGTTTTTGCACAAAGAATCAAATCAACAAGTATCCACACTATCCCAAAGACTTTACTTGGCACATTATTGTAATAAAAGGCACAAAAAATGATTAATACAATAGCTTAATAATGTTAACATAGAAAAACAGAAAGTAAAAGTGTTGGGTCGTCTCCCAACAAGTGTTTTTCTTTAAAGCCTTTTAGCTAGGCATGATGATTTAAATGATGCTCACACAAATGTAAAGAAATGGAAATCAAAGGGAGCATCGTGAATGACATGGCAAGCACATTTAAGTCTAACCCACTTCATATGCATAGGGATTTTTCAAGCAATTTTTTTTGTAGCAAGAATCAACTTGCATTGGAGGGCAAAACAAGCATGACTTCAAAACTTTGGACACATAGGGAGGAAACTTGATATTATTGCAATATCTACAAGCATATGTTCCTACCTCATAATAATTTTCAGTAGCATCATGAAGGAATTCAACAATATAACAATCAAATGAAGCATTATGTTCATGTTCCACAAGCATAGAAAATTTATTACTCTCCCCATAAGCAAACTTCTTATACATAATAGTGACAGTATCATAGGAAACTCGAACACTATAAATTGTTCCCACATTAAAAGAGTAATGTTCAGAGAAAGGGTATTCATAATTATGACAAGTTTTATAGTAATAATCATCACTACTTTTTATAACATAAGTATCATCATAATAATCATCATAAGTAGCAACTTTTTTCTCATCATAATCAATTTGATCATTCAAAGTAAGGGGACTAAAAAGATCATCTTCATTGAGCATAGCATCCCCAAGCTTGGGACAAACATTATTTGCAGCAAATATATTCTCAAACATATCATTCTCATCAAGCATAGCATCCCCAAGCTTGTGGGTTTGCATATCATTAGCATGATCACTCTTATTATCAATAGTGTGAATAGCACCAATAGTATAACAATTATTATCATCATAATGTTTCAAGTTGGTGCCAATTTTTTTCAATATTATAAGGAGTATCATTATCTTCCCAATCATAACTATCATGACAAGCAATAGGCATAACAAAATCATCAAGTGTATCATCATCGACAATACTATTGGATTCGTTCTCAACAATGATAGGAGCAACATTATTTGAGAGAGATACCTTTTTAACTCTACTTTTTCTTCTTTTCTTCTTATTCACCACATCATGTGTGGGTTTAATTAATTTTTCCGAGCTTCTTATTGATGAGATTGGTTGGATATGAACCTCCTTCTCCTCACATGTTTCATCACGAGAGACAATAGGAGGGGAAGTGGAAATCTTTACCATTTCATTAGTATTCCTTTTATATTCTATTGGTTTCCCCGTCTTTATATAGTTAGCAATATAAGCATTCTCATTGCAATTTACCAGGCAAAACATATAAAGTTCATGTAGACTAGTTTCAAAATAGTCTATGAATAAGAATGCTTCAAACCAACTATTTTTCTCTGGCAATTCTTCACACCCCAAAAATAAACAAAGTTCATTATAAAGTTCAAGGGTGACCAAGTTATTACAATATTTGGTCACAATTCGATCATGAAAAAGTATGCATTGGAAATTAAGATGACCAACCCTATTGCAAAGTTCACAAGTAATGGGATGAAGAGAGCATAATTTCGTAGCAAATTCATCTATCCCTTTTAGCCACCAATTGGTTTTATCACGTGTATGCTTCTTACAAAATCTATCATCCCTATAAGGCATGTCTTCACAAACTTTATCCACTCCACAAAAATTGACATGCTTATAAGAAGCAATTTTGTCATGACTAGTGCAATTATCATTAGTATCACGAGTATTCATAGAAGAAACAGTAACAACATTGCAATCATGCTCATCACTCAAGGTTTTAATGCCACATATTTTGTTAAATTCTTCTTCTAACACCTTGGCACTATTTTATGATCCATCATTTTCACGAAAGACATTGTAAAGGTGAAGCATATGAGGCAACCTAAACTCCATTTTTTTGTATTTTCATTTTTATGAATCAAACTAGTGAAAAACAACAAAGTAAAAGATTTAATTGCAAGATCTAAAGATATACCTTCAAGCACTCACATCCCCGGCAACGACGCCAAAAAAGAGCTTGATGTCTACTACACAACTTTATTCTTGTAGACTCTGTTGGGTCTCCAAGCGTAGAGTTTTGTAGGACAGTAGCAATTTTCCCTCAAGTAGATGACCTAAGATTTATCAGCCTGTGGGAGGTATAGGATGAATATGGTCTCTCTCAAATAACCCTGCAATCAAATACACGAAATCTCTTGTGTCCCCAACACACCCAATACAATGGGAAATTGTATAGGTGCACTAGTTTCGCGAAGAGATGGTGATACAAGTGTAGTATGGATAGTAGAAATACGTTTTTATAATCTGAATAAATAAAAACCGCAAGGTAGAAAGTGGCAAACAACGCGCAAAATGGTATATTAATGCTTGTAAATAAGGCCTAGGGTTCATACTTTCACTAGTGCAATCTCCCAAGAGTGCTAACATAATTGAATCATATAATCATCCCTCAACGTGCGATAAAGAATCACTCCAAAGTTCCTATCTACCGGATAACATAAGATGAAATTGTTGTAGGTAGTAAACCACCTCAAAGTTATTCTTTTCGACCAATCTATTGGACTATTCCTATAAGTGTCACAAACAGCCCTAGAGTTCATACTAAATAATACCATATGATATGCATCAATCAACCCTAATGTAACCTAGATACTCCAATGTCACCACAAGTATCCGTGGGTTAATTATTCAACATGCATCAAACAATTTCAGATTCATCATATTCAATCCAACACAAAGAACTTCAAAGAGTACTGATGCATCTGCAATCTATACCTATACTAATTAGGCACTCTCTACAAATTCTCACATTAATCAGTAATTAGGAGCCGTTAATCTAGCGGGACCAAGTATTCACGGTGTAGATCCTTTGATAAGATAAAAAAACGTTTTTCAATCTCACTAAAAAAAGGAAACGTTTTCCCATCTGATTCACCCCAATATAACGAGTCCTACTCCTATTAACCCTCTTTCTTCCCCTCTCTCTCTCTCCTAAAACAACCACGCCGCCGTCGTTCGTGGCCGTGGTGACCTGATCGACGGGTGCAAGTCTCCTATCGCCCCTACTCTCATGCGCGAGGGATTCCTCTTGGTAGCTGCGTTCCCAGATCAAGGGCAGTACTACTGGTCAAGGTGCTGGTAGGCTTTGTTCGTGGTCTCCTTGGCTCTCCTCCCCTCGCTTGGATTTCTTCAACAAATCGGAAAAAATCAATAGTGAAACCGGTTGACCTCTTCTTTGTCTCGGGTATGCGCTTCTTCCCTGATATTTGCATCTACCTAGCTTGCCTTTCTAACTCTGCTAATCCCATCAATTAGCTGATTACGTTTCAATCTGCTATGGCTTGCTTAATTAGGGATGCACGTATGTACAAGAAAAGCTCTACCATGAGGTTATTGGTCAATGGAGATGTGGACTATTCTTCTGCTGGGCGCTGTCATGGATGATAGCATCAACCTCGGTAAATAAACTCTCTCTCTCTCTCTCTCTCTCTCTCTCTCTCTCTCTCTCTCTCTCTCTCTCTCTCTCTCTCTCTTATCGACATATATGGCCTGTGCTCTGACCCATAAGATCATGCAACAACGCAACAGATCTTCATCTACTTCAGTCTTCATATGTCACGTGCCACAACTAAACTCAATCTCTCGCGTCCCCTCTCTCTGTTTATACATGCCTTTGTATGGTTTCGCCTCACTGTCTGTGCCTATACAGTGGCCATCCCAAGAATCCATCAAGACCACATTCCACTTCCTTCAAGACTGAAAGTGCAGAATTGATAAATCAATCAGCTGGTACAACATGTGAAGAAGCAAGCATCCAGGAAAGTTATGATATATATCATGTAATTTGATCAGATCAAATACTGTAATCATGCAATGCTTGGACGAGAAAACAACTCGATTATGAGTGTTGTTTCTCCTTAATAGGGTATACATTATTTTTTACTTATTTTCTCAAGTATACATGGACTGCCGCACCAGATTAGTAGACCAGTGATCTACCGTTGGCCCACCACCGGAGTTGCCCGCGTCGATGAATCGGCAGTTTTTGACAGAAAAAAAATCTGCAGTTATGTAGCATCGACATTTGTCCCATATGTGTCCAACTATGGGTACATACACAAACGAGATTTACAGAACAACTTTACCTTGACCGCTGGATGCATGGGTAATCAAAGCATATGGTGACACATGAGATCTTAATGATGAAGATGCAGATGTTCAAGGCTCTCACAACATCTGTGTATCCTACTGATCCATTTATTTCCATGCTTCTTTTTATCCTTTCACTCCTCAATCCCCTGCCAGAAAGAGTTCAGTAGAAGACGAAGTGTGTGGCCCATCCCGCATGGTTTAAATGTGCAGTGGAGGCATGGAGCTAGCTAGCACATGTGGTGTGGCAAGGCTTCTACGGGGCTGGGCAAACGCTTCCTATGCACTGGACCAATTCTGAATCAGTGAAGACTCTATATAACTCAGGTGGACATGATGGTACATTTTGGCTCCACTAATGTGGTTAGTTTATGTTTGATTGTAGCTGCTGTTGCCACAGGTTGTTGACAGATTTGCCGTCTATTTTGTCTATAGTAAATTAGGCAACTGTTTAAGTCTTAGAGACGAGTACCTGTTCGGCTCTTTGTCACATTGTACTAGACCATGCTAGACAGATGAAGATTTACGATATATATTTTAGGATATTCAAGTTGTTTGGAATTCAGTTTCTTGATCTTCCACGTCAGTAAATTAGTTGCAATTTGCTGGAAAACGTGCTGGCCGCCCAAGGAATTGGAGCATCAATAAAGGTTATTGCAAGTGTGAAACGAGACCAGCAGACTTACCAGTTCATTACCACGGAGTACATGTTAACATTGATCAGATCTTCCCTATCTAGAAAATGTGAGGGGTTGTGTTGCGGTCTGGCTGTCTACCCATCTCCCTAAATACAAGTTCTAGGAAAAACTTCTCCTTTGTATTATATCCAATGCAGCCAGGCTGATGGTTCAGTTAACGTTTGCATATGCAGAGTCCAGATTCTAATACAGTTGTATGTGAGCCATAAACTACTGCAAAGCATATATAAGATATAGTAATTGGCGCTGTGCCTTAGAACAAAGAAAAATATACTTCGAAAATATATGGCGTTTCCTCAAGAAAACTGTAATCGCCTTTTTGATTGGAAAAAATATATCTTATATTATAATAAATCTAACCTTTGGTATGCCCGCCCATATTTTTTATGCTATGGTCTTTTTCTCTCCATCATTAGCACTCGGTTATGCCATATAAGTTTAATGAAAGGCACGATTTTATTGTGGTAGGTACTAACAGTCCCTTCTATACCAAAGAAAAACATGTGTACCTTACATAATTTTCATGTGCATGCATGTATGGTGTTTTCAACCAATTTGCTTTTTTTTCTAGCAGAAAACGGGGCCAGGGAGAAAGGAAACGGAAGTTGTTTTGATGTTACATGGACTTATAGTTACTTCTGTGTTTTAGTCACGACCATGCATGTGGGGGTCTATCAAAACAAGTTCATGTATTCTAACATCTCTATCATTAGATATAGTTATACCGCATGGTGTTAGGTATTATTATTTTACTCATTCTGAGTAGTGTAATTAACTCGATTTTTGTTGCCAGCTGATTTCAATCCCTGCACGGGCTAGCGATATTAAAATGAGCATGGTGATTCTTTCAAATAAACCTCCAAAAATAAATATACGAGAAATATCTTTGGCCTTTGATTATTACTGAAATGTTAGAAGGTTCTTAAACGTTCATAGTATCAAAGGAGAATATGTTCCATTTATGAATTCCTGGATCATTTTTTCTACTAGCTCTAACTGGTACTATTCAATATCTTGAGGGCTAGATTGCTTGCTTGACACACACAACTTTTCCTATTGTCTTTTCTTTACAACTGCTGATTGTCTTCTCTTAGAACTTATTACACTAAATTTATTCAACTGTAACTTGCCCTTTTCTATATGTGTGTGTTCTTGCTCTGTTCATGCGGGGTATAGCATGGCATCATGAATAATTTTGGATTGCATCCATTCTTTGCAATACAGATATGATATTGTATTGTGGTGTATTTACAATTGTATGACTGATTTTTTAATAAATAGTTGATTTTCAGTAGTTTTTATTCTACTCAATGGTGTGATTTTTCCATGGAAAATACACTTTCAATTTTTAGTGTGGAATGTTCTTTTTCAGGGAAATCAAACATTTGATTAATGTTATTATGATACTCCTGGTTGTTGAACACATTAAACAGGAGAATCATTTGTCGATACAAAAATTAGCCACACACACACGTTTATAGTTAGTTCTTTGTCTCACTCGCAGACATGCATGTGGGGGTCCATTATAATAAGTTCTCCTGTTGTATTTTAACTTTACTTTCATGAGATATATTTCTACGGCACGGTGGGCGGCATTGTATCTTTTTCATTTTGATGAAGGTCATTAGTTAGATTGTTTTTGCCAACTGATTTCAATCCCTGTATGAAGGATTGATTTTATTATGACTGGTATACTAAGTGATTAAGAAGCTGATGTTAGACTTTATGGAATCGTTCATGTACCATATTTAGGAACTAGCACTAATGTACTGTTCTAGATCTTGAGGAGTAGATTACTTGGCTACTTCACTCATTTGCTGCCGTTGTTATTGCATAGAACTTCTTATTTCTCTTAATTTGTTCAAATGTAGCTTGCCCTTTTCTGCATGGTATTGTTCTTGCTCTGTTGGCGCAGTTGTTAGTGCGAGATTAGAGAAGGGCACAATGAATACTTTGGGCTTGCATGCTTTCTTCGCAACAGAGATATGACACTGTATTTTGATTTATTTGCTTTTGTATGACTGAGTTTGTCAGGAGTATTTGATTTTGCCTTGGATATATCTTTTCATTTTAATTTTCTCTGCTTGGATTAGATCAATAATTCCCATTCAAGTTTTAGTGAGAGAGTAAATATTCATTTGATTAATGTTATTATCATACTTCACATGGCTTTACAACTATGTACAACTATGCCACAATTGGAAAATCATGAGTAAATACAGAAAAACGATCCAGGAATCAACCAATGGAACATAATTCCCTTTGACACTATGAGTATTTAGGAACTTATGATGTTTTCAAGAATAATGAAAGGCCATTCCAAAGATATTGCTAACCTTTATTTCTTTTTGAATATTTATTATTTGAAAGAATCATCATGCTCTTTTTAATATAGCTAGCCCGTGCAACCGCACGGGTTGACGACTAGTGTATTTATAATTTTTTATTGTTCCATGCTATTATATTATCATTCTAGGATACTTTTTAAGCATTTACTTGCTCTTTTATATTATTTTTGAGCACTAACCTATTAACCCAGTGCCAAGTGCCAGTTGCTATTTTCTGCATGTTTTTGGCTTTTCAGGAATACTGTACCAAACGAAGTCCAAATACCCTGAAACTTCTTGATGAATTTTTCTGGACAAAAATAAGACCTGGAAGCTTCGGAGGAAGACCGGAGAGCACACGAGGTGCCCCCAAGCCAACAGGGCGCGCCCAGGGGGGTGGTCGCGCCCTGATGGCTTGGGCCACCTCCCCGCTCTCCTGGCCCTGATCTCTGGTCTATAAGTTCACATATATCCCAAAAACCCCAGGGAGCATCCCGAAACACTTTTTCCGCCGCCGCAAGTCTCTGTTCCGCCGTGTGCCCATCTGGAGCCCTATTCCGGTGCCCTGCCGGAGGGGGGGATCAGTCACGGAGGGCCTCTACATCAACCTTGCTGCTCCCATGGTGAAGTGTGAGTAGTTCAGTGATACGTCTCCAACGTATCTATAATTTTTGATTGTTCTATGCTGTTATATTATCATTCTTGGATGTTTTATAATCATTTTATAGCAACTTTATATCATCTTTTGGGACTAACATATTGACATAGTGCCCAGTGCCAGTTGCTGTTTTTTGCTTCTTTTTTACTTTGCAGAATATCAGTACCAAACGGAGTCCAATTGCCATGAAACTTTTTGGAGATTATTTTTGAACCAGAAGACAACTTGTGAGCCAAGGAAGCACCTGGGAGGAGGCCCATGGGGCCCACAATACACCAGGGCGCGCCAGAGGCCCCCAACGCGCCCTGATGTATCGTGGGGCCCACGGAGGTCTTTTCCACCGCCTCTCAGCTCTATAAATTCTCAGAAATTTCAGAAACCCTAAAGGAGTCGACGAAGTACACTTACAGCCGCCGCAAGTTCCAGAACCACGAGATCCAATCTAACACCATCACGGAGGGGTTCATCATCCTCATTGGTGCCTCTCCGATGATGCGTGAGTAGTCCACCATAGACCTACGGGTCCGTAGGCAGTAGCTAGATGGCTTTCTCTCTCTCTCTCTCTTTTGATTCTCAATACATTGGTCTCTTGGAGATCTATTTGATGTAATGACTTTTTGCGGTGTGTTTGTTGGGATCCGATGAAGTTTGAGTTCATGATCAGTTTCTATCCATGAATATTATTTGAGTCTTCTTTGATCTCTTATATGCATGATTATTTATAGCCTCGTGTTTCTTCTTTGAATCATTGGTTTAGTTAAGCCAACTAGATAGATTTTTCTTGCCATGGGAAGAGGTGCTTTGTGATGGGTTCGATCTTGCGGTGTCCTCTCCCAGTGACAGAAGGGGCAGCGAGGCACGCATATATCGTTGCTATTAAGGATAACAAGATGGGGTCTATTCCTACATGAATAGATCTTGTCTACATCATGTCATCATTCTTATTCCATTACTCTGTTTCTCCATGAACTTAATACACTAGATGCATGCTGGATAGCGGTTGATGTGTGGAGTAATAGTAGTAGATGCAGAATCATTTCGGTCTACTAATCTTGGACGTGATGCCTAGATATTGATCATTGCCTTGGATATCATCATGATTATTTGATCTTCTATCAATTGCCCAACAGTAATTTATTTACCCACCGTGTGCTGTACTCAGGAGAGAAGCCACTAGTGAAATCTACGGCCCTCGAGTCTATCTTTTTAATATTTTGCTTTCCGATCTATCTTTTTCCGCATTTGTTTTCAAATCTATTATTCCAAAAACCCAAAAATACCTTGCTGCACTTTTTATTTGCTTCTTTTATTTTGTGTTCTTGTGAGATCTATTTATCCAATCTCATACAAACTAATATATCTTTTACCGTGGAGAGATTGACAACCTCTCTTACGCGTCGGGTTGAAAGTATTTGTTCTTTGTGTGCAGGTACCGTTTACATAGTGTTGCTTGGTTCTCCTACTGGTTCGATAACCTTGGTTTCATAACTGAGGGAAATACTTACCGTAGTTGTGCTGCATCATCCCTTCCTCTTTGGGGAAATATCGACGTGGTCTTAAGCCACGTCAAAGGAATTTCTGGCGCCGTTGCCGGGGAGACACCATCAACATCTATCAGGTTCCTAATCACAGATCTCATCTCCTTGCAATTTACATTATTTGCCATTTGCCTCTCGTTCTCCTCTCCCCCACTTCACAAAAATTTGTCGTTTTATTCGCCCTCTTTTTCGTTTGCCTTTTTCTTGTCAGATCTCTTGTTTGCTTGCAATCTTGTTTGCGTAGTCACGATGACTCAAGAAAATAACAAATTATGTGATTTTTTCAATACCAATAATAATGATTTTATTAGTACTCCGATTGCTCCTCCCGCCACTAGTGCGGAGTCTTGTGATATTAATGCCGCTTTGTTGAATCTTGTCATGAAAGAGCAATTTTTCGGTACTCCTAATGAGGATGCCGCGTCCCATCTAAACACATTCGTAGAATTGTGTGATATGCAAAAGGAAAAATATGTGGACAATGATATAGTGAAGTTGAAATTATTTCCTTTCTCTTTGCGGGATCGTGCATAAATTTGGTTTTCTTCTTTGCCTCGCAATAGTATAAATTCTTGGGATAAGTGCATTGATGTTTTTATTACTAAGTATTTTCTGCCCGCGAAAATTATTTCCCTTAGAACTCAAATCATGAATTTTAAGCAACTTGTGCATGAACATGTTGCACAATCTTGGGAAAGAATGAAATTGATGCTAAGAAATTGTCCTACTCATGGTCTAAATCTTTGGATGATCATACAAAACTTTTATGCGGGATTGAATTTTGTCTCTAGAAATCTTTTAGATTCCGCCGTGGGTGGTACTTTTATGGAAATTACTTTGGGTGAAGCTACTAAATTGCTAGATAATATTATGTCAAATTATTCACTATGGCATACTGAAAGAGCACCTACTAGTAAAAAAGTTAATTCGGTTGAAGAAATTAGTACTTTGAGTGAAAAAGTTGATGCTCCTATGAAGTTGGTTGCTAGTAAAAATTCTCCCATTGATCTTAATGATGTGCGTTTGTCTACTTCGATTGAGCAAAATAGTGATTCCGTAGATGTGAATTTCATCTCGCAAAACAATTTTAATAACAATTCTTATTGAGGTAATTTTAATCCTAGGCCTTTTCCTGGAAATTCCTCTAACAATTATGGTAATTCCTATGGTAATTCTTCTTACAATAATAATAGGAACCCCTATGATCTTGAGAGTAATATTAAAGAATTTATCAATGCTCAAAAAGTTTTCAATACTACGATAGAAGAACAATTGAATAAGATTGATGATATGTCTAGAAGCATTCATAGAATTTCCCATGATGTAGAAAATCTCAAGTTGAAAGCTTTTTCACCTAAGATTGATGAATCAATTAAAGATTTATATGTTTCTATGGATGAAAGTATGAAAAGAACCGCTATGCTTAGAGCTAAAAGAGAATTTCTAGAAAGCGTTTTCTAGTGATTGCTTTCATAAAAATGATGAAGATCTTAAAGTGATTAGTGTTTCTTCTATTGATTCCTTGTTTAGTAATATTAAAATTTATGATAAAGGGACTGAAGAAGAGTCAACTTTAGTTAGAAGGCGTCCCAATGATTTGGAGGGTGAAAATCTTGATGAAAGTGGGTTTGAAGAGGTCAAAACTTTAACTAGTGATGTGTCCACTGTTTTGGATTGCAAAGACTTTAATTATTATAGTTTCTCTTTGATTGAATGTATTTCTTTGTTACAATACATGGTAAATTCACCCCATGCTTATGAACAAAATAGAGCTTTTACTAAACATATTGTTGATGCCATGATGAAATCTTTTGAAGAAAAATTGGAGTTAGAGGTTTCAATTCCTAGAAAATTACATGATGAGTGGGAACCTACCATTAAAGTCAAGATAAAAAATTATGAGTGCTTTGCTTTATGTGATTTGGGTGCTAGTGTTTCCACAATTCTGAAATCTCTATGTGATGTGCTTCGTCTTACCAATATTGAAGAATGTTCTCTTAATTTGCACTTGGCGGATTCTACTATTAAAAAGCCTTTGGGAAGAATTAATGATGTTATTATTCTTGCAAATAGGAACTATGTGCCCATAGATTTTATTGTTCTTGATATTGATTGCAATCCGTCTTGTCCCATTATACTTGGTAGACCATTTTTACGCACTATAGGTGCCATGATTGATATGAAAGAAGGCAATATTAAATTTCAATTTCCACTAGGAAAGGGTATGGAACACTTCCCTCGAAAAAGAATTAAGCCACCATATGAATCAATCATGAGAGCATCCTATGGAGCAAAAACTAAAGATGACAACACTTGAATCTATGCATTATGCCTAGCGCTTGTTGGGAGGCAACCCAATGATATAAAATTTATTTTTACCTTTTTATTTCTGTTCTTGAGTGTTGACACAATTATGATACTGTTATGATTGTGTTTTTATGTTTTAATTAGTGTTTGTGCCAAGTAAAGCCTTTGGGATGACTCACAAGATGAGTAGAAACTATGCTAAATCTGAAACAGAAACTTTGACTCCAGTGCAAGAATTTTCATTTTTTACTGGGGCGTGATAATGATCTGAAATTTTAACACAGTATTTATATACAAATTCTTTACGTTTTACTATTTTTTAAGAATTTTTTGAGTGACAGAAGTATGGTTAGAGTACAGATTAGTACAGACTGTTCTGTTTTCGTTGCATTGTGTGCTTATTTTTATGAATCTATGGTTTGTATTGGAGGGTATAAGCCATGGTAAAGTTAGAATACAGTAGGTATAATGCAATAATAAAATATGAATGGGTTTGCAACAGTACTTAGAGTGGTGATTTGCTTTATTATACTAACGGATCTCACGAAGGTATTGTTGAGTTTTGTGTGATTGAAGTTTTCAAGTTTTGGGTGAGATCACGATGGATGAAGGAATAAGGAGTGAAAAGAGCCTAAGATTGGGGATGCTATGGCACCCCAAGATAATATCCAAGAAGAAACAAGCAACTAAGCTTGGGGATGCCCCGAGTGGCATCCCCTCTTTCTTCTAACGACCATCGGTATTTTACTTGGAGCTATATTTTTATTCGTCACATATCATGAGTTTTGCTTGGAGCGTCTTGTATTATATGAGTCTTTGCTTGATTTGATTTTTAGTTTGTCACAAGTATCCTTGATGGACACACCTATTTGGGAGACCCAAAATTATGCTATGATTTGTTAGAATTGCTCTATATGCTTCACTTAAATTTTTTGAGCTATGGAATTGCTCTAGTGCTTCACTTATATATTTTTGAGTATGGTGTGCTTTAAATTTTTGAAGAAATGCTCTCATGCTTCACTTAGATTAATTTGAGAGTTAGTAAATTTTGAAGAAATACTCTCATGCTTCACTTAGATTAATTTGACAGTTAGTAAATTTTGAAGAAATTCTCTCATGCTTCACTATATTATTTTGAGAGATGAAATTTTTATGCTCATGTTCTTCACTTAAATTTATTTGAGCTTGTCAAAAGCAATGGCAATATATGAAACTAGTCCCAAAGTGATAGATATTCAAGAGGGATATAATAAAAACTTTCATGAAGATCATTGGACAAATTAAACTTGATTCCTTGTAATAGTTTGAGACATGATGATAGTAATATGTGAGTCATGTTGGTGAGTAATTATGCTTTAGTAAAAATATTGGTGTTAAGGTTTGTGATTCCCTATGCAAGCACGAAAGTAAATAGTTATGCAATGAAATTACATCCTACTTATGATGCATTATTAGGTGTTAGTTATGCTTAATGCCCGTTTATGTGAATTTTTGTTTCTTGGTTGGTTGCTTCTCAATCTATTTGTTAGCCTCCACTTGTACTAAGTAGAAATACTACTTGTGCATCCAAAATCCTTAAACCCAGTTTTACCATAGGAGTCAACCATACCTACCTATATGCGGTATTTCCATGCCGTTCCAAGCAAATTTGTATGTTCCATCTCTAATTTTCAAAATGAATTTCCTTTTTGTGTGCTCGTACCGCTCATGAAGCGGTAGGGGGTGTCCAATATTTTTTCATGCTAGATGTGTTATTCTCAAGATGAGTGTTTATTCACTTGTCATTGCATGAGAGTACAACGGTAATAGGGATGCCCAGTCCCGAAATGAAAAAGAAATTTTACTTTATGTTGTCAAATAATAAATTCCTTGGAAAGTGTTGGTATGGAAGGCAACCGTGGATACGGCTAGCCATGGATTCTGAAAGAATGGTAGAAAAAGGAATAAACTTTATTTTATGTTTGGGAACCGCCTATGATTTAGCATGGAAAGTATTGAGAACTACTCGGTCGTTTTCGTTGACAGGAAAGGCATGCCACCCAAAATATTTTTCTCTCAATTTAAGGTTTGAGCTCTGGCATGTTGGGGAACGTTGCATGGGAAACAAAAAAATTCCTACGCTTCACCAAGATCAATCTAGGAGATAACCATCTACGAGAGGAGAGATTGCATCTACATACCCTTGTAGATCGCTAAGCGGGAAGCGTTAAGAAACGCGGTTGGTGTAGTCGAACGTCTTCGTGATCCAATCACGATCCGTCCCGCGATCCAATCTTTATCCGTTCCGATCTAGCGCCGAACGGACGGCACCTCCGCATTCAGCACACGTACAACTCGATGATGTCTCCGCCTCCTTGATCCAGCAAGCGAGGGCGGAGAGGTAGATAAGTTCTCCGATAGCACAACGGCGTGGTGGCGGTGGTGGTGGAGCAATCTCAGCAGGGCTTCACCAAGCGCTGCCGCAGATGCATTTTCGGTGGAGAAACAGATCTAGGGAGAGAGGGAGGGCTGCACCTATGCCTTGGGGTGTGGCTGCCCTCCCTCTCCCTCTCTATTTATAGGAGGAAGGGGACGGTGGGCCGGGTGCAGACCTAGCCCCTCCTCCAAGGAGGGGTTCGGCCGACTTGGGGGGAGGAGTCCTCCTTCCACAAGGGAGGTGGGAACCCTAGGGAGGAGTCCCTCCCCTCCAAAGCACCACCACCTTTTTTCCCTTTCGGCGCATGGGCCCTTATGGGGTCGGCTGCCCATGCCCACCAGGGGCTGGTGCGCCACCTCTTGGGCCCATGTGGCCCTGGGGGTGGGTGGGCCCCTCCCGGTGGACCCCCGGAACCCTTTCGACACTCCCGGTACACTACCGGAAACACCCGAAACTTTTTCGGAACCCGAATACCACTTTCCTATATAAAAATATTTACCTCCAGACCATTCCGGAACTCCTCGTGATGTCCGGGATCTCATCCGGGACTCCGAACAACCTTCGGTCACCAACATACATAACTCAATAATACTGAAACGTCACCGAACGTTAAGTGTGCAGACCCTGCGGGTTCGAGAACTATGTAGACATGACCGAGACACCTCTATGGTCAATAACCAATAGCGGGACCTGGATGCCCATATTGGTTCCTATATATTCTACGAAGATCTTTATCGGTCGAACCACGATGTCAAGGATTCAGACAATCCCGTATGCAGTTCCCTTTGTCCATCGGTATGCTACTTGCCCGAGATTCGATCGTCGGTATCTCCATACCTAGTTCAATCTCGTTACCGACAAGTCTCTTTACTCGTTCCGTAATACAAGATCCCATGGCTAACTCTTTAGTCACTTTGCTTGCAAGCTTCTTGTGATGTTGTATTACCGAGAGGGCCCAGAGATACCTCTCCGTCATACGGAGTGACAAATCCCAGTCTCGATCCACACCAACCCAACAGACACCCTCGGAGATACCTGTAAAGCACCTTTATAGTCACCCAATTACGTTGCGACGTTTGATACACACAAGGTACTCCTCCGGTGTCAGTGAGTTGCATGATCTCATGGTCATAGGAACAGATACTTGACACGCAGAAAACAATAGCAACAAACTCGACACGATCATAGGCTACGTTCATAGTTTGGGTCTTGTCCATCACATCATTCTCCTAATGATGTGATCCCGTTATCAAATGACAACTCATGTCTATGGCCAGGAAACCTTGACCATCTTTGATCGACGAGCTAGTCTAGTAGAGGCTCACTAGGGACATAGTGTTATCTATGTATCCACACATGTATCTGAGTTTCCGATCAATACAATTCTAGCATGGATAATAAACGATTATCATGAACAAGGAAATATGATAATAACTAATTTATTATTGCCTCTAGGGCATATTTCCAACAGTCTCCCACTTGCACTAGAGTCAGTAATCTAGTTCACATCATCATGTGATTAACACCCAATGAGTTCTGGGGTTTTATCATGTTTTGCTTGTGAGAGAGGTTTTTAGTCAACAGGTCTGCAACATTCAGATCCGTGTGCACTTTGCAAATCTTATGTCATACTGGAGATGCTGCTACCATGCTCCACTTGGAGCTATTCCAAATGGTGCTCCACTATACGTATCCGGATTGCTTCTCAGAGTCATCCGGATTGGTGTCAAAGCTTGCATCGACGTAACTCTTTACGACGAACTCTTTATCACCTCCATAATCGAGAAATATTTCATCAGTCCTCAAGTTACTAAGGATAATTTTGACCGCTGTCCAGTGATCCACTCCTGGATCACTCGTGTACCCCTTGACAGACTCATGGCAAGGCACACACCAGGTGCGGTACACAGCATGGCATATGACGTGGCTTGAGACTGCGTCGGTATTTCCCCAAAGAGGAAGGGATGATGCAGCACAGCGATGGTAAGTATTTCCCTTAGTTATGAAACCAAGGTTATCGAACCAGTAGGAGGATCACCACCACCCAATAAGCAGCACCTAGACACAAACAACAAATACTTGCAACCCGACGCGAAAGAGAGGTTGTCAATCTCTCTACGGTAATGAGATAGATTAGGTAGTGATAGATAGGAGAGATAGATCTCTCAAGAACACAAATAAAAAGAGTAAATATGAGGCAATATATTTTTGGGTTTTTGGTTTTGTAGATCTGAAAACAAAGAGTGCAAAAACGTAGATCGGAAAGCAATATGATGGAAAAGTAGACCCGGGGGTCGTAGGGTTCACTAGTGGCTTCTCTCATGAGTATAGCGCACGGTGGGTGAACAAATTACTGTTGGGCAATTGATAGAAAATCGAATAATCATCACGATATCCAAGACGATGATCATTATATAGGCATCACGTCCAAGATAGATAGACCGACTCCTGCCTGCATCTACCTCTATTACTCCACACATCGACCGCTATCCAGCATGCATCTAGTGTATTACGTTCATGGAAAAACGGAGTAATGCAATAAGAACGATGACATGATGTAGACAAGATCTATTCATGTAGGAATAGACCCCATCTTGTTATCCTTAATAGCAACGATACATGCGTGTCTTGCTGCCCCTTCTGTCACTGGGAAAGAACACCGCAAGATCGAACCCATCACAAAGCACCTCTTCCCATGGCAACAAAACTCGATCTAGTTGGCCTAACTAAACCAAAGATTTGAAGAAGAAATACGAGGCTATAAGAAATCATGCATATAAGAGATCAAAGAAGACTCAAATAATATTCATGGATAGAAACTGATCATGAACTCAAAATTCATCGGATCCCAACAAACACACAGCAAAAGTTTACATCAAATAGATCTCCAAGAGACCATTGTATTGAGAATAATAAGAGAGAGAGAAGAAGCCATCTAGCTACTTCCTACGGACCCGTAGGTCTATGGTGGACTACTCACGCATCATCGGAGAGGCACCTATGAAGAAGATGAACCCCTCCGTGATGGTGTTTAGATTGGATCTCGCGGTTCTGGAACTTGCGGCGGCTGGAATTGTGTTTCGTCGACTCCCCTAGGGTTTTCCGAATATTTGAGAATTTATAGGCATCAGAGGCGGTGCTGAAGGGGGTTGAGGAGGTCACAACCCATCAGGGCGCACCGGGGCCCCCTGGCGCGCCCTGGTGGGTTCTGCTCTCCACAGCCCACCTCTCCGGTAGTTGTTTGACCCACTGGGTGTCTTCTGGTCTAGAAAAAATCTCCAAAAAGTTTCGTCGCAATTGGACTCCGTTTGGTATTGATTTTCTGCGAAGTAAAAAACAAGCAAAAACAACAACTGGCACTTTGGCACTATGTCAATAGGTTAGTCCCAAAAAAATGATATAAAGTTGTTATAAAATGATTGCAAAACATCCAAGAATGATAATATAACAACATGGAACAAACAAAAATTATAGATACGTTGGAGACGTATCAGCATCCCCAAGCTTAATTCCTACTCGTCCTCGAGTAGGTAAATGATATAAACAGAATTTTTGATGTGGAATGTTGCCTAACATGTTCATCACATTCTTTTCTTTTATATAGCATGGGCATTTGGACTTATAATGATTCAAAGCTATAGTCTAGTTTTAACATAATGACTTCAATACTCAAACATGTCAACAAGCAACCATGTCTTTCAAAATATCAACACTAAAGAAAGTTATCCCTAGCCCATCATGCTCAATCATTGATCCATTCATGAAACACACTCAAATATTAGCTATGCCCAATGCTCAAGTACCATCATAGTGCCCCCTAGTTGGTGCTTATAAGAGAAGATGGAGACTCAAAGCAAAAAAATTGCATAAAGTAAATAGATAGGCCCTTCGCAGAGGGAAGTAGGGATTTGTAGAGGTGCCAGAGCTCAAGGTTTAAAATTGAGAGAGAGAAAATATTTTGGGTGGCATGCTTTTCTTGTCAACGAAAACGAAAAAGTAGTTCACAATACTTTCCATGCTAGATATATCATAGGCGGTTCCAAAACGAAAAATAAAGGTTATTCCTTTTTCCACCAAACTTTCACTTTCCATGGCGGGCCGTATCCACGGTTGCCTTCCATACCAACACTTTCCAAGGAATTTATTATTTGACAACATAAAGTAAATATTTGTTTCTTTTTCATTTCGGGAATGGGCATCCCTATTACCGCCGCACTCTCGTGCAATGACAAGTGAATAAACACTCATCTTGAGAATAACACATCTAGCATGGAAAAATATTGGACACTCCCCACCGTTTCATGAGCGGTACGAGCACACAAAAGAGAAAATTTACTTTGAAAATTTAGAGATGGCACATACAAATTTGCTTGGAACGGCATGGAAATACCGCATATAGGTAGGTATGGTGGACTCATAAGGAAAAACTTGGTTTAAGGATTTTGGATAAACAAGTAGTATTTCTACTTAGTACAAATGAAGGCTAGCAAATAGATTGGGAAGCAACCAAACCAAAAAACGAAAAATCACATAAGTGAGCATTGTACATAACTAACACCGAATAATGCACCACAAGTAGGATGTAACTTCATTGCATAACTATTGACTTTCGTGCATGCATAGGGAATCACAAACCTTAACACCAATATTCTTACTAAGCGTAATTACTCATTAACATGACTCACATATTACTATCATCATGTTTTAAAACTATTAAAAGGAATCAAGTTTAATTTGTCCAATGATCTTCATGAAAGTTTTTATTATATCCTCCTTGGATATCTATAACTTTGGGACTAGTTTCATATATTGCCATTGCTTTTGGCAAGCTCAAACAAATTTAAGTGAAGCACAAGAGCATAAAGATTTCATCTCTCAAAAAGGTATAAGTGAAGCATGAGAGGATTTATTCAAAATTTACTAAGTCTCAAATTAATCTAAGTGAAGCATGAGAGTATTTCTACAAAAGTTTCCAAGCACACCGTGCTCAAAAAGATATAAGTGAAGCACTAGAGCAATTCTATAGCTCAGAAAGTTTAAGTGAAGCACATAGAGCAATTCTAACAAATCATAGCATGGTTTGGCTTTCTCAAATAGGTGTGTCCAGCAAGGATACAAAGGAAAAACTAACAAACAAAGCAAGCAAATATACAAGACGCTCCAAGCAAAACACATGATATGTGACGAATAAAAATATAGCTCCAAGTAAAATACCAATGGTCGTTAGAAGAAAGAGGGGATGCCACTCGGGGGCATCCCCAAGCTTAGTTGCTTGTTTCTCTTTGGATATATCTTGGGTGTGCGGTACCATCCCCAAGCTTAGGCTTTTGCTACTCCTTATTCCTTCATCCATCATGATCTCACCCAAAACTTGAAAACTTCAATCACACAAAACTCAACAAAATGTTCCTGAGATCCGTTAGTTTAAGAAAGCAAATCACTACTTTAGGTACTGTTGCAAACCCATTCATATTTTGTTATTGAATTAGACCTACTGTATTTTAACTTTACCATGGCTTATACCCCAATACAAACCATAGATTCATCAAAACAAGCACACAATGCAACGAAAACAGAATCTGTCTTAAACAGAACAGTCTGTAGTAATAGGTAATCTACCCATACTTCTGTAACTCTAAAAATTCTGAAAAATTAGTACAACATAAGGAATTTGTATAGAAACACTGTGTTAAAATTTCAGCTCAAGATCACGTTCCAGAAAAAAATTAAAATTCATATTCTGGATGCAAAGTTTCTGTTTCAGATTCAGCATCACTTCTACTCATCCTATGAATCATCCTAACGGTTCTACTTGACACAAACACTAAATGAACCATAAAAACACAATCATAACAGATGCATAATTGTGTAAACACACAAAAACAGAAAGGAAAAAGCAAAAAATTATTTATTCATTGGGTTGCCTCCCAACAAGCGCTATCGTTTTACGCCCCTAGCTAGGCATAATGGATAGATTCAAGTATTGTCATCTTTAGTTTTGGATCTATAGGATGCCCTCATGATTGATTCATATGGTGGCTTAATTATTGTTCTAGGGAAGTGTTCCATACCCTTTCTCAAGGGAAATTGAAAACTAATATTGCCTTCTTTCATATCAATCACGGGACCTATAGTGCGTAAAAATGGTCTACCAAGTATAATGGGACAAGACGGATTGCAATCAATATCAAGCACAATAAAATAAATGGGCACATAGTTCCTATTTGCAAGAATAAGAACATCATTAATTCTTCCCAAAGGCTTTTTAATAGTAGAATCCGCCAAGTGCAAATTAAGAGAGCATTCTTCAATGTTGGTAAGACCAAGCACATCACATAGAGATTTCGGAATCGTGGAAACACTAGCACCCAAATCACACAAAGCAAAGCATTCATAATTTTTAATCTTGACCTTAATGGTAGGTTCCCACTCATCATTCAATTTTCTAGGAATAGAAATCTCCAACTCCAACTTTTCTTCAAAAGACTTCATCATGGCATCAACGATATGTTTAGTAAAAGCTTTATTTTGCTCATAAGCATGGGGTGAATTCAACATAGATTGCAACAAAGAAATACATTCAATCAAAGAGCAACTATCATAGTTAAAATCTTTGCAATCCAAGATAGTGGGCACATCACTAGTTAAAGTTTTGACCTCTTCAAACCCACTTTTATCAAAAATTTCATCAAGATTTTCAGCCTCCAAATTATTGGGACGCCTTCTAGCTAAAGTTGAATCTACTTCAGTCCCTTCATTATCAATTTTAATATTACTAAACAAGGAATCAATAGAAGAAACACCAATCACTTTAAGATCTTCATCGTTTTTATAGCGGCAATCACTAGAAGACGATTTTTCTAAGAGTTCTCTTTTAGCTCTAAGCATAGCGGTTCTTTTCTTACTTTCATCCATAGAGACATATAAAGCTTTAATAGATTCATCAATCTTAGGCACAAAAGCTTTCAACTTGAGATTTTCAACATCATGAGAAATTCTATCAATGCTTCTAGACATATCATCAATCTTATTCAGCTTTTCTTCGTAGTATTGAAAGCCTTTTGCGTATTGATAAATTCTTTAATATTACTCTCAGGCTCAGAGGTGTTCCTATTATTATTGTAAGAAGAATTACCATAGGAATTACCGTAATTATTAGAGGAATTTCTAGGAAAAGGCCTAGGATTAAAATTACCTCTATAAGCATTGTTATTGAAATTGTTGCGCGAGACAAAATTCACATCTACGGATTCACTATTTTGCTCAATCAAAGTAGACAAAGGCACATCATTAAGATCAATAGGAGCATTTTTACTAGCAACCAATTTCATCAAAGCATCAACTTTATCACTCAAAGTACTAATTTCCTCTACCGAATTAACTTTTTTACTAGTAGGTGCTCTTTCGGTATTCCATTGAGAATAATTAGCCATGATATTATCTAGCAATTTAGTAGATTCACCCAAAGTAATATTCATAAAAGTACCACCCGTGGTGGAATCTAAAAGATTTCTAGAGACAAAATTCAATCCCGCATAAAAAAATTGTATGATCATCCAAAGATTCAAACCATGTGTAGGACAATTTCTTATCATCAACTTCATTATTTCCCAAGATTGGGCAACATGTTCATGCTCAAGTTGCTTAAAATTCATGATTTGCATCCTAAGGGAAATAATTAGTGATAAAAGCATCCTTGCACTTATTCCAAGAATCGTTACTATTGCGAGGCAAAGAGGAAAACCAAATTTTCGCATGATCCCGCAAGGAAAAACGAAATAGTTTCAACTTCAAAATATCATTGTCCACATCTTTTTTTCTTTTGCATATCACACAATTCTACGAACGTGTTTAGATGGGACGCGGCATCCTCATTAGGAGTACCGGCAAATTGATCTTTCATGACAAGATTCAACAAAGCGGCATTAATATCACAAGACTCCGCACTAGTGGCGAGAGGAGCAATAGGCATACTAATAAAATCATTGTTATTAGTATTGGAAAAATCACACAACTTGGTGTTTTCTTGAGTCATCGTGACTACGCAAACAAGATTGCAAGCAAGGAAGAGATCCGGCAAGAAAAAGGGCAAACAAAAAAGAGGGCGAATAAAACGGCAAATTGGTGAAGTGGGGGAGAGGAAAACGAGAGGCAAATGGCAAATAATGTAATTGCAAGGAGATGAGATTTGTGATTAGGAACCTGGTAGATGATGATGGAGTCCCCTCGGCGCCTACAATAGGCACGTAGAAAAGACCGCTTCCTCCCCGGCAATGGCGCCAGAAATTCCTTTCACGTGGCTTGAGACTGCGTCGGTATTTCCCCAAAGAGGAAGGGATGATGCAGCACAGCGACGGTAAGTATTTCCCTCAGTTATGAAACCAAGGTTATCGAACCAGTAGGAGGGTTACCACCACCCAATAAGCAGCACCTGCACACAAACAACAAATACTTGCAACCCGACGCGAAAGAGAGGTTGTCAATCTCTGTACGGTAATGAGATTGATTAGGTAGTGATAGATAGGAGAGATAGATCTCTCAAGAACACAAATAAAAAGAGTAAATATGCAGCGACATATTTTTGGGTTTTTGGTTTTGTAGATCTGAAAACAAAGAGTGCAAAAACGTAGATCGGAAAGCAATATGATGGAAAAGTAGACCCGGGGGCCATAGGGTTCACTAGTGGCTTCTCTCATGAGTATAGCGCATGGTGGGTGAACAAATTAGTGTTGGGCAATTGATAGAAAATCGAATAGTCATGACGATATCCAAGGCGATGATCATTATATAGGCATCACGTCCAAGATAGATAGACCAACTCCTGCCTGCATCTACCTCTATTACTCCACACATCGACCGCTATCCAGCATGCATCTAGTGTATTAAGTTCATGGAAAAACGGAGTAATGCAATAAGAACGATGACATGATGTAGACAAGATCTATTCATGTAGGAATAGACCCCATCTTGTTATCCTTAATAGCAATGATACATGCGTGTCTTGCTGCCCCTTCTGTCACTAGGAAAGAACACCGCAAGATCGAACCCATCACAAAGCACCTCTTCCCATGGCAAGAAAAATCGATCTAGTGGCCTAACTAAACCAAAGATTCGAAGAAGAAATACGAGGCTATAAGCAATCATGCATATAAGAGATGAAAGATGACTCAAATAATATTCATGGATAGAAAGTGATCCTGAACTCAAAATTCATCGGATCCCAACAAACACACCGCAAAAGTTTACATCAAATAGATCTCCAAGAGACCATTGTATTGAGAATCATAAGAGAGAGAGAAGAAGCCATCTAGCTACTGCCTACGGACCCGTAGGTCTATGGTGGACTACTCACGCATCATCGGAGAGGCACCTATGAAGAAGATGAACCCCTCTGTGATGGTGTTTAGATTGGATCTCGCGGTTCTGGAACTTGCGGCGGCTGGAATTGTGTTTCGTCGACTCCCCTAGGGTTTTCTGAATATTTGAGAATTTATAGGCATCAGAGGCAGTGCGGAAGGGGGCCGAGGAGGGCACAACCCATCAGGGCGCGCCGGGGCCCCCCTGGAGCGCCCTGGTGGGTTGTGCTCTCCACAGCCCACCTCTCCGGCAGTTGTTTGGCCCACTGGGTGTCTTCTGGTCCAGAAAAAAATCTCCAAAAAGTTTCGTCGCGATTGGACTCCGTTTGGTATTGATTTTCTGCGAAGTAAAAAACAAGCAAAAACAGCAACTGGCACTTTGGCACTATGTCAATAGGTTAGTCCCAAAAAAATGATATAAAGTTGTTATAAAATGATTGTAAAACATCCAAGAATGATAATATAACAACATGGAACAAACAAAAATTATAGATGCGTTGGAGACGTATCAGCATACTATATAGAGCCTACGACTAAGGCATAGGGGACGACCTTCGTCCTTTTTCTCTCTTCTACCGTGGTCGAGCTTTGAGTCTCACTCAACTTCACACCTTACAAATCAGGCAAGAACTCCTTCTTTGACTGATCCATTTTGAACTCCTTCAAAATCTTGTTAAGGTATGCACTCATTGAAAGTCTTATCAGGTGTTTTGATATATCTCTATAGATCTTGATGTCCAATATTTAAGTAGCCTTTTATCCAGGTCTTCCTTTGAAAAACACCTTTCAAACAACCTTTTATGCCTTCCAGAAATTTCTACATCATTCCCGATCAACAATATGTCATCCACATATACTTATCAGAAATTCTATAGTGCTCCCACTCACTTTCTTGTAAATACAAGTTTCTTATAAACTTTGTATAAACCCAAAAGCTTTGATCACCTCATCAAAGCATATATTCCAACTCCGAGATGCTTGCTCCAGTCCATAGAAGGATCGTTGGAGCTTGCATACCTTTTAGCATCCTCAGGACCGACAAAACCTTCTGGTTGTATCACATACAACCTTTCCTCAC
Source organism: Elymus sibiricus (assembly GCA_039707655.1). Taxonomy (NCBI): domain Eukaryota; kingdom Viridiplantae; phylum Streptophyta; class Magnoliopsida; order Poales; family Poaceae; genus Elymus; species Elymus sibiricus. The sequence continues at coordinate 447,387,056 of CM077675.1, read as the reverse complement.
GAAAACCGTTAAGGAAACTCTGTTTTGACATCCATCTGCCAGATTTCATAATCGAAAAATGCAACAACTGCTAATATAATTCCAACAGACTTTAGCATCGCTACGGGTGAGAAAGTCTCAGCGTAGTCAACTCCTTGAACTTGTCGAAAACTACTTTGCGACGAGTCGAGCTTTATAAATGGTGACATTTACCATCAGTGTTTGTCTTCTTCTTAAAGATCCATTTGTACTTAATGGCCTGCCATTCATCGGGCAAGTCTACCAAAGTCCATACTTGGTTTTCGTACATGGATCCTATCTCGGATTTCATGGCTCCTAGCCATTTGTTGGAATCTGGGCCCACTATCGCTTCTTCATAGCTCGTAGGTTCACTGTTGTCTAACAACATGACCTCCAAGACAGGATTGCCGTACCACTCAGGGGCGGTACGATTCCTTGTCAACCTACGAGGCTCGGTAGTAACTTGATCTGAAGTGTCATGATCATCATCATTAACTTCCTCTTCATTCGGTGTAGGTGCAATAGAAAACATCTTTCTGTGTCGTGCTACCATCCAACTGAAGTGACGATTTGTAGGAGATATGCCCAAGAGGCAATAATAAATGTTATTATTTATCCCCATGTTCCTAATTAAGTTTATATTCCATGCTATAACTGCAATGATTCTCGAGTCTGCAATATCCACGAGGCCCGGAGGGAAACTCATATGCACGTGTGGTATAATAAACGGTAAAATGTATTCCTAGTCTTGCCTCTAAGACTGGCTCAAGTATTGCATGATGATCCTGTTTTCCTGATCATGGGCATGGCTATGCCGGCAATTTTGAGGGCACAATGTTAGAAGAACATTTGTGTTGAATCGACCAGAATTGGTGTTATGCTATGAGATACTTTCGTCACAAGTTAATGGTTAATAACACAGAGAAGTTAATGTTTGCATAATTCATTAGACCATGAGAGTATCGAGTTTCTTCATACTTGCTTCATGAACTTTGGGGTTTGTTAAACGTCATCCGTAAATGGGTGGCTAGCTATTACGGCGGCTTACAGGTTCAAGGAAAAGTGTGTCAAGTAACTTGATAGCTCAAGATTGGGATTTTCTCCTCCGACGATGGAGAGATATCTCTGGGCCCTCTCGATGTTACGGTATCCATCATCGTCTGGCCAGACACTTTGTGATTTGATCACGGGGATGCCGGAACACGGGAACGAGAAAAGAGAACAATACCGGTAACGAGGTAACTGGCATAGTGGACAAGTTGTTGATCCACGGGGATGCCAACATGTCTCACCTCGGGTATTTGTAACATATCGCGAAGCAACAGGAATAGCACACGGCAACTGGAGGTTCACTCGAATATTCATTCGTGTGGGTATAGGGGTCAATATGGGTGTCCACGGCTCCGATGTTGATCATTGATCGGAAGGGGTTCCGGGTCATGTCTATGCTTCACCGAACCTATAGGGTCAGACGCTTAAGGGTCATCTATCTGCTGAATACTAGACAGGGAGTCTGAGAGAAAATCACCGGAAAAGTTTCGGGGACAACGGAAGAGTTCCGGAGAGAGAACACCGGAAGAGTTTTGGTAAAACCGAAAAGTTATTTCGGAGTATACCATTAAGTCAAATTGGTTGTGGCACACGCCTGGAAATTATTGGAGGGTACCAGAATTGTTCTGGTAACTTCTGAGATTTTTCAGAGACAAAAACCGGAAATGTTCCGGACTGCCGGAACCGCGTTGGTTGCTTTTCACAGATGAAAATCACTGATCTGAAAATGTTTCGGAACGTGTCCAGAATTGTTTTAGTGGGTACTGGAATTATTCTAGGACCCATAGAAATATTTTCGGATTTATCAGTCACGAAAAATTGGTTTCGTGAATAGTGAAATGCATTTATGGTTATGGTTGGAAGTTGACTTTCCACAAAATATCTTGGGGATGACATGGATGGATGTGGCTGAAATTTCAGCCCCTTCACCCCTCCTTCTCCTATAAATAGAGGTGGAGGGGGCTGCCCAAAATCATCCCTTGCTCTCATACACATGCCATAGACTTGTCTGGCTTCTCTCTCCCTCCGAGCGAAATAGTTTCGTAGAGCCAAAAGGCTGTCTGGGTTCCGGTGGGAACTAGTTCTGGACGGCGAAGCCCTACCGGATAGATGACACCGTATGTGTGCAACTCTGTAGAGAGATCATAGTTTCGGTCTTAGTTTGAGGGTGCCTCCCAAAGGGCTGTCCGTGTGACCGTCCGAGTTTCGAAGGTCCTCCCGAAGGGCTGTCCGAGTGACCGTCCGAGTTTCGAAGGTCATCCCGAAGGGCTGTCCGCGACACCGTCCGGGGGACTGTCCGACCGCCTCCCGGAGGGCTGTCCGAGGGGCAGATGAGGGTATACATCCTTGCGGTTGGGAGGTTGTAAATCCTAGCTGCGGGGATCTGCACCGCCAATCGTCATCGACTCTACTTCCGCTACGCTACGAGTTGGTAACGAAAAGATCGAACCTTGTATGCAGTCTCCATAGTGATCCTGGGCTGGTGCGTAGGTCGGAAATTTTTGTTTTCTGCTGCGTTCCCCTACACGGTTCAATAACCTCATCAAGTTCTACTTTTCCTCCCACTCAATTCTTTTGAGAGAAACTCTTTCTCGACAAAGGACCCGTTTTAGCAACAAACACTTTGCCCTCGGATCTGAGATAGAAGGTATACCCAACTGTTTCATTAGGGTATCCTATGAGGACGCATTTGTCCGCTTTGGGTTCGAGCTTATCAGGTTGAAGTCTTTTCACATAAGCATCGCATTCCCAAACTCTAAGGAACGACAGCTTAGGTTTCTGCTAAACCATAATTCATACGGTGTCATCTCAACGGACTTAGATGGTGCCCTATTAAAGTGAATGTAGTTGTCTCTAATGCATAAACCGATAATGATAGTGTCAAATCGATAAGAGACATCATACTACGCACCATATCCAATAGAGTACGACTACGACGTTCGGACACACCATCACACCATGGCGTTCTAGGCGGCGTGAGTTGTGAAACAATTTCCACATTGTGTTATGTTGCATACCAAACTCGTAACTCAGATATTCACCTCCATGATCATATCGTAGACATTTTGTCTTCTTGTCATGATGATCTTCAACTTCACTCTGAAATTGCTTGAACTTTTCAAACGTTTCAGACTTGTGTTTCATTAAGTAAATATACCTATATCTACTCAAATCATCAGTGAAGGTAAGAAAATAACGATGTCCACCGCACGCTTCAACACTCATTGGACCGCATACATCAACATGTATCATTTCCAATAAGTCACTTGCCCGCTCCATCATACCGAAAACGGGGTCTTAGTCATCTTGCCCAGGAGGCATGGTCCGCATGTGTCAAGCGATACGAAATCGAGTGAGTCCAAAGATCCATCAACATGGAGTTTCTTCATGCACTTTACACCAATATGACCTTAGCGGCAGTGCCACAAGTATGTGGTACTATCATTATTAACTTTGCATCTTTTGGCATAAATATTATGAACATGCGTATCACTACGATCAAGATTCAATAAACCATTCACATTTGGTGCATGACCATTGAAGGTATTATTCATGTAAACAGAATAACCATTATTCTCTTGACTTAAATGAATACTCAATGCAAACACCAAATACATTTATTTAGGTTCAACACTAATCCCGAAGGTAGAGGGAGCGTGCGATGGTGATCACATCAACCTTGGAAACACATCCAACACACATCGGCACCTCGACCTTTAGCTAGTCTTCGTTTATTCCATAGCTTTTATTTCGAGTTACTAACATTAGCAACTGAACCAGTATCTAATACCCTGGTGCTACTAGGAGTACTAGTAAGGTACACATCAATAACACGTATATCAAATATACTTCTGTTGACGTTGCCAGCCTTCTTATCTGCCAAGTATCTGGGGCAGTTCCGCTACCAGTGACCGTTCCCCTTATTATAGAAGCACTTGGTCTCGGGTTTGGGTTCAACCTCGGGTTTCTTCACTGGAGCGGCAACTGGCTTGCCATTCATGAAGTTTCCCTTCTTGCCCTTGCCCTTCTCGAAACTAGTGGTTTTACTAACCATCAACACTTGATTCTCCTTCTTGATTTCTACCTTCGCGGTGTCAAACATTGTGAATAGCTCAGGGATCATTTTCTCCATCCCTAGCATGTTATAGTTCATCACGAAGCTCCAGTAGCTTGGTGGCAGTGACTTGGAGAACTATGTCAATCACTATCTTATCTAGAAGATCAACTCCCACTTGATTCAAGCGATTGTAGCACCCAGACAATCTGAGCACACGCTCACCGATTGAGCTATTCTCCTTCGTCTTGTAGGCAAAGAATCTTGTTGGAGGTCTCATACCTCTCAACACGGGCACGAGCCTGAAATCTCAATTTCAGCTCTTGGAACATCTCATATGCTCCGTGACGTTCAAAACGTCTTTGGAGCCTCAATTCTAAGCCGTAAAGCATGACGCATTGAACTATCAAGTAGTCATCAAAAACGTGTCTGTCTGATGTTCTCAACACCCACTGACGACGCTTGAGGGGGTGGTGCATGGAGCGGTGCATCAAGGACACAAGCCTTCTGTGCAGCAATGAGGACAATCCTTAGATTACGGACCTAGTCCGCATAGTTGCTACTACCAACTTTCAACTTAGTTTTTCTCTAGGAACGTATCAAAATCTAGGGGAGCTATAGCATGATCTATCGATCTACAATATAATTTTGCAAATACAACTTTAGACTGTGTTCATGATAATGAGTTCAATTAATCATATTACAAAAGAACTCCCACTCAAATTGACATCCCTCCAGTCATCCAAGTGCTACATGATCCAAATTCACCAACCCAAGTCCGATCATCACGTGAGATGAGGTGGTTTCAATGGTGAACATCTCCATGTTGATCATATCTACTATATGACTCATGTTCGACCTTTCGGTCTCTTGTGTTCCGAGGCCATGTATGTACATGCTAGGCTCGTCAAGTTTAACCCAAGTGTTCCGCATGTGCAAAACTGGCTTGCACCCGTTGTATGTGAACGTAGAGTCTATCACACCCGATCATCACGTGGTGCTTCGAAACGACGAACTTTCGCAACGGTGCATACTCAGGGAGAACACAATTTTATCTTGAAATTTTAGTGAGGGATCACCTTATAATGCTACCGTCGTCCTAAGCAAGATAAGATGCATAAAAGGATTAACATCACATGCAAATCATAAGTGACATGGTATGGACATGAACTTGTGCTTTTGATCTCCATCTCCAAAGCACCGGCATGACACCATGATCTCCATCATCATGATCTCCATCATCATGTTGCCATTGGGGTTCTCGCGCCAACCATGCTTCTACTACTATTGCTACCGCTTAGCGATAAAGTAAAGCATTACATAGTGCTTAATAAGTGACACGCATGCCACATACTAATTAAAGACAACCCTATGGCTCCTGCCGGTTGCCATATCAACATGCAAGTTGATATAAACTATTACAAAAACATGATCATCTCATACATCAAATATATATCATCATGTCTTTGGCCATATCATATCACATCATACCCTGCAAAAACAAGTTAGACATCCTCTAATTTGTTGTTGCATGTTTTACGTGGCTGCTATGGGTATCTAGCAAGAACGATTCTTACCTACGCAAAACCACAACGGTGATATACAAGTTACTATTTAACCTTCTACAAGGACCGCCTTTGTCAAATCCGATTCAACTAAGGTGGGAGAGACAAACACCCGCCAGCCATCTTATGCAACAAAGTTACATGTCTGTCGATGGAACCGGTCTCTCGTACATGGATGAGTAAGGTTGGTCCGAGCCGCTTCATCCCACAATACCGCTGAATCAAGAAAAGATTAAGGAAGGACGCAATCTGAATATCAACGCCCACAAACTCCTTTGTGTTCTACTCGTGGTGTCATCTACGCATAGACCTAGCTCATGATGCCACTGTTGGGGAACGTTGCAAGGGAAACAAAAAATTTCCTACGCTTCACCAAGATCAATCTAGGAGATGACCATCTACGAGAGGAGAGATTGCATCTACATACCCTTGTAGATCGCTAAGAGGGAAGCGTTAAGAAACGCGGTTGGTGTAGTCGAACGTCTTCGTGAACCAATCACGATCCGTCCCGCGATCCAATCTTGATCCATTCCGATCCAGCGTCGAACGGACGACACCTCCGCGTTCAGCACACGTACAGCTCGATGACGTCTCCGCCTCCTTGATCCAGCAAGCGAGGGCAGAGAGGTAGATGAGTTCTCCTATAGCACAACGGCGTGGTGGCGGTGGTGGTGGAGCAATCTCAGCAGGGCTTCGCCAAGTGCTGCCGTAGATGCATTTTTGGTGGAGAAACAGATCTAGGGAGAGAGGGAGGGCTGCACCTATGCCTTGGGGTGTGGCTGCCCTCCCTCTCCCTCTCTATTTATAGGAGGAAGGGGTAGGTGGGGTGCAGACCTAGCCCCTCCTCCAAGGAGGGGTTCGGCCGACTTGGGGGGAGGAGTCCTCCTCCCACAAGGGAGGTGGGAACACTAGGGAGGAGTCCCTCCCCTCCAAAGCACCTCCACCTTTTTTTTCCTTTGGGCGCATGGGCCCTTATGGGGTCGGCTGCCCAGCCCACCAGGGGCTGGTGCGCAACCTCTTGGGCCCATGTGGCCCCCGGGGTTGGTGGGCCCCTCCCGGTGGACCCCCGGAACCCTTTCGGCACTCCCGGTACACTACCGGAAACACCCGAAACTTTTCTGGAACCCGAATACCACTTTCCTATATATAAATCTTTACCTCCGGGCCATTCCGGAACTCCTCGTGACGTCCGGGACTCTGAACAACCTTTGGTCACCAACATACATAACTCAATAATACTGAAACTTCACCGAACGTTAAGTGTGCAGACCCTGCGGGTTCGAGAACTATGTAGACATGACCGAGACGCCTCTATGGTCAATAACCAATAGCGGGACCTGGATGCCCATATTGGTTCCTACATATTCTACGAATATCTTTATCGGTCGAACCACGATGTTAAGGATTCAGACAATCCCGTATGCAGTTCCCTTTGTCCATCGGTATGTTACTTGCCCGAGATTCGATCGTCGGTATCTCCATACCTAGTTCAATCTCATTACCGGCAAGTCTCTTTACTCGTTCAGTAATACAAGATCTCATGGCTAACTCTTTAGTCACTTTGCTTGCAAGCTTCTTGTGATGTTGTATTACCGAGAGGGCCCAGAGATACCTCTCCGTCATACGGAGTGACAAATCCCAGTCTCGATCCACGCTAACCCAACAGACACCCTTGGAGATACCTGTAAGCACCTTTATAGTCACCCAGTTACGTTGCGACGTTGATACACACATGGTACTCCTCCGGTGTCAGTGAGTTGCATGATCTCATGGTCATAGGAACAGATACTTGACACGCAGAAAACAATAGCAACAAACTAGACACAATCATATGTTACGTTCATAGTTTAGGTCTTGTCCATCACATCATTCTCCTAATGATGTGATCCCGTTATCAAATGACAACTCATGCCTATGGCCAGGAAACCTTGACCATCTTTGATCAACGAGCTAGTCTAGTAGAGGCTCACTAGGGACATAGTTTTGTCTATGTATCCACACATGTATCTGAGTTTTCGATCAATACAATTCTAGCATGGATAATAAACGATTATCATGAACAAGGAAATATGATAATAACTAATTTATTATTGCCTCTAGGGCATATTTCCAACATGGCACCTCTACAAATCACTACTTCCCTCTGCGAAGGGCCTATCTATTTACTTTATGCAATTTTTATTTTTAATTTATCTTCTCTTATAAAGCACCAACTAGGGGGCACTATGATCATACATGTGCATTGGGTGTAGCTAATATTCGAGTGTGTTTCATGAATGGATCAATGATTGAGCATGATGGGCTAGGGATAACTTTCTTTAGTGTTGATATTTTGAAAGACATGGTTGCTTGTTGGTATGCTTGAGTATTAAAGTCTTCATGTCAAAGCTAGACTATTGCTTTGAACCATATAAAAGTCCAAATGTCCATGCTACAAAAGAAAAGAATATGTGATGAACATGTTAGGCAGCATTCCACATCAAAAATTTTGTTTTTATCATTTACCTACTCGAGGACGAGTAGGAATTAAGCTTGGGGATGCTCATACGTCTCCAATGTATCTATCATTTTTTATTGTTCCATGTTGTTATATTATCATTCTTGGATGTTTTATAATCATTTTATAGCAACTTTATATCATTTTTTTGGACTAACCTATTGACATAGTGCCCAGTGCCAGTTGCTATGTTTTGCTTGTTTTTTACTTCGCAGAATATCAGTACCAAATGGAGTCCAATTGCCACGAAACTTTTTGGAGATTGTTTCGGACCAGAAGACAACTTGTGAGCCAAGGAAGCACCTAGGAGGAGGCCCGTGGGGCCCACAATACACCAGGGCATGCCAGAGGCCCCCGGCGCGCCCTGATGTATCGTGGGGCCCACGGAGGTCTTTTCCAGTGCCTCTCAGCTCTATAAATTCTCAGAAATTCCAGAAAACCTAAAGGAGTCAATGAAATACACTTCCAGCCACCGCGAGTTCCAAAACCACGAGATCCAATCTAACACCATCACGGAGGGGTTCATCATCCTCATTGGTGCCTCTCCGATGATGCGTGAGTAGTCCACCATAGACCTACGGGTCCGTAGGCAGTAGCTAGATGGCTTTCTCTCTCTCTCTTTTGATTCTCAATACAATGGTCTCTTGGAGATCTATTTTATGTAATGACTTTTTGCGGTGTGTTTGCTGGGATCCGATGAAGTTTGAGTTCATGATCAGTTTCTATCCATGAATATTATTTGAGTCTTCTTTGATCTCTTATATGCATGATTATTTATAGCCTCGTATTTATTCTTCGAATCTTTGGTTTAGTTAGGCCAACTAGATCAATTTTTCTTGCCATGGGAAGAGGTGCTTTGTGATGGGTTCGATCTTGCGGTGTCCTCTCCCAGTGACAGAAGGGGCAGCGAGGCACACATGTATCGTTGCTATTAAGGATAACAAGATGGGGTCTATTCCTACATGAATAGATCTTGTCTACATCATGTCATCATTCTTATTGCATTACTCCATTTCTCCATGAACTTAATACACTAGATGCTTGCTGGATAGCGGTCGATGTGTGGAGTAATAGTAGTAGATGCAGAAACGTTTCGGTCTACTAATCTTGGATGTGATGCCTATATATTGATCATTGCCTTGGATATCGTCATGATTATTTGATCTTCTATCAATTGCCCAACAGTAATTTGTTTACCCACCGTGTGCTATACTCATGAGAGAAGCCACTACTGAAATCTAGGGCCCCCGGGTCTATCCTTTTAATATTTTGCTTTCCGATCTATCTTTTTCCGCATTTGTTTTCAGATCTATTATTCCAAAAACCTAAAAATACCTTGCTGCACTTTTTATTTGCTTCTTTTATTTTGTGTTCTTGTGCGATCTATTTATCCAATCTCATACAAACTAATCTATCTTTTTACCGTGGAGAGATTGACAACCTCTCTTACGCGTCGGGTTGCAAGTATTTGTTCTTTGTGTGCAGGTACCGTTTACATAGTGTTGCTTGGTTCTCCTACTTGATGAGGACATCCCTACTATTGTTCTATCTCTACTTCATGATGTTGAACAACCAATTGCTGCAAAGAAGAAGTCCAATGATGAAATCAGAATTGGACCTGATACAAGAGCCCGTGCAAAGCTAATAGAACAACAGTTGAATTTGCTCCTAATAGATTCTGATTATTTCATTAATGAGAATTGTTTACTGCCTAAGTCTTTGTGTGTTTGCATACTCAGGTTCATGGGAGAAGAAGGCATAGCACGAGGGAACGAGGAGTTGAAGCAGCTGGAGCAAGACGTGGTGATCATGCACATGGACGCGAGGGAGGAGAGGGAGGCCGGCGACCAGCATGAGGAGGAGGACACCACGCAGGAGGCCACATATGGCGCACCACCAATTGCTTGTGCGCCATACACATAAGGCCTGCGCGCCTAGTTGGCTGCACCCAACCATTGGGTTAGTTTGTATCAGTTTGAGTCGAACTGAGTCGGTTTGGGCTGAACCCAAGTTGGGTTCGGGTCTGGTTTGTGTGGTGGATGCCCCCACCTCTATAAGTACTCTTCAGGCGCCCACAATTAGGGTTAGACCACGTTTATGATAAACCCTAGAATTCTGTTGAACTGCTGTAAGCATTCATCTTGAATCGTGTCTCCAATTCGTTTCGGTCTGGAGAATTATATACTACAAGTCAAGTGTGATATGTTGTTCCATTGGGAATTATTATATTGCAATTCTAACCGTTTCGTGGTCGATGGCTACGTTGCGCAAGTGTGTGAAGTTGTGAATATCTGAAGGGTAGAGAGCTGCTGCATTGGCATCAGGGCTCTTGCGAGGAGAGATCACCGGCGACACCAATTTATCTATCCACCATCATCATCTACGCCACCGCTTACTGAGAAGATCGGGCCACCCCATATCATCTTGGTATCAGATTTCCAGTGTTGCCTCGGTAAGCATCCACCGAATTCACCCCTAGTTTAGTTGTTTTTCTTCCTATACAGAAAAAGCCAAAAATATTAGGGTTCTTAGTTTTCGCCATAGCCTAGATTGCATCGAAGTCAAGTTTTAGTTCGCTGGTCGTTTCTTTTGCGTCGCTTTTCTTCTGTTCGGAGTCGTAGATCATCTAGGGTTTTGTTTCCGCGTCGTTAGGGTTTAGGTTTTCTCGTCGGAGTCCTGGTTGAAGTCTACTCCGAGTCGGCTGTTTAATTTCCTTTTGTTGGCCGACTTTGATCTAGTCCGAGTTGGTAGTTAGGGTTTTTCTGTTTCTCTTACTTTGCGTCCACATAGCGTTCTTGTCTTTTCTTTGTGAGCCATAGACACAACCTTTCTACTAAATATTGTGTAGGCACTTTACCTACTAGACTAGCATATCCGTGTGCTCCTCGGGCTGTTCATTAGGTTTATCAGTGCATCATTTTCTGCCGTGTTGAAAAATTCTCCGCGGTGCGAAATATTGTGGCCGAAAAAGAAAAGAGGAGAGAGAGAAAAAGAGCAAAGGAAAAAGAGTAAAAAAAACAAGAGAAAACAAAAAGGGGAAAAAGAAAGAAAAGAGAGAGACAGTGGCCAGAAGCTGCTGCTATCTATTGCAGTGTTGGAATTGTATTATCTTGTTGTTTGCACTTGTAGAATTGAGCAATCTTGTGCCTATTTCCATTGAGCATTGCTAGTGTCTCTCTTGTGCATTGCAACATATCCTGTTTTATAGTTGCTTTGCCACGTTTATCTCCACGTGTGTGTTTCCTTGGGTGTTTTTGTTCACACAATCAGCACTAGGACTTGTCTTCGGTGTAGATAGGGTACCATACCTACAGCTCCACCAAATATGATCCTGCTCTGTCGTGTGGTAGCTCTTATACCCTGGTATTCACTTCATCACATCCGTGCACTAGTCTTCTATCCGACCTGGTAAGTGTGCATTGCTATTCACTTTGGAACGGTAATATTTCCTTTTCTTGTCAGTTTTCAGTGAGTTGTGAGTGTTCCACCAAAACGATTTTTGATTTAGTACACTAACCTGCTAATCATGTCTGAGAATGGTGTTGATGTGATGCAGAAAAAGGATGGTGACGACGGTGTTACATGGAAGGAATATGAAGCTCTTCGCGATCATTTGACAGGGCTTATCAATAGATCCACTGACAATATTGATGCTGATATTCAAGCTATACAAATGAAAGTGGATGCAACTGAAACTACAGTCAATGCTATGCAAACACAAGTCAATGATCTCCACACAAGCATACAGCAATTGACAACTTCAGTCAATGGGCTGCGTGTAGTTATTGAGCAACGCCAACATGAGGGCCATGGAGATGATGATAGTGTCCATGGAGGCAATGAAAACATGATGGGCAATAATGGTTGTGGGCGTGGCTTTCAAGGGCCTGGTCGTCCACCACCACTTGGTGCTCGGCGTGTACCACTTCAGGAGGGTGATGGCCTGGGCAAGCCTAAGTTCACAATTCCCAGATTTGAAGGTTCCACTGATGTAGAAGAGTACCTCACAAGGGAGCTCAAGATGGAGAAATTATGGCGTTTGCATGACTACAGTGAAGATAGGAAGATCAAGCTTGCTTCCTCAGAATTTGATGGTTATGCTTTGCGTTGGTGGGATAGCATTGTGCGCGATCGACGAGAAGACAATGAGTTACCTATTCTTACATGGCGCAATATGAAGGAGATCATGCGAGCTCGTTTTGTTCCCACTAATTACTTGCGGACGGTTTATGATAAATTGACACAATTGAAGCAAGGTTCCATGAAGGTTGATGCATATTACATGGAGATGGAGATGTTGCTGCAGCGTACCCGAGTTAGAGAATCTGCATAGATGACTATGCAACGTTTTCTCCATGGGCTGAAATATAACATCAAGGGTATTGTTAGGCATCACCAATACAATACAATGAACGAGCTGCTACATCATGCAAGAGAAGCTGAGTCCCAGTTGGCCAAAGAAGCTCACATTAAAGCCCGTTATGCTACAGCTGGGCGATTCTCCAACAGAACACAGCCGCCCCCTTACATGCCTAGTGAGGGCGCTGCCAGCCGCCCCTCTTCTTCAGCAACAAAACCAGCCTCCACTGTTTCACACCCAACGAAATCTGCTGCTCATGCTGCTAGCTCAGGTTCCAACATGTCTACAGCCCGTAATCGAGATATGCTATGTCATACATGTGGAGGCAAGGGACACTTCAAGAGAGAGTGCCCAAACCGAAAAGTGATGATTGTGAACGATGACAATGAATATGAGGCTGGAGATGACGCTGACCCATATGCTTCCGATGATGATGGGTACACAAGTGAAGGCGGCATAGATGCCTTTGCTTCTCCAGCGCGTACTATTGTTGTCTCGCAGCGTGCTCTTAGTGTGCAGCCACATGCTGATTCACAGCGCTGCAATCTGTTCCAAACAAAAGCACTAGTTGGCCCCAACAAAGCTTGTAAGGTGATCATTGATGGAGGTAGCTGCCGCAATCTTGCAAGCAAAGAATTATGTGCCAAGCTGAATTTGAAGTATTTGCCTCATCCAAACCCATACTACATACAATGGCTGAGTGAAAATGGAGAGATGAAGGTGAATCATATGGTGCGTGTGAATTTTGAGATAGGACCATACAAGGATTCCATTGAGTTTGATGTGGTTCATATGACTGTTTGCCATCTATTGTTGGGTCGGCCATGGCTGTATGATCGCCATGTGCAACACAATGGCCGCGCCAATACTTATCACTTGGAGTTCAAGGGCAAGAAAATAAATCTACAGCCTATGTCACCGCAGCAAATTGTGAACGAGTCTCGTCAGAAAACAGAAGTGAATATCGAACAGACACCTGCACGAGAGAACAATGTAATGGCCGTGAGTGACAATATAACAAAAAGTGCGAGAGAGTCTAGTTTGCTTATATTAGCCACCAAAGAAGACATGCGAGAATTTAGAGAGGATCCTACAGCCATGCCTCTTGTGCTTATGTACAAAGGCGAGGTTTTAGTTTCTAATGATATGCAACCTGTTTCTCTTGGTGTGTCTACTGTTTTGCAGGAATATGGCGATGTGTTTCCGGAGGAGGTACCAGCGGGGCTGCCACCATTGCGTGGAATTGAGCACCAAATTGATCTCATACCAGGTGCTAGCCTCCCCAACCGAGCGCCATACAGGACCAACCCCGAAGAAACGAAGGAAATACAGAAGCAAGTGCAAGCACTACTAGAAAAAGGGTATATTCGTGTTTCTCTTAGTCCTTGTGATGTTCCTGTTATTTTGGTGCCTAAGAAAGATGGTACATGGCGCATGTGCGTAGAGGATATGCTAGATGAATTGAGTGGTGCTGCTGTTTTCTCTAAAATTGATTTGCGTAGTGGTTATCATCAAATTAGGATGAAAGAAGGGGATGAATGGAAAACTGCTTTCAAAACTAAATTTGGTTTATATGAGTGGCTAGTTATGCCTTTTGGTCTTACTAATGCACCTAGTACATTCATGAGATTAATGAATCATGTTTTGAGAGAGTTTATTGGTCGATTTGTGGTTGTATATTTTGATGACATACTTATTTACAGCCGCAATGAATCTGAACATTGTGATCATATTAGACAAGTTTTGCAAGTGTTGCGTGATGCTAAATTGTATGCTAATCTTGAGAAGTGCACATTTGCAAAAGATAAGGTCATATTTCTGGGATATGTTGTATCTAAGCATGGGGTAGAAGTAAATTCATCTAAAATTGAAGCAATTCAAAATTGGCCTACTCCCATCAATGTTAGTCAAGTACGAAGTTTTCACGGTCTTGCTGGTTTCTATCGGCGTTTTGTGAAAGACTTTAGTACTATTGCTGCACCATTGAATGAATTAACTAAAAAAGGAGTGCCTTTTGTTTGGGGTGCTGCACAAGATCATGCATTTGATGAGCTGAAACGTTTGCTAACTTCTGCACCATTACTTGCGCTACCAGATTTTTCTAAGCAATTTGAAGTTGAATGTGATGCTAGTGGTATAGGAATTGGTGATGTGTTGATGCAAGAAGGTAGACCTATTGCTTATTTCAGCGAGAAACTTTCTGGTGCTAGACTGAATTATCCTGTTTATGACAAAGAATTGTATGCGCTTGTTAGAGTTCTTGAGGTTTGGCAACATTATTTGTGGCCAAAAGAATTTATCATACATTCTGATCATGAAGCTTTAAAATATCTGAAAGCTCAATCTAACTTGCATAGGCGCCTAGCTAAGTGGGTTGAGTCCATTGAGTCGTTTCCCTACATAATTAAGCATAAAAAGGGAAAGATAATGTTGTTGCTGATGCTCTATCTAGAAAGAACATGTTATTGACACATCTAGATGTTAAAATTCCTGGTTTAGAGAGCTTGTGTGATTTGTATGCAACTGATCATGATTTTGCTGAACCATATCGTTTGTGTATGCTTCAAAACGCATGGGACAAGTATCACATACATGCTAGATTTTTGTTTCGTGCTAACAAACTATGTGTTCCAGAATCGTCGGTGCGTTTGCTCTTGTTGCAGGAGTCACATGCAGGAGGATTGATGGGTCACTTTGGGCGTGAGAAGACGTTGCTCATGCTAGCTGATCACTTTTATTGGCCCAAGATGAGGCGCGACGTGGACAGGTTTGTTAGGCCCTGCATTACATGTAACAAGTCCAAGTCAAAACTGAAGCCTCATGGTTTGTATACACCACTACCTACACCTACCACACCATGGGAAGACATTAGTATGGATTTTGTGTTAGGTTTGCCACGCACTAAACCCGGTCATGATTCTATATTTGTGGTAGTGGATAGATTTTCTAAGATGGCACATTTTATTGCATGCCACAAAAGCGACGATGCGTCGCATATTGCTAACCTGTTTTTCAGGGACATTGTACGCTTGCATGGAGTGCCAAAGACAGTTGTTTCTGACAGGGACGTGAAGTTTATGAGCTACTTCTGGAAGACACTATGGGGAAAGCTCAGAACGAAGCTGTTGTTCAGTACTACATGTCATCCCCAAACTGATGGTCAAACGGAGGTGGTGAATAGAACATTGTCACAATTGCTGCGAGCTTTGATCAAGAAAAATCTGCGTGAGTGGGAAGAGTGTTTGCCACATGTTGAGTTTGCATATAACAGAGCGGTGCACACTACTACCCAGCTTTGTCCTTTTGAGGTGGTGTATGGCTTCAAACAAATCACACCGCTAGATTTGCTGCATCTTCCATTGTATGAGAGAGTAAATATGGAAGCATCAAAAAGAGCAGATTATGTGAAGAAAATTCATGAGAGGACACGAGAGGCTATTGAGAAGAAAGGCAAGAACATTGCTGCTGCAAGAAACCAATCAAGAAAGCAAGTTTTGTTTCAGCCTGGAGATATGGTTTGGGTGCATCTGCGCAAGGATAGGTTCCCACGGCTGAGGCATTCCAAGTTGCGGCCGCTTGGTGCTGTTCCTTACAAGGTGCTAGCCAAGATAAATGACAATGCCTACTCGATTGATATTCCTATTGCTGAGTTTGGTGGCGTTAGCAACGGCTTCAACGTTGCTGATTTGTCACCATATGATGGAGAAGACCTTGGCGCATCGAGGTCGACGCCTTTTGAAGGGGGGAGATGATGACGACATCCCTACTATTGTTCCATCTCTACCTCATGATGTTGAACAACCAATTGCTGCAAAGAAGAAGTCCAATGATGAAATCAGAATTGGACCTGTTACAAGAGCCCGTGCAAAGCTAATAGAACAACAGTTGAATTTGCTCCTAATAGATTCTGATTATTTCATTAATGAGAATTGTTTACTGCCTAAGTCTTTGTGTGTTTGCATACTCAGGTTCATGGGAGAAGAAGACATAGCACGAGGGAACGAGGAGTTGAAGCAGTTGGAGCAAGACGTGGTGATCATGCACATGGACGCGAGGGAGGAGAGGGAGGCCGGCGACCAGCATGAGGAGGAGGACACCACGCAGGAGGCCACATATGGCGCACCACCAAGTGCTTGTGCGCCATACACATAAGGCATGCGCGCCTAGTTCGCTGCACCCAACCATTGGGTCAGTTTGTATCAGTTTGAGTCGAACTGAGTCGGTTTGGGCTGAACCCAAGTTGCGTTCGGGTCTGGTTTGTGTGGTGGATGCCCCCACCTCTATAAGTACTCTTGGGGCGCCCACAATTAGGGTTAGACCACGTTTATGATAAACCCTAGAATTCTGTTGAACTGCTGCAAGCATTCATCTTGAATCGTGTCTCCAATTCATTTCGATCTGGAGAATTATATACTACAAGTCAAGTGTGATCTGCTGTTCCATTGGGAATTAGTATATTGCAATTCTAACCGTTTCGTGGTCGACGGCTACGTTGCGCAAGTGTGTGAAGTCATGAATATCTGAAGGGTAGAGAGCTACTGCATTGGCATCAGGGCTCTAGCGAGGAGAGATCACCGGCGACACCAATTTATCTATCCACCATCATCATCTACACCATCGCTTACTGAGAAGATCGGGCCACCCCATATCACTACTGGTTCGATAACCTTGGTTTCATAACTGAGGGAAATACTTACCGTAGCTGTGCTGCATCATCCCTTCCTCTTTGGGAAAATACCGACGCAGTCTCAAGCCACGTCATTCACCATAGACCTACGGGTCCTTACTTAGTACCTAGATGGCTATCTCTCTCTATGTTCTTCATTGCCAAGATCACCGCGATTCCTACGGTGATCTATCTTATGTAATCAATCTTTGCGGTGTGTTTGTTGGGATCCGATGAATTGTGGGTTTATGTTTAGATTATTCATGAAAATATATTGAATCCTTGCTGGTTATTCATATGCATGATTTTTATAGCTTCATAATGCTCTCCGATCTATTGGTTTGGTTTTGCCAACTAGATTGATTTATCTTCAAGCAGGAGTGGTGCGTTGTAGTGGGTTTAATCTTGCGGTGCTCAATCCCAGTGACACAAAGGGACATGACACGTATTGTATTGCTTCCACTAAGGGTAAAACAATGGGGTTCATTCATATTAATTGGACTTACTTTGTCTACATCATGTCATCATCCTCCAAGCATTACTCTGTTTTCACTTAATACTCTAGATGCATGCTGGATAGCGGGCGATGGGTGGAGTAATAATAGTAGATGCAGGCAGGAGTCGGTCTACTTGTTTATGGATGTGATGCATGTATACATGAACACTGCCATGAATAAATATTGCATGACTATGCGCTTTTCTATCAGTTGCCCAACAGTAATTTGTTTACCCATCGTATGCCTTCTTCTTCGAGAGAAGCCTCTAGCGAACACTATGGCCCCCGGGTCTCCTCACAAATATATTTACAAAAACTCTAAATACCTTGCTGCCATTATTTACTTTCTTTTTATTTTCAATTTATATTTATCAAATTATTTATCTATCACTACTTATCGCTTGCAAGTAACGAGTTCAAGGGGATTGACAACCCTCTTGCCCGCGTTGGGTGCAAGTGTTTGCTCTTTTGTGTGTAGGTGCTGAAGACGGGAGTTTGCGTGGTTCTCCTATTGGTTCGATAACCTTGGTTCTCACTGAGGGAAATACTTAGCTTTGTTGTGCTGCATCATCACCTCCTCTTCGGGGAAAATCCTAACGCAGTTCACAAGTATCAGGAAGGATTTCTGGTGTCGTTGCCGGGGAGCATCATCAAATTCCTATCAAGTACATTCTCACAAATTATCATTCACTTGTTCAACTTTTATTTGCTGTTATATTTTTTTCCTATAAAAATCAAAAATACAAAAATAGTTATCCTTGTTAGTTTACTTGTTTGCTTGTTGCTATGGCTAGTTCTTCCTTTTGGAATATTTGTCTATAGGTGGGAGCTTTGTCACTAATCCTTCAAAGAGGAATTTTTTTCGAGGGAATAAACTGGCACAACGGCCAACAGAGTGAAAGATAACATTCCAAACGACCGCGAGCGCCCATATGGGCAGTCGTGCAGATGTCAGATGGAGGAGGCGCAAAGTCTAGAGCAAAAGACGGAGTATTAAACGGACGTCCGCGCTCATAAGGCGCGCCCTGGGGGGTAGGGCACGACCCCCGAGCTCGTGACACCCCTGTAACGTGTTTGACCTAATTCCACCTCTATATATTCTCAAATATTCCCAAAACATCAGAGGGAGCCCCGAAACACTTTTTTCGCCGCCGCATGTCTTGGTTCCGCCGTGATCCCATGTGGAGGCCTTTTTCGGTACTCTACCGGAGGGGTAATCGATCATGGACACCATCTACATCAACCTTGCTGCCTACATGTTTATGTGTGAGTAGTTCACCACAGACCTACATGTCCATAGCTAGTAGCTAGATCTCTCTCTCTCTCTCTCTCTCTCTCTCTCTCTTTGATCTTCAATACCATGTTCTCCTCTATCTTCTTGGATATCTATCCGATGTAATCTTCATTTGCGGTGTGTTTGTTAGGATCGATGAATTGTGGATTTATGATCAGATTATTCGTTGAAAGTAATTGAGTCTTTTCTGAACTTTATTATGCATGATTATTATAGCTATGTATGCTTTCTGATCTATGAGTCTTCTTTGGCCAATTGGAAGAGTATATCTTTAGAGGGAGTGGTGCATAGTAGTACATTCAATCTTGCAGTGTCCTCACCCAGTGATAGAAGGGGTAGCGAGGCACATATTTGTATTGTTGATACTAAGGATAAAACGACGGGGTCTGAACATAATTCTTCTCATACTTTGTCTACATCATGTCATCTTACTTAATGCGTTACTCTGTTTGTTATGAACGTAATACCTTGAGAGGCAAGCATAGAAGCGCTCTCGAAGTGGAGTAATAGTAGTAGATGCAGAATTGATCCAGTCTACTTGTCACGGACGTGATGCCTATATGCATGATCATTGCCATGAATAACATAATAACTATGCACTTTTCTATCAATTGACCAACAATAATTTGTTTACCCGTCGTATGCTATGTTCTTGAGAGAGATGCCTCTAGTGAAAACTATGGCGCCTGGGACTATTCCACATATTTACTTCAGCTCCATTTACTTGCTGCAGTTTATTTATTTTGTATTTTATCTATCTATCACTACTAGATTTGATATTTGCAATTAACGAGTACACGGGGATTGACAACCCTCTTGCACGCGTTGGGTGCGAGTATTTGCTCTTGTTTGTGCAGTAATTGTCAATGATTGATTGCGTGCTTCTCCTATTGGTCCGATAAAACTTGGTTCTCACTGAGGGAAATTACTAGTTTCTACTCTACTACATCAATCCCTTCCTGTTCGGAAAAAACCCAACGCATCTACAAAGTAGCAGAAGGATTTCTAGCGCCGTTGTCGGGGAGAATCACCAATCAACTTCAGGTTCCTACACCGACATTATCATTTACTTGTTATACTTTTTATTTCATTTTACTTTCTGTTTTACAAAAAATAAAAAATAGAAAAAAAATTGTGTTACTATCTTTGTTTGTGTTGCCATGTGCCTTCTATTTGCTTGCATCTTCACTTGCTAAGAAAAAACTGTTGATATGGATCCTTGTCCACTTGCTATTCTTTTCAAAAGGTCCGATTATGTTGACCCAATTGCTAGGGAGTTGAGTGCACTTAATTATCTTAATGAAGTTTTGCTTGAAATCGTGAATTCGAAAATTATGATGAAGTGTTAAAAGAAATTTATAAAGTGATTCATGATAGTTCCTTGAAGGAAAATCAGGATTGCCATGATGTTAGTATAAATTCTATTAATGCTAATTGTGTTAATGATATGCAAAACTACAAGCTTGGGGAGATGATTCTGTTAGGTTCGCTACTTATTGGAATGATCATGATTGGGGTGATAATTATGATACTTCTTGTGATCTTGAAAATTTATTAGAGCCTCATAATGAATCTACTATTGATAATAAAACTTGCAATAGTATTGAAAGTGGGTTTGGAAGGGTTTCCACTTTAGGTAAAAATAATCCCACATATTCGGAGAGTGTTCAATCTTTTGAATTTTTTGATAAAAGTGGTTTCGGAGAGGTCATGACTTTAGTTGAGGTTAATCCCACTATCTTGGAAGATTGTAAATTTTTTGTGCCTGCAGATCATGGAGAGAATATTTTATATGATAGATATATTGTTGAATTCTAATATGATTGAACATGTAACTATTATGAGAGAGGCAAATATGGTTATAGTAATTATCATGTTCAATTACCTCCCATGATGTTCAAGTTGTTAATGCTTCGGTCTTCCTATTTGCATATGCAAGATAGTTCTTGTCTTGATAATTTCTTTGCTTATAAAATGCCTATGCATAGGAAGCATTTTTTTTAAGGAACAGCTAGCATTCCATTAGTTAAAAAGTGCCGGCACAATCACCAGTTACAGAGTTTGTTACAAAGTCTGGAAAATGGCCAATCCAGATTTCAGAATTGCCATTCCCTAACCCAGCTCCATACGCAGATAAAGTGTGCGCGGCAACATTACATGATCTTGGACAAGTGCCTAATTTAACAACATCAAAAGCTACTTTTAACTGAAATTTTATTTCCTGGAACAGGGATCCTAGTGCAGCAAAATTGTAATCTTCCGTTGAAATCGCCTGCTTTAGCACCATAGAATCTGTCTCCAAGACGATTTGACTGCATCCCATTCTTGTGGTAGCATTTATCGCATGCAACATGGCGAGAGCTTCAGTGTGTAGTGCACTGGAGACATGCTCCAACTTACCAGTTCCTGCAACAACAAGATTACCAATATCATTCCTAACTGTGAAACCCCAACCATCTGAATGCATTGTTTCATGGTAAGCACCATCAGTGTTTATTTTCAGCAACTCACATGGGGGAGGACACCATCTGGCATCCATTTCTTGCTTCAGGAGTGTCCTTTTATGCTTGATATTCCTGAATTCAACAACATGGTAAATAACTAAGGATACAATAGATTCAGGAGTCCTCATTTCATCGTATGCATTTATTTTATTTCTTTCATGCCACCATGTCTAGAGTAAGATACATACCTTTACTCGTTCTTCTTCATCGAGTTTGAGTACATGTTCCAGTAGGCTGAGAGGATCTGGGCATTGAACAAGTTTCAGCCTAACATGTTCCATTTGAGCCATTCTCCATATACTCTTCACCTTTTTGCATTTTAGGAAGCTGTGTCGTCCGTCTTCATCAAATCGATAGCATACAGGACATCGGGTGTCAACATCCATACTCCTACGTTTCAGCCTTGTTCTAAGTGGTAACCTGTACGTTGCTAGTCTCCAAAGGAAATGCAGGACCTTGGTTGGTAATGGTAGTGCCCATAGTCTCTTCCAATCAAATTCTAGAGCTTCGCCTTGGCCGGCTGAGGTCGATGCAAGGCCATGTGTTGATTCTTGTTCTTCCCAATCTACTACTACTTTGTATGCTGATTTTACTAAAAAGACGCCCTTTTTATCAAAGTGCCACGCTATGACATCTCTCGCATGTTCCTGTATTGGGATTTGCAGAATGATCTCAGCATCTTCAGCATTAAAAGTTTGATAAACCAGGTTTGTGCCCCATGTGTTTGTTGCTGGGTCGATGAGTTCCGCGACCCTAGTAACTAGATGTTTGCCTCTTATTGAGCTTACTCTTCTTGTATTTCCACGAGGCAACCAAGGATCAGACCAGATATTGATATTGTTGCCATCACCTACTCTCCATATGATCCCCTTTTTAAGCAGCTCTACACCTTTAAGAATACTACGCCATGCATAAGAGATACCTCTTTTAGGCCTAGCTTCTAGTAAACTGCTCCCTGGATGATATTTGGCTGCAAGAACTTGAGCACATAATGAACCGGGAATTTGCAACAGACGCCATGCCTGTCTAGCAAGCATAGCTAGATTAAAGCAATATAAATCCCTAAATCCCAGACCTCCATCTTTCTTTGGTTTTGATAATTTCTCCCATGAAGTCCAATGGATTTTATTCTCTTTGTCCATCTGACTCCACCAGAATCTACTAATCATTGAACTGAGGTCATCACATATCGATTTCGTGATATCAAAGCAAGCCATAGAGTAGATAGGGATGGCTTGAGCTGCTACTTTAATCAGTATCTCTTTTCCTGCTTTAGATAGTAATTTTTCCTTCCATCCATCTATCTTATTCCACACTTTATCTTTTAGGTACTGAAAGGTCTTTGCTCTTTCTTTCCCAATGTAAGCTAGCAGACCCAAATAAGTACCTTTAAATCCCTCAGAAATGTGTAGAATATTTCTTACCTCCTCTTTTTGCTTGGGCTTGGTGTTCTTACTGAACAATATGGATGATTTATCTTTATTTATCATTTGCCCTGAGCAAGCTCCATAGGAGTCCAAGATGGAATTGATCACACGGGCATTTTCTGCATTTGCTTCCAGGAGTAATAAGGAATCATCTGCAAAGAGTAAATGACTGACACTTGGAGCTTCCCTGCAGATTTTGATTCCCTTTAGGCTTCCATTTCTCTCTGTTTCATATAACATGGCCAAAAAGCCCTCCGCACATAATAACAACGGATATGGTGAGAGTTCCATTTCTCTCTGTCTCCCTGTCGTAAACCTCTCTGGGGAATGATGGTCTCTGTTATGTCTCTATTTACCTTAATTTGGTATCTCACTGTAGTTACACACTTCATCACCAGCTTGACCCAATCTCGTCAAAAGCCCAACTTAAGCATAATATCTTGTAAAAAACTCCATTCAACACGGTCATAAGCTTTGCTCATGTCTAGTTTCAGGGCTGCGTATCCCACTCTCCCACTTTTCCTCCTCTGCAAAAAATGTGTTAATTCATATGCTAAGAGGATATTATCAGAAATAATGCGACCAGGAACAAAGGCGCTTTGGTTTGGAGATATAATATCAGGAAGTATAAATTTCAATCTATTAGTGATTACTTTGGATATCACCTTATACACCACATTACATAGGCTTATAGGCCGAAGCTCCTTCATGCTTGTTGGATGGGCATTTTTAGGAATTAGAACCACCATAGTATCATTCCATCCTTCGGGCATTTCACCCCCTCTTAGAATATTTAAAACCTCCTTTGTTACTTGTTCTCCCACAATTTGCCAAAATCTTTTGAAGAAGATTGCTGGCATCCCATATGGACCAGGGGCTTTGAGATCCCCTATGCTGAACATTGCTGCTTTCACCTCCTCTTCAGTGTATTGTGCACACAGGTCTTGATTCATTTGGATGTAAAGAGGTTGAGAAAATAATCAGCAACATGATTTCTTATCTGTTCTTCCCCTTCAATCCATTCTCCATCCTCCCTTCTTAGCCTTCTGATAGTGTTTTTCTTTCTTCTATTTGATGCAAAAGCATGGAAAAAGGTTGTATTCTTATCTCCTACCTGAAGCCATTTAACATGAGCCCTGTGCCTCCAGAATATGTCTTGTTGTTGCTCCAGCCTCTCTAGTTTTTCTCTCAGGAAGTGTTCTCGAGAAACATTTGCTTGCTCAATTGGAGCTCTTCTGATTTGCTCTAGCTCTACTTTGACAGATTTGATCCTTGTCTCCAGGTTGCCAAGCACATTAGTATCCCAGCCATGAAGGTCGCCCGCTACACTTCTCAATCTTTGAGATAAGTCAATTTCTCCTCGTAGAGAAGCGGCTAACCAAGCAGTTCTAACCACTTCCTCGCAGCTTTCTTCATGTAGCCATTTAGCTTCAAACCTGAAAGCATTGTTTCTCCTTTTTTGTATCCAAATTGTATCTACTTTCTCCACTATTATGGTTACAGGCCGATGATCTGAGTGTCTCGGGTCTCCTGTCAACACTCTATAGTTAGGGAATTTTGCACACCAACTGCTAGATGCGACAGCTCTATCCAATCTCTCCTTAACATATCTGTTAGCATCGTAAATGTGGTTCCTCCAAGTATATTTATCCCCCATGTATCCCAGATCACGGAGTCCACAATCAGATAGAGCTCTATGAAATTTCTCCATTTGAGATGTGGCTCGGGCCTGCCCTCCCTTCTTCTCATGATTATAAAGAATCTCATTGAAATCTCCAGCACAAATCCATGGGAGGTTGAGCTGTTAGTTAAGAATTCTCAAGAGCTTCCATGTAATATCCCTTTTTTCTGTAGCGGGTTCCCCATATATGCCTATAAATCTCCATCTGTAACCATCTTGTTCCACCACCTCTACATCGATATGATACCTTGAATAGTTGTGTAACACAATATTAACCTGTTTTTTTCACATTAGGGCCAGCCCTCCACTCTTACCTCTACACTCCCACACCACCATCTTTGACATCCCCACCAAGTACTTAAGCCTTTGCATTCTCCTCTCATCCATTCTAGTCTCACATAAGAAGAGGATGTCGGGGTCTTCCCGCTTCTGGAGATCCAAAAGCCCTCGAACTGCCGGGCCATTCCCCAAACCCCGACAGTTCCAAACTGTAATCCTCATTTTGGCTCGCCAGGCTGATTCTGCAGCCCGGCGTTCACAATCTCAGAATTCATGTATTCTTCCTTCCACCCTCCGTCAGCTTCAAGCTCAACCTCCCTCTTGACCTTCTTTAGCATCTTATTTTCTAGGTCTATATCCAAAAAATCAGAATTTCTTTTCTTTGGTTCATTCTCAAATCCTTGCCCATGTTGCTTGTTCTTGGCTCTTTGAATGCGTTTGAAAGTTCTCTGTACAGCCTTATTTGCCTCATTATTGTAACTCTTATTTTGCACTCTTTCTTGTGGCTGAGATTTCTCTTTTCCTTCTGGTACATTCTCGCTTGCTACTAATTTAATTTTTGCATCATCAATTTCCTTTTGCATCATATGAGAGACCACCCCCCCTTACAGTGTTACTGCACAGGCCCTCTTCTAAGATTTTATTCATAACCTCAAACGAGCGTGTTTTACCATCCAAGTATAGTTTTTTGCCCTCAAAGGATCCCCCCTGAGCATTTTGGATTACCTTTAGAGGGCTCATGCCTTCTTTCTCCTTTTCGCTCCTTGGTCTCTCTCCATCCCTACTCATCGTTTCACTTTTCCTCCAAGATGGACTATCACTTCCTTGCTTACTCCCTCTGTTGCCTATACTGTTTGTTAGCCAGAATTCACCTCTGTCGCTCGAGCTTCTGCTCTTCTCTTCACTTGGGCTTCCTCTTAAAATGATTGCATGTAACCATGGCCCAAATTGCCTAGCGCCCTCTCTTCTGGTTTTAGTTGGACATACCTTCTCTGTATGGCCAATTATGCCACAGTTGTAGCAGAAATCTGGTAGGTGTTCGTATTTAAAGGAGACTATTCTCTCTTTTCCCTTTTTCTTTCCCTCCTTTTCCTCATTGACATCTGTCATCATCTCTTCGTGAGCATATCTTTGATCCCCTTCGTCCTCTTCAAGTTCGAGTGTGGCGAACCTCATTATTGGAACTGTTATATCCATCCTAACTTTAATTCGCATGAATTTGCATAGGAAGCATTTTAGACTTAAATGTGTTTTGTCACATGTTTTATCATGATGCTCTGCTTTGTGCTTAAATTCTTGTCTTTCATGTGACCATCATTGAAATCTCAAAGCTTATCATAATGACTATAAAGGAAGAGCTTATTGGGAGACAACCCAATAGTTTTCATTTTCAGTTTTTGTGTGATGACATGATTTTTGCTACTGTAATGATTGTGTTTTTATGTTTTAATAAGTGTTTATGCCAAGTAAAGTCTTTGGGCTGATAGTAGAATTGATACAGTGCAAAAACAGAAACTTTTATGTTCAGTATTTAATTTCTCTGATTTTACTAGAACGTATTTTTGATCTGATTTTTTTACAAAGTACTTCTATACAAATTTCCCACGTCTTCCTAATTTTTCAGAATTTTCGGAGTTACAGAAGTATAGTTTTAGTTCAGATCATTACAGACTGTTATGTTTTAGACAGATTCTGCTTTTGCTTGCATAGTGCGCTTGTTCTAATGATTCTATGGATTGTATCAGGGAGTATAAGTCAATTTAAAGTTTGAATTCAATATGTATTATGCAAGAATAAATATGAACCTATTTACAACAGTACCTAAAGTTTATGATTTGCCTATTATACTAACGGATCTCACGAGTTTCTATTGACTTCTGTGTGCTGAAGTTTTCAAGTTTCGGGTGATATCATGATGGATAAAGGAATAAGGAGCGACAGGACCCTAATATTGGGAATTCCCAAGGAACCCCAAGGTAATATTCAAGGAAGACTCAAGCGTCTAAGCTTGGGGATGCCCCGGATAGCATCCCATTTTTCATTTATAATCCATCGGTATTACTTGGGGCTATATTTTTATTCATCACATGATATGAGTTTTGCTTGGAGCATCGTGTATTATAGTTTGTTTTCTTTTTAGTTTGCCACAATCACTGTTTTCTGGAGACATCTTTTTAGATAGATACATACATCGTAATGTATTAGAATGCTCTTATGCTTCTCTTATATCTTTTGAGTTAAGGCAATTATGTCATGTGCTTCACTTATATCCTTAGAGCACGGTGGAAATTATATTTTGTAGAAATCCTTAGCACTCTCATGGTTCACTTAAATCCTTTTGAGAGTCTCCGAAATAGGAAGTGGTAATTTGCACTGGTTATATGTTTAGTCGTAAAATGATAGGTATACAAGAGGGATATAATAAAAACTTGCATGTAGATCACTAAATGCGAAACGTATGATCAATGGTGTTGGAGTTATAATAGGGAGGCTTACTAGCTTGTGGAAATTGATTAGTAAGAATAACGATATTAAGGTTTGTGATCCACTATTCATCAATGTGTCGGTCGTGGCATGACACGGAAGTTGGAGTGTCTTGTATCCTTGATTGAAAACTTTGTGTGATGTCTAGCCGAGGGGCGCGATGGTTAACTCCTCCCAAACTCCTCCCTAGGAGTATGGGGTGAGTGCTTTGCTTCGAGAGAGCAAATAGAGGGCACAATAAGTACCTGAGCTCCTTGTGTTTAATGTGAGTTTGTGGACTGTAAGCACTTCTATCCTTCCACAATTTGCTAGCCTCTTCGGTACCGTGCATTACCCGTTCTCACCTCGAGATTGGAGCATACTTCACCGGTGCATCCAAACCCCGTGATATGATACGCTCTATCACACATAAGCCTTGTTATATCTTCCTCAAAACAGCCACCATAGCTACCTATAGTGGCATTTCCATAGCCATTCCGAAAATATATTGCCATGCAACTTCCATCATTCTTATGACTTGAGCATCCCTAGTCATTTTGCTTTGCATGATCATATAGATGACATTATATGTGTGGCACAACCACCATTCGTCATTGTATACATGTCACACTAGTATCATTGCACATCCTGGTGCACTACCAGAGGCATTCATATGTACTCATAGGGTATATTCAGTTTTATCGAGTTGTAAAGCAAATAAAAATGTATGATCATCATTTTTAGAGCATTACCCCCGTGAGGAAAAAGGATGATGGAGACTAATGATTCCTCCAAAGAATGAGGATGATGTTCCATAGTTAAAGAAAAAAAGAAAACAAGAAGAAAGAGAAAAAAGAGAATAAAGAAAAATAAAAGAAGAGAGAAAAGGAGAGAAGGGGCATGCCACTATCCTTGTTACATTTGTGCTTCAAAGTAGCACCATGTTCTTCATATAGAGTCTCCATGTTTTGTCACTTTCATATACGAGTGGGAATTTTACCTTGTAGAACTTGTCTAGTATATTCCAATGATGGGCTTCCTCAAATGCCCGAGGTTTTGAGCAAGTGAGTTAGATGCACATCCCACTTAGTTTCAGTAGAGAGCATTCATAAACTTATAGCTCTAGTGCATCAAAAGTTGCATGGCGGTCCCTACTCCTCGCACTAATATCGATTGAAAGGCATCTCCATAGCGTGACGGTCTACCTAGTTGGTGTGACGCTATCCAAACTTTTTCCTTCCCTTGTTTATCCCTATAATCATTCTATTTCACCCAAGTGCTGAAAGTCCATGGTTCACGCTCAGGTATTGAGTGAAGTTGAAAAGGCTGAAGTGCATGAGAAAGTACGAGTCAAATGCTTGTTTCGGCACCAGGGTGATTATGATTTATACCTGACATTAGGAAGACAGAGTTATGCCATTGCTTACACGATTAAATGAATTAGGGATAATATTCTTTGATGTTGTTATTTTTAAAAGCAATTGTCATTTGATATCATTCATCTTTATTATTGTTTTGATATCTATTAGGTCATTGTTTCACAAAAGACATTACATGATCAACATGCTAGGTAGCATTCAACATCAAAAATTCTGTTTTTTATCATTTACCTACTGTAAGAGCATATTTATCCATGTGCGGTTTTGGTAATTGATGACAATCCCTATGGACTAATGGTTGCCTTGAGTTATATTCGAAGGATTTGTCCATAGGCACTTCTTGAAGTCCATCTGTTGGTTTCAAGGAGTTTATATGGTGACCAAGGTGGTATTCAAGGTTTTATCCAAAGATTGGTCATGTGAGAGTTGAGCTTATTGCAAGCATGTCTTGAAGAAGAAGATTGTGTGAGCATTCATCTTTACCTTCAAGACATCATCTTTATGAAGAGAGAATATAAGATACAATCAAGACTAAATCAAAGAGTGAATCAAGTTGATCAACATACAAAGAGTACAAGACGTATCGAGAGGGATCAAGTGATCCCATGGTATGGTCAGCATTGTCCATTACGCTTTGTGTACTAACCCATGGTCTACGTGAGAGTTTTATGTGGGGTTAGGTATGTTTCCATGGGCTTGCGTCAAGAGGAAGATCTCATACAACCCATGGAGGATTTGGGAGAGAAGGACTTGGGCACTCCGTGTGCCCTTGCCATTGCATTTGGTGCATAGGTTTGAGTTCTCCACGGTGATACGTGCAAGTGAAGTTTGAGAAGCTTATTACTCTTGGGTGTTTGGGCACCCTAGAGCTTGTGCCTCTTGGGTGCTTTGGCGCCCTAGACGGTTGGTGGTGCCTCGAAGCTCAATCATTATGGTGTAAAGCTCCGGGCAAGCGTCGGGGTCTCCAATTAGGTTGTGGAGATTGCCCCAAGCAATTTGTACGGGTTTCGGTGACCGCCCCAAGGGTTACCAAAGTGTACGGGTTCGGTGACCGCCCCCAAGGGTTGCCATTTGTACGGGTTCGGTGACCGCCCTCAAGGGTCCCTTAGTGGAATCACGACATCTTGCATTGTGCGATGGCGTCAGGAGACTACAATGGCCTTAGTGGCATCTTGGGGAGCATTGTGCCTCCACACCGCTCCAAACGGAGATTAGCATCCACAAGGGTGTGAACTTCGGGATACATCGTCATCTCCGCGTGCCTCGGTTATCTCTTACCCGAGCCCTTTACTTATGTACTTTACTTTGTGATAGCCATATTGTTTCATGGTATATATCTTGCTATAAATTAGTTGTTTATCTTGCTTATAATAAGTTATTGGTGCACTTAGGTGAGCCTAGTTGTTTTAGGTTTTGTGCTTGACATATTAAACGCTAGTTTTATTCTGCATTTGTTCAAGCCTAAACTGTAATTATTTTAAAGCGCCTATTCACCCCCCCCCCCTCTCTAGGCGACATCCACGTCCTTTCACCTACTCGAGGACAAGCAGGAATTAAGCTTAGGGATGCTTGATACGTCTCCAACGTATCTATAATTTTTTATTGTTTCATGCTACTTTTATATCAATCTTATATACTTTGGAGGTCATTTTATATCATTTTTGGGAACCAACCTATTAATCCAGTGCCTAGTGTAAGTTCCATTTTTTGCTTGTTTTTCCATTTTCTAGAAAATCAATACCAAACGAAGTCCAAACACGATGAAACTGTAGGGTGATTTTTTCTAGACTAGAAGG
This sequence comes from Elymus sibiricus, assembly GCA_039707655.1. Lineage (NCBI taxonomy): Eukaryota > Viridiplantae > Streptophyta > Magnoliopsida > Poales > Poaceae > Elymus > Elymus sibiricus. The sequence goes on along the minus strand of CM077675.1, from coordinate 447,356,544 downwards.
GACCCTAGAAGGTTTGGGAGGAGACCATAAAACCTACGGGAGAGCCACGAGCTCACATGGCGCGCCCTGGGGGGTAGGGCGCGCCCCCGAGCTTGTGACTCCCTCGTAACGTGTTTTGACCTAATTCCACATCTATATATTCTTAAATATTCCCAAAACATCAGAGGGAGCCCCAAAACACTTTTTCCGCCGTCGCAAGTCTCTGTTCCGTCGTGATCCTATCTGGAGGCCTTTTCCGGTACTCTGTCAGAGGGGCAATCGATCATGGAGGCCATCTACATCAACCTTACTGCCTCCATGATGATGTGTGAGTAGTTCACCATAGACCTACGGATCCATAGCTAGTAGCTAGATGGCTCTCTCTCTCCCTCTCTCTCTCTCTCTGAGATCTTTAACACCATGTTCTCCTTGATATTCTTGGAGATCTATCCAATGTAATCTTCTTTTGCGGTGTGTTTGTTGGGATCCGATGAATTGTGGGTTTATGATCAGATTATTCATTGAAAGTAATTGAGTCTTTTCTGAACTTTATTATGCATGATTATTATAGCTATGTATGTTTTTCGATCTATGAGTCTTCTTTAGAGGGAGTGGTGCATAGTAGTAGGTTCAATCTTGTGGTGTCCTCACCCAGTGACAACGGGGTAGCAAGGCACGTATTTATATTGTTGCTACTAAGGATAAAACAACGGGGTCTGAATATATTGTTTGTCATACTTTGTCTACATCATGTAATCTTATTTAATGTGTTACTCTGTTTCTTATGAACTTAATACCTCGAAAGGCAAGCATAGAAGCGGTCTCGAAGTGGAGCAGTAGTAAAAGATGCGGAATTGTTTCGGTCTACTTGTCACGGTGAAAGCACAAATGCTCCGTTGGAGGTTTTGATAATACATGACAACATACATTGTCTCTTGGACTAATAGTTTTACCTAGATTATTTCAGATAAAGTCCACAGAGAGAATTGGCTGGAATGTGAGTAGAACCCCCAAGGAAAGAGGAAGAAGGAAAGGAATAGGATTGGCAAGACATGAAGCTTCAAGACTCTACATTTTGCATTTTATGAGAAATCACATTTAAGTCCATAGGAAAGCGAATAGTATTAAAAAGGGATGAGGTATCCATGATGATCTGGTTACTCAAGTGCTTAGAGTTAGTCACCAAAAATACTCATGAATTCTCCCACAAAAATACTCTGTCTAAACCCTACCACGCAAATTTGGTGCCACCAACTTTTCCATTTCGGCCCTACCGAGTTTCACCCTAGACAGATCCTAAGCCAAACCCTAGTGTCTCGGTGACACCAAGTCCCATTTCGGTGCAACCGAAATCAGTGACCAACTCTCTGGTATCCTATTTCTAAAAATCAAAATTTCTGATTTTTGCAAATCGGTTCCACCGAGTCTTGGTAACTGCCTAGGTCAGCCAAAACGTACCCACCGAGATTTATATATCGGTCTCACCGAAACGCCAAAAGTTGCCATATTTTGCACTAGTCGGTGCAACCGAGTTTTTACTTCGGTTTCACCGAGTTGGGTAATAATATGGTAATGGTTGGATTTTTGAAGATGCCTATATATACCCCTCCACCTACCTCTCACTCGCAGAGGAAGCACTCAGAACAAACCAACACTTGCCCCATCCATTCTCTGAGAGAGAACCACCTACTCATGTGTTGAGATCAAGATCTTCCACTCCAACCATATGAATCTTGATTTCTAGTCTCCCCAAGTTGCTTTCCACCCAATCAACCTCTTCTACCAAGCCAAATCTATGAGAGAGTGATTGTGTGTTGAGGAGACTATATTTTGCAGCACAAGATCAAGGAGTTCATCATTCTTACCACATCTATTACCTTTTGGAGAGTGGTGTCTCCTAGATTGGTTAGGTGTCGCTTGGGAGCCTCCGTCTTCGTGTGTGGAGTTGAACCATGAAGTTTGTACGGGCAAGGAGATCACCTACTTCGTCAAGATCTACCCTGAGTGAGGCTAGTCCTTCGTGGACATAAGCCATGATGGAATAGACGAGGTTGCTACTTCGTCGACCCTTATGGGTGGAGCCCTCCGTGTACTCTCGCGGTCATTACCCTCCGTGGGTTGAAGTCTCAATCAACGTGGACGTACGATAGCACCACCTATCGGAACCACGGGAAAAATCTTCGAGTCCCTATTGCGTTTGATCTTCCTTTCTCTACTCTTACTTACATGTGCTTGTCATTTCTTTCTGCTGCTATACTCGTTGACTAGCATGTGTAGGGTGTGCTAGACTTGTTAGTATTGCTAAAATCTACCTACCATTAAAATTGGAAATAGGTTAGGTTTTATTTTTTCAAGTAGTCTATTCACCCCCCCCCCCTCTAGACATCCCTTATCGATCCCACACACGGACGTGATGCCTATATGCATGATCATTGCCATGAATAACATCATAACTATGCGCTTTTCTATCAATTGCCCAACAGTAATTTGTTTACCTTATGTATGCTATGTTCTTGAGAGAGATGCCTCTAGTGAAAACTATGGCCCCCGGGTATATTTCACATATTTACCTAAGCTCCATTTATCGGTTGCAATTTATTTATTTTGAATTTTATCTATCTGTCACTACTAAAATTGATCTTTGCAATTAACGAGTACAAGGGGATTGACAACCCTCTTGCCCGTGTTGGGTGCAAGTATTTTCTCTTGTTTGTGCAGTAATGTAACATCCCAAAATTTAGAATTTTGGAATGTTAATTATTTAAATAGGGTTTATTAAAACTTGCTTGTGTTGATTGATCTTAGCTGAATTTTTATTAGGATTTGAAACTTTTGGTGTTAAAATGAATATTCAAATGAGAGGGAATAAAATAAGTTTCCCAATATTCGTTTGGTTCTTATTTTGAATTTTGAGAATATTCAGAAGTGTTTCAACTTTGATATGAGAGAGGATGACATGACTTCCTCAAATTTTCTAAAAAAACAAAACAATTGAATATTCTTTTATCTGGATTTGAATATTTGAAACAAAGCCAACTCAAAAATAAATCGAAAGAGTGAAGGTAATATGACTCCTTCAATATGAAAAGAGTAGAAAATGTTTCAAAACTATTTTGGGTATTTATTCGGAGTTGAAAGACAATTTTGGAACATTTATAAAGCCCAAATAATTTTATAAAAAGTATTATATGAGTTTTCCGTAAATGTTCGTTTGTAAAAATGTTCACTATTTTATATATTAGTATATATGATTTTTTAAGTGTTCTGGTTTTTTTATGATATTTACTGGCATTTATATCATCATCTTTATTTTCTGGTATTTAGTTTTTTAGGTGAATTTCCTGGTATTTAGTGAAATAGGAAAAACCTATCCCTAACCAATTCTAACCCAACAGCTGGCCGGCCCATTTCCTATCTAACGCCCACGCGCGCAGCAGCACACTGGCCTAAGGCCCATGAGCAGCGGAGGCTCAGCAGCAACAGTCCCGCGAACGTCATCGCTGAGTCATCGGCGACCCTACTTGTCAGCTCTCTCTCTCTCCCCTGTGTCTCTGACTCATAGGATCCACGCAGTCTCCTTCTTCCTCACGATTTCCCCACATCCCACTGAACCCAAATCCCGATCGAAATCGATCGGGAATTCTATCGATCCTCACCCCGATGGCTCGCAGCAACCCCTCTGTGGGGACCCCCTCGATCTCCTCTACGGACTCCTTGCTTCTCCTCACGCAACCGAGCTCGAAATCGAGCTCCTCGACTCGCCTGAGTACGCAGCCGCCCGAAGCTTTCACCGCCCAAATCCGTCGCTCCCAGAGAGCCGCCGTCAAGAAACTCATCGCCGGACGATTTGTGCCTCCAACCGAGGGGTAGCACTAGGACGACGCCCACGACCTCCGCCTGAAGCAGAACATTGCCGCCGTTGCTCTAGTCGTCCTCCTCCGTCGGCATAGGAGGATTTCGCCACGCCCGAGTGCGTATTCTACATATCCAGGAACCTACGACGCCTGTGGCATATTCATCAAGCCCCGGAGAACCCTGTAGCTGTCGCCATCAACGAATCCCGAGCAGAATCGACTTCGCCGGAGCACATAGAGGTTAGCCGAAGTCCAGATCGTCGCCGCCGGCCACAGAGGACTCCCGCGTCGCCATTCTTGCCACTGGAGTTATCTCCGTCGTCCGCCGCATCCAATCCCCACCTCGCCTTCGCTAGGGGACCACCGGAGAAGCTCCGCCGCCCACGCCCGAACCCGCCGCCGTTTCCTCTGTTCTGGTGAGCGCGCGCACAGATATTTCCTTCGGCCAATCACGCAATGACACATGGCGATTGCTACAGTAACCGCAGCAGCTACAACTTTTGATCTGTTTAATTTTGGGCAGATTCTCACTGAAATTTCAAATTGCTCTAACTTTTAATCTATATGCTCAATTTAGTTAAATATTTTTCCTGTGCACTCACTTTGACCAGTAGAATATGACAGAACCAAAATTTTGCATGTTTGCAATGTTCAAATTTGAATTTGATCAAATTTACTTTGAACCTTCAGGAGACCATATCTTTCAAACCGTTTAGTGAAATTAATTGATTCTTTTTGTGTTGTGTTTCTAGTGGTTTGGACATGATTTGTACCTACTGTTTTACTACTGTTTTTGTGATTTAAAAAATGATTTCTTGTTGTTGGTTTTATTTGGTGTTATTTGAGTGTGATGATTGATTTGTTGTGTTGTTTGAAACGTGTAGATTGTCCGGAGTGTGATGCGTAGAAATATCAGGCTTGTGAGTGCGACGACCTTCATCAAACGTACCACGCAAGTTACATGTTGATCATCCTTCACCTATTATTTTTCTATGCATGTATAGAAATATTGTTATATTATGCTATACTATTGAGTTATCCGCTCGTCAATGAAGATCGTGGTAGTTGTAGTTTTGCTATGCTATGTAGACGGGGTTGGCTCTTGTATTCATTGAGATTATGTGAGGATTATTTAAAAACAAATTGAGTAGTAACTAAGGATATAATTCACCTCTGGGCGGATGTGGTATTGCTGGGTGGTTTCAAGAACATCATGGTTTCGGCCCTCTGAATGTAAGTGGAATGCCGCCCAGGTTCAAAAAGATCAGACAGACTTAGTGACTAGTAGCTTCCATGTGCAACCACTAGCCATATGGGCTCTGGCTTAGTTGAGTAGGTTGTGGGAACCTCGCCTGGGCAAAGCTAGCAGATGTAGATATGAGTAGGTGTGCCGGCTGCCGTTGGGTGGAGATGACGGCTCCTGAAAGGCTTCGTCTCAATCTTCGGGTTGAGTCTAGTGGGTAAAGGGTGCAAAACTCTGCAGAGTAATTAAACTAATCATGATTAGCCGTGTCCCCGGTTATGGACAACTTTGAGCAGCTAGGCCATTACAGTTGTTGGATGATCTTGACAGATGTTACCCTTAATAAAACTTGGTGGGAAACTTAATGATGGGATAGGTTGGAATTGGAGTGCCCAATTCAACCATATGTATTTAATTATAGCAAGACAAATTAAAATTTGACTATTATTGTTGGGGGGATTACCCCCGGGTAGGCTCAAGAAGGCAACCCGACATTTTAAAACATCAGGGCGGCCCACGCCCCTCGGTCTGGCTACCCGGTCCGGCTGGCTCCCCGCCTGGCTGGCTACCCGGTCCGGCTGGCTACCCGGCCCGGCTGGCTACAAAGTTGGCCGGCTTCAAAGTTGGCCGGCTCCAAGTTGGCCGGCTCCTAAGTTGGCCGGCTCCCCGGTTGGCCGGCTCCCCGGTTGGCCGGCTACCCGGTCGGCCGGCTGCTCCAACTGGCTCCCCGTCCGGCTCCCCGGCTGGCTCCCCGTCTGGCTCCTCCAGTTGGCCGGCTCCATGGTTGGTCGGCTCCCCGGTTGGCCGGCTGCTCCAGCTGGCTCCCCGTCCGGCTCCCCGGCTGGCTCCCCGTCCGGCTCCTCCAGCTGGCTGGCTACAAGAAGTCAACCACAGCGTCCCGTCGGACACGACGTAGGGACACTGTAGCCTGCATCATGCGTCACTTCACCGCGCCCCAATAGTGGCGCACTGTAGCCTGCATCATTTGTCATCTCCAATAGTGCTTAGTTGGCCATGCGGGCCACCCCTTGTCCCCTGGGCCTCCCTTTATAAGAGGCACCAGGGGGAGCCTCCAGAGGGCAGCGACACACACACACGTGAAGCCCCCTCTCATTTCTCTCAGCCTCTCCCATTCTCACATGCTCACACGCATGCACACATGAGGCAAGCAGCCTCATGGCTCTCCTCCCCGAAGAGCTCTAGGAGCGACTCTGTACTGCTACACCCCTCATATACAGACATGCAGGAGTAGGGGTATTATCTCTCCGGAGAGCCCCGAACCTGGGTAAACCACCGCGTGTTGTTGCCCTATCCCGTCCCGGATCTCCACTGCAGCCTTGCTCTCACCTATCAACCATCCCATGGCATCTGCCGTCCTTGCGGCACCCCCGTGAGAAAACGACGACAGTTGGCGCCCACCATGGGGCAAGCTGCCGCTGGAACCGCGGTCCGGGCAGGACCCTCTTCGTTGCCACCACCGCGACGCCGGCCGCCCGTCGCCGCTCCCGCGTTCCTTCGCCCGCGTCCGTCCTCTGCGCGCTCGCCTCGCCGACTGCTTCACCAACCCCGCGCCGCCGCATACGCCTCGCGCCGGCGCTTCTCCTGGCCGTCGCACTCGCCCGGGGCTGCGGTGCGCGCGCCACTTCTTTGCCGCCGAGGTGGCCGTGCGTGAGGCGCTGCTACTGCGGCAGCGGCGCGCGGGCCTGCGCCCGAAGGAGGCCGACGTCTTCCTCGTGCCCGTCAACGCTTGCTGCAACTTCTCCACGCCGGCGGGGATCCCATCGCTGGTGCACGCGCAGGGCTCCTCCGCTGCGTCTGCATCTCCTACCTTCGCGTCTGCGCCTGCGCCTGCGTCTCCCACCTCTGCGTGCGCGCGCCGACGTCCGGGCTGCTCAACCTTCACCTCCTCGCCTCTCCGTCGCGACCGATGCGCCGCGTCGGCTCCGCCCCGCACTCCACCTGCGCGGCTGCGCGCCCTGGCCTCCAGGCCCCCGGCGACCGCGCACCCGCGCGCTGGTCCTGTCGCCGTCCCCCCGCGCGCTTCTCTGGCCGCGCCTGGCCCCCCGTCGCCTCGTCGACCGCGGCGCCGGTTCGGCCGCCCTCCAGCTCCGGCTGCTCCACTCCACGCGCGCCTCGCCGCGCGTGCTTTCCGCCCGCACGTCCGCGCCCCGGCGGGCCGCCTGCTCCGCTCCCGCGCGGGCCGGCCCCGCTAGCGCCGGCTCCGCTCCACCTCCCTGCTCCGCCCGTTGCCGGCGAGCACGCCGCCTCACAACGCCCGCCTAGCGCGCTCGCTGCACCCGCAGGCCTCCTGCTGGCCGCGCCTCCCCCTCCGCGTGTGCCTCACCTCCTCTCCGCCTCCACTCGCGCCCGAGGAGAGTTGCGGTCGTGCGTGCTCGCCTCCGCCTCCGCGCCCCCTGCTGCCGCCCCAGGCGGCGCCCTTGCGCGCCATCCACCTGCGGCCGCGGCTCCGCCTTCCCTGCTCAGCTGCCTCGTCCGCAGCGTCGCCCCTCAGCCGCTCGGCCACGCGCCAGCGTCACTCCAAGCGCATCTCGCCGCTCGGGCCTCACGCGCGCCCGTAGCGCTGCGCCCCTCGCCCGGCCTGCGTGCGCCTCCGCCCATGACGGCCCAGCCTTCAACGCTGCGCACCCGCGCGCCGGCTACGTCACGCGCCTCCGCGGCTGCTCCGGCTGCGCCCCCTCGTTCCCGGAACGCTCGTTTCTGGTCCGGCCGCCTACCGACTCCCGCACCTCTCGCCCGCGCGACCTCGGTCCTGGCCGGCTCCGGCCGCGCTCCGCTTGCGGCCCGGCCTCCCGCCGGCTCGCATCTCCGCACGATCCGCGTGCCTGACTCCTCGCCCCCGCGACCCGCGCGTCGTCCCGCCTGTGCCTCTCCGCTCTCTGGCTGGCTCCGCGCCCTCGCTGCGCCGCCTCGCCCCTCCCATGCGTCCGCGGCTGCATCCCTCTCGCGTGCCCGCGTCGCCTCGCGGCGCCGGCTCCGTCCGCCCGCCCGCACTGCTTGGCCATGGCTGCGTCAGCCGGACCGCCTGCCGGCTCGTCCCTTCGTCCACGCATCCGCCTGCGCCCCGCGGCTCCACCTCCAGCCCGGCTCCCCTTCGGCCCGGCCGCCTCCTGCCTCCGGGCGCCCCGGCACCGGCCAACCAGCTTGCGCCTCAGCGCGCCCAGGCCGGCACCTGATGCTCCGCCTCTAGCCCTCGGCCTCGCGAGCCGGTTGCCCTGCCTGGGAAAATGAAAGAAATGGGAGCCGGAAGAAAAAAAATTATTACATGCATGCATGCATGCAGGTGGTAGTGCATGGCCGGCTACCCACGCGGGCAGAAGCAAAGTGGCCGGTTGCCAGTGGGGCCGGAAAAAAAACTGAGCCCCACGGCCGCTCGGACAGTTGCCCGTCCGTCTGCGTCGCCGCCTGGCCGGCTGGCTTACCCGCCCGCCTCGACGCCGGCCCGGCCGCCCGTCCGCTCCAACACCCAGCCCGGCCGCTCCGACGCCCAGCCGGTCGGGTCCGGCCTGCTGGCACACCCATCGATCGCCGAGGGATCGACGGCCACACCCAGCGGGTGCGCCGACACGCCAGCGCGCTCCGCTCGGAGAAAGCCACGCCGGCTGTCATCGACAACAACCGCCTCGCCGGCACCAAAAACCAATGTGAGCTTTTCATTCGCACATCCTTGTGCCACGCGCAAACAACGGATACCCCGAGAGTCCCTCGGGGGCAATCCCCGCATTTATTTCAGCCTCTTTACTGTTCACCCCGGCACCAGCTAGTCTCGCCCGGGGCCGGCCGCTTGGCCCGGTACGTTCGTTCCCACGAGACGGCTTAGTAGCGTGTACGGTACCGAAAGCCCACTCTTTGTCTCAGCTACAGATCACACAACGACTGTCCAGCTAGCAAGAGCACAGGCCGGAGGTCACCTCACGCGAAAAGCGTCCCAGGAGAAAAATGGCTTGGGCAACCCGGCCATTTCATTTGAGAGTATCTGCTCGATCGAGTCTGCCCCCAGAATCCGAGTATTGTACGCTCCATTCCGTCGCCCACTCTTCGCCTCAGCCACAGACTGGCTCCCGGCTGTCCGGCTGGCAAGAGCAAAAGCCAAAGAGCGGAGAGCACATGAAAAAGATTGAGGGGGGCTCGGACGAAACCCAGCCGACGCCCTCTGCGTAAACTTGCAGTACCAAAATCAAATGTTTGATATATCTGCGCCGACTAAACCTTGTCTTCTGCACGATCATTTCCATGAGGAACCTCCTCGCCCGGAGGCTCGGAGGCTACTCCCGGCAGGGCGCCTCGCGCTCGACAGCCGGCGGACCCCGCGTCCGCCCCCGGCTGGGCTCCGCGCCCATCAGCCGGCGGACCCCGCGTCCGCGCCCGGCAGCTCCTCGCACTCGACAGCCGGCGGACCCCGCGTCCGCCTTCGGCAGGGCTCCACGCCCATCAGCTGGTGGACCACGCGTCCGCGCCCGGCGGTGCCTCGCGCTCGACAGCCGGCGGACCCCGCGTCTGCGCCCGGCAGTGCCTCGCACTCGACAGCCGGCGGACCCCGCGTCCGCCTTCGGCAGGGCTCCACGACCATCGGCCGGCGGACCCCGCGTCCGCGCCCGGCAGCGCCTCGCGCTCGACAGTCGGCGGACCCTGCGTCCGCCCCCGGCTAGGCTCTGCGCCCATCAGCCAGCGGACCCCGCGTCCGCGCCCGGCATCCCTGACGCCGCCGTCTGCTTCTGTAACAGCAAAGACCCTCCGCCCGACTCTTTGAGTCGCCCGGAGGCTCGGAGGCTACACCCAGCGGGTGCGCTGGCGCGCCCCCGCTGGAAACAGCCAGCCGGTGGACTCCACGTCCACACCCGACAGGGCCCCCGCGCCCATCAGCCGGCGGACCCCGCGTCCGCGCCAGGCAGGGCCCCGCGCCCATCAGTTGGCGGACCCCACGTCCTCGCCCGGCGTCCTCGACGCCACCGTCTGCTTCAGCAACAGCAAAAGACCCTCCGCCCGACTCTTCGAGTCGCCCGGAGGCTCGGAGGCTAGACCCAGCGGGTGCGCTGGCGCGCCCCCGCTAGAAACAGCCAGCCGGTGGACTCCACGTCCACACCCGGCAGGGCCCTCGCTCCCATCAGTCAGCAGACCCCGCGTCCACGCCAGGCAGGGCCCCGCGCCCATCAGTTGGCGGACCCCGCGTCCTCGCCCGGCGTCCTCGACGCCACCGTCTGCTTCAGCAACAGCAAAGACCCTCCGCCCGACTCTTCGAGTCGCCCGGAGGCTCAGAGGCTACACCCAGCGGGTGTGCTGGCACGCCCCCGCTGGAAACAAGCCACGCCGTCCCCGGCCCGCAATCGACCGTCATCAACGACTTCTGCAACAACAACGACAACGGCGAAAACCCTCCGCCCGACTCCCCAAGTCGCCCGGAGGCTCGGAGGCTACTGTCGGGGGGATTACCCCCGGGTAGGCTCAAGAAGGCAACCCGACATTTTAAAACATCAGGGCGGACCACGCCCCCCGGTCTGGCTACCCGGTCCGGCTGGCTCCCCGCCTGGCTGGCTACCCGGTCCGGCTGGCTACCTGGCCCGGCTGGCTACAAAGTTGGCCGGCTCCCAAGTTGGCCGGCTCCCAAGTTGGCCGGCTCCCAAGTTGGCCGGCTCCCCAGTTGGCCGGCTCCTAAGTTGGCCAGCTCCCCGGTTGGCTGGCTCCCCGGTTGGCCGGCTGCTCCAGCTGGCTCCCCGTCCGGCTCCCCGGCTGGCTCCCCGTCCGGCTCCTCCAGTTGGCCGGCTCCATGGTTGGCCGGCTCCCCGGTTGGCCGGCTGCTCCAGCTGGCTCCCCGTCCGGCTCCTCGGCTGGCTCCCCATCCGGCTCCTCCAGCTGGCTGGCTACAAGAAGTCAACCACAGCGTCCCGTCGGACACGACGTAGGGACACTGTAGCCTGCGTCATGCGTCACTTCACCGCGCCCCAATAGTGGCGCACTGTAGCCTGCATCATTTGTCATCTCCAATAGTGCTTAGTTGGCCATGCGGGCCACCCCTTGTCCCTTGGGCCTCCCTTTATAAGAGGCACCAGGGGGAGCCTCCAGAGGGCATTCTCTCAGCCTCTCCCATTCTCACATGCTCACACGCATGCACACATGAGGCAAGCAGCCTCATGGCTCTCCTCCCCAAACAGCTCTAGGAGCGACTCTGTACTGCTACACCCCTCATATACAGACATGCAGGAGTAGGGGTATTATCTCTCCGGAGAGCCCCGAACCTGGGTAAACCACCGCGTGTTGTTGCCCTATCCCGTCCCGGATCTCCACTGCAGCCTTGCTCTCACCTATCAAGCCATCCCATGGCATCTGCCGTCCTTGCGGCACCCCCCGTGAGAAAACGACGACAATTATGTAGTTCTCAGGAAAAAATTAGCTTTCTGCAAAACAACCACTAGAACATCCTCTTGATATACCTTGTATGTAGATGTAGGTCTGCTATATAATTCCTTGTGTGACTTGCCAGTACATTCAATGGACTGACCCTTGTGGCTGTAACTTATCATGTTGCAGATTTTATAAGACGAGTGAGTGATATGATGTAGGGTTACGATGTCTATACTCAACATTTGCCTGTGGTGTTGGTGGACTTCATGAAGATTTTATTTGTTGTTCCGCTGTATTTTATTTGTATGGTAGCCTTGAGCTACTAGGTATGTATTATTAAATTCTGGATCTACGATGTAATATTATGACATGTGGTTTATTCTTGATATTACATCTTGTACTGTGTGTGCTAGCTAATGATCCAGGGACTACCACAGTGAGCACAGAGACATCGAATCTTATCAGGTTTGGGTCGTTACAGATGGTATCAGATCCCATGTTGACTGTAGGTCGTGACTCTAAAAAATGGAGTAGGAAAAGCCATAGGAGTGAAAACTTATTTTACAACCTTACTCTACTTGTTAGTTTACTCTCGTACTTATACCTTCTCTTTTCAAGTGTAGATGATCCTTGTAGTTACATTAGTATCATCTGACAAGTTTTAGTTAGCAGACCACCACTATTATGTTGAGTTCGGTAAACGATTCGCGTGTAGTATGTTGAGATCATATCTCTTGTGGATATGACCTTACCTGTAGGTTTTGCTTGTGTGGTGTGGCTTTTGTGATTTTTATTGATTGATGTTGTGAGATGTGACTGATATTTCTTTTATGCGTAGAATAAGTTTGTGAGGTTTAGACCCCTATCTATTTAGTGTGCTTCAAGATTCAAGAAGAGCAAGCTATGAAAATACTTGGTGTGATGAAGATTTCTTCGTTGATGCAAGACAGAAGCTACAAACATTGAAGACCTTGAAGATACAAGGCTTCTATATACGTTTGTCGTTAGACACGTTTTGTGAGCTGTCATTGTGGTTATTTTTACTCACAGTTGCACATCAAAATGTATTTTCAAAACTATTGTGTGATGTTTGTTTGGGTATATATCCTCCCCTGTCATCTATTCTCTCCTTGCACCCAAGACCTACACTTAAGGAGTTACTATGACGATTGAAATTGCTAATAATTGAATGAAGATTCAAGCAATCTTGTGATGAGTTCAAGCTTAACCACATGCGCCAGGATCCGAAAAAGCGAGCACAATCTTTCTGAAGGAAGAACACTGGAGGAATCTACAGTTCATGAGTAGACGTTTTATAATAGTTGACTCAAACCTGAGAGTTGAAAGGAACGATAGAGTGTTTTTGTTGGCATGCAGAACCAATGGATCATCCAGACCTAGTTCGTGAGTAAGAGAAATTTTCGCTATACTTGTGATGATGCCCGAGTGTTAGACTGCGAGATTCACTAGACCATATACAAAGTAATGATTTGGGTGCGGAATGGATTGATCACCATGTCGACTTACTCTTATTATTTGCTCTTGTTATGTGGGATGGTCGATCTTGAGTGACTTACCTATAGTAGAGAGACGACGATATTAAGCATAAACCTTAGACTGGTATGATGTATGACCCCTCTAAAAGGCAACCGTTGCCAATAGTAGGCTACATGGTGAGAATAAGCCTAGACAGTTTTCTGCAAGAACCATTCATGATGACCACCATGAGGGAATTGATAGTTGTTTAGTACTGGCGCAAGACCTATCAACCATGGTTGTTCAATATTTGGAAGACCACTTTTTCAATAACAGATTCTCAAGATCTCGAAGGAGTGTATTGTGTACAGCTCAAGAATATCATCGAAGGAGTACGAATCTTGAAGACCTAATGACTTTGATTATAAGGGTGGTAGTGCCCCACACTCTCGGGTGATCCATGATGTTCAAGAGAACCCCGATCCTAGCCTTTTCTTTCTAGCCTTTTCGAATCTCGGGGACGAGATTCGTTTTAAGGGTGGTAGATTTGTAACAACCCAAAATTTAGAATTTTGGAATGTTAATTATTTAAATAGGGTTTATTAAAACTTGCTTGTGTTGATTGATCTTAACTGAATTTTTATTAGGATTTGAAACTTTTGGTGTTAAAATGAATATTCAAATGAGAGGGAATAAAATGATTTTCCCAATATTCGTTTGGTTCTTATTTTGAATTTTGAGAATATTCAAAAGTGTTTCAACTTTGATATGAGAGAGGATGACATGACTTCCTCGAATTTTCTAAAAAAAGCAGAACAATTGAATATTCTTTTATTTGGATTTGAATATTTGAAACAAAGCCAACTCAAAAATAAATCAAAAGAGTGAAGGTAATATGACTCCTTCAATATAAAAAGAGTTGAAAATGTTTCAAAACTATTTTGGGTATTTATTCGGAGTTGAAAAACATTTTTGGAACATTTATAAAGCCCAATTTTTTTTAAAAAAAGTATTATATGTATTTTCCGTAAATGTTCGTTTGTAAAAATGTTCACTATTTTCTATATTAGTATATATGATTTTTTAAGTGTTCTGGGTTTTTTTTATGAAATTTACTGGCATTTATATCGCCATCTTTATTTTCTGGTATTTGGTTTTTTTAGGTGAATTTCCTGGTATTTAGTGAAATAGGAAAAACCTATCCCTAACCTATTCTAACCCAGCAGCTGGACGGCCCATTTCCTATCTAACGCCCATGCACGCAGCAGCACACTGGCCTAAGGCCCATGAGCAGCGGAGGCTCAGCAGCAGCAGTCCCGCGCACGTCATCGCCGGGTCATCGGCGACCCCACTTGTGAGCTCTCTCTCTCCCCTGTGTCTCTGACTCACGGGACCCACGCGGTCTCCTTCTTCCTCACGATTTCCCCACATCCCACTGAACCCAAATCCCGATCAAAATCGATCGGAAATTCTATCGATCCTCACCCCGATGGCTCGCAGCAACCCCTTTGTGGGAACCCCCTCGATCTCCTCTGCGGACTCCTTCTTCTCCTCACGCAACCGAGCTCAAAATCCAGCTCCTCGACTCGCCTGAGTACGCAGCCGCCCGAAGCTTTCACCGCCCAAATCCGTCGCCCCTAGAGAGCCGCCGTCAAGAAACTCATCGCCGACCGATTTGTGCCTCCAACTGAGGGGTAGCACTAGGACGACGCCCACGACCTCCGCCTGAAGCAGAACACTGCCGCCGTTGCTCCAGTCGCCCTCCTCCATCGGCATAGGAGGATGTCACCACACCCAAGTGCGTATTCTACATATCCGGGAACCTACGATGCCCGTGGCATATTCATCAAGCCCTAGAGAACCCTGTAGATGTCGCCATCAACGAATCCCCAGCAGACTCAACTTCGCCGGAGCACGGAGAGGTTAGCCGAAGTCCAGATCGTCGCCGCCCGCAACAGAGGACTCTCGCGTCGCTGTTCTTGCCACCAGAGTGATCTCCGTCGTCCGCCGCAACCAATCCCCACCTCGCCTTCGCCTGGGGACCACTGGAGATGCTCCGCCGCCCACGCCCGAACCCGTCGCCGTTTCCTCTGTTCTGGTGAGCGCGCGCACAGATATTCCCTTCGGCCAATCACGCGATGACACATGGCGATTGCTACAGTAACCGTAGCAGCTACAACTTTTGATCTGTTTAATTTTGGGCAGATTCTCACTGAAATTTCAAATTTCTCTAACTTTTAATCTATATGCTCAATTTAGTTAATTATTTTTCCTGTGCACTCACTTTGACCAGTAGAATATGACAGAACCAAAATTTTGCATGTTTGCAATGTTCAAATTTGAATTTGATCAAATTTACTTTGAACCTTCAGGAGACCATATCTTTCAAACCGTTTAGTGAAATTAATTGATTCTTTTTGTGTTGTGTTTCTAGTGGTTTGGACATGATTTGTACCTACTGTTATACTACTGTTTTTGTGATTTAAAAAAATTATTTCTTGTTGTTGGTTTTATTTGGTGTTATTTGAGTGTGATGATTGATTTGTTGTGTTGTTTGAAACATGTAGATTGTCCGGAGTGTGACGCGTAGAAATATCAGGCTTGTGAGTGCGACGACCTTCATCAAACGTACCACGCAAGTTACATGTTGATCATCGTTCACCTATTATTTTTCTATGCATGTAGTATATATCACACTATGAATGTACGCATGTATAGGAATATTGTTATATTATGCTATGCTATTGAGTTATCCCCTCGTCAATGAAGATCGTGGTAGTTGTAGTTTTGCTATGCTATGTAGACGGGGTTGGTTCTTGTATTCATTGAGATTATGTGAGGATTATTTAAAAACAAATTGAGTAGTAAATAAGGATATAATTCACCTCTGGGCGGATGTGGTATTGCTGGGTGGTTTCAAGAACATCATGGTTTCGGCCCTCTGAATGTAAGTGGAATGCCGCCCATGTTCAAAAAGATCAGACAGACTTAGTGACTAGTAGCTTCCATGTGCAACCACTAGCCATATGGGCTCTGGCTTAGTTGAGTAGGTTGTGGGAACCTCGCCTGGGCAAAGCTAGCAGATGTAGATATGAGTAGGTGTGCCGGCTGCCGTTGGGTGGAGATGACGGCTCCTGAAAGTCTTCGTCTCAATCTTCGGGTTGAGTCTAGTGAGTAAAGGTTGCAAAACTCTGCAGAGTAATAAAACTAATCATGATTAGTCGTGTCCCCGGTTATGGACAACTTTGAGCAGCTAGGCCATTACAGTTGTTGGATGATCTTGACAGATGTTACCCTTAATAAAACTAGGTGGGAAACTTAATGATGGGATAGGTTGGAATTGGAGTGCCCAATTCAACGATATGTATTTAATTATAGCAAGACAAATTAAAATTTGACTATTATGTAGTTATCGGGAAAAAATTAGCTTTCTGCAAAACAACCACTAGAACATCCTCTTGATATACCTTGCATGTAGATGTAGGTCTGCTATATAATTCCTTGTGTGACTTGCCAGTACATTCAACGTACTGACCCTTGTGGCTGTAACTTATCATGTTGCAGATTTTATAAGACGAGTGAGTGATACGATGTAGGGTTACGATGTCTATACTCAACATTTGCCTGTGGTGCTGATGGACTTCATGAAGATTTTATTTGCTTTTCAGTTGTATTTTATTTGTATGGTAGCCTTGAGCTACTAGGTATGTATTATTAAATTCTGGATCTATGATGTAATATTATGACATGTGGTTTATTCTTGATATTACATCTTGTACTGTGTGTGCTAGCTAATGATCCAGGGACTACCACAGTGAGCACAGAGACATCGAATCTTATCAGGTTCGGGTCATTACAAGTACCTGTCGATGATTGATTGCGTGCTTCTCCTATTGGTTTGATAAACCTTGGTTCTCACCGAGGTAAATACTTGTTGCTACTCTACTACATCAATCCCTTCCTCTTCGGGTAAAAACTCAATGCATCTACAAAGTAGCATCCATGTATTCACTATGTGTTAATGCTTTGCTCCAGTTCTCTATTAGAAGGAGCGCCTTAATTACCCCCAATTTCCATTAGGACCCCGCTGCTACGAGAGGGTAGGACAAAAGATGTTATGCAAGCTCTTATCACAAACATGTATGACTATATACGAAATATATGCCTGCATATGATTGATGAATTGGGGCTATTGTTTGTCGCTCTAGGTTGTGACTTTTACATGTTGAATCTCATCTGAATATCCATTGCTGCTCCATGACTACGCTTTAATAATATTGTCTTTGCTCTAGTTACTATTGCTGCTTTGTTTGCCACAACATTGCTACTATTGTTACTGCTATTGTTACTTTGTTACCACTGCTATCCCTACTATCGTATTACTATGCTACTAATAAATTGTTGCAAGGAAGTGATTCTCGGGTGTGGTTGAATTGACAACTCAACTGCCAAGGCTTATAAATATTCTTTGGTTCCCCTTGTGTCGAATAAATAAATTTGGATGAAATACTACCCTCGAAAACTACTTGTGGGTCATCAACTACTGCGCAACAGATGTTGGATCTTGGATTGCCTAGCCGAGCGTGGACTGCCACATCAGGAAGCTTGCCACTCTATGACCAGGAACATGAAAGTATCAATCACCTTTCACTAGTAGAAAACAGGGCAACAGTCCCGGTTCCAGAGGGCCTTTAGTCCCGGTTCTACAACCGGGACAAAACGATCGGGACTAATGCCCGTCACTTTTAGTCCCGGTTGGCCTGCGAACCGGGACTAAACGAGCTCCACGTGGCCGCCGTGGGGCGCCTGGCAGGAGGACCTTTAGTCCCGGTTGGTAACACCGACCGGGACTAAAAGGCAGCCACGCGTCAGCAGCTGCCAAGCGCTGGGGTTTTTGTTTTTTTTTAAGGAGGAGTTTAGGGGTTTTGGAGGGTTTAGGGGTTTTCATATTGTGTTTCCCCCTTTTATTTTTGTGTTTACCATTTTTATTTTATGCTTTTCATTCAACTCGACGCTAGCTACTACATATAGAAATGAAAGAACGCCATTACACAACATCGTCATGATCAATATATAGAGAGAAGAAGTGACCTCTCTTTCTCCGTGCTTAGTCGAACAATGCAACAAGTTTTTGTAAATCTATTCGACGCTATTACATATAATATATACAATATAACATCTCTTACGATCTTAATATCTAATTGCCAACATCGCATATCATCTCCTTATGGTATTCTCCATGTTTAGGTATGACATGATCAACAAAGAATCCCGCCAATTCCTCTTGAATTGCTCGTATGCGGTCAGTTGGTAGGAGTTCGTCCCGCTTCTGCCAGATCTAATTTAAAGAAGGGAGTCAATATATGAATGAAACTCAACACAATTGATGGTAATAAAATAAAAATGTGAATATTGTTTACGTACTTCAAATTGTTGTAAAGATATGCCCCGGCCCCGCTCAGAGGTCGAGTGGCGAATGAACTCGCAAACGTAGTAGGCACATAAATTAGTCCCGGGTGCCTGCAACAAGCACTTTACGAGAATAGAGTTCAATCAAAATGATAACCAAGCATGATAATGGTATTGAAACTAGCATCAATGAGAGATGCGCGGTACTAGAGTAGTACTTACTTTGGGGTGTACAAATTGCAGCTCCGGTTTCCAACTGACACCCTTAACCTTTTTGGTGAACTTTTTCCAAACCCTGCCCGGCAAAGAAAATGATTACTTGATATCAGAAAATGAACGAAAGTTGCCGATATGGTGCGATAATGATTGAACTTACTTCTGAAGCATTTGCCTCATGTTCGTCCACTCCTTAGGGTCTTTACGTCTCGAGTCCAAGACAGTTACTTTTCCCTCTTCAAGCTGAATGTCTAGCAGAATAAAGTGGAAACTGCGCACGCATAACTCATTAATTGCACTTAACCTCGAGTAAGCGAAACAGAATGTGCACAAGATAGTAACACTCACTTGAAGTTGTAAGCAAATAGTATTTCCTTTCTGGTTTGTTGTCCAAGTAACGCATTTAGCAAGTTTTTCTCTGTATTGGCGGGAAAATCTTTTAACGTACGTTCATTTACGAAATTTGGGTCAATGAACCCAATGTCATAGATTTGTTGTTGTTTGCATTCGAGGATCTTCAATCTGCATAATATAGTGTGAGGATAATTAATACATGCAATGAACGAGTTGAGCTAGAGACTTAATTACAGAAAAAATACTTACAGACAATAGCAACTGACGATAGTTTTGTCGAGGGCAGCTTGATTGTATAACTGAAAAATTTCTTCAAATTCAACGAACAACACCTGCTCTCCATTGAAGAAGTGCTCATCTTTAATTCCCACGAAGATATTGTCGGTCCCGTCCTTGCAGGCTTTCAAGTACCATTCATGCAATCGTCGCATCATCGTTGGTAGACAGTCGAGCTCCTCACGTGGGACGAGAGGCTTCCCATTCGCGTATTTTAAGGTTTGTACTACCTCAGCCTTTTCAAACTGTACCGAGTCGGGTAAGTAATCAGCAGCAGTGATAGCAAGACCACCGGCCGCTTTCTCCGGATCATTAGCGATATCGGTAACCACCTTGAACGGAGGGCACAATTGCAGTCCTTGTTCGCCGAGCTAGGGAATTGTTTTCCCACTTCTTGCGCCACTGCTACCTAAGCTTCCCGACCGCCTCGCTTGATCATGTGTCTTTTCAATACATCGGTCATAGTTTGATGGTGGCGGAGGCCGTGGTGGTCGCCTAAGGGCCTCCAGAGTTCGCTTCGCTTTCACCAGATCTATTTTCTCCTCTTGAGGTGGGCGTTTCGGTGCAAGCTGATGTTTCACATCGGCATCCACGATCTCGTTGAGTTCCTCCTCAAACCTCTCGTAGGGTAACTTGGGAAGAGCCTTGAGGCTTGGGCCGTATTTGAATCTCCTCTGTTTCGTACTGCTGCTAGCCGCCGGAGTGGCGGTAGCTCTCTTCCGATGTTGCTGAGGCGGCGAAGGAGGCGGAGTCCAATGACGCGGCGGAGACAGCTGAGGCGGAGGCGGATTCTGCTGAGGGGCCTCCTCCGTCGAAGTCCGCTGAGGCGGCAGAGACGGCTGACACGTCGGAGACGACTCGGGCAGCGGAGACGGCTGATGCACCGGAGACGACTCAGGCACCGGGGCCTCCTCCGCGTGAGTCTGTTGAGGCGGCGTCCAGTATGGAAGCATGATGTGTTCCTTTCTCCATAGACAGGTAGTCCTTAAGGCATATCGAAGAAGAAGCTCCCCTTCACCTGTAGCGTACTCAAGCTCCAGCCCATCAAATCCGTCCATTATTTCATCCACCCCGACAATAGCAAAGCTAGCTAGAACTAGAGTGCAATGGAAAGTTGCATCAGGTCGAGGAGGTAAGACATAGCCGACCGCCGCCTTCAAGGTCAGGTTATGGCATTTCGCCATTAGCACATAATGTTCATTATTCGTGATACCATCCACGGGGTAGCGAGGAGCCGTGCTATCAGGATGAACGAGCTCAGTGGAAACCACGCTGCTTCTCCGCTGAGATGGTGGGGTAGCATCGTGGGTAGTCTCCAATGAAGGATCTTCGTGCCGCTGAGATGGTTGCCCGGTAGCTCGCTGGCTCTCAAGTGCCTCTAGTTTCGCTAATCTTTCATTCATCTTCTGCATTTCTCTTGCTTCCTCTTTCTTCTTTCTCTGTCGGCTTCTGTAACCAGCGTTGTCGGGAAACCTAACCTTCCACGAAACGGAGCCTGATGTGCTTCGTGTTCGTCCAGGGTGTTCAGGATTCCCGAGGGCAAATGACAGCTCGTCCTTCTCTCAGTCGGGAACGAACGTCCCTTCCAGCGATTTCTTGATTGTTTCCTCAAGCTTTTTGAATGGTATTGCAAGTCGAGCTTTCGTCTAGACACACTTCCCTGTTTCTGGGTCCAAAGTTCCCCCAACCCCGAAGAACCAAGTCCTTGCCCGATCTGGCCAGTGCAATGTCACTGGTTGGACATCTTTAGCAAGCAGGTCTTGCTCAGCTTTGTCCCACGTAGGCCGGGCTTTGCTGTAGCCACCTGACCCCATAACATGGTGATACTCCTTCCTTGCGGCATTTTGCTTATTTGTAAGTGACCTGTTCTTAGCCTTCTCCGATTTCTTGTAGGCCACAAATGCGGGCCAGTGATCTTTCAGCTTCACATATTGACCTTTGAATTCTGGAGTCTTGTCTTTCTCGACAAACTTCCTGTTCAATACTTTCTTCCAGCTCTTGAATAGTTCTGCCATCTTCTTAAGAGCAAACGCCCTGACCTTTCGCTGTATAACTGGGTTATTCGGATCCTCCTCTGGCGGTAGGCTGAAATTTCTCATCGGATTGGTCCAAAGATCATCTTTCAGTCTATCGTTGACATAAGGAACTTGAGGGTCCTTCTTCTTATTCCATTCTTGGCAGCTTATCGGGATGATGTCCCTAACAACCACTCCGCACTGATGTATAAATTTGTTCTTGGTCCGGTAGGGAGCAATCGGTTAGCCTTCTGGAGAGAATTCTTCGATCGTGAACCTTTCTTGCGCGTCCAACCTTCTCATCGGGCCTCGTCTCCTTACCGAAGTGGAGCTCGATCCGGATGGCTAATTAAAAGAAGAAAGAAGCGTTAATATATGTACATACAAAAAAATTAATGCATCTAGTCAGCAGAGGATTAATTAATATATACCTCGCTGGACTTTGAAGTAGTTATGGCTCCCTTCTCCATTCGATCACCGGAGTCGTCATGATCTCCTTCGTCCGCAGTTCGATCACCGGAGCCGTCATGATCTCCTTCCTCCTCACCGGAGCCGCCATCCTCTCTTTCCTCACCATCGGTCTCGTTGAGAAACGACAAGCAGTTGAGATCGATATCACCTCCGTCGCAGATTATATCCCCCAACAACTCTTCTTTTTCTAAGTCTCTGTCGTCCATAGTTTCTGCAAATATTACAACTTGGCAATATACAACCATGAGAGATGGATTAGTGGCAAACATAGACTTAATCACAACAAGGAATCATATGCATATGAGCAATGGATTAGTGGGAAACATCATGCAAAGTTCACAAGTTTTATAACAGTCAGTTTCAGACGATCGTCGAGGACTCCTCCCCCCTCATGTCTGATGAGTCGTCCTATCTTTCGAGAGAGTATACTTTGCGGACCGCCTCTCTCATGGTCGTTTGTAGTGAAGGTTGAATGGCCCAATATGCTTAGCATAGTATTTTGACGGGGATGGCGGGTTTCGGGTTCGGGTATTACTGAAACGGGTTTGAACCCGTGACTGCCTCTCTCATGGTCGTCGAGGATACTTGCGGACCCCCACCCCCCTCATGTCGAAGTTATCATTCTACGAACATATGAAAATTCTCAAGTGCATTATGTTCATATGGTGGGACTGGCAACCTACGAAGCACCGATACAGCGACATTGATACGGTGATACGGGTACGACGATACGGGATACGGCAATTTCTAAAAACAGCAATAAGGCGATACGGTAAACATATATAAGTAATAATAAAATGGCATGGACTGTCTCATTTTAAAAATCTCACTATCATCAATGGGGATAAAAATCTCACTATCTCCAAAGCACCAATTTTAGAATTTTTTTTCTTGATAACAATAAAGAAAGCACAATCTTCATTGAGTTCCTTTTTCTCATAACTATAAACAAGAACTCTCACCTATGAACATGACGATAATTAACAATAAACAAGAACTCTCAAAAAGCAACAAGCCATCGGCATCAACAAGCCATGTTCAATGGGCTCACTGTGGGGGCAGGGGCCGGCACGGCGACGTCGGGGCCGGCAGGGGCACGGCGACGGGGCAGGGGGAGGCGACGGCGGGGAAGGGCGAGGCGACGGCAACAGCGGGGCAGGGCGAGGCGACGGCGACGACGACATAGGGGCAGGGCACGGCGACGGCGACGACGATGTAGGGGCAGGGGCGCGACGACGGGGGGGCAGGGCGAGGCGACGGCGACGGCGGGGCAGTGCGCGGCGATGGCGACGGGGAGGAGGGCGCGCGAGGAGGTCCGGCGCCGGCGACGGTCAGCGGGCTCGGGGACAGCAGGGCGTTGACGAGGGCGACGGCAAAATCCGGCAGCCTGGCGGCGTCGATGTCGTCGGCGGCGCCGAGGAGAGAAGAAACTGCAATGGATTGGGAATTTTTCTAAGTGCCCTTTATATAGCCCCCCCCCCCTTAGTCCCGGTTGTAGCCACCAATCGGGACTAAAGGTCAATTTCCAGCAGCCCAAAGGGCGGGAAGCAGAGACCTTTAGTCCCGGCTGGTGGCACCAACCGGGACTAAAGGGGGGCAGTAGTCCCGGTTGGTGGCACCAACCGGGACTAAAGGGTTGTGCTTCCCGTACCAAAAGTTTAGTCCCACCTCGCTAGTCGAGAGGGGCTCGGAGTGGTTTATAAGCGATGCTGCCGCTGCCCTCTCGAGCTCCTCTCTAATGTAGGCAGTACATGCCTATTTGACGCCCTGTTGGGCCTGCTAGCACTGCGGGCCTGCATCCTGGCCCATTTGTAGGGTTTCTAGTCGTATGCAGGCCGTTGTGCCTAGTAGGCGGGCCTTTTATTGCATATATTATGATTTTTAATGTTATTTTTTGCATATGTTATTTTTAGTTATATAATTTTAGTTGCATAAATTTTATATAATTTTAATTGCATAAGTTTTATTTTTTATTGATTCTTTTTAGTTGATTCCTTTTGTTGTTAGAGTTTTATAAAAGCTTTTCAGTTTCTATTAAAGCTTGTAACAAAATATACTTTATGAAAATTCATTTTACTATTAAAGTTTTTAACTCAAGACTTTTTTTGCATTCAATATGCACCATTCAAAGCCACATCATCACTTTTCAACCCTTTTCTGACTTCATTTGCTATTTTTCATGCATTTCATGATTTATTTTGAGCTAAGATGACCCTGAGATTGAAAAGCACTGCAAATGAACTCTGAAATGGTTGAAAATTGGCATGGTATCATAATTTCACCCACATAGCATGTGCTAAAAAGTTGAGAGGGTTATGGGAAAAACTGGATGCACTTCGTGTACAAACTGGACAATCTCCTTCGAAGTATCAGGGTTTCGGACGAAAACTCGTCTATTACAAAGGGATTTCATTTTTTTAAAACTTATTTTAACTCAAGACTTTTTCTGCATTCAATATGCACCATTCAAAGCCACATCATCACTTTTCAACCCTTTTCTGACTTCATTTGCTATTTTTCATGCATTTCATGATTTATTTTGAGCTAAGATGACCCTGAGATTGAAAAGCACTGCAAATGAACTCTGAAATGGTTGAAAATTGGCATGGTATCATAATTTCACCCACATAGCATGTCCTAAAAAGTTGACAGGGTTACGGGAAAAACTGGATGCACTTCATGTACAAACTGGACAATCTCCTTCGAAGTATCAGGGTTTCGAACGAAAACTCGTCTATTACAAAGGGATTTCATTTTTTTAAACATATTTTAACTCAAGACTTTTTCTGCATTCAATATGCACCATTCAAAGCCATATCATCACTTTTCAACCCTTTTCTGACTTCATTTGCTATTTTTCATGCATTTCATGATTTATTTTGAGCTAAGATGACCCTGAGATTGAAAAGCACTGCAAATGAACTCTGAAATGGTTGAAAATTGGCATGGTATCATAATTTCACCCACATAGCATGTGCTAAAAAGTTGAGAGGGTTATGGGAAAAACTGGATGCACTTCGTGTACAAACTGGACAATCTCCTTCGAAGTATCAGGGTTTCGGACGAAAACTCGTCTATTACAAAGGGATTTCATTTTTTTTAAACATATTTTAACTCAAGACTTTTTCTGCATTCAATATGCACCATTCAAATCCACATCATCACTTTTCAACCCTTTTCTGACTTCATTTGCTATTTTTCATGCATTTCATGATTTATTTTGAGCTAAGATGACCCTGAGATTGAAAAGCACTGCAAATGAACTCTGAAATGGTTGAAAATTGGCATGGTATCATAATTTCACCCACATAGCATGTGCTAAAAAGTTGAGAGGGTTACGGGAAAAACTGGATGCACTTCATGTACAAACTGGACAATCTCCTTCGAAGTATCAGGGTTTCGAACGAAAAGTCGTCTATTACAAAGGGATTTCATTTTTTTAAACATATTTTAACTCAAGACTTTTTCTGCATTCAATATGCACCATTCAAAGCCACATCATCACTTTTCAACCCTTTTCTGACTTCATTTGCTATTTTTCATGCATTTCATGATTTATTTTGAGCTAAGATGACCCTGAGATTGAAAAGCACTGCAAATGAACTCTGAAATGGTTGAAAATTGGCATGGTATCATAATTTCACCCACATAGCATGTGCTAAAAAGTTGAGAGGGTTACGAGAAAAATTGGATGCACTTCGTGTACAAACTGGACAATCTCCTTCGAAGTATCATGGTTTCGGACGAAAACTCGTCCATTACAAAGGGATTTCATTTTTTTAAACATATTTTAACTCAAGACTTTTTCTGCATTCAATATGCACCATTCAAAGCCTGAAATTGAAAAGCACTGCAAATGAACTCTGAAATGGTTGAAAATTGGCATGGTATCATGATTTCACCCACATAGCATGTGCTAATGTATCAAAAACCATTACAGAACATCATGAATAGAGAAGTGACCAAATTAATACAAGTTCATCATCACATTAAAACCAAAATACAGTAGTGATCAAAAGTTATAGAGGAAAAAATAAATACATAAAGTTCATACATAGTTCTCATAGAACAACATATAGCTCTCTAGAGCATCTAACTAAAACATAAATTGAAACTAACATACAACTATGTAAAAATTTAAATACAACAACAAATGCGATCATAATCGTAACTAATGTAGCAATTGATCCAACAGCATAATGATACCAAGCCTCATTATCAATGGCATATTTTTGTTGGGGAACGTTGCATGGGAAACAAAAATTTTCCTACGCACACACAAGATCTATCCATGGTGATGAGCATCTACGAGAGGGAGAGTGAATCTACATACCCTTGTAGATCGCTAAGCGGAAGCGTTTAAGAAACGCGGTTGATGTAGTCGAACGTCTCCGCGATCCAAATCGCAAGTCGTCCCTCGATCCGATCACGAGCTAGCCCCGAACGGACGGCACCTCCGCGTTCAACACACGTACGGCTTGATGACGCCTTCACCTCCTCGATCCAGCGAGCGATGGTGAAGTAGTGGTTGAGTTCCAGCAGCACGACGGCGTGGTGATGGTGGTGAGGAACAATCTCTGCAGGGCTTCGCCAAGCGCTACGGAGATTATGACGGAGGAACTAGAGGGCTAGGGTTGCCGGCACACGGCTTGGGAAATCCTGATGTATCCCGTGTGCTAGCCCTGCCCCTCTATTTATATGTTGAGCCTTGGGGTCTAAACTTGGAGTAAAAGCCTCCTCCAGGTCGGTTTTGCCCGCACAAGGTCGGTTTGGCCCGCAGGGAAAGAGTCCAACTCGGATCCCTGCCGAACCGTGCACAGCCGCGCACAAGCGGTAGTACCGCTTCACACAAGCGGTAGTACCGCTTGGGCGGTAGTACCGCTTCACACAAGCGGTAGTACCGCTCGGGCGGTAGTACCGCTTCACCAAGCGGTAGTACCGCTTATGCGGCAGCAAAACTACTTTTGCACTTTCCAATACCTTGTGGGCTTTATCCCTTTGGCCCATATAAAGTGTTGCTGCACCCGAACACTTCGGTAAACATCCGGAACCCCTTCCGGTGAATTCCGGAACCCTTCCGGAGATCAAAACACTATTATCACATATATCAATCTTTACCTCCGGACTATTCCGGAGATCCTCGTCATGTCCGGGATCTTATCCGGGACTCCGAACAACCTTCGGTCACCAACAAAATAACTCAACTATACTAATCGTCACCAAACGTTAAGTGTGTAGACCCTGCGGGTTCGAGAACTATGTAGACATGACCGAGACACCTCTACGATCAATAACCAATAGCGGGACCTGGATGCCCATATTGGCTCCTACATATTCTACGAAGATCTTTATCGGTCGAACCTCTATGTCAAGGATTCAGTTAATCCCGTATGCTGTTCCCTTTGTTCTTTGGTATGTTACTTGCCCGAGATTCGATCGTCGGTATCTCTATACCTAGTTCAATCTCGTTACCGGCAAGTCTCTTTACTCGTTCCGTAATACAAGATCTCGTGGCTAACACTTTAGTCACATTGCTTGCAAGGCTCATTGTGATGTTGTATTACTGAGTGGGCCCTGAGATACCTCTCCGTCATACGGAGTAACAAATCCCAGTCTTGATCCATGCCAACCCAACAGACACCCTCGGAGATACCTGTAGAGCACCTTTATAGTCACCCAGTTACGTTGCGACGTTTGATACACACAAGGTACTCCTCCGATGTCAGGGAGTTGCATGATCTCATGGTCATAGGAACAGATACTTGACATGCAGAAAACAATAGCAATAAACTGACACGATCATATGCTACGTTCGTAGTTTGGGTCTTGTCCATCACATCATTCTCCTAATGATGTGATCCCGTTATCAAATGAAATCTCATGTCAATGGCTAGGAAACCTTAACCATCTTTGATCAACGAGCTAGTCAACTAGAGGCTTACTAGGGACACAGTGTTGTCTATGTACCCACACATGTATTTGAGTTTCCAATCAATACAATTATAGCATGGATAATAAACGATTATCATGAACAAGGAAATATAATAATAACTAATTTATTATTGCCTCTAGGGCATATTTCCAACAGTCTCCCACTTGCACTAGAGTCAATAATCCAGTTCACATCACTATGTGATTTACATTGTAATGAATCGAACACCCATGCAGTTCTGGTGTTGTTCATGTTTAGCCCTTGGAAGAGGTTTAGTCATCGGATCTGCAACATTCAGATCCGTGTGTACTTTGCAAATATTTATGTCGTCCTCCTTGATGTAATCGCGGATGGAATTGAAACGTCGCTTTATGTGTCTGGTCCTCTTGTGAAATCTTGGTTCCTTGGCTAGAGCAATGGCACCAGTATTATCACAAAACAGAGTCATTGGGTTAAGCGCACTAGGCACTACTCCAAGATCTGTCATGAACTCCTTCATCCAGACACCTTCCTTCGCCGCCTCCGAGGCAGCGATGTACTCCGCTTCGCATGTAGAATCTGCTACCACGCTTTGCTTGGAACTGCACCAGCTAACCGCACCCCCATTAAGAATAAACACGTATCCGGTTTGAGACTTAGAGTCATCCGGATCAGTGTCAAAGCTTGCATCGACGTAACCCTTTACGACGAGCTCTTGATCACCTCCATAAACGAGAAACATATCCTTAGTCCTTTTCAGGTACTTCAGGATATTCTTGACCGCCGTCCAGTGTTCCATTCCTGGATCACTTTGAAACCTTCCGACCATACTTATGGCAAGGCTGACATCGGGTCTTGTGCACAGCATTGCATACATGATAGAGCCTATGGCCGAAGCATAGGGGATGACACTCATCTTTTCTCTATCTTCTGCAGTCACTGGGCATTGAGTCTTACTCAACTTCACACCTTGC
Organism: Elymus sibiricus; assembly: GCA_039707655.1. Classification (NCBI taxonomy): domain Eukaryota; kingdom Viridiplantae; phylum Streptophyta; class Magnoliopsida; order Poales; family Poaceae; genus Elymus; species Elymus sibiricus. The sequence goes on along the minus strand of CM077675.1, from coordinate 447,328,009 downwards.
AATACAGGCAAGAACCCCTTCTTGGACTGATCCATTTTGAACTTCTTCAAAACTTTGTCAAGGTATGTGCTTTGTGAAAGTCCTATTAAGCGTCTCGATCTATCTCTATAGATCTTGATGCCTAATATGAAAGCAGCTTCTCCTAGGTCCTTCATTGAAAAACTCTTGTTCAAATATTCCTTTACGCTTTCCAGCATTTCTATATTGTTTCCAATCAGTAATATGTCATCCACATATAATATTAGAAACGCTATAGAGCTCCCACTCACTTTCTTGTAAATACAAGCTTCTCCGTAAACTTGTATAAACTCGAACGCTTTGATCACCTCATCAAAACGAAGATTCCAACTCCGAGATGCTTGCACCAGTCCATAAATGGATCGCTGGAGTTTGCAAACTTTGTCAGCATTCTCTGGATCAACAAAACCTTCTGGTTGCATCATATACAACTCTTCCTTAAGGAAACCGTTAAGGAACGCTGTTTTGACATCCATCTGCCAAATTTCATAATCGAAAAAGGCAGCTATTGCTAACATGATTCTGACGGACTTAAGCATCGCTACGGGTGAGAAGGTCTCATCGTAGTCAACTCCTTGAACTTGTGAAAAACCCTTTGCCACAAGTCGAGCTTTATAGACGGTGACATTACCGTCCGCGTCCGTCTTCCTCTTAAAGATCCATTTGTTCTGAATGGCCTTACGCCCTTCAGGTAATACTTCCAAAGTCCATACTTTGTTTTCATACATGGATCCCATCTCGGATTTCATGGCCTCTAACCACTTCTTGGAATCCGGGCCCATCATCGCTTCTCCATAGCTCGTAGGTTCATCGTTGTCTAACAACATGACCTCTAAGACAGGGTTGCCGTACCACTCAGGAGCAGTACGCGTCCTTGTCGACCTACGAGGTTCGATAGCAACTTGATCCAAAGCTTCATGATCATCATCATTAACTTCCTCTTCAGCTAATGTAGGCTCCACAGAAACAACTTTCTGCGTTGCGCTACTCTCAGGTTGAAGTAAAGGTTCAACAACCTCATCAAGTTCTATCTTCCTCCCACTCAATTCTTTCGAGAGAAACTCTTTCTCAAGAAATGTTCCGTTTTTAGCGACAAACACTTTGCCTTCGGATCTGAGGTAGAAGGTATACCCAACTGTCTCTTTTGGGTATCCTATGAAGACGCATTTCTTCGCTTTGGGTTCCAGCTTTTCAGGCTGAAGCTTTTTGACATAAGCATCACATCCCCAAACTTTAAGAAACGACAGCTTTGGCTTCTTGCCAAACCAAAGTTCATATGGCGTCGTCTCAACGGATTTCGATGGTGCCCTATTTAAAGTGAATGCAGCTGTCTCTAATGCATAACCCCAAAATGATAGTGGCAAATCGGCAAGAGACATCATAGATCGCACCATATCCAATAAGGTTCGATTACGACGTTCGGACACACCATTACGCTGTGGTGTTCCAGGCGGTGTCAATTGTGAAACAATTCCACACTGTCTTAAGTGACTGCCAAACTCATAACTCAGATATTCTCCTCCTCGATCAGATCGTAGGAATTTAATCTTCTTGTTACGATGATTCTCAACTTCACTCTGAAATTGTTTGAACTTTTCAAATGTTTCAGACTTATGTTTCATTAAGTAAATATACCCATATCTACTTAAGTCATCAGTGAAGGTGAGAAAGTAACGATAACCACCGCGCGCCTCAATACTCATCGGACCACACACATCAGTATGTATGATTTCCAATAAGTCACTTGCCCGTTCCATTGTTCCAGAGAACGGCGTTTTAGTCATCTTGCCCATGAGGCATGGCTCACATGTGTCAAGTGATTCAAAATCAAGTGACTCCAAAAGTCCATCAGCATGGAGCTTCTTCATGCGTTTTACACCAATATGACCTAAACGGCAGTGCCACAAGAAAGTGGTATTATCATTATCAATTCTACATCTTTTGGCATCAATGTTATGAACATGTGTATCATTACTATCGAGATTCAATAAGAATAAACCCCTCACATTGGGTGCATGACCATAAAAGATATTACTCATATAAATAGAACAACCATTATTCTCTGATTTAAATGAGTAACCGTCTCGCAATAAACAAGATCCAGATATAATGTTCATGCTTAACGCAGGCACCAAATAACACTTATTTAGGTTCATCACTAATCCCGACGGTAATCGAAGAGCGAGCGTGCCGACGGCGATCACATCAACCTTGGAACCATTTCCCACGCGCATCGTCACTTCGTCCTTTGCCAGCCTCCGTCTATTCCGCAGTTCCTGTTTAGAGTTGCAAATATGAGCAACCGCACCGGTATCAAATACCCAGGCACTACAACGAGGGTTGGTAAGGTACACATCAATAACATGTATATCATATATACCTTGTTTGTTGTTGGCCGCCTTCTTGTCAGCCAAATACTTGGGGCAGTTCCGCTTCCAGTGTCCAGTTCCCTTGCAATGAAAACACACAGTTTCTGGTTTGGGTCCAGCCTTGGGTTTCTTCACGAGAGGAGCAACTGTTTTGCCACTCTTCTTGGAGTTACCCTTCTTACCCTTGCCATTTTTCTTGAAACTAGTGGTTTTATTGACCATCAACACTTGATGCTCCTTCTGAATTTCAGACTCAGCGGCTTTCAGCATCGCAAACAGCTCGGCGACTGACTTGTTCATCCCGTGCATGTTATAGTTCAACACGAAGCTCTTGTAGCTAGGTGGCAATGATTGAAGAACTCTGTCAGTGATAGCCTCTGGCGGAAGGGGCATCCCCAATTCAGCCAGACGGGTGGAGTACCCAGACATTCTGAGCACGTGATCACTGATAGACCCGTTCTCCTCCATCTTGCAAGCATAGAACTTATCGGAGATCTCATATCTCTCGATCCGGGCATTCTTCTGAAAGATAAACTTCAACTCCTGGAACATCTCATATGCTCCATGACGTTCAAAACGTCTTTGAAGTCCCGGTTCTAAGCCATACAACATTGCACATTGAACTATTGAGTAATCATCAGAACGAGCCTGCCAGGCGTTCACAACGTCTAGAGACTCAACTGGAGCGGGTGGATCACCAAGCGGTGCATCAAGGACATAAGCTTTCTGGGAAGCCGTAAGGATAATCCTTAGATTACGGGCCCAGTCCACAAAGTTACTTCCATCATCTTTCAACTTAGCTTTCTCTAGGAACGCATTAAAATTCAGGGGTGCTACTGCGCGAGCCATGATCTACAACATAAATATAGCAAAGACAACTTAGACTATTGTTCTAGATAATGAGTTTAGTTAATCATATTACTTAAAAACTCCCACTCAAATTGACATCCCTCCGGTCATTCGAGTGTAACATGATCCAAATCCACCAACTCAAGTCCGATCATCACGTGAGTTGAGGTGGTTTCAATGGTGAACATCTTCATGTTGATCATATCTACTATATGACTCATGTTCAACCTTTCGGTCTCTTGTGTTCCGAGGCCATGTATGTACATGCTAGGCTCGTCAAGTTTAACCCAAGTGTTCCGCGTGTGCAACATGGCTTGCACCCGTTGTATGTGAACGTGGAGTCTATCACACCCGATCATCACGGCGTGTCTCGAAACGATGAACTTTCGCAACGGTGCACACTCGGGGAGAACACAATTTATCTTGAAATTTAAGTGAGGGATCACCTTATAATGCTACCGTCGTCCTAAGCAAAATAAGATGCATAAAAGGATTAACATCACATGCAAATCATAAGTGACATGATATGGCCATGAACTTGTGCTTTTGATCTCCATCTCCAAAGCACCGGCATGATCTCCATCGTCACCGGCATGACACCATGATCTCCATCATCTTGATCTCCATCAACGTGTCGCCATAAGGTTGTCGCGCCGACTGTTGCTTCCACGACTATTGCTAACGTTTAGCGATAAAGTAAAGCATTACATAGCGCTTAATGATTGACACGCAGGTCATACAATAATTAAAGACAACTCTATGGTTCCTGCCAGTTGTCGTACTCATCGACATGCAAGTCGTGATATTCTATACAACACATGATCATCTCATACATCACATATATCTCATCATGTAATTGGCCATATCACATCACAACATACCCTGCAAAAACAAGTTAGACGTCCTCTAATTGTTGTTGCAAATTTTACGTGGCTGCTACGGGTTTGCAAGAACCGTTCTTACCTACGCAAAACCACAACGTGGTGTAGTGATTGCTTTTTGATCTTCTAAAAGAACCCTCTTCATTGAAATCGATTCAACTAAAGTGAGAGAGACAGACACCCGCTAGCCATCTTTATGCAACGAAGTTACATGTTAGTTGAAGGAACCTGTCTCGCGTAAGTGTACGCGTAATGTCGGTCCGGGCCGCTTCATCTCACAATACTGCCGAATCAAGTATCAACTAGTAACGGCAAGCAATATGTATACACCCACGCCCACAACTCGTTTGTGTTCTACTCGAGATCTCATCTACGCATAGACCTAGCTCAGATGCCACTGTTGGGGAACGTTGCATGGGAAACAAAAATTTTCCTACGCACACACAAGATCTATCCATGGTGATGAGCATCTACGAGAGGGAGAGTGAATCTACATACCCTTGTAGATCGCTAAGCGGAAGCGTTTAAGAAACGCGGTTGATGTAGTCGAACGTCTCCGCGATCCAAATCGCAAGTCGTCCCTCGATCCGATCACGAGCTAGCGCCGAACGGACGGCACCTCCGCGTTCAACACACGTACGGCTTGATGACGCCTTCACCTCCTCGATCCAGCGAGCGATGGTGAAGTAGTGGTTGAGTTCCAGCAGCACGACGGCGTGGTGATGGTGGTGAGGAACAATCTCTGCAGGGCTTCGCCAAGCGCTACGGAGATTATGACGGAGGAACTAGAGGGCTAGGGTTGCCGGCACACGGCTTGGGAAATCCTGATGTATCCCGTGTGCTAGCCCTGCCCCTCTATTTATATGTTGAGCCTTGGGGTCTAAACTTGGAGTAAAAGCCTCCTCCAGGTCGGTTTTGCCCGCACAAGGTCGGTTTGGCCCGCAGGGAAAGAGTCCAACTCGGATCCCTGCCGAACCGTGCACAGCCGCGCACAAGCGGTAGTACCGCTTCACACAAGCGGTAGTACCGCTTGGGCGGTAGTACCGCTTCACACAAGCGGTAGTACCGCTCGGGCGGTAGTACCGCTTCACCAAGCGGTAGTACCGCTTACGCGGCAGCAAAACTACTTTTGCACTTTCCAATACCTTGTGGGCTTTATCCCTTTGGCCCATATAAAGTGTTGTTGCACCCGAACACTTCGGTAAACATCCGGAACCCCTTCCGGTGAATTCCGGAACCCTTCCGGAGATCAAAACACTATTATCACATATATCAATCTTTACCTCCGGACTATTCCGGAGATCCTCGTCATGTCCGGGATCTTATCCGGGACTCCGAACAACCTTCGGTCACCAACAAAATAACTCAACTATACTAATCGTCACCAAACGTTAAGTGTGTAGACCCTGCGGGTTCGAGAACTATGTAGACATGACCGAGACACCTCTACGATCAATAACCAATAGCGGGACCTGGATGCCCATATTGGCTCCTACATATTCTACGAAGATCTTTATCGGTCGAACCTCTATGTCAAGGATTCAGTTAATCCCGTATGATGTTCCCTTTGTTCTTCGGTATGTTACTTGCCCGAGATTCGATCGTCGGTATCTCTATACCTAGTTCAATCTCGTTACCGGCAAGTCTCTTTACTCGTTCCGTAATACAAGATCTCGTGGCTAACACTTTAGTCACATTGCTTGCAAGGCTCATTGTGATGTTGTATTACTGAGTGGGCCCTGAGATACCTCTCCGTCATACGGAGTAACAAATCCCAGTCTTGATCCATGCCAACCCAACAGACACCCTCGGAGATACCTGTAGAGCACCTTTATAGTCACCCAGTTACGTTGCGACGTTTGATACACACAAGGTACTCCTCCGATGTCAGGGAGTTGCATGATCTCATGGTCATAGGAACAGATACTTGACATGCAGAAAACAATAGCAATAAACTGACACGATCATATGCTACGTTCGTAGTTTGGGTCTTGTCCATCACATCATTCTCCTAATGATGTGATCCCGTTATCAAATGACATCTCATGTCAATGGCTAGGAAACCTTAACCATCTTTGATCAACGAGCTAGTCAACTAGAGGCTTACTAGGGACACAGTGTTGTCTATGTACCCACACATGTATTTGAGTTTCCAATCAATACAATTATAGCATGGATAATAAACGATTATCATGAACAAGGAAATATAATAATAACTAATTTATTATTGCCTCTAGGGCATATTTCCAACAATTTTCTTATCTTTCTAATCTTCAAGCGCATTGCATCCATCTTGATCTTGTGGTCATGGACGACATCGGCAACATGCAACTCCAATTTCATCTTCTCCTCCTCAATTCTTTTCAACTTTTCTTTCAAATCCTCATTTTCTTTTTCAACTAAATTTAACCTCTCGACAAGAGGGTCGGTTGGAATTTCCGGTTCACATACCTCCTAGAATAAACACATCTATGTCACGTTGGTCGGCATAATTGTCATAAACACTAAATGAAACAAATAGTTATAAAATATAATATACCACATCCGAATCATAGACCGGACGAGGGCCGACGTGGGCGGATACCATAACCATGGACCTATATAATAACAAACAATAATAAAAGTAAAAAAATTATACAAGTATCTATGTAAATCATACAAATAAGAACTTTTTTCTTTTAAAAAGAAGATAAGAACAAGAGGCTCACCACGGTGGTGCCGGTGACGAGATCGGCGCAGGCGATCGACGACGGTGAGGACGGGGATGGGACATGACGGACCGCCAAACCTAGACAAATCTTGAGGAAAATGGAGGTTGGAGGTCGAGCTTGGAGAGGAGAAAGCTTAAGCATGGCTCTGGCATTTCATCGAACACCTCGTGTGCATTGGAGGTGAGAGCAGAGGAGCACACACCTCGCACGCGCCGGCCGGCCAAAAAAACAGAGTGAGCGGGCAGGGGAAAGCATATATATAGGCATATCTTTAGTCCCGGTTCCAGCCACCAACCGGGACTAAAGGGGCTCGGCCAGGAGCGAGGCCCTTTAGTCCTGGTTCGTGTCTGGAACCGGGACTAAAGGGGTCATACGAACCGGGACTGGTTCCTGCCGAGGCCCGGCCGGCGCCCTGGCCTCATGAACCGGGACTGATGCACCCATTAGTCCCGGTTCGTAACAAGACCGGGACTAATGCAATATTCTGGCCCGTTTCAAAGCCCTGTTTTCTACTAGTGTTTAGGTATCATCTATTTTCACACGCTTAGTTTGGTTTGCGGTGTTGTCAGTTTGGGGCAATAACGACTGGACGTCGGGGATGAATGATCAGTTGCTAGCTTCGTGCACCTCAATGAACCCTGCTCAAAAGCTTTGAAAGGATCTTCACATGCTCATGACCCTGACGATGTGGGAGGCATGGAAACATCGCGACACCATTGTGTTCGATTATCCTTCTCCGTCTATGGTCATATTCCTATACACAGTTTTAGAAGAGGGCTAATCATGGCAATTGACGAGTCTATTCAGAGAGGATTTGTAACGGTAATTTGACAGTTGATCACGTGGAGTAGTTGCGAGTAGTCTTCATGGTTGTAAACTTGTGGATGGGTGTCTTCACCCCTTTTTTCTATGAATATATGATAGGCATGCTTTTGCGTATTCCAGAATCTAGTCTAGAAAAAAAAGTAGCATTCCTTTTCCTGCCATGGAGTGCTTTGTCAATGGGTTCCCCCCTCCCACCACGTCCCTCGATTGGTTTTTTTCTCCAACCGTTGTTTCTTGCCCCCCCCCCCCCAACCCTTTGTCCGCACTTTCTCCGTATGCTAGTCAATCACCTTAATTTACTTATCTTATGCACCAATTTTATATAAATTTACTTACCTTTTGCGCCAGTTCCATGTGTCACCGTAATTACATACCTTTTGCATCAATTCCATCATTTACATACCATGCATGACCCAACCCACCAAACTATAAGGGTGCCAAAACCAAACTTAGGAAGGTAAATCACACGGCCCATTTGATAATATTTATTTACACAATCATATTATGGGCAGGTAAATCACGGGGTAACGTACTGTAATATTTATAACTCGTTGCAACGCAAAGTCAATTATCTAGCTTTGTTAAAAAAGGTAAGATCAGTTAGCGAGACAAAAATCAATTTTAGTCTATTGAATCTGATCCCTTGGGTCGAAATAAATAGCCGGATATGTTTCTTCTTCCTCCAACGGTTTTCTGGATCAGACGAATGCAATGTAGAATCTCTCTCCCTTGCCTCCCCTCTCATGAGGTTCTGTCCGAGCCCTCGCTAGCGACACCACAACAAGTCCCGACGTCCCCATCTTGAGCTTGGCGACTATTTAATTTAAGAGATAACGAAAAACAGCCCACCCCCGACTGCCACAGGTCAACCCTTGTGCTCGCCTCTTCTAGCTAGCCCCCAACCAAACATTGCTAACCGGTCTCAAGCTCTCAGCCGAATGGTCAGTCAGTGATGTATTGCTTACAAGGTACCTTGAGGTAATAAACACTGACCGGTTGGCCGTCACTGTTATATCTCAAGGTACAAAATCTAATACAATTATTCGCAGGTCAATAGAAAAAATCTAGTATAAAAAATAACTTGTGAATACTTAACATGCATGAATATATAATCTATATATAATACCTAAATACACTAGTAGAAAAAGGGCTATTTGTCCCGGTTCGTAAGGGCCTTTAGTCCCGGTTCTGGAACCGGGACTAAAGGGTCGGGACTAAAGCCCAAAACCTTTAGTCCCGGTTTGCTTACGAATCGGGACCAAAGGCCCTTCACGTGGCGCTGCCTGGGGCGGGGTTGGAAAGACCTTTAGTCCCGGTTGGTGTTACCAACCGGGACTAAAGGCTCCACCTTTAGTCCCGGTTGGTAACACCAACCGGGACTAAAGCAGCACAAGCGGTACTACCGCTTACAAGCGGTACTACCGCGTCCTACAAGCGGTACTACCGCTTACAAGTGGTTCAAACAAAATCAAATTTTTTTGATTTGTTTTTAATTTTTTCCTGATTTTCACAATTTTGAATTATTTGACAATTTAATCTCTAATCACCCCTCCTCACTTAACTTTCAGGTTCTATCTCCCCTAGTTTCCAAGTCTACACTTGTTGTTTTCCAGACAATCTTAAGCTATCAATCCTGTTAACCCTTAGGTCTTGATGTCACATGATTTAATTTTTTGAATTCTAAACAATTATTAAAATAAACAAAATAAGTACTAATAATATTGAATTTCAATGAAAATAAAATAAGTAATAATATTATTTTATTCATTTTTTTGCCATTTATTCATTTAATATGACATAATTAATATCTTTAAATCTGTAAATCGAAATTCGACAAATAATATATCCATTATTATCAGAAAAATGTGAGGAATCCAGATATGACATCTTATTTTTAAATAAAATTAATTTTTAAAATTTTTAATTTTTTTTTGATTTGAAATAACTTTTTTTACTTTTGGATTTTTGAGAATCTGAGAAAACTTCACCGGGTAAACCCGGGTGAAATCGAGTCCCAATTTTTCTCTAGTTTTTTTTTATATATTAAACTTTTTTTTCGACGTCGTATGCAAAAGTTGGTGTCCATCCAATCATACCGTCGACTACACATCTGCTAGCACCGTGCCAGCCAGAGTCACAACTAAGGTTAACCAAGTTAGAAAGGTATGCGGCCGTCGGCTTCGAAGTATCAGGGTTTCAGACGAAAACTCGTCTGTTACAAAGGCATTTCATTTTTTTAAACTTATTTCAACTCCAGACTTTTTGTGTGTTCATTATGCACCATTCGAAGCCACGCCATCAATTTTCAACCCTTTCTGACTTCATTTGCTATTTTCATGCATTTACTGATTTTTTTTGAGCTAAATGACCCTAAAATTGACAAGCACTACAAATGAACTCTGAAAAGGTTGAAACTTGTCATGGTATCGTCATTTCACCCACATAGCATGTGCTAAAAAGTTGAGAGGGTTACGGCAAAAATTGGATGCACTTCGTGTACAAAATGGACAATCTCTTTCGAAGTATCAGGGTTTCAGACGAAAACTCGTCTGTTACAAAGGCATTTCATTTTTTTTAAACTTATTTCAACTCCAGACTTTTTGTGTGTTCATTATGCACCATTCGAATCCACGCCATCAATTTTCAACCCTTTCTGACTTCATTTGCTATTTTTCATGCATTTACTGATTTTTTTTGAGCTAAATGACCCTGAAATTGACAAGCACTACAAATGAACTCTGAAAAGGTTGAAACTTGGCATGGTATCATCATTTCACCCACATAGCATGTGCTAAAAAGTTGAGAGGGTTACGGCAAAAACTGGATGCACTTCGTGTACAAAATGGACAATCTCTTTCGAAGTATCAGGGTTTCAGATGAAAACTCAGCTGTTACAAAGGCATTTCATTTTTTTAAACTTATTTCAACTCCAGACTTTTTGTGTGTTCATTATGCACCATTCGAAGCCACGCCATCAATTTTCAACCCTTTCTGACTTCATTTGCTATTTTTCATGCATTTACTGATTTTTTTGAGCTAAATGACCCTGAAATTGAAAAGCCCTACAAATGAACTCTGAAAAGGTTGAAACTTGGCATGGTATCATCATTTCACCCATATAGCATGTGCTAAAAAGTTGAGAGGGTTACGGCAAAAACTGGATGCACTTCGTGTGCAAAATGAACAATCTCTTTCGAAGTGTCAGGGTTTCGGACGAAAACTCGTCTGTTACAAAGGCATTTCATTTTTTTAAACTTATTTCAACTCCAGACTTTTTGTGTGTTCATTATGCACCATTCGAAGCCACGCCATCAATTTTCAACCCTTTCTGACTTCATTTGCTATTTTTCATGCATTTACTGATTTTTTTGAGCTAAATGACCCTGAAATTGAAAAGCCCTACAAATGAACTCTGAAAAGGTTGAAACTTGGCATGGTATCATCATTTCACCCATATAGCATGTGCTAAAAAGTTGAGAGGGTTACGGCAAAAACTGGATGCACTTCGTGTGCAAAATGAACAATCTCTTTCGAAGTGTCAGGGTTTCGGACGAAAACTCGTCTGTTACAAAGGCATTTCATTTTTTAAAACTTATTTCAACTCCAGACTTTTTGTGTGTTCATTATGCACCATTCGAAGCCACGCCATCAATTTTCAACCCTTTCTGACTTCATTTGCTATTTTTCATGCATTTACTGATTTTTTTGAGCTAAATGACCCTGAAATTGAAAAGCCCTACAAATGAACTCTGAAAAGGTTGAAACTTGGCATGGTATCATCATTTCACCCATATAGCATGTGCTAAAAAGTTGAGAGGGTTACGGCAAAAACTGGATGCACTTCGTGTGCAAAATGAACAATCTCTTTCGAAGTGTCAGGGTTTCGGACGAAAACTCGTCTGTTACAAAGGCATTTCATTTTTTTAAACTTATTTCAACTCCAGACTTTTTGTGTGTTCATTATGCACCATTCGAAGCCACGCCATCAATTTTCAACCCTTTCTGACTTCATTTGCTATTTTTCATGCATTTACTGATTTTTTTTTAGCTAAATGACCCTACGGAAAGAACTAACTAAAAATAATAAAAAACAACAATTAAATGACTAAAACAACTATATAAGCAAAACAGTATTGTTTTAATTAAAATCCTAATTTAAATTATTCTAAAAATAACCAAATAAATCTTACTGTGACTACAATCTAACACGTGACTAGGAGCAAAAAGAATTAAATTAAAAACTATTTGTAAACTCAAGTTATTCACAATCTAGGGTTTGAAGTTCAAATTTAAACCATTCAAATTTGAAAAATAATGGCACAAACAGAAACTAGAAAAAAATTTGAATCCAATGCAAAAAGAATCACTCAAAAACATCAAATATCCTAAAAGATATAAGCAATTTAAAACAGAAACTAGTGGACGGAGCAGTACAAGCGGTACTACCGCTCAACCCCTTTAGTCCCGGTTGGTGTCTCCAACCGGGACTAAAGGGGGGGCCTTTAGTCCCGGTTGGAGATACCAACCGGGACTAAAGGGTCTGGCTGTAGGAGATATGCCCTAGAGGCAATAATAAATGTTATTGATTATCTCCCTGTTCATAATTAGGTTTATGTTCCATGCTATAACTGCTATGGTTCTCGAGTCTACAATAACCACGAGGCTCGGAGGAAGACTCATATGCATGTGTGGAATAATAAACGGTAAAATGTATTCCTAGTCTGGCCTCTAAGACTGGCTCAAGTATTGCATGATGATCCTGTTTTCCTGATCATGGGCATGGCTATGCCGGCAATTTTGAGGGCACAATATTAGAAGAACATTTGTGTTGAATCGACCCGAATTGATGTTATGCTATGAGATACATTCGTCATTAGTTAATGGTTTATAACACAGAGATGGTTAACGTTTGCATGATTCCTTAGACCATGAGAGTATCGAGTTTCTTCATGCTTGCTTCATGAACTTTGGGGTTTGTTAAACGTCATCCGTAAATGGGTGGCTATTACGGCGGCTTACGGGTTCATGGAAAAGTATGTCAAGTAACTTGATAGCTCAAGATTGGGATTTGCTCCTCCGACGATGGAGAGATATCTCTGGGCCCTCTCGATGTTACGGTATCCATCATCGTCTGGCCAGACACTTTGTGATTTGATCACGGGGATGCCGGAACACGGGAACGAGAAAAGAGAACAATACCGGTAACGAGGTAACTGGCATAGTGGACAAGTTGTTGATCCACGGGGATGCCAACATGTCTCACCTCGGGTATTTGTAACATATCGCGAAGCAACAGGAATAGCACACGGCAACTGGAGGTTCACTCGAATATTCATTCGTGTGGGTATAGGGGTCAATATGGGTGTCCACGGCTCCGATGTTGATCATTGATCGGAAGGGGTTCCGGGTCATGTCTATGCTTCACCGAACCTATAGGGTCAGACGCTTAAGGGTCATCTATCTGCTGAATACTAGACAGGGAGTCTGAGAGAAAATCACCGAAAAAGTTTCGGACACACCGGAAAAGTTCCGGAGAGAGAACACCGGAATAGTTTCGGTAAAACCGAAAAGTTGTTTCGGGATATACCATTGAGTCAAATTGGTTTCGGGACATGCCTGATAATTCTTGGAGGGTGCCAGAATCATTCTGGAAACTTTCTGGAATTTTCCGGGATGAAAACCGGAAATGTTCCGGAGCTGCCGAAACCGCTTCAGATGCTTTTCGCAGATGAAAATCACTAAACCGGAATTGTTCCGGATCGCGTTGAAAATTATTTTTTGTGGGTACTGGAAATGTTCTAGGACCACATAAATATTTTCAGTTCGTCTGGACGCTGAAAAATGTCGTCGTGAATAGTGAAAGTGCTTTTTGGGATATTTTTGGAAAGCCACCTTTTGGGGCTTTACTCAAAAGATCTAGGGATGACATGGAAGGATTGGGTGCCCCTCATGGGGCCCCCCCATGGTGTTGGCCGGCCACACTTGGGGCTCCACCTTGGAGCCCCTCTTGTTCCTTGGTTTCACCATTAAGCCCTTGTGGAAGGACTTCATTCATGTGCATTTTGGGTTTTATTATAAAACCACCCTACCCCTTGGTTTTCCTATAAATAGGAGGTGAGTGGGCTGCCATCTCACACACTCTTGCTCTCATACAAATGCCATCTGATGTTATCTGGCTTCTCTCTCCCTCCCAGCGAAATAATTTCGTAGAGCCGAAAGGCTGTCTGGGTTCCGGTGGGAACTAGTTCTGGACGGCGAAGCCCTGCCGGATAGATGACACCGTATGTGTGCAACTCTGTAGAGAGATCGTAGTTTCGGTCTTAGTTCGAGAGTGCCTCCCGAAGGGCTGTCCGAGTGGCTGTCCGAGTTTCGAGGGTCCTCCCGAAGGGCTGTCCGAGTGACTGTCCGAGTTTCGATGGTCCTCCCGAAGGGCTGTCCGAGTGACTGTCCGAGTTTCGATGGTCCTCCCGAAGGGCTGTCCGTGACACCGTCCGAGGGACTATCCGACCACCTCCCGGAGGGCTGTCCGAGGGGCGGATGAGGGTATACATCCTCGCGGTTGGGAGGTTGTAAATCCTAGCTGCGGGGATCTGCACCGCCGATCGTCATTGACTCTACTTCCGCTGCGCTACGAGTCGGTAACGAAAACGATCAAACCTTGTATGCAGTCTCCATAGTGGTCCTGGGCTGGTGCGTAGGTCAGAAAATTTTTGTTTTCTGCTGCGTTACCCCTACACTGGCACCGTTCGAAGCCGATCACAAACCCTTTAGTCCCGGTTGGTCTCTCCAACCGGGACTAAAGGTCCCGTTCGAACCGGGACTAATGCATGCGCCGCTCGAACCGGGACTAATGCACCCATTAGTCCCGGTTCGTAACAGAACCGGGACTAATGCTCTGTTTTGGGTTGGACCAAAGCCCTGTTTTGTACTAGTGATAGTTCATCCCCACTATCTTATTTCTCTTGACATGCAGCCTATCCACATCATCAGCCCACTACCACCAATTATCTTGACATGTAGGCTTCCACATCACTACACTATGTCAGCATTTTTTCTTAAAATCGTTTAGTTTTCAGGTATGGTGCATCAACCGATTAGCTTGAGGCTTTCAATGCGTGATATGGTGCATCAACCCTTTCCCTTCATCTTCACTTTATGGAATTATCAGTAACTGAACGCAACAACCACTATTTCTCTCCTTCTCTAAGATATCTTCCACTCGTGTTTTCCACTCAATCATGGAACACACCATTCCCTCAACATGGCCCCTCCTCTTCGCTGTCGCCCACTCCATATTCCACTCTGATCATGCGGTGATCAATACCACCGTGCGTCCGTGCACAAGTCTCGCACAGAGCAAGTATTAAGATGGGATGACAATCGCGACGGTGATGGCGACGATGCAAACACAACCTAGGATGGCCCCTCATGAGTGGGAGAAGACAGCCTGTCAATGGCATATTGTGGGAGACGGATCTCTCCCGCCATCCCGCGATGATGACCCCGACCAAGGCGTCATCCGTCACCACCGCATCCAGCGATGATATTCTCGCCTCTTTGATTCCCTCCTGTGTGCCCCTGGCACCCACATTGGTTTGTCTCCCTCCCCTCCCAACCCTCTTCCATCCAATTATTGGGATGTACTCCCTCCGTCACATAATGTAGGACGTTTTTTAACACTTAAAAAACGTCCTACATTATGGGACGGAGGGAGTACGTATTTATTTGCAATCAAGCATTCTGCACGTGTTTCACAAAATGTCCAACTGAAAACAGGTTTGCCTTTCATATCGCATCACAAGACAATATATTTGCGTTGGTACGAATGTTACTGGTCCAACAAAATTTGTATTCTTCTGTGGCACAACCTGATCGTCTAACAAGTCACGTTAGAGGTGGCGTGCCTTCGTGGTTTGCCCTCACTCTATATGCGACGGGAAATCATGACTACTGTTGTCTTCCTCTGCGTGCAAAAGCACAATTTAGTTTTGGCACTTCGCCTAACAAAGGTACATCTGCAATCATCGCAAAAGTAAGGAAAGTTGTGGTCGCGAGCAGATTACCTCCAGCAGGTCAACGCTCCCATCATTCTCTCCTTTCAGCCATGCCAAACATTGTAGTTGATCATCCAATGGGAAAAAGTTACTTCATTTTTTGTTTAAATACAATATTTTTTGTTTAAATAAGAATGGAAATCAAGCCATGGCAAAGAGTGAGTGTTTACTTCATTTTTTTGTTTAAATACAATAAATTATGTTCATTGGTCTTTTTGTTTTATTTGCAAGGAGCAACACATAACAATTTGGTTCAATAGCAGAGCGAGATTGTGGGAGAATTCCAAATGATTCCAAAGGTTATGGATTCCTTACAAGTTATAGTTACCTTTTGATGGTATGCTTTATTTGCACTTGAGTTTCAACTGCTATATTCAGTCAGCCGTGCATGCTTTGTGATCCTAAATGGTCTATACTTCTTATTGTCGAAAACTTGTAGGCAAAAGATGACCTCTGAATCACCAGAATATTGTAAAGGGATGATACAAGAGGTGCAGTCCAGAAATTATTGAGTTTTTTTCATAGAGCATATGGAACAACGATAACACATTTCAGAACTTTGTAACTTCTTTCTGGAGCACAAGTTTCAGAATTTTAGCTGGCAGTAAAATGTAGATTATCTTTAATAGAACATGGATCTGAATGTTGAAACCAAATGGTGAGATGCAGAACTTAGTTTATTCATTTTTCTGATTTTAGAACCAAGTCAAAGGGCTACAACGTTGCATTTATACGACACTAGGATTACGACCACGAAGGTTCGACGCCTCTGCTATTTAGAAGATCTGCAGGCAGAGTCAACCCCCTGTGGTTTCGAGCCAAGGTTAGAGCATTGTTGTTTCAAAGCTTACGTTTTCCTCACTCTCATCACAGTTTGTGCTTTTATGTGCAACCAGGCGAATTTGTATTACTCCCTCCATTTCCTTATACAAGTCCACTTTCTTTTTTTATGTCTAACTTTGAGCATTAATTTTACCAACAAAAACTGAGTTGTATACCACAAAAAGTATTTAATTGGATGCACATTTTAAAGAACTTTCTGATGATATATTTTTTTATGGCATATAACTCAGATTTTGTTTGCTAAAATTATAAGTCAAAATTTGACACGAAAAACGAAGTGGCCTTGTATAAGGGAATGGAGCGAGTATACAGAATCAACATTGAAGTGTCTTTCTCTTTCCCATTCAAATTGTCATCTTTATGATGAACTTGTCTCTTTTGCTCTCTATAGGCTTCCTCACTCTCCACATTAAAGTGTATTTTCTCATTCCCATTTAAATTGGCATCTTTATGCTGATCATCTATATTTTGCTCCCCATGGCTTCCTCACTCTTCACCTAATTTTTATCTCTATAAATTCCCGCAGCAACGCGCGGGGGATTTATCTAGTTTATGATGTAGCAGCGTTGCATGTGTAAAGTAATGTAAAATATATATAGTTTATGATTTACATGCATGACTTAGAGCATCTACAGCCACAACTTGCAAATCCGACCTCCTATACGTCCGCGGACGTGCCCGGGCACGCCCGCGGACGCATCCGGTCGGCTCCTCATATTTCGCTCCGTGCATCCACATATCTGTCGGATTTCGGGCTCCGCAAAACCCAGAGAGGTTCGAACTCAGGGGCGTGTGCGAAAATCCCCACCAAGTTCGACCTCAAACTCACAGCTCCACAGCCTAGCCAGACGAACTCACTCAATCACGGGGAAGAAGACTAACACACGGATTTACCCAGGTTCGGGCCGCTGCGAAGCGTAAAACCCTACTCCTGCTCTTGGTGGATTGCCTCACGAGGAGGTTTGTGGATGAACTGATACAGTGTGAGCAACCTCGCGAGGGCGCTCGATTAGTTGTCTCTCGTCCTTCTCTTCGGTGCAGCCTAACCTCTATTTATAGTGGCCCGGGTCCTCTTCCCTTATCGCACTGGCGGGAAGGGATCCCACAACGGCCAAATTCGAAGGGGGACAAGGAGTACACCTTATCCTGACGAAAGGTGGTTTTCGCCTGCAAAGTAGCTGGTAGTGATGCAGGGGTGGGCTCGGCGATGACGTCCGTCCTGCGGGGCTCGTGGTCTTGATCTCATTGCGCCGGAATGGAAACCTTTGGGGGATGCCTTGGGAACCTGCGTACGTCCTTGCCTCCTTTGCGCCAAAGAGGAAACTGCTTCTTCTGTGCCCGCTGGCGCCAGCCTGGCCCGGCTGGCGTTACCTCAACCTCTCGAGGCCGAGCGCTACATAGAAATCTCCGCCCCTCGGGAGGGGGCCTGGAGAGGCCTCCTCCCTCCGGGGGTCTTGGCGTCGTCTTCCTCGCGAGGGTGGGGCTCGCGCGAGGGGCCCGTCTTGAGTGATGCCGCGCCGGGCCGTGCCTGGCTGTCGAAGTGGGCCACGCCCTGGGCCGCAGGCAGGCATGTCTGGATACCCCGTTCCCAGAACGCCGATAATATCTCATATCCGGACTCTCAAATCCATGCCAAACCATGCACGTCGATCCCGCAAAACTAAATGTCACACGTAAAACAAATGTTGGTACCGAACATAAGTAGTGTTTACATCAAATTTATTTGAAGTGCACAATCAATCATCTGCTCTTTGATTTCCATTGTGGGTCCACATATGCTCCACCAGATCATTGAGTAGTTGCGCGTGCATGTGATGGTCTCGGAGATTCTGGTGCATCTGCAGAAAGTTCATAAGTTGAACTGCATCTTGATCTTCAGGGATTTTAACTTGTTCTCCAGGTGCTTCAAAATCATTGGTTTGGGCTACACCATCACCCTCATCCTCGACGATCATATTATGCAAAATAACACAACATGCCATCAGTTGCCACAAACACAACATGTACACCATCCCCCTCATCCTCCATTGTTTCCCCTAAAAATTTGACCAAAAAATCCGGTCAGACATTGTGTCGAACACATCCAGCGCACGACATAGCCAGAGAGTTGTCGGACGTACCGCGGTGTCTTCCGGCCCGACGACGACGTCCTCCGCAATGAGGTCGGGAGAGATGACTCCTCTGACGGAGCGGTCGGGGCAGAGACTACGAACGGCGACGGAGCGCGCGCGGCGGCCGGGCTGGGAGACAGACGACACGAGGAGAAAGAAGAGAGAAAAACAACAAATGGATCCGACAGTTCTGTGGGGTGGGTATGGTGCAATTTACGGTGGGGTCAGGATGTCGGGTCCCACGTGGCGGGCATGCCCGGGCGCGCCCGGGCTCTCCCATATCCGCCTCATATTTGGACTGGATATGGGGGGTGCCGGTCAGCCCGGACGTTTCATGCCGGTTTGAGAGGCCCGTCTAGGTCGTATTTTTGTGACAGATCAGTGATCAGGCAACCTGTCCGGACGTTTGAGACGGGTTTGAGGGATCCGTTTGTAGATGCTCTTACATATGTAGCATGGTTGTATAGTTAGGAAAAATATGTAGTACGTTGTAACTATTTAGTAACAGAAGATATATATGTATAGTTGCATGCCGCTATATGCCAAACCTCACATCTCTCTTTACGGTTTTGCTAAATCACATCTAGATGTGACATAAGTATTGCACATCTAAGTCCTATACCATTGATCTTACGTGGAGATTTGTGTGGATATTTCTTTTTTCCTTTGTTTTTCCTTTTTATGCTTCATTTAGTCATTTAGATGTGCAATAACTACGTCACATCTAGATGTGTCCTAGACACTCAGTAATATATCTATATTTGTCTGTTAGTTTACATTTAGCCTCTTACTTTAGACAACACTTCATACGTTCATTGTTATAAGATGTTTTAAATAATTTATTATGAACTATATATAAATAGAAATGGGTAAACAAACATAATAAACATATCTACATCATAGAAGAAAGTAGTTATTTGTTATAAGCATCTCACTTTACTGGCTGCCATTTGTCAATTAGCTTTATGTTTGGCATCTCGCTTTGTTAGTTAAGAGGGAGCTAATTATTTGTTAGTATCATCTCGCTTTATTGGCCGCCAATTGCCAATAGTTTACGTTTAGCATCTCGCTTTGCTGATTAGGAGCAAAGCTTTAAATAACGAGAGTGGCGTTTTGGCTCCTAGGTGTATATACACCTATTATGAAAAATGTATAAAAAACACATTTCAAAATGTTAAAAAAATTCGAGAAAAATTTCGCGTGTACATCCGGACATCCTTTATTAGCACACAAAATTTCGATGAAAAAGGACATTTTTTGTGGCATGTATATAAAAGATAAAAAAAATGCCTCGTGAATAGCTGTAATCAAGCATTGAAATTTGTCTTTTTTACACAAGCCACAAAAAGTGTCCTTTTTCACCGAAACTTTGTGCACGCACATATAATGTCCGGATATACATGCTGGATTTTTTCTTGAAATTTTTTAACTTATGAAAATGTGTAGTTAGACAATGGGTGCATATACACCTATGAGCCAAATTGAATTTTTGTTAAACAACCAGCTATAGTCCAACTATAGAGCGATTTGAGGGGATGTCGCTAAATGGTACTGTATTCATATAATTGTCTACTAAAGCTACAAAATAACATACCGTTATAGTTTTTTGAGCAGGGTGTTGTTATTTCGCATAGCCCCGGTTTAAAACTATGGTTAGGAGCGTTCCTCATTGATACGGTTGCTGTTTTTGTCCGTTGGTCCTTTAGAATTTTAGCACGACGATTTCATTATTGTCTATTACAATAAGATTTGCCCGACTTCGAAGGGGAATGGGCGATGACGAAGCTGTGCCTTCGACTTGTTCTAGTGCCTTACGCTGTCGCTAGGTGATTTAAGATACATATGTAATTTATCTTACTTCTTCCGGTGTTCTTTGTACTTTCGTTGATAAATAGACTGAATGTTTTTTCTTAAGTAGTCATTTTTAATGGTGGTCGCTATACTCAGACCGGGGATTGGATGATTTGCCCATTTGACAAAAGGTCGGGTGATTTGATTAAGGTTGTTTCAATGACAGTCACCCAGACAGCCTCTCGGCAAGCGAATTCGTAAAGTCGGGTAAAATATCCAATTTCTCTGCCCGGACCACCACACATACGTGGGTGGAGGCGTGGAGCTAATAGTCAACCAGCGTGGCTCGCTCCATTTTGCTCGTTTGCTCTCCCGTGCTCCCCCGTCGATGGTGAGCGGCTGAGCGCCACCGCCCTGCGGCACGGGGAGGTTTCGCCGCTGATGTAGCTCCCGTCCCACCCTGTATTCCCTTGGATGGATTGATTCCCTCTCTTACTAGTAAATTCTTTTTACTCTGCATCTGTTTCCATGAAGTAACGCTAGCTCTTCGTTTTGGTTTCGGCGAGAGCGCGCTGCATGGAGCTGAGTCCAATCAGTGCGTCGCTGGGCGCCATGGGCTCCCTCCCACGGAAGCTAGAGGAGCTCCTGGCGACCGGACACTGGGCTCTGCGGGGGGCCGTGATTATGGATGAGATCGGGCAACTCGCCGCCGACCTCCACGAGCTGCAGAGCCTCCTGCTGAACCTCTCGAACGCGCAGGACCCTCCCGTGGCGGCGGGGTGCTGGATGAAGGAGGTGCGCGAGCTGTCCTACGACGTGGAGGACTGCGCCGACCGATTCGTCCACGCCGCCGAGACCCGCACACGACCTGCTCGGCGTAAAGCCAGTGTCGCCCGGCTGAAGATTAGCCGCCTTCCGAGGAGGCGGAGGTGGCTACCATGGATCAACGGCAAGGTCCTGGAGTTCAAGACTCGGGCGCAGGAGGCGACCCAGCGGTACCGGAGGTACCAGTTCGATGGTTGCGCCTCCGGTCCAGAATACTCTCCTGCTGCTGGCCGTCTTGTGTGCACGGAGCCTGGTGATCATGTTGGCATGGAAGGCCCTGTGGATGAGCTCGACCGGTGGCTGACTGATGGACAAGAGCAGCAGCTCAAGGTGGTAGCAGTCGTGGGTGTTGCAGGGATCGATAAAACCACGCTTGCCCAGAAATTGTGGGGTAAGCTCCAGGGACAGTTTGAGTGCCACGCATTTGTGCGAACAGCACAAAAGCCCAATATGAGGGGGATCATCAGTAGCATACTCTCGCAAGTTCGTCCACACCAACCGCCGGACCCTGCCGACATGCACCACCTGATCTGCGATCTCAGTGAACATCTAAAAGATAAGAGGTCAGAGTCCATATCTCTGCTCATTTGTTGTCAGATTCACTACACTTTGAGAAACATTGTCCAATTAAATTGCACTTTTAATGTCGCGACGTTCGTGGAATTATTTCTTCAGAGTGTAAATCCATAGAGAAAATATGACTTAGAATAAAATTCACTTTGATAATGTGAGACAGGCTTTGGGCAATCCATAGAGCTGCTGCAAGGGCTTAGAGATATGCTAAGTTAACTTTGCTTTCTTTCCAAGTGGAGCCTTGTTTGTTTGGACTTCAGCTTAACTTCTGAGCTAATCATGGACAATCATACCTTGGGTTAATATACTTCTTAATGGGTGCCATAAAAATTGTGGTTCATGGAAAGTCGTTCTATCAAGCAAGTGTGTTGTCATATATTGAAATCGCGGCGGTTGTGCATTCTCTACTGTAACTCCCTGAATTCCTTGTATCCCAAAGAAACTATAATGATCTAATAAACTTAAATTCCATTTTATGTTGTCTTTTCATTTTGGCTGACAAATCATTTTTATTATGCACAAATTATTTGCCAGGTACTTCATTGTAATTGATGACTTGTGGACTACATCAGTGTGGGATGTTCTTAGTCGTGCTTTTCCAGAGGGTAGTTCGTGCAGTAGAATAGTAACTACGACAGAAATTATGGAAGTAGCTCGGGCATGCTGCGGTTATCGCCCTGACCATATTTTTCAGATGGAATTTCTTAGCGACGATGACTCACAAAAATTATTGCTCCAAAGAATTCTCTCAGAAAATCGAAGTCCTCGAAATTTCGATCATGTTTTACCTCATATTTTGAGAAAATGTGGTGGTTTGCCACTAGCAATCATCATGGTAGCCAGCCTTTTAGCAAGCCGACCTGAGAAATTAGATCAACTGGGCTTTGTGCAGAGTTCTCTTGGTTCCGATATGCGGTTGCCGACACATCCTACCATGGAAAGGTTTATGGGACAATTATTGAACATTAGGTTCGATAGTCTTCCACATTATTTGAAGACTTGCCTGCTTTATCTTAGTACATGTCCAGAGGGCTACATATTCTTAAAGGATGATTTGGTGAAGCAATGGCTAGCAGAGGATTTTATATGCGCACAATTAGGGAAAGACATGGAGGAAGTTGCTAGAAGCTATTTTGATGAGCTTGTCAGTATGGGCCTGATCCAAGTTATGGATAACAACTACAGTTATGAGCTATTGTCTTATTCAGTCCACCACATGGTTCTTAATCTTATTGCATACAAGTCTATTGAAGAGAACTTTGTCACCGTAGTGGATTATTCTCAAACAGCAATACTACTTCCTGATAAAGTTTGTCGATTGTCACTCCACTTTGGTAGTGCAACATATGCAACTACACCAGCAAGTACCAGATTATCACAAGTTCGATCACTCTTCTTTTTTGGACTGTTTGACTGCATGCCTTCATTGATGGCGTTTAAGTGTCTTCGAGTTCTAAACCTTCATCTTTGGGGTGATCTTGGAAATACTATTTTTGACCTTACAAGAATTTGTGAACTGTTTCGGTTGAGATATTTACAGGTCACATGTAATGCCATTGTGAACTTACCAGATCAGATTGAAGCTATGAAACACCTGGAAACACTGGAAATAAATTCAAGAGTATGCGCTATCCCACCGGACATTGTTTGCCTTCCGAGCTTGTTGCATCTCTGTCTTCGAGGTAGGACAAATCTACCTGACGGGATTGGCCGCATAAGATCTCTACGTACACTAAAGTATTTTGACCTTGGCGATAACTCTGAAGACAATTTATGGGGCCTTGGCGAGCTGACAAACTTGCGGGATCTTCATTTCACCTATTCTAGATTGCTGTCTAGTGAACATTTGAAGAGAAATCTGATAGCTCTGGCCTCTTCACTTGGGAAACTCTGTAACCTCAAATCTGTCACTGTAGCTCCTGGTAGTGCAGGCATGGTTGTTCTCTTTGATGGCTCAAGCAGCATGTTCTCTGCTCCAGTCTTCCTTGAGAGACTTGAGCTGTTGCCACCTATATGCATCTTTTCCAGACTTCCCAAGTGGATTGGACAACTCCGCAAAATCTGCATTGTGAAAGTTGCTGTTAAAGAACTGCTGACGGATGATATTGATATCTTCACAAGATTACCTGCCCTCACAGTCCTCTCATTGTGTGTCCAGACAGCTCCTGAGGGAGGAATCACCTTCAACGAAGGGGCACTCCCAGTTATCAAGTATTTCGAGTTTACGTGTGGTGTACTTTGCCTGGCTTTCATGGAAGGAGCAATGACCAATCTTCGAAGGCTCAAGCTAGCTTTCAATACCCATATCAGGGAGAATTATGGAAATATGCTTACCGGAATCGAGCACCTTTTAAACCTCCAGGACGTCACTGGACGAATTGGGGCCGTCACCGAATCTGACAGAAGGGGTATGGAATCAGCATTCAAGGAAGCCATTAGCAAGCACCCAATGTGCCCTAGATCTAGCGTACAATGGGTGGATCCAGTTGAGAAAGACTATTGTCTTTCAGAGAAACAGCATGTGAGGCGAGAAAGGCATGGGGTTCTAGAGAAAGCCAAAGATACGATCGAACATGCCAAGAGAGGGTATGTATCTTCCTTAGTCTAGCAGCTATTCTTCGCAACTTATCCCTTTTCATTCATGTCTTCTCCTCCAGTATTACCATTACCTTTTCAGACAAAAAGATTACTAGCCAAAGATCTGAGTCCTATAGCAACTCTTTGTTGGCCATTTTCCTACACTGTAAAACATTGCAAATAAAGTGCGTCAAACCATAGCTTAACATAATACATTATCAAGTTTCTCTTCTCTCATAGTGCTCTAACGTTAAATAAATTTGTTATCATCAGTAAAACTTCTTTCACTCGGCTGGATCAGGACTGCGCCGTCAAGGCCTACAGAAACTCTTGTTCGAGTGCTTTTTCCCCTAAAAGGCGTGTCAGAACACGCTTCTTTTGGATTAGAAGAAAGACCATCAAAATGGGGCAAAGCTACTCAACCACCAAGGGTGGCACCGACCAAGCTGAAAACAAGAAAGAACAGCAAAAACTACAGACCCCGCTAAACTATGTACAAAGGAGAAACCAACAGCAAAGCTCTCATTCAAGTGCTTCGGTTGGGAATAAGACGGAAGGTCCAAAATTGTTCAGTACCACTTCTTCGCCACCAAATTTGCAAAGCACTCTAGCTAGTCATCAGAATGTAGCTGATGAACGTGGAGAACAGATGTTGTCGGACGCCATGAACCAAGAGTATCTGGATAGCAGCCAGTCTAATGTAATGTCCAGGAAATTGTCAGAGGAGCAGATTGCTGCTGAGACTGATGTGCAATCTCAGGTCTCTACTCCATCGTCACGTTGTTCTCTCTCGTCAGCAAGGTTCCTCTACAGCTTAACGTCACTTAAAGTTTTCCATCAGTATATGCATCTTTTGCCTGAAGAACAGTGATACAAAAACAATCCTTTACTTTCAGGCACCACAGAGGAGAGCATGCTTCTAGACTCAACTTAGCTGGAGAAGGTATGGAGATGAGCTCAAACATCATCTGGAAGCAGGTATATATAATTTGACTTGGTCTGTTCTGGCACATATGTGATCTGATGTCCTGATGAAGATAGTTCCTAAAACAGGATATTCTAGCTAAGGTTAAAGAACATGAAGAACAGATTGCACGTTTAAGAAGGCATCTAGATGATTACTCAGTGAAGGTGATTATGCATCCAAAGAATTGTTACCATTTTTCCTTTCGCTGCCTCTAATTTTTGGTATCTGATCTGATGTCCTATGTTTCTTAATAGGAAGCTCAAATACTTAATGACAAACTTGTTTTGGAAAAACACATGGCACATATGCGAATGGCAAGTATCTTTATCTTATCAGGTTAAATTGCTATTTTGGTGTACACCACACTATTCTGTGACACACTATTTTCAGGAATTTGATCGGCAGCAACAAGATTTCATTGGTGCCGCATCAAAAGCTTTATCCTACAGACAAGACATTGTTGAAGAAAACATCCGTTTGGAATACTCGTTACAGGTAACTTCCTTCATTGTTATACTTTCTGTTAAAATTCAGAGAGCCACTAACATTTTCGATTGTGAATTGATGATGTACCGATGTGTTTGATTTAACCTATTTACTGTACTTTTGGAGCTATTTGAGTGAATTTTGTTTCGAATATAGCTCTAATTCTTATGTGTACTGAAACATTTACAAGACGGACTTCCTTCTGCTCCACAAAACATCCAACAGAAGTGTAGGTGACTACTTATGGCCTCTGTATAAACAAAGTAGTATTGGAGAACTTGTGTGGGGATCCACCCAGAAAATCGGAGAAGTGGCCAATTCCAACAAAATTAGGAGATGGTGCTTTAGTCTCTTAGTTATTTCTCTTAGAAGCTTATTGTATATTGTGCAATGTGTTTTTGTATCCTCTTGCATTGTTCTTTGTGTAGTTTTCATTATGTTAAGCTGAATTCAACCTTTGGTACTCCATAGGCAGCACGTCAAAGGAGATCAACTTTTGTATGTTCTTTGTTGCCTCTTCTATCAGCACATAACCTACGGCCTTCTGTTCCCGATGCTCAATCAATTCTCAGCAATCTGAAGGTATGTGCAACTTTTTTTTACGGTAACCAGCAGGTGTTCTACTTTTTCGTTTAAGCGGGGAACAAAATACAAGGCAAAGCCAAACAAAAGAAAACAGAGAAAGAACATGATAATTCCGAATATGCAAAAGGGCAGTTTGGCTGTACTGAAGCACTCCTACCCCTCGCCTGCTTCCAAAGTGTTGCTGAAATCGTCACGCACCAAGCCCAGAATCGCTGTGGCCCATTACATCCCCCCCCCCCCCCCCCCAAAAAAAATCGTCTGCATCTTTCTTTCAAAAAGTGCCAATCTTTGCAAGCAGCAGCAGAGGTCTCTTTTTTGTCATTCTTCTTCCCAAGGCACACTTTCCCCTACCAACCGTTTTAGACATTGAGCGTTAGAGGCAGCATCTGAGATTCTCGGCTGACAGACATTTGCCTTGGACCACCTCTTTAGAGAAGGAACAGTGAAGGGTAAGGTGGGCAGCTGATTCCATATGTACAACTTTTCATGCTTGTGATAGTATTATGTTCTTGTTTGGACTAACCTGCAAGTTTTCACCAAATAAACTTGTACAACATGGACTAGGAAGTTTCTTGTGATATTTCAGGAGATAGACTACCTTCTCGATAGGGATCCTATGTGATGTGATGGGGCTGTTTAGATATCACATATAAATGATTTGGACAACAAACACCTATGATTCTAATATGGAGGTTTATGACTTGGCTTAGAGCTGCTCGAACCAAACCTCTGAATGCATCAATGCAACATGAGCTAACTTTCCTTTAAGTTTTCTTTTGTCTATTGTCGTGTAATAATATTGACGTATTTTGGTCATTGTGCCATTTTACTGGAATATAACGGAAATAAACAGAAGTAGCTTTACTTTTGTGAACAATTTCTATAGCTCATTTTGTTCGTTGCTTGGTTGAAGCTGAGCCTATATTACACAATTTTATATTGAGACTGTGTTCTGTTTGTAGGTTCTGTTTACGCATTTGCAAGAGGAACTCATTATTACTGAGGTGAGTCACGTTGAGCTTGGGTTGGAGTTCGCTCCTGATAATGTAGCCCTTGTTATGCTTCGCAGCTTAGTGCTGGTACTTTCTCACAGAACTTTGAAGTTGCCTTTTATGCAAGCTTGGATGGTGCAGGAGAAACAGAAGGAACCACAGTACCAGATTACTCGGCGTGCTGAATCTTCAAATAATACAAGTGGTCCTGCAGAGTCACCTTCTTATCCTCCTGGAAATGCATTGGTCGCTTCTGTACGACTCTACACTATTTTGTCCTTTACTCTTTGAATGCACGCATATTCTAACTCCCCACATTTCCAGAGGCAACCCAGCCTTCGCATTGTACCCCAGCAAGCATATTCTCATGTAGAGTCTCCAATTTCATATCCTGTTCGAGCTAGACGGGATTGGGATCTATTGGCAAATGAGAACTATCAGGTCATCCCAACCAAGGTTGCCACGACAGATGCCGAGCATGACAACCTTGGAAGAACCTCTCCTCCAAGCAGGTTATTATTGTTCTATTAAGAGCTCAGCATGACAACTCCCTAAGTTATTTATAGCCCTTTCTATCTGTATGGCCCATAATTCATGCTCCCTCTTTGCTGATCTTTGTTAGTTTGTGTTTTTTTTCAACTTCCACATTATTTTTATTTCACTATTAGTGTACGTTTATAGGCATGATCCCAATGTGACTTGTACAGTTTAGCTTGTGATGGAAACTTTTAGCAAAATGTTTTTTTGTTAGTCAAACAATTTTGATTATACGGATAGACAAGGTGGTCTTATTGGATCTGTCTTCTCTTGTTTATGCAGCAACCAATTTACCAAGTATGTTGTAGCAC
Organism: Elymus sibiricus; assembly: GCA_039707655.1. NCBI lineage: Eukaryota > Viridiplantae > Streptophyta > Magnoliopsida > Poales > Poaceae > Elymus > Elymus sibiricus. Next base: position 447,299,704 of record CM077675.1, on the reverse strand, counting down.
AAAAAACTGAGCATGATTCTCGTGTTGTACGATTTAACTTTGAATCCAAGGATCAAAACCCATCATTCGAGGACCTTGTTAGGGGTGATGTATCATAAAATCTAGAGGGAGCTGAAACCCAAACTTCAGAAGAACCTCCTGCAGAGTTGGGTCCTGAAGGCCCGCCTAATTTGGCATCTGAACTTGAAGATGGGAACCTGCTTTACCCTTATCTTCCTACTGTCCTTGAAGAGCCTAGTTCTTCTTTCTCTGAAGGTGTTAGATATTTTGATACATGCAATTTGCTTCTTATTTTCTTCAGTTCCGATGGTAAAAACCATTTTTCATGAATATACAGCTGCAGAGGATGACCCACTGCCAGCCATAGATGGGCTAAGAATCACAGGTGAAGCTTTTCCTGGAAGAGAACTTCAAGCAAGTGGGTATTCCATCAATGGGACAACAAGTTGTAATTTTGAGGTGCGGTTTGTAGTTATGGTTCAACATGTTCTGATATTCTTGTCATTTTTAACCTGTTCCCGGTTCACTACAATCTGAATGTTTGCCAAAAATGTGCATACAGTGGGTACGCCATTTGGAAGATGGATCGGTAAATTACATAAAAGGTATTTTCACGTGCTGCTAGGGGACTTCTATTTTATTTTTACATCATTTTATTTGGCGTACTATGAGGAAATTAAAATTAACATTGCCGTTTCCTGATGTAGGTGCAAAGCAGCCCACATATTTAGTTACTGCTGACGATGTGGACTCTTTAATAGCCATAGAGGTCCAGCCTCTAGATGACCGGAAAAGAAAGGTAATCCTTTGTCTGACCATTCTTAAGTGGAACTTTGTGTTTTTTGCATGTTGGAACCAACAGCTTGGTTATGTTCACAGACCAGATCCTATATGTTGAGAATCATATACCATATGCATTTGGTTAGGATTTATCTCTGTATCCATGAATCATAAGGCGTCTAGACATGGTTGTTTGTTTGAAAACTACAAACGCGTCGGCCATAGTAGCTTTCAGTAGGACACTCATAATATCTGTTGTGGGAATAGTTAATCCTACCTGGCGGTCCCACCTAGTTCTACATGGCATCTTTGTGCCAAATTATCAAAGTCAAGCCAACAAAAGTCCAAGCACCTAGCCATGGTCAACAAGTCAAAAGAGGAGAAGAGATATAAAGAAGTCAGCATGAAGGCCGAAGTGAAAGAAGCCCAATATGGTGGAGAGATGATTGGGCTGATCCACCATGGACTGTGCACCACCCCCTCGTCCCTAGTCCAACATGCACTAGGGGACCGAAGATTACCAAACTTGCTCCTCCGACCTACCACCACAAGGGTAGCCTTGATCATTTGTCAAGAAGCGCCAGCCTATTAATAGCCCCCTACGGTCAATGTACCCTCACTCACTCTCACTTGAATCAACTCAAGGGGAGAGGGCTAGAGTTCAAGACCCAGTCGGCGAGCTCTAGTCTCAGACCCGAGAATTCCCGGACGACTCGAACCGACATTGAGGAACTGAAGTTTGGGCGCGATATTGGGAAGTCTTATATGAAATTCGTCGATCAAATCTCTCTCGGGACTTCTCCTATTTAAAAAGCTGTAGGAGATATGCCCTAGAGGCAATAATAAATGTTATTGATTATCTCCCTGTTCATAATTATGTTTATGTTCCATGCTATAACTACAATGATTCTCGAGTCTACAAATAAAACGAGGCTTGGAGGGAAACTCATGTGCACGTGTGGGATAATAAACGGTAAAATGTATTCCTAGTCAAGCCTCTATGACTGGCTCAAGTATTGCATGATCCTGTTTTCCTGATCATGGGCATGACTATGCCGGCAATTTTGAGGGCACAATTGTTGGTAGAACACTTGTGTTGAATCGACCCAAATTGATGTTATGCTATGAGATACATTCGTCATAAGTTAATGGTTAATAACACAGGAAGTTAATGTTTGCATAATTCCTTAGACCATGAGAGTATCGAGTTTCTTCATGCTTGCTTCATGAACTTTGGGGTTTGTTAAACGTCATCCGTAAATGGGTGGCTATTACGGCGGCTTACGGGTTCATGGAAAAGTATGTCAAGTAACTTGATAGCTCAAGATTGGGATTTGCTCCTCCGACGATGGAGAGATATCTCTGGGCCCTCTCGGTGTTACGGTATCCATCATCGTCTGGCCAGACACAGGGTGATTTGATCACAGGGATGCCGGAACACGGGAACGAGAAAAGAGAACAATACCGGCAACGAGGTAACTGGCATAGTGGACAAGGTGTTGATCCACGGGGATGCCAACATGTCTCACCTCGGGTATTTGTAACATATCGCGAAGCAACAGGAATAGCACACGGCAACTCGAGGTTCACTCGAATATTCATTCGTGTGGGTATAGGGATCAATATGGGTGTCCACGGCTCCGATGTTGATCATTGATCGGAAGGGGTTCCGGGTCATGTCTATGCTTCACCGAACCTATAGGGTCACACGCTTAAGGGTCATCTATCTGCTGAATACTAGACAGGGAGTCTGAGAGAAAATCACCGAAAAAGTTTCGGACGCCGGAAAAGTTTCGGACAGCGGAAAAGTTCCGCAGAGAGGTCACCGGATGAGTTCCGGTGAAACTGAAAAGTTGTTTCAGAGGATACCATAAAGTCAAATTGGTTTTGGCACATGCCTGATAATTCTTGGAGGGTGCCAGAATCATTCTGGAAACTTTCTGGAATTTTCCGGGATGAAAACCGGAAATGTTCCGGAGCTGCCGAAACCGCTTCAGATGCTTTTCGCAGATGAAATCACTAAACCGGAATTGTTCCGGCTCACGTTGAAAATTATTTTGGTGGGTACTAGAATTGTTCTAAGCCCACATGAATATTTTCAGTTCGATCAGACGCTGAAAAATGTCGTCGTGAATAGTGAAAGTGCTTTTTGGGATATTTTTGGAAAGCCACCTTTTGGGGCTTTGCTCCAAAAGATCTTGGGGATGACATGGATGGATAGGGGCCAATTTTGGGGCCCCACATGAGGGTGTGGCCGGCCACATGGTGGACTCCTTCATGGAGTCTCCCTTGTTCCTTGGTTTCACCTTTTAGGTCCTTGGGAAGGACTCCTTTCCATGTGGGTTTTGGGTTTTCTTGTAAAACCACCCTACCCCTTGGGTTTCCTATAAATAGGAGGTGTGTGGGCTGCCATAAGACACACTCTTGCTCTCATACACAAAGCCATGCATGATCTGGCATTCTTCTCTCCCTCCCAGCGAAATAGTTTCGTAGAGCCGAAAGGCTGTCTAGGTTCCGGCAGGAACTAGTTCTGGACGGCGAAGCCCTGCTGGATAGATGATACCGTATGTGTGCAACTCTGTAGAGAGATCGTAGTTTCGGTCTTAGTTCGAGAGTGCCTCCCGAAGGGCTGTCCGTGTGACCGTCCGAGTTTTGGAGGTCCTCCCGAAGGGCTGTCCGAGTGACAGTCCGAGTTTCGGAGGTCCTCCCGAAGGGCTGTCCGCGACACCGTCCGGGGAACCGTGCGACCGCCTCCCGGAGGGCTGTCCGCGGGGCAGATGAGGGTATACATCCTCGCGGTTGGGAGGTTGTAAAATCCTAGCTGCGGGGATCTGCACCGCCGTTCGTCATCGACTCTACTTCCGCTGCGCTACGAGTCGGTAACGAAAATGATCAAACCTTGTATGCAGTCTCCATAGTGGTCCTGGGCTGGTGCGTAGGTCGGAAATTTTTTGTTTTCTGCCGCGTTACCCTACAAAAGCATCGATGTGTTAACCTTATTGGTGTACTACGATGTTTGTTATAAGGTCATCGTACAAACCCCCACCCCCATCCCCCTAATCCCATGTTGCCTGGATGACAACGACATTATTTAAATTTATCTGAAGCATTTTTTTTCATTTTGTAGGGGGAGATCGTGAAAATTTATGCTAATGAGAAGACAAAAATTACTTGCGGTGAGTTTGTTGAGAAGATATTTATATCTTTGGTAGATAGCGTAAACTTTTTGTGTGCCTGTTGTCTTTTAATTGATTAAGTACCTGAGGTCCATGCCCCCCCCCCCCCCCCCCCCCCCCCCCCGAGGATTCATAAAGTAATGCTAGTTCTGTGCTGGCTGTTCTTAAGTACAATAACAGAAAATTCTATCTGTGCAGATCCTGAAATGAAGGAGCTTATCAAGAAAAATCTTTTAATTGGGCATGTGTCTTATGAAGTTCTGCTACCTGTATGTTACCTATATTTTTCTTTAGTGGCCTGACAAAGGCTCAAAGGATTCTTGCTGCACCTTTTTTATGCCATATAATCATTGAAAAGTTAATTCTGCAGGTTAAATTTATAGATATGTGGGATCCTGCCTTATTGGCAATAAACAGGGAAGGTTACAGCATCAAGTGTAATGGACAGCGTGGTGTTGTTGTAACAGAGAAATTCCAGCAAGCTACGACTGTATGGTTCCAAAAATCATTTTCCTTAACATTTCTCTGTCCTTGCTGTTGACTATACTCCTTGTAGTCTAAAAAAGCGTGACCCCTGTAATAAAATCTTTTGAAATGTCATTATCAGTATCTTCATAAATAACTAAATATTTAGATTGGCTGCATGGAGTTTATGGGAGCATAATTTCATAAAGTTCACCTTGCGGATGCTATTATTTAATTCTTGACATTTAATAGCTTTTGCAAATCTTATAAAATGACGTTGAATTCTGCAGGACCTCAACAGTAAACATAATTCCTGTTGTGATCAGGGCAGTAGTTTGTTTGCAATTTTTGCTTCTATGGATTTTGTACTTTTTTGGTTCTCAAACATTGGACGGAATTTTCCATTGCATCGCTTGTTCAGCATGTATCAGTTTACAGGTGACAGCTATAATCTTGTCTACAGATCAATATCCCGTATGGGGGTCCGGCTGAATTTTCAATCCGGTCTGCTGAGGGTGCTGAGTATAATCTCAAGCCTGGAAAAAGTTCACCGTGAGTTTGAAACCGAATAGCTACTTTAAAATTATGTCGTATTTGCATTGCAGTTCATTGGGTTACATGTAGTAGCTAGCTGTACATCGTGTGATGAACACGAAACGTTGGCAGCAGAAGAATACCAGTGTCGGTCGTTGTCATTATTATTATTTCTGTATTTGCAGTTTTTTTTTTTTTTTTTGAAGTACAAAATCAAGAGCCCAAGACATTCAAAATGTGCCGAGCTTGTAGGTACTAAACTACGGCTCTTTGATTTTTTGCAGATCACGAGATGTCATCGTTCTAATACTAAGGCTGCACAGAATGAAGGTACGGGCATTCGGCCTCTTGCACGTGCTTTAATTTGTGTCTGCTATGCCGAGTCAAGGTGCACTAGGATGTGTTCTTGTAGGATCTGATGATGTGTAGTTTGGAGTAATAAGCTTAGGTTTTCTGATTTGTGCTACATGATGGAAATGTGGGATTGAAATGGAAGATGTGGGCCTCTGTGTGCTTTCTGCAGGCTCTTGAGAAGAGTAAAGGAAGGAAAAAGGGGATCTTCTTCAAGTAGAGCAGAGCAGAGTGCGGTGAGTTGAAGACGCTGTACTGTTTTCCCCGTAGAAAAGAAGCCGTGACGTACTCCCGCGCCATGTCAGATCCACAGAAAAGAAGCTGTGGACCCAACAATCGGAGCACGAGAATTCAGCGAAAATTGCTCGATTCGGGAGGAACTCTATTTTTTGTATATATACCATAAGGGTACATTGTACTAAAAATAGCAACTGAGATGAATAAACAGGCGATCAGCTACAGCCCAAAGATATTAAACAAAGGTAATAATGGTAAAGTGAGTAGACAATTACTCGATGTTAAACAGTTATGCCTGGAACGATATGGGCCGTTGGATAACTGAAGAACTGAACGCTTCTTCTGACAATGTTCGACACTTTGTCGGTAAGCAGCAGCTAAGGTCTGACAATGCCCCCTTTTAAGAAGTGGTCTGTCCTCAAGGCACCAGATTAGGCGTAATGTACTCCCTCCGTAAACTAATATAAAACGTTTTAGATAACTAAAGTAGTACTTCAAAACGTCTTATATTAGTTTACAGAGGTAGTAGATCGGAACAAGTTTGGAGTACACTGAGAGTGTGATGCTTTTTTTTCTGAAGCAACTGTTGAGCAAACTCAGGACCCCCACTGCCGCTGGATGCCCGGCTGAGAGAATGTAAAGTATGGACAATGTGCTTTCGAAGGAATGCTTCCGAGGATGCATGTCACTGGAACTGGGCAATCTACGATCTACATCCTTCTCAAGATGATGCAGTTCATGTGATCCGAGGCCGAGGGACGTATCACAAGTTACGAGGGCGGTGGAAGATCGAAGCTAGTGGGCTGGACGATCTGTTGACAAGAGCTTCTAGTTTCCCCTTTTCATCTTCTTGTAATGAAGATCATTTGAACTTGTTCGCAAATGTTGGTCGTCGCTTCAAGATAATCTTGTCTCCATCAAAAGATTATCTTTGCATAAAAACATAATGATCATGTTACCATGCAACACACTACTATTATATTATTTATCGAAGATGTTTATGTGAAGGATAATGTTATTTTACAACAAACTTGGATATTAGCCTATTGGCACGTTACTTAGTTCCGATCTTTCATAATAGCTTTTGCCAGCGACCAGAAGAAACCACACACAATAAAATCGAAAGCAAGCCTCGGCGATCCTATTTATACAGAACGCAAACAGGTGGGTATTAGCTTGGTGAGCTGTGACCTACAGGTCCCTGTTAATGGAGGATGGCCATGACAGCCTCCTCTGGTTGATACTGTCGAGTCCGTCACTTTCAGGGTTTACGCCGTCCACTTGCTTCCAGCTATTGAGCATCGAGCCCTCTCTCCACTGAGGTGGCGTCAAGAACTTCGTATCATCGCTGGAGCCACCTGGGGTCATTGATAGAGAAGAAGGACCAACTCGTAGTGTTTGAAGAGTAGAAAAGGATTCCCTCATTGCAGACATGGCCTCGAAGAACCGGGTGCAGGATGCAAGCGCAGCAGGTATCGGTCGTAGCATTTCCTTCACGGAGATAAAAGACAGCCATTAAGCCTATGTGACATGGTATAATGCGTAGGCAAGAAAGAGCTGCCATAAGAGAATGCACAAAAGCATTCTATACTGACATGATAAATCATTTGTCATCTCTAGATTTGACAGTGGTAGCATTAATATTTGCATCCGTAGTGGAAGGTCTTTTGCAGAGGATAAATTATCTATGACTCCTAATTTAACTACCAGAAGGAGTATTTTCGACTTACACCCCATACAGCAGGCGGCTCTCTGAAGTTTTGACTCCACTGGAAATCTCCAACTGATGCTGTCAATGCCCCATAGTCACTTGCCGCTTTCAGAAGTAGCTCCGAGAATTGTTTCTGAGGAGAAGCAACTACAGTGAGTAGCAAATATTGTGCTTCGCACAAGAAACTACAGTCCTTTGAAAATCACCCAAAAGCAGATGCAGCTAAGATTCTCCTCCACACATCAATACATTGTAAAGAAGGCCAAGAATCAGAAAACTGGATGTAGGTTTCTACTTGATACACCATTTTTAGTTTGCATGTGTAAGTTCATGAATGAATTAATGATATATATTCTATAGAAAACTGAAATCAGAAGGATCAAGAAACCGACCTGGTATTCAGCTTCAACAGGAATGCAATCAAGCGAGTAAGGTTGCTGCAGACGGGCAATAATGCGGTCCTGATAGAAAAGGGTGGTTATTTTGATATACAGATCTTGTAATTGGTCGATTTATATGGTATATGGAGCAGCCAACAGCACAGGCAGAACTTTCTTCACACTAACCTGAGTAATAGATGGTCCCAAGAAAGAAAGAAATCAAGTAAAATAAGATTAGTGATTTCTGACTTCCAGTACCTTGTTTTGAATAACATCTTTCAAGATAGCAGTTATTCTGGCCAACGATTCACACTTCTTTTCCATTTCACTAACATGAGTCAAATGAGCAATGTTTTTATCATCCTGCGAATCAAAAGTTCATCAGTATGATCAACGAAGATAACTGACACAAATCAAAAGCCCAGAAAACTGAATACACCAGCATTTGGAGATGATATATAGCAAAGTTTACAGGTGAAATATAAATTGGGCGCTTGCTATTTTGCTTGTAATCACATTTAATAGGGCATAGACAGTTTAAAGTTTTAGACGTCACCAGTTAAAAGCTTTAACCTTGCACATTTAGAGCAGAGACTTGGGCGTTGCAATTCATTTTTCAAACATCAAAACCTAGTAAAGCAAGTGTGAGAACCTATCAGATTAATGGACTGATATAAATTTATTGTTTTCACTTAAGAAGAAAAAAATAATCCATGTTATTAATATGCTTTGATGGCAAAGACATATTCACCGTAATAGTCAAAGTGGACATATTGATATAAGCAAATGTATCTCCAAAATGCTCTAATTCTCCATGATGTTCTCATTTCTACCTAGAGTATGAATAACCTCGCGGGAATTTCATAATTTCACCACTACTGTAACAGAATGAAAAGGACATTCACTACAGCGAAAGAAATTGATGAAATATAAAAGCGTTGATCTAAAGTCAAAGTGATATCATATAGTACGGGATCTGGAAGGTAACCAACAAAGGAAAACTGCATAAGCATTGGCATGGCACAGAATTGGTGTGAACACACAAACAGTAGCAACTTGGTCGTCGACCCATTACCTTTCTACCTTGTAGCTCGACTTGCAAATTGGCAATGCTCCGCTGCACGACTGTCAGCTCCCTTAATACCCTCACTAGGTCATCACTTTTGTCCGAGGTGTTCTGATCTTCCTGCAATGGTAAGTGACAACAAGAAAGTGTAAAGACTTAAGAAGCACACATGACCATATTCTGTGAGATAAAAAGAACTGTCATTTCATCACCATCACTATTAGTGACATACAGCACTGTAAATTTCATGGGCTACACAGCATATCAAAAACGGAGGGAGACGCAATCTTACAGCTAACAGTTTTACATGGGTTACAACTAGCTCATAGACAGATAGGTTTCATTAGATAAAGAACCCTACAGATTATAGTCACCAAACTTAGGAGGGGATAATTCCCCATACATGTTCCTCTCAGGGCTAGCAAAGCGTACGGGACTCCCCTGAACCTACACGCTTAGCCTGTTCAAACCATACAGAAATTGCAGTGATAGGGTCTAATTCAGGAGCGGCACTCGGTTCCAGACCTACATTTCACAATCCCCGGCGACGATTTACCAGGAACGGAACCCTACAAATTACCTGAAAGGAACAAGAATTCGACCGGGAGATTCGGATCTCGCGAAATGGCGGCGGAAGAGACGAATTGACAGGAGAAGGATTTTGGGGGACGGAAGTAAATCGAGAAGACGCAGCCAAGGGGTGGAGGTAACCTGCGCGGGAGGGGCCGGGAAGCCGAGGTCCCCGGCGATGGCGAGCGCCTCTGCCATGCCACCGAGCCGCTTCGCCGGCTTCTGCGCCGCCGCCATGGCCTCGACCGGTTGTTGGGTGAGTTGGTGCGCGTTGCGATTTCGCCTCGCCGGCCGGTTGAGCGTTGCTGTAAGTCGAGTCCGGAGTAGTACTACCGTTTTTGAACCGAAATGCCTCCAAATGTCCAAATGCTGCTGAGCTTCGATGGTCTTCAGCCTTCATCGCCATAATATATACTCCCTCCATTTCTAAATACTCATATAATCTTTTTAGAGATTTCAGTACAAACTATATACAAATCAAAATAAATGAATCCACACTTTAAAATGTGACTATATACATCTGTATGCAGTCCGCATTGAAATCTCTAAAAAGTTTTAGGGAGGAAGTACTTATTTTTATGGTCACCGAAAGGAGTGAATCTCCACCTAAATATTTTCATTTGATTTTGCCTAGACACTTTTGCCACGTACACGGAAAGACAAAAGAGAAGAGACACTCACGAGAAACAAAGAAAGGCTCTCAGTCGTCTAGGGTTTCCACGCCTTCCGCGGACGTCGTCACCGATCTGTCTCGTCTTCTATGGCCTTAGGGTCATGGAGGGGACTTTGTTTTAGGTGTTTTTTTTAGTCCGTTTAGGGTTTGTGTCCTCTTGAGGAAGTTGAGGCGGGGGCGGCTCCTTGAAGATGGAATAAGGTTCTTCCTGTCTTGCCCTTGTCCCGGCGATGCATCTCACGTCATTGGACAGTGTGTGGAGGTATGTCTTCAGCGGATCTCGTGGGATTTGGTCAGTTCTTGCCTTTGATGGATCTGCGTAGATCCGGTCTTCGTTCGTATGCATTCTTGTGTCTACAGGTTGGAACCTTCCGATCTACACTTTTCATCAACGACAGTGGTTGCTGTTCTGGTGCGTTGGTCTTTGGGGGCCTTACCACATTGACTTCCTGTTGTCTAGTACAACAATGTTTGCCCAACTCCGATGAGGGAGGAACGATGATGGTAGTTGACAGTACGAAAAAACATCAGTATCCTCGGTAGGGTGACGAACATGGCCGGAAGTACCAGAAGGGAGTTCGCACACGAGTTTTACCCAGGGTCGATCCCTCAACGCAGGGTAATACCCTACGTCTTCCTTTGTTCTTTATTGATGTGGGGGCACCCCGTGCGAGGGGGTTACAAGATGATGATGTTTGTGACTGTCAAGAGTATGGCGTATGGAATAGATGGGAATAGCCACCCCTCGCCTCGCCTTATATAGGGGACGAGAACTAGGGGTTACAAAGTTTCTAACCGACCTCGCATTGAAGGTTCCTTGGCTTGTACGCCAACATGGTCTTCTCCCTCCAGGACGAACACCTGGGATGCCTCCCTGAACCGAGTTGCCGCTATGTCCCCTAGGCTACGAGCCTGACGCAACACCGGGCTTCCTGGCCGATGGTTCACCCCTGGTGTGTTGCCCCAACGGTATTGCCACACCTGGGTTGCGTCCCTGAACCGAGTTGATGAGTGGTATTTTTGTTTAAATTGGGTAATTTTGGAATTTTCGAGAAAATCACTCTGATATTGCCACTAATGACTAATGAATGCGAGAGATCGCAAAATTCTTTGTTTAATTTGTTTCCACACTAAAAGAGATCAAACATGGATGAAAAACGTCACTTAGAAGGAAACGTGACTTGTGGCAGAAGGAAGGAAAGAATTGGAGGCGCAACAGTCTCACCAGAGTGCAAGACGATGTCTGGTACTGGTACGAGCACACGCGCTCGTACAAGGTGTTGACAGCTCCGGGAGGTCCAACCAAACAAAAAATATAAATTCATCGATGCTATGAAAAGTAAAGAAGAACTAACCATTAATGCAATTACCAAAGAAGATGTTAATGATGTTAAATTCATTACTCGTAATAACTATAATCTCAACTGGAAAAATAATGGGTATGCTCCTAGACCACCGTATCCTAATAATAATGGAGCCCCTATAATTTTAATGGAACGAGCACCTGTAATATAATTGCTTTGGATTAAACCGTAGAATCTTTTATTACTAGCCAAAAGCGAGCAAAATAAGAGGTTTATCGATATCTTGAAGAATCATGATAACTTACTTGGTCAATTGACCGGTAAGATTACTAAACTCACTAACGATGTGCAGGCTCTAGAAGGAAGAACTAGATGCATGAAAGCACAAGTTGCTAAAAATGTTGAGAGTCAAAGATTTACTCTAGCAAAGTTCGCTGGAAAGCTGGAACCTAATCCAGTTGAGAATGTCAAAATGATGAGAAGTAGCGAAGAAGCCAGAACCTAACCCATTCCTGGTGGAATCCCCAGGGAATGTGTCGTTGCCTGGTTCTCCGCACATGTCGTTATAACATGAGGGGGAGGGGGATAACAGGGACTCTGCACCTTCTTTTTCCTCTATCCTCTTTGTAGTTCCGACATGTTTTTATGGCGAAAGCATAGATCCAGAGATTCCGACAGTGGTGATGTCCATCGGGGACGGCGTACCACCAATCGTGAGCAGCGGGAAGGCGCCACGGCGGGAGCGTCACGCTCTCACACTCATCTTCATCCACTGGAACAGTCGCTACATGCGGAGGCACATCGAGTTGGACATTTTCTACAACCACCTCCTTACATCTAGAGGATTTGGTCATGTAGGGGACTACAATTGCAGGTGGAGTCATGTGAAGTCAGGGAAGTAGCAACAGACATGTGTTTAATAGTTCAAGTCTAAGATACACAAGGTTGGCGCATGTAGGCTTCAAGATGGCGGGGTCATATTTGTTAAAGTGGAGTGTTAAAATATGTATCGAATATTAGGTTTACGAGTTGTGCTACAACTAGACTTGTAATTAGGAGTGGGTTAGTTGTTTGAGTTGGACACATGTAACCCGAGTCCTATTATATAAGGGCACCGGAGGGTAGCCAAATAGACTAGACATGAGTTGTAGGCTAAGATAGAGATCACGAGAGGGTTTGTCCGGGCGCCAGTCGCATGAGTGCCGGACCAGCCATGGCTCGGTGGTCGGAACGTTGTCTGGTGACCTTGGAGGGCTTATCGTTGACTATACATGGGATTTGGTACATGGGGAGGAGCACCGGTACTTATGCCCCGGGGATGTAGCTATGTTTCTAAACCTCTCTAACAAATCTCGACGTTGTGATTGTGTTTGTGTTATTTCTTGTCCTCGATGGATCGATGGTGACCCTAGATTAATTCTAACAGCGAAAACACATCCCTCCTTGGTTTTTTAGGATACACATTTTTCACCAAGCCATCCAGTGCATCCTCCTCTGATTATCCTTGTCTCCCATCTAAAATGTGAAATCATGTCAATAATTCTTTTGCATTTTTGTAGGAATTTTAAAAACAAACATAACATATTTAGGACTAGCTTGAGCAACATACTTGAGAAGCACAGATAAGCATTTTTCTTTCCATCCACTAATTTTTATAATAATAATATCAATTAAATACTAAAAACAGGCAGTCTAATCCAAACCACATTGTCTTGCAAACCCATTTTTTCATTAAGAGCCTCAGTCATGATATTCGGGCTGGTGCAAATTTGTTCACTGATTTTTTTCCTCTCAAATTAGGACTAAATAAGATGCTAGATTTATAAACTCTCATCATTTTCCCTGAAAAGGCACAATCCGAAAATCTAGATTTGATTAACCTCGACATTGTGAAGATTAGATTTAATGATAATAAATGAGTCATCAACAAAGAGAAGATTGGTAGAAGGGGGCATCTCTATAAACCTTCACTCTAAAAATATTTCCATTTTCCTCCGCATGTGCAAATAGAGCAGTGAGACACTCTATTCATATCAAGAATAGATAAGGAGATAAAGGATCTCCCTGTCTTAATCCTCTCGTAGCCTCGAAGCTCTCACTTTCTTCTACATTAACACGAACCCGATATTTGAAAGTGGAGACACATTGGATAATAAAAAGCCAACTCTCTTGGAATCCAAGTTTTAACACGATTCCCTTCAAGAAAGGTCACTCAACCCGGTCATAAACTTTATGCATATCAAGTTTTATAGAACACAAAACCTCTTTTTCCTCTTGTTGTTTATAGTATAAAAACACTTGTAAGCCACTAAAACATTGTCTGTGATCATTCTTGCAGGCACAATTATACTCTCAGCCAGGCTAATAATTTTTGGCAGAAAAACATTCAAACGGGCAACCCCATTTTTGAGATAATCTTGTACAACACATTACACAAACTGAACAGTCTAAACTGGGTTACCTTCTCGAGCGAATAAACTTTAGGGTTCATCACAATCACAGTATCATTCCATACAGACGGAATAGTGCAAGTATTCACGGCTTATAGAACCTCATCCACCATATCATCCCCTAATATAGACCAAAATATCTTATGAAAAATAGCATGAAGTCCATATGGCCCCAGAGCTTTTAAATCATCAATATCAAAAGGAGCCTTTCGAACACCTGCAGTGGGTAAGGGCGAGAATGGCATTATTCATCTCCACAAACACTGTTCTCCGAACAAGAGATGAAACTTCACGATTCGGTTGTAAAACTTTTGTGGTGAAAATATTGTAAAATAACTCACGATATGATCCTTCAGTTCCGTACTTTGCCGCCAAACACCTGCGTCATCAAGAACATTCTTAATATTTTTCTGTTTTTCTGGCGACTGTTGCATTATGGGAAAACGAACTATTGTGATCCCCATGCATCAACCAATCTTCTCGACCTCTATGTAACCAAGGAAAGTCTTCTTGATCCAAAAGATTTTCAATGAGCACTAAAAATTCCTATTGCCGTGAACAAGTCTCAACACTCATTGGACTAGTCCTTGGCTTTTCTAGTTCATTTTTTGATTTGCTGATTCTCCCTTTCAGTCCCAGAGTATCGCAATCCGAAGAATGCAAATCAGCATGCACTCAGGGACGATGTTACCTATACATGAATGCCCTTGTTCGTTTCTGGTGATTGTGTTACCTTGCAACATACTGGTGTGCTATTTCTTTGAAATATGTTTATGCGAAAGATGACTTTATTTTCCCAATAAAAATGAATATTCTCTTTCGGAGAAAAGGCACTGCCCTATAGTTTATAAAATGCAAAGGTCTGAAGTTGGGGTTCTCAGCAAATAAAATTGGCAATTCTCTCTCAAGTGTCAAGGATGGATAACATCAAGAAGTCAATGCCCGCTTGAAGGGTATAATGGTAGAAGTGATAATGCTCCTTAGTGACAACATCACAAACATGTCGGTGGTTTGAATCCCTCTATCAAGATTGATGGTAAGGATTTCATGCGAAGATAACACAAACCTCTACTCTGACGTTGGTGTCACATCTAGTTACGAACGGTTGCATTGTGTTCGGTGATGATATTAATTATTTGCAAATGCTCGTGTTTGCTTTAGGGTAATTTTGTTTCCAACAAAAGATTATCTTGCCTAAAAGCATAATGAGATCATACGAAAAAAAAGAGATTGTTTTAATACTACATGGGATTTTCTCCACCGATGTCATATATAGAAACCATGAGTAGATTACATCCAAATCACACCAACCACCTAGTATATGAAAAGAAAAACCTTTTTTCTGTCCTTTTTCCCTCTTGGATTTTCAATTATTATTTATGTTTCTTGACTTTTTCGTAGCCGTACAAAATACTAGAGGTGCCTTATCTCGATGTGTACTCTGTTTGTTCACAAGTTTGCCGATTGTTTTGGTGGGTTTTGGAGCCTTGGAGCAAAGAAATACCCCTAGTATGTAAAGCCAAGTTATCACTGCTTACCAGCAAAGCCACACAGATTCTTAGTAGTATTCGATTGCAAGCACCGCACAACCCACGTAGTATGTTACACATCGTAGTTGCAGCGGCAGCACAGCACACGCCCTCGTCACTCTCGCCGTTTCGATCCTAGCTAGAGAAATCTTTCACATTCCACTCCGACCACTCTCCTCTTTCTTCCACGGCGGCGCGCGCGCGCGGGCCGGCCGGGAGCGAACGCCATGGGCGGGCGGGCGGGCGGCGGCGGCGCCGGCAGGCAACCAAAACCCCCTACTACTAGTGCCGGCGCCGCGCTAACTAAAAGCCACGCAACAGATGCCCCGGAACAAATAAATAAAATCGGGAACCCAAAGCTAGTTAATTAGATCAGCGCCGCCGGTGGATCGACGGTGGATGGTCTCGGCTCAGGGCGACTCCGAGGAGGAGTTGGTGGACACGGTGATGAGCGTGGACGCCGAGGAGGACGACGTCCTGGGCGTCGCCGACGGCTTGATGAGCACCACGGGCGTCTTGCTGTCCATCCTCCGGTGCTGCTCCCGCACCAGCTGCTCCGCCACGCCGTCCAGCCGCTCGCCGTTGGTCTGCGGCATCAGCTTCTTGCCCCGGAACAGGACCGACTCCACGCCCCGCTCCGCCATGGCCGCCTCCGCCGTCGCTCCGGCGGTAATGCCGTTGCCCTGAGGACACAACGCAATTGGGAGAGTCAGCTCCATCCACATTTCACAGTGGTAATAACAGTCGAGTAGTACTACAGCACAGTACGATTTATTTACCTGGATGCGGATGTAGTTGGTTGCTCTGCTCTCTCCGAACGCCATTGATACGGCTTGGTCCACCTGAAAAGCAGAGTCCTGTTTAGCCCCGCGTACGTGACGATGGTACGATTCTGTCCGTGCAATGAATGCTCAAGAATCAATCGGGACGTACCATGTCGGCCTGGCACGCGCCGGCGATGCGCAGGAGGCTGGAGGACGACGCGCGGGCGCCCGAGCCGCCGGCGGCGTTCCCGCCGAGGGACAGCACGACGAGGTCGCCGGCGCCGGCGGCGAAGGGGAACTCGCGCTTGTTGTGGAGCACGTGGGTGACGGCCACGGCCGTGGGGTTGGCCACGCCGGCGCCGGTCCCGCCGGCCGCCGCGGCGGCGCGCAGCCTGGTGCGCCCGTCGAGGGACGCCACCTCGGCCGGCCCCACCCCGCACGCGGCCGCGCAGACCTGCCAGAGCGGGAAGTCGAACGCCTCGGCCTCGACGGCGTCGGCGCGGGAGAAGACGAACGGCGCGGCCGTGGCCATGTCGTAGCAGGGTATCAGCAGCGGCTTGGCCGCGTCGCGCACGGTGAGGTCCCCGAACACCTTCTTAAACACCGCCTCGGGCCGGGAGAACAGCCCGCCACGCCCATGGCGCCCGGAGAACACCTTGCGGTTCTTGGCCACGACGTCGCGCGCGGCATCAGCCGGCATCCGGCTCGCGAACAGCGCGGCCGCGAGGAACCCGCCGGCGCCGGACCCGGCCGCCACGTCGAAGTAGTCCGCGACGCGGGCCTCGGGGTTGCCCGACAGCTCCTGCAGCCGGCGCTCGAGCCGGACCAGCGCGGCCGCGGCGAGCGCGCCGCCGTCCGCGCCCCCGTCGATGGAGAGCACGCGCACGCGGCCCGCGGAGCACGCCCCGCCCGGCTCCAGCGCCTGCGCGCCGAACAGGAAGTTGGACTCCAGGATCGAGAAGATCTCCTTGCTGAGCCGGTCCGAGCCGCCGCCGCCGCCGCCGCCGAACGGCAGCGCGATCGCGGGGGTCGCCATTTGGAACTGGGATTGCTCTTGGTTTCTGGTCTTGGAGGCCGGAGATAATCGGCTTCACGGCGTGTCGTGACTGCGAATACGGCGAGGCTGGGAGGCCGGGCAGTGAACGGAGCAAGAGAGAGTGCGTGTGTGTGTGTGTGTGTGGTCTTGGCGCCTGCCGGGGAGAATTTATAGTGGTGGCGCGCGCTCTGCTTCCGCTCCGCTAGCGGCTTGGCGCCACGGCGCGTCGTTCACGGCGCGCGAGCGCACCCGTGGCCGCGTGTCCCGTGTCGTTTTGCCTCGACAGATGGCTACGTCCGCCCGTACGCCCGTGCGTGTGCGTCCACAGGTTGGTCAGCTATTTTCCTCCTCCTATATTTGCCCACTTTCACTACCAAAAACAGCTTACTAATCCGGAGGTCAGCCAGTCTAAAACTCGAATGGTCCCGGGTGCGGTGAGCAGACTTGGAAGAATAATCAGGGACCAATTTGTGTGTGTGTTTGGGTGAGACTTTTTCTTTCTCTTTCTGCTTCGTGTTAGGCTTAAAGCTGAAGAATGTTCGCGGCGCCTTTACCAGAACGGTCGATCCCCAGTTTCGGTCCAAAGTTTCGGTCCGCATTTTTTCTAAGTAGCTATAGCTGTCTGGCGACTTCGCGAGCCATGCCCCGTTCTTCCAATTTCCAAACCCAATTCCCTCCCACCCCACCCGTGCGCCTCACGTTCCTGTGCATCCGGCTCCACGCCTTGATCACCACTTGTGCAATTTGCCCCATGCATGCTGTTCGTCCATTTATTCGTGCTCATGCATAAACAAATCATGCGTTTGAGTGTCCATGAGCAGAGCTTAAGCCTCACTCAACCCATCATCATCATCATCATCATCATCGTCGTCGTCGTCTTAACTAGCAACCGCCGCGACGACGACGTACTACGGGCTCGCCAATCATCACGTTTCCCCGCCTATCATTCATACAAATCCAAATCCATCTCGGCGCATCCATGCAAATCCAAATTCCATCTCCGCGCGATTCAGGCGTCGTCTATCCATCAATCAACCCCATGATTGGTTCGTGGCCACGTCTCATCATTCGCACCGGAACGGTCCATCCAAGGTAGCGGCGAGTGCTCCCACCCGCCGCACAACCGTCCGTCCGCCGGCCGGCGGTGGTGGACGGGTCGGTCGACTGAATCATGGACTCGTGGTTAGCCAAGCAAAGGTTCCATGTGCGCGCTACTGGCCCAACATTATCCCGATACACTTCCTACGCGCTAATGATACTCCAAATAATCATTGCAAGCTTGTCCTCTCCGGAACATAATACTTGTATATAATTGCATGTCATTCCATTCATGCATCTTGTGCGTATATGTGTTGCTTGTGCTTTGCCTTGGGGATGATTAGGTTAGCTAGATTAGGGAGATCGATCGAGCGGGTTAGTTAATTAGTTAAACATGTTGGAAAGAGCTCCTAATCCTAAAGAAAAGCTAAAGGAGGAAAAGACTCTCCCTTGTCATGCAAGTGTCCCCCGGTGTAAGGTAGGCACAGGACACGGTCCAATTTTAAAACAGGGGATCGGCTCGATGCTCCTAGGCCTTTCTCCCGGGCACGCTTCTTTGGACGGAGATATTGCAGGTATCCGTCCTAACCATCATTGTCCCCCCTAGTAGATGATAATAGTACTTGATCACCACGTATATAACCTCGTTGTTATCTAGTTCCACGACTTCATGATTCTCTTGTTGGTTACTACTACTACTACTATATGTTTCCAGGTGGAAGGCGACATGAGTATGCACGTACGACCGAGGCTCAGGAACATCGAGCAGCTACAATAGATTATTAAACGTTGATGTCCCCCCCCCCAAAAAAAAAGATTATTAAACGTTGATGAGGTGAATTGATGTTTCATTTCATGGCCAACTGCATGCAAGGCACCGTCACGGCGTCACGCGCCCGTCCATATCATCATGCATGGACCCGTACCCCCTAATTAACAACTGTCAAACGTCCGATGGCAATGGACGCCGATCGATCGGTAGGAGAAAAAGAAGAAGAAAAAACTCGACTGTTAGTACAGCAGCACACTGGTGCACGGACGACGTCGACGCTGACGCCTGGCGCGTCCGTTGAGCCATCACCCGCACTGACACTTGTTTGCCCGAAAGCAACGTCCCGGCGACTCCTCCTCGCTCCGTTTCCCTCCTGCCCAATATCATTCTAATCCGGTCCTCGTCGGTTCGCGTGCGTGCCTCGTCTTCAGCCTGTCCCCCTCCTCCTCCTTCCACGAAGCCTCCTTCGCCACCGGAAGCCCGGAACTCCCACTCAAACACACACGCACGCAGGCTAATCGTGCATGATCAGTGTAAAAAAGCCTCCGTGTTCTTCGCTGCATGCTCATTGCTGACCAAGTTCTTTCTTTTGACCCCAAAAAAGGGCCAAAGCAACAACGACTTAGGCGTGCCGCATGTGCTGAGTACTCCTGCGTGCTTAATTCCGGCACCGTTTAGTGTAGTTAATTCCATGTACATACGACCGGAGATAGACACTCCTACGCGATCGATCCATCGATTCCATGCGCATGTGCCGATGGATCGAGCAAAATCTGCGCGAATAAATCCCGAGCCGTGCCGACCGCGGAGTCTAAACCGCATTCGCCTGTTCATGATGGCTGCGCACGGATACATGGCTATCAATTCAGAGACCACCGATACATGTATCTTCGTACCACCACGAGCACGACATTTTCTTGCAGGAAAGAGATGCGCACATGGAAGCACGCGTCGGGGTCATTAGCCGGTCCTTTTTAGCTAATCAAGCCAGAGCAGTGCTTGAACAATTCCGCTGACATGCATCAGCGAGCTACTCTGCCTGGTTATTATGTTGCGAAACAAATCGATCTAGTGGCATCAATATTGTAGTGCTAGTGA
The DNA here is from genome assembly GCA_039707655.1 of Elymus sibiricus. Taxonomy (NCBI): domain Eukaryota; kingdom Viridiplantae; phylum Streptophyta; class Magnoliopsida; order Poales; family Poaceae; genus Elymus; species Elymus sibiricus. Next base: position 447,279,770 of record CM077675.1, on the reverse strand, counting down.
AGTTGAGATACGGTGCTACTCTGGTTGTCTCCTTTATAACTGCGGCGAAAGGGACGCGCCGGATGTGAGGGTTCCAGAAATGCTTATGATGCGCGAATTATAATTAACGGTTTTGTTAAATCACATCTAGATGTGACATAAGTATTGCATATCTAAGTCCTATATCATTGATCTTACGTGGAGATTCGTGTGGATTTTTTTTCTTTTTCTTTTCCTTTTTATGCTTCATTTAGTCATTTAGATGTGTAATAATTATGTCACATCTAGATGTGTCCTAGACACACCCATTAATTAATTAATTAATCAAGGTCGCATTCACAGACAAACTTTTTCGATCGGCAACCTGGTTAGTTAACCAATTCGATTCAAGATGCCATGCGTTTCTTGCGTTGGGTGCCTGAGAACCTGGTTCTGTGACTCGACCTCGTTCACATCATTCTAGTCATGGTCTTTTTATCTCAAAAATGCATTCTGTCACTGTCATGCTTCTACATGTAAAACCGGTCATGTTCTTCGTGTCTGGCTAATCCACAGGTTTTGTGTTACGAACCAAATTTGCAAGGATTAGTTGCAAAAATGCACCGTAAATTCATCGAGGGTACTATGAGTACCACAATACTCACTCGAATCACATGCACGGCATTGTTGGTAATGCTGCCCTATCTCCTGGCAGAGTGACCAGAGGGAGGAAGAAATAAAACCCCTTAAAATGAATGGCATTTTCTAGAATTGTAGAGGAGCAGGGAAGAAAGGGATGACTACCTGCTTCTCTCACATGTTAAAAGATCATTCCCTCAATTTCTTGTGTGTACAGGAGACTATGAAAAAAGATTTCTCCTCTAGTTTCCTGAGAAAACTAGATCACTATAACATTTATGAGTGGAAATGGATTCCCTCTGTTGGTAGAGCGGGAGGCATGCTTTAAAATACAAGTTTGAAGTTATTTCCTGGTCCTTAGGTAGGTATGTTATGCAGGCTTTGGTCCATGATACAGAGCTTGACTCTGTTTGGGCGCTGCTGAATGTTTATGGTGCGGCTCATGAGGAGCAAAAAGAGGAATTTCTAGTTGAGCTTGCTAACTTTTGCAGTCATATTACTGTCCCTTTTATTGTTGGAGGTGATTTTAATATCCTTAGACGTAGTGGGGAGAAAAATAAAAAGATGAATTCCTCCATCTATGTTGATAGATTTAACTCTATCATTAATACGATGTGTTTGCGGGAGATCCACATCGAGGGGGGGGTGTATACCTGGTCTAATAATCAGGTACACCCTACTCTCGAGAAATTGGATATGATTCTTATGAGTGGTGACTGGGAGGACCTTTTCCCTCTGGTTACTGTTAGAAAATTGGTCCGAGATGTATCTGATCATAACCCCCTCCTCCTGGCTACAGACAGCCATCGGCCGTAGGCCCCAAAACCTCGAGAATTTCGGTTTGAGATGAGCTGGATGACCAATGATGATTTCCTTCCCCTGGTCTCCAGAATCTGGAACAGACCTGTTTCATCTCCTGACCCTATTGATGTGCTTAATATCAAGCTGAAACATTTTAAAAACTTTTTCAAAGGATGGGGGTCCGATAAATTTGGTAAAGAAAAAAAAGAGGAAGCAGGAGATCAAAGCTGAATTAGAAGAAATCGAAAAACTGGAGGATCAAGGACCTCTGAATGCAGAGCTCCTAGATAAAAGAGCCACATTATGTGGTGAACTCCAGTTGTTGCTAGCTAATGAAGAGCTCTTCTGGCTGCAGCAATCGCACGAAACTTGGCTGCTGAAGGGTGATCAAAACACTGCCTTCTTCCATAGAATAGCTAATGGAAGGAAATGAAAAAATACTATCCATTCTTTCTGTAATGGAGACGTAGTGATTGAAGGCACTGATAATCTCCTTCGCCATGCCACTGACTTCTACAAAAATCTTTCCGGACCTGCCCCTGACAATCTTTTTCTTCTTGACCCTGATACGTGGGGCACGGAAGAAAAGCTTAACCTGGAAGACAATGAGTTCTTAACTAGACCTTTTAGTGAGGCTGAAGGCGACACTATTCTCTATGGATAGCAATCGTGCACCTGGCCCCGATAACATTCCTGCTGAGTTTTACCGGTTCTGCTGGGATATTGTCAAAAATGACCTTATGAACCTGTTTGTAGCTTTCCATGAGGGTACCCTAGATGTAGAGAGACTGAATTATGGGGTTATAACCTTGATTCCTAAACTTGATGGGGCAAAAAAAATTCAAGAATTTCGTCCCATTTGTCTCCTTCGCTGTCCCTACAAGCTGATCACTAAGGTGCTCGATAATAGGGTTGCGATTTTTGTAGATAAGTTGATCAGCCGCCACCAAAATGCCTTCATTAAAAAGCGCAATATCATGGATGGCATTCTAACTTTGCATGAGATCTTGCACCATACTCACGTTAAGAAAAAAGTTGGCGTTGTCCTGAAGCTTGACTTCGAAAAAGCATGACAAGGTTAACCGGATTTTCTTCTTGAATGTCACAAGCTTCGAGGCTTCGATGACAAGTGGTGTGGGTGGATTGAAAAAATCCTGCATCATGGGACTCTCAGCGTTAAGAGCAATAACAAGGCTGGTCCATATTTTCAAAGCTGCAAGGGGGTCCGTCAAGGGGATCCTATGTCCCCTTTTCTTTTTAACCTAGCTGTTGAGCGTCTTACTAAGATGATCACTAATGCCCAGCGAAACAATCTCATCAAAGGATTGGCTGACGACCTGGTCCCCAATGGGATAGCTATTCTCCAATATGCAGACGACACGGTTCTCTGCATTGAGGATGATTTTGACAAAGCCATTAACCTTAAACTGCTACTTTATCTGTTTGAGCTTATGTCCGATCTTAAGATTAACTTTCTGAAAAGTGAGGTGTTGTGCGTTGGGGGGGACGACTCGACCCTACAGAAATACGCTGATCTTTTTGGTTTCCAAATTGGTCATTTTTCGATGAAATATCTGGGAGTGCCTGTTAGTCACTCTACCCTGAGAAATATAGATTGGGAATTTATAGCTATCAGATTTCTTAAAAGGTTTGAATCCTGGATTGGGGATGCTGCTTCCTCGGGGGGGGGGGGGGGGGGGGGCAAAGACTCACCCTCCTTAATTGCTCTCTGTCCAGTATTGCATACTACTACATGTCCATGCTCCTCTTGTCAAAAACCTTCATTGAGAGACTAGACTAATATAGCACGAATTTTTCTGGTGTGGGGGCATGGGCAAGAAAAGATACCATTTGGTAAGATGGGCTAGGGTGTGTAGATCAAAAAAAGGGGGGGCTTGGAGTGAAAGATTTGCACAGACAAAATATTGCTCTGCTTGCCAAATGGTGGTGGAAAATAGACACTGGTACTGGGCTGTGGCAAGATGTTGTCAAAGCCAAGTATCTGAAAAAAGATTCTATAGCCACTGTTAAAAGGAAATTTAACGACTCTCCTGTCTGGAAAGCACTATTGAAAGTTAAAGACCAGTATATGGCAGGGAGAAAATTGTGGTTAAGTCTGGGGACATTGCCAGAGTCTGGCATGACCCGATAGACACATTACCTCCTTTCTAAGAGAGATTTCCCGATTTGTTCAATATATCTAATTTTCCCAATGATACAGTGACCCAGTTTCGCGAGCGGGGCCCTGAAGTGTTATTTAGACGCAGACTCAATAATGTACTGAGCCAACAATTTACTGAGATTTGTTTCACTGTTAGCCAGCTGGATCAGGGGGATGAGAGGCATAAGATCAAGTGGTCGCTTGGCCCTAAAGGCAGATACACTACTAAGGCCATGTACTCTTTTCTTGAGAAAAATCTGGCAGGTAGTGACTAAAGGTGGATATGGAGAGCGAAACTCCCTCTTAAAATCCAAATTTTCCTATGGCAATTGTCTCCCTCTTAAAATCCAAAGTTTCCTATGGCAATTGTTTCAAGATGTTGTGCTCACACGAGATGTGATGCGCCGCAGGAACTGGGCTGGCAACCCTCGTTGATCATTTTGTTCCAGCAGAGAAACTTATCTTCACCTGTTTTTCCAGTGTCCTGTAGCCAGAGTTGCATGGCATACTGTGGGGTCTATGCTGGGGACAGATCTCTGTCCTAATAATCTTCCTCAGTTCTATTCTTGGTGTTATGCCTTTATCCCTGAAGGAGAACGTTTCTTTACTATGGGTTTGGCGGCGATCTGTTGGGCCATTTGGAACTGCAGAAATCGGGCGACGTTCGAATTCAAGAACATGTCATCTCCTTTCGAGATTGTTTTTACAGCTTGTGTTCACTTGAAATACTGGGCAGGTTTGCTGAAGAAGGAGGATCGTCTGCTGCTGGAGAATGGCGCTTCGCTTCTGAAGGAGAACGCAAGAAATATGATGATGATATGTGCGTCGGCTCATACTGACAAGACGGTGGGGCGCTGATCGGCAATTTGCTAATTGAACTCTGCTTCAGCGGTGGCTTCAACACCTTGCAGCTTACTGCTTTTTACTTCAGCTTCTACTCCAGTCTTTGTTGTTGGTAATTTGCTGATCTTTTGTGCCTCTGCATAGGCCATAGACTGTTTATCTGTAAGATGCGCCCTCAACTTTTAGGTTGTAGTTGCGTAGTACTAGTGTTCTAGGGTTTTCACCCCGTGGTAGAGGCTACGATTGCGAGTCGCTACCAAGGGTTCCCCTGGCATGCCTGAACTCGCTTTTTCCCTTTTCCTTTTTAGTTTCTGTGCGGTTTCAGACCGTGGAACTATTGTATTTCCGTTATCCTGATAATGGGAAGGGGATTAGCCCAGTTCAAAAAAAACATGCACGACATTGTTATGCGTGTACACGTAAAATAGGCTATTTGATGGATCGCCTAGGGGCTAGTTGGCTGGAGTAAAATTCAAAGAACCGCAACAATTGTGTCATAATAACCACCACCTTACAAAATAATGCATTTTTCCTCACGCCGTAATCAACAGAGCAAAAAACACCGACCTATTTTTGAGCTTGTTTTGACCCGACAAACCGTCCGTGTGACGAGACGGAGACGACACACGAGTAATAGCCGTTAATGGCCGGTCCGACCGTGATGGTTGGAACGTTCCCGTAAAGGAAGTAGTGCTCACTCACTCCTCTCACTCGCTCACTTTCCTCGCACCCCCCCCTCCCCCTCCGCGTCGCCGCCGCTTCACCGAGCTGCAATTCCTTCTTCGAAAGACGGGGAGGAGAGCAGCGACGACGACATGTGCAGTTTGCAGGCAAGGTAATCATCTGCTCGTTGTACTCTCTCCGGTAGGCTGGGTTAGGGATTTTTGATTTGGGGATTTTCGACTTGGGGTGATTTGGACCGGATCCAGTGCATTTGACTGATACGTTTCCAACGTATCTATAATTTTTTTATGTTTTTTATGCTACTATTTTATCAATCTTGTATACTTTATATGTCATTTTATATCATTTTTGGAAACTAACCTATTAACTCAGTGCCGAGTGCGAGTTGTTGTTTTCTGCTTGTTTTTGGGTTTTTAGAAAATCAGTATCAAACGGAGTCCAAAAGTGACGAAACTTTTTGTGGATTTTTTTCGGACCAAAACAAGACCAGTGAGCGTTGGAGGAAACCAAACGATGCATGAGTCAGCCACAAGGGCAGGGGGCGCACCCTCCATCCTTGTGGCTCCCTCGTGGGCCCCCTCCGCTGCCTCTTCGTTCTATAAAACTAAAAAACGTAAGGGGAGAATGCGAAACACTTTTTCCGTCGGCACAAATCTCTGTTCCATCGCCATCACATCTAGAGGCCTTTTTCGATACTCTGCCGGAGGGGGAATTCATCACGGCGGCCATCTTCATCAACCTTGCTACCTCTCACATGATCCGTGAGTAGTTCCTACAAGACCTACGGGTCCATAGTTGTATCTCTCTCTCTCTCTCTCTCATTTGATCTTCAATACAATGATCTTTTCGGAGACCTATTCGATGTAAATTTTGCGGTGTGTTTGTTGGGAGTCGATGAATTGCGAGTTTATGTTCGGATTATTCATTGAAAGTAATTGATCCAATCTGAAATTTATTATGTGTGATTTCATATAGCTATGTATGCTTTCCGATTTATAAGTTTGCTTTGGCCAAGAAGATGAGTAGATCATCACAGGGAGTGATGCATAGTAGTAGCTTCAATCTTGCGGTGTCCTCGCCTCGTGACAGAAGAGGTAGTGAGGCACGTATTTGTATTGTTGCTACTAAGGATAAAAGGGTGGGTCTGAACATATTGCTTGTCTTACTTTATCTATATTATGTCATCTGGCTTCAAGTATTACTCTATTTGTCATGAACTTAATACCATAGATACATGGTAGATAGCGGTCGATTGATGAAGTAATATTAGTAGATGCAGAATCGTTTTCGTATACTAGCTAGTTACGGTAATGCCTACATATATGGATCATGTCATGGATATCGCATAATTATTTGCTTTTCTATCAATTGCCCAACAGTAATTTGTGCACCCACCGCTATTATGCTCATCAGAGAGATGCCTCTAGTGAACACTATGGCTCCTGGGTCCATTTTCATATTATATATATCAAAAATACAAATAAAAATAGATGTTATTTATTTAGTATTTATCTATCCTACTATATCAAGATTTACGTGTGAATGTGTGCATCTTCATATTATGGCCAAGTGTTTCTCTGAATATTCAGAGAAAAATATTATGTATTTTCATAGAAAATGCACACATTCAGAGAAACACTTGGCCATTCACACGATAACTGAATTCATAGAAAATGCACACATTCAGAGAAACACTTGACCATAATAGTATTTATTTAATTTTATTTAGTATTTATCTATCTGAATGTGTGAATTTTCTATGAATTCAGTTATCTTTGTGAATGTGTGCAGTTCCTCTGAATTCAACTGTTATGTACCTTTTTATTGCATAAAATGGCCAAATGTGTGAAGTTTGTTTGAATTCAGTTCTTTGTCACGAACATTGATTCAATTGTTAGTTATATGAGCAATGTCATTGTTGAATCATACATGTAGGCTAGTGTTATACAAATTTTTGGGCCAAATGTCTTAATGCAATTAGCAGTTATCTCCGTTGTACCATGGTTATGAAATGTGAATTATATGACAGGTAGGCAAGTCTCAAATTTATTTTTTGTCCAATTTCCAAATGACAACTGTCTTGTTTATTTTTGGAAATGTCTTAACTCGGTTAACAGAGGTAGTGTGAATGATTTGAGAAAATGTCTTAATTTATTTATCTCGTAATTACTTATGGTTTAGTTGTTTATTTATCTTGCAAATTGACAATTCTGGTAATATTAAATTGGTTGATATGGAGTCTCCCGAAGCTATGAAAAAAATCTCTTCAGAAGCTTTGGGAAAAATATGGAGAATGCTATGCTGCTAGAACCAAGGAAGGGCTTGATCATGCAGAGGTAGTGCTCAAGCTTCAAGACAAGGTTAAGACATTGCACCTTCAGTACACCACCCTTGTTGCTGAAGTGAACAAGATGCTAGGTCAACAAGTGCAAAGGACCTATCCAGAAAATACAAGAGAATAATGTGATGGACAATGAAGCCGTGGAGAAGCAACTAGAGTAGTAGTATGGCATAGATGATCCATAGGACATTCATAATGTGCAAGGAGAAGTGATCAGGAACTTGATGAGTGAGTTGCATGAGCTGACGCAGGATATGGAAAGGGATGGACTCAAGAAGGAGATGTATCTGATGAATACTGAACCCCAAGGGCACAAGACGGATAAGAAACAACTGAAGAATGCCAGGTTTGAGGTGATTTAAGGAGATGGATGAGCTCAAGAAGGAGAAGATGAAGCTGGATATAGTCATTTCTGAGTTGATTAAAGTTGGGGAAATTCACAAAGGGCAAGGTATAAAAGATCAGGGTATTTGTGATGAAGATTGTGTCATTGAGCTGATTGATTGAGATTTAGTCTACTTTAGTGATGTTGTATGCAGTATGCTACCTACCTATATTTGACGTGTTGTATGCATTATGCTAACTATCTATATTTCTGATGTTTTATGCACTATGATACCTACCTATATTTGTGGTGTTGTATGAACAATGCTGCTCTATGTGTGTTATGGTATGAACTATATATGGAGTTTAGTTTGTGTCATAAAGTTGGCAAGATTGTTCCTAATTTCTATGGACTATCTATGGAATCTAGTATTTGTCATACGGTTTCCAACAAGGACCATAGCAGGCAGACTCTAACAGGGTGCATATTTGGGATCATAACAAGGATCATAACATGCAAGCTGTTAACAATATAACACATTGAACTAGCAAAAGAACTGAGATAGAAAATTCAAAAAAATATCACAACAAGGGTCATAACAAATAGACTCAAACATGGTGCATAATTCGGATTATAACAAGTTGAATTCACATAAGTGGTTCATAATAGAGATAACAACAAGGATCTCCAGATCTCTCCAAGAAGCCATTGCGGCCCGGCGGCGAGGGTGAGCGGCGGCGGAGTAGAGGGGAGAGAGGAGAGTGAGCACGAGGAGAGTGGCGAGAGTGAGAGTGAGTGAGTGAGCATTGTTTCCTTTACGGGAATGTTCCGACCGGCGCGGTCGGACCCATCGTTAACGACCGTTACTCATGTCGTCTCCGTCTCACCACACGGCCGATTTGCCAGGTCAAGACGTGCTTAAAAAGGTTGATGTTTTTTGCCACTGTCAGATTCATGGTGCGGTGCAAGATGCCACATTTTGTAAAGTGGTGTTTTTTTTTGCATTGTGTGACACGATTGCGGGGGTTCTGTGCATTTTACTCAGTTGGCTGGGGGGAAACTGGATCACTCGATTCAATGTCGCTACTATTCATCTTCTTCCTCCCCCGACCTCTTGTTCTTCTTCCCCACCCCATTAACCCGCTTTCAAACCTAGGACGGATACACCTATAGCCGTCACTATGTTGCCAGCAACAATGCCGTGTGTTGCTGAGCCTCTTCCTCCGTCGTGTTGTTGCCATCCCGACCATCTCTCTAAGCCCCGCTCGTGTCCGACGACAGCGGCCGTACCCCTAACCCTTCAATTGCACCCAGTAGCAGCGGCAGGACCGGGCAAGGAACGGGATAGCCTTCGAACTACTATAGATAGCATATAGTCGCCACTGTCAACAAAGAAAAGGAGGCTCGCGCCCCAGGCCGCGGCCCAGGCTGCCTAGGGACTGGCAACGCTGTTGACTACACCTTCAACCCTCTGCCTCTCCGCCGACGCGACTTGCCTCGTCATCCAGTCTCCTGGCTTGTCCTTGCCGGGCGATAAGTTGGCTGACCCAAACATGAAATTCAGACAACTAATGTTTAGCAAATCCACTATTCAATAGGTCTAAGTGTTATGGACTGAATTTACAAGAAGCAGCTGAAAATACAATTGTTTTAGAAGCGTAAACTCGTTGAAAAGTATATTAATGCACGATATCATTGTAGTGCATTCAGCTATTCATGATATTCATGATGGCTGTCACGGCTACATGGTTATTAATCCGGAGATGCGTGTGTGTTTCGTACCATGAGTATGACATTTTCTTGCAAGAAAGAGATGCGCACATGCACCTGATTCACAAGTCGAGATCGTTAAGCAGGAAAATGGCCAGTCCTTTTTTAACTAATTAAACCAGAGCAGTGCTCAAACATGCCGCTGACATGCATCAGCGAGCTACCTCAGTGACGCAAAATATGAGACATGATTGTTCGAGCTAGGAAAATGACCTCCTATGTAGAATAAGTAACAGGGGATCTCAGCATCATCCTGGTGACATGCGTGGGCGAGCAACCTTAAGTTACCAAGAAAAGATAACCAAATTAAGATACCTTATTAGTCTGATGGCGTGCATCTCTTGTACTTGTACACTGATATACGTACTTTAGGAGCATACCTTTTTTCCGCAAAAAAAAAGAAAAGAATGTGAGGGTTCAAGCATGCTTACAAAATCTTTTGTTCTGCTATGCATAGATAGATTAATCAACGTCGCATTCGCCACGTACGATCTCTTCATGCAAAGCAGTGAACCGAAATAATCAAGAATGCCGTGCGTTGGCTGCTCGAGGACCTTACTTCAGGATTGAGCGCACGGGCATACTTTTATGTCCTTTATATCCAAATAAATAAGCAAACATCGCCATGCATGGAGTAAATGTAAAGAAACGGACACGTTCTACGCGTCTGGCTAACCAACATGTTTCGTGTCATGGACCGATGAATTCGCAAGGAGGACCAGCTGAAAAAGCATACTACTTTATACCATGTTTTAGAACCATATAAAGCCATCGCAGAGTATTTATATTAGTCGACACCACTACTACAACAGTCCGTGGGATCACATGCACAACGTGCACAATGTCAGCTGGCCAAAAAGGCCCCAAAACCGCCATCAATCGCACGCTTACAAGGTGCTACCATCCAAAACGGAATGAATTGGGCTGTCGCCGCGGGGCAACCAACGTGGAACGCTTTACCCTGGCTTTCACCACGGCTTAATCAACTACTACCAGTGCACCGCCTGGCCAGCTACCGCGTGTCCGCGTGCAGCAATTAGTTGGTCCGCGTTCGGTTAACCGCGCAGGACGGACGTACGGACGCCTGTACCGCCGGTCCCGTACGGTTTCACCCTACGCTGCCTGCCTACGCACACATGCATGCACCGTGCATGGCATTTCATGGCGCGAGCGAGCCACCGATATCACCGCACGTTCCCGGACAAGAACGACGCCCCGACAAAGGATAATATATATATCGGCCGGGGGATGCTTTTATTACGTACGGCCAGCCACGACGCATCCGTCCATCTACCTGGCTCCGGCGGGGCCTATAGTCGCCGAGTATCCAAAGACGGGAGAATTTAACTCCGGCGGTTGGATCCATCCATGAAGAAGCAATTTCCATCGCAGCAACGGCCCCAGCACTCTACCATGGTGCCATGCATTCTTCGCCTCCAGGGGAAAAGACAGGCATAATTTGCGGACGCAGAGCGGGGCCGGGTCGGGGTCCATCGTGGGCACTGGCCACTGGGCAATGGTGTTGGTTGCGACGTCGTTTCCTGGCTGGCTCGAGCTCGCTCGGTCCATGCAGGGGCCTGTAGCGCGCGGCTGATTGATCGTACGCGCGCACGCACGGACGGACGCGCCGGCGCCACCACCTGTTCGTACGCAATGCACGGACGTACGTGGCGTCAGGGGCCAGGGGCCAGGGGCCGGCCGTGTCGGCGCGTGGCGCGGCGCGGCCCGGCAGACGTCGCCGTCAGCTGGAAAGGCGATCGACGACGCCGCGGGCCCACCCACCGACGGGCGGTGCCGCGGCACGGTGCTCCAGCGCAGAGCGCTGCCGGCTGGCGTGTGGCGTCCGCCCAATTACGCGATCAACTTTCCCGGGAAAGTCAAGGTTAGGCGTCGGATTAAGCACGGGCCAGGCCCAGCATGCCGCTCTGCTCATCAACTCTGCCGAGCGATTCAGCGCTGAGCCAACCGGTTGGTCTCGGTCGCGGCCGGCTAGCTAGCTAGCCTGGAACTTGATTGGACCGACCGATCGATCGATCGGCCAAGCGTACGTGCACGCGGGCGCGCGACAGTTCGCATGCCTTATAGGAGTACGTAGTTTGTTAGCGCGCGACTGATTGAGCTAGCTAGCTACATGCCAACGGCGGCGAGGTCCCCGGCCGGGTCCGGCCGGGAGGGATACGCGTGTGCGCGCGCGCTCCGGTCCTGTCCCGATCGGAGGATCCCTCCGTTTTAATGCGCGCTCTCCGTGCAGCTCGACGGCCCAACGACCGTCGATCGCCACGCACGCGTACAGTACGGCCGCTGATGTTAGCCGGAGCTAATCCCGAGCAGTGATCCGAAGCGCTTGATCGGCTGCCGGCGAGCCACGCACACACACGTCGCGTCGGAGAAATTCCTGCGACGACGTACTACTCCGGCGCATAGCCGTACCGGAGATATATGCATGGTTGATTATGGCTAGCTGCCTAGCTAGAGCTAGCTAGTGGGAGCGATTATTAGGTGTGGTGTGATCAGTCGAGTAACTGGTGACGACCAATGATTGACGCACTGTGCAGCAACTTGGAACTGATGAACGCAGCAGCTAGTAGCTCCCTTTTATCAATTGATTGATGATGATCTGACAATTTCCCTGGCCGGTCACCTGGGTCCTGCTCCTGGGCTCTACGCCATTCCTTGTCCATAGTCCATACGCCAATGTGAGCGCTACGTGCGCCTCTGCATCTGGCTGGCCGTAGTCTTCGCCAAGGGACGTTTTCGGGTTACCAGGAGACAAAGAGAAACGGTACGGTGAATGAAACACTACGTGCTGGACACACTGAAAATTGACATATGCATCTAGCGACTTCTTTTTTTGTTGTTGAGGAAAATGCATCTTGGAGTAGCAACTTGCATGGCGAAAAGGAGAGGCTGTTCTATTCACGAGTAGGACGTACACGTCGCGTCTGAAAATCCAGTGATATGATGGTGGTGCTCTCGATCTGCAACTGTAGGCATCATCAATCTGCTCAGCTCAATCACCGGGTGTCGCTGACAACATGAAGGGGTAGTACTATAACAATAAACTGTTAAACCAGCTGCAGTACACCTCCTAAATTAATAAAGATAATAAAGATGGACTGCTTTGCTGAAAGAAAGAAAGAAAGAAAGAAAGAAAGAGATGGAACCGACCCCCAGCATCGATCTCCCAAAGTTTCTCCACATCAACAGAGCCTGTCTGTAACCGAAAGCGTGCACACTGTTTCGAGTGTGGAAATATCTGCGCGCACCGCGGAGCCGACCTGCACGTTCGAGGGTTCCACGCCGCGAGAGCTCGTTGACGGAGGATCGCCGCGTCTGTATCCATCCCCGGCCGGAGGCGCCGGCCGCGCCGATTTTTTCAAGCCCTGGGATTTGGCGAGATTCCCGGCTTTCCCACGGCCTACCGGGCCTGTCTGTCGCCCACGAGCGCATGCAAGCGGAATACACACGAGCGCACGGAGGAGGAGACGACGACGCCCCGACGCCCCTTCGCCGGGGGTCAGTTCAGTCCATCCGCCGACACAGATCGATCCGTCCCGGCCCGGCCCGGCGCGCGCGACTTAACTTCCCGAGCTACTCCGCCCCCGCGTCCATGGCCGTACGGCCGGTGCGGCGATCGCGACGGCCGGGGGCTACGTACGTAGGGCATGCCGGCATGGCCTCCGAGTTAGCTAGGCAGAGCCACGTCTGGGCTGGACCCGCTGGGTCACCCCATGCAACGACGCAGCACAGCGTCGCAACAAACGGAGGACGAGAGGACGGGGCTCGGCGGGGCCCCGGCCCCGGCCCGCCGCTCGCAGGACGCGGGTGGAGGGACATTGCCATCCTACGCCCCCTGCACCGGTTCAACGCACGCAGGTGGCTACGCGGCCTACCATACCACGGGGCTAGCTAGCTGGACGCCGGCTCCACCTCGGCGTCCGTGCGCCCGCCAGCGGGTGCGCGCGCGCGCTCCCCACGCACGGTACGGCGGTGAGCGCGCCCGGTCCGTCGGCGCGCACGGGCGCGCGCGTTTAACCAGATCTAGGGCGTGCCCCGCACGCTCTCGCGTGGGCGCTGTTGGTTGGTCGGTTCGCGCTCTGGCGTGGGCACTGTTGGTTGGTTGGTTCGCGCTCCCGCGTGGGCTCCCGGCTCCGCTGGTGACGAGAGGAGCCACCGGCGCGCACGGCCGGATCTCCCCCGTGCCGCCACGCCGTGCTGTCCTGGCTCGCGCGTGGCACGGGCGGCCGCATTTGCCGCCGCCGGCCCGAGACACGTACGTGGGTACGCATAGGCCCGGTACCGCGGCATGGCGGGGCCGCGGCCACAGTGAAACGTGCGGATCATCGAGGAGTGAAACCAGCGGTGCCGGTGGGTGTTGCTCTGTTTTCATGAGCGAGATCCGTGTCGGACGGGCCGGGGGGTGGGATCTCGGGCAGTGATGGGCGTACGCGTACGGGGCAGTACATGTGCCCCCGATCTGGCCGAATCAATGTCGATTGCCTGCATATGCATATGCAATTACTGGTCCTTTTTTGGCCGCGCCCGTAGACCACAGTAGTAATTCGCTCGCTGCCAAGTACTCCCTCCGTTCCTTTATATAAGGTGTATTTGTTTTTTGATAAAATTCCAGAATGTAAGATGCATTTCTTCTGATTCCTCATAATTCCCTTGTTAGCCCTCCTAAAAAAGGAAAGTATCTGTTTTCTGATTGTCTGTATCTTTCTTTATAGTAAAACAAGGAAACTATCTCTTTGTCGATTGCATGTATCTCATACTTTTCTGGACAAATTGATTCACTTTCCACTAACCAACAAATTTGCCAAGGGTCATTTAGTCTTAACATGTCTATAATTATGTGCCTTAGTCACCGTGCCGAAAATAATACACCTTACGTAAAGGAACGGAGGGAGTAAGTAGGAGTACTTCCTTCGTTAGCCTGCCTAGGATGCTGTCATGCTGATACAGTGGACACGGCGATGCGATGGGTACACGCGGCTCGTTCTTCGCCTAGTGATCGTGGGAGGGGAGGGGAGGCCCCCGGTATATGGGAGGCGGTGGTTCGCACAGTGCGCTAACTACGGTGGGCTCCTTGGGCAAAAGACGAAACATGCTTTGTGTAAAGAATTATACCTCGGGGGCCATGGCTATCTTTGCTAGATCGGTGCTGCTTTTTGGTCAGTTTGAGCATCGATGCTACCGGCGACCCTATCGTGGTACTAGCTGCTAGGTTTTGCCCGCGAGCAAAGATTTCGAGATGTGAAACCAAGGCCGGTACCGAAAGAAAGAATCCGCAACAGATTGTCTAGCTAGAGCTAGCTAGGCGGTACTACTACGGTAGACGTTGCTTTGGCGTGCCACCCACATCGACACGAAGCTTGGATCAAGTGCCATCACACCACCACACAAAGGATCGCAGCTATAGCTCTATAGTAGCTGCTAGCGCGGCATGCACTAGTGCTAAGCTGCAGGTATCGGTCACGTCCGTCGGGCCGATGTGCACGGGCGGAACGGAATCGGCACGGCACCGTACCAGTGGTCGTTCCAAGCAGTGATGCCTGGCAGTGGCACGCAGGCTCCGAGCTGATTGAGCGCCAGGTTGAACGCTGTGCGCCGGTGCCGCCACCCTGAGCCGTCCCTCTCTCCGGCCTGGCCCTGCACTGTGCGCGCGCGCAGGTCGGCGCGTGATCGCTGGCGGCACGTACCCGGAGTCCCGGTCCCCGGCCGGCACCGCCCGCATCTTACGCCGGCCGCGCCTGGCGCGACTCTGTTCCTCTCGGCTCTCGCCTTTTCCGCCGATCGATTCGTCTGTGTCGCGCACCGGCGCATGGCTGCATGCGTGCAACGACCCGGTATTTTTTCCAAGGCAAACTCGAACTCGCAATAGTTTTATTTAAAATGTCACAATGTTCGGATAGATGATAAAAAGATCGCAAGATTAGGCATGCTTTGCGAGGTTGTGAGCTTCGACATTCGAGTTTCGAAACTCATGCGCTGTGCCACAAGCGAAAAATACTTTGATCGTTCCCGGATCTCTTTGATAATGACTCTATATCTTGCTGACGAATCCTGCTCGATAACATCGACGACCAGTTTACAGTCTACACATGACCCGTGTCATGTGTTTTTCTTTTTCGAGAAACCGACAGGAGCTCTGTCTTTCATATAGAAACAAAGAATTGACCAGTTAATAAGTAAAACTGGCTGAAAACTGATACAACCGAGTAGTACATACCAGCCGCGAGGTTGTGTACCGATGAGCCGACGGCTCCACCTCCTGAGCGACCATAATTGACAACCTACAATATGACCCTGAGCCGTCTCTCCGGCTTAGAAAGAACACATAGACATCGACCCCGAGGCCACACTCCAGATGAGCCGGCGACCCTGCCACCCAAGCGAACAAAGACGACACCCTACAAACAACCAACTCTGGAACCGCCACCCCGTTTTCCACACCAGCCCGAGGCCGCGCACCAGCCGAGCCAACAACCCTATCACCCAAGCAACCAAAGTTGACACTTTACACAAGCAACCAACTCCGGAGTCGTTGCTCCAGCTTTCACACCGGCCCCGGGACCATGCACCTGCCTGGCCGGCATCGAAACTACAAGAAAACATGAGGCACCGCCGTTAGGTAGAAGACTGGACCTCCAAGGCGACACCCCCATGGGGGGACGATGAGAATCGCCGCCGCATGCTCCGACCAAAGTTGAAACTTGAGTTTTCACCCGGAGAACTCGAGACCCAAACGATAGGGGAGGTGAAGGGGCTCCTCGACAACGTGTCCAAGGAGGGCAATGAAGTCCTAGGACGTCATCGTTACGGGTATCACACACTGAAGTTTTTGCGAGGTTTTCACCTGGAGCTCACCAAACCCCGCATCGTTGCGTCATGGCCAGCCAAATACCAAGCCTCAACATCCATGCATCCCTAACAGCTCATCGTCACACTACAACAAGACCCCCGCTATAGCAACGCTTTTTTCCGTATCTAAAGGCTCGTATATGCGTTGCTAGTGTGTTTACCAACGGTTTGAGATGTGTTGCCTTATCCAGTGTTGCTACCGTATAATACAATGCTTATATTGCCGTTGGTAAAAGGAACCGTTGCAAGGCTACAACAGATAAAGCGGACTTCTACAACAGTTCTATATGTTGGTGGTTAATGTACAAGAATCAAAATCCCTTTACTTGGCAACGGAAAATTTCCAACGCTTCAAGTGTTGGCACAGATATAGTGCGATTATTATTATTATTATTATTATTATTATTATTATTATTATTATTATTATTATTATTATTATTATTATTATTATTACGTAATCAATGCTCCATGTAATTATGTATTTCAAGTGAAGTTAAAACAAGAGAATATACCGACAAGAGGAAGAAATCATATATGAGATTAAATTGTTGGATTATAATAGTGGATATTACAAGAGGAACATCATCCAAATGTGATGCATAATCTAACTATGTTCTTGACAGGGAAACTTAAACTAAAAGCATCCATCAACATTCCTACAAATTAACTAAAACTTAATCGAGGAACAACATCCAACAGGAACATCATCCCCGCAGCATAACTAAAACTGGAAGCATCCATCATCATCACCATCATGAAACAGAACATCAACATCATCATTGCTGTACACTTGCCACGCACCCATATACTTATCCATTTATCTTTTGAATCTACAAACAAGAAAACAAAACGAATTGTTAACACACAATACATTGGCATGATGCAAGTAGTAATAGAGGCAAGATATTAGTCACGTACAAAAGTTGAGGGCCATGCAATCTTTGTTTTTCCGCATTACCGAGAGTATTGCAGTTTTTGTGACTCTGTACCAAATTTCCAATTTTCACAAGTGCCATATCAACATGCACCGCCCAGAATTCATTTCCAATTTCAACACCATCAAGTTTAAATTTAGGATCACAACATACAATTGTAGCAAGAGCTACATACTTGTTATGTTTTTTCAGGATCTTCAAGAATACTTTAGTTCCTGTTTGTTAGAGAAAATCAAAGTAACCATATGAAAAAAAAACAGAAACAAAACAGAGTAACACATGAAATGAATGAGCACTCTTACAGGTAATTCACTAGCACCCAACCAGGTCAGCGAACCACTTTGAGCACTCTTACTGCTTGCATTAGCACCTTTTTTGGTCTGGACAACAGTCTGATAGCAAAGAAGAAGTAATAAACAAATAAACAAGCTAGCAATATAGTTTGAACATAAATGTGTATGTGATTATGAAAAGATACCAATTTGTTTGCAGCAGAAGTTTTTTCTCCCTGACATGCACTGACATTCTCAAGAAAAGTTTCTTTGTTCTGAACAACAATCTGATGGCAAGACGACCAGTAGATACATAACCATCGGAGCAAATATATTTTGAACATATTGTGTACGGTAACGAAAATATACCTTATGTGCAGCAGAATTTGTTTCCCTCTGCTGAGCACTGAAATTATGATCAGAAGTTTATTGGTTCTGCACAACATTCTGGTAGCAACAAGTAAACAAATAAACATGGGAGCACTATAGTTTGATCATGATTTTGTATATGGGACTATGATGATACCTTGTGTTGAGCAGAACATTTTTCTAGTTGCCGTGCACTGCCACCATTATGATCCATAGTTTCTTTGCTCTAGGATAAAATGATACACATCAAATTTTGGGTATTGTATATGAAATTGCAAATAGTGCAAGCACAAGAACTTAAAACTCAACCATGACAGGTTCTAAGAGTATTTAAGTAGACAAACCTTATCTGAAACAAAATTCTTGTTTGATTCTTGCAAATCTGCATCGTTTGATCCACTTGGCTTGTTTTGTAAAAATTTTGATCGTTTGTTAACAAGTTGGAGTCCAACCGAAGGAGCAAGCACTCTCTACAGATAGCATAACATAAATATTAATTGAGAAATGATTTCTGGAGTGAAATTTAAGGAATTTTATTGTGTACTTTGACAAGATACAAACTTCTCTGTTTGAGTTGCGTCCATCAACCGAAGGTTCAAGCCCAATTGTAGCCATTGGATCTGAAATTTCCTATGATAGGAATAGATAAAGGTTAGTCCACAAAATAAATGAAGGTTACAGTTGTCACAAATTTACCTGACTTGGTTGTCTTTCCATTCTTCTCATCTTCTCCTCTAGTTCCTTAATTTTAGCATCTTGATTTTTATTTACTTGATGTAGTTTTTCCATTTCAACTCTAAAAGCTAGCATATCTTCATTTGGTGTATCCTCCATCGAAGTAAAATGTGTATTCTGGAATAGACGTGAAGTAGAAACATCAAAAAGTTTTTTTGGGTTTGGAACTAGTCCCAAACCATGTACATGGCCAGGCTTGTCATCCCCTAATACTTTGTTCAACGCATTTCCTTTCCATGCAATCTTTCCATTGCTGTTATCTACTAATTCAGGGTTCTTGTCCATAATATCCTTCAACTCTTCCTAAATACAGGCACAATGTAAATAATAAGAACATATATAATATCTCCTTTCCATGAATTATATGTTACAATGATGAATAATCATATATTGCAGACGGTAAGTAATGAGCAACAAACTTACAATCTTCATTTTCATCCGCATCAACATCATCACAATCGGTGAAGCCTTCTTCATCATTAGTAGTTCTTTCATGAACATCGGATGATTCGAGATCTTTTCAGTAGATTTATGATGTTCAATCGGTTTATATTCTTCATTGGACTCAACAACGTTAATTCTTGTCCGTGACATATCTGCTGCAACATTAAAATGACCAAAAGTTTAAATAATTTATGCAAAAGACAATATTTTGTGGTCCTACTCGGTCTTATGACACTCATCTCAATAGATGTGAAAACCATTAATTCATATTTCAGCTCAAACAATCATATTTTCAAGTAATTACTACCCTGCAATCAACAAAATAAGTTTGACCACATTTATTTATTATCATATCAAAATAGCAACGCCACCGGCATGGACCTGCCGCGTTCGACCGAGCGCAGGGAAGCTCATGTCCAGCAACGCGACGACGGTGCAAACAAGGGGCTGGCGACGGATACGACGCAGCTCGGCGGAGCCAAGACGACCATATACGGGCTTGAGTGGTGCACCAGGGACATCGCGGCGGCGGACTGCAGGATGTGTGTGGCGCATGCGGTGGCCGAGCTGCCCAACTACTGTCGGGCCGTGTGATATACAACAGTTACATGGTGCCTACGAGGTGTACTCCTATTTCTTCTCGCTCGATGGCGCCGGCGAGTTGGCCGACGAGGTCGGACAGTACGAACAAGATCGTCTTAACCTGTGATGGATGGAGTGCAGCTAGTCAATTATAGTGCTAGTATCTAGCATTATAGCTTGTTCTATGTACATATGTCGTGGTGGTGACTAACACGCAGCAGCAGTTAATAACCCTTCCATTGCCTCTCTTCCCATAGTAATTGGACACAAACACAGACACACCCTCGGTTTAAAACTTCAGGTTGAAACGCAAGATTTTGAACAAAATGGTAAAAGTGAATGGTGGAGAACTGGACTGAAATATTGCACGCGTCCGCACCTGATACCCCAACAATTACTAGAAGCAACCCAATCTATCTGAAGACTCCCCAAAATTCTAAACCAATAACAGAGGACAACTATCAAACACTTGGTGTGCACTATCAAATTCACTCAAGAGGAGAGTAATTAGAAAGCATAGAAGGGACAGATCTGAACCAAGAAAGGGAGAGGAGGAAAAATCTTCAAGTAGTACTACTATTTACCTTCTGTTTCTATGAATCAGGTGTGGGGATTGATCTGCTTGCCGCCTTGCCGTCCCAGTTGCTGAACAAGACACGCCTCTTGTGCCCTCAACCTCAATGATGGAATCGGCGGGGCGAGCTATGAGACTTAGGAGGGAGGCCAGGCCATGATCGATCTGCTGGAGAAAGGATCCTTCATACAAGACGAGGAAGGGAACTGCCTTGATATGAGGGAGGGGAGGAGGAGGTTTCCGATTTTGGTGGCGTAGTTACCTCCTCGCGAGAGCTGATGTTAACAAAGCGCGCATACTTATTTTCTTTTGACTAGAATTAGTGGCTATTGGCGGGAGAGAATAGAGGAAAAGGGGAAATTGGTGCGAAATAAATAAATAAATAAGAGCAACTACAAATTTGAAATGAAACAAATTAAAATATTTTTGATTATCATCTAGCCTTTGACAGGGACTTGTACGTATATTTGTGCCAAACACAACGTGCTTTCTCTATGTTTGTACAAATTCAGTGCAAAATAGATGACCTAATATTGTTTTCTATTACTCAAAACATGTTGATTGGTCGTGTTGGGGATATGACCCCGTGGTGAGACCCGCCCAGGTGGGCCCGGGTCATGCGGTTGGCGACTTACGATAACTTCAGGAGTGAACTTACTTAGTGGGCCAGAAGGCTTGAGCCGCCGGGGGCGACTTGTTAGATAAGGCATGTATAGTTAGAGGTGAGGTCGGTTATCAAGTATAACCCGGCCCGGACTCTTGTAAGCCCAGGGGCTTGACCTGTGTATATAAAGACGGGTTACCTGGGCGGCTGAGGACACGAAAGAACTCATCGATAGCTAGGTCAAGCGAACTCGCTCCCTTGTAATCGATACCCAATCAATACAACACAAAGCAGGACGTAGGCTTTTACCTCTTTCCGAGGGGCCGAACCTGGGTAATTCTTGTCTCTCGATTCCGATCAACCCCTTCGAGCTCACCATAGCGATGGCCTCGAACCTAAGTCCTTTCACAAGGACATCTGTCGTGACAAAACCACGACAGTTGGCGCCCACCGTGGGGCTAGCGCTCGGTGGTGTGGAGTTCTCGAAGGGTTCTCTCCCAGGGATCGAGGGTTACGCCGTTGGCAGGATGACCAAGAGTCGCCACGGCAAGCTCTACATCGATGACGCCGGCTGGGGCCCCGAGGCCGACTCAATCGAGTACGGGCGCCGGGTCCCCTTTGGCGGAATTCACGTCTTCATCCGCAAGATCGGCGGATCTAAACCCAGGCCGGACATCTGCACCGACCTCGTCAAGCCGGCCCGGCACGTGCAACCCGCCCGTGTTAACTCGAGCAGGAAGCATGTCTTCGTCGGCTTTACCCAAGGCACGAAGCTTGAAGGTTCCATGTCGCGAGAGGAAACCCTCATCTGCTTAGAGGATGGATCCTTGAGTGGAGAGACGGAATCAATCTATCAGCTTCACAACGGCGGGCTTGGGGGCTACGTCGAGCATTACCCTGAGCCGGAGTACTATGAGCCGCCGAACCGCGCCGCTGTCTTCATGGCGGGTTCAGCGCCGGCCCCTAGTAGCACAGCCGCTGGTGCGACCGGATCTGGAGCTGGCAGGCCGCCGGTTCAAGTTCTTCTGGATCTAATGAATGAGCTTACAACTTTGATGGAAACCGAGGTCACTGCTGAAAACCAAGCGACCCGTAACACGGAGATCACGAGGTTGAAGAACCAGATGGCCGGAGTCCAACAGGAAATCAACGCGCTGAAGGCTCAGATGGATGCTGAGGCAGAGCGCCTTAGGACAGATGCTTTTCGCCTTGAGTTAGAGCAGCAGTCTGCAGCGGCGGTTCACCGAATGAGGCATCAATCCCGTTTGCCGGATCAATATGAAGCCAGAAATCTCTTTAACACGCCAGGGACGGGACGGAATGCACCTCTGACCGTAACCCGGACGGCGGAAGTACCTGGGAGCCGGGCGGCGGTTCAGCATCGACAGCCAGACCCGCCCCGCCGGAACCAGACCCCGCCACAGTCTTTTCCGACGCCGCCGGGCCATTACTCTAACCCGACGGAGAACATGGTGGCAGCGGCAACCAGGCTTGGTACAATCCCCATGCCCGATGAGGCGCCTTTCGCAGAGGAAGTGCGGAACGCCATTGGATACCTGTAGACGGCGGTGGCCCAGCAGGAAAAATATACTTACAGCCGGAGTCGCGTACACTCAACCCCCATCCCAAGTCGCAGCTACAGCCGGCGGTTTCTAGCAGCGAGCGACATCGAAACCCGCCGCGAGATGATCGGCCGGCTCTTGATGCTCAGGCGCTGGTGGATCGGGCAAGAGCCCAGCGAGAGGCGGCGGCTCTGGCAGCTGCGGCGGCTTATCAAGAACCCACAGTCGCACCTTCCGTTTCGGTAGGAGCCGGAGTGACCTCCAGGGCTGTGGGAGTGCCGTGCTTAGTGTCGGCTTTGCGGAATGAGCGTCTGCCGAAGGACTTTAAAGGTCCTCGCAAGGTGCCCAATTATACCGCTGACCTGCCTCCAGAAGCTTGGATTGAAAGTTATGAGCTAGCCATGGAGATGTTAGATGTTAGCGATGCAGTATGTGCCAAGTATTTCATCATGATGCTGGAAGGGCCGGCTCGCACGTGGTTGAAGGGTTTGCCACCCAACACCATTAATACCTGGGCCGAGTTAAAGGCGAAGTTCATCAAGAATTTCCACGGAACGTGCAAGCAGCCTATGAAGATTGTGGATTTGGATCATTGCGTGCAGCGTGAGGACGAGTCGGCGCATCACTGGGTCCGGCGGGTCTCTACCATCATCCACTCTTCTGATAACATTACGGCGGCTCAAGCGGTCTTGATCCTAGAGACGAATTGCCACTTTACGCCCTTGAAGCAGAAGCTTGGCCAGCTCAAACGCTCATGCCAAGACATGGGGGAATTCATGGCGGCTCTCACCAAGTATGCGGACTCTGATAATACGAAGGACCCTGGCTCCGATGATGAGAAATCGGCCAAGGGTAAAAAGAATAACAATGGCAAGGGTCAATCGCAGAACGGGGGAGGAAATAACAATAATGGCAACGGCGGAAAGCGGAAACACCAGGACGGCGGATCAGATCTAGTGGCCAACACCAATACTAGGAATAACCGTGGCAAGGGGAACAGCAAGCCGCCTTTTAAACGCAAGCCTGCTGACATGGAGGCGATTCTGAATGTTCCTTGCCCGAAACATAGCCTTCCGGATCAGCCGTCTACTCATGCTTGGAGGGATTGTTGGATCATGCGCGAGTATCGAAATTATAGTGCTAACCAGCATCAAGGCGGCGGTGGTGGACCATCTGGCGGGTCAGGCTCCGGTCCTTCCGGGTCTGGTTTTGGTCCGGGTGGCTCAGGCTCAGGCCATCAGGGCCAAGGAAACCATGGAGGTAATAATCAACAGTCTGGCGGTGGAGGTCAGCAGCAAAATAACCAGTCCGGGTATCAGAGTAACCCCAAGCAGCTTAATGGAGGGCAGTACCATGTTTTTACAACCAGCCTCGACAAGCGAGACCGGAAGGTGCGCAAGCAGGCGGTTAATGCAGTCATGCCGGCTCTCCCGCAATATTTGAAGTGGTCTGAGTACGACATAACTTGGAGCAGGGAGGATCACCCGCCGCGTGTTGATAACCCGGGGCAGTTGGCTTTGGTAGTCGCCCCCCAAGTGGGAGGATATGTGTTCACCAAAGTACTTATGGATGGTGACAGCAGTATCAACATCCTATATTATGACACTTTCCGCCGGATGAATTTGCTTGACAAGGATCTTAAGCCCTCTTCAACAGTTTTTCATGGTGTGGTGCCTGGAAAGTCGGCCTATCCAGTGGGAAAGATTTCCTTGGAGGTAGCTTTTGGCGATGAATTCAACTACAGGGTGGAATCTTTGTGGTTCGAAGTGGTCAAAATCAAGAGCCCATATCTCGCTCTGTTTGGACGGCCGGCTTACGCCAAGTTCATGGCTAGGCCTTGCTATGTTTACTTACAGCTCAAGATGCCTGGGTTAAATGGGACGATTACTGTGCATGGTGATCGGAAGACGGCTCTTGAGTGTGAGAAAGGTGATGCAGCGTATGCAGAGTCGAGTTGTGCCGAAGCGGAGCTCAAGTTTTATAAAGAAAACGTTGACCCGGCAGATATGACTCCGCTGAAGAAGCCTAACACAGAATCTGAGCCGTCCCTCAAGTTTGTGGCAGAAGATACCAAGATGGTGGACTTTACGCCGGGCGACTCATCACAGCAGTTCACTATTGGGGCTAATATGGATCCCGCATAGGAAAGCGCGCTCATCGAATTCATCCGTGAGAATCGGAACATCTTTGCATGGAAGCCTTCTGACATGCCGGGTGTACCGAGAGAATTCGCTGAGCACCACCTTAATGTGGATCCTAAATTTAAGCCGGTTAAACAGTTCCTTCGTCGATTCAATGAGGAGAGGCGTAAGGCTATTGTAGAAGAGGTGGCCCGGCTCTTGGCGGCAGGGTTCATCGTTGAAGTTTTTCACCCGGAGTGGCTTGCTAACCCGGTGTTGGTACTCAAGAAGAATGGCACGTGGCGCATGTGCGTGGATTACACGGATCTTAACAAGGCGTGTCCGATTGACCCATGTGCTCTTCCCCGCATTGATCAAATCATTGATGCGACGGCGGGTTGTGAGAGTCTGTGCTTCCTGGATGCTTATTCAGGTTATCATCAGATCAAGATGGCAGTTAAAGACCAAGAGAAGACGGCTTTTATTACGCCTTTTGGTGCTTTCTGCTATGTGTCTATGCCTTTTGGGCTCAAAAGTGCCCAGGCGACTTACCAGCGTTGTGTGCAGAACTGTCTTCATGGTCAAATTGGGCGCAATGTTCATGCTTATGTGGATGATATTGTGGTTAAGTCAAGGAAGAAGGAAACTCTGCTGGCTGATTTGAAGGAAACCTTTGACAATTTGCGGGTTTACAAGATGATGCTTAACCCGACAAAATGTGTTTTCGGTGTACCTGCAGGAAAGCTCTTGGGATTTCTAGTTTCTGAACGTGGCATTGAAGCTAACCCGGACAAGATAAAGGCTATTACTTCCTTGTCTAAGCCGGCGTGCATCAATGATGTTCAGCGCCTGGCGGGTAGTATTGCTGCATTAAGCCGGTTCATAAGCCGCCTGGGTGAGAAGGCTATTCCTCTGTATCAGATGATGAAGAAAACAAACGATTTTGTCTGGAGTGATGCGGCTAATGAGGCGTTTGAGGCGCTCAAAAAGCAATTGGCTGAGCCGCCTGTTCTGGCCGCTCCCATGGAAAAGGAACCTCTGCTCTTATACGTGGTGGCTAATAACAAGGCTGTCAGTGCTGCAGTTGTGGTGGAGCGTAAGGAGGCGGGTAAGGAATATCCAGTTCAGCGGCCGGTTTATTATGTCAGTGAGGTCCTGACGGAGTCTAAGCAAAGATACCCTCATTGGCAAAAACTGGTTCTTGGGGTGTTCATGGCCAATCGCAAGCTGAAGCATTACTTCCTTGGTCACCCGATCACAGTGGTTAGTTCTGCTCCTTTGGGAGATATAATTCAAAACAGAGAAGCCACTGGAAGGATTGCTAAGTGGGCAATTGAGCTTGGGCCTCTCAATCTGAAATATGTGCCCCGGACGGCTATCAAATCTCAAGCCCTGGTGGATTTTATAAATGATTGGACAGAATGTCAAATTCCTGAGGAGAAGCCGGACAATACTTATTGGACGATTCACTTCGATGGATCCAGGCAATTGGAAGGCTCGGGGGCTGGAGTTGTTTTAACTTCCCCGCGAGGTGACAAGTTTTGTTATGTTTTGAGGCTAATGTTTCCTTGTACTAACAATGTAGCAGAGTACGAGGCTTTACTTCATGGGCTCCGGGTGGCTAAGGAGATGAACTTAAGCCGGGTCAGATGTCTTGGCGACTCAGACCTGGTGGCTCAACAAGTCTCTGGCACCTGGGACTCTAAGGACCCTCGCATGGCGGCTTATCGTCAGGCGGTTGATGTCATTGCTGGCCACTTTAAAGGTTATCAGGTGGATCATATTGACCGCCGAAAGAATGAGGCGGCTGACGCTTTATCAAGGCTGGGGTCTCAGCGTAAGCCGGTGCCGCCTAATGTGTTCTTGGATGTGTTGCATCACCCGTCGGTCAAGTTACCGTCGGAGGAGGACTTGGCTATACCTGACCCGGAGGAGCAATTGGTGGCGGCTCTTCGCGCGATACCTGACTGGACGTTGCCTTATCTGACGTATCTGACTCGCGGCGAGTTACCTCAAGACGAGACTTTGGCACAACAGATCACAAGGCGGTCTAAGTCTATGACTATTGTCAACGGCGAGTTACATCGACGCAATGTGACTGGTGTTTTCCAGCGCTGTGTTTCTCCTGATGAGGGCCGTGAGATCTTGCAAGAAATTCATGCTGGCAATTGTGGTCATCATGCCGGGTCAAAATCATTGGTGGCCAAGGCTTTTCGACATGGGTTTTACTGGTTAACAGCTCATAAAGATGCGGAGGACTTGGTCACTAAATGCGGGGGTGTCAAAAATTCGGGCGACGCGCCCATGTGCCGGCTCAAGAGCTACGGATGATTCCAATCACCTGGCCGTTTGTAGTCTGGGGGCTTGATATGGTAGGACCTTTCAAGAGGTTTAAAGACAAGAAGACCCACCTCTTGGTGGCGGTTGACAAGTTTACTAAGTGGGTGGAAGCTGAGCCGGTCAGCAAGTGTGACGCGGCAACAGCAGTTTAGTTTGTCAAAAAATTGATCTTTCATTTTGGCTACCCGC
Organism: Elymus sibiricus; assembly: GCA_039707655.1. NCBI lineage: Eukaryota > Viridiplantae > Streptophyta > Magnoliopsida > Poales > Poaceae > Elymus > Elymus sibiricus. The sequence continues at coordinate 447,252,658 of CM077675.1, read as the reverse complement.
ATAGTATCATCACTGATAATGGTACAAATCTGTCAAAGGGGGCTATGAAGGAATTCTGTGATGAGGAGCATATCCGTCTTGATGTATCTTCGGTAGCTCACCCACAATCTAATGGTCAAGCTGAGCGTGCTAACCAGGAAATTTTGAGAGGTATCAAACCCCGGCTTATGGTCCCTTTGGAGCGCACGCCGGGTTGTTGGGTGGAGGAGTTGCCGTCTGTTCTTTGGAGCATAAGAACTACCCCCAACAGGTCTACATGCTATACGCCTTTCTTCATGGTTTATGGCGCAGAAGCTGTTCTCCCCAGTGATATTCGCCATGACTCGCCCAGAGTGGCGGCTTACGTGGAAACTGATAATGAGGCGGTGCGTCAGGATGCTTTGGATGCCTTGGACGAAGAGCGGGATCTTGCAGCAGCTCGATCGGCGATTTATCAGCAAGACCTGCGTCGCTATCATAGCCACAGGGTCAAGACCCGGACGTTCCAAGAAGGCGACTTAGTACTCCGGTTGATTCAAGACCAGTCAGATATGCACAAGTTGTCACCTCCTTGGGAAGGGCCGTTTGTGATCAGCCGAAATCTCAACAATGGCTCTTATTATCTCATGGATATACGGGAAAGTGACAAGTCTCGCACTTCTGGTGAGGAGACCAAGAGGCCATGGAATATTGCTCACCTTCGGCCATACTATACTTAAGCCGCCAGCCGGCTCTCATCAATGTACATATCCCTGTAATTGTATAAACCATCTTTTATGATATAATAAAGTTGGCATCCCCATGATTAGGGGCCTCTGCCGTTTTTCTCCACACTGAGTGTCATACAAAGGGGTTGATCCTCTTCATCAGGTCACTTGGGGGTTTTTAAACCCTCTTGGCCAGGTTTATATTACAAAGGAGTTGATCCTTAATTTGGTCACTTGGGGGCTTCCAACCCTATGGGTTTAGCTTATTTACCTTCTTGACCCGGCTTTCTGCCATGTTCGAGTTAAACCTGCCTGTTTGCAACTTGCTACTCCGCCATGTGACCCGCCAAACTCTTGACAGTTATTCTTGATAAGAGACCCTGAACTTTTCTAAGTTATTCTCGCACGAAGACACTGAACTTGTCAAGGTTCAAACGGCGGCTTTTGTCACGAGAGAGCCAGCTTACAGTGAGCGAGGACAAACTCGTCTTGTCTATCGTAACCCCTCCGCTATGTGGCCTGTTCGTACTCTTAGCAATGTCAATCTTCTAAAGGCCCTGAACTTGCTAAGGTTTAAACGATGGATTTATGTCACGTGAGGCCCGGTTTACAAGTTTTTTTAGACTTTCCGCCTAGTTTCTTCAGAAACAAAACATTTTCATAAAAAACAAGAGTTGTCTTGTCTTGTCGTGCCTTTAAAGCCGGCTTATAGGATGGGACATACAAATTGCTTGTTCTTGTAGGTACTCTCATGATAAGATTCTACGACTTGGAAAATTTCCGGCTTGGTTCATGGAGTATAACCCGCCAGGCGGGTCAAGACAGTCAAAGTGATCACATATCAAAAGATGAATTTGTTAAGTCGCCAGCAAAGCTTTATAGCAGTATATCAAAGGTGCAAAAGCAGGAAGTTAAGAGTTTTCTACGACTATTACATGGCTATTCAAAAGCCCCAAGCTTTGCAGATTTCAAGTTTTTCAACAAATTTTAACCCGGCAAATTAAACAAGGCCGGGTTACATGATGCAAAATCTTTCTTTAACTCGCCGCCGGGTCATCCTGCGCCGGGTCTTCGATTTCTTCGATCTGGAGGTTGTCCACATCCCAATTGCAATTGGTCAAAGCTTCAAACATAGCTTCATCGTGCATGATTGGAGACGGGTCAACATCAGGAGCAAAGAGATTCTTACGGCGTTGAGGGATCAAGCTCTTTGCTTCAAAAGTGGGCCCTCGAATCCGCTTGTTATCTTCGGAGTAAGCCGCCTGGTATACTGATAGATCAGCTTCTGCTGCCAGCCGGCTTGCCAGGATCCGGGACGCCTTATGACAGCGAGTGTAGTCTTCTTGCGTGAACTCCGAGCCATCGTCCTTCAGTTGAGGGAAGCCGTCCATCATCTCATCCGGGTTAAGCTCCGGGGCATACGCCAGTGACCGGCTCAAAGCAGCAATCGCGCCCTTACGGGCGGCTGATCTCTTCAATTCTTGAAGCTACATTGGGATAGTTGACATGGTTTCCAGCACGCCCTTCATGAACTTTGGGATGCCCCTCTTAGACATGATGACTTTGATGGTGATTAGAGACCCGGCATACAGTTGTTCTGTCAAAGAGTATAAAGCCTTGAGCTTCAGCAGGCTGTTACTAGACAGTTGGTGGCTCCGTTCACCTACAGGCATGTCAAAAAATTTATAAGCCGACGGGGAAGAATATTGAGCAGTATTTGCATATAGTTGACGGTTAAAGGTACTTACCAAACACAGCTCCAATCATATGGGTTATCTGGCCCTTCAGAGTGTTCAGCTCGTCAGTCACCGTTCTGAGCCGGCCCTCTACGTCTTCAGCGCGCTTGACCAGGGCGGCTTGGCTTGACTCAGCAGTCTGCTTGAAAGCTTCAAACTCTGTCTTGATTTTCTCAAGCTCTATGGAGCAGAGCCGCCACTTTTCTTCCGTTTCTGCTCGGCCTTGCTGTTGCTGTGCTAGGCTCTTCTTCAGATCTGTCACGATCAACTCAGTGGCGTTCAAAGATTCCTGCATAGGACAAGTCATGACAGAGCAAAGTTGTCAATTTTAAGCCGCCAGTCCGGCTCACACAGTTTATGTCAAAATTTAGTACAATGATTACAAGTCACAAGCAGATTGCAAGCAATTTACTTGACACTTGGGGGCTAATGTGTCTCAGTTCTTTCTTCAGAACCGGCTCATTACTTAGGTAATGACCCGGCCCTTGGGGGCTACGATCGGCGCTTGCTCTATGATTGAGTGCTGGCTCATTACTTAGGTAATGACCCAGCCCTTGGGGGCTACGATCGGCGCTTACTCTATGATTGAGTGCCGGCTCATTACTTAGGTAATGACCCGGCCCTTGGGGGCTACAATCGGCGCTTGCTCTATGATTGAGTGCTGGCTCATTACTTAGGTAATGACCCGGCCCTTGGGGGCTACGATCGGTGCTTACTCTATGATTGAGTGCCGGCTCATTACTTAGGTAATGACCCGGCCCTTGGGGGCTATGATCGGCGCTTGCTCTATGATTGAGTGCTGGCTCATTACTTAGGTAATGACCCGGCCCTTGGGGGCTACGATCGGCGCTTCCTCTATGATTGAGTGCCGGCTCATTACTTAGGTAATGACCCGGCCCTTGGGGGCTACGATCGGCGCTTAATCTATGATTGAGTGCCGGCTCATTACTTAGGTAATGACCCGGCCCTTGGGGGCTACACTTGGCGCTTATTTTATTTCAGCTCTTTCTTATAGAGTCGGCTCATTACTTAGGTAATGACCCGGCCCTTGGGGGCTACAGTTGGCTCATACTCTATGATTGAGTGCCAGATCATTACTTAGGTAATGACCCGGCCCTTGGGGGCTACATAAGTATATACATGAAGAGGCAAAGGAGGTGAAGTACCTCATATTTTGTCTTCATCTTGGCGACCAAGCTGGCCTCCATGTCTCAGCTGGCAAACAGACGGCTCAGATAGCCGGAATGTAATTCATCAGCAGTGAGTTTATCCAAGTTTGAAAGATCAAAAGGAGTCTTCTCTTCCTTGGAGGGAGCCGCTTCGTCTTCCTTGACATGCTTTGATAGTGCATGTGAAGGAGCTGGAGGTTTGTAAGCCACCCCGGTAACAATGACCTCTTCATGAGAAGCCATGGGTTCAGTTGACGGCCGGGGACTGGGCGGCTTAGGAGCAGATTCTGGATGGACTTCAGGAGTTTCAACATCCATAGCAGCCGGCTCGGCCTGTGGAGGAGCTTCTTCAGGGGCGTCTTTAGTTGCCTTAGAAGGCTCAATATGAGTATCAGGAATATCAGGTGTTGGGATCTCCGGGTCTTGGACATCAGGAGTTGCGGATGACCCGGCCCCTTTCCTTCGTTTGGCTTGAGCCCTGTGAGTAAAGGCAAGGTTGAATACATCATGATAAGGTAGGGGATATTAAACACATTTCGGGATATAGAAATGCTTACCCCGGGTTAATAATAAGAGGAGGCAACTTTGAGGCGGTTGAATCGCCAGAAGAAGGAGGCGAGTCCTGGAAAAATTTAGCATTGTTAAACAGTCAATAAGCTGCAAAGATAATGTACAGACAAGATAAGTCTAAGACAAGGAAGTACCTCGGTGCGTTGTTTCCGAGGGGCCGGCTCATTCAGTAAGCCGGTTAACAGATCTCCAGAGCCGGCGCTCCGGGTCTGACTTCTGCTGTCGTCTTGCTGTTTCTTCAAAAGAAAGTTATGACTCAAGTAAGCAAAAGGACGGGAACTCTTTACCTTCCGTACAGCTCGCCGTACTCTCTTTATTGGTGAAAGATCCGAGTCAGAGGAGACAATGGTTACCTCGGCAACGTTGGCATGGCTTGTTTCAGCTTCTTCCTGTGAGTGATTGCCGTCAATAAGTTGCATAAAGAGAAGGCCAAGGGAGTCAAGTTCTACCTCTGAGTCATCTAAGTCAAATAGCTCTTCTGTTGACTGTTTCCTCTTGTGGGTCGGCGCCTTAGGCTTTGATGCCTTTGGGACCTTGCTCTTCTTCTTGAGAGTCGGAGGCAACAGTTTTTTCCAGAAGGAAGAGCCGGCCTATGTGTGGCAAAGCATATTGGCAGGTTTAATAAGGTATGTAAAGTACAACATTAACAGAATGGAGGAGGGCTAGGATGAAACAACTTACATCCGGAGCCGGGTTAAGTACCGAGAAGGGACTCAAGCTAGTCTTGCTGCAGGCGGCTAATGATTCCCCCAGCAAAGATTTGACGATGGTGTTGAGGTCCTGATCCTTTAAGGGGGTCTGATTGAAGCGTTGAGGGTCATCTACTTTACCAATATACTGACACATCAAGGCGCCTCGGCGGCTTAGCGGCAAAATCCTCCACGAGACCCAGCAGCGGGCCAGATCGACACCTGTCATCCCGTTAGCTAACAGGGCCCTGACTTTTGAGAAGGTGGAGGCATATTGAGCACGTCCGGCGACTGACATCCGATCCGGAAGTTCTGTATCTGTGCTAAGCCGGTAAGAACGGTAACCCGGCAGAGGGTTCTCCCCCTCTGGTGAAGTGTCTTGGGAATAGAACCAAGTCTTGTTCCACTCCTTGGGGTGACTTGGCAGAGTCGCCGCTGGGAAGAGTACGTCCCTCCGCCTTTGAAGGGTAACGCCCCCGAGCTCAAGGCTTAACCCGTCAGCCATCTCTGTCTGGCGGTTGATGTAGAAGTATTCCTTGAAAAGATCAATAGACGGCTCCTCCTGAAGGTAGGCTTCACAGAAAGTTTGAAATTGACACATATTTGTCACAGAATTCGGGACGATGTCTTGGGGGTGCAGCTTGAATGCGTGTAAGACGTCCCGGAATTTTTTTGACCCGTGCGGGGAAAAGCCCCGAAGAAGGTGATCTGTAAAGATAATGACCTCCCCATCTTTGGGTTTAGGGGTGGTCTCATTGCCTGGAACCCGCCAGTGGATAACCTCCTGAGCCGGCAAGACCCCCATGGTGATGAATTCCTTGAGAAACTCTTCGGTCACTCCAGACTTTACCCAGTTGCAAGTGGATGGAGTCTTTGACATGGTGGCGACTTAGGAAGCTGCGGGAAGGCATGAATATTTGGCGGCTTAAAAATACATTTTGACCAAGGTTGCTACAGTTATAAATGGTAATAGCATTGGGCGGGTCAATAAAAATTGTGAGCCGCCGAAGCTACTTGTGGCAAGACAAAGTGAGCCGGCAGCTTTTTGGCGGGTCAAGTTTATCCATGCAGGTTGAAAAATTGCTAAGTGTTGAGAAACCAATTCCACAACTACAGCTATGGATTCAAGATCTACGGGCAAGAGAAAAAGAAAAGTATTTTAGCCCTAAAAAGACTAGCGGAAAAAACAGATGGCCGTTACTCAGATTAAAAACGAGCTGCAGATCTACAATGAGTGCGATATAAGTGCGGAGCAGGCGGCCGCGGGATTTCGGCGTCATTACGAGGCTTAAAGGAAGGTGTTTTCATCTAATCAGAGAAGGACGCTCCGATGAATGGCGATGAACGCCGAAGAACTCCATGAATTCGGGAAAACCCTAATGCAGATCTGATAGGGGGCAGAATTAGAACCTTAAGGGTGCGGCGAATGCGCGAGAGCTCTGGATCGTTTCAGGTTGATGTAGTGGCCAGTTGAGGGAGTCCTGGATTAAGGGGTCCTCGGGAGGCTGGCCTATTTCTTATGGGCCGGACTGTATGGGCCGTTGGCCGGACACTGGAATGATCGAAGACCCTGTCTCCAGGAAGGAAGCTTCGAGGATCGTGGTGTATTCTCCACGTTTGGAGTAGTGAATAGGCATGTTTATCCCTTCGACGTGTAACCGACCATGTGTAAACCCTAGGTACCTTCAGCGTCTATATAAGCCGAAGGGTTTTAGGTTGTAGGACGAGAGAACTCATCTAGGGTTTTAGTCATACGATCTCGAGGTAGATCAACTCTGTAACCCTTATACCATCAATATAATCAAGCAGGACGTAGGGTATTACCTCCAGAGGAGGGCCCGAACCTGGGTAAAACACTGTCCCCTTCGTCTCCTGTTACCATCGCTTCTAGTCTCACAGCTCGGGACCCCCTACCCGAGATCTGCCGGTTTTGACGCCAACATTGGTGCTTTCATTGAGAGTTCCGCTGTGATCGCCAGAAGGAATCGATGGCTCGTCTTGTCATCAACGACGAGGTCCACAACACGGGCGCTTTCGTCCCCGGGCAGATCTTCGCTTTCGGCAGCATTGTGCTGCACGCCGACCCGACCGGCCATCTGGGCAGTGTCGGAAGTTTCGCCCCTGATTAAGAGGTCAGATTCGGGAACTTAGAGTTCTCCGTAGACTCTTGGGGCGATCTATCACTAACCGGGCTCGCAGTCTCGCCTGTCACGCCCGAAGACTCTGAGGCTTTAACCTCAGATCCATCTTTCGGCCCCTCCCACGGGATCTACCCCAGCGAGGACCCGACTCTCAGTCCGGACCCGGTCATAGCGCCAGACGTCCGGACATCTGTTCTTGCCGAATACTCTCCCCGCGCGGATGCATCGGAGGTTAACTCCGGAAGCTCTGGGCAGGCCGACCCGATCGAGCTCTCGACACTCAACGAGGCTCTAGATTGGATCTCGTCGATGAAAATTGTCGATGATCCAATCCCGATCTGTGCTCAGATCGGGCTTCAGGCGGGTCAGGACGAATTTTTCGCCCCACCCACCACCCACTTCGTAGACACTATCTAGGATTTAACCGACATGCTGGACTATGCTTTTGACGAAGCAGACTACATGGATGAGGAGAATCGCGCACTCACCCCCGTTAACACCGGACGGTGGACTGCCACCTCCACATACGACGTCTACATGGTGGACACTCCGAAAAACAATGGTGACAAATCGGATGAAGCGCCGTCAAGATGATGAAAACCGCATAAACGGTCAAAAGGAAAAAGGGAAGAAAAGCTATCGATGGCACCGGGGACGGAGACACCACGGAAGACCTCGGCGATCCCGAAATCCCCGAACACCCGATAGAGGGTCTGGAGAGGCCGGAAGACCGGCGCAACCCCGACGATCTAGATGATCCCGCGGACGACAATTACCTCCACTCTGTCGAGGGGGAGGACAATGCGGAAGCCGATGACTTCGCCATCCCCGATAATCCTGCAGATCAGGAACTCTTCAGGCAACAGCTTATAGCCTCGACCCGCAGCCTGAAAGCAAGAGAACGGCAGCTTAAAGCCGAACAAGACGACCTCAACGATCGATGGACGAGAGTCCTCTCAGCTGAGGAAGGATAGGGCACCGGTCTATCGGACCAACCTAAGAGTTATCCGCGCAGAAGGCTGCTACCACAATTCGATGACGAGCTCACTGATATGCCGTCTCCCAAACATACCCCATACAACAAGCCAGATCGCCCTCCTCGAGGACGGGACAGAAAGGCTGACGACACCGGCTATAGGCCGATGATACCCCGTAGACGGGGAAAGGAGCCACCAGAGCCCGATGACAGGTTCGACCTGCGACATGACCTGGACGATAGAGCAGGTCGTACACGATCCATGTACGGATCCAGAGGATACTCACCCGATAGACGGGAAGGGTACCGGCCTTGGTTCGACCGCAACAATGAAGGTCGGGAACGAAACCGAGCTAGGACAGACGCCGATCACCGGCGCGACATAGCTCGGGTCAGAGCTGCTGCCCACCCACTGTGCTTCCCGGAAGGGTTTAAACCCGTAAACATAGAACAATACTATGGGACAACTGACCCAACCGTATGGATCGAGGATTTCCTCCTCCACATCCACATGGCGCGAGGAGATGACCTCCATGCCATCAAATACCTACCCCTGAAGCTTAAGGGGCCAGCTCGGCACTGGTTGAATATCCTCCCCGAAAATTCCATCGGGTGCTAGGAGGACCTAGAAGAGGCATTCCGATCTAACTTCCAGGGCACTTATGTTCGGCCGCCGGACTCCTCCGACCTAAGCAACGTCGTCCAGAAGCCGGGAGAGTCCGCGCGGCTATTTTGGAATCGTTTCCTGACCAAGAAAAACCAGATCGTAGACTGCCCGGACGCCGAAGCAATAGCCTCTTTCAGGCATAATATTCGGGATGAATGGCTGGCTCGTCAGCTCGGCCAGGACAAACCAAGGGCAATGTCCGCCCTCACATCACTCATGACCCGCTTTTGCGCGGGCGAGGATAACTGGCTAGCAAGACATAGCCACAACCCCGAAGACCCCGGAACCTCTGAAGTTCGGGATGGAAACGGGAAACCGAAGCGCAACAAGAATAAGCGCTGGCACAATAATAGTGATGACGATGACACGGCTGTTAACGCCGGCTTCCGCAACTCCCGGCTTGGGCAGCGGAAGAAGCCTCCTAAAGGCAATCGCGACGGACCCACCCCGCTGGACAAGATCCTGGAGAGGCCTTGCCAGATCCACGGCACTCAAGAGAAGCCCGCCAACCACACCAACCGTAACTGTTGGGTCTTCAAACAGGTCGGCAAGCTCGCATCCGAGTACCAAGGCAAGAGCCCACGCAGCGAGGACGAGGATGAACCCCGCGGTCCGATCGGTGGCGGACAAAAGAAATTCCCTCCAGAGGTGAAAACAGTAAACATGATATACGCCACCCATATACCCAAAAAGGAGAGGAAGCGTGCCCTTCGAGATGTCTACGCCATAGAGCCTGTAGCCCCGAAGTATAACCCATGGTCGGCATACCTGATCACCTTCGATCGACGCGATCACCCGACCAGTATCCGTCATGGGGGTTCGGCCGCCCTAGTCCTAGACCCGATCATAGACGGGTACCACCTCACTAAAGTCCTAATGGACGGAGGAAGTAGCCTCAATCCGATTTACTCAGATACGGTGAAAAAGATGGGCATAGATCCGTCAAGGATCAAGCCCAGCAACACTACCTTTAAAGGAGTGATCCCAGGCGTTGAAGCCCGGTGCACAGGCTCTGTAAGCCTGGAAGTAGTGTTCAGCTCGCCCGATAACTTTCGAAGCGAAGACTTGATCTTCGACATCGTACCTTTCCGTAGCGGCTATCACGCCCTGCTCGGACGTACATCGTTCGCACGCTTTAACGTCGTCCCGCACTACGCATACCTCAAGCTCAAGATGCCCGGCCTCAGTGGGGTCATTACTGTCAATGGCAACACAGAGCGCTCCCTCCGAACTGAGGAACATGCGTTGGCCCTGGCGGCCGAATTCCATTACACCAATGATTGGCAAGCGCCGACATCTGCCGTAAAGGCACCCAAGACTGGGAAGCGAGCTCGGTCTCAACCCGAAGTACCGGAACCTTCTTCTCCCCATAAATAGGGACTCGCCCCCCATCGCACGGCCCTGGAACCGGCGAAGTACGTGCCGAGGAGGCACAACTTCGTGGTCACAATTCCATGGGCAGCGGTGGGGAAAAAATTATCAAAGGGTAAGTACTCGGCTAGACCGAACTATCACCATCAAAACGTCTTCGGACACACTACAGGTACCATAAAGTACCTGCTAAGGCGTAAAGCTCATCCACACTTCGGCGACTTCTCAAGATTTTTCTCCAAAGTCCGCTCGCCGAACAGTACACCCATAGAGGTATACAACTCCTCTGGAGAGGCAGGATCGGACAAGCGACAGGGCACATCGAGGACGTCAGGTCACCTATCGAAGACCCTTGGTACAACCCATCCCGTAAGGCTTATATTTCATTTTTAATACCCGTAAATAGCTGTATCGGCAATTTGAATAATAAGAGTTGTTGAGTACAATACAGATGTATCATGCATGATCACCTCGCTGTTTTTGGTGTACTCTCTATTTCCCCTCTCTTCTTGCGAACCTGTTCGGTATACTTTACGATGCAACCGGCTAATAGACCGGGGTCTCGACCTTAAAAAATCGCCCTAAGCACAACTGATTTCGTGTCCGGCGTCTTGGAGTTCTGCTTTATATGCATTGGTTCCGAACTATGTCTTGGGTCAATAGTTGGGTTGCCCGGCTCTTGTGCTTGCCCCTTTATGTTCCGCTCGTTCGGCTAAAAGGGCAAAGGGAGAACCGCTGCGATTGTGCTTCTGACTAGCCCGGTCAAGCACCTCAGCGGAGAAAGCCGAAAACTGACTGTCATGGTATGCGAGAACTGGTCTGCTAAACCGAGCTTAACTAAATCTCGTCAGAGGTTATTCCATGTCATACGATGGGTTTGGTATTAGTACAAACCATGTGATATAGGCTTTAACCACGGATCATCCGAACATCACAAACCCCTGGGGGCTAGTCATCAGCCCCCCGCACTCCTTTCTCGCGCCCTACGGCTAAGTGAAAGCAATAAAGCATTATGGTCCGATTGTCTCATCCGCCCCACACTACCGCCTTCGGGTACCGATAGCTCGGCTAAGGGTCACAGTGCGTTGGCAAAGACACCCCACGTAGTATCTACGAGGGGGCTGAAGCCGACGACTCGCCGCTTTCAGGTTTAACGGCCACACAGGAGTTATAAAGGATGCAAAACACGAAAGACATGATAAACCATGCATCTTAAATATAAACGCGTTAAAAGGTCTTCGGACATATTACAACCCTTTACTCATACACGTTTTCTCTCGAACACTGCGCTTCTATTGCCCGAGCACCCTCCATTACTCCGGAGAAGTACAGCTCGGGGCGCCTATGCTCCTTTCCGGGAGGCGGAGGGGCGGTGGCTATCTTCATCGGATCCAGCCCCGGCTAGTGCACCTTGGCCTTCGCAAAGGTCATCCGAGCTCCCTCGATACAGGAAGATCGCCTTAGCGCGTCAATCCGGGGCAAGGCGTTGCTCAGCTTCTGCACCAGGCCGAAGTAGCTGCCCGGCAGTGGCTCGTTGGGCCATAGCCGGACGCAGAGATCCTTCATGGCCGGCTCCGCCATCCGGTGTAGCTCCATCAGCTACTTCAGCTGCTCGACAAGGAGAGGAGAGCGCTCGGGGGCTTCAAACTGCGCCCAGAACAGCCGAGCTTCATCTCCTTCTCCCCGCGAACCATAGAACTGGTTCGCGTCTGTTGTGCTCTTCTGGAGGTCCGAGCAGGCGCCTGAGGAACGCCATACTTGGGTAAGCAACTCGAACTTGCTATCCCCGTAGACACACTGCAATAAATACAGCTTACCATCCATTATAGCCTTGGCCTGGCTGACTTTCTCTTCAAAAGACCGCCTATCCACCCGCTCCTTTTGGAGATTGGTTTTCATGGTGGATAGTTCGGCGTCCTGCTCCTTGCCTTTCCGCTCAAGGTCCTCGCACTTCTGGCCGGCGTCCCTGAGCTCCTGTTGGATTTCCTCCACCCGAGCCTCGTGCTTGTCGCTGGTGGCTCTAAGGGCGGAGAACGCGGTAGCCGCTTCTTTGGCCGCCGCCCTCTCAAACGCAGCCTCCTGCTTTGCCTTCTCAAGCTCGGCCTTGAGCTTCTCAATTTCTTTCGCCGAGGCTGCGTAAGCATTAAAATACATCAAAAATACTGCTTCGACAGTACGGTGATGACAAATTTGGATATTCTAGTCCGGCTTACCTTGCGCCTCGTCGAATCTCTTATTCAGAGCTTCGAGCTCATCTTCGGAGCTCTTGAGCTTTCGATTCAGCTCGTCTAGCTCGGCAGCATTAACGACCGCCGTCGATGACGAAGCCTGTACAAAACAAAACCATATCAAACTACACGGGTTCACAACTTCCGAAGTATCACAAATATGATCCTATGTCCGGTCCTCTTAATGGTTATTGTCCTACACATAGTTCGGATAACGACCTATGATTGACCCCCAGGTATGTTTTCTCCAAACTTACCTAGGGCTCGGGGGCTGCCGTGTACATAATCATAACTCAAAGAAATTAATATTTCAAAGAACAGAGCATTACGAGGCTCACCTGAAAGCCCGTCAAGAGACCGTTGAAGGCCTCCTTCAGTCTGCTCTCCACGGACTGAATGCTCTGCAACACCGCACCCGGTGCTCCTCGGAGAGGGAGGCGCTGGATAGAGCCTCCCCCATAGCCGGCCACCCATTGGTCGGTGGCGCTGGCAGAGATCGGTTATATCCAACCGGGGATTGAACCGGTGCCTCCGGAGGCATGGTGCGCTCCGGAGAAGACCTTGGAGGTGACTGGACATCTCCTTGTCCGGTCTCCTTAGTATCCGGGAGGGGCTTCTTCCCCCGGTCTTCGGCGGCCGAGGTGTTAGCCTCGACCATGACGTCGTCGCCCCCACCTCCAGTGTCCGGCTCCAAAGGAGCCTGCTGGGATGACACCTCCGTGGCATCCTTCGCGGCGCCCGGAGGAGAAGGGTGCGACGCGGTCCCGCTCTCCGCTAGCTCGGCGGGCGGGGTCTCCCCATCCGAAACTTGATCAGTGGGGAGAATACGCGGTGGGCTGCAAGTCAGTAGGCGTTCACATGTTAGTAACATTCAAAACTTAGCATTAATAGCTCAGGAAGTCTTCGGATCTTTACCTTCGAGCTGGGGGCTTGACCCTGAGGTTCCTTCGTGGAACCCTATCAAACTCCTCGGACTCGGTATCCGAGTCCGAACTGTCGTCGGACAGGACCACCTGTGTCCGGCGCACTTTCTTCAGGGCGGGAGGGGGTATGTCCTCTGTGGCGTCCGATGACGCCGTCCTCTTTCTTACGAGGGGGGAATTGCCTCCGCCCTCGCCCTCGTCTTCACCCTCGTACTCCTCCTCTTGATTCGAGGAGGCATGGGTTTCTTTGGACACAGCCCCCGGCTGGCCCTTGATGCGCAGGCCTTCTCGGCCTGGTTTCTTCTTCTTCTCTTTCTTCTCTGGCGCCTTGTAAGGCGCCATGACGAGCATCTCCGACAGCAACTGGGACCTAGGGTCTTCGGGCTATGGAGCCGGGCACTTGATACCCGTGGCCTTGTTCAACCATTCCTGCGGAAGTGATCGGAAAGTACTTAGATTCTCTTCAGGAAAACGGAGCCGATCTGATGAAACTATGTCATACCTCGGAAGGGGGTTTATCGGCGCGCAGACCCTGGTCCTCCTTCTTGGCCGGCCAGTTCTCCTGCGCCTTGAATAGCGCTTTCCATAGCTTCTCCCGTGTGGTGCGGAAGAGTTGACGAATCGTAGGCTCATCGTCAGTCCGATAAGTCCACATAGGAGAGCCCCGGCGCTGGCAGGGGAGGATGCGCCGCCAAAGCATAACCTGGACCACGTTGGTCAGCTCGATTCCGTCCTTGATCATGGAGGCGATGCCCCTCTGCAGGTCATCCACCTCCGTATCCGACCCCCAGTCGAGGCCCTTTCGGACCCATGAGGTCAATCTGGTCGGGGGGCCTGATCTGAATTCGGCAGGAACAGTTCCGCCCTCCTCCCTTGGCTCGGTGATATAAAACCACTCTTTTTGTCAAGTCTTGATGGTGTCGATGAAGGTGCCGGATGGCCATACTGCGCGTGGAAGCTTGCTGATGACCGGCCCGCCGCAGTCTGCGTGTGCGCCTGCGACACACTTCGGCTTGATGTTGAAAATCTTGAGCCATAGTCCGAAGTGTGGTTTGACCCACAAGAAGGCCTCGCAGACGATGATGAAGGCCGATATATGCATGAAGGAGTTCGGCGGGAGGTCGTGGAAGTCGAGTCCGTAGAAGAACATGAGGCCCCTCACGAAGGGGTGGAGCGGGAAGCTCAGTCCTCGGATGAAATGAGGAATGAAGACCACCCTCTTGCCTGGTTTGGGGGTGGGGATCACCTGGCCCTCCTCTGCGGCGCGGTGGAAGATGTTGGCGGGGAGGTAGCCGGCCTCCTTGAGGTCCCGGATGTCCTGGTCTGTGACCGTGGAAGCCTCCCACTTGCCGTTGGAGCTGGAGCTGGCCATGGCAGAGCTCGGAGGAGGAAGGGTGGAAAACCTAGACCTGGGCTCTGGAAGCTCAGGAGGTTGGGGAAGCAGGGGTGCGAATGGGAAGTGCGGATAAGCCTTGGGGTTTTCTTCCCCTTTTATTGGGCTTGTCACCGGCTGGCCTCCCTTCACTGCGCCGTGAATCCCTCCGCTTCCCGAGACGTGCGTGCCGTCATACGCGCGTGATTAAACATATCCCGTGTGAAACGGAGCACGATCTGTGCATTGATGGGTCGTGCTGATGAAAACGGCCTCGAACCGTGAATCGAGCCTTTGTGACTGGTTTAGCGGTCGTGGTGGGCCGCGACATTTTCATCTGAAAGGTCGTCAGGGAGCACTGTTTACTCCGTGACGTTTGGCCTTCGGGGCCGGGTTATACATGGCGTTCGGACGATCTATGATCGGGAAAACTACACGTCGTCGGAGGCCGAGCTAAACTCGGTCGATCACTATTCGGAGAAAGGAACTCGCCTCGCAAGCCGAAGACTCTGATCGTTTGAAGCAGCTGGAGCTTGGACCCTTGGCGTTGGAGGCTAGTTCGGGGGCTACTGAGGGAGTCCTGGATTAAGGGGTCCTCGGGAGGCTGACCTATTTCTTATGGGCCGGACTGTATGGGCCGTTGGCCGGACACTGGAATGATCGAAGACCCTGTCTCCAGGAAGGAAGCTTCGAGGATCGTGGCGTATTCTCCACGTTTGGAGTAGTGAATAGGCATGTTTATCCCTTCGACGTGTAACCGACCATGTGTAAACCCTAGGTACCCTCTGCGTCTATATAAGCCGAAGGGTTTTAGCTTGTAGGACGAGAGAACTCATCTAGGGTTTTAGTCATACGATCTCGAGGTAGATCAACTCTGTAACCCTTATACCATCAATATAATCAAGCAGGACGTAGGGTATTACCTCCAGAGGAGGGCCCGAACCTGGGTAAAACACTGTCCCCTTCGTCTCCTGTTACCATTGCTTCTAGTCTCACAGCTCGGGACCCCCTACCCGAGATCTGCCGGTTTTGACGCCAACACCAGTGTCGATGAAGACGACGATGACCGGGCGGCGTGGCTGGCTTCGGCGGCGCGGGCGTTCGGAGGAAGAAGAAGAAGATGGCGGCGGGGAAAAAATGAAAGGGATAGCCCCCGTGCTTATTTATAAGGACATAATGGTCTTTCAAATGGTCTGGTGCGAAAATCGAGGGAGCACAATGATGATTAAACTAAGAAGACGCCTCGATTTTCGGGCTGGTCATATTAATGACGAAAGATCTGCTCTGACGTCAGAGGAATCTTTTTTGATTTTTCTGATGACGTCACGGCGGGTCATGAAGGCTTATCAGACGCAACGATCGCCCATTTTCGGCGGGTCATGAAGATTATCAGAGAAGGCAAGACTCGCCAACCAGAAGACTTGAAGATTGACATGAACTGGTTTAAATCAATCTGGGGCCTAATGTTGGGGATATGACCCCGTGCTGAGACCCGCCCAGGTGGGGCCGGGTCATGCGGTTGGCGACTTACGATAACTTCAGGAGTGAACTTACTCAGTGGGCCAGAAGGCCCAAAGCCAGAAGACAGGATGTAACCCGGCGGGCTTGAGCCGCCGGGGGCGACTTGTTAGATAAGGCATGTATAGTTAGAGGTGAGGTCGGTTATCAAGTATAACCCGGCCCGGACTCTTGTAAGCCCAGGGCCTTGACCTGTGTATATAAAGACGGATTACCTGGGCGGCTGAGGACACGAAAGAACTCATCGATAGCTAGGTCAAGTGAACTCGCTCCCTTGTAATCGATACCCAATCAATACAACACAAAGCAGGACGTAGGCTTTTACCTCTTTCCGAGGGACCGAACCTGGGTAATTCTTGTCTCTCGATTCCGATCAACCCCTTCGAGCTCATCATAGCGATGGCCTCGAACCTAAGTCCTTTCACAAGGACATCTGCCGTGACAAAACCACGACATGTCGCGACCTTCCGCACGCAGCGTTTGCGAGGACCTAGTCCGACGAGACATCCAACATCCCGAACACGACACGGTGCTGCGCGTTACGCTGGTCCACTGACTCTGCCGCTGTCAAGCTACGAAACTTTTTCATTTGGATTATGCAAAAAAATATTTGTTGCACAATCATTTCTCCCAATATGTGTTTAAATATATTTTTGAATAAACTGATTGAGCCTTTTTTTCAAACTGACATTTAACACTTTTTTGAATGATACAACACATTTTATAACTACGCGAACATTTATTTATATTGTAAAATCATTTTTCTAAATTATCAAAAAATGTAACGTGTGAACGTTTTTGAAATGCCATGCACATTTTTTGAAAGCTATCAATATTTTTCAAATTTGCACGACCACTTTTTAAATTGAATGAACATTATTTATATGTTCAATGAACCCTTTAAAAAAATAATTTATAGAATATATACATAATACTTCAAAATGTATAAAACTTTATAAAAGAGAAAAGATAACAAAACAGGAAAAACAAACGAAACTAAAGCGAACGAACTGAGCAAGCCTACTTCACGCTCTTCTAAGGTGAGGCCGTGAGGGGATACTCGCTCTGGCAATAAGCAAGCTATAGGCAGGGAGCTCCTATCTGCCGCTCTCTGCAGCAAAATGTCGACTGCACGCACAACCGGGTCTCCCCACTGGGCCGGCCTACTGTAGCGATCAGTACAAACAGAAACTGTAGCGCTAAAAACGAATGCGCGGGATGGAAACCGAGACTGGCTGCTTCCGAAAAGCATTCCCAACCAGTAGAGCTACAGAGCAATTCTGCTTTATTTGGCAGCACCAGATTATAAGAAACAAACCGAGCACAGAGCCGAACTTTTTTAACTTTTTGTATGCAAAACTAATTCCCATATTTTTAGAATTTTGGAATAAATTTTAAAAACATGCACAATTTCTAATTCGTGAAAAAAGAGAAATTGGGAACATTTTATGAAGTTCACAAACATTTTTTGAATTTCTGAACAAATTTTCATAACATGAACAGTTTTCAAATTCGTGAACAAAATTAGAAATTGGGAAATATTGATGAAGTTGGGAACAAATTTGGAATTTTTTTTTAAAACAACAGTTAGAAATTTTTCTAATTTGTTCACGAATTAGAAATTTAGAATTTGGGAACAATTTTTTTAAAACAACAGTTTCTGAACAAATTTGGAAGGAAGGAAAAAAACGAAATTTAAGAACAATTTTTGGACATGAACTTAGTTGAAAAAAGATAAAATAACCTTGAAAAAGGAGAAGGAAAAAAGAAACAGAAATCGAAAAATAAAAGAAAAAAGAAAGAAGAAAAAAACAGAAACAGAAAAACGAAAAAACCCTAGAAAAACAGGTAAAAAAAACAAAAACCCGGTTCGAGGCAAAACTGGGCCGGCCCATCGTGTCGCTGCTCGGTCGCTCGCCTGTGCGAAGCACCGGCAGTTTGACGCAAAGTGCGACAAATAGAGAATTCCCTATAGGCACTCCTGGTTACATACAACTTCCGAAAGAAGCGGGCCGATGCAGGTCTTATTGGCCGCTTACACCGAGTATTCTACAAAAAAGGCGAACCCTATAGGACGCTCGCGAGGGTCAAACTGCTGCAGCTTTGATGAACCGCGCGAGCAACGTCACGAGAGACCCCCCCCCCCCCCCCCCCCCACTTCGAGCGTTAAAGCAGTTTGACCCTCGTGAAGTCCTATGTTCTAACAACGAGATCTTCTACTAAAAAAGAACGAGATCTAAACACCCCCATAGGGGGAGGCAAAAAAGGAAGCAGTTGCGTGAGGCCCTCTTCCCGTTGGTGAGGGCACGGATCCATGGTTCCTCTTCTCGCTTCGGCGGCGAATGGAGGTGGGGATCTCGTTCCCCATCTTTAGGCGTGTACGTAGGGTAGGAGTAGGCCATGGCGGTGTCGATTTGGAGAGGGAATTGTCGCTGATCTAGATAAATAAATCCGTCGTCTCCCCTTTCCATTGCCGGTGCTGGTGGTATTGGCATGTGGGCGGCGTATCCTTCCCGTCGATCTATGGGTTCGGTGGTGGCTCTGTAGGGGAACGTGACAGAAAACAAAAAAAATCCGCACTACAAACACACCCAGGATCACTATGAGATGCATACAAGGTTTTGATCTGATCATTACCGACTCGTAGCGCTGCGAAAGAAGAGTCAATGAAGATCGTCGGTGCAGACCCCCACAGCTAGGTTTTACAACCTCCCAACCGCGAGGATCTTCTCCCTCGTCTGCTTCTCAGACTGTCCCTCGGACAACCCTTTGGGAGGCAGTCGGATAGTCCCTCGGACGGTGTCACGGATAGCCCTTCGGCAGGACCCTCGAACAACCCTCGGGCAAAAGATCTGACCTACGACCTCTCTATGGGGTTGCACACATACGGTGTCAAATATCCGGCAGGGCTTCATCGTCCAGAACTAGTTCCCACAGGAACCAGACAGCCTTTCGGCTCTACAAAACTATTTCGTGGGTGGGAGAGAACAAAGCAAGATCATGCATGGCATTTTCAACGCCTGATTAATCCGGAAAAAAATCCAGAAGGTCCAGAACATTTTTGCACCCCTTAAAATAATTCTGGACGCGTTCGGAACATATCCGGTATGAAGTTTGTCTCTGAAACTTTTCCGATGACTTTATCTCAAACTCCCTGTCTAGTATAGATGACCCTTAAGTGTGTGACCTTGTAGGTTCGGTGAAGTATAGACATGACCGGAACACTTTCCGATCTATGATCAACAGTAGAACCGTGGATATCCATATTAATCCCTATACCCACACGGATGAATATTGGAGTGAACCTATAGTTTGTTGTGTGCTATTCATATTGCTTTGCGATATGTTACAAACACCTGAGGTGAGACTTATCGGCATCCCTATGAATCAACAACTTGTTCACTATACCAGTTACCTCGTTACACTACTGGAATCTGGCAATTTGCCATCTGTCCACTCTTTGCCGTCTGCCAGCGGACGGCAAAGAGAGTCTTTGCCGTCTGCTTTGGAAAAGGAGACGACAAAGAACCAGCTGATGGCAAATAGAGTCTTTGCCGTCAGCTGGTTCTTTGCCGTCCGCCAGGTGACGGCAAAGAGGAAAATGGCAGACGGCAAAGAGCCTGGTGGGCCCCACGGGGGTACGGCGTTGGCTAGGTCACCTCTTTGCTGTCTGCTGCCTATTTGCCGTCTGCTAGCAGACGGCAAAGAAAGGCTAGGCGGACGGCAAAGAGGGTAGGGGGGGGCATCGGGGCATGCCGTTGACTAGCTAACGGGCACCCTCTTTGCCGTCTGCTGGCAGACGACAAAGAGGGGGTTTAACTTAATAGCTACCCGTGCGCCCGAAACCCGGCCCCACTCCCCCCCCGCGCGCCTCTCTCTCTCTCACAGCCCGCCGCCGCCGCCCCGTCGCCGCCCCCTCCCTGCCACCCCGCCCCGTCGCCGCCGCCTCGCCGCACCCTCCCTGCCACCCCGCCCCGTCGCCGCCCCCTCCTTGCCACCCCGCCCCGTCGCCGCCGCACCGCCCCCCTCTTGAGCCTCCCCGCCCCCCCCTCCCGTGCCTCCCCGCCGCCGCCTCCCCACCGCCCCGCCGCCCCGTCGCCGCCCCCTCCCTGCCACCCCGCCCCGTCGCCGCCGCACCGCCCCCCCTCTCGAGCCTCCCCGCCCCCCCTCCCGAGCCTCCCCGCCGCAGCCGCCGGCCGGCTGCCCAGCCGCCCCCCCGAGGAGCGCCGCCCCTGCCACCCCCGGCTCCGCCCCGTCGCCGGCCAACCCACGGTGAGCCCCACTGCCACCCCCTTTTTCTGTTTTTTTTTTGATTTTTTTTTCTGTTTTTTCTTTTCTGTTTTAGATATTAGATATAGTTTTAGATAAATATTTGATAGTTTACATATTAGATAGTTTTAGATAATAAATAGTTTTAGATAGTTTACATATTAGAAAAGAAGAAGGAAAAAAAGGAAAAATAAAAAAGGAAAAGAAGAAAAAAGAAGAAGAAGAATAATAAGAAAAAGAAGAAGAGGAGGAGGAGAAGAAAAAAGAAGAAGAAGAAGAAGAAGAAGAAGAAGAAGAAGAAAAGAGGAGAGGAGGAGAAGAAGAAGAGGGAAAAGGAAAGGAAGAAGAAGAAGAAGAGGAGGAGGTGAAGAAAAAAGAAGAAGAAGAAGAAGAAGAAGAAGAAGAAGAAGAAGAAGAAGAAGAAGAATAAAGAGGAGAGGAGGAGAAGAAGAAGAAGAAGAAGAGAAGAAGAAGAAGAAGAAGAAGAAGAAGAAGAAGAAGAAGAAGAAGAAGAAGAAGAAGAAGAAGAAGAAGAAGAAGAAGAAGAAGAAGAAAGAGGAGAGGAGGAGAAGAAGAAGAAGAAGAAGAAGAAGAGAAGAAGAAGAAGAAGAAGAAGAAGAAGAAGAAGAAGAAGAAGAAGAAGAAGAAGAGGAAGAAGAAGAAAAGGAAAAAGAGGAAAAAAAAAGAAGAGGGGAAGAAGAAGAAAACGACACCCCGATACCCCGACACGGCACCCCGACCCCGACACGGCACCCCGACCCCGACAAGGCACCCCGACAGCCCGACACCCCGACACCCCGAAACCCCGACACCCCGACACCCCTACACCACGACACCCAGACACGACACCCCCGACACCCCGACCCCGACACGACACCCCGACCCCGACACGGCACCCCGACACCCCGACACCAGGACACCCAGACACGACACCCCCGACACCTCTTCGGCCTCCTGTTGACCGAAATGGTGCTCTTCGGCCTTCCAGAGGCCGACGGGGTCATATATTTGTGAATTATGAGTTAGGTCATATATTTTTCGATTTTGTTATAAAAAACATCATATTTGTGTTGATCGGCTGGATTTAAATGTGAAGTTGTTTCATCGTTGCGAGGGTGTGGTGTTCGACGACCTCCCCGTGCGTTCGACGAGCTTCGCCCCTGCGTTCGTGGGTGAGCTCAAATGACATCTCCTCCCCCCTTAATTATTTGCTCTGTTCCGGTCTTCGTGCCGATGAAACTTGCTAGCTATAGGTGTCTTCAATCATCAGTATGCGTGACCAGTATGCGTCTCCCGTTCGAAAGGGCAGCATCTATAAATATGCATGTCTTTGCATATTTATAACCGCCATCCTTTCGAATTGTCTAACGTTATCCATGGACAGCCCGAGTATGTGTAGATTGGGTTCATTTTCCCGTATGCTCTGCTCCGGATCCGATGCGGAATTTCATCAGTGCCTCCCTGTTGTTCTCCGGGTACACATCCTCTCTGCTTATTGCCGAGACGTGTATCAGGAGAACAGCGGGGAGGTGCTGCCGAAATTCTGCGTCGGATCCGGAGCAGAGCATGGGAAAACGAACCCAATCTACACATACTCGGGTGGGATTAGGACCTATCTCTACCTATTAGCACGTAGGTTGCATGGACGTAATAAAACTGACAAACTTGGTTAACGGATGAATATAGATGATGAATTATATATATATTTCTTGTGTGTTTAGTAGGTAGGCAAGATGAGTGATCGTGCTTGGATGTACACCGGTCATCCTAGTCAGAAAGAAATGACCATTGAATGGTTAACAAAAACCAAGGGGTTTCTGAGCGCCGCATTTGCAAATGGCCAGGAAATAACCTGGTGCCCCTGTGTCCGTTGCGACAACCATAAAAAGTGGACACGGGATGAAATGGGTAAACACTTGCAGAAGTGGGGTTTTTCGCCTGATTATACGGTGTGGAGATTTCATGGTGAGTCTGCCCAACGTGCCAGAGCTGAGGTTGTTCGTCGTCGCACCAACGAGCATGGTACCAGGATCGAAGACATGGTGCAAGACTTTGATGATGCTCGGGATTCGGACGATGAGATGGAGGAATCTGCAAAGGCCTTCTATGAAATGTTGGAGTCTTCAAAACGTCCTCTCCACGAGCACACTGAGCTTTGTCAGCTGGATGCCATCGCGCAAGTAATGGCTCTGAAGGCTCAGTTCAACCTAGGCAGAGAATGCTACGACGCGATGATGACGATATTTGGACGCTTTCTATCCAAAGGCCATGTATTGCCAGCAAACCTGTACCAGTCGGACAAAATCCTACGTGCGCTTAAGATGTCCTATGAGAAGATAGATGCCTGTGAGAATGGATGTGCCTTATTTAGGCTTGAGTATGCGGGCTTGAACTATTGTCCCATTTGCAAGTCTTCCAGGTATGTTGTGGTAGACAACGGTATGGGTGAGTGAAAGCACATTTGCTCCCTTGGTGGTTTTGGTAATTAATAACAATATATAAGTCATTGAACTAATGTTTCCACTAAGTATATTTTAGGAAATGTTCAATGATAGGATTGGCAAAAGGATTGTGGAGATTGTGGAATACCCCAAGATGCAAGGAAATAGGTTGGCAAAGCTTCAAGGAAGAGGACTCTACATTTTACATTTGTGAGAAATCACTTTGAGTCCATAGGAAAGCCAATACTATTAAAAGGGGGTAAGGTTTTGTTGGTGAACAAAATGCTCATACGTGCACAAGTGATAGTCACCAAAAACACCCACAAGCTCTCCCACCAAAGTCTGTCCAAAGCCAAATACTCATAATCGGTGCAACCAACATTTCCATCCCGGTGCCACCGATTCTCAACCTCAGACAGACTCAGCCAAACCCTAGCCACTTCGGTGCAACCGATTCAATCCCGGTGCTACCGAGTTTACGTTGCCAACTCTCTGTTACGCAAATTCACAATATCGGTACCACCGAGATTGTTGGATCGGCGTCACCGAGATTGGGAATCTGACCGTTGGTCACCTTATCGGTGCAACCGAGTTTCCTATATCGGTCTCACCGAGATTCAAAAGTTGCCACCTTTGGTCACTTCGGTACCACCGAGATTTACACATCGGTGTCACCGAGTTGGTCATTTTGTGTGTAACGGTTGGATTTTTGGGGATGCCTATATATTCCCCTCCACCACCACCTACTCGAGAGAGAAGCACTCAGAACTATTCCATACTTGCCCCATCCAGTTTTCTGAGAGATAACCACCTATTCTTGTGTTGAGGTCAAGATCTTCCACTCCAACCATATGGATCTTGATTTCTAGCCTCCCCAAGTTGCTTTCCACCAATCCCATCTCTTCCACCAAGCCAAATCTGTGAGAGAGTGATTGTGTGTTGAGGAGTCTATCATCTTGAAGCACAAGAGCAAGGAGTTCATCGACATTACCGAGCCTATTACCTTTTGGAGGGTGGTGCCTCCTAGATTGGTTAGGTGTCGCTTGGGAGCCTCCTACTTCGTCTTGTGGAGTTGAACCAAGAAGTTTGTAAGGGCAAGGAGATCGCCTACTTCGTGAAGATCTACCCATAGTGAGGCTAGTCCTTCGTGGACGGAAGCCGTTATGGAATAGTCAAGGTTGCTACTTCGTGGACCCTTATGGGTGGAGCCCTCCGTGGACTCTCGCGACCGTTACCCTCCGTGGGTTGAAGACTCCATAAACGTGGCTGTACGATAGCACCACCTATCGAAACCACGGGAAAAAAATCATCGTGTCTACAATTGCGTTTGCTCTTCCTACCCTATCCTTTACTACTCATGCTTGTTGTTACTTTCCGCTGCTATACTCTTAGACATGCATGTGTAGGGTGTACTTGATTTGCCATGAAATGCTAAAACTGCTAACACTAAAATTTGGGAAAAGGCAAAACTTTTATTTGGTCAAGTAGTCTAATCACCCCCCGTCTAGACATACTTTCGGTCCTACAAGTGGTATCAGAGCTTTGGTCTCCATTGCATTGGTCTCACAACCTAGGAGAGTATGGCGTCTAGTGAGGGTAATTATCACCGTAGAGGTCCGTACTTTGATGGCACTAATTTTGCTAGTTGGAAGCACAAAATGAAAATGCATATTCTTGGTCATAACCCCGCCGTTTGGGCTGTTGTTCGTGTTGGCTTGCAAGGTGAATTCTTTGGAGATGGAAAGGAACCGGATCGTGAAGCGACCGCGGAAGAATTGAAGATGTTGCAATACAACGCTCAAGCATGCGACATTCTATTCAACTGCCTATGCCCAGAAGAATTCAACAAAATTAGCCGTCTCGAGAATGCAAAAGAGATTTGGGATACTTTGGTTGATATGCACGAAGGAACAGAGTCCGTGAGAGAATCCAAGTTGGATGTTCTTCAAGGCCAGCTTGACAAGTTCAAGATGAAGGATGGTGAAGGAGTCGCAGAAATGTACTCTAGGCTAGCTCTCATCACCAATGAGATTGCCGGTTTAGGAAGCGAAGAAATGACCAACAAATTCATCATCAAGAAGATTCTTAGAGCTTTGGATGAGAGATACGACACCATGTGCACATTGATCCAAATGATGCCCAACTACAAAGATCTCACGCCTACAGAAGTCATTGGAAGGATTGTTGCTCATGAGATGACACTCAAAGACAAGGAAGAGCTTCATCACAAGTCTAGCGGTGCTTACAAAGCCACAAGTGATGCTCCCGCAACCTCAAGCAACAACCTTGTCACCAATGAAGAGATAAGCCTCATGGTCAAGAAATTCAACAAGTTCTACAAGAATAGATGCAAAGAAAGAAGCTCCAACTCAAGATATGATGAGAAGCGTTCGTCAAGTCGTGACCGCAATTGCTACAATTGTGGGAAGCCCGGACACTACTCCAATGAGTGCACGGCTCCCTACAAACGAAGAGAAGAGTCACCAAGAAGACGAAACTCAAGGAATGAATCACCTCAAAGAGAGAGAAGGAGTAGAGATGATCGTTATGAACGAAGACACTCAAGGAGAAGTAGGGATTCAGAGAAGAAGGACAAGTACACCAAGAGCTACACAAGAAGGAAACATCAAGCTCATGTTGGTGAATGGGTTTCCGGCTCCGACTCCGACGACAACTCCGAGAGAAGCTATCACTCCGACTCCGACTATAGTCAAGGTGATGGTGTTGCCGGAATTGCTCTAGTGACTACCAACTCCCATGATCTATTTGACTCACCAAAAGAAGGGAGTGGAAGTTGCTTCATGGCTAAAGGCCCCAAGGTATCACACCCCGAGTATCTTAATTTCGATAGTGATGAAGATGATTTGCTTTGTGATGATGACTTGCTCTTTGATAAAACTAGTGATGTTAGTCAAAATGAACTTGATAATTCTCATGCTAGTCAAGATAAGTCAATTGATGATGATAAGATGAAAATAGAAGAACTAACTAAAGAACTAAACACTCTTAAGTTAGCTCATGAATCTACTCTTGAAGATCATAGAGAGCTTGTAAGAACTCATGAGAAGCTACACTTCGAGAAGCTCAACTTGGAGCAAGAGCATGAGTTTCTTAAAGCTATCAATGACGATCTCCGAAAGAAGACTTCATCTTATCTAGCCAAACGACTACTATTGTCTACTTTCATGCCACAAGTTAAATCTAAACAAACTAGTAACAAAGGCAAGAAAGGTTCTTCATCTAGTAGCAACAATAAAAATGCTAAACCCAATGATGTTGCTTCTAGTAGTTCTATTGATTCCACTAATGATGTTTCTCTTAGCCAAGTTACACTTGAGCAAGAAAATGCTTTATTGAAAGGAATTATAGAAAAAGGTATCTACAAGAGTCTTGCCGGGTGTAAGCAATTTGAGGAAATTGTACGCAAGCACGGAGGATACCGGAAGAATCGTGGTGTTGGCTACTTCAACGCAAATGGAGTTGAATGGGAAGAAGGTCAATATCCCGAGCCCAAGTTTGTTCCTCAAAAGGAGAAGTATGAAAATACTCTTCCCAAGGTGACAAGCACTCAAGATGACCTTCCACCACAAGATCACAAGCTCAAGGGCAAGAACAAGCTTCAAGAGGACATTGACTCATATGAAGATGGATCCCTAGCTATGGTGGAGTGGGTTCCCAAGGCTACGTCAAGCTCAACTTCTACAAAGGCTACTACAACACCAAGGATCCCCATCAACTTGATGTGGGTCCCCAAGAAGAAGAACTAGAGAGTTCTTGAGGGGTGACTCCGCCAATGAAATTCACTCACATTCATTATTGGCAAGAATTATTTGCAATCAACATCAACTCTATGCAATAGTTCAAGGAGTCACACATTCCCTCAAAGGTAAGCAAGGGACAAGGTAATCAACAAATCAATGGACATCATTACACATGCTTTGCACTCCATGTCCATAGATGTCCTTGTATTTGTCTCTTGTGTGTTGGGACTAACCCATGTAGGTGAGAAGAGTAAGGAAACAACAAGGATGCTCCCAACTCTTGGTGATCTTCATCAACCTTGAGCATCCACCACTACCTCACCAACATGAAGTCTTCATCGACAAAACCCAAGGTTAGTCTATCCCTCTTATGGGGGGATGTCACATCAAGGGGGAGCTTTACTCTAAGACTTGAGTCAAAGCATCTCTTAGTATGTGACAACATTAAGTGCTTTATGTAAAAGTGGTAACCCCACTTGTGCTTAAACGATGAGTATGACCTATGATCAAGTATTCTTACTTGGCTCCTAAGTCAAATACTCATATATATAGATGACTTCGTCATCGCCCTAGTGCTTGTTAGATGCTAGTGTGTATGTGCATGTTTGTCATGATTTCATTTGACATCTTATTGTGTGAGCATGTTGGTCTGCATTTATTTTCTCATTCGAGGACATCCAATTGTTGCTATTTGGCTTTTGTTTTATCTTTTGCCAATTGGATGGACAAGAATACCTAGGACCACTCTTTAGCTATCTATGCTTTCTCACCTCATATTCTATTCATGCTGCATCACAAAATTTGAACAAGTACTTTTCGATCCCTCTGTGTGTGGAGCACTCGGAGTTCCGTATCGACAAGGACTGACCATTAAAACCTCCCAAGTGCATCTCGGTGGAACCAACCCCAAAATCTCGGTCTCACCGAATGCCTAGGGTTGATCTGGTTTTCAATCTCGGTACTACCGATTTCATATTCTCGGTTACATCGAGTTTCCCTGTCAGCTGACAGTTGTGGAACTCGGTGACACCGAAAATTTAAAATCGGTATCACCGACAGTGAAGGGTATATAGTCTGTGGTCCCGACGGTTCAAAATTTCAATCTTCAAATCGTCGCGCCTCAAACCCTAAGATGCCGCAGAAGGACCCCCTGGTCATCGCCTTGCCTTCCCGAGCCTCTCCGCCGCTGGGAATCCTCACTGTCGACGGGCATCTTCGCCGTCGTCGCCGCCGTAGCGGATCCGTCACCGAGCTAGGGTACGGATTCGATCTTTCTTGCGCTCCCGTCTGATTCTCGCGCAATAAAGTTGTTTTTCTCTATAAGCCACAGTTTGCTCATCGTTCTATCCACGAGAAAACTTCGTAGATTAGCGAACCATCGATTTTCTAGGGTTTGCCTTCCGCCCGATGGAACTCGGTAGAACCGAAGTGAACAAATCGGTCTCACTGATTTGTCTGTCTGTGTTGCTGAGAACTGTCTCGGTGAAACCGAGTACTTCTTTTCGGTCCCACCGAAAAGAGTGCCAAGTTTCTGTTAATGAGATAGTCAGTCTCGGTGGCACCGACAATTTTACTTCGGCTGTACCGATTTGCATGTGACAGAATGCAAAACTTTGAAAATCTTTTGTTCAATCTTTCAAAAACCGGCCACATTTTGTGATGACTTATCCTTTTCTGCTCCTCTATATTCTGTTCACAGGGTCAGTATGTCAAGTGTCGAGGACAGTGAGAACGACTTCAGAGAGAAGAGTGTTGAATTGGATTCTGGCACTAGTCCTGAATCTAGTTCATCTTCAGATCCAGGCACCCCCAGCTCTCATGGGTTGCCCAAGGCTGCTACAAGGGCCAGGAAGAAGCTGAATTCAGATGAGGAGGATTCAGACTTCGTTCCAGAAGAGATTCTTGCTAAGAAGCAAGAAAAGGCTGCCAAGAAAGCTGCAAATGAAGCTACCTCTTCAAGGAGAGCTGTCAGGAAAGTGTATGCTAGCTCTGAGGCTATGAGAGCACCTGAAGGTGATAGGACAAAGATGGCTCTTCACCTTGAGTCACCTCCTAAGAAGGCAGGGGAGAAGAAGGGTGCTGGGAAGAGGATAGTCTATGTCACTGGCAGGCAGACCTCCATGCTTGAGGACCCTGAGGAGGCTGCTGCTGCTGCTGCTGAGGAGGAGGAAGCACATGTTGAGAAAGCCCCTCCCAAGAAGAAAAAGAAGCTTATGGCTGAAGCTATGCCAAAGACTGGCACATCCAAGAGCACTAAATCTGTACCCAAGAAGCCTGCTGCTGAGAAGCCCAAGAGATTGTCCAGGAAAATTCCAGCATTTGAGAAGAACAAAGGGACTGCCTCCAGAGTTGAGGATGAAGATGCTATGTCTGCCCTAATGAAGCTTAGGCCACACCTTCCAGTACATAATGCCAGCTACCCACTTGCTGAGGATATGAAGAAGAGGAAGGACTCTGGCTTGAGGGCATGGTGAGCTGCTGATCCATATGCCCAAAGGAAGAAGACAGCTGTTGACTACAGATTCTTCACCAGAGAGCAACATGATTTCTATGAAACTGTGCTGTTTGACAAGAGTCCAGCTATGAGTGATATGCGGTATGTGGACTGGAAATTCATCAAGGAGAATGAGGACTATTTTCCAAATCTCCAAGATAATTTCCACTGCATTGGTTTGGATGAGTTTGTTGGCAAAGAGTTCACTGCTTGGAATGATGAGATGATCATGTAATTCTACTCCACTGGACATTTCTATGGAGATGGTAGGATTGTATGGATGACTGAAGGTGCAAGGTATGAGTCTACTGTTGAGGAGTGGGCTGTAATCTTAGGAGTCCCAGAGGTACAGGATGGTGACCTAGATGTCTACTCAGAATCCAAGGCAAACCACAATGCTATGGCCAACATGTACAATGAGATTCCTACTGCTAATGTGAAGTCTCACATGCTAGGATCTATCTACTTTCTTCAGGCTGGCCTCCGCACCATGAACACCATTCTGAGTCATACCTTGATGCCCAAGTCAGGAGATGACAAGATGATCCGAGGCTACTCCATTAACATGTTGATCCACCTCGACAGACACACCAGGATCAGAGTCATGGACTTGATTGTTGAGACAATCAAGAGGGTTGCTGCTGATCAGAAGTGCTCTTGCTGTTATGCACCCTACATCCAGATGGTTATCAACTCAAAGTTGGAGAAGCACATATTTGCTCTAGATCGTCCCCACTTGCCCCTACAGCCAGATCTCGAGGACAACGTTGTGGTGATGAACCCAGATCATCCCACTTCAGCTGCAGCTCAGGCAGAGGCAGAGGCAGCTAGAGCCACTAGTGCTCAGGTTCCTAGATCCAGGAACGAGCAAATGGATCTTTTGATCTCATCAGTTCAGGGCATGAAGAAGGACATTAAGGGGATTCTGGACAACCAGAACAGTCTTGTGAGGATCTTCGAGAACAGGATCAAGACCCTTAATGATAAGGTGGATGGGCTGACTAAGACAGTTAATGAACTCAAGAAGGAAGTTGACTCAGTGCCTCTTCCTCAGACTTCTTCTTCTGATGATGATGATGAGGATGGTTCTCCACTCAGGCCAGGCACACAGTTTACCACTCAGGCCAGATCAGCCACTGTGCCAGCTCCAGACTTGAGGCCCTCTTCATCAGCTCCTGCTACTATCACCTCAGCTCCTGCTCCATCAGTTTCAGTTCCTCCAGTTGCCACTCCAACTCCATCCATGACATCTGCAGAGATCTTCGCCGACGCTGTTCTCTCGACTCCTTCATCAACAACCGGAGAAGATCAGCCCAAGAACGCTTAGATATATGCCTTTGAACTTTTTGGTAACTTGTTGCCAAAGGGGGAGAAGTGTATATAGATCTTTAGGCTTCGAGTGAGAGAGCGTTTGGTGTTTATTTCTTTGTCAAAACATTTGATCTTTTGGTTAAATGTTTGTGGTGTTTGATCATACGCGTTATGTGTGATGCTACTATTTCCTATCATCTTAATGCTTATGAGATGATCATTCACCTTTGCTTGATTGTGTTGTGTTATGATGTTCATTCTAATTACTCTCGCACACCACCAAGATGTATGTGACATGGAAGAAGTGCCCCATGTACCTAATCGATTGTGCATTTGCATTCAAACGCAAATTTAAAATAATGCACAAATTTAGGGGGAGCTCTTGCTTATCACATACTTCTCAAAGCGACGATTATATTCATTGATTATATCATATGTCGAAGCTTTGATCTATATGTTGTCATCAATTACCAAAAAGGGGGAGATTGAAAGCACATTTGCTCCCTTGGTGGTTTTGGTAATTAATAACAATATATAAGTCATTGAACTAATGTTTCCACTAAGTATATTTCAGGAAATGTTCAATGATAGGATTGGCAAAAGGATTGTGGAGATTGTGGAATACCCCAAGATGCAAGGAAATAGGTTGGCAAAGCTTCAAGGAAGAGGACTCTACATTTTACATTTGTGAGAAATCACTTTGAGTCCATAGGAAAGCCAATACTATTAAAAGGGGGTAAGGTTTTGTTGGTGAACAAAATGCTCATACGTGCACAAGTGATAGTCACCAAAAACACCCACAAGCTCTCCCACCAAAGTCTGTCCAAAGCCAAATACTCATAATCGGTGCAACCAACATTTCCATCCCGGTGCCACCGATTCTCAACCTCAGACAGACTCAGCCAAACCCTAGCCACTTCGGTGCAACCGATTCAATCCCGGTGCTATCGAGTTTACGTTGCCAACTCTCTGTTACGCAAATTCACAATATCGGTACCACCGAGATTGTTGGATCGGCGTCACCGAGATTGGGAATCTGACCGTTGGTCACCTTATCGGTGCAACCGAGTTTCCTATATCGGTCTCACCGAGATTCAAAAGTTGCCACCTTTGGTCACTTCGGTACCACCGAGATTTACACATCGGTGTCACCGAGTTGGTCATTTTGTGTGTAACGGTTGGATTTTTGGGGATGCCTATATATTCCCCTCCACCACCACCTACTCGAGAGAGAAGCACTCAGAACTATTCCATACTTGCCCCATCCAGTTTTCTGAGAGATAACCACCTATTCTTGTGTTGAGGTCAAGATCTTCCACTCCAACCATATGGATCTTGATTTCTAGCCTCCCCAAGTTGCTTTCCACCAATCCTATCTCTTCCACCAAGCCAAATCTGTGAGAGAGTGATTGTGTGTTGAGGAGTCTATCATCTTGAAGCACAAGAGCAAGGAGTTCATCGACATTACCGAGCCTATTACCTTTTGGAGGGTGGTGCCTCCTAGATTGGTTAGGTGTCGCTTGGGAGCCTCCTACTTCGTGTTGTGGAGTTGAACCAAGAAGTTTGTAAGGGCAAGGAGATCGCCTACTTCGTGAAGATCTACCCATAGTGAGGCTAGTCCTTCGTGGACGGAAGCCGTTATGGAATAGTCAAGGTTGCTACTTCGTGGACCCTTATGGGTGGAGCCCTCCGTGGACTCTCGCGACCGTTACCCTCCGTGGGTTGAAGACTCCATAAACGTGGATGTACGATAGCACCACCTATCGAAACCACGGGAAAAAAATCATCATGTCTACAATTGCGTTTGATCTTCCTACCCTATCCTTTACTACTCATGCTTGTTGTTACTTTCCGCTGCTATACTCTTAGACATGCATGTGTAGGGTGTACTTGACTTGCCATGAAATGCTAAAACTGCCAACACTAAAATTTGGGAAAAGGCAAAACTTTTATTTGGTCAAGTAGTCTAATCACCCCCCCTCTAGACATACTTTCGGTCCTACAGTGAGAAGAGTCAGACCAAAATCCCAGTTACTGTTCTTCGGTATATGCCAATCATACCAAGACTTCAACGTCTTTTCATGGTCGAAGAGACAGCCAGACAGATGACGTGGCATAAATTGGGCAAAAGAACCGAACTAGATGCAGATGGGAATCCGATGTTGGGACACACTTCAGACGCTTTTGCGTGGAAGCACTTCGATGCATTACATAAGGATAAAGCGGCAGATCCAAGGCATCCTCGAGTCACCATCAGCACGGATGGGTTCAATGTGTTTGGTATGACGGCAACCCAATACAGTTGCTGGCCTGTATTTGTCATTCCACTCAATCTCCCCCCGGAGAGATTATGAAAAGAAAGAACATTTTCTTGACGTTGATAATTCCAGGGCCCAACTATCCGGGGAAGAATATGAATGTGTACATGCAGTCGCTTAAGGATGAATTGCAAGAAGCTTGGGATAATGGGATCAAGACATATGACGCCGCTACAAAAAAAACTTCAAAATGCATGTGTGGTACATGTACTCGACACATGACTTGCCAGCGTATGCACTATTCATTGGCTGGTGTGTGCATGGAAGGTTCCCGTGCCCCACATGCAAGGCAGCTCTTGAGTTCCGTTGGCTGCAGGCGGGTCGCAAGTATTCTTGCTTTGACTTGCATAGACAGTTCCTGGATCCTCGCCATAAGTTTAGAAAAGACAAGAAGAATTTCATGAAAGGTAGAGTTGTCAAAAACTCTGCACCACCTGTATTGACAGGCCAACAGACCCTGGATCAGATAAACGCTCTCGAGCCGGATCCAAATCGTCCAGGGTATTTCAAAGGGTATAATTCGAAACACGCCTGACTCACAAGATATGCTTGCGGGATCTGCCTTACTTTAAAGACCTCCTTTGCCCACACAACATCGACGTGATGCAAACTAAAAAGAATATCGCCGAGGCCCTTTTTGGTACATTGTTCGGCATAGAGGGAAAGACAAAGGATAATCCTAAGGCTAGAGTCGATCATGAGGCTCTATGTGATAGACCATTACAAAACATGCGACAACCGAAAGGAAAGAAGAACTGGAGGAAGCCAAAGGCATGGTTCAATCTTGGAAGGCCAGCTATGAGGTAAATGCTCTTGTGGGTGAAAATGCAGTTGATGTTCCCCGATGGGTATGCAGCGAATCTAAAGAGGGGAGCGAGTCTTGAAAATTTGAAAATATTTGGTCTCAAGAGTCATGATTGGCACATATGGCTTGAGCGGGTAATGCCGGTGATGTTGCGTGGCTTTATGCCTGAGGATGAATGGCTAGTACTGGCAGAGCTGAGCTATTTCTTCCGCGCTCTTTGTGCGAAAGAACTATCGCCTGACGTGCTAGATGAACTGGAAGAGTTGGCGCCGGAGTTGATCTGCAAGTTAGAAAAGATCTTTCCACCGGGCTTCTTTAATCCAATGCAACATTTGATTTTGCATCTCCCGACCGAGGCAAGATTGGGGGGGCCCGTGCAAAATCGTTGGTGCTACGCAACTGAGAGGATGCAGAAAACGCTTCGAGCAAAATGTAAAAATAAACGTAGAATTGAAGCATCGATGGCCGAGGCATTCATTACTGAGGAGGCGGCAAACTTCGTGACAGCACACTACGAAGCCAAGAATCGTCATTTGCATAATCCGAAGCCTCGGTACAATGATGGCGACCGTGAAAAAGTTCGATCCAACCTCAGCCTATTCCAAGGGAAGCTCGCACCAGCCGGTGCTTCGAAAGCAGTAACGTTGGATGTCGAAGAATGGCGGACCATTTCGTTGTATATCTTCAACAACCTAACTGAAGTGCGGCCGTACAACGAGTAAGTTCTCGGTACATTGTTTCGCAACTTCTAATTCCTTTGAACTGCTCTTATTCCCGGATATGTGATACAGTCGATACGTCGTCAAATTCTCGGATGGAGCGGTGATCCAAAAGGATTCCATCGAAGAGTATGAGCTTCTAGCAAAGCATGGAGGCGGCTATCCCGGTTTCATCTCTTGGTTCAAACAAATGGTAATTTTGTTGGGGAACGTTGCATGGGAAACAAAAATTTTCCTACGCACACATAAGATCTATCCATGGTGATGAGCATCTACGAGAGGGAGAGTGAATCTACATACCCTTGTAGATCGCTAAGCGGAAGCGTTAATAAACGCGGTTGATGTAGTCGAACGTCTTCGCGATCCAAATCGCCGAGCGTCCCGCGATCCAATCACGATCCTTCCGATCTAGTGCCGAACGGACGGCACCTCCGCGTTCAACACACGTACGGCTTGATGACGCCTTCACCTCCTCGATCCAGCGAGCGATGGTGAAGTAGTGGTTGAGTTCCAGCAGCACGACGGCGTGGTGATGGTGGTGAGGAACAATCTCTGCAGGGCTTCGCCAAGCGCTACGGAGATTATGACGGAGGAACTAGAGGGCTAGGGTTGCCGGCACACGGCTTGGGAAATCCTGATGTATCCCGTGTGCTAGCCCTGCCCCTCTATTTATATGTTGAGCCTTGGGGTCTAAACTTGGAGTAAAAGCCTCCTCCGGGTCGGTTTTGCCCGCACAAGGTCGGTTTGGCCCGCAGGGAAAGAGTCCAACTCGGATCCCTGCCGAACCGTGCACAGCCGCGCACAAGCGGTAGTACCGCTTCACACAAGCGGTAGTACCGCTTGGGCGGTAGTACCGCTTCACACAAGCGGTAGTACCGCTCGGGCGGTAGTACCGCTTCTACAAGCGGTAGTACCGCTTACGCGGCAGCAAAACTACTTTTGCACTTTCCAATACCTTGTGGGCTTTATCCCTTTGGCTCATATAAAGTGTTGCTGCACCCGAACACTTCGGTAAACATCCGGAACCTCTTCCGGTGAACTTCGGAACCCTTCCAGAGATCAAAACACTATTATCACATATATCAATCTTTACCTCCGGACTATTCCAGAGATCCTCGTCATGTCCGGGATCTTATCCGGGACTCCGAACAACTTTCGGTCACCAACATAATAACTCAATTATACTAATCGTCACCAAACGTTAAGTGTGTAGACCCTGCGGGTTCGAGAACTATGTAGACATGACCGAGACACCTCTACGGCCAATAACCAATAGCGGGACCTGGATGCCCATATTGGCTCCTACATATTCTACGAAGATCTTTATCGGTCGAACCTCTATGTCAAGGATTCAGTTAATCCCGTATGCTGTTCCCTTTGTTCTTCGGTATGTTACTTGCCCGAGATTCGATCGTCGGTATCACTATACCTAGTTCAATCTCGTTACCGGCAAGTCTCTTTACTCGTTCCGTAATACAAGATCTCGTGGCTAACACTTTTAGTCACATTGCTTGCAAGGCTCATTGTGATGTTGTATTACCGAGTGGGCCCTGAGATACCTCTCCGTCATACGGAGTAACAAATCCCAGTCTTGATCCATGCCAACCCAACAGACATCCTCGGAGATACCTGTAGAGCACCTTTATAGTCGCCCAGTTACGTTGCGACGTTTGATACACACAAGGTACTCCTCCGGTGTCAGTGAGTTGCATGATCTCATGGTCAAAGGAACAGATACTTGACATGCAGAAAACAATAGCAATAAACTGACACGATCAAATGCTACGTTTACAGTTTGGGTCTTGTCCATCACATCATTCTCCTAATGATGTGATCCCGTTATCAAATGACATCTCATGTCCATGGCTAGGAAACCTTAACCATCTTTGATCAACAAGCTAGTCAACTAGAGGCTTACTAGGGACACAGTGTTGTCTATGTACCCACACATGTATTTGAGTTTCCAATCAATACAATTATAGCATGGATAATAAACGATTATCATGAACAAGGAAATATAATAATAACCAATTTATTATTGCCTCTAGGGCATATTTCCAACAGTCTCCCACTTGCACTAGAGTCAATAATCTAGTTCACATCACTATGTGATTTACATTGTAATGAATCGAACACCCATGCAGTTCTGGTGTTGTTCATGTTTAGCCCTTGGAAGAGGTTTAGTCATCGGATCTGCAACATTTAGATCCGTGTGTACTTTGCAAATATTTATGTCGTCCTCCTTGATGTAATCGCGGATGGAATTGAAACGTCGCTTTATGTGTCTGGTCCTCTTGTGAAATCTTGGTTCCTTGGCTAGAGCAATGGCACCAGTATTATCACAAAACAGAGTCATTGGGTTAAGCGCACTAGGCACTACTCCAAGATCTGTCATGAACTCCTTCATCCAGACACCTTCCTTCGCCGCCTCCGAGGCAGCGATGTACTCCGCTTCGCATGTAGAATCAGCTACCACGCTTTGTTTGGAACTGCACCAGCTAACCGCACCCCCATTAAGAATAAATACGTATCCGGTTTGCGACTTAGAGTCATCCGGATCAGTGTCAAAGCTTGCATCGATGTAACCCTTTACGACGAGCTCTTGATCACCTCCATAAACGAGAAACATGTCCTTAGTCCTTTTCAGGTACTTCAGGATATTCTTGACCGCCGTCCAGTGTTCCATTCCTGGATCACTTTGAAACCTTCCGACCATACTTATGGCAAGGCTGACATCGGGTCTTGTGCACAGCATTGCATACATGATAGAGCCTATGGCCGAAGCATAGGGGATGACACTCATCTTTTCTCTATCCTCTGCAGTCACTGGGCATTGAGTCTTACTCAACTTCACACCTTGCAAAACAGGCAAGAACCCCTTCTTGGACTGATCCATTTTGAACTTCTTCAAAATCTTATCAAGGTATGTGCTTTGTGAAAGTCCTATTAAGCGTCTTGATCTATCTCTATAGATCTTGATGCCTAATATGAAAGCAGCTTCTCCTAGGTCCTTCATTGAAAAACTCTTGTTCAAATATTCCTTTACGCTTTCCAGCATTTCTATATTGTTTCCAATCAGCAATATGTCATCCACATATAATATTAGAAACGCTATAGAGCTCCCACTCACTTTCTTGTAAATACAAGCTTCTCCGTAAACTTGTATAAACTCGAACGCTTTGATCACCTCATCAAAACGAAGATTCCAACTCCGAGATGCTTGCACCAGTCCATAAATGGATCGCTGGAGTTTGCAAACTTTGTCAGCATTCTCTGGATCGACAAAACCTTCTGGTTGCATCATATACAACTCTTCCTTAAGGAAACCGTTAAGGAACGCTGTTTTGACATCCATCTGCCAAATTTCATAATCGAAAAAGGCAGCTATTGCTAACATGATTCTGACGGACTTAAGCATCGCTACGGGTGAGAAGGTCTCATCGTAGTCAACTCCTTGAACTTGTGAAAAACCCTTTGCCACAAGTCGAGCTTTATAGACGGTGACATTACCGTC
The DNA here is from genome assembly GCA_039707655.1 of Elymus sibiricus. Classification (NCBI taxonomy): domain Eukaryota; kingdom Viridiplantae; phylum Streptophyta; class Magnoliopsida; order Poales; family Poaceae; genus Elymus; species Elymus sibiricus. The sequence continues at coordinate 447,214,980 of CM077675.1, read as the reverse complement.
CGCGTCCGTCTTCCTCTTAAAGATCCATTTGTTCTGAATGGCCTTACGCCCTTCAGGTAATACTTCCAAAGTCCATACTTTGTTTTCATACATGGATCCCATCTCGGATTTCATGGCCTCTAACCACTTCTCGGAATCCGGGCCCATCATCGCTTCTCCATAGCTCGTAGGTTCATCGTTGTTTAACAACATGACCTCTAAGACAGGGTTGCCGTACCACTCAGGAGCAGTACGCGTCCTTGTCGACCTACGAGGTTCGATAGCAACTTGATCCAAAGCTTCATGATCATCATCATTAACTTCCTCTTCAGCTAATGTAGGCTCCACAGAAACAATTTTCTGCGCTGCGCTACTCTCAGGTTGAAGTAAAGGTTCAACAACCTCATCAAGTTCTATCTTCCTCCCACTCAATTCTTTCGAGAGAAACTCTTTCTCAAGAAATGTTCCGTTTTTAGCGACAAACACTTTGCCTTCGGATCTGAGGTAGAAGGTATACCCAACTGTCTCTTTTGGGTATCCTATGAAGACGCATTTCTCCGCTTTGGGTTCCAGCTTTTCAGGCTGAAGCTTTTTGACATATGCATCACATCCCCAAACTTTAAGAAACGACAGCTTTGGCTTCTTGCCAAACCAAAGTTCATATGGCGTCGTCTCAACGGATTTCGATGGTGCCCTATTTAAAGTGAATGCAGCTGTCTCTAATGCATAACCCCAAAACGATAGTGGCAAATCGGCAAGAGACATCATAGATCGCACCATATCCAATAAGGTTCGATTACGACGTTCGGACACACCATTACGCTGTGGTGTTCCAGGCGGTGTTAATTGTGAAACAATTCCACACTGTCTTAAGTGACTGCCAAACTCATAACTCAGATATTCTCCTCCTCGATCAGATCGTAGGAATTTAATCTTCTTGTTATGATGATTCTCAACTTCACTCTGAAATTGTTTGAACTTTTCAAATGTTTCAGACTTGTGTTTCATTAAGTAAATATACCCATATCTACTTAAGTCATCAGTGAAGGTGAGAAAGTAACGATAACCACCGCGCGCCTCAATGCTCATCGGACCGCACACATCAGTATGTATGATTTCCAATAAGTCACTTGCCCGTTCCATTGTTCCAGAGAACGGAGTTTTAGTCATCTTGCCCATGAGGCATGGCTCACATGTGTCAAGTGATTCAAAATCAAGTGACTCCAAAAGTCCATCAGCATGGAGCTTCCTCATGCGTTTTACGCCAATATGACCTAAACGGCAGTGCCACAAGAAAGTGGTATTATCATTATCAATTCTACATCTTTTGGCATCAATGTTATGAACATGTGTATCATTACTATCGAGATTCAATAAGAATAAACCCCTCACATCGGGTGCATGACCATAAAAGATATTACTCATATAAATAGAACAACCATTATTCTCTGATTTAAATGAGTAACCGTCTCGCAATAAACAAGATCCAGATATAATGTTCATGCTTAACGCAGGCACCAAATAACACTTATTTAGGTTCATCACTAATCCCGACGGTAATCGAAGAGCGAGCGTGCCGACGGCGATCACATCAACCTTGGAACCATTTCCCACGCGCATCGTCACTTCGTCCTTTGCCAGCCTCCGTCTATTCCGCAGTTCCTGTTTTGAGTTGCAAATATGAGCAACCGCACCGGTATCAAATACCCAGGCACTACAACGAGAGTTGGTAAGGTACACATCAATAACATGTATATCATATATACCTTGTTTGTTGTTGGCCGCCTTCTTGTCAGCCAAATACTTGGGGCAATTCCGCTTCCAGTGTCCAGTTCCCTTGCAATGAAAACACACAGTTTCTGGTTTGGGTCCAGCCTTGGGTTTCTTCACGAGAGGAGCAACTGCTTTGCCACTCTGCTTGGAGTTACCCTTCTTAACCTTGCCATTTTTCTTGAAACTAGTGGTTTTATTGACCATCAACACTTGATGCTCCTTCTGAATTTCAGACTCAGCGGCTTTCAGCATCGCAAACAGCTCGGCGACTGACTTGTTCATCCCGTGCATGTTATAGTTCAACACGAAGCTCTTGTAGCTAGGTGGCAATGATTGAAGAACTCTGTCAGTGATAGCCTCTGGCGGAAGGGGCATCCCTAACTCAGCCAGACGGGTGGAGTACCCAGACATTCTGAGCACGTGATCACTGATAGACCCGTTCTCCTCCATCTTGCAAGCATAGAACTTATCGGAGATCTCATATCTCTCGATCCGGGCATTCTTCTGAAAGATAAACTTCAACTCCTGGAACATCTCATATGCTCCATGACGTTCAAAACGTCTTTGAAGTCCCGGTTCTAAGCCATACAACATTGCACATTGAACTATTGAGTAATCATCAGAACGAGCCTGCCAGGCGTTCACAACGTCTAGAGACTCAACTGGAGCAGGTGGATCACCAAGCGGTGCATCAAGGACATAAGCCTTCTGGGAAGCCGTAAGGATAATCCTTAGATTACGGGCCCAGTCCACAAAGTTACTTCCATCATCTTTCAACTTAGCTTTCTCTAGGAATGCATTAAAATTCAGGGGTGCTACTGCGCGAGCCATGATCTACAACATAAATATAGCAAAGACAACTTAGACTATTGTTCTTAGATAATGAGTTTAGTTAATCATATTACTTTAAAAACTCCCACTCAAATTGACATCCCTCCGGTCATTCGAGTGTAACATGATCCAAATCCACCAACTCAAGTCCGATCATCACGTGAGTTGAGGTGGTTTCAATGGTGAACATCTTCATGTTGATCATATCTACTATATGACTCATGTTCGACCTTTCGGTCTCTTGTGTTCCGAGGCCATGTCTGTACATGCTAGGCTCGTCAAGTTTAACCCGAGTGTTCCGCACGTGCAACATGGCTTACACCCGTTGTATGCGAACGTAGAGTCTATCACACCCGATCATCACGGCGTGTCTCGAAACGACGAACTTTCGCAACGGTGCACACTTGGGGAGAACACAATTTATCTTGAAATTTAAGTGAGGGATCACCTTATAATGCTACCGTCGTCCTAAGCAAAATAAGATGCATAAAAGGATTAACATCACATGCAAATCATAAGTGACATGATATGGCCATGAACTTGTGCTTTTGATCTCCATCTCCAAAGCACTGGCATGATCTCCATCGTCACCGGCATGACACCATGATCTCCATCATCTTGATCTCCATCAACGTGTCGCCATAAGGTTGTCGCGCCGACTGTTGCTTCCACGACTATTGCTAACGTTTAGCGATAAAGTAAAGCATTACATAGCGCTTAATGATTGACACGCAGGTCATACAATAATTAAAGACAACTCTATGGCTCCTGCCAGTTGCCGTACTCATCGACATGCAAGTCGTGATATTCTATACAACACATGATCATCTCATACATCACATATATCTCATCATGTAATTGGCCATATCACATCACAACATACCCTGCAAAAACAAGTTAGACGTCCTCTAATTGTTGTTGCAAATTTTACGTGGCTGCTACGGGTTTGCAAGAACCGTTCTTACCTACGCAAAACCACAACGTGGTGTAGTGATTGCTTTTTGATCTTCTAAAAGAACCCTCTTCATTGAACCGATTCAACTAAAGTGAGAGAGACAGACACCCGCCAGTCACCTTTATGCAACAAGTGCACGCAGCGGTAAAACCAGTCTCGCGTAAGCGTACGCGTAATGTCGGTCCGGGCCGCTTCATCTCACAATACCGCTGAATCAAGTATCAACTAGTAACGGCAAGCAATATGTATACACCCACGCCCACAACTCGTTTGTGTTCTACTCGAGATCTCATCTACGCATAGACCTAGCTCTGATACCACTGTTGGGGAACGTTGCATGGGAAACAAAAATTTTCCTACGCACACATAAGATCTATCCATGGTGATGAGCATCTACGAGAGGGAGAGTGAATCTACATACCCTTGTAGATCGCTAAGCGGAAGCGTTAATAAACGCGGTTGATGTAGTCGAACGTCTTCGCGATCCAAATCGCCGAGCGTCCCGCGATCCAATCACGATCCTTCCGATCTAGTGCCGAACGGACGGCACCTCCGCGTTCAACACACGTACGGCTTGATGACGCCTTCACCTCCTCGATCCAGCGAGCGATGGTGAAGTAGTGGTTGAGTTCCAGCAGCACGACGGCGTGGTGATGGTGGTGAGGAACAATCTCTGCAGGGCTTCGCCAAGCGCTACGGAGATTATGACGGAGGAACTAGAGGGCTAGGGTTGCCGGCACACGGCTTGGGAAATCCTGATGTATCCCGTGTGCTAGCCCTGCCCCTCTATTTATATGTTGAGCCTTGGGGTCTAAACTTGGAGTAAAAGCCTCCTCCGGGTCGGTTTTGCCCGCACAAGGTCGGTTTGGCCCGCAGGGAAAGAGTCCAACTCGGATCCCTGCCGAACCGTGCACAGCCGCGCACAAGCGGTAGTACCGCTTCACACAAGCGGTAGTACCGCTTGGGCGGTAGTACCGCTTCACACAAGCGGTAGTACCGCTCGGGCGGTAGTACCGCTTCTACAAGCGGTAGTACCGCTTACGCGGCAGCAAAACTACTTTTGCACTTTCCAATACCTTGTGGGCTTTATCCCTTTGGCTCATATAAAGTGTTGCTGCACCCGAACACTTCGGTAAACATCCGGAACCTCTTCCGGTGAACTTCGGAACCCTTCCAGAGATCAAAACACTATTATCACATATATCAATCTTTACCTCCGGACTATTCCAGAGATCCTCGTCATGTCCGGGATCTTATCCGGGACTCCGAACAACTTTCGGTCACCAACATAATAACTCAATTATACTAATCGTCACCAAACGTTAAGTGTGTAGACCCTGCGGGTTCGAGAACTATGTAGACATGACCGAGACACCTCTACGGCCAATAACCAATAGCGGGACCTGGATGCCCATATTGGCTCCTACATATTCTACGAAGATCTTTATCGGTCGAACCTCTATGTCAAGGATTCAGTTAATCCCGTATGCTGTTCCCTTTGTTCTTCGGTATGTTACTTGCCCGAGATTCGATCGTCGGTATCACTATACCTAGTTCAATCTCGTTACCGGCAAGTCTCTTTACTCGTTCCGTAATACAAGATCTCGTGGCTAACACTTTTAGTCACATTGCTTGCAAGGCTCATTGTGATGTTGTATTACCGAGTGGGCCCTGAGATACCTCTCCGTCATACGGAGTAACAAATCCCAGTCTTGATCCATGCCAACCCAACAGACATCCTCGGAGATACCTGTAGAGCACCTTTATAGTCGCCCAGTTACGTTGCGACGTTTGATACACACAAGGTACTCCTCCGGTGTCAGTGAGTTGCATGATCTCATGGTCAAAGGAACAGATACTTGACATGCAGAAAACAATAGCAATAAACTGACACGATCAAATGCTACGTTTACAGTTTGGGTCTTGTCCATCACATCATTCTCCTAATGATGTGATCCCGTTATCAAATGACATCTCATGTCCATGGCTAGGAAACCTTAACCATCTTTGATCAACAAGCTAGTCAACTAGAGGCTTACTAGGGACACAGTGTTGTCTATGTACCCACACATGTATTTGAGTTTCCAATCAATACAATTATAGCATGGATAATAAACGATTATCATGAACAAGGAAATATAATAATAACCAATTTATTATTGCCTCTAGGGCATATTTCCAACAAATTTCCATTAGACCATTTCATTTCTTCGTCTAGTTTGCGGCTAATGCAACAATCCTTTCGTATCAAACTTGTAGGCTAATTCAGAGTCTATGGACGCCGAATTGAGACAAGTCGCTAATGGTTTTGACTATAAGGTCCGTTCATTTGACAAATACGACATCAACGGGTATCGCTTTCGTACTTTTGGCAAAGAGCTATCTATGGCCGACCGAAAGTCTACAAATTGTTGTGTCTCCGCTGTCGGCGAAGGAGGTGTCGAGTATTATGGACGAGTTGAAGCAATTTATGAACTTATATTCTTTGGTGAAAACAAACCAAATGTCGTAGTCTTCAAATGTTATTGGTTCCAGCTGAAGGAGACTAGAAGGACTCATGAACATATAGGGCTAGTCGAAATCAAACAAAGCACCCATTTAGATGTTCCCGATGTCTATATTACGGCTCAACAGGCGACCCAAGTTTTCTATCTACCGTGGGCCTGCCAAACTGATCCAAATCTGAATGGTTGGGATGTCGTTTATGATGTGCCGCCACATTTTAGACCACCTCCCCTCAATGAAGATGATTATGAACCTCACATTAACCCAGACACATATGAAGGAGAATTCTTCCAAGAAACACGTCTTTCCAAAAAACGTTTCAAGAACCGCTCTACTTCACCCCAGAACATTGAGGTAGACAGCGATAGTGAATCCGACTTCACCCCTGAGCCGGAACAAGAACAGACGGAAGAACAAGACGTTACTGCTGCGGATGACCTCTCAATGCTTGACCGATTACATAAAGGAGGCCTTCCACATGTTGCTCCCGATAGTGATGATGATGCATTTATTAATGATAGTGATGATGATGATGCATTTATTGATCCCGGAGCATATATAGACGATGAAGATTATTATTAGTTCATGTCAGGTATACATGATGATGATACACTCAAATTATATATATACATATTATTATTCATGTCGGTATTCAATTTTTTTATGTTGTACTAATTTCGTTTACTCTTTGTCATGGCAGGTGTTGAAATATGGTGGGCGCAGGTCGAGAGCGATCCGAGGATCCTTCGTCGGCGCGTGGTGTGAGGGGTACTTCCATTCCACCCCAAACTCTCTGGAGAGCGTTGTACGACAATATTGGGTCACCCGAGGGCACTTCTTTGTCGGTGAAGTTGCCCACCGGGAGAGGAGGTTGGGGGAAGAAGAGAGCTTCTAAAGCTACATGTGGTGGCCGCGGGAGAGGTAGGAAGGCTGCTACGCCTTCCTCGCCGCCACCCCCAGCTGATTCACCCGAGCACATGACTGCTACGGTGGACTCGTCTGAGGTGGAGGCTACAAGGACTCCTGTCCACGAGCCTCGGGTCGACGATCGTTCTGTCCCAGACGCTTCGACCCGCGAGACTCCTGTGCCAAACGCTTCGTCTCGCGAGACTCCTGTGCCAGACGCTTCGTCCTACGAGACTCCACAGGCTTCCACCGGATGGGATACCTGGCCGGATCTGCATCAGCCGGAGCCGAGTGGCCATGCTGATGGTGGCGGGGATCGGCTTTCTGATAGCGGGGATGAGGTGGTTGAGGGCACCGTCTACCAGCGTGGGTGTACACGGCTCCCGCCCGTGTCGACGACCCGCGAGCAGAGGTGGCTGTTTAAGCCTGAGTCGCTGAAGTAAGTGCATTTACTCTTTTTAAACCTTTTGCCTTCATGTTTCTTCACATATCTAATGCGTTGGCTTTGTCATACTGCAGGGGTTGGATTCACGCCAAGGATGTCCGCAGGCCCAAGTCCATCCTTGGTGTGATTTTACGGCATAACTTCCCGGGGTTTATCACGTTGCCCGGCGAGGGTTAGCAAGAAGAGGTAGGATTGAAATGGGAGCACTACTTGGTTGCCCCTGCCCCGCCGGAGGAGATGATCGACGATGTGTTGTGCCACACGAGGGCCGACATGGTCATCAGGAAGTTCTGGGTAATTTCTCCTTTACACAATTAAAAATCAATAATAGCTAGTTATTGTACTAATCAGTGTTGTCTCTTTTGATTGCAGACCTTCTACAGGTGTGAGGAGGGATACGAGGAAGCCGCAACAAAGCTTCTCGATTACGAGTGCAGGCGCCTACTACAGAACTTACGGCACGAGGCTCGGGTACAGGCTGTTCGAGACTACTACGCCTCACAGCGTATTAAGAAGGCCAAGTCGTTGTCCCGCCGAAAGTTTCTGGACAAGGAGCAGTACATGAAGGTAATTACCTATTCTTAAGGCCTTGTACTTAGTTTCCTTTGCTTTGATTCGTAGGCGTAGCTCTCAAATTTCTCTTTGTTAACTTAGGTGCCCCCGAGATGGTGTGCGGATAAGATGGGTTGTTGGGAGGCGTTGGTGAATGAATGGTGCTCTGACCAATGGCGAGTCGTCCACGACGATGCCAAGGCACGGCGTGCCCAAATGGAAGGTGTGCCACACCATCAAGGCAGCGCCAACATTTATCAGTTCGGGCGGAACTGGGTATGTGGTTTGCTTCATGATTCCTGCAATTCATTCTTGTAGTGCTAGGTTTACCCATTATTAATACTTTGTTCTTCTCTTGTAGGCTCATCACAATAAGACGGAGGTGCCAGCGGTGTACGACCTCTATGCCATGGCCCATACTGCCTCATACAAGAAGGTCAAGGCATTCTCTGAGTCTGACCTCGATAATCCCGACAACTTCACCAATATCTCCTCCCACCACAAGCTCGTGAGGTACAGAGATGTGGGGAAGGCGGTGAATGGGGAGGACTTCAACCCGAGCCAGCATCCACTTGATCCAAACCCGGTGATGATAGCTGGCCACGGGAGGCCCCGTGGCTCGATAGCCATTGGAGATGGACATATACGGTCTTCGAGCACTCTCCGGCAGATCAAGGCGCGCCAAACGAGCTCCTGTCCTGAGATGCCACCTCGTCCACGGCCAGTCCAGCTCGCCATCGAGGTTAGTCATACGGACTCAGATAGGTTTCCTCCATTACATTGTGTGTGCGAACAAAGATGATTACAATGCTAACGAGGAGTTGTGTTGCAGGCTGCTCTGCAGAAAGAGAGAGAGACAACCCAGGCGCTTCTGGCGGAACAGGCCCGGCAGGCGGCGGAGGAGAAGAGGGATCTGGAGGAGAGGACGGCTAGGTTGTTGGAGGAGGAGAGGGCACGGAACGATGAGTCTAACCGGGCCATGTACGAGCTCATCGTGGTAAGTTTCTTCTTCATATTAGCCAAATCATGCACTACATGTTCTTTTCATTAATAACCAATATGATTGACTTGGCAAAACCAAATGTGCAGACTTTGTGCGAGAAGAACGGCCAGACCCCTCCGCCGATGCCAGTCATTACCACGGATGGAACGGTGAGTTTCATTTCAATGTTCATTAGTTACTAGTCTTAACATTTCAGCGTCATCATGCTAACGCAAATGATCTTTGGTACAGCATAACTCCCGAGCCGCATCGCACGACCCGAGCAACCCCAGTGCTTCACCTCCGTGATGACGAGGACGGTAAGCCCTAACATGCCACTTACTTGGCTCATTTTCTCAAACAAATACAAACATAGCACTTAGACAAACTTAGCACAATGACAAACTTAGCACTTAGACAAATGTCATATTTTATCTAAGTTAGCTTTGTTTCCTATAAAATGACATAGTAAGCTTACTTACCTCCAAAATGACATATTGTACCTAAGTTAGCTCTAAAATGACCTATACTTAGCATTGTTTCCTCCACACTGACATAATAAGCTTAGTTAACTCAAAAATGACATAATAGACTTGGTAACCTCATAGATGCCATAGACTTAGCTTATTTTCTTGCAAAATGACACAATAAGCTTAGTTAGGTAAAAAATGTGATAATTACCTAGGTTAGCTCTAAAATGACACAAATAAGCAATAAGAAGAAGAAAAACAAGAGGAGACGGAGAAAGAATCTTTCCACACTTTGGCTTGCCACACTTTGGCTTTAGGTGCTCAAATAGTTAGCAGCCACAATTTGGCTTGCCGCAATTTTACCACACTTTGGCTTGCCACAATTTTACCACACTTGACTTACTTGAGGTGCTCAAATAGTTAGCCACACTTTGGCTTGCCTAAGGGAATCTTGCCACACTTTTTCTATCTATGACATGTGGGTCTTACTGCTAATAAAAAAAATCTTGCCTTAGTTGTCGCAAGAACCAAACACACACCTAACATGGTCAAACTTGCCTAAGTTGAGTTGTGGCAAAGTGTGGCTAGTTGTGTCTTGAAACCAAACAGCCCCTTCATCTTTTTCTAATTCTAGATCTTCTTCTACTTCTTAATTCTAGTATTATTTTTCTAACTTTGTTATTTCCAATTTTGCAGATTTGAGACGAGTTCACGGCAGCTTGCTTTGATGTAGTGCTAGGTTTACTTTCTGTTTTCATGTATTGAGTCATTTGTATCGATGAGACTATATGTATGTATGGATGAACCTATTGTAATATGGCGAACAATGTGGCATTTGATACTTTTAATTTGGTATAATTGTTGGTTCATCATATATGGCTGTTGCACATTGTTTCTGTGAAATATTTATGTATATATCATATATTGTTTGTTTGAAAATTGTTGAATGTAACAAAAACAAAAAAAGGGGCAATACAGCCTCTTTGCCGTCTGCCCCGGACAGCAAAGTTGCCACGTGGCGGCCACCTGTGAAACCTGGGAAAACCAGGCTGAGGCCATTTTGCCTCTTTGCCGTCCGCGGCAGACGGCAAAGGGGGAGGCGGTAGACGGCAAAGGGGGGCGGGAGGCAGACGGCAAAGGGGGGGCGGGAGGCAGACGACAAAGGGGGGGCGGGTGGCAGACGGCAAAGGGGGGCGGGTGGCAGACGGCAAAGGGGGGCGGGAGGCAGACGGCAAAGGGGGGGCGGGAGGCAGACGGCAAAGGGTGGGGGTCCGTTAGCCACCTAACGGTGGCGCCGTCAGTACTACGCCGTCCAGGTCCTTTGCCGTCTGCAAGCTGACGGCAAAGAATCTTTGCCGTCCGCTGGGACGAAGCAGATGGCAAAGAACCCCTTTGCCGGAGTTCGTTGGGCCTGAAATTGTGCCGTCCGCTAGCGGACGGCAAAGGCCTTTGCCGTCCGCCTTTTGCCCTTTGCCGTCTGCCATGGCAGACGGCAAAGTGCCTGATTCCTGTAGTATTACCAGCTTTGTTCTCTATTCTCGTCTTCGTGTTCCGACATCCCTGTGATCAAATCACATTGTGTATGGCCACACGATGATGGATACCGTAACACCAAGAGGGCCATAAGAATATCTCTCCATCGTCGGAGGAGCAAATACCAATCTTTAGCTATCTAGTTCCTCGTCATACTTTTCCGTGAACCCATAAGCCGCCGTAATAGCCATCCTGTTACAGATGACGTTTACCAAACCCCAAAGTTCACGAATCAAGCATGAAGGAACTCGATACTCTCATGGTGTAAGGAATTACTCAAACGTTAACTTTCCCTGTGTTATTAACCATTTACTTGTGACGAATGTATCTCATAGCATAACATCAAATCAGGTCGACTCAATGATACTTGTGATCTATGTTGGGTTTTCCGTGAAGAGGAATGGGTAATTGCAGCACAATACGGATAAGTATTTCCTTCAGTTAAGAACCAAGGTTTATCGAACCAATAGGAATACCAATCAACAACCGTCTTCAGCGACTACACACAAAAGAGCAGACACTTGCACCCAACGCGGCAAGAGGGTTGTCAATCCCCTTGATCTCGTTATTTGCTAGGAAATGAAGTGTGTAGATGATACTTCCTCCGTTCCCAAATATAATTCTTTTAAGACATTTCACTACGAACTACATACGGATGTATATAGACATACTTTAAAGTGCAGATTCATCCATTTTGCTCCGTATGTAGTCCGTAGTGGAATCTCTTAAAAGACTTATATTTAGGAACAGAGGGAGTAGTAGATAATTGTAAATTGCAAAATAAAATAAAAGCAAATAAATGGCTGCAAGGTATTGAAAGCGTTTGTAAATATATAAGTGAATAGACCCGGGGGCCATAGTTTTCCCTAGCGGCATCTCTCATGTAGGAAGCATACGGTGGGTAAACAAATTACTGTTGGGCAATTGATAGAAAAGCACATAGTTATGTGATATTCACAACAATGATCTTGTATATATAGGCATCATGTCCATAAGCAAATAGGCTGACTCCTGCCTGCACCTATTACTATTACTCCACCCATCGACCGCTATCCAGCATGCATCTAGAGTATTAAGTAAAACAGAGTAATGCTTGGAGAACAATGACATGATGTACACAAATAGAATTCAATTAATATGAACTAACCCCATCGTTTTATCCTTAGTGGCAACAATACAAAGATGTGTCTTGTCCCTTTCTGTCACTGGGATATAGAGCACCACCAGATTGAACCCACTACAACGCACCCCTCTCGTGAAGAAATATCAATCTAGTTGGCCAAACTATTTCAATAGATTGGAGAGATTTACGAAGCTATGATGATCATCCAAATAAGAATCATAATATTGAGAGGTGACTCAAATACTTTTCATGAATAATCTGAACATAAACCCACAATTCATCGGATCCCAACAAACGCACCATACAAACGAATTACATCGGATAGATCAAAGCGAAGATGCGATGATCACTGTATTGACGATCAAAAGAGAGAGATAGCCATCTAGGTACTAACTACGGACCCATAGGTCTGTGGTGAACTACTCACACATCACCATGAGGGCAGCAAGGATGATGAAGAGGCCCTCCGTGATCGATCCCCCCTCCGGCAGCGCACCGGAACGGGGCTCCAGATGGGATCGCGGCGGAACAGAGACTTACGACAGCAGAAAAAGTGTTTCGGGATTCCCTCTAGGGTTTTTGGAATATATGTGAATTTATAGGCCAGAGAACGGGTGTAGGAGACCCACCAGGGAGGGACAAGCCATCAGGGCATGTCGACTCCCCTGGGCGCGCCATGTTGGCTTGTGCGTCCCTCGTGCGGCCTCTGGTCTCCTCCCGAAGCTTCCATGTCTTCTTTTGGTCTAGAAAAAATCATAAAAAAGTTTCGGGGCAATTGGACTTCGTTTGGTACTGTAAACCTGAAAAGCCAAAATCATGCAGAAAACATCAACCAACACTGCACTGGGTCAATAGGTTAGTGCTCAAAAATAATATAAATTGGTAAATAAATACTCAAAAATTATCTAGAATGATAATATAATACCATGGAACAATCAAAAATTATAGATACGTTGGAGACGTATCAGCATCCCCAAACTTAATTCCTGCTCGTCCTCGAGTAGGTAAATAATAAAAACAGAATTTTTGATGTGACATGCTACCCAATATGTAATATTTTGCATGCATGCTCATTGAGAAACGATGACTTAACAAACATCAACATAGTAATATTTATAAGCACACGCAACATAATCACACTAGTAGAAAACAGGGCTTTGGTTGAGGCCAGGATAAGGGCATTAATCCCGGTTCACTTACGAACCGGGACCAAAGGGTGCACCAGTCCCGGTTCGTGAGGCCAGGGCGCCGGCCGGGCCTCGGGTGGTCCCGGTTCGTCTGACACTTTTGATCCCTGTTCCAGACACGAACCGGGACCAATGGGCCTCGCTCCTAGCCCAGCACCTTTAGTCCCGGTTGGTGGCTGGAACCGGGACCAAAGGTCGGTCTTCTGTCCCGGTTCTGGCCACCAACCGGGACTAAAGATAAGCCTATATATACCCCCGCCCATGCCCGCTCACTCTGTTTTTTGGCCGGCCGGCGTGTGCAGGTGTGTGTTGCTCTAGCTCTCACCTCCTATGCACATGAGGTGTTCGATGAAATGCCCGAGCCACACTTAAGCTTTCTCCTCTCCAAGCTCGACCTCCAAGCTCCATTTTCCTCAAGATTTGTCTAGGTTTGGCGGTCCGTCTTGTCCCGTCCCCGTCCTCACCGCCGTCGATCGCCCGCGCCGATCTCGTCGCCGGCACCACCGTGGTGAGCCTCTTGTTCTTATCTTATTTCTAAAAGAAAAAAAATTCTTACTTGTATGATTTAGATAGATACTTGTACAATTTTCTTAGTTTTATTATTGTTTGTTATTATATAGTGCCATGGTTTTGGTATTCGCCCCAGTCGGCCCTCATCCTGTCTATGATTCGGATGTGGTATATTATCTTTATAACTATTTGTTTCATTTAGTGTTTATGACAATTATGCCGACCAACGTGACATAGATATTTTTATCTAGGAGGCATGTGAACCGGAAATTCGAACCGACCCTCTTGTCGAGAGGTTAAATTTAGTTGAAAAAGAAAACAATTACTTGAAGAAAAAATTGAAAAGAATTGAGGAGGAGAAGATGGAATTGGAGTTGCATGTTGCCGATGTCGTCGAAGATCACATGATCAAGATGGATGCAATGCGCTTGAAGATTAGAAAGATTAGAAAATATGCCATTCATACTGAGGCTTGGTATCATTATGCCGTTGGATCAATTGGTACCTTAGTTGCGGTTATGATCTTATTTGTTGTTGCATTTAAATGTTTTACATAGTTTCAATGTATGTTTTAATTAGATGCTCTAGAGAGCTATATGTTGTTCAATGAGAACTATGTATGAACTTTATGTATTTATTTTGGTCACTACTGTACTTTGGTTTTAATGTGATGATGAACTTCTATTAATTTGGTCACTTCTCTATTCATGATGTTCTGTAATGGTTTTTGATACACTTAATTATATAATGCACGCAGATGAACCGGCAATGGATGTACGGTGACCGACGCACCTCCGAGTACATTAAGGGCCTACATAATTTTCTCGAGGTGGCTGAGGCAACCAAGCAGAATGGTTTTATGTATTGTCCATGTACTATCTGTGGGAATACGAAGGATTACTCTAACTCAAAAACCCTTCACGTCCACCTGCTTGAGAAGGGTTTCATGCCACACTATAATGTTTGGACCAAGCACGGAGAAAGAGGGGTTATGATGGAAGACAACGAAGAAGAAGAGGATGATGACAACTATCCGCCCCCTGAATACGGTGATGCTGCAATGGGGGAAGCTGAAGATCAAGAGGAACCAGACGATGTGCCTGATGATGATCTTCGCCGGGTCATTGTTGATGCAAAGAGACAATGTCAAAGTGAAAGGGAGAAGTTGAAGTTCGATCGCATGTTAGAGGATCACAAAAAAGGGTTGTACCCAAATTGCGAAGATGACAACACAAAGCTCGGTACCACACTGGAATTGCTGCAATGGAAGGCAGAGAATGGTGTATCTGACAAGGCATTTGAAAAGGTGCTGAAAATAATGAAGAATAAGCTTCCAAAGGACAACGAATTGCCCGACAGTACATACGAAGCAAAGAAGGTTGTCTGCCCTCTAGGATTGGAGGTGCAGAAGATACATGCATGCCCTAATGACTGCATCCTCTACCGCGGTGCGTACGAGGATTTGAACGCATGCCCGGTATGTTGTGCATTGTGGTATAAGATCAGACGAGATGACCCTGGTGATGTTGAGGGCCAGCGCACCGGGAAGAGGGTTCCTGCCAAGGTGATGTGGTATGCTCCTATAATACCACGGTTGAAACGTTTGTTCAGAAACAAAGAGCATGCCAAGTTGATGCGATGGCACAAGGAAGACCATAAGAAAGACGGGAAGTTGAGAGCACCCGGTGATGGGTCGCAATGGAGAAAGATCGAGAGAAAGTGGGGGGACTTTACAAGTGACCCAAGGAACGTATGGTTTGGTTTAAGTGCAGATGGCGTTAATCCTTTTGGGGAGCAGAGCAGCAAGCATAGCACATGGCCTGTGACTCTATGTATGTATAACCTTCCTCCTTGGTTGTGCATGAAGTGGAAGTTCATGTGAACACATCAGGACTTTCGGCAGTTGGTTGCAAACACATCTCATGGGTAACACCACTGTTGCAGATGAGCTGTACTTGTTGGCCAGGGGACCATCTTCAACTGTATTGACTTACAAAGGGTACGAGATAAATGGGAATACATTTTACACGATCGCCCAAGATCAAAAGAGCACCAACCAAAACAGTGGTGTCCTCTTTGATGCAGCAACCAACAGGGGAAATGACACATATTATGGTTACATAGTGGACATATGGGAACTTGACTATGGACATGATTTTAAGGTCCCTTTGTTTCGGTGCAAATGGGTCAATCTGTCAGGAGGCAGGGTACAGGTAGACCCGCAGTACTGAATGACAACAGTGGATTTGAACAATCTTGGGTACACAGACGAACCACTCGTCCTAGCCAATGATGTGGCGCAGGTTTTCTATGTGAAGGACATGTCTACCAAACTGAGAAAAAGAAAAGATAAGGAAGCGAATACATCATACGATGAGCCAAAGCGCCACATAGTTCTTTCAGGGAAAAGAGACATCGTGGGAGTGGAGGGCAAGATAGACATGTCTGAAATTATGAAAAGTTTCATGAAATTCCTCCCTTCAAAGTGAAGGCTGACCCAAGCACCCTGTTAAACGATGAAGATTATCCATGGTTACGGCGCAATAAGCAAGGGACACACGCGAAGAAAAAGTGAAGACTTTCTCTCCACAACTATTCTGATGATGGCTTTGATCTAGAATATCACTGCAGTTACATGTCAAGAAATGAAATGCCTTTCTGTAACAGATGAGTTTTCGTCTGAAATCCTGATACTTCGAAAGAGATTGTTCATTTTGTACACGAAGTGCATCTAGTTTTTGCCGTAACCCTCTCAACTTTTTAGCACATGCTATGTGGGTGAAATGATGATACCATGCCAACTTTCAACCATTTCAGAGTTCATTTGCAGTGCTTTTCAATTCAGGGTCATCTTAGCTCAAAATAAATCATGAAATGCATGAAAAATAGCAAATGAAGTCAGAAAAGGTTTGAAAAGTGATGATGTGGCTTTGAATGGTGCATATTGAATGCAGAAAAAGTCTTGAGTTCAAATATGTTTAAAAAATTGAAATCCTTTTCTAACAGATGAGTTTTCGTCCAAAACCCTGACACTTCGAAAGAGATTGATCAATACACGAAGTGCCTCCAGTTTTTGCCGTAACCCTCTCAACTTTTTAGCACATGCTATGTGGGTGAAATGATGATACCATGTCAACTTTCAACCATTTCAGAGTTCATTTGCAGTGCTTTTCAATTCAGGGTCATCTTAGCTCAAAATAAATCATGAAATGCATGAAAAATAGCAAATGAAGTCAGAAAAGGGTAGAAAAGTGATGATGTGGCTTTGAATGGTGCATATTGAATGCAGAAAAAGTCTTGAGTTAAAATATGTTTAAAAAATTGAAAACCCTTTGTAATAGACGTGTTTTCGTCCGATCAAAGTTATTTAACTTAATATTATATAAAATTTATGCAACTAAAATTATCAAAGTTATTTTTGTTAAAAACTTTGAAAGCAAAAAGAATATTCATAAAGTATTTTTTGTTAAGAACTTTTAATATGCAAAAAAAACATAAAAAATAGCAAAAGTGAACATAGATGCGCTTATAGGGAAAATTCGACCTAAATTCAAAGCGCATACTAGCACTTTGAATTTAGGTCGAATTTCCTGTATAAGGGCATCTATTTTCACTTTGAGAGGAACTCAACAAGGCAGAGAGGGGCGGGCTTATAAACCGGTGCGAGCGCCTCTCGCTTGGCGAGGTGGGACTAAACTCCCATCATAGCCAGGACCAACCCTTTAGTCCCGGTTGATGGCTCCAACCGGGACCAATGCCACCCTTTCGTCCCGGTTGGTGCCACCAACCGGGACCAATGCCACCCTTTCGTCCCGGTTGGTGCCACCAACCGGGACCAACGGTCTCTGCTTCCCGCCCTTTGGGATGCTGAAATTGACCTTTAGTAGTCCCGGTTGGTGGCACCAACCAGGACGAAAGGGGGGCATTAGTCCCTGTTGGAGCCACCAACCGGGACCAAAGGTGTTCGCATATAAGGCGGGACTCGTCGAATTCTCCCCCATCCTCTCCCATTCGCCCCGACGCCGACGCCCTGCCCCGACGCCGCCAGGCTGCCGGAGCTCGCCACCGCCCCCGAGCCCGTCCTCGTCGTCGCCGCCGTCCCCGAGCCCGTCCTCGTCATCGCCGCCGCCCCCGAGCCCGTCCTCGTCATCGCCGCCGCCCCCGAGCCCGTCCTAACCACCGCCCCCGAGCCCGTCGTCTCCGCCGCCCCCGAGCCTGACCTCGCCGCCGCCCCGAGCCCGTCGCCGCGCACCTCCTCGTCCTCGTCGATGTCGTCGCCACCCCCAACACCGGACGCCGCCCGAGCCACCTCCCCGAGCCCCGTCGTCGCCGCCCGCGCCTCCTCCCCGAGCCTGTCGTCGCTGGTGAGCTCCTGCCCCCTCCTCTGTGGCCACCGCGGCCGCGTGCGCCGGCGCCGCTGGCCTGCCCCGGCCCTCGCCCGTGTTTTAGTTTTTTTAGTTTGTTTTAGTTTTTTATTAGTTGTTTTAGTTTGTTTTATTAGTTGTTTTAGTTTGTTTTATTAATTTGTTGTTTTAGTTGTTTTAGTTGTAAAAAAGTTTTAGTTGTTTTAGTCGGCGAACCCGAGGAGTCCCCGACTATCGCCGGGGAGGAGTCCCCGACGATCGCTTAAGTAGAAAATGTGTCATTGTTGTTAAATATGTTATTATTGTCATAGTTGTCAAATGCAGTCATCTTTATTAAAGTTTATTAAATAGTAGGAATTTAAATAGTTGTAGAATTTGTTCTCGACGTCGACGATGCCCGGCCCGCATCCTCGTCGTCGACTCGGCGCCGGCGACCACCTGCTTGAGAGGCGCCATGTCCCGGACTGGGCTCCGCTGGGCTAGCACTGGGAGGTGCTGCCTTCCGGGGCGCCCAGTTTGGTGAGGAATCAGGGTCCCGTCGTCGACCCGGAGGTTCTTTGGTGGCGGTCGCGTGGACCACTGTCGGTGCAGAGGGAGCCGGCCCCCGCGGAGGTGGTACGTCACCGTGTCAGGGAGGAGGACAAGCACGTCCAACGCTACATGGCTGCGTTGGACGCCAGGTTCTCCAATACCTGGCAGGTTCTTCAGGGATCTCACCCGAGCTATGATCCTGTCATAGTTCCTTCTCTTTGGGTGTCCACCGCCTGCGCCGTGAGACCTCAACTATATCTGTATTAGTGATATTATATAATAATATTCGAGATGTATTAATGATAATATTCGATGATGTATTAGCAATACTATTCGATGATGTATTACTGATATTATATGATCGTATTGTTGCATTCCCTTGTGTTGATTTGCATATCTCAAGTTTGTATATTGCCATGTTGTAATATTTGCAGAAACTATGGATCACAGAGACTTAGAAAAAGAACAGTTGTTGGGGGATATAATCCGAGCCTGAGGTGATCCCTTGTCGTATCTCAACGACACCGATGGTCAGGAAGGAGAGGATGATGGCTCCGGTGCTCCAACAATGGAGGAGGAAGGAGATCATGATGGCTCCGGTGACCGAATGGCGGAGGAAGGAGATCATGATCACGGCTCTGGTGACCGAACGGAGGAGGGAGCCTCAACTGTTGCAAAGTCTGACGAGGTAAGGAGACGAGGCCCGAAGAAAAGGTTGCGCCCGGATGAAAGGTTCACGATCACAGAAGTCGCGAAAGATGGCCAACCGATTGCTCCCAAGCGGACCAAGGACGCATTTGTACATCGGTGTGGAGTTGTTGTTAGGGACTATGTCTCGATCAACACCCGGTAATGGAATAAGAATAATAAGGACCCTGAAGTTTCTTATGTCCATGATAGACTGAAAGATGATCTTTGGACCGAGCTGATGACAAATTTCAGCCTACCGCGAGAGGAGGATCCGAATAACCCAGTTATAGAGCGAAAGGTCAAGGCGTTTGCTCTTAAGAAGATGGCAGAACTATTCAGGAACTGGAAGAAAGAGTTGAACACAGAGTTTGTCGAGAAAGAGGAGACTCCGAAATTCATCGGTCGATATGAGAAGATAAGAGATCAATGGCCCGAATTTGTGGCCTACAAGAAATCGGAGAAGGGTAAGAAATGGTCACTGACAAACAAGAAAAATGCTGCAAAGAAGAAGTATCACCAGCACACGGGGTCAGGTGGCTACTACAAAGCCCGGCAGTTGTGGGACAAAGCTGAGCAAGACATGCTTGCTAAGAATGTCCAACCAGCGACATTGCACTGGCCAGATCGTTCAAGGACTTGGTTCTTCGGGGTTGGGGGAACTTTGGACACAGAAACAGGGGAGTGTGTTTGGACAGATGAGCAAGTTGCAATACCCTTCCGAAAGCTTTAGGCATCAATCAAGGCAGCGCGGGAAGGGACGTTCATTCCCGACAGAGAGAAGGACGAGCTGACAGAGGCCCTCGGGAATCCTGAACACCCTGGACGAACACGAGGCACATCAGGCTCCGTTCCGTGGAAGCATGGGTTTCCCGACAGCGGTGGTTATAGAAGCCGAGAGAGAAAGAGGAAACAGGAAGCAAGCGATATGCAGAAGCTCAGTGCCAGATTAGCAAAACTAGAGGAACTTGAGAGCCAGCGAGCTATCGGCCAACCATCTGAGCGGCACGAAGATCCTTCCTTTGACGCTGCCCCAGAAGCTACCCCACCATCTCAGCAGAGAAGCAGCGTGGCTTCCACGGAGCTCGTTCAGTCTAATTTCATGGCTCCTCGCTACCCCGTGGATAGTATCACGGAGGCTGAACATTGCGAGCTAATGACGAAATACCAGAACTTGACCTTCAAGGCGGCGGTCGGCTCTGTTGTACCTCCTCGAGCTGAGGGAACTTTCCATTGTCGTCCGATTCCACATGGCTATGCTGTTGTGACGGTGCATGAAATAATGGATGGATTTGAGGGGCTGGAGCTTGACAACCCTACAGGTGAAGAGGATATTATTCTTCTGGAAAATGCTTTGAGGAGTACCTGTCTATGGAGAAAGGAGTACATCAAGCTTCCAAACTAGACGCCTCAGCAGACTCAGCCTCCTCCGGCGCGCTAGGGCACTCCGCCTCCTCCTCCTCCTCCGGCGCGTCAGGGCACTCCGCCTCCTCCTTCTCCTCCTCCGGCGCGTCAGGGCACTCCGCCTCCTCCTTCGCCTCCTCCGGCGCGTCAAGGCACTCCGCCTCCTCGTCCTCCTCCTCCGGCGCGTCAGGGCACTCCGCCTCCTCCGGCGCGTCAGCAACGGCGGAAGAGAGTCGATGCCGCCGCTCCGGCGGCTAGCAGTACAATAGGCGGGAAGAAATACAAATTTGGTCCAAGCCTCAAGCCTCTTCCAAAGTTACCATATGAGAGGACTGAAGAGGAACGCGCTGAAATTAGTGCAGCCGAAGTGAAGGCCCATTTTGCACGGAAACATCCACCTCCGAAGGAAACGGTAGATCCAGTGAAAGCGAAGCGCACTCTGCATGCCCTGAAGCGACCACCACCGCCTCGGCTATCCAACTATGACCGCATAATTACAAAGACACATGATGAAGCGCTGCGGTCGGGAGGTACTTCCAGTGCTGCAAGAGACAAAAAACGAAGAAGTGGGAAAACAATTCCCCAGCCCGGCGAACAGGAGAAGCAATCGTGTCCCCTGCTCAAGGTGTCTAGCGATATCGCTAATCATCCAGTGCTACTGCCCGGTACCACTCTTGGTGATTACGTGGGCGATGATGTACAGTTTGAAACAGCTGAGGTAGTAGCAGCAGAGGACGTCTTTAGATATGAGCATGGGAAGCCTCTCGTCAAACCTGATCATCCTCATCTAACAACGATGATGCAAAAATTGCATGAGTGGTACATGGAAACTTGCACGAAGTCTGGGACCGACAGTTTGATGATCAGAATTAAAAAAGAGCACGACTTAATTGGAGTCGACCTGATGCTTGTTGAATTTGTGGAGTTATTTCAGTTATACAATCAAGAGGCCCTCGACAAACAACTCATGACTTGCTACTGTCTGTAAGTATTACTTCTATAATGAAGTCTCTAGCTCAGCTCGTTCATTGCATGTATATATAATTATCCTCACTATATTATGCAGATTGAAGATGGTTGAATGCAAAAAAGAACAAATCTATGACATTGGGTTCATTAGCCCAAATACCGTAAATGAATGGTCGGTACAAAAGGCCGCCAAAGATACTGAGGACAACTTGCTAGAAGCGTTCCTTAGACATCAAAACAAAAGGGAAATACTGTTTCCTTACATCTTCAAGTGAGTGTTACTGTCTTGTGCATATTCGGTTTCGCTTACTCGAGGTTAAGTAATGTAATTGATGAGTTATGCGTGCGCAGGTTCCACTTTATTCTGCTATCCATTAAGCTTGACGGGGCATTAGTAATTGTCTTAGACTCGAGACGTAAAGATCCCAAGAATTATGCGGACCTGACTGCAATGCTCCAGAAGTAAGTTCAATCAATACCGGGACCATATCGGCAACTTTCGTTCATTTCCTGATATCAAGTAATCATTTTCTTTGCCTGCCAGGGTTTGGAAAAAGTTCACCCGAATGGTTCCCGGTCTAAACAACGAGCTGTGATTTACACACCCCAGAGTAAGTAGTACTAGCTAGTTCCGCGCATCTCTCATTGATTCTAGTTTCATCAATACCATTATCATGCTTGCTTATCAGTTTGATTGAACTCTATTCTCGTAAAGTGCTTGTACCAGGCACCCGAGAATCATTTATGTGGATACTACGTATGCGAGTTCATTCGCCACTATACCTCTGAGCGGGGCTTCTCTGAGAAACAATTTGAAGTACGTAAACAATATTCACAATTTTATTTTATATATTACCATCAATTGTGTTGAGTTTCATTCATATATATGTATTGACCCCCTTCTTTAAATTAGATCTGGCAGATGCGGGATGAACTCCTACCACATGATCGCATACGAGCAATTCAAGAGGAATTGGCGGGATTCTTTCTTGACCACGTCATACCTGAACACGGAGAATACCATGTGGAATTGCAATGGTCTTAGGTAGATGATGTTATGGATTGTAAGAGATGTTATATTGTACATATGTAGTAGCGTCGGATAGATATACGAAAACTTGTTGTTCGACCAAGCACGGAGAAAGAGATGTCACTTATCTCTATATATGTTCATGACGATCTTGTGTAATTAATGGTTTCCTTCATTTGCTTACTAGCTAGCGTCGAGTTCTCTCTATATGTATAGTAGCTAGCGTCGACCAAGCACGGAGAAAGAGAGGTCACTTCTCTCTATTAGCTAGCTAACACAATATGAAACCCCTAAATTAACCCTCCAAAACCCCTAAACCCCCCCTTCCAAAAAAAACCTCCAACGCCTGCGAGCTGCTGACGCGTGGCTGCCTTTTGGTCCCGGTTGGTGTTACCAACCGGGACTAAAGGTCCTCCTGCCTGGGCGCCCCGCAGCGGCCACGTGGAGCCCCTTTGGTCCCGGTTCGTAAGCAAACCGGGACTAAAGGTTTTGGGTATTAGTCCCGTTTGTTTTTTCCCGGTTCTAGAACAGGGACTAAAGGCCCTCTGGAACCGGGACTAGTACCCTGTTCTCTACTAGTGTCATCAATCTTTCAAAATATACGTCCTCAAAGAATGTTTACCCCCCATTCATTTTATCATATTAGTAAGGCATGGCACCATGTACACCACATTAATATAAATGTCAAGCACCACGGTGTCCAAGTCGGGAAATTGGATCATACTTTTTCAATGCGCGTCAACTTTTATTCTTCACGCAATACATGAGCGTGAATCATGGACATAGCATAAGGGTGGAATAGAATATGATGGTAGATATCAAACGGGTAAAAAGTGGAGAAGAAAGTCTCGCCTCAACTAGGCGTATCAACGGGCTATGGAGATGGCCATTAATAGATAAAAATACAAGGAGTAGGGATTTCCATGCAAATGATGCACTAGAGCTATAAGTGTATGAAAACTCAACTGAAGCTAAGTGGGGTGTGCATCCAACTTGGTTGCTGAAAGTGCGTTATATTGACTAGAGGGGGGGTGAATAGGCGATTTTTATAAATTCATCACTAAGGAATTACTAGTTGATGAATTTGCTAAGTGACGAACTACGAGCAGCGAAATAAGTACTCATGTACATGCAAAACATAACTGTAGCATAGTCATCATGCTGAAATAAAACATACACAGAGCATGAACATAGTGAACAGGATAAGCAGGCAGAAGACAAAGTGACTGAAGAATTTGAGATGAGGAAATTGAGAAAGTCTTCAGTCAAATTCTTCACACAGAAACGATCGGATTTATCAACAAGTACTTCGAGGAAATTAAAGGGTTGAGGAAATAGAACCAAGAGCTCGATGAAGACCGTGATTTGATGACCCAGTTCCAACTGTTGTGACAGTCCTACGTCTAGTTCGGAGCGGCTTGGTATTTAAACCAAAAGACACATAGTCGTTACCGTATTCTCCTTGAGCTAAGGTCACACAGACCTCGCCCAACACTCGTGGTAAGTCTTTAGGGTAGACTTCCAAACCCTCACAAACTCGGTCACCCGGCGATCCACAATTTCCTCTTGGATGCTCTAGACCATGACGCCTAACCGTTTGGAAGATGCACAGTCTTCAAAGGTAAAAAGCGTTGGTTCCACACAGGAACAATCTCTTCAGTGATGCTCAATCACTTTGGGTTTTGGTGGTTTGGGTTTTGGGTTTTTCCTCACCGATGATTTTCTCTCAAAGTCCTCAGAGGATGGGTTGCTCTCAAATGACACTTGTCAATCTCTCTCTGAACAGCCAACCAACTAGTGGTTTCGGGGGGCAACTATTTATAGCCAGGGTGCAACCCGACATGATATGACATAAATGCCCCTAATGATATGACCGTTATGTGGATAAGATATTTGGTCAGCTGACGCAAGGCACAACAACGGTCGGAGATTTGAACTCTCAAATTCCTCAGGGCTATCATGTTCCTCACGATAGGCAATTCGCACTGGCGAATTCCTAACTCCTCAGTCAGAACAAATTCCTCAGAGAACAGAAGAACTTCATCTCTGTCACTGAAGAAATTGACTAAAATGTAAGAGATTTCCAAAGGCTTCACTCAAAGGTTTTGGTTATGTGTAGGCTTTGAGATGAGCACCACTTGGAAATTCTTCTGTAGTATTACCTCGACCCCCTTTAACAGTACGGTGTTTCCTATGACTCAAAGAAAGGAAATGAAACTACGAAAAAAAAGTCTTCACGCTTCATAGCCCTTGTATCAATATCTTCAAGGTCACACCAAATTCTTCATTTTCAAAGTCTTCAGGGAATATCAAAGTCTTGAGCTGAAGACATTCATTTTAGAGGTCGACATTCTTCGTATATATCAAACTCCTCAGCGACTTATAGAGCCTGTGTACACTCACACACATATTAGTCCCTTAACCTATAAGCCTTCAATACACCAAAATCACTAAGGGGCACTAAATGCACTTACAATCTCCCCCTTTTGGTGATTGATGACAAATAGGTTAATTTTTCAACGGGGATAAATATATGAAGTGTAAGTACTGAGTTTGAGGAATTTGATTGCAAGATATAGAGAAACTCCCCCTGAAGATGTGCATATTTGAGGAATTTGCTTTGGACTGCAAATGCACATGGCAGGATAAAATCTTGGAGATCCCCCCTATATCTTGTAATCCATACACGTATTTAACATATATCATGAGGAAATTGAAATGCATCATGAAAAATGGTGTCTGACGAAATTCAGCATGCGTGCGTTAAGGTGCATGAAGAAATAAGCATGCGGATAGCAGTTCAAAAGAGTCAGACCACCATCGGACTTAAGTTTACAACTCATTAAACAAACACATCAGAAGAAGGAGAGTTGTAACTTAAATAAAAACCCCCCATATATAGAGACCCGCTTGAAGACTAACTCAAATTTCTCCCCCTTTGTCATCAAGTGAGCAAAAGGGGCAAAATTGAGGACTAACGCCCCTGAAGAATTTCATTCGGAGGTTGGTGGAGGAGCGCCAGCGTTGCCGGGGTCATTTGTCATTGCAGGGCCCGCAGCAGTGTCGTCAATATCTTCATTGGAATCCGCCCCGCGCGATGAAGAAAATAAACTGGTAACTAGCTGAGGAACTTGAACTTTCTTGAATTTCTTCTTGGGCTGATACGACCAGTCAAATTTCTGCTGAAATTCCATCTCTGCAAGTTCTTCAGGTGTATAGAGATGCTGAAGAGTGGCCCAAGTGCGGTTGAAGACTTCATGTGATTCTTCCTCACAGCATTGTGCGTGAGTCATATGACGAAGAATTGCACCAAACTGCCGCTTGACCCACTTGTGGTTGCGATCGACCTTTTGATGAAGACTGAGGAGAAGTTCACGATCAGTCATCACTCTTGGAGCTGTTTCACGAGGCTTTTGGGCAGTGGCTCTTGCTGCAGAGTCTTGGGATGCAGTGTCATCATTTGTTGAGAATGAAACAGCTTGACGAAGTTCACCATTCAGAGGACGAGATCCTTCATCAATAACATTTTTGCCCTTCCCATCTATTGAGGAAAATGTGTTCTTGAGGACTTCAATCGGGGGCAGGAAACTGAAATGATTTTGGAAATCAGCTTCATAAGGAATTGATGATCTCGCTCTGATGAATTTCATTATCCAGGGAGCATATGGCTTCAGTTCAAATGGTGATAGAGCAATGTTGGCCAAATTCCTCATGAAGATTTACAGGAATCCCATGAATAATATTGAATAGCAGATTCTTCATCACGCCTACCACATCTTTCTCTTCATTGTTATGACCTTTGATAGGCCTGAGGGTTTTGGTCAAGATGCGATGCACGGTGCGGGGCACATACAGCAAATCTTTCATCAGAAAAGTGGTTCTAGGAGCTTGACTAGGCGCCAGAGGCTTCATCAGTACTTGCATGAGATGATTTGGAAGCTCAGGTTCTTCGTAGAGGCATGGCTACTACTGAAGGAATACTGACTGGAACTGCTCGAAGTAATTCAGTTGCTGGAGCAGTATAGTGGGTGTTCTCAGTCATCCAGTCAAGTACCCATGAGTTGATATCTTGTGCATCACCTGAGATGTGAAGGGTAGCATAGAACTAAAGAACGAGTTCTTCATTCCAGTCACAAATATCAACACAGAATGGCAGCAGTCCAGAATCATGAAGAACACTAAGTACTGGGGTGAAGCATGGAATGGTTTCCATATCAGCACGAGGAATTTGATAGTGTTGGAAAACCTTTTCCTTCTCAAATAGCACAACACTATAGAAGTTTGCTTGAGTTGCAGTCCAGAATCGCTTGTGACGAATCCTCGGAGAGTCATATGGATTTGCACCAGTGAAGAAGTGGTGTTCATCATAGAAATTCTCCTTGATGAATTTGGTCCGCCTCTTGAAGGGCAATGCTGGCTTGGGCTGAAGATTTGGCTTAAAGCGCCTCCAAATGTCCCTCGGCACAATTGCAGTTTCATCAGTCTGAGGAATTTGCACGTGAGGTTCCTCAAGTGCATTTTGGGATGCATCTTCTTCAGCTGATGCAGCTGGAATTACTTCATTGATGGACTGGAGAGGGGTATGATGTTCTTCAGACCCTGTTTGAATTTCTTCAGTTTGAGCAGACGATTGAGGAATTTGTGTAAGAGGGGTGGCCATTGGCGAATTTGGGTGAGCTGCTTCCCAATATTCATCATTGATAACAGGAGTAGTAGATCCAATGTCCACATCCTCTTCCATTTCTTCAACTCCAGCTTCTTTAGCAGTTAACTGAGGCTGGGGCGATGATACCAGAGGGGTCGAAGCATTTGCTTCTACTTCAATTTCTTCATCAATTCGCTCTGAGGAAGCAGCAGCGTGATCTTCTTTAGTTTCATCATTTGGGATTTCATAATATTCACCAAATGGAACAATTTCATAGGCTGGGACAGCTGAGATCGGAGTTGCATCAATAGGTTCAGTTGAAGATCTTGGCAAAGTCTTCAATCTCTTTGCAGCTGAGGAATCTGCAGATGTTGATGTTTTCCACTTCAGAGCAGCTTCCTTTTCCACAGCCTTTGTTTTCTTCACTTCTGATGCAGAAGAAAGAGTCGCTTCATTCACCTTTGAGGAATTTGTGGGGGGGGGCATGAGGTGAAGGGGGGGGGCAGTTTCTTCAGGCACGACTGATGCAGTCGCCCTGGCAGATTCTTCAGGCGCAGCGATTTCTTCAGCTGGCCTAGCAGTTTCTTCAGGCGCAACATTGGGAGTTGCCCTGGGAATGTTTTCAGTAGCATGAATTTCTTCAGCTGCTCTAGTGGTATCTTCAGCAGGCGAGCGGAAGAGCTAGCCTGAGGGTTTTGTGGTTGCGAGCGAGCAACAACCCTGGTGTTGTGGTCTTTGATGACTTTGTCAGCCATGTCAACAAAGTGGACCTTGGCACCTTTCCAATCAGCATAATATTGGTCAAATTCTTCACTGAGGCCTTTGATGTCCCTTTGGACAGAGACAAGTTGGGTTGGCATCAGGTTGAGAACATTCTCCTTCATAAATCGTTCTTTCTTGTACCGAGCCTTCTTGGCCTTTCTGGCCTTCTCATACTTCCACTTTTCTTACTAATGAAAGCAGTGAGGACATGACTCGGGCCAGGAGGAAGCTTCAAATCATCTATGGGAGTATTTGGATCATTGTGCCAGAGATCAATGAAGTCCAGCACAGTCTTTGGATCAAGCATAAGAGGAATTTGAGTGCCCTTTGCCTGAGCAACTCTCTCTTGTTTGTTCCTGACGATTGCAGCAAGTTCATCGTCATCAGCATCATCTTCCTCAGACTCTGAGGGAACCTAAAATATCACTTTCCTTTGATGAGGACTTGGCCTCCTGCCTAGTCCTGCAGTAGCTTTCACTTTCAGCAAAGTGGGACTGCTTGAAGAATGTGCATGGGTTGAAGAAGTTGCAGATGCCCCTGAAGCAATAGAGAAGCCAGCAGTCCTCTGGCACGTTGCAAGGTGCACTGGTGTTGAGGACTTGGCAGCTGCAGCAGAAGATTGTGCAGCTACCGATGGCATTGCAGGAGCCCTTGATGAAGTTGCCTGAGGATTTTGATGTGAAGAACTTGGTCGTGAGGGCATTTGGCTTGAAGACTTTGGCTTTATAGCAGATTTCTTCTTCATGGCTTTCTTCGGGGCAGTGTTACTGGCAGAAGCCCCAACAGATGCAGCAGCAGCAGAGTTCTCATTGAATTTCCTCACTGCCTCTTTGGCAGTCCTAGCCAACTTGGCTTGAAGCTTTTCCCATTCATGAGGAAAGTCTTCACCAGTTTTGAGACTGGTGGGATCAGCTCGTTGGCCTTCAGCCAAAGGTGGTCTTTGGCATGGGGGTTTAAGCGCGAATTTCTTCATGTACTTTGGGGTAACATAACAATATTCTTTCCATTCCCGTACCCATCTTCTCTCAATCCTCTGAATTCGGATTTTGCGCTGCTTTTGAGTTTCTTTGCCATGAGTGGATTCATCTGGTGTGCAATATTTATCATATAAGTCATCAGGTATCTCAAAAGCAGTGTCCACTTCTGGTTTCTTTCCTCCTTTCTGAGGTCTTTTCCTGTTTGCCATTTTCTTCGGCTGAGGATTTTGAACTTTTGAGGATTCTGACGAAGTATGCAATTTTTCTTCAAGGAACGCTGCAAATGAGTTTTTTTGATGAGAACCTAGAGATTCATCAGCTGACATTTGTACCTGTGAATAGAGTATAGGTGCGAAGAATTTGAAGAGGTCATATGCGTTCTCAAATTTTTTTGCAAAAGAATCAAGTTTGAGGAATTTGACCATAGATGTCTTGAAGAATTTCACTAAGTGTTCTTGACTTAGGTTCCAGAGTTGTGCAGATTTGAGGATCCACACAATTGAGGAATCTTGAAGTAAATCTTTACTTAGAGAAATTACTCAATAGAAGGAGTATGTTTGGTGCTAAAGAGATGAATTGCTGAAGAATAAACACCTTTTGAGGATTTTGTAAAAATCATAGGGATCAAAATAGGGCAGTAAAATTAGATTTTAATTACCCTGGTGAAGAACACGACGAACTGGGAGTAAGAATTGAGAAGTTCGTCCGTACAGATCTCCCCCGCCCTAACTCGGTGGCGGAAGATAGCTACAGCGGCGGCGGAGTAAAGATTTACGCGGCCGATGCGAGTACAACGGCGAGGAGGTCGAGGCAGTGAAGCTCTTCCTCTCCGGCGGCGATGAGGTATAGCAGCGGCGCTAGGTCTGCTCGAGCGAGGCGGATGAGTTCGAGCGGAGTAAAAGTTAGAAGGTAAGGGGAGGGGGGTATTTATAGCTGAAGTGAATAACTACCCAGTCTGAAGATTTTGGACAAATTTACCCCTGACCCTTGCTATCCTAGCGGCATGTGTCACCCACGTACTGAGAGGTGGAGATAGTGGGGGATCGTGGGTTATCCAGTCATGGGAATCAGAATCGGTTTGAGCGGCAACCGCCAAAAATTTGAATTTGATTTTTTTTAAAGTTTCGTTCGCAAATTCTTCAGTTGTCAAGGACATAGTGAAGACTTTGAACGGGTTTCAAATAGAACGCATATGAAGAATTTGTGAACGGACTTGGTTGAGTTTAGCATTGAGGGGAAATGGGTCCGATCACATTCACTCAGAAGAAAATCAACTTGAAGAATTAGCAATAAGTGAATGTTGTTGAGGACATTGAAAACTCAATATATATATATATATAGAGTGGCACTATTATAATCCCAGGATTAGAATAACTATTTGGATCACAGCAAGCCCTATAAGGGCCCGACAGCTCCCTCCTGAACTTCCCGAACTGCCAGCCCACCCCGACAGGATCCACCTGGTCCGATCACGATCGAGGCCGCCCCAGCCCCCCTCCCTCGAAGCTCCTCGCCCCAGCCCCCTCCTCGCCGCTCCTCCCCTCGATTCGCCGCCGGCCTCCCCCGCGATTCGCCGCCGACCTCCGCCGGATCCAGCGCCTCCCCTCCGTCTCCAGCTCCCGGCCGAACGGATCCAACGCCTTCCCTCCGTCTCCAGCTCCCGGCTGACCGGATCCAGCGCCTCCCCTCCGTCTCCACCTCCCGGCCGACCGGATCCAGCGCCTCCCCTCCGTCTCCACCTCCCGTCCGACCGCCGGCGCGGGCGAGCGAGCGACGGTGGACGCCGGCGCGAGGGAGCCCGCGTCGCCTGGAGGCGGCGAAGCCGCCGGAATTTCTGCAACGAAGCCGCCATGGACTTTCGGAGGCCTCCTCCTTCCATCCTCACCTCCTCCCGACGGCTTAGCAGAGCTAATGACGGCCAAGGCGCAAGGTACGGTGAATGGCGCGGCCAAGGGAGCATCTCAGCGGCGGAGGGCGCATCGGCGGCGCCTTCAAATCTAGCAACGAACGCGACACCACAGGTACCTGAACTTCCTCCCTCTTAGGTACCAGAACTTCCTCCTTCTTCTCTGCTCCTCCTTCAATCTTGCCTCGCCTGAACTTCTGGCTTCATGCAGATGAACTTCGCGCCCTCTGCAAGACATGGAATGCCATGGGATATCTCTCCCAACTCTCCGACGAATTGCTCTCAAGGTGGCCTATCTACTGCTGGAAAAAGGCTGGCCAAACTTCTGTCCAAGGTATGGTTGAACTTCTTGCTGTCTGCTATTTTCTTTCAGCCATGTGAAGTTCTGGTAGTGTGTGAGCCTCAGTCCAGGCTGCAAAAATTAAAAAGTCTGCCTGCATTCATATGTAAAAAACCATGTGAAGTTCAACAAGTCAGTGGGCTAGAGTTCAGGTTGGTATGTATCTGGTTATGTGAAAAAAAAGGAAAGTAAAACAAACATGTGATCAGTTGAAGTTCAGGTTGGAATGTACTAGGAAGTTCAACCATTCAAATTCATGAAGGTCAAGTTTTTGACTGTATACAGTAGTTCCCTTTTGCAAACTATGCAAAACACATGAAGGTCAGGTTGGTATGCACTAGTAAGTTCAACCATGCAAACACATGAAGGTCAGGTTGGTATGCACTAGTAAGTTCAACCATGCAAACACATGAAGGTCAGGTTGGTATGCACTAGTAAGTTCAACCATGCAAACACATGAAGGTCAGGTTGGTATGCACTAGTAAGTTCAACCATGCAAACACATGAAGGTCAGGTTGGTATGCACTAGTAAGTTCAACCATGCAAAACACATGAAGGTCAGGTTGGTATGCACTAGTAAGTTCAACCATGCAAACACATGAAGGTCAGGTTGGTATGCACTAGTAAGTTCAACCATGCAAACACATGAAGGTCAGGTTGGTATGCACTAGTAAGTTCAACCATGCAAACACATGAAGGTCAGGTTGGTATGCACTAGTAAGTTCAACCATGCAAACACATGAAGGTCAGGTTGGTATGCACTAGTAAGTTCAACAATGCAAACACATGAAGGTCAGGTTGGTATGCACTAGTAAGTTCAACCATGCAAACACATGAAGGTCAGGTTTAACTGTAGACAGTAATTCCCCTTTGCAAACAAGAAGTTCAGTCTGTGGAGAGTGCTCAGATCAGGTACAGAAACAAACAAATAGTGTAGAATTCAGAATGTGAGGTTCATTCTGTGAAGAGTGCTCAGTTCAGGTACACAAGTAGAGGCAAATGCTCAGCTCAGTTCAGAGTGTGATACCTGTCCTAGGAAAAATATGTACATGAACAACACTTTTATGAGAAGTTCAGGCTGTGAATAATGCTCAGTTCAGCAACACTAGTATATGTAGATGTGACTTGTGTGCTAACACATTCTTTTTGTATGCCAGCAGGATGAGAGACGCAGAAAGAAGGTTAGAACTTCCCAGCAGCAAGTACACAACCCTAAGCCTGTACGCGTTGTGCTGCCCCCTCAATGGGTCACACCTCAAACGCACCAACAACATTCCCAATCTGCTCCACACCAGAATTGGGTGACACCGGAAACACATGCAGACTTCCAAGATGCTGGGTCACAGCCCGATCCGCACCATTTTGCGCCTCCACCTAATTGGGTGACGCCGGAAATCCCCCGTGGATTCTTTGTATCCACCAGCAGACTTCCAACCCTGGCTCTGCATGCACCCCAGAGCCACACACCTAAGATAGATAGTGGGGTCACAGATGTGACGGACTCGCCTCCGCATGCGACGACGCGGCACGCCGCGTCATCGCCTGCTCCGGCTCGTTCCTGGCTCAGCCTCGCAGGGCCCCCCTCCCCCGGCTCGGCCTCGCGCTACCGCGTTGGTTGATAGGCGCAATGCCGATTTTAATGTCTACAAATATTTAAATCCAAAAATAACAAACAAAATTAAAATAAGAAGTTCAAATAGTGAAGATATAGAAGTTCGGGGTTTTGTAAAACCTCAAATTAACATGTTAAAAACAATTAGCATACAGAAGTTCGGGATAGTTATTCTGTGAAGTCCAATAACTATTAGAAGTGCGAAAACATAATAGAAAAAATAAAAACTACACGCATATCCATCGGCCAATTCCATGGTTGCTCACGGGACTGAGTCAAAAAATCAAAACCAATGCAAGAATAAAAAATGACAGAAAAAAAGAAAGAAATACAGAGGACTTGATGCATTACCTTGGAAAGAAGGAAAAGCAGAAGTTCAGGTAGGAACAACGTAGAAGTCCAGCTTGTACAACGACCATTAGATAATCTAATAAATTTGAACGAACGAATTCGTCCGAAGCATAAAATCCCCGGCGCCAGTTTTAAACACGTCCGCACCTCCATGGAAATGATCTGGCAACTCCCTTTCTACAACAAAAATGAACAGAGGGCAAATCTCAAAAACGCAAAAACACCCCGTGCAACAGCCGCGGGAGTGCCAACATTGAATCACCGGAATTCAAACCGTATTGACCCTCCCGATTAAAATTGACGACGTAGGAAGCCTTTAATTTCACTAAAGTAAGCAAATCCGCCGACAATCTTCACAGGAAAATGAGAAATCGACATAAGCGGACGATGCATCTCTTGCGGACGAAGAACACACCCAAAATCAAATCCGTTAAAAATAACAACAAATTGTCCACAAAACTCATACCAAAACCCAATTCCCATCGTGTTAGAGGTTCGAGAACATCCAGAGCATGCATTCAACTTGTAACAGACACACGTTCATCATGACCCGAGAGCAAATCCGCCAACGAGCGAGATTCCTATTTTAAACAGGCATTTAGTTGCTAAAAATTGTTTCCTGGTTACACTTACATCACTAAGAACACGACTGGCCAGAAGAATTCACTCGGGGAGACACGGTTGCGAAGATAGCCCGAAGGTCGGGTTCCTCCAAAGGGAAGGTCAGGTTGTGTAACTCAGGAAGTTCAGGTTGTGATCAGAATATTATTCTCATCCCGTGATCAGAATAGTGTTTATATATTATTCTGATCACGGGATCAGAATATTATTCTGATCACGGGTTGAACTTCCTGAGTTACACAACCTGAACTTCCCTTTGTAGGAACCCGACCTTCGGGCTATCTTCGCAACCGTGTCTCCCCGCGCGAATTATTCTGGTCAGTCGTGTTCTATGTGATGTAAGTGTAATCTGGAAATGGTTTTTAGCAACTAAATGCCCGTTTTAAATAGGAATCTTGCTCGTTGGCGGATTTGCTCTCGGGACGTGATGAACTTGCGTCTGTTGCAATTTTACTGCCTGAGTTGTTCGACCTGAACTTCCCTTGGTGAGAGGTTGAACTTCCCGTAACATTGTCCAAATGAGGCTTGCAATATACCGTTGGAAAGCTGTGGACACGACGGTCACGGCCTAAGTTGAATTTTTGTCAAAATCTAAATGCTTTAAGAGCAGTTTTGAAAACCGTTTTTCTTCATACAAAAAAACGTGAATCGTATTTTCGAGTCTATTTCTAAACCGTTTATCGGAATGAGGCAAATGAGATGGCATTGGATAGTTGCTGCCAATCCGCTTCTTTTTCGTATAGAAAGTTTTTTCCAATTTTAAACTATTTAAACGTAATTTTGAAAATGGTCGAAGTCCTACCGAGTTCGTATTTTCACGTTATTTTCTCAACGGTTTTACGGAATGCAGCAAATGATATGGCGTTGGAAAGCTTGAAGAAATGCAAAACGTTTTTATCTAGATTGTTTTTTCCAATTCATTACGGTTTTAAGTCAATTTCGAAAATGGCAAAAAACGTTTTTTGGCCGTAATTTCTACAAACTTTATCGGAATGAGGCAAATAATATACCGTTGAAAAGCTACGGAAAATGCGCAACTTTTTCATGTAGATGGTTTTCTCTGATTCCTAGCCGTTTTCAAGAAATTTTGAAAACAGCGAGATCACGCGTTGTGCCTTTTATCGCGAAACAGAGTGTTTGAAAATGCACCGCGTGAAGAACTTGAACTTCACCAGCACATCTACCTGAACTTCACTCTGTTACTTCACGTGCTATTTTTTGCTCGTAGCTCTCCATCCACTCACCGGAATTGAGCAAGTGATATACCGATGGAAAGCTGCTGTAAACACGCAACTTTCCCGTCTTGGTCATTTTTTTCATACTCGCGACGGTTTAAAAGATTTTCATCCGAAATTCATTTAGCGTAGTAGTTGAACTTCCTGCTGTTTCCACGTTGAACTTCTGTCGCGTATTTTTGTTTGTAATTTTTCACCCATTCGTCGGTGTTACACAAATGATATTCCTTTTTGTACAAACCTCTCTCACAATATTTTTCTAACTTTCTCCAACCGATAACTTCAACTTATAGCAAGAAAAAAATTGGACCTTGCCTTTTTATTCATTTTTCTCACTCACAAGAATGGGTGAGAAATACATAGTGAACCACACTCACAAGAAGTTTGAACATTCCCGTGTCGAGCACCTGAACTTCTAGCAACAAATTTTGTATACTTTGTCTTTTTATTTTCTTATATGAAAACACACACCATGCAACACGTGAACTTCTGGCTGTTTTCACTTTGAACTTCTGTGTTATTTTAATTTGAACTTCACGTTTTCTATTTTTGAGTAAAGAATTCTAGTAACGAGAAAAAAAATCTGAGTTTTTCATAAACTTCAAACTTCTCTTCTGTTTTAATTTGAACTTCTTCATTTTATTATTTAGTAACGAGAAAAAATCTGAGTAGTTTATATACTTTGAATTTCTCTGTTATTTTTTTAAATGTAGAGAAGTTCAATTTTTTTTGAAAGTACTATGATGTTTACTTAAAAATCATTTATTTAAGAAATATTGGACCGTTCGTTATATAATTTGAGTTTTTTATACACATCAAACTTTCCTGGGCAGAGCATGTGAACTTCTTTCAACAAACCTTTTAAGCTTTTATTTTTCTATTTTTTTATTCTCATCTGAAACGCATTCCGTGTAATACTTGAACTTCTCGTTATTTTCACTATGAACTTCTGTCACATTCTTCTTTGAAGTTCTCACTTTTCCTAGTTTAGTAATGAAAAAAATTCGGGTTGGTTTACACGTCGAACTACTCCATTATTTTAATTTCAACTTCTTAGATTTTTTATTTTGAACTTCTATGTATTTATTTTAGAAACGGGGAAAATAAAACTAATGTGTTTTTCGTGTAAGGAATTTCACGAGTTTAATTTGAACTTCTAAGCTTTTTTATCTGAACTTCTTCATTTTACTCTATAGTAACGAGAAAAAAAACTGAGTTTTTCATAAACTTCGAACTTCTCTGTTATTTAAATTTGACCTTCTCAGCCTTTTTTATTCAAAATTCTTCATTTTATTCTTTAGTAACGAGAAAAAAAATCTGAGTTTTTTACATACTTCGAACTTCACTGTTATTTTATTTTGAACTTCTTAGTCTTATTCTTAGGAAGGAAATATGTTTTTAAATAGGCATCAAATATTTTTTTAAATTGAACTTCGTAGTTTTATTTGTCTTTGAAACGGAAATAATTTGAGTGTTTCGTTTACGTCGAACTACTCTTTTATTTTAATTTGAACTTCTTCATTTTTATTCTTTAGTAACAAGGAAAATCTGACTTTTTCTAAATATCAAACTTCTCTATTTTTGCAATTTGGACTTCTTGGTTTATTTTTTTAGCATCAAATATCCTAGTTTTTTAATAAATTTAAATTTGTAATCCTAAACCTTTTCTAATTTTAGAAAGGATGACAACGTTTTCTATGATTTTTGAACTTCTCTATTTTTAAAATTCGAACTTCTTGTTTTTTTTATTGTTGAACTTCTTGTTTCTCATTCTTTAATAATGACGAAAATCATGATTTTGTACAAACATTGAACTTCTCCTTTTTTTAAAATTTGGACTTCTTGGGGCTTTTTCAATTATTAATTCTTACATGTAACAACTCATTTTTACTTATTTGAACTTCAACGACAACTCAATTGTTTTTTAAACATCACAAAAACTGTAGGAATTGTAAAACTTTTCAGATTGGTTATATGTTAATTTTTCTGTTTTAGATCATTGTAGTTTTGAAAAAATATAGACACATACGGGTGACATTCCCTGTAGGAATTGCAAAAAATTTCCTTCTTTGTTGGTAGTAGCAGGACTTCACACATTCACCAAACATGCTAGTTACTAGAGAGAAAAAAAACACGCATGTGCAAGGAGCGGTGTGTGTAGCACTACCGACGTGAATGCCACATTACAGAGCTCAGCTCTACAGAGTAGAGGGATCTAGGCAGCGGCGAGGAGCTCCGGGCGGCGGTGTTGCGCAGCGGTGCGGGAGCACAGTGGTGAGCACTTATGCACTGATGCACTTGTACACACGCTTCTTTTTCCTCCCTCCAGTGTACACACTGAACCACACGCATATGTTAGAAGTTTTTCTATTTTGCATAGACCAAATTAGAGAGCCCCACATATAATTTTTTCCTTTTTTCTATACAATGAACGGGAACTTGAAGAAATTATGAACTTCCTCAGTTTTTGCACATATCGTAGAAAAGTATAGAAAAGATAATCAAATACACAAAAACTAGTCTGAAAAATCCAGATAACATGGAAATCATGACCGGAAAATCCATTTTCCTCAACTATCCTCACACGAAAGTAGCAAGAACAAAAAATTGGATCAGAGAATGGGCAAATAGAGGTTGAGGATGCGAACAGAGGCCAGGCCACGGCGGAGTAGAGGGAAGGTCAGGCAATTCCCTCTCGCACAATTTCTCTATCTATGTGAACACACAAGCATCAGCTCCAATGGAATAAAATGGACAATTTGAAAACTCCAGGAAGCATCAACTCCCCTATGTGGCTACATATTAAATTTGGTATAGATGAACTTTTTGCAAAGAACTTCATGAACTTCTTTAGCTGTGTAAAAGATAGTCATGCACAAATATAAATTGAACTTCTTATCATAGGAACTAAACCTTTGGACAAGCTTTAAATGAACCTTTTCAACACTATATAAATCTGAATTTGCATGGTGGCTGTAGTATCATGCTGGAGTGGCCGCAGGTTTGGGAAGGTCCAGGATGTGATTCGTCCAGCAGATGCCTACGTCCGTGGTAGAAGCGCCAAACACCCTGTTGATTTCTTCTGCAGATCAAACGATGCTTCAACGCTGATGGTCAAGCTACAAAAATAATGACAATTAACGCTAGCGGCAGAAGTAGATAGGCATTTAAATTATACCGTTTATTAGGTTGTTGGATTTTCCTCGAGGTGATCACAACGAAGAGCGCCATCCCCACTCCTGAGAGGTCTAATTTTGCGCCATCATCCATTTTAAACAAGATTTTTGCACCTGCAGGTACAACTAAACTTCTCACATCAAAATCACTTAGAAAAAATAAAGAACCAGACAGTGCCTAGCCTCCAGGTTGACCTTTCGTAAGCATGAAACCAATGTTGAGAACCAAATCAAAAAATAAACTTCCAATGTATTTGTATGTAACTGAAAACTTCAGGAGCATTCATTTTTGTTGCGAATCAGGAGCATTCTGCAACAAACTGCTCGCAGGAGGAGGATCATCAGGGAGCTGCTCGGCCTATGCGAGCAGGAGGAGGAGCATCAGCAACAAATTGCTAGCGTTGACTACTTTATCTCCAGAGGAAGAAGATCGAGGTAGCAGTTCAGACCTGCGCCATGGGTAAGGTCAACTTCTAAGCTTGCCGGAGTTGGTGGTATTCTCCCATTCGCATCGAGAAGGAGGAGGGGGATGGGACCTGCTGGTGGCACTCGACGTGTGATGCATGGTTGCAGAGGAAGCAGGGGTGGCGCTCTGACGTGGGGGAACCGGGTGGTGTCTTGTCGGGCAGCCGATTGCGGCCCTTGGCTGTGAGGTAGCGGCGGCCAGTGGAGGTGCTAGGCGGCAGCGCGCTGGGATCCGGGGATCTCTCCTTCTCCCGCATCCATGGTGGTTGTCAGGTCGCCGGATCCGCGGCGGGGCCTGTGGCAGGAGACATGGGTGGCGGCGCCGGCTCTCAGAGGTCCGGCAGCACACTGGTGGTAGGCCGCGCAGGGAAGATGGCGCAGCGGCGGTATATGGAAGGTCGCGATGGCGGTGCCCTGGGAGGGCGCGGCGGCGGCGCCGCCATGGGGCAGGCAGAGGCAGCGGCGCTATGGGGCAGGCAGAGGCAGCAGCGCCACGGGGCACATGGATCCATGACCCGACGAACAACACATGGTGTTCTGGGGCCCATGCGTTGGCTGGATCGGAGGATGGCGGTGGACGGAGGCTCGCCGGACATGGCGGAGGAGGTTCCCCAATCGCGCGGAAGGAGGCACGCCGGCCGTTGAGGACGAGGGTAGGGCCACGTGGGAGGTGGCTTGCCGACCGTGCGAGAGGAGGCACTCCGGCCGCGGGGGTGGTGGCGCGCCGGCCGTGGAGGAGGGGCGCCGGCCGTGGGGAAGGTGTGGTGGCGATTTGGGAGAGGATGTCGGGAAGTTTCGGGTACGGGAGGTTAGAGGTAGCTGTGTTTTTTTTCTTCTGGCCGGTTCGGGAACAAGTCGATCGCCCCTATATCGCGTAGTGATCAAAATAGTTATTCTGATCCTGGGATCAGAATAGTCCTACCCTATATATATATATATATATATATATACTCAACGAAGAGAAACTCACATGAAGAACATCAGTTGAAAAGTTTGAAGAATTTGAAATTTTGAGGAATTTGCAAACTTGATGAATTTGGAAATTTGAAGAATTTGCAAAATGATGAAAAACTCAATTTTTGAAGAACTTTAACTATGGTGGTGGCGTGACCCTTCGTATAAGAATGATAATTTCATACACCACGTACAATTGTCATAGGGTTGTGAGAATCAAATTCTTCATTAATTTCTTCACACTTAGAGAGTTAGTCTTCATTGATTGAAGAAAAACGTTACTTCGTGTTTTGCACATCTAAGTCATCAATTTTGCATAAGTGTTAGGATGTGTGTCCTTTCAAAGAACGTCCGAAGATTCTAAGATATTTAGCTCACACCGAAACATGCAAAATCTCTTCTCATCCAAGGGCTTTGTGAAGATACCAGCCAGTTGTTCTTCAGTCTTTACGTGATCGATGAAGATATCGCCCTTCATCACATGGTCACGAAGAAAATGATGACGAATCTGGATGTGCTTGGTCTTTGAGTGCTGAACTGGGTTGTAAGCAATCTTGATGGCACTCTCGTTGTCGCAGTAGAGAGGGACATTCTTCACGTTGATGCCGTAGTCCTTGAGGGTTTGCTTCATCCATAGCAATTGAGCACAACAGGAACCAGCAGCAATGTACTCAGCTTCAGCAGTAGATAGTGACACGCAATTCTGCCTCTTCGAGGGCCAACAGACTAAGGATCGTCCGAGGATATGACATGTGCGTGACGTTGACTTGCGGTCCACACGATCACCAGCATAATCAGAATCAGAATATCCAATGAGGTCAAGATCTGAGCCCTTGGGGTACCATAATCCTAGTGTTGGTGTGTGAGCTAGATATCGAAGAATATGCTTCACAACCTTATGGTGTGATTACTTCGGTGTTCCTTGAAAACAGGCACACATGCAAACACTAAGCATAATATCTGGCCTGGATGCACATAGATACAATAAAGAGCCAATCGTGGAGCGATATACCTTCTGATTGAAATCTTTACCATTTTTGTCAGTGCAGAGTTGACCAGTTGTTGGCATAGGAATCTTGATGCCTTTGCAATCCTGCATGCCGAATTTCTTCGGGACATCCTTGAGGTATTTCTCTTGAGAGATGAAGATGCCATTGCGTTATTGACGAATTTGAAGCCCTAAGAAGAATTTGAGCTCTCCCATCATAGACATTTGATATTCTTCACTCATCATATAGGCAAATTCATCACTGTAACATTTGTCAGTACATCCAAAGATGATATCGTCCACATATATTTGGCACACAAATAATTCATCATCATATAATTTTGTGAAAAGAGTTGGGCCAAGTGAACTGGGTTTGAAGCCTTTCTTCATGAGGAATTCCTTCAGTGTGTCATACCACGCCCGAGGGGCTTGCTTGAGACCATAGAGAGCCTTGTTGAGTCTGAAGACTTTGTCAGGATGCTTAGGATCTTCAAAACCTGGGGGTTGAGCAACATATACTTCTTCCTCAAGCTTACCATTGAGGAATGCGCTTTTCACATCCATTTGATATAAGATGATATTGTGATGGTTAGCATAAGCAAGCAATATGCGAATAGCTTCAAGTCTAGCAACAGGTGCAAAAGTTTCATCAAAGTCAATTCCCTCAACCTGTGTGTAGCCCTGTGCCACAAGACGGGCCTTATTCCTCACTACCTGACCAAGTTCGTCTTGTTTGTTGCGGTAG
Source organism: Elymus sibiricus (assembly GCA_039707655.1). NCBI lineage: Eukaryota > Viridiplantae > Streptophyta > Magnoliopsida > Poales > Poaceae > Elymus > Elymus sibiricus. The sequence continues at coordinate 447,173,467 of CM077675.1, read as the reverse complement.
ATCCACTTGGTACCTATGACATTGTGCTTGCAAGGATTTGGGCGCTTGACAAGTTCCCACACATTGTTGAGCTTGAATTGATGCAATTCCTCTTGCGTGGCTTGAATCCACTCAGACTCCAAGAATGCTTCATCAACTTTGATGGGCTCTGTGATAGAGACAAAAGCAAAGTGCCCACATATGTTAGACAAATGAGAAGCTCTTGAGCGAGTGAGAGGACCTGGTGCATTGATGTCGTCAAGTATTTTCTCAATCTGCACTTCATTTGCAAGTCTTGGATGAGCAGGTTGAAGACTTTGTTGAGGCTAAGCATTTTCTTCAGCATCATTTTCTTCAGGTGCATTCGCATGAATATCTTCAGCGTTGGGTACAACTTCTTCAGAGGGTAGTTGTTCTTCGGTAGGGATCACATCTTTAGTGGCCTTGAACCTAATGGATTACTCAGGAGACATTTCATCTAGCACAGGAGGTAGGTGCTCTCTTTGCGAGCCGTTAGTTTCATCAAACCGCACATCTACAGTTTCAACAACCTTGTTGTGATAGGTGTTGAATACTCTGTAGGTGTGCGAGTCCTTTCCGTAACCAAGCATAAAACCTTCATGTGCTTTCGGTGCAAATTTAGAGTTGTGGTGAGGATCTCTAATCCAGCATTTAGCACCGAAGACTTTGAAATAACTCACATTGGGTTTCTTCTTAGTGAGGAGCTCATACGAAATCTTCTTGAGGAATTTGTGAAGATATACCCTGTTGATGATGTGGCAAGCAGTATTGATTGCCTCAGGCCAGAAACGACGAGGGGTCTTGTATTCATCAAGCATGGTGCGAGCCATCTCAACGAGAGTCCTATTCTTGCGCTCCACAATGCCATTCTGCTGAGGAGTATAAGGGGCAGATAGCTCATGAGTGATACCAAGTTCATCAAGATAATCATCAATACCAGTGTTCTTGAACTCAGTCCCATTATCACTCCTGATATGCTTGATCTTAACGCCGATATTAGTCGAGGCCCTTGAAGAAAATCGTTTGAAGACATTCTGCACTTCAGATTTGTACAGGATAATGTGCACCCAAGTATAGCGAGAGAAATCATCAACAATGACAAAGCCATATAAGCATGGAGTATTTGTTAGTGTGGCATAGTGAGTGGGGCCAAAGAGATCCATATGAAGCAATTCAAAAGGACGAGTGGTAATCATGATAGTCTTGGAGGGATGCTTGGATCTGGTCATCTTTCCAGACTCACAAGCCCCACACAAGTGATCCTTGAGGAATTTGACACCCTCAATACCAATGACGTGCTTTTTCTTCGCGAGCGTGTGCAAGTTCCTCATGCCAGCGTGTCCAAGTCGTCGATGCCATAACCAACCTTCTGAAGCTTTTGCAAGTAGACATGTGGCTGGCTGTGGACCTGTAGAGAAATCAACAATATACAAATCTCCTCTCCTAAAGCCTTCGAAGACTTTGGATTTGTCAGATTCCATGACGACAACACAACGATATTTTCCAAAGATGACAACCATATCAAGATCACAAAGCATTGGGACAAACATGAGGTCGAATCCAAGGGATTCGACAAGCATTACTTTATCCATGTGTCGATCCTTCGAGATTGCAACCTTACCTAGACCCAATACCTTGCTTTTTTCCTTTGTCAGCGTACGTGATATGCTTCAGATGTGATGGAGCAAGTGGAATGTCCATCAATAGACTCTTGTCACCAATCATGTGGTTGGTGCAACCACTATCTAGGACCCACTCAGTAGCTTTAGGTGACTCATCCTGCAGATGAATTAGTACCACTTACGAACACATATACTTCAGAGTGAAGAATATGACATCAAATTCATCAGATTGAATTTCATCACATAGTATAGTAAGCAAAGTAATTTGAGGACGTGAGAAATGAATGATTCATTTCTTCGTGATTAGCTTGCGTCCTTTCAAGTATTTCTTTAGGTCTCCAGCAAATTCATCAGACGCTTAAGTTCGTCTGGAGACCTGAACCTGTATAAGAGATTAGTTCAATTTCTTCACCACCCACATCTGGAGGGGTGGTAAAGAGTTCATCATTCTGCACGCTCCATAAGAGAAAGGTGGCATTGAAGCAAGTGCACTTCGTTTTATAGGAGGGGTGTTAGAGTACTCATATGAATAAGCAGATAAATTCTTCAAGGACTTATGAACATAATGATTTGAAGAATAATGAACATATTCATGATCCTTAGGTTTTCCCTGCGAAACAGAAGCATTAGCACGAGAATGATATGATTTTTGACCATATGAGCAATTTGGTCCATGAGGACTTTGGTCCTTGTGAAGACTTTGGTCCAAATGAAGAATTTGATCTGGAGTTCCTGTTCTTCACTGGTGGTGTCATGATGACATTCACTTGAAGATTTTCAAGGTACCTTTTGGGGACCCAGATTTTCTTCATCGGAGGACCGTTCCTGCAGTTAGTACCAACATATCTGGCAAATACTTCACCATTCTGATTTTTGATCAGTTTATAGTTGGAGTCAAATGACTCATCAGAGGAATATGAAGATTCACAAGTAAAGCAAGATAAAGTGGATGGATCTACAGGAGGTCCTTTTGCAGCAACCCATGAAGTTTTGGGGTACTGCTCAGGTTTCCAATAGGATCCATCAGCATTGAGTTTCCTCTCAAAGGCAATACCCTCTTTCCTGGGGTTCCTGTTCAGAATCTGCTTTTTAAGCACATCGTAAAGGGTTTGATTCCCTTTGAGGCTTTTGTATATGCCTGTCACATACAATTCCTTCAACCCTGCATTTTCATTAGTGACATTTGTGGTATCCTCAGATGAGGAATTTGTGACCACTGAAATAGTTGAAGAATTTGCAGCAATAGAAGCATTTGAACTTTCAGGTGAAGAATGAGCAGTTTCACGTTCGATGTATTTCAAGCAAGGTGGAATGAAATCTTCCTGAGCGGTACTGATCTGTTGAGCAAGCAAAGAATCGTTACCCCTTTGAAGATCTTCATGAGACACCCTTAGTTTCTCAAGATGTTGCTTTCTTTGAAGAAATTCATAAGAAAGCTTCTCATAATCGACTAAGAGAGCATCATGACGACTTTGAAGGTTATCAAACTTAGAATGAAGACTTTGAAGCCCTTAGTCAGAGTTTGAGTGCGATCCATTTCCTCATTCAACAGGTCATCGCTTTTGTCTAGCAGTTTTTGAACCCTTTCCAAAGCAGTTTGTTGTTTGGTGGCAATATTAGCAAGTTTGGAATAGCTAGGTTTGAGTTTTTCATTAGATTCACATTCACTAGATTCAGATGAGGAATGATGTTTGAGTACCTTTGAACCTTTTGCCATGAGGCACATTGATGAGGAAGATGAAATTGGATCTGTTTCCTGGGATTTGAGGAAATTCTTGTATACGATGAACATGGAATCTTGACGAGTGCGATAACCTTCATGAACATCGGAGAGCCTGTCCCAGATGAGCTTTGCATTCTAAAGATGATAGATGCTTTTGAACATGACCTTTGATAAGCTTGAGCAGATGATATTCTTTGCCTGAGCGTCCAGCTGCGTGTACTTATGAATGTCATCAGCATTTGCCATCTTGCAGAGATCCGTCAGTCCTAGTTTAGTAACAGTCCATAAGTCGCTATTCTTTGATATGAGGTGCTTCCGCATGAGGACTTTCCATTTGGGATTGTCAGTGCCAGCAAAGACGGGGCATATTGTAGATGCCTGGGCACTTTTTTGCCATGATCACTTTCCTCAGTGTTGAAGGTTGACTTGCTAACGAATGCAGTAGCGAGGGCTAGGCTAGCCACACCAGAGTCAGACTCCTCTTCAGATTCCTCCTCTTCCTCATATTCTTCTTCAGAATCCATTTCCTTGCCAATAAGTGTCCGAGCCTTTCTGGAGTTGTTCTTCTTGTGCGATGAAGACTTTGAAGATGGGGACTTTGAAGATTTCTTCTTTCTCTTCGAGTCATCAGAACTATCATCTTTGTATTTCTTCTTCTTTGATTCTTTTTCCCAGAGAGGACAGTCAGCGATGTAGTGGCCAGACTTCTTGCATTTGTGAAAAGTTCTTTTATTGTAGTCGCTTGATGAGGATTCTGATTTCTTCAGGCCACTGATACGTCTCCAACGTATCTATAATTTTTGCTTGTTCCATGCTGTTATATTATCATTCTTGGATATTTTACAATCATTTTATAACAACTTTATATCATTTTTTGGGACTAACCTATTGACATAGTGCCAAAGTGCCAGTTGTTGTTTTTGCTTGTTTTTTACTTCGCAGAATATCAGTACCAAACGGAGTCCAATCGCGAAGAAACTTTTTGGAGATTTTTTCTGGACCAGAAGACACCCAGTGGGCCAAAGAAGAGCCAGGAAGGTGGGCTGTGGAGAGCACAACCCACCAGGGCGCGCCAGGGGGGCCCCGGCGCCCTGATGGGTTGTGCCCTCCACAGGGCCCCCCTCCACCGCCTCTGATGCCTATAAATTCTCAAATATTCAGAAAACCCTAGGGGAGTCGACGAAACACAATTCCAGCCGCCGCAAGTTCCAAAACCGCGAGATCCAATCTAAACACCATCGCGGTGGGGTTCATCTTCTTCATAGGTGCCTCTCCGATGATGCGTGAGTAGTCCACCATAGACCTACCGGTTCGTAGGCAGTAGCTAGATGGATTCGTCTCTCTCTCTTTTGATTCTCAATACAATGGTCTCTTGGAGATCTATTTGATGTAAACTTTTGCGGTATGTTTGTTGGGATCCGATGAATTTTGAGTCATGATCAGTTTCTATCCATGAATATTATGTGAGTCTTCTTTGATCTCTTATATGCATGATTACTTATAGCCTCGTATTTCTTCTTCGAATCTTTGGTTTAGTTAGGTCAACTAGATCGATTTTCTTGCCATGGGAAGAGGTGCTTTGTGATGGGTTCGATCTTGTGGTGTCCTTTCCCAGTGACAGAAGGGGCAGCAAGGCACGCATGTATCGTTGCCATTAAGGATAACAAGATAGGGTCTATTCCTACATGAATAGATCTTGTCTACATCATGTCATCGTTCTTATTGCATTACTCCGTTTTTCCATGAACTTAATACACTAAATGCATGCTGGATAGCGGTCGATGTGTGGAGTAATAGTGGTAGATGCAGGCAGGAGTCGGTCTACTTATCTTGTACGTGATGCCTATATAATGATCATCGCCTTGGATACCGTCATGATTATTTGATCTTCTATCAATTGCCCAATAGTAATTTGTTCACCCACCATGTGCTATACTCATGAGAGAAGCCACTAGTGAATCCTACGGCCCCCGGGTCTACTTTTCCAACATATTGCTTTCCGATCTATCTTTTTGCTTCTTTGTTTTCAGATCTACTAAACCAAAAATCCAAAAACATATTGCTGCAATTTTTATTTGCTCTTCTTATTTTGTGTTCTTGAGAGATCTATCTCTCCTATCTATCACTACCTAATCTATCTTTTTACCGTAGAGAGATTGATAACCTCTCTTTCGCGTCGGGTTGCAAGTATTTGTTATTTGTGTGCAGGTGCTGCTTATTGGGTGGTGGTGATCCTCCTACTGGTTTGATAACCTTGGTTTCATAACTGAGGGAAATACTTACCGTCGATGTGCTGCATCATCCCTTCCTCTTTGGGGAAATACCGACGCATCCTCAAGCCACGTCAGCCACTTCTTTAAGATTTTCCAAATCGGCCTCTCCGTGAGAACTTCTGGAATTTCCTCACGAGCATTGCTAGCTCCTGACTCAGTTCTTCAGGATCACCAAGGCTACTGTCAGATTCTTCGCCTTCGGATGAGGAAATTGCTTTTGCCTTCAGTGCACGAGTTCTTCCATAGCTTGGTCCGTAGAGGTCTCTCTTTTCAGCTTGTTGGAATTCATGAGTATTGAGTCTCTCAAGAATATCAGCGGGATCTAGTGACTTGTAGTCTCTACGTTCTTGAATCATCAAAGCAAGTGTATTGAATGAGGAATCAAGAGATCTCAGCAGTTTCTTCACCACCTCATGGTCGGTGATGTCAGTGGCACCAAGAGCTTGGAGCTCATTGGAGATATCAGTGACACGATCGAAAGTTTGATGAACATTTTCGTTGTCGAGTCTTTTGAAGCGGTTGAAGAGATTGCGAAGAACATCAACTCGAGAGTCACGTTGAGTTGAAACACCTTCATTGACTTTGGACAGCCTATCCCAGATAAGCTTGGCAGACTCCAGAGCACTCACTCTGCCATACTGACCTTTGCCCAGATGGCCACAAATGATATTCTTCGCTTGAGAGTCGAGTTGCTTGAATCTCTTCACATCAGCGGCAGTGACAGTGGGAGTGACGGAGGGAACACCTTTGTCCACAACATACTAGAGATCGTTGTCAATTGCCTCAAGATGCATGCGCATCTTGTTCTTCCAGTAGGGGTAGTCCGTCCCATCGAAGGTAGGACAACCAGCTGAGACCTTGATCATGCCTGCAGTCGACATAACTAAAACTCCAGGTGGTTAAACCAAAATCACACAGAACAAGGGAGTACCTTGCTCTGATACCAATTGAAAGTGCATTATATCGACTGGAGGGGGGGTGAATAGGCGATTTTTATAAATTTGTCACTGAGGAATTACTAGTTGAGGAATTTGCTAAGTGATGAACTACGAGCAGCGGAATAAGTACTCATGTACATGCAAAACATAACTGTAGCATGGTCATCATGATGAAATGAAACATACACAGAGCATGAACAGAGTGAACAGGATAAGCAGGCAGAAGACAAAGTGACTGAAGAATTTGAGATGAGGAAATTATGAAAGTCTTCAGTCAAATTCATAGAAACGATCAGATTTATCAACAACTACTTCGAGGAAATGAAAGGGTTGAGAAAATAGAACCAGGAGCCCGATGAAGACAGTGATTTGATGACCCAGTTCCAACTGTTGTGACAGTCGTACGTCTAGTTCAGAGCGGCTTGGTATTCAAACCAAAAGACACACAGTCCTTACCGTATTCTCCTTGAGATAAGGTCACACAGACCTCGCCCAACACTCGTGGTAAGTCTTCAGGGTAGACTTCCAAACCCTCACAAACACGGTCACCCGGCGATCCACAATTTCCTCTTGGATGCTCTAGACCATGACGCCTAACCGTCTGGAAGATGCACAGTCTTCAAAGGTAAAAAGCGTTGGTTCCACACAGGAACAATCTCTTCAGTGATGCTCAATCACTTTGGGTTTTGGTGGTTTGGGTTTTGGGTTTTTCCTCACTGATGATTTTCTCTCAAAGTCCTCAGAGGATGGGTTGCTCTCAAATGACACTTGTCAATCTCTCTCTGAGCAGCCAACCAACTAGTGGTTGTGGGGCCCGGCTATTTATAGCCAGGGTGCAACCCAACATGATATGACATAAACGCCCCTAATGATATGACCGTTATGTGGATAAGATATTTGGATAGCTGGTGCAAGGCACATTAACGGTCGGATATTTGAACTCTCAAATTCCTCAGGGCTATCATGTTCCTCACGATAGGCAATTCGCACTGGCGAATTCCTAACTCCTCAGTCAGAACAAATTCCTCAGAGAACAGAAGAACTTCATCTCTGTCACTGAAGAAATTGACTGAACTGCAAGAGATTTCCAAAGGCTTCACTCGAAGGTTTTGGTTATGTGTAGGCTTTGAGATGAGCACCACTTGGAAATTCTTCTGTAGTATTACCTTGACCCCCTTTAACAGTACGGTGTTTCCTATGACTCAAAGAAAGGAAATGAAACTACGAAAACAAAAGTCTTCACGCTTCATAGTGCTTGTATCAATATCTTCAAGGTCACACCAAATTCTTCATTTTCAAAGTCTTCAGGGAATATCAAAGTCTTGAGCTGAAGACATTCAGTTTTAGGGGTCGACATTCTTCATATATATCAAACTCCTCAGCGACTTATAGAGCCTGTGTACACTCACACACATATTAGTCCCTTAACCTATAAGTCTTCAATACACCAAAATCACTAAGGGGCACTAGATGCACTTACACTTGCTCATGAAGAACTTGGGCATTTGAGGATGCCCGTCATCGGAATATACAAGCCAAGTTTTTAATAATGAAAAATAATTTCCACTAGCATATGGAAATGACATAACATGAGACTCTCTATATGAAGAACAAGGTGCCACTTTGAGGCACAAGTGAGGTAAAGGATAGTAGAAAAGTCCCTTCTCTCTTTTTCTCTCATTTTTTCATTTTTTTTCATTTTTTATGGTGGGCTCATTTGGCCTCCCCCATTTTTATTTCCTCACTGGGACAATGCTATAATAATGATGATCATCACACTTTTATTTACTTACAACTCAATATGAAAACTCGATGTGAAGAACTATGAAACAATATGACTCAATATGAATGCCTCTGGCAGTGTACCAGAATGTTCAATGATCTAGCGTGACATGTATCAAAAAATGATGAACGGTGGCTTTGCCACAAATACTATGTCAGCTTTATATGATCACGCAAAGCAATATGATGATGAATGAACTAGTCATATGATGTAACAATGGAATTTGCATGGCAATATATCTCGGAATGGCTATGGAAACGCCATAATAGGTAGGTATGGTGACTGTTTTGAGGAAGATATAAAGAGGCTTATGTGTGACAGAGCATATCATGTCACGGGGTTTGGATGCACCAGCGAAGTTCGCACCGATCCTCGAGGTGAGAATGGGCAATGCACGGTATCGAAGAGGCTAGCAAAATATGAGGTTGTGAGATTGCGTATGTCCACGGGTTCACATTAGTCATAAAGAACTCATATACTTATTGCAAAGTTTTATTAGTTTTATCGCAAATCAAAGTACTACTCGCATGCCCCGAGGGAGGAGGTTGGGAGGAGTTAACTATTGCATGCCTCCGACCCGAAACAACACTAAGATTTCAACGAGGAATAGAAACGCTCACACATCCCCACCATGCCTTTTTCTAATATTTAGACAAATGGGAAATTAACACCTCTTAATAGCGATACTTCTACGAACTGACAACCATGCACTCACACCCTTTCACATTACCACATCAATATCATTAACCCAATATTTCTCTTTAATGTGCTACATGATGGTTTTGATTATCACTCATTGAATACGTATTATTTTTGACTAGTCTTATGACCCATGCAAATTACCATCACTATTTATTAACTCTCAAACAAATATAAGTGAAGAACGAGAGTGCAATTATTTCTATAAAATCTATACGCCATCATGCTCAAAAAGATATAAGTGAAGTACTAGAGCAATGGCTAAACTAAAAAGATATAAGTGAAGCACATAGAGTATTCTAATAAATTATGATGAAGGTGTGTCTCACTAAAATATGTGTGTCCATAAAACGACGATTGTGGTAAACTAAAATAAAAAACAAACAAAAGCAAATGACGCTCCAAGCAAAACTCATATCATGTGACGAATAAAAATATAGCTCCAAGTGACATACCGATGGATTGAGACGAAAGAGGGGATGCCTTCCAGGGCATCCCCAAGCTTAGACACGTGAATCTTCCTATAATATTACCTTGGGGTGCCTTGGCCATCCCCAAGCTTAGGCTCTTGCCGCTCCTTATTCCTTCGTCCATCGTGATAACATTCAAAACTTGAAAACTTCAATCACACAAAACTCAACAAAACTTTGTGAGATCCGTTAGTATAAGCAACATATCAAATACTTTAGGTATTGTTATAAATTGATTCATGTTTCATTATTGCATAATAGGTACTGTATTATAACTTCTCCATGGCTTATACCCCCCGATACAATCCATAGCATCATCAAAACAAGCAAACTATGCAAGCAAAAAACAGAATATGTCTAAAACAGAACATTTTGTAAATATCTGTAAAGAACATATACTTTTGGAACTCTAAAAATTCCAAAAATTTAGGAAAACCTGAATAATTTGTATAGCAATAGTTTGTAAAAATTCAGATCAAAAATACTTTCGAGTAAAATCAGAGAAATTCTGCACTAGACGCTAAAGTTTCTATTTTTGCACCGTATCAATTCTACTCATCTTGTGAGTCATCCCAAAGGTTTTACTTGGCACAAACACTAATTAAAACATAAAAATACAATCATTAAAGAGTAAATAATCATTTTATCACACACAAATAGAAAGTAAAAAAACAAAAATAAAGATAACTATTGGGTTGCCTCCCAACAAGCGCTATTGTTTTATGCCCCTAGCTAGGCACAATGCATAGTTTCAAGTGTTGTCATCTTTGACACTCCACCCATAAGTAGCTCTCATGATTGATTCATAAGGTGCTTTAATTTTCTTCCTAGGGAAGTGTTCCATCCTTTATTTAATGGAAATTGGAACCTTATGTTTCCCTCTTTCATATCAATAATTGCACCTATAGTTCGTAAGAAAGATCTTCCAAGTATTATTGGACAAATAGGATTGCAATCAATATCAAGAACAATGAAATCTACAGGCACATAATTCTTATTTGCAACAATGAGAACATCATTATTCTACCTAAAGGTTTTTTAATGGTAGAATCTGCAATATGCAAGTTTAGGGAACAATATCGAATATCGGTGAGACCAAGCACATCACAAAGAGATTTAGTTATAGTTGAAACACTAGCACTAAGGTCACACAAAGCATTGCATTCATATTTATTTATCTTTATTTTAGTATTAGGTTCCCACTCATCATGTAATTTTCTAGGAATAGAAACCTCTAGTTTAAGTTTCTCATCATAAGCTTTTATCATCACTTTCACTATATGATTAGTGAAAGCCTTGTTTTGTTCATAAGCATTGGGTGAGCTAATAATAGTTTGTAACAAGGAAATACATTCTACTAAATATCAGCTCTCATAATTAAAATCCTTGTAATCCAAGATAGTGGGCACATCACTAGTTAAAGTTTTAACCTCTCCAAACCCACTTTTTCTGTTATAGCATTAGAAAAATCACCCTCCAAGCAAACGGGACGCTCTCTAGCTAGAGTTGACTCATCTTCGGTCCCTTTATAATTTACTTTCAGATTAGTAAATAAATATTCAATAGGAGAAGTACCAATCATTTTAAGATCTTCATCATGATTCCAGTAAAAACCGGGTGGAAGAGCTTTTTCTAAGAATTCCCGCTTAGCTTTCAACTTAGCGGTTCTCTTCTTACTTTCATTAATAGATATTTGGATAGATTTAATATTCTCATTAAAATCATGCTTGGGTGGCAAAGTTTTACTTTTAAGAGTCTCAACATCAAGAGCAATTCTATCCATGTTTTTAGCCAAAGCATCAATCGTATGCTACCTTTCTTCTACCATAGTATTAAAAACCTTTTGAGAACTAATAAATTCTTTAATTGTATTCTCAAGATCAGAGGGTACCCTATTAGCATTTGTAGAAGAATTTCCATAAGAATTATCATAAGAGTTGCCATAATTATTAGAGGAGTTACCGGGATACGGTCTAGCATTAAAATTTCCTCTATAGGCATTGTTGTTGAAATTGTTTCGCGAGATAAAGTTCACATCAATAGCATCATTATTTTGCTCAATCAAAGTAGACAAGGGCATATTGGATCAACATGAGTATTTTTTTCTAGAAACCATATTCATAAGAGCATCCGCTTTTTCACTCAAAGTAGCAATCTCCTCAACAAAATTTACCTTCTTACCAGTTGGAGCTCTTTCTGTATGCCATTGAGAATAGTTTGTCATGATGTTGTACAGAAGTTTTGTGGTCTCTCCTAAGGTCACATCCATAAAGGTACCACCTGCAGCAGAATCTAGAAGATTTCTAGACACAAAGTTTAGTCCAGCATAGAAGTTTTGGATAATCATCCACAAGTTTAAACCATGAGTAGGGCAATTTCTAATCATCAATTTCATCCTCTCCCAAGCTTGTCCAACATGTTCTTGATCATGTTGTGTAAAATTCATAATTTGATTTCTAAGGGAGATGATCTTAGCAGGAGGGAAATACTTGGCAATAAAAGCATCTTTACACTTATCCCATGTTCCAATAATATTACGTGGTAAAGATGAAAACGAAGCCTTAGCTTTATCTCTTAGTGAAAAAGGAAATAATTTTAATTTCACAACATTAATATCCATATCCTTTTTCTTTTGCATATCACAAAGTTCAACATAGGTATTAAGACGAGCAGCGGGATCCTCATCAGGACTTCCCGAAAATTGATCTTTCATAACAAGATTCAGCAATGCAGCATTAATATCGAAAGCCTTCGCACTAGTGGCGGGTGGTATAGGACTACTACTAAAATCATTGTTATTAGTATTTGAGAAGTCACACAACTTAGTAGTATCTTGATACATGGTGATCGAGCAAGCAAAGTAACAAGCAGGACAAGTAAATTAGCAAGCAAAGAAGTAAACTAGTGACAAGCAAAGACAAATATTTTTGTAGTTTTGATTTTTATGAGACAAACTAAATATAACAGCAAATAAAAAGAAGAACAAGTGAATGATAATTTATGCGAAGTTACTTGATAGTTGGTTGATGATATTCCCCGGTAACGGCGCCAGAAATCCTTCCTGATACTTGTTATTTGCATTGGGTTTTCTGTGAAGAGGAATGGGTAATTACAGCACAATATGGATAAGTATTTCCCTCGGTTAAGAACCAAGGTTTATCAAACCAATATGAATACCAATCAACAACCGTCTTCGGCGACTGCACACAAAAGAGCAAACACTTGCACCCAACACGGCAAGAGGGTTGTCAATCCCCTTGATCTCGTTATTTGCAAGGAAATGAAGTGTGTAGATGATAGTAGATAATTGTAAATTGCAAAATAAAATAAAAGCAAATAAATGGCAGCAAGTTATTGAAAGCGTTTGTAAATATATAAGTGAATAGACCAGGGGGGGCATAGTTTTCCCTAGCAGCATCTGTCATGTAGGAAGCATACGGTGGGTAAACAAATTACTTTTGGGCAATTGATAGAAAAGCGCATAGTTATGTGATATTCACGGCAATGATCATGTATATATAGGCATCACGTCCATACGCAAATAGGCCGACTCCTGTCTGCACCTATTACTATTACTCCATCCATCAACCGCTATCCAACATGCATCTAGAGTATTAAGTAAAACAGAGTAATGCTTGGAGAACAATGACATGATGTAGACAAAGAGAATTCAATTAATATGAACTAATCCCATCGTTTTATCCTTAGTGGCAACAATACAAAGACGTGTCTTATCCCTTTCTGTCACTGGGATATAGAGCACCGCCAGATTGAACCCACTACAACGCAACCCTCTCACTGAAGAAATATCAATCTAGTTGGCCAAACTATTTCAATAGATCGGAGATATTTGCGAAGCTATGATGATCATGCAAATAAGAATCATAATATTCAGAGGTGACTCAAATACTTTTCATGAATAATCTGAACATAAACCCAAAATTCATCGGATCCCAACAAACGCACCCTACAAAAGAATTACATCGGATAGATCAAAGCAAAGATGTGGTGATCATTGTATTGAAGATCAAAAGAGAGATAGATAGCCATCTAGGTACTAACCAATGTTCAAGAAATCGGTAAGTGGTAGCTGCTCGGTCAGCTTGGGAGTAGCGACTAATCGGTGAATAGGCCTATTAACTGGATTAATCGATCATTCATTAAGTGGTAGATCAAATAAGAACTTGCCAACTTATATGGAGAATTTCTTATGTATTATACCATACTTCCATGCACCTAGCTATGTAATATACCAAAATATTGTATTGTAGGCATATAAAAAATACACAAGAGATAAAATTAATAATCGTTATGCATCCAAACCTACAAAATCTCAAAATTCAAAACAATTAAATATTTAAATTTGTCATATACATGCCAACATACAACACGCAATATGCTACACATAACAACAAAACCAACAGTTCCATCAACTAATCTATAAAATTGTAATCGATAATCTACTAATATATGAATGTTGGATTCTCCACTAAGACAGGGGAAGAAGATGGTAATACCTTGCTCATTGGTGACGCCATGGAGAAAGAGATTGAGGAGCATCCCATGGGTCAGGGGATGGGGAGCATCCCATGGGTCAGGCGATGGGGAGCAGCCCATGGGAGAGGATGGGGAGTAGCCAACGGGGGGGATGGGGTCCAGGAGGTGTAGCAAAAGGATCTTGGAGGTGTAGTGTGGTGGCTGGCGCCGGTGAGGACCTGGATAGCCACCAGCCAGGTTAGGAGGGGATGAAAGGAGCATGAGGGAGCGGGAGGCGGGCCAAACCCTAGCTATTTAGTAGCAGGTGGGGGTGGGAGGAGTTATGGGCCAAAATTTTGGGATTCGTTTGCCCACAAGTTAAAGGGCCAGTAGTGATTAATCGTTCTGGCAACCAATTAATCGGCATGACAATTGATTAACCGGTCTGACAGACCAATTGATCGGTCTGGCAAGTTAACCCGACGAATAGGTGCTATTCAATTTGGACACCCTATGAGTAGTGATTAACTGGCAAGTTAACTGATTAATCAGATGGATTCTTGAACAGTGGTACTAACTACGGACCCGTAGGTCTGTGGTGAACTAGTCACACATTACCATGAGGGCAGCAAGGATGATGAAGAGGCCCTCTGTGATCGATCCCTCCTCCAGGAGGACACCGGAAAGGGGCTCCAGATGAAAAGTCTTTCGGGATGCCCTCTAGGGTTTTTAGAATATATGTGAATTTATAGGCCAGAGAACGGGGGTAGGAGACCCACCAGGGAGGGACAAGCCATCAGGACGCGCCGACCCCCCTGGGCGTGCCTTGTTGGCTTGTGCCTCCCTCGTGCGGCCTCCGGTCTCCTCCCGAAGCTTCCAGGTCTTCTTTTGGTCCAAAAAAAATTATTAAAAAGTTTCAGAGCAATTGAACTTCGTTTGGTACTGTAAACCTGAAAAGCCAAAAACATGCAGAAAACAACAATTGGCACTGGGCACTGGGTCAATAGGTTAGCGCTCAAAAATAATATAAATTGGTAAATAAATACTCAAAAAGTACCCTAGAATGATAATATAATAGCATGGAACAATAAAAAATTACAGATACGTTGGAGACGTATCACTCAACACAAGTGTTCTCCCAACATTGTGCCCTAAAAAATGCCGGCATAGTCATGCCCATGATGAGGAAAACAGGACCATCATGCAACACTTGAGCTAGTCTTAGAGGCATGACTAGGAATACATTTTACCGTTTATTATACCACACGTGCACATGAGTTTCCCTTCGAGCCTCGTAGTTATTGTAGACTCGAGAATCATTGCAGTTATAGCATGGAACATAAACATTAATTACAAACTTGGAGATACTAAATAATTATTATCATTGCCTCTAGGGCATATCGCCTGCAGGCTCGGCGTCCTGATCCGATGGTGATAGAAGCGAACTGAAGGGCGTTTTTGGTCCTCCTGGATCCACGAGTTCTTGGCTCGTGGCGTCGGTGACCTCTCCTTGTGAGTATCGTTCTTCCCTTCCTCTTCGTCGATGCACCGGCGAGCTCCCCATCGACGGTGTGAAGGTAGGGTGTTGCTGGGGGTGGATCTCTGGTTCTTGCTGAAGATTCGGTAGTGTGGGCTATTGATCCGGTGTGCTGGTCCCCTGTGGCTGAAGATCAAAGATTTCTGGATCGCCATGGTCGTCTTTACAAGGGTATTTGCTTCGGCAAAGGAGCGGCGGCGACGACGACGGCGAGTGTTAATCTCGCGTCGGTGGTTGTAGTCTACATTGTGTGGTGAGAGGACGTAGTTGTATTTTTTTACTTCAAGGGCCCTTTTGTTCTGCTTCTGAAATTTTAATATAGCATGAGGTCTTTTTCACAAAAAAAGAAACAAACAGGTTTTGGAACATTCTTCCCTCAACATTTTTTTTCTGTTTTTTTTCTTTTGCCGGTTTCCAGTTCTTCCTTTTTTGTTTGTTTGTTTCTGTTTATTTATTCATTTTATCCTTTTTATTTTTATTTTTATCATCTATTTTATAAAAATGTTTGCAATTCCAAATTTTGTCCATGATTTCAAAAAGAAATATGGTTTTCAAAATTTGTTCATAATTCCAAATTTGTGCAACGTAGATAAAAAATGTTCAATGTGTATTTAAATGTCGTTCACTGTATATCACAGAACTATTCAATGTGTATCTAAAATTGTTCAGCGTTCATCACAAAAATGTTCAGTGTGTATCTAAAATTGTTCAACGAATATCACAAGAATATTTAGTGTGTATATAATTTTTTTATTGTATATCACGAAAATGTTTAATGTATATTAAAAAACCCATCTTTTTGGAAGTTCAATTTTTTTCATGTTTTCAACAACTGTTCACTTTCGAAAAGTTTGTTCAAATTTAAAATTTTGTTCATGATTTTCAAACGTTATTCAAAAAACTCAAGGAAAGCCTTTCACATTTTCAAACTTTATAAAAAAGTTGAAGGAATTTTTTTCACATTTATTCCAAGAATTGATGAGTTTTTTAAAATAAAAATGGATCTTCTGTTGTACATAGTACTTGAAGTGATCAGGCGCTGTCAATTGGTTCTTGAATTCTTGCATTGCAAGACTAGCACTTGTATTCATTAGGTTTATTGCTCAGTAACAAGAATCCACTGGCAGGACATCGCGGGTTCAACTCTCACATGCGCAGCAGATTTTTGCGCGCATGGAGTTTGTTATCACGAAATGGGCAGGCCCATTCACGGAACAATTTGCCGCCTGCGGGCCGCAAATAGGAGCTTTCCGAAAAACCGTGTCAGAATTTGACCCCGATTCACACAAGGTAGGGACCAAGTGGGTCAGCCCGATTTGTTTCCTTCAAACGATTTTTTTGTTTCTCATGCTTTCTTTATTCTGTTTAAAGAAACACGGGGGGGGGGGGGGACATATTTTACTTATAAACAAATTAAACATATATAAAGTAGTGAACATCCTTTTTAAAATATGAATAGTTTTTAAAATTTCCAAACATCTTTCAAAATACAAAAATATTTGAAATTCTTTACTTGTCTTATATTCTTGTAATTGTTCCAAACTTTGGCCAGTTTATATATGTTTTAAGATTTTTAAAGATCCTCATTTGTTAGAATTAACCTCTCTTAGTGGGTCTAATTTTATTATATTACATAAGGTACTCAGATTTATCGATACCATAGTAGAGCCAGTAAATAAAGAAATGTTTTTTTATATGCATACACTTTTTCAATTAAACAGGTTACCGCATAATTTTTTATGAGCTGTGTTGATTTCGTGTGAGTAAAGGTGAGGTGTGCAAGTCACTATTATTTTTAAGGTTGAATCGCATATCAAAGAAGGAAAGATGATGCACAAATTTCTATGCATATATGTTACAATTAACAATGTTTACCAAGTATATATGGAGCACATTCCAAATTTAAGGTGGAACGCGTTCTTATTGTTAGAACACGCTCCCTCAATGTTTTCCTTTTTGTTTGTTTGTTTCTGTTATTTTTTTATTTATGTTTTATTTATTTTATATTCATTTTATCCTTCTTTGTTTTTATTTTTATCCTCTGTTTCAAAATATTGAAATTCCAAATTTTATTCATGATTTCAAAAATTGTTAATGGTAATATTGCTCACTTTTTAAAAATTTGTTCAACGTATATCACAAAAATGTTCAATGTGTATTTAAATATTGTTCGTTGTATATCACTGAAATGTTCAATGTGTAGTTAAAACTTGTTCAGCATTTGTTACAAAAATGTTCAATGTGTATCTAATATTGTTCAGCATATATCGCAAAATTGTTCAGTGTGTATTTAAAATATATCCAGCGTATATTACAAAAGTATTCAATGTATATTTAAAATGTGTTCAGAATATATCACGAAATTTTCAGTGTGTTAAAAAAGTTTAATATATATTTAAATAAATGTTCAATGTATATTTTAAAAAGTGTTTATCCTTTTGGAATTTCAATTTTTTGTGATTTTAATAATTGTTCATGTTTGAAAAGTTTGCTTCAATTTAAATTTTGTTCATGATTTTCAAAACATTATTAGAAAAATCCAAGAAATGTTGAATTTTCTGAAAATAAAAACGGATCTACCGGTGTACATAGTATATTAACTCATCAGGCGCTGTAAATTGGTTCTTGAAATCTGTCGCTGCAAAACTAGCACTTGTGCTTATCAGTTTTATTGGTCAGTAATAAGAATCCACTGGCGGGACGTCGCTAGTTCGAGCTGTCGCATGTGCAGCAGTTTTTTGCTTGCATGGAGTTCGTTAGCTCCAAATGGGCCAGCCCCTTCACGGCTCCCTTCCGCGAAGGCTCAACAATTTGCCTCCCGCGGGCTGCAAATAGTAGGTCTCCAAAAAACTTTGTCAAATTGACCTCGTTCCGCACAAGGTATGGACCAAGTGAGTCATCCCGATTTGTTTCCCTCAAAAGGTTTTTTTTGTTTCTCATGCTTTCTTTATTCTGTTTTAAAACCATGGGAACATATATTTTTAAACAAATTAAACATATATAAAATAGTGAACATTCTTTTAAAAATGAGTAGTTATTAAAATATCCAAACATATTTTCAAAACACAATAAATATTTGAAATTCTTTAATTGCTTCATATTCTTGTAATTTTACCAAAATTTGTGTAGTTTTTAAACGTTTGAAGTTTTTTATAGAACATGCTTACCATTTAAACGCGTACATTTTTTGGAAATCTCAATAATTTAATAAAAATCAAAATATTTTTGAAATTACTAATATTACCTGATTTTGTTTTGGTAATTTTATCAAAAATACACTGTTTGAATAAATAGGAACATTTGTTGGAAACATGGTCAATTTTGAAAATAATTAAAATTAAAGAAACAAAAAAAGAACATAAAACTAAAATTCATGATGAAAACAACATAAAACAGGAAAAACTCCAGGACCTTCTAGAAAGTTCACAAAATTGGTAAAAGCCAGACAATACCAACACCGGGATAATGTAGAAGGTGTGCTAGTAAATGAGCTGGCCATAAGGAATACCGTCGAGGGGGAGTAACTACTACAATGGCCAGTCACAGGCGCAACTAATTATGTGCGACACGTTGGGTCGCAAGAATAAAGAAAGTCTGTGTACGATTTATTTATTTTTTGAGCAAAAGAGGGTTTCCCCGCCGATTTCATTTAGAGAAACCAAAGTCGTTTAACAACATCCAGCGCGTCCCCTCGCTCCTACCAGCCTAGATCATCTACGAGTTCTAACACAAAAAATTACAGACCTGGCCACATAGGCCTCATAAGCAGCAAACAACAAACAGAGTTCTAAGACCCTATGAACACGCTACAACATCTGCGAGTCTCTGTATGATGGCAGATCTAAATGGAGCAGCCAATGCGAGGTCCATTTAACATGCATATTTGTTTATCTTCTCAAACATGGGCACATCTATACGATGAATCCTATTCCCCGTGGGAGCTATATCTCGCTTATAGCCAGTTGGCAGCTCTCCATGCATGCAGCGTGACGCGGCCGGCCCAGGCCATCAATGTAACAGTACCGTTGTTTTCTCTCTCTGTGTTTATTTGTTTGTTTTTTCACTGTTGGGGTCAGGTTTTTTATGTATTGTTTTGTTTGTCTGGATTTTCACTGTTTGGTGTCATTTTTTCTTTTTCTTGTTAGTTATATCTTGTTTTTTTCACTAGTTTTCTTTGGTTTTCCAAATACATGATGTATATTTTTTCGCAAAATACACGTTTTGAACACCTTCTTGAATACATGATCAACATTTTTCAAATACATGGTTTACATTTTCTTAATGAGGATAAATATTGTTTCACACACAATGTACATGTTTCGTATAACAACATTTTTATATACATACATTAGATTTTTAAAGTACATAATTAATTAACTTAAATATTTATTTTTTCATGTGTACTTTATTCATTGTATGTTCTACATTTTTTATATACATTGGAAATATTTTTATACATGTTAAATATTTTGAAAATACATGATTAACATATGTCATACATATTATATATTTTCTGTATATAGTTGTGTATACCTAAGACAGATGGTTGCTACACAATTTTTTTAATATTAGATTAATGTTTTTTCAATACATGATCACAATTTGTTCATAGACATTTCGTATTTGTTGTATACATGAGAACTGTTTTATATACAGATTTAACATGTTTGAAATGCTTGATTAACCATTTTCAATTAATTAATTCACATTTTTCAAATGCTTGATTAGCATTTTCTAAATATACATGATCAAGAATGTCCATACACATGATATACATTTTTTAATATACGAGAAGCATTTTCTCTATATTACATTTTTAAATGCTTAACTAACATTTTTAAAATATTTTAAGTAATTTTTTTATCTATACCTATATATATATATATTTTATTAATATTAATAAAGCGGCTAACGCTTCTTACCTCTGAATTTTCGTCCGTTTCTTCGTACGTCGTGGTTATTATTTGTCCGTCGTGGTTGTTACGCTTACTGGGCCGGGCTTTGGGCTTTGTCAAATCGGGGGGGAAAAATGGCTCCGCACGGAATCGAACCGAGCACCTCGGTATCAAGGTGGAGCTCCGTAACCAACTGAGCTAACAACTGCTCGTTATTAATCCCACCTCGGTCTTTTATATGAAGTTCCACCTATTTATATACGGTTACAACTTGACTGAAATATCGAGCAGCCTCCAGGGAATCAAAGGAAAGAGAGAATTAGCAGGGCGACCAGGAAGGAATTAACTCGGGATGGGATTTGTGGGGCTGCCACGCATATGGTAAAGGAGGACGTCGGACTTTAATTGCAGGAAGGTGTGCGCATGATTAATCTCAGGTATTATGAATGATTAAGGATTGTGGGTTCTCAGGAGGACCTTGCAATTTAAGGATTGTGGAAAACTTTGAATGGCGCGTAGTACATATAATTCAGGGCAGGATTTGCACCCGTGTCGGAGAACAAGCGACGCATGGCCCTGCAGCCCAGCTGAATCTGGAATTAATTAGGACCTTAAGGTTCTTTTTACCTATTTGTGAGGTGAGTTGGCAAATAAGAAAATTAAGTTTTCTCTTGCTCTTCGCTCAGTTATGTGCATGATCATTCTACAATTATTCTGCGTAAGAATCGGTGATGGTAAATAACACCCGCGTTTATTCCAAATGACGCAGGGCGTCCGAGCCCAACTGAATGATGATTCTCAAGAGGAACAAATCGCCCAACCGGCTGGTGATCGACGAGGCCACCAATTACGACAACTCCATGATCACTCTACACGTGGACACCATGGACATGTTGCAGCTAGCGCCAAACTGGCCTAGGTCGACGAGGCTACCAATGACGATAACTCCATCATCGCTCTGCATCCAGACACCATGGACATGCTGCAACTCTTCCGTGTTGACATGGTCCTACTAAAGGGTTGCGCTGGATATTCTATTCTTCAAAGTTCAAGGCTTGAGACATCACGACCAGGCCGACTAGGAAGTAGAAGGGAAGAAGGAGTGGACGCAGACGAACAATTTGCTTGGTGGACCGTGACAAGGTTGACCACCATGCATTATCTGATGTCCCCCGGCTGAACCGATCCCTAACAGAGCCCGATTTTTGTCTCCCGTTGCAACGCACGGGCACATTTGCTAGTATTTATAAATAGAACATATGGAAATATAAAAAAGTAAAGATGTTTCGGCTGTTATTTCGCGGGCTGGGCCGGCCTCGTTTTGCGGTCATCCTCGGGCGAGACTGCCCTACATTGCGCGCTATGCAAAACATAGGTGCGCCCCCCTTTCCCAGGGTAGGTCAAGGAATAAGAAACGCGTACCCTCGCGCGCCTCATTCTTTGTTTCATTCTGCCCATTCCTGCTTTGGGCAGGTTATAGAACCTTCCTTGAATTGGATTTTGTTTCCTTTGTTTTATTTATTTTAGTTTTTCATTTTCATTTTATGATTTTCTTTTTTGTTGTTTCATTTTTATTTTTATTTCACGTTTTTTACTTTCCTTTTTCAATAATTTGAAACTGTTTGCAAAAAATTATAACAATTTTGAAAATCATTAATAGAATTCATGCACTCCCTCCATTTTTATCTACTCAACATATTAGATCTGACTGAAGTCAAATTTTATAAAGTTTGACCAAGTTATATGAACATTTATTTACAATAACAAGACTATTTGATGTGAAATATATTCAATGATAAATTCAATTATATTTATTTTGTGGTGTATATGTTAGTATATTTTTCTACAAATGTGTTGAAAGTTTATAAATTTTGTGGTGTATATGTTAATATATCAATACAGAGGGAGTAACTGTTTGAAAATTGGGAGCCATTTTTAGCATGTGTGAAGATTTTTTAGAATTTATGGACACGTTTTGAATTTGAAGACATTTTCCTGCAAGTAATTACTTACATTTTTATGAAAGCCTCGAATATTTTTTAGGTTGATGAACTATTTTTAAAATTCATGAACTGTTCGCAAATTCACAAAAAATTGATTTTTAGAAAAAATATTAAATACTTTTCGAACTCACAAACAATTTTTTATCTTGTTAAACATTTTCTGAAATCACAAACATTCTTTTGAAAGTGCTAAACGTTTTTAAAACTAAAGAACATTTTTTGAATTCATGAATAGGTTTTTAACGAGTTACTAATTTTGAATTCAAAAACATCTCTTGAAATTGTGAGTAGTTTTTGAATTTACGAACATTTTTTTAATTAAAAGAATAAAGCCCGAATTTGCGAATATTAAACTTCAAGAAGAATTTAAAAAATTCAGAACCTTTTGAAAGCCAGAACGTTTTTTTCTTATAGCAAAATAAAATCGAAAATAAAAGAAACATAATGAAAAAAGGGTGCCCGCAACAGCCGTGGGCCGCCCCAAAGTGCGCAGATGGATGCAGTTTGCTCCTCCCTAGTAGGGGAATAGGGTCAACTCCTATTCAGTGCCTTCAACGCCTGTTAATGTGAATTTAGCAAACCGGCGCATACCCCCTCCTGCCGCTTCCTCTTTGACCAACCCACTTATTATGCTTCTTTGACCGACCACAGGGCGTCTCCTCTTCTCTTTCTCTTCCTTCCTTCATCTTGCAGACCCGACTTGCGTATGTTCCTCTTCCTCTCTTTCGTTCGATGGGAACCCTAATCCGAGACGAGGCAGTGGATCGATCAGAGCAGGTCCGTTTTGCTGATCCACTCTCTACAGAGGCGAAGCTTCTCAAGAATAATTATGGTCTCCCATGATTCATGCACATCCTTTCTTAGCCGTTAGTGGTGGTATTATAGCCGTTATCATGCATTCGAGACTAGCGAACACACGGATGTGACAAACAATTAAAATAGGAAGAGAGGATTATAGTAACATAGGCATTTACCATATGATAATAAATGCCATGCTACTATATGTCATGCATGGCAATAAATAAGATCATCAATGATACTAACCTATGATACTATGACTACGAAGATAGTATCATACACTAGTATCATATGCATGATATTAATATATGATTTTCCCCACTATGAATAGCCTAAAGTTTAAGACCATTTATATGATGGCGAAACAACATGGGACTCCTATCGTTTGGGCAGGGGCAGTGAAGAGCAAATGGTTTGGTTGAAGGAAGAAACATGGTGTTTATTATGTGTGAGTTTGATCTCCAACTGCATGCACTCGCACATAAAAATGGTTCTGCACTACTTTTGCTTCATTTTCAGCCCGTAGTTCCTGATACCGATACTTAAGGAGGGGGCATCACCGAATTCTTTTCTCAGTAAAACTAGAAGGGTAGAAGGGATGGCGCGCTCCGCCGCTCGATGACCGACTAGCACTCAGCTGGCGGTTCTACGTGTCTTTAATGGTTATGGACGGTTTATGTGGACGTTGCATGTACTTTTTTTTTCCTGTTGTTTGATCGTCTGGTCAACATGTGACATCTATCATCGTTACATGTTGTGCCTCTGGTTGGTAGTTGAAAAAGGTGACATAGGAGATAGGCCCACACCATGGTGACCATATACCTGATGGTAGCCTTAGCGTCGGCCCTAGGTAAATAAAACTAGTAAATGTGTACGTGCAATATGCATGATAATATTAGACAATAATATATTAATTACCTATAGATATCAAGCATGATATTATTTGTGCGTTAATTATGTCATTATCACCGACATCAATATTTGACATGATATTAACGAACGCTAAACATGTCAAGCGTTCACCCTTTGAGCAATCTTGACCGTTGAATTGACCTGATTTGATGGCCGAGATTAATATGATTTGCTCAACAGCCATACTCAACCGAGTCCTTTTATATTGGTATACATGGATATAGATACAGGTATAGATATAGATTCAACAACCATGTAGATTATTACATTTGTGAAATTTTTGCTGATTTTTTTGTGTGACAAGCCTAAAAATTTCGTCAAAATATTTCCTGCATCTCACGCTGGCGCCGAGAGAGCCAAAGTGTATTTTCGGCACTGCCATCAACATGTCCCGGAAAGAAAAAACGTAGCGCCATCAAATACTGACACCGACGCGGTGGGCAGCAATCGTGCGTCGCCTTTTCTGGATCTTGCGGTGCCAAGATGTCTCGCTCTCTCTCGGAACGACGACTCCTCCGCAGCGGCCGTATCCGTCCCATAAACCCGTATCCGCTGCAGCGGCCGGTCCACGCCCACGAGAGCAATGCGAGAGCGAGAGCAGGGAGGTCGGCGACCCTCCATTCTTCCGAGCCTCCAGAAGCGCACACACACACAGATGGGTTTGCACCGTCACCAACAGAACTGCGTGCAGCTCAAAGATAAGTAAAAAAAAAAAAGCAGAGCGGCGTGATCGGACGGACAGGGGGTCCCGTGCACCCCCGCCCCGACGGCTGCCAGGACGCGGGCGACGTGGCGCCGGGGCTCCGCTCGTGTCAGACAAAACGTACTTCCATCCCTTCCCTTGGACTGTGCTGGACCACGGGACTCCGCTCGGCGACTCCTGTTCTCTCTCTGTCAGGAGACGTGAGGGCGCCGAGCAGCAGGAGAAGACGAGGTAAGAAGTTGCGGCGACGTGCCCGCCCTTCCCTCCCTCCCCTCCAGCCCCGCCGCCGCCGCCGCCCAACCGCCCCAACTCAGGTACGCACGGGCCCTCCCCTCTCTCTCTCTCTCTCTCTCTCTCTCTCTCTCTCTCCACTCTCCAGGCCATGCAGTTCGCGCCGCCCAGATCCGGGCACGCTTCCGCCGCCGCATCTCCCGTCGCGGGACTCTGTTTTTCGTTTAGCCCTGTGTAAATCCCCGCGGCGATCACGCAAGCGACGAGCT
This sequence comes from Elymus sibiricus, assembly GCA_039707655.1. Taxonomy (NCBI): domain Eukaryota; kingdom Viridiplantae; phylum Streptophyta; class Magnoliopsida; order Poales; family Poaceae; genus Elymus; species Elymus sibiricus. The sequence goes on along the minus strand of CM077675.1, from coordinate 447,148,135 downwards.
TTTCCCCCGCCGGAGACGGAGCCATTTCTCCCGGGAATGAATCTCGGAAAGAGATGCAGGCATGCACGCACTCACGCACAGGCTCCGCTCTTAATCTCAAATCCTTTCCCCTAGTCAAAAAATCCTTGCCTTTCTCATCTACCTACGAGGAGGGTCCTCCGTCGCCGCCCAGATTCCTCAGCCCTCGCCGTTGAGTGCCATCTTTTCGTTCGTGGCGTCTGAGATTGATGACCTCATGCCACTCCCTCTTCTTGCACCACCATCAAGCACCCCTCTCCATTATTTTACTTCCCTCTTGCATGCACCACATGCCCGTAGGATCCTGCTCCAAGTTGCCTAGCTTCCGTATGGGCAGGATAAAGCCAGCGCTACTACGTCGCCGCCGCTGAAGCTTGCGATTCAATATTAGCCACTGCTTAAAGATACAATCAGGTACACTGTTTACGGTTTCTATATTCCCGATGCTGCGTTGGTAATCACACGTTCAACCCTCTTTACCTCCAGGCCGTCCAATTTGCGCGGACGAATATATATCCCCATCCGAAAAGCAGATGTCTCTGCCTCGGACCTCACAGCGTTGCCAGATCAAGATTGGTTAAAACTGCCACTTTTGTGTACACTGCGCAGTACTAGTATAAGTATATATCTTTTCTGCAGTCCACTGCTTCCGGGTCTTGATGTTCCTCTACCTTATTCTTATCTTCTCGTGTTAGTGGCTATGGTCCTCACAAGTGCAATCGTACTGCTGGGAAGATTTCTTACGCCTCCACTAGGCATATTCTTTGTGTACTTGAGCGAGCGAGATGGCGCCATTGCAAAGCGTACCTATAAATAACCGCCCCCCCCCTGTTCCATTGTGTTTGCAGGCAGCTCACTGGCTTGAGAGGGTGAGGGTCCTTGGGGGAGAGCGAGCATGAGTGGCCCGAGGCAATGCTTGTCGCAGCCGCAGTTTATGACTAGCGTCGGGCAGAACAATCTCTCGAATGGACCGGGGACCCCTCTTATTGACAGCATAGATGTTGATCAGATTGTTATCCCTGAGGTATGACTGGTACATGTGCTTGATAGTTCTTGATTGTTTTTGAAGAAAGAAAGAAAATATATCACCATGGCATGCAGCTAATTTCAAGGGTTATCAGTTAGGCCCACTCTTTCCTCCTACATGATAGTTCTTGATTGTTTTTGAAGAAAGAAAGAAAATATATCACCATGGCATGCAGCTAATTTCAAGGGTTATCAGTTAGGCTCACTCTTTCGTCCTACATGATAGTTCTTGATTCGTTTTGAAGAAAGAAAGAAAATATATCACCATGGCATGCAGCTAATTTCAAGGGTTATCAGTTAGGCCCACTCTTTCCTCCTACATGATAGTTCTTGATTCGTTTTGAAGAAAGAAAGAAAATATATCACCATGGCATGCAGCTAATTTCAAGGGTTATCAGTTAGGCCCACTCTTTCCTCCTACAAGATAGTTCTTGCATGTGCGTCTGATGTACTGAGTACTGACACATATAGAGTTTGCAGTTTTTGACCTGTTGTGCCAAAATCGGTTTGTGTGCTGAATTTATTTCTGGATAGTGGATACAGATGAAGAAACTAACTATTGGTTGTTTGTGCTGTTGCAGAAAAATAGCTGGAAGAACTTATTTTCATACATAGGGCCCGGTTTTCTCGTCTCTATCGCGTATATCGATCCTGGCAATTGTGAGATTAGCTGGATTTGTTGTTAATTCCATTCAGTGCATCCATTTGCTACCGTTTTCGGCTCATGACAAATAAATTTTGTCCATATTGCAGTTGAGACGGACCTACAGGCTGGAGCACAGTACAAATATGAGGTGTGTCCTTATTTCTCTTGTCTCTAGGCTCTTGCATATATTTGGATACTATCCATCCTATCTTTCCTTTAAAGTTGGGATATGGACTGTACTTCCTTCATCTGCCATTCAGCCATCTCATGATTATATCTACCATTAACCATGACCATCTTTTTTTTTTTTTGGCAGCTTCTTTGGATCATACTTATCGCGTCATGTGCTGCACTTGTGATTCAGTCACTTGCAGCCAGCCTAGGGGTTGTGACTGGTCAGTATTATGATACATGCAGCACTAGCACTTGTCCTTGTTTCGTTGAGCACATATTGCTGATATTTTTTTAACTTCCGTATATGACAGGGAAGCATCTTGCTGAGCATTGCAGGGCTGAATATCCCAAGGTCACAAATTTCATCTTATGGATTCTTGCAGAACTTGCTGTAGTTGCGTGCGACATTCCTGAAGGTATTAAAACGTGCGAACGTTGCATTTTAACTGAACTACAGTCTACAGAGCTACCTGGATTCAGTAGTTGAGCCGTTTCGTCATATTGCAGATGATGTCATACTATAAAGCAAATCCAAATTTAAAATAGCATTTTGTGATGGGAAACTGTCAGTTAAAGTTGTTATTTTACCTAATCAGCTTTGGCGGTTGCTTATTCATTTCAGTAATTGGAACTGCTTTTGCTTTGAACATGCTCTTCCAAATTCCAATATGGTGCGGTGTTCTCATAACTGGGCTCAGCACTCTGATGCTCCTGTTCCTGCAACAGTATGGGGTAAGAATATGTCGCTGTTTACTTTCACAATTTTATTCACCAGTTAGTTTTTTTTTATGAAGTTCTGATGCTAGACATAATTTTTTTTTCCTTTGAAGGTTTGATGTGTTTGTTGGCACTTGTGATATAACAAAACTACTATTTGAGTGTGCTTTGCTAGCAATTAGCACAGTTTTAACTAGCAGAGCATTACTATTGTATTACTTCACAGGCAGTGTCTGTATCTGTCTTGTTGCTCATGTTGCATCTTGATTTCTTTATGCAGGTCCGTAAACTGGAATTTCTGATAGCATTTCTGGTATTCTTGATAGCAACTTGCTTCTTAGTTGAACTTGGGTATTCTAAACCAAACTCTTCAGAAGTTGTGCGAGGCCTTTTTGTTCCTGAAATTAAAGGAAATGGAGCTACAGGTCTTGCTATCTCACTACTTGGTGCTATGGTGATGCCGTAAGCTTCGTATTCACCCTGTTGCCTCAAATATTTCTGTAATTTGTAACATCAGACATTTTTCATGTTCTGATAAAAAAATGCAGGCACAATCTTTTTCTTCACTCAGCATTGGTACTATCAAGAAAAGTACCACGATCAGTTCATGGGATCAAAGTAATCCATCTTACCTTAATTTGGTATTCAATGTGTACATGAATTTGTCTATCCGTGTTAATGATGCTCTTAATTTGATACCCGATGTGTACACCTAATTTGTTCATCCTTGCTGGTGTGCTCTACCAAATTAAGACTAAACAGTTATGTGTTCAGAGCATATCAAGCATGAAGATGACATACATTTATTTTCCACTTTCTTGCAGGAGGCCTGTAGATTCTATATGATTGAAAGTGCATTTGCCCTCACAGTAGCCTTTCTGATCAACATATCTATCATATCTGTCAGTGGTGCAGTTTGCAGTGCAGATAATTTGAACCCTGAAGACCGGATGAATTGCAATGATCTAGATCTTAACAAAGCTTCATTCTTGTTAAAGGTTGGTCAGATACTTATGATTTTTGTTGTTTTATTAGCTGACGATGTAGTCTATATGTATTGTTCATTTTCTGCTAGAAACTGTATGGTTTCAGCAGAAGTTTTCTCCTAATTAGATGGACATTTGTTTAAAGGTGTTTTTGTGTATGTCATGTGCTAAACCGGGCATTTGCAGAGGTCTTATACGAACCACCTTATTTTTCTTATTTAAAAAAATATGAAACGCTTTCTGATAAAATAAAAACTCCCTACTTTGAGGATTTGGCTTTTACTAAATTTACATAGAAGTACTCATGCATTAAGAGCTCCCAAATATATTTGCTAAGTCCCATATTGCAGCATACTTTCTGATCCCATATCGCCTTCTGTCTGTTGCTGTAGAATGTCCTTGGAAATTGGAGCTCAAAGGTGTTCGCTATTGCCTTGTTGGCATCTGGTCAGAGTTCTACAATTACAGGAACTTATGCAGGACAATATGTCATGCAGGTTTTGTATCTCTTCTATCACTATTCTTTTTTTGTTAGACATTGCAAACTGCAAAGTTAATCGGCACACTGTATCTTGTTCTAATGCATGAAGACTCAAAAGTATATCAGGAATGTTAATCACAGAGGTAGCAAACTAATCATGCTGTGTGATTTTTAATAACATTTTGTATCTTATTGAGCTTTATGTAGGATAAATGTTGAAAATAGTTATAAGAAAAAGTATTATGTTTTGAAAGTATGCTAGTATTGCTATTCCACCTTTTCTTGTTTAAGTAATTTGTGAACAAAATGGGCAGGAAAATTAGAATACATGGGGATCTACCATTGCTAGTGCAAGCTTAATCAAGCTAAATTGGATTGTGATAAAATGTATAGGGATGTTAGTAAGCCCCGGGAAAAATATATGACTGTGATTGTCTTGTTTTTTTCTACAAGTCCTTTACCTGTAAATGAAAAAAAAAATCATATACCAAATGTATCAATTGTCATCTAACATAGGACGATGACCTTTACTTATTTCTTACTCCAGGGGTTTCTGGATCTCCGGATGACGCCCTGGTTACGGAACCTTCTAACTAGGTCCCTGGCAATTGTGCCTAGTCTTATTGTGTCACTAGTTGGCGGTTCCTCAGCAGCTGGGCAGTTGATTATCACTGCTTCGGTAATCACTAAAACTCTGTTCTTACATCATGCTGCTGATAATCTTTACTTCGGCGCACACTGCCCAGGGAAGTCACATTGCTCATTTCCTAAGTCTACTGTTAATTAATTTCACGCTGTTATATGCAGATGATACTGTCATTTGAACTTCCTTTTGCTCTAGTACCACTCCTTAAATTCACCAGTAGCAAAACAAAGATGGGGCAGCACAGAAATTCAAGATTCGTAAGTCGTTCATCGCATAATTGGATAAGTTCAATGACGTTGCAGCGATCCAGTTAGTCATTACAATGCATCAAAATTCCGTTCCACTGCAGATTTCCGCGCTAACATGGGCGATCGGCTCCTTCATCATGGTCATCAACATCTACTTCCTGATAACAAGCTTCATCAAGCTGCTCCTTCACAGCGGGCTATCCACCGTCTCCCAAGTATTCGCGGGGATATTTGGGTTCCTCGGCATGCTCATATACATCGCCGCGATCCTCTACCTCGTCTTCAGGAAGAACAGAAAGTGTACCTTGCCGTTGCTCGAGAGCGATGCGAAGCTTGGGGTCGCCGCAGGCCACGCCGAGGGAGAAGGTTCTCTTGGCCATCTCCCCCGGGAGGATATCTCCAGCATGCAGCTTCCTCATCAGCGCCCTGCGTCTGATTTGGACTAGACGTATAGTAGCTGCAATGAGGAAACTAGATATGTTTTCTGATCATGGTGATGATTTAGTAGCTGCATTAATTACCGAGGAGCTAGGTGTCATCAGGTATTGACGTAGATAATGGAAGTGGTTTTATAGTGGCCGAATTAAAATCTTTCTTACGGAAAGGGATAGTTAGCATAGTTTGCCAATAATTTTCGACGGTACTATCCGTTGTAGACAAGTGGATCTCTATTATCTAGAATAAAGAAAAGAAATGAACTGCATCACGCTTTACCCAACTTTTTACTCACTCAGCGACTATTAAGGCCAACTCAAACCATCCCCTATCCGGGGTTAGAGGAGTAAAACCGATTTTTTACTCCTCTAACCCTGGACCCTATTCGGGGTTAGAGGAGTAAAAAATCTAACCGGCAACTAGCCGATCCCCTAAACAGAATAGAGCCGTCGCTTATTCCGTCCTTATATTTGCTCCGCCTATTCCGTCCTTATATTTGCTCCGCCGCTACTGCTCGGAGGAAAAAATCCACCTCTTTCGTGCCTCTCCCCCCGCCACTGCCTCTTCGCCGGTCCACCTTCCGATGATCGTTCATCGGCGCCGCTGCTACCTCGTTGTGTTCCTTGTCCCTCGCCGCCCCTGCTGCCCGACTTCGAGGCCGTTTGTCGCCCGTCGCCGGAATCAAGGTGAAATGTCGTCGCCGTCGCCATAGCCGATTCGTCGGATTGCTTCGAATCTTCCTCTTTGGCCGTCGCCGCATCTGACCTTGCTTGCGCACAACTGCAGGTCATTCCCATGTGTCGCCGCCCGCTGGTTTTGCCTAAACGACGCCGGTCGGTTGGTGCACCACCATTGCACCGCAAGTGTTACGACGGTTTGCCTAGGTGAGTTTTCCGTTCGTGTCATTTTGAACCGAGTCGTTTGGATTTAAGTCATTTCACCAAGCCGTTCGAATTGAAGATGAAGATGTTGAGGGAGATGGCGTTTGAGGACTCGTCGTCATTCGAAGAGGAACAAGACAACGAAGAATTTGAAACCGTTTTAGGCATTATTTTCATTGATGATATTCGGCGGCCTAGGAAAGGATCGCAGATTGGCCGCATACACATCAAACATGATAGAATGGAGGGCCTTGTCAAGATCATGAAAGACTACTTTGCTCCAAATCCAATCTATCCGAAGAAGTACTTTCGTCGGCGCTTTTGGATGCACGCGGGTCTTTTTCTTACCAATGCAAAAGCCGTTGAGAAGTATGATGACTGGTTCATGCTTCGAAGAAATGCAAGCGGAGAGATAAGTGCAAGCCCTCTGATGAAGTGCATTGCGGTTGTTCGAGTCTTAGCATATAGGTGTTTGACTGATGCAGTTGACGACTATGTTAGCACTGGTGAAGACAAACTATTGGAGGCCATTCGAAGGTCCACTAAAGCAGTGATTGATGTTTTTGGATCGAAGAATTTGAGAGCACCCAACGAGGAAGACACCCAGAGGCTGATGGCAGAGAGTGAAGCAAGTGGATGGCCAGGGATGCTTGGATCACTTGACTGTATGCACTGGAATGGAAGAATTGACCTGCGGGGTGGAAGGGCCAGTACACGGCCATTGCAACAATTCAACGATTATTCTTGAGGCAGTTGCAGCGAAGGGTCTTTGGATATGACATTCATTCTTTGGTTTGCTTGGCTCTCACAATGACTTGAATGTGCCGTCGAGATCACCACTGTTTTCTAGGCTTATTATAGGAGATGCTCCTGCTTGCAACTATTCAGTCAATGGGCACAACTACTCGATAGGTTACTACCTTGCGGATGGCATCTATCCCCATGGACCACATTAGTCAAAACAATTCTGCGCCCAAAACAATTCTTCACCCAATGTCAAGAAGCGGCTAGGAAAGATGTGGAGAGAGCCTTCGGTGTGCTTCAAAAGCGCTTTGCTATTGTTCGTGGCCCTGCCGAGTACTGAAGCTCGAAGGTTCTATGACATAACATGACTTGTTACATCATATTGCATAATATGATCATTGAAGATGAGAGAGATATGCATGAGAACTTACGGTACATCACCAACGGGACTCCAATTGAGCCAGAGTATGCTCCAACTAGGATCCAGACATTCCTTAAAGGGCATCGCAAGATTGAGAACCGACAAGTTCATACTAAGCTCCAAGAAGATTTTATTGAGCATGACTGGCAACTTCACAACACTTCCTAGTTGTGTTATTTACTACATTTAATCATTCGATGTGTTTAAAATTAAATAACTTGGTTTGTAAACTTTATTCGTAATTTGTTTGAACCTTGACATTTATGTTTAGTTTCTACTAGCACTGAAAAAGCGCGGCGCACGCCGCGCCCGTGACAAATCATGTTTGAATTTTGTGCAAGCTCTTATGTTGCCTTCTTCTTGTAGAAACCATTGTGTGTTGATTTTGCTAAATCTTACAGCGATTCATTCTGCTAGGACGCGTACATTAGAGCATAACATGCCATGGGGAGAAGAAAAATAGGACGCACGCAGTTTAGTACAGTAACTGGTCTCATACATATACCCTGCAATCTCATGCTGACGTTTAAAATCAAATTCATACAATTAATGCAATGGTGATAACTGCAGATTATTTAAAAAAGTTTCAAATCCTTCATCAGAGCATAGATGTGCTGCAATTTGATATTCTTTTGAGAACGGAAACTGTGTGTAATTGTAACATACTCTAGGCTTCTGCGCTTGATCAACTATTCATCAATTCAAATAAACAAAAGAACTATGGTTATAATTTCTAGTAGGGAAATTATGTCTTGGAAATAGAATTGCCCTACTAAAATTAGATACAATGTACTTCCTGTAAAAGCTTTATTTGCACTGGACAGAGGCAGAACAATCAATTTCCATCACCGAACAGTGATCGAGGTAATCTATTTGTATCATAGAAAATGCGGAAGGTCAATTTTAAAAGACAACATAAGCTATAAAAATAGTTGCCCTTGGTAATAAAGACTTACAAAAAACTGTTGTAGTTGCGAAACTTGTATATAGGAACTCCATTTGAAGCAGCGTTACCATGATAATTTCTCTATTCCAAGCAATTGACCACCTGAAGTCCCAGCGTATTTAACATAAACACGACACAATTAGAAACATTTACGTACTTCAAAGTAATTAGTTTTGCTTCTCTGTACATGTTCTCTGTACTATATGGACATAAGTTCAGAGCTCTATTTAACGCACGACGTATCAGATAGTTAGTTCGCATTGTAACATTTGGTGTGGAATTAATTCACAAACTGTATTCTCTAACTAATGATTTTTTTATATCTAAATTTTATTCTTGAATATCTGCATTCAGACAAATGAATTATCATAAATCTTATTTTTCACATTCAGAATCCTGAAACATCATACTCTTATGCATCACAATTCTTGAATCCTGGCCTAATAATTATTGAACAAAAAAGAAGCTGCAAGGAAATCCTATTGTTCGCCCCATGAACAAACAAAGTAGTATCAATTTCATGTTTTGTAAGTTCAAATCTAAAGAGGAAGGTAGCCGCAGCCACAAAAAAAAACATTGCAATCATTGCTGTTTCTGAGGCCATACTGAATTGAGCAAGAACATCTAGGATCGAAATGGAGTTACCGTGCGATCAACCGACAGGAAAGAGCCGCTGCTGCTGGCAACAACAACCATGTGGCAGAGAAGTCAGATGGAAGCCGTAATAGCGAGAGCAAGGGCGAGACCACCACCGTTTTGCCCCATCTTCACCTCCTCTTCATGAGGGCTTGTGGTGGTAGTTTATCTATGTCGTGAAAGCACACAATTCTTTAGTTGATTGGAATCAAGTGAACTAACCAAAATATGAGGAGAGAAAAGAAAAATCCTTATTCATCATTAATCGTAATGTTTGAGCAACTTATAGTGGATGCAAGATAGCTTATGACAGAGGTGACCATGGCCCTGCCAGCAATTTCGATATAAATCATCAACAGTCACTCCAAATACCATTTGAGCAAACATAGTACATTGCACATTTCTGTTTAGAATATAGATAAATCATTTGATTTAAGAACTGAATTCTACACATTGTTGATGCCTTTCGTATAGGCACAAAACAAACCACAAAACCTGGATTTATTTTTCAGTATGTTCATACCATGCAGATAAGATTTGAAGTGAGGTTGATAATTAATTTGGATTCAGCAGTATCTGCAGCTCAACCTTCTCACATCAACGCCTCTCCTTCTGCCATCAGCACCTCCTCTCCATTCACCTGAACTAACAGAGCATCCATGTCAACACCAGCACCAACATGAACCGAATCCAATCCAAATGAACAACGGAACGACTATAGATAATTCAAATTCTTAGCATGACGGCATACAAAAATTGACACAATTCAAATTAGCACTCACATTTGAGGTTTGATTGACACGGCATGGCGTGGAGTCTAGCCGATACATGCCACAACTCCTCATCGGCAAGAACCGTGTATGCAACAGGGTGAGATTGATTTCATTCGGGGTTGCAATGTGAAGGACCTGCTGTAACGACACGCAGATGAGAGAAGTTGAGGTGTCAGAGCAAAGAAAACTATCATAAAGATTAGCGAAGACAAAAAAATCGACTCAGAACACCACCTTGCAGTGGCTCAAGAACAGAGCCACCTCATATAAAATAGAAGGTAAATTAAATAACACCATAGTTCAGTTCTCCTTATGCATTTGCAAAATTCACCATGTTTTAGAAGAGCACCTACTTTGGTCACGTAAGGTGCATCACAAATATAAGTTTGGCCGATGGCAGCAAGAGTCGTCACAATAAATGAGTAGAAGCTTGCCCTGTTTCAAAGAAGCACGTAATAAACGGCATTGAAGACATCTGTGGTGATAATGACATCAATACCAAGGAAGTTAAATCGATGACTGTGCTCAATATATCTTTATGAAGCCAAGTATATCCACAATTATCCACTCCAGATGAACTGGACCGCACAAATAAAGTACAACAAAGATGGACCATAGGCTATTATCGTGTCACCGGAACCACAAAATCAATAATTTTCTTAGGTCTAATGCATTTCACTTTTAACCCTGGTAAGAAAATATATCTAATTTTTAAAACTTAGAGTTCTTTGGAAGGAACAAAAATACAAATACATTTACCACAGATAGGTGCAAGAGGATATTAATGTTTGGTCATACCTAATAGGAAAATCAAGTCACTCTCTTCCAATCTTACCTACTCCCTCAAATCGCAATACCTTGGTTTTCTGAAACTAATTACCTATCCAAGCATTGGTTCTTACTTCATACGACATAGATCATAACTCTGAGTAGCAACAAAAAGATAATCACTGAATAAATATATAATGTATTGGTAAAGAAAAATGGACAACGGATGAATGTCACCTATTAGTATGAATATGATCAAGCAGTCAAAATTTCGGAATCTATCATCTTACTTGGCAAAGGATGCCTCTCTGCTCTACGGCAGTGGAGAGTTAAAGCTCACAAACAATGGGAGCAGTCAATTCGATTTCTCCTCCAAGGCAATAACACAAACAACTAATGTGCAGTACAAAAGGTGGGTATTCAATCCAAATAATACATCAAAAAGTGGGGATTGAATCAGACTGAATAGATCACCTTCCTTGTTACGCCCTAGTGCAGGACATCAAGTGTTGCTTCTCCTGGCAGTTCATGCCCCGTCGCCCGTCATTTTGGTATGAGGGGAAGAGAGATAGATGGAGATGCCAAAGCACCACTGGTTAGGGGAATGACGACAGAACACAGTCACCTCCTGGAGGCCGACCGAGCTCAAAAACAGGGCCTAGGGTTTGTGGCTGCGCCCCCCGTGCTACACCGAGGTGGAGGAGGGATACGGGAGGGGAGGCGGCTGACGGGAAGGGAGATGCGGCGGCGCCATGGCAGGTGGCCAGCCGGCGGCGGCGTCATCTGGACCGGAGGACGGCCGCGTTCTTTTTTCACGGGAAGAGGGCGGACGGATGTTGGCTGGGGGAGAGAAGGAAGGCATTCACGGAGAAAAAAAAAACTTGAAGACGAAAAAGTGGAGAAGTAGGCGATCTGGCTTCTCGAACTATCCGTAACCGAACATGTTAAACTGAACACGTATCGCCCCACGTAATTACCCACTGCAGGCAGTTAAAAAAAGTCAAAAAAATCAGAAAAATCAAAGCCTTGCAGCTTTAGTATTGTTACTTATAGTGTGTTAATACGTAGTTGCAATCTAAACTAGAATTGCATAAGTTAGAAAAAACAAAAAATTATTCTGTTATATTTAGAGGATTGGCTAGTTTCGGCCAAAAGTTAGTGAAGCAAATATACTCCACCCACTAAGAGGGTGTTTGTTTCCAGGGACTTATAGGGACTTGGGACTTATAAGTTGCGCATAAGTCCCATGGTAACCAAACAGGAGGGACTTATAGGGACTTAAAGTGGTTATTTGGGACTTATGAAATAAGACCCTAATAGAGAGTCTTATTGAGACTTTTCATAAGTCCCTGTAAACAAACAGGTAGGGACTTATAGGGACTTGGGACTTATAAGTTGGGACTTAAAAAAGTCCTAGGACTTATGAAACAAACAGGGCCTAAGGTTGCTCGGCTGTATCCTCCTCCATTTTACAGGGGATCGATTAGAGTTGGCTTAATATGGATAGGAGGGAGTAGCAAAAATTTCTACCAGCAATGTCGGTGGATGGCTGAGTGCAGCAGTGGTGATCTCTATTGTAGAAAAGTCACTCTTAAGTGAATTTTCACTTTTCAAGAAAGCAATGTTTTACAGTTCTTTGCCATGATACCACTAACCATTTGTAATACGAGAATTGCTTCACGTACGCTAGTCAATGCACATCTTGCATATTGCATAATGAGAGCCGTTCAACATCAAATCATCAATTATTCATGAACTAGCTAAATAATCATGCCATTTTACACCCTCATTTTGGAACTGAAGCCATTCATCTGAGCTTTCATTTCCCGTCTTTATTCAATTAGTGCTATGCTCCAATTCTCAAATTGCGTAAATCTTAATAGGACATGGCGACCTTCAGCTCGAACTCCTCCCCGACGACCAGCGACAGCCCGCCGATGTGGGCGACGCCGCCGAGTCCTCCTGCGTTCTGATACCGTGTGCCGGCTGCCGAGCTCGCCTCCACCTCCGCGCCGTTGACGTGGACGGTGAGCTTCTTCGGCGCCGCCCGCGACCGGTGCCCCATGAGCACCACCTTGCTGATCACCAGCGTCCTGCTCTGTGCGTACGAGTTGTGCACCACCTCCGACCTCACTTTGATGGCCCCGTCGCTCCCCGTCGCGCAGCTGAACCTTACCATGCTCCAATCGCTTCTCCCGCCCATCTCCGGTGACTCGCCGTCGTCCAGGAAAAGGTCCCCGCTGGCCGTGCCGTCCTCCGCGAGCGCGACCAGGAGGTGGAACGCGGTCCGGCGCGCGCGCGACGTCGTCAGCGCGCTCTGCTGCACCGGCAGGATGGTGCCGCCGGCCACGTGAACGTTCACCGTGTCGGCCGGCGCCGGGAGCGTGACGTGCTCGCCGGTCCGCGTGGCGACGGCGAGGGAGTAGTCGTAGAGGCTGAACCACCGGCCCGCGGGGAAGTAGGCGTCGACGGTGGTGGCGCCCGGCTCGAGCACCGGCGAGACGAGCACGCCGCGGCCGAGCAGGAACTGTCGGTCCACGCCGTACGTGGCGACGTCGTGCGGGTAGGAGAAGAAGAGCGGCCGCGCGATGGGCGCCCCCGTCATGTGCGCCTCGTACATGAGCGTGTAGAAGTAAGGAAGCAGCTGATACCGGAGCCCGAGCGCCTTCCTCGCCGACGCCGCCACCGACGGCCACAGGTACAACTCTCGCCGGACGGTGTAGATCGCCGAGTGGTCCCTCGAGAACGGGTAGAAGGCACCGAGCTGGATCCACCGACCGCAGAGCTCCTCTGTCGTGTTGTTGTTGAAGCCGCAGATGTCGGCGCCGATCATGGGCATGCCGAACAGGCCGAAGCTGAGCATGGTGTTGATGGAGTAGCGGAGGTCGCCCCACGTCGCAGCGTTGTCGCCAGTCCAGTGCGCGGTGTACCGGCCGGAGCCGACGAAGGTGGACCTGCTGAGCACGAAGGGGCGGCGGCCGGTGTCCCTAAGCAGCGCGCGGTGCGTGGCGCGGGCCTCGAGGAGGCCGAAGAGGTTGTGCGCGTCGTACTCGGTGACGCCGCCGTAGTGCACGGCGGAGGCCGGCACCGTCTTGTTGTTGATGGGGCGGCGCACGCCGTTGTTGTTGATCCGGTACGGCGGGTCGTCGAGCGCGTTCATCGGCTCCGGGTTGTAGAAGTTGGAGATCTCGTTCATGTCGATCCACAGCCCGTCGACGGGGATGGTCCGGCGGAAGAGGGAGATCTCCCGCGCCCAGAACTCGGCGGCGCGCGGGTGCATGAAGTCCGGGAAGTAGACGTCGCCCGGCCACACGTTGCCGAGGAAGTTGGTGCCGTTCCGCTTCAGGAAGATGTCCAGCTGCATCCCGCGGACGAACGTCCCGTACGTCGCGTCGATGCGGATCCCTGTCATCATCATCAAATAAATCAGCAACGGTGCCACCATTTTTACAGTTCCATTTTGCTGCTACATTTGATCGATCGACTCGATGGTGTCGTGTGTATGTATGCAATGGACCTGGGTCTAGGATGAGGACGTATTTCTGGGCGTTCCGGTGAAGCCGGTCGACGAACGGCCGGAGCTCGGCGGCGGTGAAGTTGACGCGGTTCAGGGTGAAGTCCTTGAACCCGTCCATGTAGTCGATGTCCGTCCACATGACCTCCAGCGGGATCCTGGCCTTGGCGTAGCCGGCCACCACGCGCTCCAGGTCAGACACGTTCAGGTACCCGTACCGGCACTGGTGGAACCCTGCAAAGTGCAAGCAACCAACATTCGCCACGCCCGTTCAGCTGATTCAGATGCAAGAAGAAACAGAGTATGCAGTGTGCAGAGTACAAGCAGATGACGGGCAATGTTGCGGCGTACCGAAGGACCAGTATGGCATGGGGGCAGGGCGGCCGATGAGCTGGGTGTACTGGTCGACGACGGCGAGCGGGGAGGGGCCGGCGAAGAAGTAGAAGTCGAGGACGCCGCCGATGACCTTGTAGGTGACGTAGGAGCCGCCGTAGAGCACGTCCATGCCGTTGCTGCTGAGCAGGAGCACGCCGTGCGCGGCCCCCGGCGGCCGCACGTCCATGTAGAAGGGGTGCGAGCCGTAGAGGTTGACGTCCACGTTGGCCGCGCCGATGTCGGCGTTCCAGAGCGTGAAGGTGTCGTTGTGCCGCAGCCGGAACGAGCGCTTCGTCTGCTCGCCCAGCCCGTACAGCGACGCCCGGCCGGCCGGCAGCGCCGACGTCACCTCCAGGTACTTGTCCCTGAAGACGAGGCCGGGGGCGGTGTCGAAGAGGACGTCGCCGGTGGAGCGGCGGGACACGGTGAAGCGGAACGGGGAGGCGTGGATGGTGAGCACGAGGTCCGAGCCCGCGGCGGACAGGACGCGGCTGCCCTGGAGCGGCGTCGAGGGGGCGAGCAGCGCGTCGTGGAGGACGTCCTCCGGCGCGGGGCGCGGGATGATGTCCTGGGGCACCTCCCATCGCGGGTGGTCGGCGTCGGTGATGCGCACGCGCAGCCGGCTGTCCGTCTCGAGGCTGCCACCGACATGAAAAATGAAATGGTAAACAAATGAAGAAGTAATCTAATTACAAATCGAATATCACGGTGGTCGCATGGCCTAATGGATAAGGCGCTCGCCTCCGGAGCGGGAGATTCTGGGTTCGAATCCCAGTGTGATCGGTCACTGTAATTTTTTTTGCCCCTTTCTGTGTACTCCCACAGTCCTTTTTTCTCTCATCATAGGAACTTGTACGTCAATCCTGTCACTGTAAATTTTTTTTGCCCCTTTCTGTGTACTCCCACAATCCTTTTTTCTCTCATAGGAACTTCTACGTCAATCCTACTGATCATAATCACTGGTCATGCTACCTACTCCCGGCGAGAATGAGAGTTGAAGATCAACTCAAGCCACGAAGCACTTGCCTTGCAGTGAGGCGGAGCCTCTGGACACCAGGCCCGAGAGCCGCCGCGTCCGCCGGCGTCTCGCCGGCAAGCGCAAGCTCCAGCCGCGCCGACAGAGCGCTCCCCGACTGGGTCACCGACACGACCTCGTAACCCCCGCCGCCGGAGTCATCGCCCCAGGGCAAGGCGACGGCCAGGGGGAGGAAGGCCACGAGGAGGAGGGTCAAGAGGGGTGGACAACAATTGGCTGCCGCGGACGACGTCGCCATCGGAGCACGCGCAGGGAAGGGGTGTGCAGCGCAAGGAGGCCGGCCGGGCCAGCTAATATAACCGCAAGACAGATCGGGCTCTGCGAATAAGTAAGCAGTGGCGATGACCAGCCAATCAATCAATCAGTCGGACGGGGATCGATCGATAGCGATTTTGTCGGCCAGAAAAATATGCTCATCCTTGGTTTCTTCAGAGCAAGGATGCAGCACAGCCGAACTGACACAGCACGGCGCTTTCCACCAGATCCTTAAGACGATACACGATTTGTTTTATTTTTTAAACACAGTACCGACGCAAACGCCCACATACATACATATACACTCACCCCTATGAACGCACACACGCACATCCTACCCCTACGAGCACCTTCGAGAGACTGAGCTGGCATATCATTTTAAGTAATGATCAGCTAAAAGGCCGGGAGCTTTTGGTTTTGCAGGCTGGAGGGCAGCATAAATCTGCAGTGTTTACTTCTGTAACGTACCCCTACATTGGCTTGACGTGGTATCAGTGGACCAAATGGAACCAACTCCTAGTGTTAACCGCACAGTTTAGCTACTCATGTTTAGATGAATATTAGAGCTGCTGACTTGCAACAGTCGCATACAAAATACTACTCGTAAGACGTATCGACGGTTCAGCTTAAGCTGTCAGAACTTCTTATATTTGGAAACAGAGGCAGTATTGGTTACTAGCTGTACCGTCTAAAATGTTAATCCACGGACAAAACTGAATAGCACGGTCTGGGCAGATCGACGATAGCGCCAATAATTCGGATCGGTTTTGGAAGAGAAATGGGTGAGGATCTGTTTCTACAAATGGACTCCTGACAAGATCATAGACGTGCAAGTTGTTTCAGCATCGTAGCATGCCAAGAGATAAAAGATCCGGCGGATAACAATAACTAATATGTGCCTTTGCATCGTAGTATACTAGTATTTTCCTGCCAGTAGTTGTGGGACTGGTTCACTGGTGGCGATTTTTGTGGACACAGATGATACTCATTACTAGTTACAAAGAAATTGATATTCATTACTTAATCTGAATTTTATTTTACTTTTGTAAGCATATATAGTACTCCCTCCGTCCCATAATATAAGAACGTTTTTTACACTAGTGCAGTGTAAAAAATAAAAAACGCTCTTATATTATGGGACGAATGGAGTAGCTTCAGAAGGAAATCAAATGGGGCTACATTGTTTAAAGCTACTCCCTCCTTTTCATTTTACACAACATATTAGGATTGTCGTAAGCCAAACTTTATAAAATTTGACAACATTATGTTTAAAAGTATCAATATCTACAATACCAAATAAATACAATACAAAAATATACTCAATGATAAATATAATGATATTGATTTGGTATTGTGAATGCGGATATTTTTATCTATAGACTTGGTCAAACTTTAAAAAGTTGGCGTAAGAAAAATTCAATATGCAAGCTAAAAAGAAACGGAGGGAGTACCACTAAATTCTCACTCTCCTCTAACTCAACTCATAATTTTGTCTCAATTGATTTTTAGAAGGGTAACTTTGTTTACTCAAAAGGGGAAAAGGTGCACTTCTTTAAAAAAAGAGAAAAAATGCAATTGGGTGTAAGCGCAAGTTGTAGTTCTCATCGAATTTCATTTTTCTAAATCAAACGAGATTCGAAAAAATCATGGTCAACTTGGATAGAGATGGTCCAAAAATGTCGTTTAATTGGCACACGTAAACAAAATTTAGAATTGCTATAGTAAGGAAGGGTGTGTAGGATAACAATGCAAAAATTATGCATCAATCTCAACGTCTTTGCTGGATTCTCTCTCAAGAATTAATAAAGATAATTAAAAAAATCAGTTTTTTATTGTAAAATATACGAAAGTAGAAGTTGAAGTAAGTGTTAAGGGTTGAAAAGTAGACATCTCATCCTTAAAAATGAAGGAATATATGCACAATTAAGTTGTATATCTATGTTGGGTTTGTGGTATTGAAAATTTGCTACTCCGTGAGTCCTTGGTCGATCATCCCATTCAGTTTATAAGCTCCACTTTATTCCATTTTTTTGCGGGTACACTTTCTTCCATATATCTAGTCCAAAATAGAACAATGAGCATTGTAAAATATTTTAATGGAATCAATCTTTAATTTTCTTCGGCTCGATGAAGTAAATTATATACAATCAACCATTTCTAATTTACGTTGTCTTCTTGGATGACTCAAATATTTATTGACATAATACGCCATTTGTAGTTGTATGGAGTGCGAAATATGTAGTTGTATGGAGTGCGAAATATTAATGGTTTTGCTTCACGCAAATTACTTTCGAGGTCCAAAAACTGCAGATCAGCGATGGAGCCGCGTCGACCTTGGGTGAAGAGGTGATATGTCTCCTTTTCCTTGATGGAGAGGGACATGCGTTGGTTTTTTGCGTAGGATTTCCTACCTTTTCAGTCCTGCAATGTCGGTGTTTACGTGCCCTGTAATGTCGGTAGTGCTTGGATTGGGCTGAGCAACCCAAGTCTCTTTATGCTCGCGTTGATGTAGGCGCCATCCATGTGCACTCCTCGCATCACCCCCCTCCCTTCTCTCTTGTATTCTTGTACAACAATGTTCTCCTTTTCAATGAATGATACGCAAGCCGTTGCGTATATTCGCGAAAGAAAAGTAACTGAATCTTTATGTTATTAATGAGCACGTATTATCATGAAAAAAAATCAGATATTGATGGACATAATACAGTACATTTTTTAACGGTACCGGACAGAGCTACTTGCCAAATATGACCGGTGAATGACAAAGCATAATCCGGCCGGAAAACAGTGCGCGGTATGGAACTATATGGACCATGCATATATCTCTGATAATGTGAGTTTGTGACCACCTTATCTGCACCACCTTTTATTTGTTGGCTTTCCTTTGGACGGCAAGGGTTGTCCGAGCATGCATGCATGGTCCAAAAGATGGTGACGGTACGCGTATGTAACGTACGTGACATATCATCCACAGTACTCGGCTACTCCTACTACTACAACACTGTAGCTGCCTTTTGCCGTGTGATCGTTCGTTGATACCGACGGTGATGGACGATACGCGTGTGTACGTGACGTCTCATCTACCAGCGTAGCTGACTGTTCTTTGATAGATGCCGGCGCTTGCCGTGCGGTTCGAGCAGAGCACAAGTCTTTGGATTGTCTTCGTTGTACTGTCGCTAGTCCTGGGTCTGGACCAAAATCATTAGTGGCTGTGATGTACTGCCGGGCATCAGAACCAACTTTGTAGACTTGGGCTAAGACAGTGGTCACGCTCGATCGTGAGTAGTCTGACACGCGGACTGGACACGAGTCAGTACGTACTACTGCTGATTAGATTGTCCCCACGACACGAGGTCCACACCACGCTTGTCTTGTGCAGAAAAATGCACAGGAAAAACAAAATACTCCGGCACGCGTTGAACTTTTATATATGTCTGAACGCACCTGGCGTACACGGCGAGCCTCTGCACGTCGCCGGTGGACGACACGGCGCCGGTGGCGGTGGCGGCCTCGGCCTCGGCACGCAGCCGCCTCCCTCCCTCGTCCACGGCGACGCGGGCAACACGGTACCCGCCGGCGGCGAGCTGCTGCTCCTCCTCCTTGGACGAGCACAGGCGAGACGCGAACAAGAAGAGACACAAGCAGAGGAGCACCAGCGACCGCGTCGCCATCGGATGGGTCTGGCGGGTGTGTGTGTGTGTGTGCCGGCCCTGCGCTTGTCGCTGTGTCGACCGGCGAGCGGTGGCAGCTGTTCTTATAGAGCCCTCGGCCGTCCAAATGGACCAATCGCAACGCTTTGGTTGGCCGGTTGGTTTGGTATCACGGCATGGCATGGGGGAGACGCGAGAGATCATGGAATCCGGCCGTTGCCCGGCACCGCCCAGGGTAACGGCATGGCGCGGTACCGGTCTTCCTTCCAGAGCCATCGGCGGCGGGCTGCGGTCGATGCATCGGGACCGGTGCCGGCGATAAGATCCAGTGGGCTGTTCCTTGCCGCAACGGTGGCGCGCGAGCGGCGAATGATCTACGGGGGAGCACGTACGCAGGCTCCCGCTGACCGCCCGGCCTCCTCTCTGCGTGCGTTTCTTAATTCAATTCAATCAATCGTCCGTGTAGTAAGATATACGTACTAGTACTAGGCAGGTGCGTATTTCGAGCGTATACGGCAACATGGATTTTTCAGAGGCCACCCGTTTTCTCTGGCTCGACGTGCACGGAACCTTGCGATGAGCCCTCGTGCATTCTGGATCCGTAAGGAATACGGTGACAACAAACCTATTTACTCTGACCAGTAAGCCTCTACACTAACACACAGTGTATCAAACATAGTTCTAAGAAAAACGATGTATGCCATTCTAAAAAATAAATAAATGAAAATGCGATTTGTGTAATGAATAAGGATTTTATGAGACGATAAAGTACATCCTTTTGCAAAATATTCCTGGAATGACAACTTAATTATTTGAAGTGCATTGTTTGACCATTTACACAAAAATGAAGAGCTGATTTGCAGTGGACACAAAGGATCCTTCAGACGTCAAACAAGGTGTCTAAATCGGCCAAAACAAAAATTCAGAAATTAAGATAATATCATCCATTAGCTGCCATAAATATCTAATCACTTCTTCTCTTTCTCTGCGTCGACAGCCTTCTTCATCCGGGCTCCCAAGCGGCTCCGGTTCATCCTCTCGACATAGAGCTTGTTGTATGCATGTGTTACGGTCCGTCGTGAGTAATGGGCATGTAGTCACACACAGACGTGGATGGCCGTAGCAAGCTCCTCTGGAGTAGAATCACCAACCTTGGAACAAGAGAATTGCAAACACACCAACATATAAAATACACACACAAAAAGAAACCGGTCACATACCTTGACCTTCCGAGCACACCTGGGAAAGATAAAACTTGGCCATGTATCTTGAGTCTCTGGACATTAGACTGCATAACCTCCGGTGACATGTTCTTGCAGCGGTGGTCCATGAAATTTCCATTGGTCGAAACAAGCTTCCTTGGAATGCTCGCGACCTACATTTATAGTATATAAATATCAGCTGATGATAAAAGAAATTTCCATAATAACGCCGGTGTCCCAACATATAATCTCATCTAGTTCCGCCATCCATATATATAGGGCCTAATGCGTTTTTCAAGACTGTCTTTGACTATTGATAAGATTATTAGTATATGAGATGTACAATGTGAAAATTATATCACTTGAAGCTTCTTCCACGTACGAATTGGATGATATGCTTTGTGTAACTTAGATGTCATATATTATTGCTCTAACATGTAGTCAAATTCAGCCTAAAAAATGCATTAGGCTTTATATATATGGATAGAGGGAGTAGCATATGAATCTAAAATCATAGATCATGCATTATTTGTAGATGGGGAAGAACAAGTCAAAGTTACAGAGACAAAAGATGTAAAAACTTCTTTGGAAGTAACAAAAATAGGTATGCTAGAATTTGATGTAATGTCATAACCATGGAATTTTACTTTTCTTGAAAAGCAAACCTTTAAAAGTTTCCATGTCCAGTTACAACAAATTATGGTATTTGATGATGTATCATCACTCAAAGGCTATCCAAAGTTGGAGAAACAAGAATCAAGAAACCGATAATCACCTTGAGCTTCCGAAGGGTTATATGTGTGTGGCTATACTTGTTTTGGGAATACAAATAGCTCAAATTTGAACAAGCACAAAAAATATGATTGGATTTGCAACACATGATTGGATATTGTTTCAGTGCTTATAACCAACAATTCCATGGAGGCCTTACAAGAGCAAGACATGTTGAGGTGCGTTGGCACATCATGCAGCTTCCTGGGCCTGCTCCATCTTGCCGAGTCTATGCAGACTTCCATTTTCTTAAAGAGCCAGATCCTTGGGAGGAGGGGCATCATGCTAACCAAAAGTCTAAAATCATTCATTCTACAAACTAAAGTTTGTGCATATCATCTAGACATTGCAAGTTCAATGTTCTGAGTTTAGAACGGCATGTATAGAAAACATTCAGAACTACTATGAGTTATTTTCATCAAGGCTATTTCGTTGGCCTTATCATTTACCATGTTCCCACGGGTTAGAAAAAATCCATAAGGATACAATTTCATTAGTTGGTTATACGATTTGGAAATTCCCCAACAATAATTTACATCCTACGTACATGTGTACCATTTGTAAAAGTAATCATGCACATGTTCACTCCCTCACAAGCAGATATGGAACCTCTCAAAACAATGGACATGTTAACTAATGCAATGGATTCATTTCTCATGTAATAATTTTTAAAAGAGAACATGGTAACACAAAACACATTTTTCAAAGGATTTAAAGGATTAAAATTTGTATAACGGTATCCTGGCATCTAATACATATAAAACATATCCATAGTTTTTGTATGATTCATGTTATATTGCTATCACTTATAAACACTTTGGGCATAGTTTTTTTTTGAATTTTATCAGACTAACATATTAATCTAGTGCCTAGTGTTAGCTTCTATTTTCTGGTGTTATTTATTTTCTGTCTACAAAATGTCCCGGAAAAATCAAGAAAAAATAGTTTCGAGGTATTGAAAACAAGAAGGACCACTAGGGACCTGGACCCACACCTGGTATGCCTCAAAGCCCCTAGACCCCCTAGGGTTGGGGCGCTTACAGGTTGTGGGCCCCTGATAAGTCCATTTTGCATCACTATTTTTATTATAATTTATCCTATTTCAATGATATATTTCATGTTATGATGCACTTCTCTCTTAAAATGCAAGGTAAAAACATAGAGGGAAATTGCTGGACATCTGGAAATCTTGACCTAACTTAAAATAGAAGAAAAAGTAATTACTTAGAGCTCCAAAAATGACCGGGATTTACTGAATTATTTCTATAAAATATGAACATCAAAGCCACAAGAGGAGCAAGAGGGGAGCTACCAGGGCCCCACGTGTCCATGCCATGTGGACAAGGCCTGCCCGCGCGGGTCCCTGGGAGTTTCTTTCCCAACGCCCTTTGGCCATAAATTCTACTTTGACCTAAAAAAATCATAGAGAATCCTTGCGACTTTTCGTCGTCATCTGCAAGGCAGAACTGAGGTGGTGCACTTTTATTCTCCAGCGGAGCAGTTATACCTAGGAAACCTCCCTCTGGAAGGAGGAAATAGAAGCCGTTGTCATCACCAACACTTTGTTCATCATTGGGATCATCATCTTCATCAACACCAGCTCATCTCCAAACCCTAGTTCATCCCTTTGTTCAAAATGTGATATGAGTTTGGTCAACTTTTCAAGAAGGTATGTGGCATTCTTTTGCAAACTTAATGAAATATTTTTCAAAATGTTATATGAGTTTCGTCCACTATGATGTGATATGAAAATGTCTCACATATAATGTCAATGTTTATTCATTTCAAGGTTTGTTGCACTAATTTCAATTTCTTGGGAACTACACGTAACAAGGAAGACATATCTGTGTCATTCTTTAAAAACTTTATGACATATTTTCAAAATATCATACGAGTTTGATCCACTACACGTAACAACGAAAACGTCTATGGACATGTCAATATATGGTATTTGCAATGAATTTGATCAAATTGTACATGTCAAGAATGGGGTACGCTTCAATGTTTGTAAATGTCTCATAGGTCTGATAGACAACTCATATCAGCAAGGTGCATCTTCCCTTCCGGTAGCTCATCCCCAAAGTAAGTTAAATGGTAAGTGATACGTCTCCAACGTATCTATAATTTTTGATTGTTCCATGCTATTATATTATCATTCTAGGATACTTTTTGGGTGTTTATTTACCAAATAATATTATTTTTGAGCACTAACCTATTGACCTAGTGCCCAGTGCCAGTTGTTGTTTTCTGCATGTTTTTTGCTTTTCAGGTTTACCATACCAAACGAAGTCCAAATACCACGAAACTTTAATATGTTTTTTCTAGACGAAAAGAAGACCTGGAAGCTTCGGGAGGAGACGAGAGGCTGCACGAGGCAGCCACGAGCTAACAGGGCGCGGCCTAGGGGCAGGCCACGCCTTGTTGGGTCGTGGCCGCCTCGGCTGCCCTCTCGTGCCCCTCTGTGGCCTATAAATCCTCAAATATTCCAAAAACCCTAGGAGAGCTCCCAAAACACTTTTTCCGCCGCTGCAAGTCTCTGTTCCGCCGCATACCCATCTGGCAACCTTTTCTGGCGATCTGTCGGAGGGGAAATCGATCATAGAGGGGCTCTTCATCGCCCTTGCTGCCTCCATGATGAGTTGTGAGTAGTTCACCACAGACATACAGGTCCGTAGTTAGTATTTGGATGGCTATCTCTCTCCCTCTTGATCTTCAATACAATGATCATCGCATCTTCACTTTGATCTATTCGATGTAATCCTTTTGTGCAGTGTGTTTGTTGGGATCCCATGAATTGTCGGTTTATGTTCAGATTATTCATGAAAAGTATTTAAGTCACCTCTGATTATTACGATTCTTATTTGCATGATCATTGTAGCTTCGTAAATCTCTCCGATCTATTGAAATAGTTTGGCCAACTAGATTGATATTTCTTCAGTGAGAGGGGTGCGTTGTAGTGGGTTCAATCTGGCGGTGCTCTATATCCCAGTGACAGAAAGGGACACGACACGCCTTTGTATTGCTGCCACTAAGGATAAAACGATGGGGTTAGTTCATATTAATTGAATTCTCTTTGTCTACATCATGTCATCGTTTTCCAAGCATTACTCTGTTTTACTTAATACCCTAGATGCATGCTGGATAGCGGTCGATGGGTGGAGTAATAGTAATAGGTGCAGGCAGGAGTCGGCCTATTTGCTTATGGATGTGATGCTTATATATACATGATCATTGCCATGAATAAAGATTGCATAACTATTGATAACCCACAAGTATAGGGGATCGCGACAATCTTCACGGGTAGTATTTCACCCTAATTTATTGGTTCGAAACAAGGGGAGCCAAAGAATATTTATTGGCCTTGACAGTTGAGTTATCAATTCAACCGCACCCGGGATATCTCTCTGGAGCAAGGGTTTAGTAGCACGACAAATAGTGGTAGCGAAAGTAATAGTAGTAGTGACAGCAACAATTTTGTAGTAGTTGTGACAGTAACAGTAGTAATAGTAACTTAACAAGATTCACTATATGTCAAGCGTAGGCATGTGGATAGGTTTTGGATAATGATTTAGATGACATCAATCATGTAACAGTTACACACTAGGGCGACATAGAACTAGCTCCAATTGATCAATATAATGTAGGCATGTATTCCGTATATAGTCATACGTGCTTGCGATAAGAACTTGAATGCCATCTTTTGTCCTACCCTCCCGTGGCAGCGGGGTCCTATTGGAAACTAAGGGATATTAAGGCCTCCTTTTAATAGAGAACCGGAACAAAGCATTAACACATGGTGAATACAAGAACTCCTCAAACTACGGCAATCACCGGAAAGAATCCCAATTATTGTCAACTTGGGGTATGCAGATCAAGACACGTAATAGGTACATACAACTTACAAGATAGGATCCAAATCAATCTTATATTCAGAGAGAATATAATATGTTCAGATCTGAAATCATGGCACTCGGGCCCTAGTGACAAGCATTAAGCATAGCAAAGTCATAGCAACATCAATCTCAGAACATAGTGGATACTAGGGATCAAGCCCTATCAAACTTAACTCGATTACATGATCAATCTCATCCAATCCCACCACCATCCAGCAAGCCTACAATGGAATTACTCACTCCCGATGGTGAGCATCATGGAGGTGTTGATGGAGAAGGGTTGGTGATGACGACGACGACGATTTCCCCTCTCCGGAGCCCCAAACGGACTCCAGATCAGCCCTCCCGAGGAAGAACAAGAGGTGGCGGCGGCTCCGTCTCGTGAAACGCAATGAAAACTTCTCTCTGATTTTTTTCTCCGCAGATGTGATTTTATAGGACTGGAATTAGGGTCGGAGGAGCCTCGAGGACCCCACAAGCCATCAGGGTGCGGCCCAGGGGGGGCGCCCTGTTGGCTTGTGGCCCTCAGGTGGCCTCCCTCCGGTAGGTCTTCGCTCCATAATTCATTATAATTCCCAGAAAAAATCCACAAAAAGTTTCGTCCAATTCCGAGAACTTTTATTTCTGCACAAAAATAACACCAAGGTATTTCTGCTGAAAACAGCGCCAGTCTGGGTTAGTTCCATTCAAATCATGCAAATTAGAGGTCAAAACCAGAGCAAAAGTGTTTGGAAAAGTAGATACGTTGGAGACGTATCAACTCCCCAAATCTTAAATCATTGCTTGTCCTCAAGCAATTCAGTTGACCAACTGAAAATGATAAAGAAAACTTTTACAAACTCTTTTGTTCTCGTCGTTATACACATGCTTAGCTAGTGCTCAAGTTTTCAGCATACATTATAAATAACCATATTCACGATATCAATTAAACATCATATCAACTCATGGCAATACATAATCAACTAGCAAGTAATAATAAGATATCTCACATGCCAACAATTTATCAAAACAATCATGATATAATATGGTGACATGGTATTTTGCTAGCCCTTTTTGAGACCGCAAAACATAAATGCAGAGCACCTCTGAGGTTCAAGCAGTGACTAGGGCCGGGCCGGCAAAATCCGAGGTCCTGTGCGAAACTCTAAAATGGGCCCTACCTTACCTAAAAAACTATAATGTTTTCTAAGTAAAGACATCACTAATATATTAGAATGCTAGACTCCTAATTGACGAGAATAATAAAATTAGCTATAAAGTTTCAGCAAGAAAATATACGGGATCGAAATTGAAACTCACAGCGAAGACAAAGGGCTCACCGAATCACCGGTTGTTGACGCAACAATGCTTGAGAAATCGGAGATGGTGCGAACTTACCTGCCTTCCTGTGGCATGGGGGTGCCGTTCCGTTCCTGCCGGCCGCTCGCTGCCTTGCTGGGAGTCCTCACTCCTGGGACCGTGGGTCGTTGCTCGTTGGGTCGGATCGCGGGGTGTCGTTGAGCCGTTCCTGCCGACTGTACGACGGAGCGAAGGATAAAAAAGAAGAAGAGTCTGGAGAAGGGACTCGATTGGATCGATACATTTTTTTCCTGGGTAGAGCCGTCAGCGTCGATCAGGAGAGGAGGCAGGGGTCGCAAGCAGAAGAGGCGCGTCAGCAGGGGTCGTGACTAGCGAGCGGAAGAGGCGCGGTAGCAGTTCGATCGTTGGGAGGCGTGAGAAGCAGAGAGGGTAGCGATCGGGAGGCAGTACATGGGTGCAAGCATGAGGCCCATCATCTATCGCTAATGCTAATGAGGCCCATTAGTACTAGTGTTGCATAAAAAAATTGAGGCCCCAAAAACATGGGGGCCCTGTGCGCCCGCACAGGTTGCACACCCCCAGGACCGGGCTTGACAGCGACTAAACATTATAATTCAGAATACAAAAGATCCAGTCATGCTCACATCCAACATTAACTAGACTCACTAGTAGAGAACAGGGCAACATTCCCGGTTCCAGAGGGCCTTTAGTCCCGGTTCTTAAACCGGGGCAAAACGATCGGGACTAATGCCGATCGCTTTTAGTCCCGATTGGCTTACGAACCGGGACCAACGGTGCTCCACGTGGCCGCACGGCGGCGCCGAGGCAGGAGGACCTTTGCTCCCGGTTCGTAACACGAACCGGGACTAAAAGGCGCTGGTTTTTTTTTTTTGGTAAATGGCCGTGTTTTGTTTTCATTTTCTTTTATATTTATATTGTATTTTCACGCGGGTTTTCATTTTTGGAAAGGGCCAATCGCCACATCATAATTTCCTCTAATTCACATGATCACTTGCATCCATTCACCTTAATCAAATATATGTCATATAACTCATCATCATCTTACTCATCTAACAACTCATCATCATCTTAATCATACCAAGTTAAAATCTCATAAAACAGAAAAACATCATAATAGTAATCATCCTAATCGATCATGCAAGTTAAAATAAACCAGAAAAACTTCTCTCTCGTATAGGACCTAGTCGTCCCTCCTAGGTAATATGACATAAAACAGAATAACACCTATGTCTCCATGATGAAGCAAAGAGATCCAACGGTCTCCAACTTGTGGCTTGCGATCCTTCTTTATTTGTCCCCATGCTTCAATTTGGAGCCGTCTTGGTGGTTTGCGCTCAGTCGAGTATGCAAAAGAGAACTCGGGCTGGAAGGGGCTTTTAATTGTCATATTACCTTCGGGTTGCATCAACGGAGGCACAACTTCATTTGGCAGTTTCTGTTGAAGAACATAATAGTAGCCTAGTTAGCAATGTAATCAATACCATTTACGCAACAGTACTAGTGTACTTAATTAGCAACTCTTACCAAGATATTTTGGCGAATGTCATCCGCCCTCAACCTATGCACTAGTGTCCTGTACAATGTATAATTTGGGCCAGTTCCCAAATTATACGGGAAGATCTCCCTACCAACTAGGACACCAATAACAAAGTTGATAAGATCATCCTTCTCCTCCCAAGTTAGATGTGATCCATAAGTGTAGTGTGTCGTGTCGATTATGTTCTGTGTTTCACTCGAAGAAAAGAAATAAGCTGTAAATTATAAATTAACAAATTTAGTATGGATGAACACCAAATATTTTTAAATATAGAATGCAAATTACTTGACAAATATGCATGGTTGACAAACTCACATGGAGGTAAAACAGGAAGCATATCGACATACACCCAAATGTCGATGTTTCCTTCAATATGATCTTCAGGACGAAGATCGAAGGTTATTTCCATATCCTCCTGAAATCCATATGCCTTGCAAAGAGCTTCCCAATTTGAGCACCCTAATTCTGTGTTATTAACTGCATTCATTACTTTGACCAGAAATGTGTGACCATGTTTAGTCCTCAGGTTAGCTCTCCTCGTCTCCATACTCTCGTGGTCCTCGAAACCGAGCCTCTCCAAGACATACCGTCTTGCATGGCAGGGGATGAACTAGTCGAATTGTATAAAACAGAAATTACACGTTGAAGCAAAGAAACAAAAGTCATGCTTAATTACGAAAAAACAGTTGTCATCGTTGCGTACCGTAGAAATATCAAAGTCCTCGTAAAGCTTCATGGTGAAGAACCTATCGTCTCGCAGCCCAGGCTGGTTGCAAAGACCCTTATCTTCACCGCAAAGTTCACACGCTTGGATCCTATCATCGTCTGATGACGACGACATTTCCTGTGTTCATGATTCAAGAATTACGGCATGCTTGGATCCTAATGCGTGTGTGACTTTCGGTCCGTCGAGGTTTTCCTTAAATAACTCTCATATCTCATGGTGTGTTGGTGCGCACTCTCTCACACTGATATGGTGGTGTATATATGTTGGTGGACACTCTCTCACAGTAATAGTTCGACCGTCGGTGATGGACGCCCCCCCCCTCTTCTCTTCTTGCGCATTATACCGACGAATATATCGCAAAGAAGAGAAGAAGAGGAGGCGCCCCCCCCACGACAACAGTCGGGATTCCTCCATCAAGAACACACATGAAAGTCACACAAGGAGCAACGACAGACCGAAAGTCACACACGCATTATACCGATAATATATCACTAATACATTTATAATGAACTAGAATATAATATCACTAATACATCATCTCGAATAATCCAGTTAATGCATCATCAAATATTAACTAATACATCTCGAATATTATCATATAAGATCACTAATACAGATCGAATACTATCGAATAATCTAAGTCACTAGCGGTTCCTGAGTCGCGGGTGGTGGACACCCAAAGATAAGGAACCATCACGGGATCATAACTCGGGTGAGATCCCTGAAGAATCTGCCAGGTATTGTTGAACCTGGCGTCCAACGCCGCCATGTAGCGACGGACATGCTCGTCCTCCTCCCTGACACGGCGACGTACCACCTCCGTGGGGCCCCGCTCCCTCTGCACCGAAAGTGGCCCACGTGACCGCCACCAAAGAAGCTCCGGGTCGACGACGAGACCAGGATTCCTCACCAAGCTCCGAGCCCGGGAAGGTAGCACCTCCTAGTGCCAGCCCGGCAGAGCCCAGTCCCGGACATTGCGCCTCTCAAGCATGATGTTGCCGCCGACTCGCCGACGACGAGGATGCGGGCCAGGCATCGTCGACGTCGAGACAAATTCCTATGAGAACATTTTCTTATCGTTTAATGTTTTGCTTTTTTAGAAATGCGGGATTGGCATCGTCGACGAAAACAAATTGTGGTTATAGCAAATATCATTTTATTTAACAACAATAAAACAACAATAACATTTTTAATAACAAAGCCTAGTGATGTGTAAGTTAGCAAATAAAGAAGCATCTACCTCATAGATCAACAAATCAACTTAAAATGCCATCTTAATTTCCTAACTAACTTAAAATGACATCTTAATTTTCTAACTAGCCCTGGATCCGCTGCTGGCCGCCACTGCTTCGGCCGGCGACGGACGCGCGCAACGACGGTAACCGCGGGGGTGAGGGAGGATAGCTAGGAGGAGGAGGGGAATGGCGGTGTGGCCGGCGGCTCACCTAGGAGGAGGAGGAGGCCGGAGCGGACTCGGGGAGGCGACGGCATCGGGGGGCGGCGACGGGGACGGCGTCGGGGGGCGGCGACGGGGACGGCGTCGGGGGGCGGCGACGGGGACGGCGTCGGGGGCGGCAACGGGGACGGCGTCGGGGGCGGCGACGAGGAGCGAGCGGGCTCGGGGAGGCAACGGCATCGGGGGCGGCGACGGGGACGGCGTCGGGGGCGGTGACGGTGACGAGGAGCGAGCGGGCTCGAGGAGGCGACGGCGAGATCCGGCAGCCTGGCGGCGTCGAGGTGGTTTTCGGCGCCGTCGGGGGAGAGGGAAAGCAGATGGATTTGGAAACTTTTCCAAGTCCCGCTTATATAGTGCAACCTTTAGTCCCGGTTGGTAGTTCCAACCGGGACTAAAGACCCCCCTTTAGTCCCGGTTAGAGCCAACAACCGGGACTAAAGGTAGTTTTCGGCAGCCCGAAAGGGCGGGAAGCCCAGCCCTTTAGTCCCGGTTGGTGGCTCTAACCGGGAATAAAGGTAGTTTTCGGCAGCGTGAAAGGGCGGGAAGCCCAGCCCTTTAGTCCCGGTTGGTGGCTCCAACCGGGACTAAAGGGGGAGTTTAGTCCCACCTCGCCAAGCGAGAGGTGCTAGCACCTGTTTATAAGCTCGGCCCTCTCTGCCTTGTTAAGTTCCTCTCAAATCCTAAATTCAAAATGAAAATAGATGTGCTTCTAGAGAAAATTCAACCTAAATTCAAAGCGCTAGTACATCTATTTAGCTTACTAGCACTTTGAATTTAGGTTGAATTTCCTCGATAAGTGCATCTATTTTCACTTTTTCTATTTTGTAGAGAAAACACGTCTATTACAAAGGGATTTCATTTTTTTGAACATATTTTAACTCAAGACTTTTTCTGCATTCAATATGCACCATTGAAAGCCACATCATCACCTTTCAACCATTTTCTGACTTCATTTGCTAGTTTTCATGCATTTCATGATTTATTTTGAGCTAAAATGACCCTGAATTGAAAAGCACTGCAAATGAACTCTGAAATGGTTGAAAGTTGGCATGGTATCATAATTTCACCCACATAGCATGTGCTAAAAAGTAGAGAGGGTTACCGGAAAAACTGGATGCACTTCGTGTACAAACTGGACAATCTCTTTCGAAGTATCAGGGTTTCGGAAGAAAACACGTCTATTACAAAGGGATTTCAATTTTTTGAACATATTTTAACTCAAGACTTTTTTTGCATTCAATATGCACCATTGAAAGCCACATCATCACCTTTCAACCATTTTCTGACTTTATTTGCTAGTTTTCATGCATTTCATGATTTATTTTGAGCTAAAATGACCCTGAATTGAAAAGCACTGCAAATGAACTCTGAAATGGTTGAAAGTTGGAATGGTATCATAATTTCACCCACATAGCATGTGCTAAAAAGTTGAGAGGGTTACCGGAAAAACTGGATGCACTTCGGGTACAAACTGGACAATCTCTTTCGAAGTATCAGGGTTTCGGCCGAAAACACGTCTATTACAAAGGGATTTCAATTTTTTGAACATATTTTAACTCAAGACTTTTTTTGCATTCAATATGCACCATTGAAATCCACATCATCACCTTTCAACCATTTTCTGACTTCATTTGCTAGTTTTCATGCATTTCATGATTTATTTTGAGCTAAAATGACCCTGAATTGAAAAGCACTTCAAATGAACTCTGAAATGGTTGAAAGTTGGCATGGTATCATAATTTCACCCACATAGCATGTGCTAATAAGTTGATAGGGTTACCGGAAAAACTGGATGGATTTCGTGTACAAACTGGACAATCTCTTTCGAAGTATCAGGGTTTCGGACGAAAACACGTCTATTACAAAGGGATTTCAATTTTTTGAAAATATTTTAACTCAAGACTTTATTTGCATTCAATATGCACCATTGAAAGCCACATCATCACCTTTCAACCATTTTCTGACTTCATTTGCTAGTTTTCATGCATTTCATGATTTATTTTGAGCTAAAATGACCCTGAATTGAAAAGCACTGCAAATGAACTCTGAAATGGTTGAAAGTTGGCATGGTATCATAATTTCACCCACATAGCATGTGCTAAAAAGTTGAGAGGGTTACCGGAAAACTGGATGCACTTCGTGTACAAACTGGACATTCTCTTTCGAAGTATCAGGGTTTCGGACGAAAACACGTCTATTACAAAGGGATTTCAATTTTTTGAACATATTTTAACTCAAGACTTTTTCTGCATTCAATATGCACCATTGAAAGCCACATCATCACCTTTCAACCATTTTCTGACTTCATTTGCTAGTTTTCATGCATTTCATGATTTATTTTGAGCTAAAATGACCCTGAATTGAAAAGCACTGCAAATGAACTCTGAAATGGTTGAAAGTTGGCATGGTATCATAATTTCACCCACATAGCATGTGCTAAAAAGTTGAGAGGGTTACCGGAAAAACTGGATGCACTTCATGTACAAACTGGACAATCTCTTTCGAAGTATCAGGGTTTCGGACGAAAACACGTCTATTACAAAGGGATTTCAATTTTTTGAACATATTTTAACTCAAGACTTTTTCTGCATTCAATATGCACCATTCAAAGCCACGTCATCACCTTTTAACCATTTTCTGACTTCATTTGCAAATTTTCATGCATTTCATGATTTATTTTGAGCTAAAATGACCCTGAATTGAAAAGCACTGCAAATGAACTCTGAAATGGTTGAAAGTTGGCATGGTATCATAATTTCACCCACATAGCATGTGCTAAAAAGTTGAGAGGGTTACCGGAAAAAGTGGATGCACTTCGTGTACAAACTGGACAATCTCTTTCGAAGTATCAGGGTTTCGGACGAAAACACGTGTATTACAAAGGGATTTCAATTTTTTGAACATATTTTAACTCAAGACTTTTTTTGCATTCAATATGCACCATTGAAAGCCACATCATCACCTTTCAACCATTTTCTGACTTCATTTGCTAGTTTTCATGCATTTCATGATTTATTTTGAGCTAAAATGACCCTGAATTGAAAAGCACTGCAAACGAACTCTGAAATGGTTGAAAGTTGGCATGGTATCATAATTTCACCCACATAGCATGTGCTAATAAGTTGATAGGGTTACCGGAAAAACTGGATGCACTTCGTGTACAAACTGGACAATCTCTTTCAAAATATCAGGGTTTCGGACGAAAACACGTCTATTACAAAGGGATTTCAATTTTTTGAAAATATTTTAACTCAATACTTTTTTTTGCATTCAATATGCACCATTGAAAGCCACATCATCACCTTTCAACCATTTTCTGACTTCATTTGCTAGTTTTCATGCATTTCATGATTTATTTTGAGCTAAAATGACCCTGAATTGAAAAGCACTGCAAATGAACTCTGAAATGGTTGAAAGTTGGCATGGTATCATAATTTCACCCACATAGCATGTGCTAAAAAGTTGAGAGGGTTACCGGAAAACTGGATGCACTTCGTGTACAAACTGGACATTCTCTTTCGAAGTATCTGGGTTTCGGACGTAAACACGTCTATTACAAAGGGATTTCAATTTTTTGAACATATTTTAACTCAAGACTTTTTTTGCATTCAATATGCACCATTGAAAGCCACATCATCACCTTTCAACCATTTTCTGACTTCATTTGCTAGTTTTCATGCATTTCATGATTTATTTTGAGCTAAAATGACCCTGAATTGAAAAGCACGGCAGATGAACTCTGAAATGGTTGAAACTTGGCAAGGTATCATAATTTCACCCACATAGCATGTGCTAAAAAGTTGAGAGGGTTAACGGAAAAACTGGATGCACTTCGTGTACAAACTGGACAATCTCTTTCGAAGTATCAGTGTTTCGGACGAAAACACGTCTATTACAAAGGGATTTCAATTTTTTGAACATATTTTAACTCAAGACTTTTTTTGCATTCAATATGCACCATTGAAAGCCACATCATCACCTCTCAACCATTTTCTGACTTCATTTGCTAGTTTTCATGCATTTCATGATTTATTTTGAGCTAAAATGACCCTGAATTGAAAAGCACTGCAAATGAACTCTGAAATGGTTGAAAGTTGGCATGGTATCATAATTTCATCCACATAGCATGTGCTAAAAATTGAGAGGGTTACCAGAAAAACTGGATGCACTTCGTGTACAAACTGGACAATCTCTTTCGAAGTATTAGGGTTTCGGACGAAAACACGTCTATTACAAAGGGATTTCAATTTTTTGAACATATTTTAACTCAATACTTTTTTTGCATTCAATATGCACCATTGAAAGCCACATCATCACCTTTCAACCATTTTCTGACTTCATTTGCTAGTTTTCATGCATTTCATGATTTATTTTGAGCTAAAATGACCCTGAATTGAAAGGCACTGCAAATGAACTCTGAAATGGTTGAAAGTTGGCATGGTATCATAATTTCAGCCACATAGCATGTGCTAAAAAGTTGAGAGGGTTACCGGAAAAACTGGATGCACTTCGTGTACAAACTGGACAATCTCTTTCGAAGTATCAGGGTTTCGGACAAAAACACGTGTATTACAAAGGGATTTCAATTTTTTGAACATATTTTAACTCAAGACTTTTTTTGCATTCAATATGCACCATTGAAAGCCACATCATCACCTTTCAACCATTTTCTGACTTCATTTGCTAGTTTTCATGCATTTCATGATTTATTTTGAGCTAAAATGACCCTGAATTGAAAAGCACTGCAAATGAACTCTGAAATGGCTGAAAGTTGGCATGGTATCATAATTTCACCCACATAGCATGTGCTAATAAGTTGATAGGGTTACCGGAAAAACTGGATGCACTTCGTGTACAAACTGGACAATCTCTTTCGAAGTATCAGGGTTTCGGACGAAAACACGTCTATTACAAAGGGATTTCAATTTTTTGAACATATTTTAACTCAATACTTTTTTTGCATTCAATATGCACCATTGAAAGCCACATCATCACCTTTCAACTATTTTCTGACTTCATTTGCTAGTTTTCATGCATTTCATGATTTATTTTGAGCTAAAATGACCCTGAATTGAAAAGCACTGCAAATGAACTCTGAAATGGTTGAAATTTGGCATGGTATCATAATTTCACCCACATAGCATGTGCTAAAAAGTTGAGAGGGTTACCGGATAACTGGATGCACTTCGTGTACAAACTGGACATTCTCTTTCGAAGTATCAGGGTTTCGGACGAAAACACGTCTATTACAAAGGGATTTCAATTTTTTGAACATATTTTAACTCAAGACTTTTTCTGCATTCAATATGCACCATTGAAAGCCACATCATCACCTTTCAACCATTTTCTGACTTCATTTGCTAGTTTTCATGCATTTCATGATTTATTTTGAGCTAAAATGACCCTGAATTGAAAAGCACTGCAAATGAACTCTGAAATGGCTGAAAGTTGGCATGGTATCATAATTTCACCCACATAGCATGTGCTAATAAGTTGATAGGGTTACCGGAAAAACTGGATGCACTTCGTGTACAAACTGGACAATCTCTTTCGAAGTATCAGGGTTTTGGACGAAAACACGTCTATTACAAAGGGATTTCAATTTTTTGAACATATTTTAACTCAATACTTTTTTTGCATTCAATATGCACCATTGAAAGCCACATCATCACCTTTCAACCATTTTCTGACTTCATTTGCTAGTTTTCATGCATTTCATGAATTATTTTGAGCTAAAATGACCCTGAATTGAAAGGCACTGCAAATGAACTCTGAAATGGTTGAAAGTTGGTATGGTATCATAATTTCACCCACATAGCATGTGCTAAAAAGTTGAGAGGGTTACCGGATAACTGGATGCACTTCGTGTACAAACTGGACATTCTCTTTCGAAGTATCAAGGTTTCGGACGAAAACACGTCTATTACAAAGGGATTTCAATTTTTTGAACATATTTTAACTCAAGACTTTTTTTGCATTCAATATGCACCATTGAAAGCCACATCATCACCTTTCAACCATTTTCTGACTTCATTTGCTAGTTTTCATGCATTTTATGATTTATTTTGAGCTAAAATGACCCTGAATTGAAAAGCACTGCAAATGAACTCTGAAATGGCTGAAAGTTGGCATGGTATCATAATTTCACCCACATAGCATGTGCTAATAAGTTGATAGGGTTACCGGAAAAACTGGATGCACTTCGTGTACAAACTGGACAATCTCTTTCGAAGTATCAGGGTTTCGGACGAAAACACGTCTATTACAAAGGGATTTCAATTTTTTGAAAATATTTTAACTCAATACTTTTTCTGCATTCAATATGCTCCATTGAAAGCCACGTCATCACCTTTCAACCATTTTCTGACTTCATTTGCTAGTTTTCATGCATTTCATGATTTATTTTGAGCTAAAATGACCCTGAATTGAAAGGCACTGCAAATGAACTCTGAAATGGTTGAAAGTTGGCATGGTATCATAATTTCACCCACATACCATGTGCTAAAAAGTTGAGAGGGTTACCGGAAAAACTGGATGCACTTCGTGTACAAACTGGACATTCTCTTTCGAAGTATCATGGTTTCGGACGAAAACACATCTATTACAAAGGGATTTCAATTTTTTGAACATATTTTAACTCAAGACTTTTTCTGCATTCAATATGCACCATTCAAAGCCACATCATCACCTTTCAACCATTTTCTGACTTCATTTGCTAGTTTTCATGCATTTCATGATTTATTTTGAGCTAAAATGACCCAGAATTGAAAAGCACTGCAAATGAACTCTGAAATGGTTGAAAGTTGGCATGGTATCATAATTTCACCCACATAGAATGTGCTAAAAAGTTGAGAGGGTTACCGGAAAAACTGGATGCACTTCGTGTACAAACTGGACAATCACTTTCGAAGTATCAGGGTTTCGGACGAAAACACGTCTATTACAAAGGGATTTCAATTTTTTGAACATATTTTAACTCAAGACTTTTTCTGCATTCAATATGCATCATTCAAAGCCACATCATCACCTTTCAACCATTTTCTGACTTCATTTGCTAGTTTTCATGCATTTCATGATTTATTTTGAGCTAAAATGACCCTGAATTGAAAAGCACTGCAAATGAACTCTGAAATGGTTGAAAGTTGGCATGGTATCATAATTTCACCCACATAGCATGTGCTAAAAAGTTGAGAGGGTTACCGGAAAAACTGGATGCACTTCGTGTACAAACTGGACAATCATTTTCGAAGTATCAAGGTTTCGGAAGAAAACACGTCTATTATAAAGGGATTTCAATTTTTTGAACATATTTTAACTCAAGACTTTTTTTGCATTCAATATGCACCATTCAAAGCCACATCATCACCTTTCAACCATTTTCTGACTTCATTTGCTAGTTTTCATGCATTTCATGATTTATTTTGAGCTAAAATGACCCTGAATTGAAAAGCACTGCAGATGAACTCTGAAATGGTTGAAACTTGGCATGGTATCATAATTTCACCCACATAGCATGTGCTAAAAAGTTGAGAGGGTTACCGGAAAAACTAGATGCACTTCGTGTACAAACTGGACAATCTCTTTCGAAGTATCAGTGTTTCGGACGAAAACACGTCTATTACAAAGGGATTTCAATTTTTTGAACATATTTTAACTCAAGACTTTTTTTGCATTCAATATGCACCATTGAAAGCCACATCATCACCTTTCAACCATTTTCTGACTTCATTTGCTAGTTTTCATGCATTTCATGATTTATTTTGAGCTAAAATGACCCTGAATTGAAAAGCACTGCAAATGAACTCTGAAATGGTTGAAAGTTGGCATGGTATCATAATTTCACCCACATAGCATGTGCTAAAAAGTTGAGAGGGTTACCGGAAAAACTGGATGCACTTTGTGTACAAACTGTACAATCTCTTTCGAAGTATTAGGGTTTCGGACGAAAACACGTCTATTACAAAGGGATTTCAATTTTTTGAAAATATTTTAACTCAAGACTTTTTTTGCATTCAATATGCACCATTGAAAGCCACATCATCACCTTTCAACCATTTTCTGACTTCATTTGCTAGTTTTCATGCATTTCATGATTTATTTTGAGCTAAAATGACCCTGAATTGAAAAGCACCGCAAATGAACTCTGAAATGGTTGAAAGTTGGCATGGTATCATAATTTCACCCACATAGCATGTGCTAAAGAGTTGAGAGGGTTACCAGAAAAACTGAATGCACTTCGTGTACAAACTGGACAATCTCTTTCGAAGTATCAGGGTTTCGGACGAAAACACGTCTATTACAAAGGGATTTCAATTTTTTGAACATATTTTAACTCAAGACTTTTTCTGCATTCAATATGCACCATTCAAAGCCACATCATCACCTTTCAACCATTTTCTGACTTCATATGCTAGTTTTCATGCATTTCATGATTTATTTTGAGCTAAAATGACCCTGAATTGAAAAGCACTGCAAACAACTGCGTGCATTATATAATTAAATGTATCAAAAACCATTACAGAACATCATGAATAGAGAAGTAATCAAATGTTATTACTGAAAAAAATAAATACATGAAGTTCATACATAGTTCTCATAGAACAACATACAGCTCTCTAGAGCATCTAATTAAAACATAAATTTAAACTAACATACAACTATGTAAAACATTTAAATGCAACAACAAATGCGATCATAATCACAACTAAGGTAACAATTGATCCAACAACATAATGATACCTAGCCTCATTATCAATGGCATATTTTCTTATCTTTCTAATCTTCAAGCGCATTGCATCCATCTTGATCTTGTGGTCATCGACGACATCGGCAACATGCAACTCCAATTTCATCTTCTCCTCCTCAATTCTTTTCAATTTTTCTTTCAAATCCTCGTTTTCTTTTTCAACTAAATTTAACCTCTCGACCAGAGGGTCGATTGGAATTTCCGGTTCACATACCTCCTAGATAAACACATCTATGTCACGTTGGTCGACACAATTGTCATAAAGACTAAATGAAACAAATAGTTATAAAAGGTAATATACCACATCCGAATCATAGACCGGACGAGGGCCGACGTGGGCGGATACCATGACCATGGCACTATATAATAACAAACAATAATAAAAGTAAGAAATTTATACAAGTATCTATGTAAATCATACAAGTAAGAATTTTTTCTTTTAAAAAGAAGATAAGAACAAGAGGCTCACCACGGTGGTGCCGGCGACGAGATCGGCGCGGGCGATCAACGACGGTGAGGACGGGGACGGGACGTGACGGACCGCCAAACCTAGACACATCTTGGGGAAAATGGAGCTTGGAGGTCGAGCTTGGAGAGGAGAAAGCTTAAGCGTGGCTCGGGAATTTCATCAAACACTTCGTGTGCATAGGAGGTGAGAGCAGAGCAGCACACACCTCGCACACGCCGGCCGGCCAAAAAACAGAGGAGTGAGCGGGCAGGGGCGAGCATATATATATATATATATATATATATATATATATATATATATATATATATATATATATATATATATATATATATATATATAGGCATATCTTTAGTCCCGGTTTGTGGCTTGAACCGGGACTAAAGGGACTGGAACCAGGAGCGAGGCCCTTTAGTCCCGGTTCGTGTCTGGAACTGGGACTAAAGGGGTCACACGAACCGGGACTGGTTCCTGACGAACCCCGGCCGGCGCCCTGGCTGCTCGAACTGGTACTGATGCACCCATTAGTCCCGGTTCGTAACACGACCAGGACTAATGCAACATTCTGGCCCGTTTCAAAGCCCTGTTTTCTACTAGTGACTCAATGCATAAGAATGACAATAGTGCTCTCCGGTCTGGTGCTTTTAGTAGGAGGATGATGACTCAACATAAAAATAAATAGATAGGCCCTTCGCAGAGGAAAGCATTGAGTTATAGAGGTGCCAGAGCTCAAGTTTTAAAATAGGATTGAAATATAGTTTTTGAGTGGTGCACTTTTCTTGTCAACGTTACACAAAGGTTTTCAATATCTTCCATGCTAAACTCATTATTGGCGGTTCCCAAACAGAATAGTAAAGTTTACTCCTATCCACCATCCATACACAAACCATGGTTGACCGAATCCACGGATGCCTGCCAACATATCAACTGTCCCAAGGAGTTTTGTTTAATTAATTTTGATTATACAGGACTGGGCATCCTTTTTACCAGCCTCTCTCGTGCAATGTGATAACCCGCAAGTATAGGGAATCGCAACAGTTTTCGAGGGTAGAGTATTCAACCCAAATTTATAGATTCGGCACAAGGGGAGCCAAAGAATATTTACAAGTATTGGCAGTTGAGTTGTCAATTCAACCACACCTGGAGATTAAATATCTGCAACAGAGTGATCAGTAGCACGGTAATATGATAGTTTTGATAGCAGCAGTAACAGTAACAATAACGGTAACAGTGATAGCAATGATTTTGTAGCAGTTGGAACAGTAGCAATAGCAATAGTAACTTAGCAAGAACAATATATGGAAAACTCATAGGCATTGGATCGATGAATTCGTTGGATGATATTCATCATATAAAAGTCATAACCTAGGGCGACACAGAACTAGCTCCAGTTCATAAATATAATGTAGACATGTATCCCGTAAATAGTCATACATGCTTATGGAAAAGAACTTGCATGACATATTTTGTCCTACCCTCCCGTGGCAGCGGGGTCCATAAGGAAACTAAGGGATATTAATAAAGAACCGGAACAAAGCATTAACACATAGTAAATACATGAACTCCTCAAACTACGGTCATCACCGTAAAGTATCCCAACTATTGTCACTTTGGGGTTTACGGATCATAACACGTAATAGGTGAATATGACTTGCATGATCGGATCAAGAACATAAAAAAGATATAATGGTGAAAACATAAACGGTTCAGATCTGAAATCATGGCACTTGGGCCCTAGTGACAAGCATTAAGCATGGCAAAGTCATAGCAACATCAATCTCAGAACATAGTGGATACTAGGGATCAAGCCCTAACAAAACTAACTTGAATACATGATAAATCTCATCCAACTCCTCACTGACCAGCGAGCCTACGAAGGAATTACTCACTCCCGGTGGGGAGCATCATGGAATTGGCGATGAAGGAGGGTTGGTGATGACGAAGACCGAAGATTCCCCTCTCCGGAGCCCCGAACGGACTCCAGATCTGCCCCCCCGATGAAGAACAGGAGGTGGCGGCGGCTCCGTCTCGTGAAACGCGATAAAACTTCCTCTCCTCTTTTTTCTCTGAAAATAGGTATTTATGGAGTTGGAATTAGGGTCAGGGGGGCCACGAGGTGACCACAACCCACCAGGGCACGCCTGGAGGGGGTGACGCGCCCTGGTGTATCATGCTCAACCAGGGCACCCCCTCCGGTGGCTCTTGGTTCCAGTATTTTTCTTTTATTCTGAAATAAATCTCCAAAAAGTTTCGTCCAATTCTGAGAACTTTTATTTCTGCACAAAAACAACACCATGGTAGTTCCGCCGAAAACAACGTCAGTCCGGGTTAGTTTCATTCAAATCATGCAAATTAGAGTCCAAAACAAGAGCAAACGTGTTAGGAAAAGTAGATACGACGGAGACGTATCAATTCCTCCAAGCTTAACCCATTGCTTGTCCTCAAGCAATTCAGTTGACAAACTCAAAGTGAAAAAGAAAAACTTTTACGAACTCTTTTGTTCTTGTTTACATAAATATGCTTAAGTAGCACCCAGGTTTTCAGCAAAGATCATGACTAACCATGTCAACAATAACTCTTAGAAATTATATTAACTCATATCAATGGCATAATCAACTAGAGAGTAATAATTAAATATCTCAAGTGCCAAC
This sequence comes from Elymus sibiricus, assembly GCA_039707655.1. Classification (NCBI taxonomy): domain Eukaryota; kingdom Viridiplantae; phylum Streptophyta; class Magnoliopsida; order Poales; family Poaceae; genus Elymus; species Elymus sibiricus. The sequence goes on along the minus strand of CM077675.1, from coordinate 447,105,990 downwards.
ACTTTGTCAAAACGGTCATGATATAATATGACAACAGTGGCATCTCGCTAGCCCTTTCTGAGACCGCAAAACATAAATGCAGAGCACCTCCAAAGTTCAAGCAGTGACTAAACATTGTAATTCATGGTAGAAAAGATCCAGTCATGATGCATCCAACATTAACTATACACAATGCATGAGGATGACAATAGTGCTCTCATATCTGGCGCTTATTTGAGAAGGTGATGACTCAACATAAAAGTAAATAGATAGTCCCTTCGTAGAGGGAAGCAGGGATTTGCAGAGGTGCCAGAGCTCAAAGCTTAAATCAGAGATAAATATAATTTTGGGAGGTGCACCCTTCCTGTCAACGTTACGACCAAGAGTTATCAATATCTTCCATGCTAAACACATTAGCGGCGGTTCCCAAGCGGTAAAAGTAAAGGTTTACTCCCCCTCCACCAACAAACACACTCCACGGCTAGCCGAATCCACGGGTACTGTCCATACCAACAACATTCCTGGGGGAGTTTTGTTTAATTATTTGCATTTTTTTGATTTCAGGACTGGTAATCCCTATTACCGCCCCTCTCGTGCACGGACGAGTGAATAAACACTCATCATGAGAATAACCCACTTAACATGGAAGATACTGACCGCCCCCTGTCGCTCCATGAGCAGTCCAGGCACACAAAACAGATGTTCATTTGAAATTTTAGAGGTGGCACATGCAAATATACTTGGAACGGCAGGGTAATACCGCATATAGGTAGATATAGTGGACTCATCTGGAATAACTTTGGTTTAAGGATTTTGACGCACAAGCAGTATTCCCGCTTAGTACAGGTGAAGGCTAGCAAATAGGTTGAGAAGCGGCCAGCTAGAGAGCGAAAACGGTCATGAACATGCCTTATGCATAATCAACATTGAATACTAGCATGAGTAGGATATGAACACCATGAACATAAATATCGTAGAGGCTATGTTGGTGTTGATTCAACTACATGCGTGAACATGTGCCAAGTCAAGCCACTTGAAACATTCAGAGGAGGATACCATATCATCATACTACATCACAACCATTTTAATGCATGTTGACATCCAAGATAAATCATTATCCACTCCTAGCTACTTAAGCATGGCACGAGTAACTATAATCTCTAATTTTCATTGCAAACATGTTTGATCATAATATGCTGAATCATGGATACTAGCTTAAACACATTTACAAAAACAAAAACAAGTTGAGTTCGTACCTGCTTCTCTCTGCCACAGTCACTTCATCAAATATCGTCATTATTGCCTTTCACTTGCACGACCGAATGATATAAAAAAAATAATAACAGTGTAAGAGTGCCGTGGACTAAGCTGGAATCTGCAAACATTTTATTCAAAAGGAGAAGACAAAGTAATTTGGGCTCTTTGTTAGATTAACAATAATGTATATGAGAGCCACTCAACATTTTCATCGTTGTCTTCTCCTTGGTACGAATCAAATAAAAGGAAAAGAATTTCAGAAAAACACACTGAAATATTTTTTAGGGTTTTTGTTTTTTCTTAAAGAAAGCAAATCAAAGAAGGAAAAACAAAGACGAGAAAAACTATTTACACGGGAAAACTCCCAAGAAGTAAAAGAAGAAACAAGAAATCTTTTTGGGTTTTCTTTTGCTACTACAATTAATTTAAACTAGAAAGAAAAACCGAAAAGAAGCAAGAAATATTTTTGGATTTTCTCAAAGTTTTTCAAACACGAAAGAAGAAAGTGAGAAAATAAATCTAGCAAGGATAATACAATGAAAAAGTGTAGACACTGACAACTGGAATGAAATGTGTAAACATGAATATAATGTCGATGGAAATACGTACTCCCCCAAGCTTAGGATTTTGGCCTAGCTTGGTAATCACCATCCGCGGCCTGGATAATAGTCTGAGTGATAGCCCACCGGGGCTCTTGGTGCAGCCTCCTCAGTCCGTCTGGCAGCTTCGACCTCCGCATTGTACGCGCGGGCCTCGCTCTCAAGAACGTAGTATCTTCTCTTACATGAATTCATTACATGTCCATAAGCATGATTTGGTAGTGGCATCCCGCATAGAGCTTGCACTTGGCTCAACATAAGACCGTCGTATTGAACCTCTACTCGATGAAGCTTCCGAGGACTTCCTCCTCGAAGAACTCCTTCCAGAGAAATTCATTTTATTCGCGTACAAATTTCTGAAAATTTTAGTCTACAAAATTTTAGTCTACAAAAATTTTGTCAACAAAACTTCGTAAGATTGATAGAAACTACTCCTAAGGATGCCTAGAGGCCATATTAAGCATTCAAACTACTTAGAACTCTAAGAATTCAACATGCAAGACCATCTACAGCAGCACCAAGAGTAGCTAATTATTCTAAAAATAAACCACTAAATCAAAAACTAATTGGAGCAACGGAGGAATCACATACCAAGTAGCAATCCCCCAAAATAGTTTCGGAAACGGAGCATCGAGCAAAGAGATCGAAATCCGCGGGTTTGAGAGCAAGGACATGAGAGAGAGAGAGAGAGAGAGCTATGTTGATTTTTTTCTAGAGGTAGGAGATGGAATGGGCTAAAGAGATAAGTGAGGGGACCCATGTGGGGACCACAACCCACCAGGGAGCGCCTGGGGTTGCTGGCGCGCCCTGGTGTCTCGTGGACACTAGGTGCACCCCCTCTGATGTTATTTGCACCAGAAACTCAGAAATATTCAGAAAAAAATCGTGTTAAAATTTTAGGACATTCTGAGAACTTTTATTTTTGGGTCATTTTTATTGCACGGAGAAATAAGAAATCAGGATAAACATGTCATTTTAATTTATATGACTAAGAAGAATAGAAAGCAAAAGGTGGGAGTAGAAGGTTGTGCCTACTAGATTCATCAACTTCATACGTCTCAAAAATGATCCATTAAAAAGGTTGATCAATTCTTATTAACAACCACTTTCGATTAGCATGAAACCGAAGACTTTTTGTAAATCACTAAGTTAACTCAACGGGGATATGCATTTCCCCAACAATAAGTATGCCATATTTATTTTTGGCAATAGGTAGAGGTAGTTGAAAACTTCCAATAGTGAGTGTCGGAGATTTTTTGATAACATTTATATCATTCACTTGGAATTGTTTCTTCGGAAAGTGCACCGTATGCTCATTACCATTGATATGAAAAGTGACTTTGCTTTTATTACAATCCATAACAACCCCTGCAGTATTCAAAAAGGGTCTACCAAGGACAATCGACATGTTGTCATCCTCGGGCATCTCAAGAATAACAAAGTCTGTTAAGATAGTAACGTTTGAAACAATGATACGTCTCCAACGTATCTATAATTTTTGATTGTTCCATGCTATTATATTATCTGTTTTGGATGTTTTATATGCATTAATATGCTATTTTATATTAGTTTTGGGACTAACCTATTAACCTAGTGCCTAGTGCCAGTTTCTGTTTTTTCCTTGTTTTTGAGTATTGCAGATAAGGAATATTAAACGGAGTCCAAATGGAATAAAATCTTCGGAATGATTTTTCTTGGACCAGAAGAAACCTGCCAGACCTTGAGATGAAGGCAGGAGACCTGCCGGGAGGCGACAAGCCACCTGGGCACGTTCTAGATTGATCAACCTTTTTAATGGATCATGTTTGAGACGTTGTTAATAAGAATTGATCAACCTTTTTAATGGATCATTTTTGTAAATCACTAAATAGCTGGTGCCCCCTAGGGGGGGGGGCACCCTAGGGGGTGCCCCCCCTTTCCTCTTCAAGGGAAAACCAACGCAAGCTCAAGAAGTAGCAAGAAGGATTTCTGGCGCCGTTGCCGGGGAGATCTACATCAAGCCTACCAAGTACCCATCACAAACTCATCTCTTGCATTTACATTATTTGCCATTTGCCGCTCGTTTTCCTCTCCTCCACTTCTAAAACGATTTTCAGAAAAATACCAAAAAGATTTGCCTTTTTATTCGCCCTTCTTCCGTTCGTCTTTTCGTTTGCCTTTTGTTTGCTTGTGTGCTAGATTGCTTGCTTTGTCACGATGACTCAAGAGAATACCAAGTTGTGTGACTTTTCCAATACTAATAATAATGATTTTATTAGTACTCCGATTGCTCCCGCCACTAGTGCGGAATCTTATGAAATTAATGCCGCTTTGCTCAATCTTGTTATGAAAGAACAATTTTCCGGCCTTCCTAATGAAGATGCCGCATCCCATCTAAATACTTTCATTGAGTTGTGTGATATGCAAAAGAAGAAAGATGTGGATAATGATATTGTTAAATTGAAGCTATTTCCTTTCTCACTACGAGATCGTGCTAAAACTTGGTTTTCATCTTTGCCTAAAAATAGTATTGATTCATGGAATAAGTGTAAAGATGCTTTTATTTCCAAGTACTTTCCGCCCGCTAAGATCATCTCCCTTAGGAACGATATAATGAATTTTAAGCAACTTGATCATGAGCATGTTGCACAATCGTGGGAGAAGATGAAACTAATGATTAGAAATTGCCCCGCACATGGTTTGAGTTTATGGATGATTATACAAAAATTTTATGCGGGATTGAATTTTGCTTCTAGAAATCTTTTAGATTCCGCCGCGGGTGCTACTTTTATGGAAATCACATTAGGAGAAGCTACTAAACTACTAGATAATATTATGGCAAATTACTCTCAATGGCATACCAAAAGATCTCCTACTAGTAAAAAGGTGCATGCAATTGAAGAAATAAACACTTTGAGTGAAAAGATGGATGAATTAATGAAATTGTTTGCTAGTAAGAGTGCTCCTATCGATCCTAATGATATGCCTTTGTCTTCTTTGATTGGAAATAATAATGAATCTATGTATGTGAATTTTGTTGGTAGGAACAATTTTGGTAATAACGCGTATAGAGGTAATTTCAACCCTAGGCCGTTTCCTAGTAATTCCTCTAATAATTATGGTAATTCCTACAACAATTCTTATGGAAATTATAATAAGATGCCCTCTGATCTTGAGAATAATATTAAAGAGTTTATTAGTTCGCAAAAGGTTTTCAATGCTACGATTGAAGAAAAATTGCTCAAGATTGATGATTTGGCTAGGAACGTTGATATAATTTCTCTTGAGATTGATTCTTTGAAAATTAGATCTACTCCACCTAAGTGTGATATTAATGAGTCTTTAAAAGCTATGAGAACTTCTATTGATGAGTGTAAGGAAAGAACCGCTAGAATGCATGCTAAGCGTGAATGGCTTGAAAAGATGTGTTCTCGTGATAATAATGATGAGGATCTTAAAGTGATTGATGTGACTCCTATTGAATCTTTGTTTTCTAATACAAATCTTGATAAAGATGGGACTGGAGATAAGTCAACTTTAGTTAGAAGTCGTCCCAATGATTCGGAGTTTATAGATCTTAATGCTAAGATTGATAAAAGTGGGATTGAAGAGGTCAAAACTTTAAATAGAAATGAACCCACTCTTTTGGATTTCAAGGACTTTAATTATGATAGTTGTTCTTTGATTGATTTTATTTCCTTGTTGCAATCCATGTTGAATTCTCCGCATGCTTATAATCAAAATAAAGCTTTTACTAAACCTATCGTTGATGCTATGATGAAATCTTGTGAAGAAAAACTTGAGTTGGAAGTTTCCATACCTAGAAAGCTTTATGATGATTGGGAACCTACTATTAATATTAAAATTAAAGATTATGAGTGCCATGCTTTGTGTGATTTGGGTGCTAGCGTTTCCACGATTCCGAAAACTTTATGTGATGTGCTAGGTTTCCATGATCTTGATGATTGCTCTTTAAATTTGCATCTAGCGGATTCCACTATTAAGAAACCTATGGGAAGGATTAATGATGTTCTTATTGTTGCAAATAGGAATTATGTGCCCGTAGATTTCATTGTTCTTGATATAGATTGCAATCCTACATGCCCTATTATTCTTGGTAGACCTTTCCTTAGAACGACCAATGCAATTATTGATATGAAAGAAGGAAACATTAGATTCCAATTTCCGTTAAGGAAAGGCATGGAACACTTTCCTTGAAAGAAAACTAAATTACCCTATGAATCTATTATGAGATCTACTTATGGATTGCGTACCAAAGATGACAATACCTAGATCTATTGCGTTATGCCTAGCTAAGGGCGTTAAACAATAGCGCTTGTTGGGAGGCAACCCAATTTTATTTTATGTTTCTGTTATTTGCTTCTGTTCTTGAGTGTTTTGCACATTATTACCTCTGTAGTAATTGTGTTTTATTGTTTTAATTAGTGTTTGTGCCAAGTAAGACCTTTGGGATGGTTTACGGTGATTGTTGATTTGGTTTTGCTGAAAAACAGAAACTTTTGTGCTCAGTCCAGGAATTTTATAAATTCACCAGAGCGTCAATTGGATCTGAATTTTTTACACAAGATTTATATACAAATTTCCCTTATTTTCCTAATTTTTAAGAATTTTTGGAGTTACATAAGAATTCGCAGTTTACAGATTGCTACAGACTGTTCTGTTTTTGACAGATTCTGTTTTTTTTTGTGTTGTTTGCTTATTTTGATGTATCTATGGGTTGTATCGGGGGGTATGAACCATGGAGAAGTTAGAATACAGTAAATATTACACCAATATAAATAAAGAATGAGTTCACAACAGTACCTAAAGTGGTGATTTATTTTTCTTATACTAACGGATCTCACGAGTTTTCTGTTGAGTTTTGTGTTGTGAAGTTTTCAAGTTTTGGGTAAAGATTTCATGGACTATGGAATAAGGAGTGGCAAGAGCCTAAGCTTGGGGATGCCCAAGGCACCCCAAGCCATATTCAAGGATACCAAAGAGCCTAAGCTTAGGGATGCCCCGGAAGGCATCCCCTCTTTCGTCTTCAATCCATCGGTAAATTTACTTGAGGCGATATTTTTATTCACCACATGATATGTGTTTTGCTTGGAGCGTCTTGTATGATATGAGTCTTTGATTTTTAGTTTGCCACAATCATCCTTGCTGCACACATATTTTGAGAGGGACACGCATTAATCGTGAATTTATTAGAATACTCTATGTGCTTCACTTATATCTTTTGAGCTAGGCAATGTTGCTCTAGTGCTTCACTTATATCTTTTTAGAGCACGGTGGTGTTTTTTATTTTATAGAAATAATTGAACTCTCGTACCTCACTTATATTATTTTGAGAGTCTTTAAACAGCATGGTAATTGGTTTAGGTTATGAATTTAGTCCTAATATAATGGGCATCCAAGAGGGATATAATAAAAACTTTCATATAAAGTGCATTGAATACTATGAGAAGTTGGATTCCTTGCATATAGTTTTGAGATATAAAGATGGTGATGTTAGAGTCATGCTAGTGAGTAATTGTGGAATGGTAAAAATACTTGTGTTAAAGTTTGTGACTCCCATAGCATGCACGTATAGTGAACCGTTATGTAACGAAGTCGGAGCATGATTTGTTTAATGATTGTCATCCTTTGTGTGAGGGTCGGGAGCGCGCGATGGTTAACTCCTACCAACCTCTCCCCTAGGAGCATGCGTCTAATACTTTGCTTCGATAACTAATAGATTTTTGCAATAAGTATGTGAGTTCTTTATGACTAATGTGAGTCCATGGATTATACGCACTCTCACCCTTCCACCATTGCTAGCCTCTCTAGTACCGCACAACTTTTGTCGGTGCATTAAACCCACCTTCCTCAAAACAGCCACCATATACCCTTCCTCAAAACAGCCACCATACCTACCTATTATGGCATTTCCATAGCCATTCCGAGATATATTGCCATGCAACTTCCACCGTTCCGTTTTTTATGACACGCACCATCATTGTCATATTGCTTTGCATGATTGTAAGACAACTAGCATGATGTTTTCATGGCTTGTCCGTTTTTTGATGTCATTTGCTATGCTAGATCGTTGCACATCCCGGTACACCACCAGAAGCATTCATATAGAGTCATATCTTGTTGTAGGTATCGAGTTGTAAGTAAATAAAAGTGTGATGATCATCATTATTAGAGCATTGTCCCATGAGAGGAAAGGATGATGGAAGCTATGATTCCCTCACAAGTAGGGATGAGTCTCCGAACTTTACAAATAATAAAAGAGGCCAATGAAGCCCAAATAAAAAAAAAGAGGCCAAAGGTGCCCACCAAAAAAAAAATGAGAGAGAGTCTCCACACTTGTGCTTCAAAGTAGCACCTTGATCTTCATGATAGAGAGTCTCCTATTTTTGTCACTTTCATATACTAGTGGGAATTTTTCATTATATAACTTGGCTTGTATATTCCAATGATGGGCTTCCTCAAATTTCCCTAGGTCTTCGTGAGCAAGCAAGTTGGATGCACACCCACTTAGTTTCTTTTTGAGCTTTCATACACTTATAGCTCTAGTGCATCCGTTGCATGGCAATCCCTACTCACTCACATTGATATCTATTGATGGGCATCTCCATAGCCCATTGATACGCCTAGTTGATGTGAGACTATCTTCTCCTTTTTCCATACAACCTCCACCATATTCTATTCCAGCTATAGTGCTATATCCATGGCTCACGCTCATGTATTGCATGAAAGTTGAAAAGGTTTGAGAACATAAAAGGTGTGAAAAAATTGCTTGACTTGTTTTCACGGCTCCTCTTCACCCATGTGGAACGAGGTTTTTCCATGCCCCCTCATCCATTCGTCCGCGGGTTTCTGAACTTTTTCGGGGCGCAACTCCACCATTTTCCTCCGAATACCATTTCGTACCTTTCCGCTTTCATCACCTTGTGGGAGTGTTTCTTGGGTTGCTCTCCACATTGGGGTTTGTTCAAACATATATTCACCATCCGATCCCAATGCGTCAAGAAAGCCAATCCTAGTGATAGCAAGACCCATGTCATCCAACTATGTGGTGGCCTGGGAATCCAAAAGAGAGGTAGGAGTGCGTTTCCATCTATGACTTTTCCTGAATCTGTTCGGGGCTGGCAGTCGACATGGTTTTACTGCAAGGATGTAGCATCGCCCAATATGTCGACTGGCCATCCCCCCTTCACATTGGATAGGCCTACCACTCCCAGAACACTGAACGTAGCAAAGGGAGAGCAAGTCCAAGTAGGGATTTTAGTGAACGCAATAGTTGATCTGATCCGCAGCGGAGTGACTAGTATGGATCTCTTAGAGGCGTTTCTCAGTCGACGAATCCAGCCTCTTCAAGCCAGGGATCACACTATGTGGCATTATTCGGGCCCCGAGGATACCACTCGGACACATCCAGAGGAAGTTTCCAATGAGACTGTTGCCCAGTGGCTCAGGAGCATCACTGGAGCCTGTGATAATCCTTTGGGAGCCAAGCGAATTTTGCCCTTCTCTGCTTTGAACCCACCGACGAACCTGGTGAGTTGCATCTTTGTCGAGTGCTTTCGTGTTTCGTCGAGTGATTGCATCTTCAGTCGACTGACTTCATAGTTTGCGTCTTGCAGGAGTTCACAAACATGTATTCGCCCGTGCCGAATGGAGAGCAGCCTGAGGACGGAGAAGAGAGCGCAGGCGACATCGCAGATGTTGACTATGCCGACGACAGTGAAGGCAGCGACGACTACCTGGAAGAGATTGAGGAAGGCGAGGTAGAGGCCCAGGCTCCTCCGTGCATCGAGCGTCGTACCAAGTTGCGTGAAGACCCGGAGGCCGCCCCAAGCAAGACTTTGGCGTCGAGCACCAGGAACCCGAAGCGCGACCGCGCCACGACATTTGGGTCGACTGAAAAAGCTGCGAAACAGCCCAGGTCGGACGCACCAAAGCCTAAGAAGGCTCTGCCCCGTATAAAGATCGATGTGCCTGTCGCCTCAACGTGAGTGTTTATTTTCCTTATCCTGCTGTTGTTGAACTTCATGTCTTCACTGACCGAGTGAAAATTATTCGCCAGAGCTGCTACCTCGGTGACGTCGCCTCTGCGGGGTGAGGGGGATCTCATGGAAGTGGACACTCGTGACGCGGCCACCTCTCAACGAGGTATATCGAATCTTCACTGTAGTCTGATTTTTGAAGACAATTCGTCGAATGAATAAATTAATGTTGTCGATTGACAGTTGACGACGTCATCCATTTGGAAGACGATGAGGAGCCGCAACGGGGTGCAGAAGGTGACGTTGTGCCTTTGGACACTCCACGCTTGCGCACTCGGAGGACATCATCAGGACCAACACCTCATAGGTCGAATGCTGCGCCTTCTCAAGAACTTGGTGATTCTTCCCGAGCCAGTGCTGACCTTGTGGTTCCGCTATCGAGTGCCCCGCCAGCAACTTCAACTCTAGTTGTTTCAGCGCCGATTGGACAACTTCAAGCTCCTCTTGCTACCTCAGCTGCAGCACCAACTCCTCCGACGTCTGCATATCCTTTGTACCACGTCCCAGGGGACCAAACTGGAGCTGCCAAAGAAGCCATGATCCAGGCTGGACAAATGATGCTGCGCACAAAGGAAGCGTATGAGGCCAGCAAGTTGGCTTATGATGCCAGCTCGGCACTTCAAGCCAATGTCCGAGTAAGTGTGATTGTAAGTTCATTTCCGATTGAATTCCTGTCCAACTTGACTTTACACCCACTGGGTGTTTTCTTCAGATGCATAGTTGCTTGTTTTTTCCTCGAGTAGTTCGGGTCTTAGTCGAGTGGTTTTTGGTCCAGTGGGGGCAAGCTGAGTGCACCCACTGGGTGTAGTCCCCGAGACCGCTGTTGAATGACGAAGACATCGGCAGGGGTCTTAGATTCGTTTTGAAAGTTGCTTGTCAGTCGACAGGACGGACCTGGTCGAGTGATAGTAGGTCCAGTGGGGGCACGCTGAGTGCACCCACTGGGTGTAGTCCTCGAGACTGCCGTCGAGTGTTTGCATCGGCGGGAGTCTGAAAGAGACAATGTTCGCTTGTTTGCTTCTTTTTTTTTATACTCGGACAGGTCAGACCTGGTCGAGTGATCTCTGGTCCAGTGGGGGCACGCTGAGTGCACCCACTGGGTGTAGTCCCCGAGACTACTGTCGATCGTTTACGATGGGCAGTAGTCTTAAGAACCATCTTCCAGGTTTCATGGACATCATTTCCATCAACCATGATATGACGCTGTATAGGTGTGTGGGGTGGGGCGGCGGGCCGCCATCCAGTCGACTGGACATGTTCTTTTCCACTCGGTAGTGAAAAAACATTATTGTCGACTGAACTACTTCTTTGCTGATTTCAGAAAGCCTGTGGGCTCGGGACCAAGTATGTCGAGCTGGAGAAGGAAAAGAATCAACTTCTGCTGGATCTGGAGCTGACGAATAACAACCTGGACCGTGCACAGACTGAACTGAAGACCTTGGGAGGTAATCCTTGTCGATCAATTGCATTATTACTTTCATCTTCCATCCTTTGAACCGAGTGAATCCACTCGAACAGACGTACGTGATGAGAACCGCCGACTCCAAGCGCGACTCAACAATGCTATTTCTTTAGATACCATGAAGAAGGCGCTTGAAAACAAGGACAAGGCACTCGCCGACGCTCAGAAGGTGGCGAGGGAGAAAACTGAAGCTGCTGAGAAGAAGCTTGCCACAACCAGCAAATTGGAAGAAGAGAATACCAAACTCAAGCAGGAACGGGCTGATTGGATCAAAAAGCTCGAACTGCAGACCAAGAGAAGGAGCGTTTTGGAGCAATACTTAGGGGACTTTGCGAAGAAGATGTTCGGCATGCTTGAAGGTAACTTTCTTCTGTCGAGTGAATTTCTTTGATTTCTTCAGAACGGCAATGTGATCATCTTTTCGCTTTCTCTTCACGCAGAATTCTGCCAAGATTTTGAGAAGGAAACTGAAGAGATCGAGCCAAATCTGGACCCTACCAAGTCACCTGTCGGGGATGCCGTGGCCATGGACATGTTTCGCCTTGAAGCTCGTCTCAGGAGTGTCCAAGGATATGTCGCTCGACTGAGGGCTGCGTTGGAGAAGGTCGACAAGGAACTGTGGCCCGAAGACTCTCTCCAGACTGACCTTGAGTCGATGATGACCCGCCTCAATGAGATCCCTGGTCGAGTGCAGGCATGGAAGAAATCTACTGCTCGCTGTGGCGCTGATGTGGCACTTTCACTCGTCGGGGTTCATTGCAAGGAGGCCAGGGAGGACAAACTGAAGGCTCTCCGAGTGATCAACACAAAGAAACTTCAATTCGAAGAATTCATGGAAACCTTTATCGAAGCAGCCACTCGAATCGCCGATGGAATTGACCTGGACACCTTCGTCGAGCCCTCGAGCCCCACTGGTGCTTGAAAAATACTTTGCTTGCAGCTAAAACTTTATTTGCCTCGGTATGCCGAGTGATGGTGTAACCGATTAAAACTTAATTCGGGCCTTAGGCCTGAGTACTTTCCTTTGCACGAATAACTTTTAACCGCGCTAGAGATTCTGGATTTATCCGCATTTTTCTTTCTGATCACTTGCTTGGTTAAATTTGCTCGTTACTCGGAAGGATTTTGGACTTAGGCGAAATCTGGTTCGCGGCTAAGTCTCCGAGTGAGAGGGTTGCTCGACACTCGGAAAAGTTTTTAACTTAAGCGAAAGCTGGTTCGCAGCTAAGCTTCTGAGTGAGAGGATCGCTCGTCACTCGGAGAAGTTTTGAACTTAGACGAAGACTGGTTTGCGACTAAGTCTCCGAGTGGATGGAATACTATCCACTCGGAAGAGTTTTTAACTTAGGCGAAAACTGGTTCGCAGCTAATCCCCCGAGTGTGAGGATCGCTCTTCACTCGGAGAAGTTTTGAACTTAGACGAAGACTGGTTCGCAGCTAAGTTTTCGAGTGAATGGAATACTATCCACTCGGAAGGGTTTTTAACTTAGGTGAAAACTGGTTCGCAGCTAAGCCCCCGAGTGTGAGGATCGCTCTTCACTCGGAGAAGTTTTGAACTTAGACGAAGATTGGTTCACAGCTAACTTTCCGAGTGAATGGAATGCTATCCACTCGGAATGGTTTTTAACTTAGGCGAAGGCTGGTTCGCAGCTAAGCCCCCGAGTGAGAGGATCGCTCGTCACTCGGAGAAGTTTCGAACTTAGACGAAGACTGGTTCGCAGCTAAGTTTCCGAGTGAATGGAATACTATCCACTCGGAAGGGTTTTGAACTTAGATGAAGACTGGTTCGCAGCTAAGTTTTCGAGTGAATGGAATGCTATCCAATCGGAAGGGTTTTTAACTTAGGCGAAAGCTGGTTCGCAGCTAAGCCCCCGAGTGAGAGGATCGCTCGTCACTCAGAGAAGTTTCGAACTTAGACGAAGACTGGTTCGCAGCTAAGTTTCCGAGTGAATGGAATACTATCCACTCGAAAGGGTTTTTAACTTAGCCGAAAACTGGTTCGCAGCTAAGCCCCCGAGTGTGAGGATCGCTCATCACTCGGAGAAGTTTTGAACTTAGACGAAGACTGGTTCGCAGCTAAGTTCCCGAGTGAATGGAATACTATCCACTAGGAAGGGTTTTTAACTTAGGCGAAAACTGGTTCGCAGCTAAGCCCCCGAGTGTGAGGATCGCTCATCACTCGGAGAAGTTTTGAACTTAGACGAAGACTGGTTCGTAGCTAAGTTTCCGAATGAATGGAATACTATCCACTCGGAAGGGTTTTTAACTTAGGCAAAAACTGGTTCGCAGCTAAGCCCCCGAGTGTGAGGATCACTCATCACTCGAAGAAGTTTTGAATGCGAAATCGTGCGATCGGAATTGACAATAGACTGCAGGAGTCATAACTTTAACAAACAAAACTGTCTGGAGAACTCTTATTACATCAAAACAACTCAGTCATCAAGTGTAAAAATGTCGAAGTAAATCCGCGTTCCAGGCGCGTGGCTCGTCAATATTATTCTTGAGGTTGAAGAGGTAGTAGGCTCCATTGTTCAGTACTTTGGTGACGATGAAAGGGCCTTCCCACGCTGGGACCAGCTTGTGAGGTCGCTGCTGATCCACTCGGAGCACAAGATCACCTTCATGGAACGACCGACTCTTGACGTGTCTCGCATGGAAGCGGCGCAGATCTTGCTGATATACGGTCGACCGAATCAAAGCCATCTCGCGTTCTTCTTCCAAGAGATCCACACTGTCTTTACGTGCCTACTCAGCCTCAGCCTCGGAGTAAAGGTCTACTCGGGGGGAATTGTGAAGGACATCACTTGGCAAAACGGCTTCAGCTCCATACACCAAGAAGAAAGGAGTGCGCCCAGTCGACCGGTTAGGAGTCGTCCTCAAGCCCCAGATAACAGACGGCAATTCAGTGACCCAAGCTCCAGCTGCAAGATCGAGATCTCGCATGAGTCGAGGCTTCAGCCCTTGAAGGATAAGGCCATTCGCTCGCTCAGCTTGACCGTTAGACTGGGGGTGCGCAACGGATGCGTAATCCACCCGAGTGCCTTGAGAGGAGCAAAAGTGTCTGAACTCTTCCGAGTCAAAGTTTGAGCCATTGTCTGTAATGATACTGTGGGGAACTCCATACCGGAAAGTTATCTCTTTCATGAATTTGATAGCAGTGCGGGCGTTCAGCTTCTTGATGGGTTTGGCTTCAATCCACTTAGTTAACTTGTCGACTGCTTCAAGCAAGTGAGTAAATCCACTCTGGCCTGTTCGAAGGGGACCAACCATATCCAAACCCCATACTGCAAACGGCCACACGAGTGGAATAGTCTTCAAGGCAGACGCAGGTTTGTGTGACAGATTCGAATAGAACTGGCATCCTTCACAGTGATCAACAATTTCTTTAGCCATCTCGTTGGCGCGCGGACAGAAGAAACCAGCTCGGTATGCTTTGGCGACAATCGTCCTAGAGGACGCATGATGACCACAAGTTCCCGAGTGAATCTCCTCCAAAATCAGTTGACCTTCTTCAGGAGAGATACACCGCTGAGTCATGCCAGTTACGCTTTCTCTGTAGAGTTGTCCATCCATAACAGTAAAGGCCTTAGATCTGCGGACTATCTGTCGAGCTTCATCTTCGTCATCTGGGAGTTCTCGCCTCAGAATGTATGCAATATAAGGTACTGTCCAATCGGCCGTGATCACCAGAATCTCCATGACTAGATCTATGACCGCTGGGACATCGACTTCAGTCGGATCAGAAGCGCTCTTTGCTTGCGGGGGCTCTTCAGTGAAGGGATCTTCCTCCACCGAAGGAGAATGTAGATGCTCGAGAAACACATTGCTGGGGACAGGCTTCCGAGTGGATCCAATCTTTGCTAGCTCATCAGCTGCCTGATTTTTCACTCGGGGAACATGATGGAGTTCCAAACCTTCAAACTTCTTCTCAAGCTTTCTTAGTGCATTGCAGTATCTAGTCATAGCAGGATTCCTGACATCCCACTCTTTCATCACCTGATTGACCACCAAATCAGAGTCACCGTAAACCATCAGGCACCAGACACCGAGTGAGATGGCCATACGCAACCCGTACAGGAGTGCTTCATATTCAGCTTCATTATTGGAGGAATCAAAGTGAATCTGCAGGACATAACTGAGTTTGTCGCCTTTTGGGGACACCAATACTACACCAGCACCAGACCCATTCAGCATCTTTGAGCCGTCAAAGAACATGGTCCAGTGTGCCGAGTGAATTTGGATTGGCTGCTGCTGTTCAATCCACTCGGCCAGGAAATCAGCAAGAGCTTGAGACTTGATTGCCTTTTTTTCTTCAAACTTAATATCAAAATAAGGGAGCTCAATAGCCCATTTGGCCACTCGACCAGTCGCGTCTCGATTGTTGAGAATCTCAGACAACGGAGCATCACTGACGACTGAAATTGAGTGATCTTGAAAGTAGTGTGCCACCTTCTTCGCTGGCAGATATATACCATAAACGAGCTTCTGGTAATGTGGATATCTTTGCTTTGAAGGAGTCAATACTTCAGAAATGTAATAAACAGGACGCTGGACCTTGTAAGCTTTGCCTTCCTCTTCCCTCCCGACAGTGAGAACTGTACTGACGACCTGATTAGTGGCCGCAATGTACAGGAGCAAAGGCTCTTTGCTATGCAGAGCAGCAAGCACCGGCTGGGTGGAAAGCAGGGCTTTGAGCTCGACAAACGCTGCTTCGGCTTCGGGAGTCCACTCGAATGTATCAGACTTCTTCATCAGTCGGTATAAAGGCAATGCCTTCTCACCAAGACGAGAAATGAATCGACTCAACGCCGCCAGGCAACCTGTGAGCTTCTGGACATCGTGCACACGCTCGGGGATTTTCATTCGGGTAATAGCACTGATCTTGTCGGGATTGACGTCGATTCCTCGTTCGGAAACGAGAAAACCGAGTAACTTGCCACCAGGAACACCGAAAGTGCACTTTGTCAGATTTAACCTGATATCATACCTCCTCAAGTTGGCGAATGTTTCAGCCAAGTCAGTCAGCAGGTCGGAACCTTTGCGAGACTTGACGACAATATCATCCATGTATGATTCACCATTCCGAGGGATCTGATCATGCAGGCATTTTTTAATCATGTGCATAAAAGTAGCGCCAGCATTTTTCAAACCAAAAGGCATGGTGATATAACAAAAACACCCGAATGGGGTGATGAAGGCTGTCTTTATTTCATCCGGACCAAACAGACGGATCTGATGGTAACCGGAGTATGCATCAAGAAAAGATAAACGCTCGCACCCCGCAGTCGAATCGACAATCTGGTCGATGCGGGGGAGCGGAAAATGATCTTTCGGGCAGACCCGATTGATATGTTTGAAGTCAATACACATGCGGAGTGACTTATCTTTCTTGGGGACCATAACGACGTTCGAGAGCCACTCGGAGTGGTAAATCTCACGTATGAACTTAGCCGCCAAGAGACGAGCCACCTCCTCGCCGATTGCCTTCCGCTTCTCTGTTGCCGACCGACGCAAGTGCTCTTTTACAGGCTTGGCCTTCGGGTCGACTCTTAGTCGGTGCTCAGCCAGTTCCCTGGGTACACCAGGCATGTCAGCAGGCTTCCATGCGAAGATGTCCCAGTTCTCACGGAGGAACTGGATGAGCTCGGCTTCCTGTTTACTGTCGAGTGTCGTTGAGATATTGGTCGGGGCAGCATTGGGATCCGTCGGGTGAATGTGCACTTGCTTCACTTCGCCCGCCGACTGGAAAGCTGACTCGGAGGCGGGCTTCTTGGCACGCAGCTGGTCGGAAGGATCGACACTCTTCTTGTACTCTTCCAACTCGACCACAGCCATTTGATGGTCGGCAATTTTGGAGCCCTACTGAAGGCACTCCTCAGCCCTTTGTCGATTGCCAGTGACTGTGATCACACCCTTGGGCCCGGGCATCTTCAGCTTGAGATACACGTAGCATGGACGGGCCATGAAACGGGCATAAGCCGAACGACCAAGGATGGCGTGGTATGCACTCTGAAAGTCCACCACTTCAAACGTCAACTTCTCTTTGCGAAAATTCTTGTCAGTACCAAACGTCACATCCAATGCTATCTGGCCGAGTGACTTGGCCTTCTTCCCAGGGATGACTCCGTGGAACTGCATGTTGCTTTCGCTGAGTCGGGACATCGGAATGCCCATTCCCTTTAGGGTATCCGCATACAAAATGTTCAGACCGCTCCCACCATCCATCAGGACTTTGCGGAGTCGAGTGCCTCCCACTACCGGGACCACCACCAACGCTTGCCGACCGGGGGTAGCAATATGAGCGGGATGGTCTGACTGGTCAAATGTGATAGCAGTCTGGGACCACTTGAGGTATGTGGGGGTGGCAGGAACAACCATGTTGACTTCTCTGTTGATAACTTTCAGTCGACTCTTGCTTTCTACATCAGCAAAAATCAACAGAGTAGCATTGACTTCAGGAAACTCTTCTTTGTCTTCATCATCCTCCTTTTCAGGAGCCTTCTCACTCGACTGACCTTCCTTGAACTGTTGGATCAATAGACGGCACTGCCGAGTGGTATGTTTGGGCAATATCACATTGCCCTCTTCATCTGTCTTCGTGTGGATTGCACACGGTAAATCCAGAACATCAGTTCCCGACTGATTCTTTCCTTTCTTGGGGGTGAACTGTCCTTTGGACTTCCCCTTATTTTTCCCTTGCATCGCCAGAGCGACCGCCTCTGCCTGAACAGGGCCATCACCTTTGCGCTTCTGTTTTCGACTGGAATTGCCGCCGGCATCGTTGTCGACTGCTTTTCCTTTGCCGCTACGGAGGCGGTCTTCCTCTTCACCATTGGCGTACCGAGTGGCAATCTCCATCATCTTGCTCAGGGAAATGTCACCGGTCCGCCCAAACTTCAGATACAGCTCTCTGTATTTCACGCCGGCCTTGAAGGCACAAACAGCTTGATGCTCGGAAACATTCTCCACTGTGTGATGCAGAGTGGACCAACGCTGAATGTAATCTCTCAAGGACTCCTTGGGCTTCTGAACACAATGCTGCAAATCAATCAAACCCGCAGGACGCTTGCAAGTGCCCTCGAATGTACTGATCAACACTCTGGCAAGATCCTCCCAGCAATAGATGCTAGAAGGAGCCAAACGATTCACCCATGCCCGGGCCGAACCATCCAACATCAAGGATAAATGCTTCATGGCTACATTGTCATTTCCTCCACCAATCTGCACAACCACTCGGTAATCATCCAACCATGTTTCCGGCTTCGACTCGCCAGAGAACTTGCTTATTCCAGCCGCCAACCTGAAGTTGGGGGGAATCTCTGCAGAGCGAATGGCTCTGCTGAAACACTCGGGGCCAGAAAGCACGGTACCACTTCCACTCGGATAATCTCTGTCATTACCATCTCTGTGGGCTCTGCCTCTATCGATGCGCCTTTGTGCGAGGACATTTCTTGCATCGAATCCAGGATTCCGCTCATCGCCAAGCGGGCGCCTATCGTCATAGTGCCGGGGCACATACGAACCACTCCACGGAGGAGTAGGCACTCGACGGCGGTCATCACGGTGATAACGAGGAGCAAAATTGTCTCGCCCCTGATCTTGGTACTGATCTTCACGGTAACCTCCGCCCCTGCGACGCAGAGGTGACCCCGGACTGTGCGCCGGCTGAACTGTGTCTGCCCTGGGGGAATTACTATGCAATCTGTTGCGCGACTGAGAAACAGCCGAATTCTGCTGCTGCGCTGCATCAAGCAACGCTCGGATGTGCTGCAAACCTCTACCAGCCTCCGAACGGGACGGCTGAATGGAATCTGCTATCTTTGCAGCCGCCGCAACATTCAGAATTGGAGTACGGAATACCTTGACATTGTTATGAGATCCACTCGGAAACAGCTGTCGCTGACGTCGAGTGCTTGCGGGGGGACGCTGGCGGGCACGCTCGTCGAGTGCCTCCTGCATCTCTTTGAGCCGAAGGCGCGTGGCCTCCATGGCCTGAGCCTCAGGAGTCGCACCGACGATGGGAGTATGGAGGATCTCCTCATCTCGGTGCTGCTGCTCACCCGACGGTCCTCCAGCTTCACGTCTGCCGCGGTCGAAGCCAGGCGGCGGACTCTGATGTGAACCAGCCATAAGAACCTCAGCCGCAGGATCGCAGCTCTCGCACTCGGAGGGAACGTCAGACTGATCCGACGCCGAGTCGAACACGCCGTGAAGTGATTCGGCGGGCTCAATAGCCGCAATCTGCAGAGACGAAATTTGGCGGGCCGCCGCATGCCTCACCCAGCGCTGGAGCCGCGAACGACCAGATCGCTTGCGACGACGAACAGCGGGGAGGGCCGACAAGTACGGAGTCGACGGCTGTAGTAGAAGAACACCGCAGGAGCTTGCACAGAAGTGCATCGTCCCGTGGATCGGGAGCGCCTCAACATCTAGAGGCGCTTCCTGGAGCCATGCCGAGTCGTCGGCGATGATGGTGAGCGCTCCGAGACGGATCTCGTGGCCCAGGAACAAATCACCGCCGGAAGACATGACGAAGGAGAAAAAATGCAACCTCGCCGGAAGTCGCTTAGACGCCTGCCCCACGGTGGGCGCCAACTGTCGTGGGAACGAGCCTGCCAGTAGAAGATAGGGGTATGAAAGGAGAGGGCAGAGTCCTAGCTACGGCGAGGGTGTACACACGGATGTATGAGTTCAGGCCCCTCTCGTGGAGGTAACAGCCCTACGTCTCAGGTGCTCGGGAGCTTTCTGTCGTGTGGAATATGAGAGTTACAGGGTGCGAACCCTTGTGCCAGAGGGGAGGGCGGCTTATATAGAGTGCGCTGCCCCTTATATGGACGTTACTGGTAACGTATGTAATAAATGCTACTTATGGTCTAGTCGAACGCCTGCCCGTTGGCTTCCCTGGGGTGGCTTCTGGTCTTCTGTGGTCGACTGTATTCTGATTCTTCCGAGTGAAAGGTAGCCGTCGAGTGAAGGAAGAAATCCCCGACTGGATGTTGTCGAGTGATTCGTACGTCTTGGTGATTTCAGTCAGAGACTTCCTTGTAGTCCTTAAGCTTTCTAGGGCAGTGTCCTTAGGTAGGGTATGTAGGTCAGGCCTATGACCCTACCCTAGGTACATATCCCCATCAAGGGGCACCCCCCTGGCTTGTGGCCCCTCAGCAGGCCTCCTAACCCTATTCTTCGGCCTATAAATTCCCAAATATTCCCCCAATACCAAAAAGAGCCACGAAAATACTTTTCCACCGCCGGAACCCTCTGTTCCCGTGAGATCCCATCTTGGAGCCTTTTCCGGTAATCTGCAGGAGGGGGATTCGATCACGGAGGGCATCTACATCAACTCCATTGCCCTTCCGATGATGCGTGAGTAGTTCACCTCAGGCCTTCGGGTCCATAGCTAGTAGCTAGGTGGCTTCTTCTCTCTCTATGTTCTTCAATACCATGTTCTTCATGATCTTCATGGAGATCTATCCGATGTAATACTCTTTTGCGGTGTGTTTGTCGAGATCCGATGAATTGTGGGTTTATGATCAGATTATCTATGAATATTATTTGAATCTTCTCTGAATTCTTATATGCATGATTTCATATATTTGCAAGTCTCTTCGCGTTATTGGTTTGGTTTGGCTAACTAGATTGGTAATTCTTGCAATGGGAGAAGTGTTTGGTTTTGGGTTCAATCTTGCGATGTCCTCACCCAGTGACAAAGTAGGGGTAGCGAGACACGTATTTGTATTGTTGCCATCAAGGATAAAAATATGGGGTTTTCATCATATTGCTTGAGTTTATCCCTCTACATCATGTCATCTTACCTAATGCGTTACTCTGTTCTTCATGAACTTAATACTCTAGATGCAGGCAGGAGTCGGTCGATGTGTGGAGTAATAGTGGTAGATGCAGAATCGTTTCGGTCTACTTGACATGGACGTGATGCCTATATGCATAATCATTGCCTTGGATATCGTCATAACTATGCGCTTTTCTATCAATTGCTCGACAGTAATTTGTTCACCCACCGTATTATTTTCCTTCAAGAGAGAAGCCTCTAGTGAAACCTATGGCCCCCGGGTCTACTTTCCATATTATATTTTCAGATCTATAAACCAAAAATACCAAAAATACTTTGCTGCAATCTTTTTACTTTTGTTTTACTTTTCGTTTTAGTAATCTTCTATATCTATCTCTATCAGATCTCATCCTTGCAAGTAACCGTGAAGGGATTGACAACCCCTTTATAGCGTTGGGTGCAAGTGTTTGATTGTTTGTGTATGTGCGAAGATTGGGGACTTGCTTGTATCTCCTACAGGATTGATACCATGGTTCTCAACAACTGAGGGAAATACTTATCTACTTTGCTGCATCACCCTTTCCTCTTCAAGGGAAAACCAACGCAAGCTCAAGAAGTAGCAAACAACAACGGGAACATCCTCACAAATATTGATAGGTATGTCAGTTGATTTGTCAGCCATTTGCAATGATATTTCAGTAGGTGTGAGTTTATTCAAATCAAGTCTTTTATATAAAGAGAAAGGCATAATGACGTGGCTTGAGACTACGTCGGTATTTCCCCAAAGAGGAAGGGATGATGCAGCATAGCGACGGTAAGTATTTCCCTCAGTTATGAAACCAAGGTATCAAACCAGTAGGAGGATCACCACCACTACGTAAACAACACGTGCACACAAACAACAAATACTCGCAACCCGACGCGAAAGAGAGGTTGTCAATCTCTCTACGGTAAAAAGATAGATTAGGCAGTGATAGATTGGAGAGATAGATCTCTCAAGAACACAAAATAAAAGAAGCAAATAAAAAGTACAACAAGGTATTTTTAGGTTTTTTTGGAATAATAGATCTGAAAACAAAAGTGGCAAAAAGATAGATCGGAAAGCAATATGTTGGAAAAGTAGACCCGGGGGCCGTAGGTTTCACTAGTGGCTTCTCTCGTGAGTATAGCACACGGTGGGTGAACAAATTACTGTTGGGCACTTGATAGAAGATCAAATAATCATGACGATATCCAAGGCGATGATCATTATATAGGCATCACGTCCAAGATTAGTAGACCGAAACGATTCTGCATCTACTACTATTACTCCACACATCGACCGCTATCCAACATGCATATAGTGTATTAAGTTCATGGGAAAACGGAGTAATGCAATAAGAACGGTGACATGATGTAGACAAGATCTATTCATGTAGGAATAGACCCCATCTTGTTATCCTTAATAGCAACGATACATGCGTGCCGCACTGCCCCTTCTGTCACTGGGAGAGGACACCGCAAGATCGAACCCATCACAAAGCACCTCTTCCCATGGCAAGAAAAATCGATCTAGTTGGCCTAACTAAACCAAAGATTCAAAGAAGAAATACGAGGCTATAAGTAATCATGCATATAAGAGATCAAAGAAGACTCAAATAATATTCATGGATAGAAACTGATCATGAACTTAAAATTCATCGGATCCCAACAAACACACCGCAAAAGTTTACATCAAATAGATCTCCAAGAGACCATTGTATTGAGAATCAAAAGAGAGAGAGGAAGCCATCTAGCTACTACCTACGAATCCGTAGGTCTATGGTGGACTACTCACACATCATCGGAGAGGCACCAATGAGTATGATGAACCCCTCCGTGATGGTGTTAGATTGGATCTCAAGGTTCTGGAACTTGCGGCGGCTGGATGTGTTTTTCGTCGACTCCCTTAGGGTTTCTAGAATATTTGGGAATTTATAGGCGTCAGAGGCGGTGGAGAGGGGTCCCGAGGCGGGCACAACCCATCAGGGCGCGCCCGGGGCCTCTGGCGCGCCCTGGTCGGTTGTGGTCTCCTTGACCCTCCCCTTTGGCACTTCTTTGGCCCACTGGATGTCTTCTGGCCCAAAAAAATCTCCAAAAAGTTTCGTCGCGATTGGACTCCGTTTGGTATTGATATTCTGCGAAGTAAAAAACAAGCAAAAACAACAACTGGCACTTTGGCACTATGTCAATAGGTTAGTCCCAAAAAATGATTGTAAAACATCCAAGAATGATAATATAACAGCATGGAACAAGCAAAAATTATATATACGTTGGAGACGTATCAGCATCCCCAAGCTTAATTCCTACTCGTCCTCGAGTAGGTAAATGATAAAAACAGAATTTTTAATGTGGAATGCTGCCTAACATGTTCATCACATATTCTTTTCTTTTGTAGCATGGACATTTGGACTTTTAGATAGTTCAAAGAAATAGTCTAGTTTTATGATAATGACTTCAATACTCAAGCATGCTAACAAGCAACCATGTCTTTCAAAATATCAACACTAAAGAAAGTTATCCCTTGCCCATCATGCTCAATCATTGATCCATTCATGAAACACACTCAAATATTAACTACACCCAATGCTCAAGTACGATCATAGTGCCCCTAGTTGGTGCTTTATAAGAGAAGATGGAGACTCAAAGTAATAATAAAAATTGCATAAAGTAAATAAATAGGCCCTTCGCAGAGGGAAGTAGGGATTTGTAGAGGTGCCAGAGCTCAAAGTTTTAAATTGAGAGAGAAAAAATATTTTGAGTGGCATGCCTTTCCTGTCAACGAAAATGACAAAGTAGTTCACAATACTTTCCATGCTAGATATATCATAGGCGGTTCCTATACAGAAAATAAAGGTTATTCCTTTTTCCACCATTCTTTCACAATCCATGGCTGGCCGTATCCACGGTTGCCTTCCATACCAACACTTTCCAAGGAATTTATTATTTGACAACATAAAGTATTTTTTTCTTTTTTCATTTCAGGACTGGGCATCCCTATTACCGCCATACGCTCGTGCAATGACAAGTGAATAAACACTCATCTTGAGAATAACACATCTAGCATGGAAAAATATTGGACACCCCCTACCGTTTCATGAGCGGTACAAGCACACAAAAAAAGAAAATTTATTTTGAAAATTAGAGATGGCACATACAATTTGCTTAGAACGGCATGGAAATACCGCATATAGGTAGGTATGGTGGACTAATAAGGAAAAACTGGGTTTAAGGATTTTGGATGCACAAGTAGTATTTCTACTTAGTACAAATGGAGGCTAGCAAATAGATTGAGAAGCAACCAACCAGGAAACGAAAATTCACATAAGCGAGCATTGAGCATAACTAACACCGAATAATGCACCATAAGTAGGATGTAATTTCATTGCATAGCTATTGACTTTCGTGCATGCATAGGGAATCACAAACCTTAACGCCAATATTCTTACTAAAGCATAATTACTCACTAACATGACTCACCTATTACTATCATCATGTCTCAAAACTATTACAAGGAATCAAGTTTAATTTGTCCAATTATCTTCATGAAAGTTTTTATTATATCCCCCTTGGATATATATCACTTTGGGACTAGTTTCATATATTCATTGCTTTTGGTAAGCTCAAACAAATTTAAGTGAAGAACATAAGCATAGAGATTTCATCTCTCAAAATAGTATAAGTGAAACATGAGAGGATTTCTTAAAAATTTACTAACTCTCAAAATAATCTAAGTGAAGCATGAGAGGATTTCTTCAAAATTTGCTAACTCTCAAAATAATCTAAGTGAAGCATGAGAGGATTTCTTCAAAAGCTTCCAAGCACACCGTGCTCAAAAAGATATAAGTGAAGCATTAGAGCAATTCCAAAGCTCAAAAAGTTTAAGTGAGCATATTGAGCAATTCTAACAAATCTTAGCATAATTTTGGCTCTCTCAAATAGGTGTGTCCAGCAAGGATACAAGTGACAAACTAAAAGGCAAAGCAAGCAAAGACTCAAATGATACAAGACGCTCCAAGCAAAACTCATGATATGTGACGAATAAAAATATAGCTCCAAGTAAAATACCGATGGTCGTTAGAAGAAAGAGGGGATGCCACTCGGGGCATCCCCAAGCTTAGTTGCTTGTTTCTCTTTGGATATATCTTGGGGGTGCTGTAGCATCCCCAAGCTTAGGCTCTTTTCACTCCTTATTACTTCATCCATCGTGATCTCACCCAAAACTTGAAAACTTCAATCACACAAAACTCAACAAAATCTTCGTGAGATCCGTTAGTATAATAAAGCAAATCACTACTTTAAGTACTGTTGAAAACCCATTCAAATTTTATTATTGCATTATACTTACTGTATTTTAACTTTACCATGGCTCATACCCTTCAATACAACCCATAGATTCATCAAAACAAGCACACAATGCAACGAAAACAGAATCTGTCTTAAACAGAACAGTCTGTAGTAATCTGTACTCTAACCATGCTTCTGTAACTCTAAAAATTCTGAAAAATTAGGACAACGTAAATAATTTGTATAGAAATACTTTGTTAAAATTTCAGCTCAATATCACGCTCCAGTCAAAAATGAAAATTCAGACACTGGAGGCAAAGTTTCTGTTTCAGACTCAACATTGTTTCTACTCATCTTATGAATCATCCTAAAGGCTTTACTTGGCACACACACTAAATAAAACATAAAAACACAATCATAACAGAGGCATAATTGTGTCAACACTCAAAAACAGAAAGAAAAAGATGAAAATAAATTTATTATTGGGTTGCTTCCCAACAAGCGCTATCGTTTTACGACCCTAGCTAGGCATAATGCATAGATTCAAGTATTGTCATCTTTGGTTTTTGTAGAGATATTTTTATCAAGAGGTTTTGCAAATAAAACTTGAAACACATCATCCATAGAAACCTTAGCACTATCAAGTTGTCCATCTACGTACCCTCTTTGCTTCCCGGCCACAATCCAAGAATATTGAAGATTAACATCATTGAAAACTTGTTGGATCATATCTAAAACGGGGACTTCCTTTTTAAGATTCTCATCAAAAAATTGATTATTTCCAAGCAGATGTCTCAACATGTAATCACTATTATAAAGGATCTCCCCTATCACAGGTTTTTCATGGCTCATACCAAAGAAATCAAAGATTTCCCTAGCTTCTCGTACTATGTGATCAAATTCATTCATAAGAACAAGGGTGGCTAACTTCTTAGCTTTGGGATCCTTTATGATGGGTAGCTCAGAAAACAATCTTTGCAAGGTAGGATGGGTACGAATAAACCTATTTTCAAGTTTCAAAACTAGCGCTAAAATAGCTTCCGCATAAGTTTTAGTTCTTTTCAGTATAGGAGTATCATCGAGAGTCAAATTTCCAACGCAATAAAAAAATCCTGGATAGTTTCTTTTCCTATAACGTTCCCTTGCCCCAAAACAAAAGTTTTAGCATCCAGATTGCCAGAACGTCCAATATTAGGAGTCTTGCCATCATCTGTTTCTGCCATACCAAAATCACTCATGATGACAAGCAAACAAGAGATCTGACGAGAAAAAGGCAAACGAAAAAGAGGGCGAATAAAACGGCAAATTTGTGAAGTGGGGGAGAGGAAAACGAGAGGCAAATGGCAAATAATGTAATTGCAAGGAGATGATATTTGTGATTAGGAACCTGGTAGATGATGATGGTGTCTCCTTGGCACCAGAGATTGGCATGTAGGAGAGACCGCTTCCTCCCCGGCAACGGCGCCAGAAATTCCTTTGACGTGGCTTGAGACTGCGTCGGTATTTCCCCAAAGAGGAAGGGATGATGCAGCACAGCGACGGTAAGTATTTCCCTCAGTTATGAAACCAAGGTATCGAACCAGTAGGAGGATCACCACCACTACGTAAACAGCACCCGCACACAAAGAACAAATACTTGCAATAACCCGACGCGAAAGAGAGGTTGTCAATCTCTTTACGGAAAAAAGATAGATTAGGTAGTGATAGATTGGAGAGATAGATCTCTCAAGAACACAAAATAAAAGAAGCAAATAAAAAGTATAGAAATGTATTTTTGTTTTTTTTTGGAATAATAGATCTGAAAACAAAAGCGGCAAAAAGATAGATCGGAAAGCAATATGTTGGAAAAGTAGACCCGGGGGCCGTAGGTTTCACTAGTGGCTTCTCTCATGAGTATAGCACACGGTGGGTGAACAAATTACTGTTGGGAAATTGATAGAAGATCAAATAATCATGACAATATCCAAGGCGATGATCATTATATCGGCATCACGTCCAAGATTAGTAGACCGAAACGATTCTGCATCTACTACTATTACTCCACACATCGACCGCTATCCAGCATGCATCTAGTGTATTAAGTTCATGGGAAAACGGAGTAATGCAATAAGAACGGTGACATGATGTAGACAAGATCTATTCATGTAGGAATATACCCCATCTTGTCATCCTTAATAGCAACGATACATGCGTGCCTCACTGCCCCTTTTGTCATTGGGAGAGGACACCGCAAGATCGAACACACCACAAAGCACCTCTTTCCATGGCAAGAAAAATCGATCTAGTTGGCCTAACTAAACCAAAGATTCGAAAAAGAAATACGAGGCTATAAGTAATCATGCATATAAGAGATCAAAGAAGACTCAGATAATATTCATGGATAGAAACTGATCATGAACTCAAAATTCATCGGATCCCAACAAACACACCGCAAAAGTTTACATCAAATAGATCTCCAAGAGACCATTGTATTGAGAATCAAAAGAGAGAGAGGAAGCCATCTAGCTACTGCCTGCGGACCCGTAGGTCTATGGTGGACTACTCACGCATCATCGGAGA
This sequence comes from Elymus sibiricus, assembly GCA_039707655.1. Classification (NCBI taxonomy): domain Eukaryota; kingdom Viridiplantae; phylum Streptophyta; class Magnoliopsida; order Poales; family Poaceae; genus Elymus; species Elymus sibiricus. Next base: position 447,078,003 of record CM077675.1, on the reverse strand, counting down.
GGCACCAATGAGGATGATGAACCCCTCCGTGATGGTGTTAGATTGGATCTCGAGGTCTTGGAACTTGCGGTGGCTGGATGTGTTTTTTGTCGACTGCCTTAGGGTTTCTAGAATATTAGGGAATTTATAGGTGTCAGAGGCGGTGGAGAGGGGTCCCGAGGAGGGCACAACCCATCAGGGCGCGCCCGGGGCCTCTGGCGTGCCCTGGTGGGTTGTGGTCTCCTCGACCCTCCCCTCTGGCACTTCTTTGGCCCACTGGATGTCTTCTGGCCCAAAAAAAATCTCCAAAAAGTTTTGTCGCGATTGGACTCTGTTTGGTATTGATATTCTGCGAAGTAAAAAACAAGCAAAAACAACAACTGACACTTTGGCACTATGCCAATAGGTTAGTCCCAAAAATGATATAAAGTTGCTATAAAATGATTGTAAAACATCCAAGAATTATAATATAACAGCATGGAACACGCAAAAATTATAGATACGTTGGAGACGTATCACATAACACTAACACCAGCTCCCAAATCACACAAAGCAGTTTTGACATAATTTCTTTTAATGGAGCAAGGTATAGTTGGTATTCCAGGATCTCCAAGTTTTTTAGGTACTCCATCCTTAAAATAATAATTAGCAAGCATGGTGGAGATTTTAGCTCCAGGTATCTTTCTTTTATTAGTGATGATGTCTTTCATGTATTTTGCATAAGGGGTCATCTTTAAGATATCAGTTAAGCGGGTACACAAAAAGACTGGCCTAATCATTTCAGCAACGCGTTCAAATTCTTCATCATCCTTTCTCTTAGATGGTTTAGGTGGAAAAGGCATGGGTTTCTGAACCCATGGCTCTCTTTCTTTACCATGTTTTCTAGCCACAAAGTCTCTTTTATCATATCGTTTAGTTTTAGGTTGTGGGTTATCAAGATCAACAGCGGGTTCTATTTCAACATCATTATCTGGTCCTTTATCCTTGTTCGGTTGAGTATCATCATGAACATCATCATTATCATTTTCATTATCACTAGGTGAATGGTCATTACCAAAGTGAGTTTTAGCATCAGAAATAGAGGCATCATTATCTTCCGGAGATTTTTCTATCTCAGGTTCACTAGAGGTATGCAAAGTCCTATGATTTTTCTTTTTCTTTTTCTTTTTAGAAGGACTAGGTGCATCAGTGTTAATTCTCTGAGAGTCTTATTCAATTCTTTTAGGGTGTCCTTCAAGATAAAGTGGTTCCTGAGTCATTTTACCTCCTCTAGTTGCTACTCTAACAACAAAATCATTCATATTATTATTCATTTCATTAAGCAATTCTCTTTGAGATTTAGCAACTTGTTCTAACTAGGTTTGAACCATAGAGGCATGTTTTCCTACACCTCTAACATCATTACTGATTCTAAATAACAAGTCACTCAACCGAGCAATCATATCAGAATTATATTTCAATTGTTTCAGAACATTTGCATTGAAGTGATCTTGTTTCCTAATGTAGTTGTCAAACTCATATAAGCATTGACTAGGGTGTTTATTGTAAGGGATATCACCTTCATCAAACTTTAATAAAGAATTTACCTCTACCACCTGTTGAGGTGGTGGTGTGTCAAGGCCATGTATTTATTCAATAGGTGGTAAATTCTTAACATCCTTAGCTTTAATACCTTTTTCCTTCATACTTTGCTTTGCCTCTTGCATATCTTCAGGACTAAGGAATAATATACCCCTCTTATTTGGAGTGGGTTTAGGTGGTGGTTTAGGGAGAGTCGAATCATAATAATTCTTCAATATATTATTCAATAGTTCCTCAGCTTGTTCAACAGTTCGTTCCCTGAAAACACAACCAGCACAACTATCTAGGAAGTTCCTAGAAGCATCAGTTAGTCCATTATAGAAGATATCAAGTATTTCATTTTTCTTAAGAGGGTGATCAAGCAAAGCATTAAGCAATTGGAGAAGCCTCCCCCAAGCTTGTGGGAGACTCTCTTCTTCAATTTGCACAAAGTTAAATATTTCCTGTAAGGCAGCTTGTTTCTTATGAGCAGGAAAATATTTTTCAGAGAAGTAATAAATCATATCCTGGGGACTACGCACACCACCAGGAGCAAAAGTATTGTACCATATCTTAGCATCACCCTTTAATGAGAACGGAAATAATTTGAGGATATAGTAATAGCGAATTTTCTCATCATGAGCAAAAAGGGTGGCTATGTCATTTAGCTTAGTGAGATGTGCCACTACCATTTCTGTTTCATAGCCATGGAAAGGATCAGATTCAACCAAAGTAATTAACTCTGGGTTGACAGAGAATTCATAATCCTTATCAGTAATAAAGATAAGTGAAGTAGCAAACTTAGGATCACATTTCATTTTAGCATTCAAATATTTTTCTTTCAGTTTGCATAGTAATTTCTTAAGATCATCCCTATCATTGCAAGCAAGAAAGTCTCTAGCTATCTCCTCATCCATAACATAACCCTCAGGTATCTTAGGAAATTCAAATCTAGGAGATCTAGGTCTAATAGGTGTTTCATAGTTCTCAGTTTCAAGGACTTCATCAGTTTCAGTAATCTCATCAGTTTCAATAATTTCATTCTCTTTAGCTCTAGCAATTTGTTTATCAAGAAATTCACCTAGTGGCACATTATCATCAGGCATGGTACTAGCATCATCATAAGCATCATTCATAGCAGAAGTAGCATCATCAATAACTTGCGACATATCAGGATTAATAGCATGTGGTGGCGTTGCAAGTCTACTCAAAACAGAAGGTGAATCAAGTGCAGAGTGTGATGGCAAATCCTTACATCCCCTCGTCTTAGAGGGAACGATCTTGGTTTTAGTATCCTTCAGATTCTTCATAGTGATCAATTGATATAAATCCCAAGTGACTCAACAAATATAGCTATGCTCCACGGCAACGGCACCAGAAAAAGGTCTTGATAGCCCACAAGTATAGGGGATCGCAACCGTTTTCGAGGGTAGAGTATTCAACCCAAATTTATAGATTCGACACAAGGGGAGCCAAAGAAAATTTGCAAGTATTAGCAGTTGAGTTGTCAATTCAACCACACCTGGAGATTAAATATCTGCAGCAGAGTGATCAGTAGCACATTAATATGATAGTTTTGATAGAAGTAGCAACAGTAACATTAACGGTAACAGTGATAGCAATGATTTTGTAGCAGTTGGAACAGTAGCAATAGCAATAGTAACTTAGCAAGAACAATATGTGGAAAACTCATAGGCATTGGATCGGTGAATTCGTTGGATGATATTCATCATATAATAGTCATAACCTAGGGTGACATAGAACTAGCTCCAGTTCATAAATGTAATGTAGGCATGTATTCCGTAAATAGTCATACGTGCTTATGGAAAAGAACTTGCATGACATCTCTTGTCCTACCCTCCCGTGGCAGCGGGGTCCATAAGGAAACTAAGGGATATTAAGGCCTCCTTTTAATAGAGAACCGGAACAAAGCATTAGCACATAGTGAATACATGAACTCCTCAAACTACGGTCATCACCGGAAAGTATCCCAACTATTGTCACTTTGGGGTTTACGGATCATAACACGTAATAGGTGCATATGACTTGCAAGATCGGATCAAGAACATAAATATAATGGTGAAAACATAAATGGTTCAGATCTCAAATCATGGCACTCGGGCCCTAGTGACAAGCATTAAGCATGGCAAAGTCAAAGCAACATCAATCTCAGAAAATAGTGGATACTAGGGATCAAGACCTAACAAAACTAACTCGAATACATGATGAATCTCATCCAACTCCTCACCGACCAGCGAGCCTACAAAGGAATTACTCACTCCCGGTGGGGAGCATCATGGAATTGGCGATGAAGGAGGGTTGGTGATGACGAATACCGAAGATTCCCCTCTCCGGAGCCCCGAACGGACTCCAGATCTGGCCTCCCGATGAAGAACAGGAGGTGGCGGCGGCTCTGTCTCGTGAAACGCGATAAAACTTCCTCTCCTCTTTTTTTCTCCGAAAATAGGTATTTATGGAGTTGGAATTAGGGCAAGGGGGGCCACGAGGTGACCACAACCCACCAGGGCGCGCCTGGAGGGGGTGGTGCGCCCTGGTGTATCGTGCCCAGCCAGGGCACCCCCTCCGGTGGCTCTTGGTTCCAGTATTTTTCTTTTATTCTAAAATAAATCTCCAAAAAGTTTCGTCCAATTCTGAGAAATTTTATTTCCGCACAAAAACAACACCATGGTAGTTCTGCTGAAAACAGCGTCAGTCCGGGTTAGTTTCATTCAAATCATGCAAATTAGAGTCCAAAACAAGAGCAAAAGCGTTAGGAAAAGTAGATACGACGGAGACGTATCACAATAACGGCGAATAAACGACCGTCTCGAGAATAACTCACTTAGCATGGAAAATACTGACCGCCTCGTCGCCCCATGAGCGAGATGCGTGCACAAAATGGATGTTTATTTGAATAATTAGTGATGGCACATGCAAATTTACTTGGAACGGCAGGGTAATACCATACCCAATTGTTGCTTTAGGGTATCTTATGAAGATGCACTTTTCCGCTTTGGGTTCGAGCTTATCAGACATAAGTGTCGCATTCCCAAACTCTAAGAAATGACAGCTTAGGTTTCTGCTAAACCATAATTCATACGGTGTCATCTCAGCGGATTTAGATGGTGCCCTATTAAAGTGAATGTAGTTGTCTCTAATGCATAACCCCAAAATGATAGTGGCAAATCGGTAAGAGACATCATAGTACGCACCATATCAAATAGAGCACGACTACAACGTTTGGATACACCATCACACTATGGTGTTCCAGGCGGCGTGAGTTGTGAAACAATTTCCAAATTGTCTTAAGTTGCATACCAAACTCGTAACTCAGATATTCACCTCCACGATCATATCGTAGACATTTTATCTTCTTGTCACGATGATCTTCAAGTTCACTCTGAAATTGCCTGAACTTTTCAAACGTTTTAGACTTGTGTTTCATTAAGTAAATATACCCATATCTACTCAAATCATCAGTGAATTTAAGAAAATAACGATATCCACTGCACGCTTCAACACTCATTTGGACCGCATACATCAACATGTATTATTTCCAATAAGTCACTTGCCCGCTCCATCATATCGGAAAATGGGGTCTTAGTCATCTTGCCTATGAGGCATGGTGCGCATGTCTCAACCGATTCAAAATCGAGTGAGTCCAAAGATCCATCAGCATGGAGTTTCTTCATGCGCTTTACACCAATATGACCTTAGCGGCAGTGCCACAAGTATGTGGTACTATCATTATTAACTTTGCATCTTTTGGCATCAATATTATGAACATGTGTATCACTACGATCAAGATTCAATAAACCATTCACATTGGGTGCATGACCATTGAAGGTATTATTCATGTAAATAGAATAACCATTATTCTCTGACTTAAATGAATAACCGTATTGCAATAAACACGATCTAATCATGTTCATGCTCAACGCCAACACCAAATAACATTTATTTAGGTTCAACACTAATCCCGAAGGTACATGGAGCGTGCGATGGTGATCACATCAACCTTGGAAACACTTCCAACACACATCATCACCTCGCCCTTAGCTAGTCTCCGTTTATTCCGTAGCTTTTATTTCGAGTTACCAATATTAGCAACTGAACCGGTATCTAATACCCAGGTGCTACTAGGAGTACTAGTAAGGTACACATCAATAACACGTATATCAAATATACTTTTGTTGACGTTGCCATCCTTCTTATCTACCAAGTATTTGGGGTAGTTCCGCTATCAGTGACTATTCCCCTTACAATATAAGCACTTAGTCTCGGGTTTGGGTTCAACCTTGGGTTTCTTCACTGGAGCGGCAACTGTTTTGCCATTCTTGAAGTTTCCCTTCTTGCCCTTGCCCTTCTTGAAACTAGTGGTCTTACCATGAACACATGATGCTCCTTCTTGATTTCTACCTTCGCGTCGTAAAACATCGTGAATAGCTCAGGGATCATCTTCTCTATCGCGAATAGCGCAGTGACTTGGAAAACTCTGTCAATCACTATCTTATCTGGAAGATGAAATCCCACTTGATTCAAGCGATTGTAGCACCTAGACATTCTGAGCGCATGCTCACTGACTGAGCTATTCTCCTCCATCTTGTAAGCAAAGAACATGTCAGAGGTCTCATACCTCTCAACACGAGCATGAGCCTGGAATACCAATTTCAGCTCTTGGAACATCTCATATGATCCATGGCGTTCAAAACATCTTTGGAGCCCCAGTTCTAAGCCATAAAGCATTAGGTATTAATTATACCTCTAGAGCCAGACTGATGTAAATGTAATGAAATCCGTCTTGTTTGCATGAAATCCGGCCATGTTTGCACGAATTTCATCCAGTTGGTTTGAATTGTTACGGTTGGATGTCGTCGTTCTGCATCCGTGTCCGCGGACTGGTCCCTCCTGTCCGCGGACGGACGTTGGAGGAAATTTGCGGGTTGCCGTCGGAGATGCCCTTAGGCACTGCACAACAACGGTTGGGTGGATCAAATTGACACTTCCAGAGGCCTGTCCTTGCAACATCTACAATAGGAATTCACCATGCTTTGGAACTTCACCTCTCAGATTTTTTTTGTCAGACTGTTGTGACACATTTGGTTTCCTGCATAAAACCCAACCAGATCTGGGTGGAAAAAAGAAAGCATGTTTGATTGCATACAAGGAGGCTTGGCTTGCATCGGCACGGAACTTAAAGCATCCCATAGTCTAGCTCGTTGGAAATGCTCGAATCCGCCATTTCCAGTGTGTCAGGTTGAGTCGGGCGCTAAAGTACTTGATAGTAGCAATTATGCGGACTGGGTCCGTGATCTGAGGATTTTCCTCATTGCTGCACAGAAGGCTTATGTCTTCGATGTACCGCTCGGTGCGCCGGCGCCCTGTCCGGCCATGAACCCCGAGAACTGCAGCTTCGCCTTCTCCAGCTCCACCTCCGTAACCTCCTCCTCTGAAGACCCGTCAAGCGCAGATATCCACCTCCATGTCGCCTCCAAGCGATTAATCGGCCGACATTATTCAGCCCGCCAAGCTTGTCATCGATGGGAGGGGAGGAGCGGTGGCCTTCCTTGGACCTGAGCGGCGGTGACCTCTCGTGCACTACTCTTCGTGTCCGCCAGCGATGCCTGCGGATGCACCAAATTCATTGGGCGCGGCCTCGGCGTTGTCCTTCTCCTCGTCGTCGGTGTCGCTGAACAACGGCACACCCTCCTCGTCATCGTCGACCATGTCCGCGTCCGCCACATCTGCCACCCGCTGCCTGTACTGCCAGCGGGCAAGACGAATCTCGCGTGCGGAGCGATAGGACTCCAGGAGGGCCTCCTGCTCTGTCAGGTCCACGTTGGGCGCGACCGCCCTACCGGCAACGAGCTGCTCCTCTACCTGCAGTTGCTCCCTTAGGAGGTTGTGGTTGTAGGCGATGTCAGCTTACGCCTACCGGAACCGTTCCTCCCGCACCATGTCCATGTAATGGGAACGGGGCTTGCCGATCGTCATGGTGCATCGCACCGGTGATCGGGAGGCACGACGGAAGAGGGTGGCATGGTGGAGGAGGAAGAGGAGGGTAGAGTCGGGTCGTCATCAGCCGTGTCCTCCATTGGGACGTCGACTTCCTCCGGCTGCCTGCCGATCCGCCAGCGGGTAGCAATGTCGGCCATCTCGTTCTTCTGCTTCGGTGTCAGCCCGTCCCAAAGAGCATTGGCGTGGGAGTAATCCATGGTGGGAGAGGGGTCAGAGACTGATGACTGCGGCTATGGTCGTGGCAGCGGTTTATATAGCAATGGCGGGTGGCATATGGACGGACGGGTGGTGCCGGAGGAGACGCCTCGGCAACTGTGTGCCATCAATGTGGGCGGCAGACGGACAGATGGGCGGCCGTCGTGTCCTTTGAAAACGCAAAAGTCGCCTGCACCGGGAAGCGGCACAGGCGGCGCTCTCTTGGCCGACGCGTCGCTTCAATGCCGGCACCATAGAGCGGTCGCGTCTGCTCTGGCCGGGCATGAATGCGGGCACTAACGCTTTGGAGCGGTGCCGGCCCTTTCGTGCGGGAGGGGGGAGGGTTTTTTTGTGGGCCAGGGCGGTTGGAATCAGGAGAAGTAGCTGTCCGGAGTCCCGCAAACCTCTCCCACATTTGTCTCCGGTTTGTGGGGGAAATCACGTCCGGACCGCTCCGCACACCGTTACATGACTTTAACGCCCAATATGCGGTCCTATCCTCGCGGAAACTTGAAAGTCTCATCCGGGATAAAAGCGCATATCGGAGACACTTTTGCAAGGTGGATATAGTCAAATGTACATGTACTGAAGAGAAGAGTATACAAGAATTGTCTTACACTCGCACAAGATACAACATGAATATCTTAATACAACAATACATACAATCATCATACAGAAAGGCAGGATCCGACTACAAATGAAAGAAAATGAAAAAGAGACGACGTCCACCCTGCTATCCCAGGTTGTCGGCCTAGAACCCATCCTATGATCGACGAAGAAGAAGTAGATACTCCAAATAGAACAAGCATTGCTCTCATGTCAAAGCATCACTTTACCTGTATCTGCATCTATTGTTGTAGTAATCTGTGAGCCACTGGGACTCAGCAATCTCATTTCCAAGGATATCAAGACTAGCAAAGCTTAATGGCTATGGAATGGTTAAGTGGTGAGGCTGCTGCAAGCACTAAGCATTTGATATATGGCTAACTTACGAGTACAAGAATAAGATGAGAGTTCTACGCATAAACGGACGTGAACTAGTAATGATCAAAAAGTGATCCTGAACACCTACTTACGAGTCAATCATAACCCCAGTGTGTTCTCTCCTTGGTTCAAACCTCACAAGAATAGACAATCATGGTTACGCACACGGTTGGTGTATTTTAATTGAGTCTACTTCAAGTTTGCTATAACCGGGTATTAAACAATTTCCAAGTTGCCACATAACTGCGGGCATGGCTTTTCGAAAGATTTAACCCTGCAGGGGTGCTCCAACTCATTCATCACAAACTAGTAATGATCAAGAAGTGATCATGAACACCTACTTACGAGTCAATCATAATCCCACCGTGTTCTCTCCCTGGTTCAAACCTCACAAGAAGAGATGAGAAACTCCTTTCGTCGGGAGGATAATAATACTTGGATCATTGACAAGCACTTCAAATAGCAACAATCCTTATGATAGGCTTTAGGTGAAAACTAATCTAACTCCGAGGAAGACATGATGGGTTTAAATATCTCATTCTTGACAAATTTGCTTCGAGACTCCTCATGAATCAAGAATGTTGTAACACCATCTCCAAAGATAAGGGAGAATGAATTGCACTTTAAAATGCAAGACAAAGAATACTTGAGATCCTCCAACACGAATCTTGAAGAACACTTCGAGAATAATTAAAATCCTTAGCGAACCACCATGAAGAAACTCTTGTAGAACACCGGAATGAAAGGATGATATAAAAGAATTGAAGGTTGCAAAAAGAACAAGATTGAGGCCTTGCCAAGATTTAGATGGAACTTCACGACGAGATAACTAAGAAAACTTGGAACTCCAGAAAAGAAAAGATAAACAACTTAGAATCAAGATTTTTGAATATTATGAGCAACTCCGACAGAAAGATTGAAACCATCATGTTGAAACAAGAATAATAATTCTGTTATGCTTATCCTTCATCACGTTAAATTAATGACCAGCAACAGATTTAGCATACCACTTATTCTTCTTGAAAAGATTGAAGATAGATATCGCAAACTTGACGAAGTCTTGAACAAAAACACCGGTAAGAATTTGAAATGGATGAGGATTCTTCGAATAAATGGAGATACATGAGAATGAAGAGATCGCGATCCGCCTAGCAGAAGACTTAAACAAGGCACCAGTAAGAATTTAGATACGAATGAATAAAATATTGAACAAATGAAGAGACATCAATTGAGAAGAATTTTAGAACGAAAGCTGAAAGTTGAGAACGAATAAATCTTCTGAAATGATGGCCTTCGGAGGATCAAGAAATGAAAACAACTCTGAAATGCTATGGATATATATGGAAGAAATTTCTCAGGAACGAAAACAATTTGAAAGAATAACATCAAGCTTGAAACACAAATCTTCAAGAGAATGGACCAAGATTTTAAGAGAAGCTCTTATTCGGTCTTCAAGCTGAGAAAGACGAGAACGAACACCACCAACAATTACTGAGATACTCCGGAATAATGAATAAAGAAAGCTTGAGCCAACGATGAAAATAATTTGAAAGCGATCTTGGAGGAGGAATATGACTAATTTAATTCATTCTTATGCCACATTTAAAAAAACTTGAGGAGATCTCCGGAAAAGAATAGAAAGGCATGTAGGATCATGGGGAAGAACTTGTGGGTTATGGCCCCACTCAAAGAAAACACCGTTTAAAATATTGCTTAGAAGGAGAGATTACACCGATACAAATTGAAAACTTGATGAGGTGAGAACCTCGAAATAGCTTAAGCAGATTTGAATGGAAGCACAAGTCTTCTGAGATACGCTGAAAACTCTGGAGAAGAATAGAAAGAGGCTTGGCTAAAATTACCAACACGGGAAGCATAGAACAAATGAAAAGGATATGATGAACACCGAACTCTTGAATTGAATCCACCAGGGAAGAAAACAAGAACGAAGAATGATGAGCTTGGCACTTAAGCATCTTCACAATGGATCACCAGATACAAAACAGAAGAAAAGATAGCGGAAGCATCGATGAAAAGAAAGGCACTTGGATGATAATTTAATCGTTGAATAAATAGGGCAGGGGGGTGGGGGAAAACAAAGAAAGCTTAGGACGGGTGAACGAACTCCGGAAAAGGAAAAATGAGGATAGATCTTGCAAATATTGGAGAGGATTGAACTATCTTGAAGAGAAGCACTCCACATGGAAAATACTTGACATGACAATTCGATTGAGCAAAAGGTACGGTATTAGCACTCCCATAGAAATATGAGAACCCCGCTTAGGAAAGATATGAAATCAACACTTGACATCGAAGCAACTCGAATTACCATACTCCAACAAAACAAAGGATGAGGCTTGCAAATTAGCCGGAAACAAATACATAACCCACTATGCATTTGTTGGCAGGATAATCCTAGGTAACTACTTGAATTCCCACCCGAGAACCTACAAAATTTCTTTGTTATGCGATCAGGTTGCGGGTCCAGGAACCTACTCAATGTAATCGGCTGCAACTGCATTCGCAACCCTCAACACATAACCGAGAAACTCCGCAAACTCGTCTACCTCAGACCTTCGAAAAACAACGATACTAGACCTGGTAGATCATCCGAGCTATCTCCACTAGTATTGGGGAACAGTCATGGCACTATTTGCCAGAAAGCAAAGTATTGATGCATTTTGATGTCGACGTCCTCTGGTATTCCGTAACTAAAACGATAGCGAGTGTGACAAGAACACCCTGGAGCTCTACTCCCCGGGACTTCTCCCAAGTGTCGGGAGGCACCAAGAACAGAATTTTGTCACACCGACATAGTAGAGATTCCAAAATACCCGCGTGATCCTAAAAAATTGAGTGAAAAGAGGGGTAGAATTAAAATTCCTACGTCAGGATTCCTCACCAGAGCGACGAAGGGAAGAGGAGTAAAAAGAATTCTTACCCTCCGATATATGACTAGACTCAAAATAGTTTTTTTCTAGACTCGACAACGGCCAAGTTCGATCAATCAAGGAGGATCCTAGGCCGGTATTGCTCTGATACCAACTTGTAATGCCCAATATGCAGTCATATCCTCGCGAAAACTTGAAAGTATCAATAGGGATAGAAGCGCAAATCAGAGACGCTTTTGCAAGGTGGAGATCATCCCAAGTACATGTACTAAAGAGAAGAGTATACAAGAATTGGCTTACACTCGCCACAAGATACAACATGAATATCTCAATACAACAATACATGCAGTCATCATACAGAAGAGCAGGATCCGACTACGGATGAAAGCAAACGAAAAAGAGATGACGTCCACCCTGCTATCCCAGGTTGCCGGCCTGGAACCCATCCTATGATCGACGAAGAAGAACTAGAAACTCCAAATAAAACAAGCATCGCTCTCACGTCAAAGCATCACTTTACCTGTATCTGCATCTGTTGTTGTAGTAATCTGTGAGCCACTGGGACTCAGCAATCTCATTTCCAAGGATATCAAGACTAGCAAAGCTTAATGGGTATGGAATGGTTAAGTGGTGAGGCAGCAGCAAGCACTAAGCATTTGATATCTGGCTAACTTACGAGTACAAGAATAAGAAGAGAGTTCTACGCATAAACGGACGTGAACTAGTAATGATCAAGGTGTGATCCTGAACACCTACTTACGAGTCAATCATTACCCCACCATGTTCTCTCCTTGGTTCAAACCTCACAAGAAGAGACGGTCACGGTTACGCACACGGTTGGTGTATTTTAATTGAATTTACTTCAAGTGTGCTATAATCGGGTGTTAAACAATTTCCAAGTTGCCACATAACCGCAGGCACGGCTTTCCGAAAGATTTATCCCTGCAGGGGTGCTCCAACTCATCCATCACAAACTAGCCACAAGTTGCGGTGGAAAACCTCAACCTCGAGATAGCCCAAAGGATCCTCGGAATCCCGATGCACAAGATATTCGAGAAGGGTAAAACAAATCCAGCAAGACCGCCTGACAGGCTAGATCCTGATAGGAGCCGCGTGTATCTCTTTCTCAGGGCACTACTAGATAAGCTAGTCTACATGGCCAAATTTGAACACCCAAGTTTCCCTGGGGTGGCCCCGCATAGTGCTCTATTTGGACCAACACTCATGAGGAGCACTGGCCCGGTTTGTTGATTAGTTATCCACGGATTAATTACTCCCTATGCAAATTTATTAGTTAGGCAAATATAGTACCAATGTTGGGCCTTGCCAGAAGAGTTTTATCCCAAAATGAATAATCAAGGGGATCCCCATAACAACCCCGAGCATGTTAGGAGCACTCAATATGGAACATAACACCGATAAACGGAAACTAGGGCGACAAAGGGGGAACAAAACACCGAGCAAAAGGCCAAGCCTTCCACCTTGTACCAAGTATATAGATGCATTAATTAAATAGCAAGAATATTTTGATTTCCCAAAGATACCATGTTATCACATGGAACAACCTGCATCTGCAACTAGCAACGCTATAAGAGGGGGCTGAGCAAATGGTAACTTAGCCAAAAAAAATGGTTTGCTAGGATGTGGAGGGTTAGAGGCTTATCATGGCATTTTGGGAGGCTTGACAAACAAGTGGTAGGTAGTGAGACATAAAGATAGAAACGAGACAACTAACATAGCAATGATAGTAGTTGTATCTAGAGAAATGATCATCTTGCCTGAAATCTCGCATGGAATAAGAACGAATCCTTGAAGTAGACGAACATGCGTAGTAGAACGAATCCTCCCACTCCGAAACGCTTTCGGAACTCTAGCGAGGAGAAGCAAATCCGGAAACAAACAAATGACATGGTAACACCACAACAAATTCATGACATGATGCTCAACCAAGGATGATGCATGTCAAGTTTAAATATGCCTGACATGGCAAAGCACAACAATCAACTACTACACATTAAGTGAAGTTTAATATGCAACGAGTTGCATATTGACAAAATTCCATATTCAAATATTTAGTTCCTCTCGTTTAGGTACCCAACAAGTTTAAATATTGTTAAACATGGCAAGAGGTGAAGCATAATTAAACTATTCATCTAGGCAATTTAAATGAGGCCGGAAACAACTTATATCATTTTCGAAACGACTCCATATGCAAATTTCGAAATTGTTCAGATCTGACTAAAACATATTTTATATTTATTAAACAAGAAAAAAATGCACCATGTGATTCTACTCGTCGTTCTAGGTGATTTACATATATAGATCATTAATATGGAGCTACATCCTAAAAGTTATGATCAACACAAGTTTAGCATGTCATGAATTCCAAATGCATGCAAACAACAACCACAAACATTTAAATCATGGATGAACATGATATTGTGAAACTACATGAAATGCTAGGCAAGTTTCATGTACAACATGTTCAAAACGGAGCCACGGTCGAACAATTACAATCAACTCAAGTATTAGTTACAATCTGTCCAAAACAGTGAGATGCCTATTTGGGAGCAACAAAACATGATTCTATAGGATGCTAACATGAAAACAAATCGCATAAGGTTGTAGTACACTTAAAATACTTCACAAAACATATAAAGATCATTTTCATAGGCATCGTGGTTGAATTGATATGATTTTTTAGCAAGATGCAAAGTTTCTGTCCCGATTAGGGACTTGGTCAAAATCTTAGTTTTTGTCAAGCAGAAACATTGAAATGACATGTTGAGGGCAACTTTTAAATATGCTACAGGAAGTTTTTATGGCAAGAGAAGGCATGGGGTGATAGTATACATGATGCATAGCAAAACATGTTTAGTGAACATACTCATATGACCCCTACATCAATGGCAATCATCGAGACAAGATGACAACTTTTAAAACAACAGTTTCAGACAAAATCTGGGATGCAAAACAGTTACTTCATGATGCTGCCTTGGGATGCACAAAACAGTAGCTTAAGCATTTTTTTTATATTTATGAAATTGACATGTATAACAAGTAGACATGGCATACTTCAAATTACTACATTGGCACAAGTTCAAAGGATGCATGGATCTTTTACTATGATTTTTGTAAAACGGTACTTTTCGTTAAAAGAAAAACAGTTTTTAACATGATAGCAACTTTAGAGCAACAAATTAACATGATAGAGATGATTTTCATGTCAACCAAAGGCATGGCATCAAAGTAGACATATCAGAGGGCAAAACTCATGAAGGAATCATACGCATAGGACATATAGATTAGATGCAATCATCAACCAAAGTTTGATTAAAATAATAGTTTTCAACAGTTAATTCATGATGCACTTTTGCATCACGTATTTAAGCATGTAGATGATTCTTATCATGTGTGCAAATGTAACCATCATGTAGTGCACAAAGAGTAGATCATTTTTCATATATAAATCATCATCATTGGGTAAACATGCACAAAGTTGTGGCCATTACAAAATGCTATTATGCTATTTTAAACGGGTATTTCCAGAATTGTCGTTTCGCACTGTTTGTCGGATAGGCTAACTAGCGAATGTTCGCGGGATAGCCAAACTGTGCACGTGTGCGGGATAGACTAAGCGGCGAACGGGCACGGGATAGCGGGCGTCGGCTCTTACCATGGGCCTGGAGGTCGGGTTGGGTCGGGGCGAGGCCGGACGAGGCAGATGGGCCGGCCTGCTGTGCCCGGTGCGGGGCCCACGAGGGCGCTCGTCCTCCTCGACGGGGCGCTGGTTGTAGGGAGGTGGGGCGCCGGCGGGGAGCTCCGGGGACGGACGGATCTTGGCCGAGGGTGGCCGGGAACGGAGCCGCGGCGATGGGGCCACCCGGATCTGGCCGGATCCGGTGGCGGGGCGACGAACGGCGACGGCTAGAGATTGGGGCTGCGGCGCGGGCGTCCATAACAACGGAGGGCGACCTACGGGGAGAGAGAGGCCGGCTGGTGAGAGGAGGAGAGGTAGGGAAGGAAGGAGAGGGGCGGCGAGGTCCGGCCTGGCTCCGGCGGCAACATCGCCGGCGCTGAGGTCGTCGGGGCATCGCGGCAAGGCAGGCGGTGCGCTCGGTTGCGGGTGGGGACTCGGCGCGGGAGCTCACGGGCGAGCCACGGCGGCGGTTGCCATGTGGTCGCGCGGACATTGTCCGGGTGGCGGCGGACAATGTCCGATGGGTCGCAGGGACGAAATCTAACCACTAATTTTGGATTTGAGGGCTGAAAATGGAGGGGGAGGAGTGGATTTCGGGATTGGAGGAGGTGGGGCTTGAAGGTGGAGTTTGGTAGTGAGTGGCTGCAGTTTTGGCAAGAGGGACCATAGAGAGTGAGAGGGGGATGGTTTTTATATGGGTCAATAGCTCCTGTGCGACACCTTTGAGGTGAATTGGAAAGAATGCGACGTAGTTGACAAAAATGGCTCTCGCGAGACGTTTCAGAAGCCCAAATAGCCAAGGCCCACTCGGGCGATTTAAATGGTCGTCAACGGGAGTGAGCTTATGTTTAAGACATGCGGGCCCTACTTGGCAGTGCATCTAGTTACGGGCCCCACTTGTCAGTGCATCAGGTGAAACGTGTCCCCGTGCCTGTCCGAACGGGTACCCCTGTCTGAACCTGTGTTGCTCCCTCCTCTTCGTTCCCGGTGGTGAGCCGGCGGCGGCGGCGGAGCTTTTGTTCTGGGTGACAGCAGCGGCGGAGCTTTCGTTCTCGGCGACGGCGGCGGCTGTGGTGAGTGAATCCGGAACCCTGTCCTGTTCTCCTCCGTGTCGAGTTAGATCTCACCGCATCGCCTCTGTTTCCCTCTGTTTTTTGTCGATTTGATCCAGATTTGGGTGGGGGGGAGGGGGCTGACCGCGATGGAGCCGCCAGAGACAACAACATCCTTTCCAACCTATGCGATTTGTGCCTCGTCTGCTTCTGCTAGCTCACCTCACACTGCCCCGCCATTGACAAACAGGGGTGGTGGTGCTCGGACGTTCGAATTCACTGTGGAATTTCTTCCTTCTAAGGCGAAGCTAGGTGATGGTAGCATGCGGGACATAGAGAGAGATACAATTGTGAAGTGGGAGATTGATTTTGCAGAGATTGATCCACAAGACCTACAGAGCATGGAAGAGAAGGCCGTGAAGAATGTGGTGGAAAAAATTGGGGAGAGCATTTTTTGGGGTCCAGAGCAAGAGGTAGCATTGTTACGGTTTGTAATTGGAAAGGAGAGTATGTGAGAATTGAGGATGGTGAAGAGATGGTTGATGAAATCGATCGACAAGATGGCTGGACAACCAAACAGACTATGTTTCATGCAGAGCTTGTTGATCTGAAATCAGATTCTAAGGTTGGATATGTGCCCTCAAAGTTAGCTTCACAGATGGTAGATGATGATTGGGCTTCAGAGAGGCAGATAATGCCCATGTGTACAGGTGAAGTGACAGTATTACCTGAGGAGGTTGATGCAGAAGAGGGCTCTGATGGTGTTGCAAGGGTTGTTTCTGTTGATTGGAATTCACTAGAATTAAATGACCCAACTGATTTAGTCATTGCACCAATGGATGACACTGAGATGGCCAAAAATTTTGGCATTCCAGTAGCTGATGAAGATAAGGAGGAGAAGGATGGTGAATCTAGTATGCCTACTGATACTGATGCTACCAGAGATAGAACTGAAGATGTGGATGGACAGCTGATGGAAGATGCTGCAGATGATGTAGATGATGCACATGATGATGAGTTGGTAAATGTGTATGACAAGGAAAACCCTGTTATTGCAGTGAGAAAGTTGTTCCCAAACATGGATGAGTTTAGGATGTGTTTCAAGACTTATGCAGTCAAACATGAGTTTGATGCCAAGACTAAGTGGACTGATAGAAAGAAGTTTTATGCAAGATGTAGAGATTTTGATGGAAGTGTCAAGCCTTGCAAGTGGTACATATCTGCTAGACGCCAACCTGATGGAAGTACCATTAGGGTGAATCAAATCCCACACCAACATACTTGTATTACAAGTTCATAGAGAGTATCAACCATGACATCACAGCTTTGGATTGCAGAAAAGATCACTCATATTTTAGCCAAGAAACCAAACACTACTGCAAAGAAACTTAAAGTAGACTTGGAAAAGCAATACCCCGTTAAGGTGAAGTATAACACGGTGTGGAAGGCAAAACAAAGGGCAATGAAACAATTATATGGTGACTGGGCAAATACTTTTAGGATGCTTTATAATTTCAAAGCAGAGGTGGAGAAGAGGTCACCTGGCAGTGTTGTGGAGATAGATACCGAGGTAACAGAGGATGGAAGAGTCCTTTTCTCTAAGTTTTTTATGGCTTTAAAGCCTTGCATTAATGGCTTCAAGGCAGGTTGTCGTCCATATTTGAGCATAGATTCATCATTTTTGACTGGCAAGTGGAATGGTCAATTGGCAGCTTGCAATGCTTTGGATGGACACAAGTGGATGTTCCCTGTTGCTATTGGCTTGTTTCAGTCAGAGACAGAGGTCTCGTAGACATGGTTCATGATGCAGTTGAAAAGATGCATAGGGCCAGTGTCACCTTTGGCAGTCCACACAGATGCATGCAAAGGGCTAGAAAACGCAGTGAAGAATGTTTTCCCCCATTGTGAGCAGAGGGAGTGCTTCGGCCATATGTGGATGAATTTGATCAAAAAATTCAGAGGTGAAGAATTTGGTCGCATGTGGCCAGCAGCAAGATCTTACACTAAACAGACACATTCATATCATCTTGGTAAGATAATGACAGCATGCCCTGAGTTTGGTCCATGGGTGAACACCTACCATTCTCTATTATGGTATAGGTCAGGATTTAACACTGCCATCAAGTGTGATCATATCAACAACAACTTGGCAGAAAGTTTTAACAACAAGGTGAAGCAGTTAAAAATTTTGCCTGTGCATGACATGGTTGACCAAATCAGGATCATGATCATGCGCTTGTGGGAATTGAGAAGAAGGATTGGGGATTGTCTACAAGGGGATAAGCTTCCTGCGGTGGTACAACAGGTGGTCAATAGGAGCAGAAATCTTACGCATTTATCTGTTGAAAAATCTTCTGTTTGGGGTGCTGAAGTTAGAGATACCAAAACTGGTAGAAGGCATGTTGTTAACACTGAAATGCATGATTGCACTTGTTTGGAGTGGCAACACACTGGGAAACCATGTGATCATGCCATACTTTTCTTGGCCTCCCGACCGAAAATAAACATGCACCCATATTTGCACGAATATTACTCAGTAGCAAGATTCAAGGCTGCATATGCAACTCTAATTCCAGCACTTACAGATCAGTCTCAGTGGCCTGAAGTGGAAATTGAATTTTCCATGTGTCCTCCCCTAACAAAAAGAAAGGCTGGCAGGCCTAAAGAGAGTAGATTCAAGGCATGGTTTGAGAAAGGTGGGAGTAGTAAAAAGGGCAAGGGAAAGAAGGATGGAAAGCCAAAAAGGTCCCAAAAAGGTAACAAAAATAGATGCAAGTTGTGCCATGAACTTGGGCACCGAAAAGGATCTCCAAAATGTTGTTACACTCCTAAAAGGCCAAAGTATGTGGGCATATGTTTGCCATGTTTACTATTTTGTTGCATTTTTCAATTACTAACCAGTTGACATGCTTTATCTTTTTAGGAGGAAACGTGCAGGTGAGCCCCTTGTTGTTGAAGATTGCTGGCCAAAGAAAAAGGCAAGAGGCAATGGCTGTAGAAAAAAGAGAAGTTCTGGTGAACAATACACATTCAACCAGACTTGGATGGTGTGGTGCAAAATGAGCAAGACTTGGGTGGTGTGGTGCAAAATGAGCAAGACTTGGATGTGCTGCTGCAAGATGAGCAAGATTTTGATGTTCTGGTGCCAACTGAAGATATGGGTACCTCTGAAGATATTCCAGCTGATGTTGTGCAAGCTGAGCCTATGTTGGAAGTTGAGTTGCCAACTGAAGATATTCCATCTAATGTGGTGCCAACTGAGCCTATATTGGAAGTTGTGTTGCCAACCCTTGATGATATTGGGTCCGATGATACTGCAACTGTTGTGGTGCGAAATAAAGCTGTTGTTCCAGGCAGTCCAGTGAAGAAAATCAAGAGCTTGAGTGAATTGGGTGTTGTACAATCAAAAACAAGCATTGGTAAAAAGAAGAAGAAATTGAGTGGTAGGAGGAAGCAGAAGTGAAAATTTGTTGAAACTTGTGTATTGCTACTATGCTGTTGAAATTTGTTGAAAATTTGTTAAAACTTGTGTATTACTTTGATATGATATGTATTTGTGTAATACTATTCAAGTTTGAGACAAAATTCAAATTTGAGCCAAAATTCAAATTTGAGCCAAAATTCAAATTTGAAGTTATTTGGTATGTGCTATTGGTGTTACAATGATTTCTGGACTATTATTCATGTTAGTTCATTAATCGGAGCAATTTTATTATGTGAAACTCTGGACATGAAAAATGTGCTCCACATGAGCTCCAAACCCCTCCAAAGCTAGGGAAAACAGACCCATTTGTAAGCAAGTTTTTTTTCGACCTTCTCTAAATGAGCCAAAAAAGGAAACTTGACATCTAGTGTGTGTATATAAGAGTCCTTCCTGAGATTGGATCGTTTCTATAAATTACGACATGTTTAACACTTAACCCTAGCTCACTTCTCTTGAATACTCCACAACCTCGTTCTTGGTAGCCATCTTTTCTGAAGGTTTTTTCATGAAAAAATCCGTAGTCCAAGTTTCTTATTTTTCCTAGATACTTAGTCACATAGAACGATGATCGGCACAAGTTTTATATTTTTTTGATTTTTTTTGAATTAGTTATGCTCAACCCTAACCGTTGAAAACCTCTCAAAACCCCCTCAAAACCCCGCACCCCTCTGGGCCATTGGATCGCTGTGAATGGACGGTCTGGATCAGGCACTAGGGCTACGTCAGCGATCCGCGGGCTGCACTCTGATTGGCTGATCCGCGGGCTGGTCATTTTTTTACGTTGGATAAGATTGAGCAGGCCGGCCATGTATTGTTGGGCTTAATTAAAGCGGCCCACCCGTTGGACCGATGGACACCACGCTGATCCGATTTGAGCAGGCCTGAAAAGCATGCATGCATGCGCGCGCAGCCCTACGCCGCCCGCCCTCGCAGCGTAGATGCCCGACCATCGCTAGCCGCTGCATGCATGGCATCGAGCTCATCTCTCCACGCGTTTTTAATGGCCGGTGTGCTACGCGAGCTGTTGGCAGTACTACCACGATGCCACACTTGCATGCACGGGCGGCACACGCACAGAACGAGCAGGCGTGAACCCCGACCGACGGCACAGAGCTTGCAGCGCTGAAACGTCGCAGCCTGGCTATTGATGCCGCTTTCGGTTTCCCATGCGTGTACACACATGTACGCTCCCCTCCCCCGATGCCACTCAACACCGCCCGCTCATTACTTCCACCCGGTGTAAACACGTCGCACTAGGTCTATTTAAGCCACCTATCATTTTCCTCCTCCTCACCCATCCTCTCCCATCTGCATCCGGACCCTCTGCATCCTCTTCTCACCACCACAAACAACCCCAAAATTAGGCCGCCGCAGCCATGAACTACACCGGGCCAACCTTCCGCTTTCCCCCCACCGTGCCGGAGACGCTCTACCCCGCCGACGTGTACGTCGAGAACACACTCCGTGTGTGGTCGATGTCAAGATGGAGGGGCGCAAGGGATTTCACCAACGCCTTCCTTGCGCCCGGATTCGGCCACCTCCCCCAGGGATCTCCAAGGATGTACCGAGTCGAGGAGGTCATTGGTTGTACCTGGCAATGGTCTTGCGAAGGCATTTTTTTGGGGATCTCGGACTCTCTCCAGGGTGAAAACTCAAGATTCTTGATCGGACGACGACAACGCGTGTGCATTGTTTCCTTCTTGAAGGCGTCGCTTCTGGAGAACCTCTTATGTAGTCCGGGTGTTGTCTTTGGTGGTGATTAGAGTGTTGCTGTTGTGAGTGTTTCATCACTGCGACGGGGTCTTTATTTTTATATTTCTCTCTTTTTTATGTTTGTTCTTGGCTGTGTGCATCCTTGATATCTTTCGATGTCTTGTTGGTGCAGAGGCTGGGTGTAATTGGTATGTTCGTGATATTAATATATTCCCTTTATCGAAAAAAATAATACGAACCACAAAATTTATGTTTTGACATATTAGTTTATCTTCTAGCACCAGATACTAATTTTTCCGTCTTATCCATAGTCGTACACAAATAATGTATATACAGATTTACATCATTGGTGACATATATCAGCTATCTCCTCTGACCCTCCTTTTCTCTCTGACAAATAATGTGAACTAGAATATAGCACTACTAGCTATATACCACAACTGCATGCAATAGCACATAGGCACACACACCCAAGTCTAGATCTTCTTTTCAAGAGTTATATCCATCCTTGTTTGGTAGCAATAATATCCCTAGCTAGAAAATCAATTGAGCGAGTTCCACATCTGTGAGAAGCCACTCTCAGCTAAGTACTCGAACCCATCTTGAGCAAACACACCACCCTGGGTAGGCGCCTCCCGCTTCACGTTGCCTTGCTCAAACCTGGTGAGCTGGCTCAACGCGTCTTTGATCGCCTTCCCCATGTGCTGCTGCTCCTGATCAGCAGCCATGGGTGCCATCGTTGTCACCGGGATGTTCATCGAGGCCGACGATGATGGGTGAGAGGAGGGATTATTGGAGAAGCAGGGCACTTGCTCATAACCCTCTAGGTTTTGCACCGTCGACATTCCAGGATGGTCAAATGCAATGTAGTTGTCAATGAGGGGAGGCAGCGAGGTTGCGGCTGCATTGTCAATGTTGTAGCTGCTCCCTGTGGGTGGCTTGGCAATGGTTGCCCTAGTCTTGTAGAAAACCCTACACAAGACCCAGTCCTCCTGTTTAACATGAAAATATTACACATTAAGATAATTAGACTGTAAAATAAGTGAGTAGATTGGGATATATGATATATGTATGCATCTTCTGAGGTGATCATGACATCAAGAATCTTGCAGCAGAAACTTCTTCAGGCCTTGATGGTATGAATTAAACAGATATATAAATATTTTTGGGAGAATATTTCTAAATTTATTTAGCCATTTTTATCTTTTTGTGGGCGACAGCTGCTTTATGAAATGGTTCGAAAGTGACATGAATGCAGGGATAAATTGATGCGAGTCAATAATTTGCACATATATACGTCTATATATTGGGGTATACATCTAAAAGAGACCAGATCATCCTCATATCTGTGTACGTAGCTGGCATGAGAGTGACCCACATGTAAAGAAAGGATCAAGTACAAAACGGGAACTGGCGAACCCGCCTGTGCTAATTAACAATTAATTAATATCATGAGTACAATTTTTCAAACAAATCCAGCTAACTATCATGTCTGGTGTCTTAACACACAAACCAGAAAAGTTCTCAGACATCTCGTAGCATTGCTCAGATGGCACCTAATTATCGCAAATTAAATATATTAGATGTGTTAGTTAAAAAGATAACCAACTTTGTGACTTCGCTATAATTTTGGCGCTTCAATTATACTCTCTAGCTAGCTAGCTACCTAGCTGGATCTTGAATTGAGAGGGCATGCATGTATAGTGAGCTGGCTGGTGGTACTACATTATCCATTGCACATGTATTATAGGATGAGTTGGAATTCCGGCCAGTCTCCTGACTCCTCCACATGTGAATGTCACGTGAACTAAAGGTTTTTGTTTCTTTAGTACATATACTTCTCTTAAAATCTACCACATGTGAAATCAAATATGTCAAGTTTCTTTTTCAATGTCCCCTCCCCTCCTTCAAAAAAAGGTGCCCGGATATATAGTTTTCCTGATTGTGTGCATTAATTTATAGTGGGATCTCTTGCATTTCCTATACATGTGATGCAATATACTATAAGCATCAAATAATGAACAAAAGGGGAAAATAGTGGAGTATCAAGTAGTAAGATTAAATTTGCTCCATGTGCATAATTATAATGACGGTTACCTTGAGTGGCAACTTCATCAAATCGCCTTGCCCTTCTTTGCGGAATTCATGCATGACCCACTCAGTTTTCTTCCCTTTAGGGGCTCTGCCTTGATAGAACACGAGAGTTTTCCTCATTCCAACTAGTAATCCTTTCCGGCTTATCGGACGGTCTTTCCCGGTGGCCTTCCAGTAGCCTGATTCAGTTGCTCTATTTGTTCTCTGGCCTGTAGCATACTTCCTGTCCCTTAAGCTGTAGAAGTACCACTCCTTGCCGCCAATGCATGCAATTTCTGAATACAATCATGGATCAAATTAACAAACAATTATGTAGAAATTAGATGAACTATGAAGAAGTAATAATCTTTTTGGAACATGCTCGAGATGTGCATCCATGAATCTAACGATGTTTGACTACACTTTTCCATTTTTTAAGAGAAAATCCTAACATTAGAACCACATTTAATTAAGGCAGAGAAAATATCTATTAATAGATAACCACATAATAGGGAGAATAATAGATATTTTTGGAACCAAAACAAAGGAGATCTATTAATTTGGGAAAGGCATCTTGCCCATTCTTGTTGTACATATGCTATCCTTGCTATATATATGTTCTTTTCATATGGCTTTGTGCATGGTGTGTTTTCTACTAACAGGCAAAGTGGGAGGCCTTCTTTTTGTGTTGAGTTTGTCCCCATCCGTGGGCTGTGAATTCCCTTTAAGGATGAGGCAAATTGGGGGAATATTTGATGGCATGGCATGAACAGGGACAGATGCGGAGAAGGCCAGCAAGGGGCCAAACAAACTCATGGCTGTGAGAATATCCTTCTGTTATGGGGACGGGAAGGCGACAAAAGATGGAGGCAGACAAGGCGTGTGAATTTTGTTCTCATTGTAGAATAATTCCCGGAAAAACTATATGTATTCATCCCTTGATCAAGTCTCCTATATCTGGAACAAGAGGCAAAAATACTATACTACAGTACTAAGCAAGAATTTGATCTCTCTCTCTCTCTCTTTCTCTCTCTCTCTCTCTCTCTCAATCTCTCTCTCTCTGTCTCTCTCTCTGTCTCTCTGTACAGTACTAATAGTTAATTTAAAACAAGATTTTCGAATGGTAAGTAAATTAATTAGGGCATATAAAGAGGGAGAAAAAGCATGGGCACAGCAAAAGGAAAGGCCAAAAAAGTGAGAAAAGAAAAGAAAAGGAGAAAGGTCGGTTTCTAGCGGTATGGGAAGCATGCATGCATAGTTGCAACTTGCAACTTGATGATATGGAAATTGTCGTGGTCACTTCAGTTATGGCTGGGAGTGGAAACAGATCAACTAGCCAGCAGCCACTAGCAGCATGCACACAGTCACCTTAGACTTGGATGCAACTCAAAGAAACTACGCATGCATGCTGCTGGCATCAAAGTAAAAGGAACAAAAAGAATTTTTCATGGAATTAATGGACTGAAAATGAATGGAGATACTAGCTAATTGAGCTGCACATAAATACATAGCTGGTCCCAATATCTTAAATTCAAGTTGAACTAACAGAGCAATACATTTTGATGCATGATTGAGGGGAGAAACTTGGACAAATCATGCATACACACACGGACAATTAATTTGATTCCGGGATGTGATTTCATCTTTATTAAAAATGAACAAGCAATTTAATTAGTACTAGTACAGTGGAGAACTGAAGACTTGTCTGTTTAGAAACGATCAAATCATTGTTAGTTCCGTCAAAAGATATACGCTGCAGAGATATCATCATACTTAGGATGAGAGATTTTTTTAAGGGGATTTGGGGCGTCATCGGCCAAGAACAGGAAACAATTTTATTTTCACCTCAAAAGAATAATTACGAATCAGCAGCCAAAAGGGATAGGGAAAACCATAGCAACAATAAACCAGGCCCGGGATCAAAGCACTCATGCATATGATCCGCAAGACGATGAAGCTAGAGCTCATCACACAAGCACATAGACACACACGCGTGATGGTATCTGGATTAGGTCTTACCGGGGAGGTCCCAGGGCTCGATCTTGTTGAGGTCGACGTCGACCATGGTGGGGCAGCCGTAGATGCTCGCCACAGCGGCAGCCGCCCCTCCGGCACCGCCGCTGAGCTTCCTGGACAGGTAGTCGAGCACGAGCTCGTCGTCCCGAGGGTGGAACCTGAACCCCGGCGGCAGCCTCGCCTCCACCATGCTCAGCGAATTCATCGCGGCCGCCGCCGCCACCACGCAGCTCGCTTTGGATGTCTCGGATCAATCGATCGGCAGGAGCTACAAGAGAGGACCGACGGCTGCTGCTGCCGATCACCACGGTGCACGGCAGTGGAAGAACCCACACAAGAAGCAGCAGCAGCCAGCCACCGATGGGTGGGTGGACGGATCGGTTGCAAGGACCGTTTAACTAGAGGTATATCGAGGAGGAGCACCGAGGGGTATTAATAGGCGCCACCGCACGGCATGGTCAGGTCAACTAGTTTTTGCGCCGATGCTTTCACAGGGATGGAGAGGGGCCGGGAAGGCTACGGCTCTACTAGTATACTACCACTGGTACTACGTATAGCTAGGCGGAGGGGAGTACGTACTCACCCAGCTGGAGAGACTTTTCCTCTCCCTCGGTTAGCGTGCCGGGCGCCAGGTGGCGAGGTTCGATTCGCAGGGCCGGTCCCGGCCGGTGGGCGCGCGAGCCGGGCGATCGGACGGCCGCGGGGGCTGGTGGCGGTGTCACGCTCGCCGGACGTCGCCGGCGGTGACGTGGGCGCGCAGATGCAGTCATGCAGACGAGATGAGAGATGCGCCGTGTGCGGTTAGGGTTGGGCGGGGCATTTAATTCGAAGCGCGGGCCGGCCTAATGGCGTGAATACCGGGCGCATATCTTCCGGCTTTGCGGCGTCGCCTAATTCGAGTTTGCGGCTCCGGCGATCGGGAGATAGATCTCTGGCATGGCGAGGTGGCAGGCATGGGCTGTTGGGCACAGATGCAAGGGTGCGTACGTATACGTCCGTGCGTGTGTTCACATATGCAGCGGCAGAGGAGAATTTTAAGGATTTGGTTTAGTGATCTAAACGATACTAGTATATTTTTTTACAGAGGGAGTACTAGTTTGTGTGATATTTTGCTGATAAAACAGTCCATGTCAACAATACATCATACTACTACTAGTTAAAATAATCGCAATTGCTAATCGACACGAAGGAGTAGAAGTTTCCCCTTAAAAAAGAACCCTAGTCGCAAGGCTTTCATCTTGTTGCATCGTTCGCCTCTCCTCTCCTCTGCCGACCTCGTCGACGTATGGTGGGGTTGGGGAGGGGGGGGGGGGGGGGGGGGGTTGCGGATCTGGTTGCGGTAGTAATTTGGGGTTCTTTCCCGTAGTTAGGGTTGCTGAATCGCGGGGGCTTCGGCCATGGTTGTGTGGTGGCAGCGGCGCTCTGTGTCCTGATCGAGGCAGACGCGTCGTTGACACCCTAAAGTTAGAATAATGTCCATCCCGCCTTATCCCCATTCCGGCAGCGGGACTAGTGTTGGAGAGTGCATGAAGGTGTCTCTGATGGATCTATTTGGGTCTAGTTGACTTTGCTCTTCAGTGGACATGTTTGGATCCGATCGGCGTTGGTCTCTAGTAGATCCATACAGATTTAGTCGATGCTTGTGGCTACTGGTGTCTTCGAAGGTAAGGTTCTTTGTATCTACGATTTTTTTTAGCAGTGATGGAAGATTGTTCTGGTGCGTTGGTCCTTGGTGGCCTTAGCACGACTACTTCCTGATTGTTATCTACAAGAAGGTTTGCTCGACTCCGGCTTCTTCGACTCGATCTAGTGTTTGTAGTCGTCGCTACGTAGTCCATGGACCTGGTTGTAATCATTTTTTTACTTATGTGGGTCTATTTGTAATGTTGTTACATCATATTAATATCTAGGGGGGAATGCATAAAAATCACAATTGATATTTCTTAGTTGCCTAAAAAACTTTTTTGGTAGTAGCGCGGGATCATCGGCGAGGCTGAGCGAGGAGCCCAAAAATGCCCAGAGCCATCATGACACATCAACAATGTCGTTGGTTGAGAGAAGCCAAAGGTTGACGGGTTCGAGTGCGGGGTGTAGCTAGGTCACTACGACAGAGATCGTACAGAGGTTTGGAGGAATGTTCGTTGCAATTCGACACAGGAAATGAAGCAGCTCTGGCAAGGCGACGAGGTGATGTGCGAGTGTGACAGCGCGCCAACCCTGAATGGCGCGGCAACGGGCGTTTAGGCTGGTGCACGATGGCAGCTACTGGGAGGAGGAAGATTAATTATAACCGTTGGATGTGAATCGGTCGGCTTAGAAAATCTACTAAGGCCTCCTTTGGTTCATAAGGTAAAAAAATCATAGAAATGTTAAAATCATAAAAATTAAGATGACAAGTATCTTAAATTTTATGAGCAGGAATAGGAAAGAAGATGTCCTTTGATTCTCATCATAGGATTTGTTTCATTGAGTTAGGCTAATGTTTATTTTTCTATGAAATATGAAGGATAGGCAGAATTTCTCCATAGGAATAGGAGAATTTTTCTCATCGGGAATGTGTTCAGATTGTCAATACAAGACGAGAGAAGATATACGTTTTGGCTCTCTCTTTTACACCTTAAAAGCGTGTGCACGACCCAAGACTACGTACGTACGCGCCCACTGACATTTTCGCCACATAAAGCTATACTTGGAATATAGCAACACATTTTGTCCAGGTGAAGCTGGAGCCTGTACGGGAACGTGAGCTGGCGATATATGCATGCATGCATGCAAACAAAGTGGAGTGGCGATTACCGAACTGGTAAAGTGGCCAGATATTTTCTGCCTAAACAATTCAGCTTCCAGGCTAGCCCATCGATCTGCAGCCCGCACGCCGTGTGCACGCGTTTTTTTAGCGTCAGTTCGACGAGAAGCAACTTTGGAAAAGGAATCCCGCGCTCCATATCCATCGGTCGGTCGCGTCTCGCGTCTAATATCTTCACGAATCATACAGCAGATGATCTATCTATCATTGCCCGGCCAAAGAACAAATTAGCAGATGACGATTGCTTGGCCAAACAACAAGTGGGTCGAGTAAATTAACTCTCTTCCGTACACATTCGAGAAGAATATCTTTACCTCTTCGTCCAGCAGCCGCACGTACGCATCGACAGAGGCCGGCCATGATGTGATGCGAGGTTAAAAAGTAAGAAAGCAGGGGTGATTGCGATTCCGAATACAACACGTGCTCAGCCATACGAAACGGGGCGGCATAGTACGTGCGAGCGGATAATCAACCCAACGTGGACGCGTGGAGGGCCTGCGTACGTCAACGTCGGGCAAATACGTATTTTCCATTGCCGGTGCGCGTTCCGGGTGAAATACGTATCCTCCCACGTAGCCACCAGCCAGGGACGAACAAACCTAGAACGCTTCGAAGTGGCAAAGTCATACGTGTAGTCCCGTCGAATCACATACCATACGATCGGGCCTGGCTGATCCAAGCGTACAGTCTACAGTACATGTTGTGTATTTACATGAGCTTTTACACTTATTTTGAGTTTCGTGTATACACGGGTGGGGACGTGGGGCACCGGGTACGTACGTACTGTATGTCATGTCATCTCTGATTGAACTGGCGGGCACGTCGGCCGTCCCAGGTCCCGACACATGGCCTGCCTGCACGGAACACTAGTACAAAACAGGGCTTTGGTTCAACCCAGAACAGAGCATTAGTCCCGGTTCTGTTACGAACCGGGACTAATGGGTGCATTAGTCCCGGTTCGAGCGGCGCAGGCATTAGTCCCGGTTCGAACGGGACCTTTAGTCCCGGTTGGAGTTTGTGACCGGCTTCGAACTGTGCCAGACCCTTTAGTCCCGGTTGGTGTCTCCAACCGGGACTAAAGGCCCCCCTGTTGGTGTCTCCAACCGGGACTAAAGGGGTTGAGCGGTAGTACCGCTTGTACTGCTCCGTCCACTAGTTTCTGTTTTAAATTGCTTATATCTTTTAGGATATTTGATGTTTTTGAGTGATTCTTTTTGCATTGGATTCAAATTTTTGTCTAGTTTCTGTTTGTGCCATTATTTTTCAAATTTGAATGGTTTAAATTTTGCTTCAAACCCTAGATTGTGAATAACTTGAGTTTACAAATAGTTTTTAATTTAATTCTTTTTGCTCCTAGTCACGTGTTAGATTGTAGTCACAGTAAGATTTATTTGGTTATTTTTAGAATAATTTAAATTAGGATTTTAATTAAAACAATACTGTTTTGCTTATATAGTTGTTTTAGTCATTTAATTGTTGTTTTTTATTATTTTTAGTTAGTTCTTTCTGTAGATTTTAACATGTTGTAGTATGGTGCATAATGAACACACAAAAAGTCTGGAGTTAAAATAAGTTTAAAAAAATGAAATGCCTTTGTAACAGATGGGTTTTCGTCCGAAACCCTGACACTTCGAAAGAGATTGTTCATTTTGTACACGAAGTGCATCCAGTTTTTGCCGTAACCCTCTCAACTTTTTAGCACATGCTATGTGGGTGAAATGATGATACCATGCCAAGTTTCAACCTTTTCAGAGTTCATTTGTAGGGCTTTTCAATTTCAGGGTCATTTAGCTCAAAAAAATCAGTAAATGCATGAAAAATAGCAAATGAAGATAGAAAGGGTTGAAAATTGATGGCGTGGCTTTGAATGGTGCATACTGAATGCACAAAAAGTCTGGAGTTGAAATAAGTTTAAAAAAATGAAATGCCTTTGTAACAGACGAGTTTTCGTCTGAAACCCTGACACTTCAAAAGAGATTGTTCATTTTGTACACGAAGTGCATCCAGTTTTTGCCGTAACCCTCTCAACTTTTTAGCACATGCTATGTGGGTGAAATGATGATACCATGCCAAGTTTCAACCTTTTCAGAGTTCATTTGTAGGGCTTTTCAATTTCAGGGTCATTTAGCTCAAAAAAATCAGTAAATGCATGAAAAATAGCAAATGAAGTCAGAAAGGGTTGAAAATTGATGGCGTGGCTTCGAATGGTGCATAATGAACACACAAAAAGTCTGGAGTTGAAATAAGTTTAAAAAATGAAATGCCTTTGTAACAGACGAGTTTTCATCCGAAACCCTGACACTTCGAAAGAGATTGTTCATTTTGTACACGAAGTGCATCCAGTTTTTGCCGTAACCCTCTCAACCTTTTAGCATATGCTATGTGGGTGAAATGATGATACCATGCCAAGTTTCAACCTTTTCAGAGTTCATTTGTAGTGCTTGTCAATTTCAGGGTCATTTAGCTAAAAAAAAATCAGTAAATGCATGAAAAATAGCAAATGAAGTCAGAAAGGGTTGAAAATTGATGGCGTGGCTTCGAATAGTGCATAATGAACACACAAAAAGTCTGGAGTTGAAATAAGTTTAAAAAATGAAATGCCTTTGTAACAGACGAGTTTTCGTCTGAAACCTTGATACTTCGAAGCCGACGGCCGCATACCTTTCTGACTTGGTTAACCTTAGTTGTGACTCTGGCTGGCACGGTGCTAGCAGATGTGTAGTCGACGGTATGATTGGATGGACACCAATCCGGACTAAAGGGGTTCTGAAATTTTCAAACTCTACCCCCCCCCGTGGATCGCCTTTTTTAGTTTTGTAGAAAATGGCGTGGCTTAGAAAATAAACGGCCATAACTTTTGCATACGACGTCGAAAAAAAAAGTTTAATATATAAAAAAAACTAGAGAAAAATTGGGACTCGATTTCACCCGGGTTTACCCGGTGAAGTTTTCTCAGATTCTCAAAAATCCAAAAGTAAAAAAGTTATTTCAAATCAAAAAAAAAAAAAATTTAAAAATTAATTTTATTTAAAAATAAGATGTCATATTTGGATTCCTCACATTTTTCTGATAATAATGGATATATTATTTGTCGAATTTCGATTTACAGATTTAAAGATATTAATTATGTCGTATTAAATGAATAAATGGCAAAAAAATGAATAAAATAATATTATTACTTATTTTATTTTCATTGAAATTCAATATTATTAGTACTTATTTTGTTTATTTTAATAATTGTTTAGAATTCAAAAAATTAAATCATGTGACATCAAGACCTAAGGGTTAACAGGATTGATAGCTTAAGATTGTCAGGAAAACAACAAGTGCAGACTTGGAAACTAGGGGAGATAGAACCTGAAAGTTAAGCGTGTTGGGGCTGGAGTAGTGACAGGATGGGTGACCGGCCGGGAAGTTAGACGATATTAAATTCTGAAGCAGTGAGGAGGGGTGATTAGAGATTAAATTGTCAAATAATTCAAAATTGTGAAAATCCGGAAAAAATTAAAAACAAATCAAAAAGTTTTGAATTTTTTTTGAACCACTTGTAAGCGGTAGTACCGCTTGTAGGACGCGGTAGTATCGCTTGTAAGCGGTAGTAACACCAACTTGTGCTGCTTTAGAGCCTTTAGTCCCGGTTGGTAACACCAACCGAAACTAAAGGTCCTTCCAACCCCGCCCCAGACAGCGCCACGTGAAGGGCCTTTGGTCCCGGTTCGTAAGCAAACCGGGACTAAAGGTTTTGGGCTTTAGTCCCGACCCTTTAGTTCCGGTTCCAGAACCGGGACTAAAGGCCCTTACGAACCGGGACAAATAGCCCTTTTTCTACTAGTGGAACACTGCACATGCGTGCGTGGCCCCGGCCGGCCGTCGCCGTCCGACCGCGATGGATCGGGCGGCGTACGTGGATCCCCGCGCGCGACACATGCGGCCGGCGGCGCACAGTGCGCGCGTTGTACGCGTCCGACGCGGGGACCGACGGACGGACGACCGCGATCGCCTCCTGTGTGGAGCTGGCGCGAGCGAGCCTCCGCCGGGTTGTCGGTTGTCCGCTTCCGGCATGCTCGGGACAGCCCGATCGATTACATTCCCAGGTTTTGCAACGCACTGTGCGTGCGTGGGCGCCCCGCCGATCATGCACGCAGCACATCATGTACCGTCCTCGTCGATGGCCAAGTTTCCGGCCGTGAACTGTAGCCGGACAGACCGGGGAAAGGGACGCGGCTGGTATGATTGATCGATCAACCCGTGGCCTGGGCGCCTCGACCGCCGAGACAGACGCAGACCGGCTGCACGGCGAGAGTTCGGCCGGCGCTGAGCTCACGCACGGTGGCGCCGAGCGGGGGGCGGTTTGGATGGAGGGCATCGTGGGCACGTACGTACGCACGCACCGGCACCGCGCGCACGCAGTCGGGTGGAAGGAAGTGGCCGAATCCACCGGCGACGTGGGCGCGTTCCGCGTCAGACAGGATCGGAGCGCGCGGCATCATTGCCCCCGGCCCGCGGATTCGATGCCTTCCTCTTTTACCCGGCGACGGGTGGAAGGAGGATGCATCGGCCACGCGCCGCTGCCTTTTGGCTTGCCGGTTCGTTCCTTCTTCTAGATCGACCATCGACGCGCCGTCGGCGTGGGCGATGGGACGGAACATGGGACGCGCTGCTGGAGAAGACGCATCCGAACTCTGGTCGTCGACGGGATAAGCGGAAAGGGTTGCAGGTCGCAACACTAGCTCCGTGCGCAAGTGCCCCCAGTTGTACGGCCCATTAGCTGGCGCAGAGTCTGGGAATAAACTATTTCTGTTTTCCATCAAGAGAAAAAACAAGGGAAGTGGAAATGACTAAAAGCATCTATAACAGGACGTTTGACCTCTCATACGTCCGCGGACGCGCCCGGTCAGTGACCGGACAGAAAAGAAGGAAAAAAATGACCTAACCGAACCCCTCATATCATCCCTATATGCCAGAGCTATCCGCGAACCCTCATATCCATCTTAAATACAGGAGGATATGAGGGCTCGCGGACGCGCCCTGTCAGTTCGCCACATAGACGAGACCCCACCCCGGACAACATTTTCTTTCTCTTTATTCATTCTTTTTTTTATCTCTTCCTCTCCAGCAATCACGTACAAATATACCGGACATGTGAGGAAAAAAAATGAGAATTGTGGTTGCGCGAATGGATAAATAGTGGACATGCCCGGTTACTGACTGGACACGTTCACGGACATTTAAGGGACATATTTGCTAAGTCAGGCTAAAGATACTCTAACGACGAGGATGAAAAGACAGCGGCGTTATTTCGAGGACCAGGAACTTTTTTGAATAAAAAGGACCAGGAACTTCAAGAGGCCTGCCATGGTGCGTTGAGTTTTTTTTTTCTTTTTTGAACAAAATGGTGCATTGAGTTGAAAAGCATCCGTCTTTGGGGCTCTGGTTTTCTTCGCGGCTTCTGTTCTCTCTTCTCCTGCAACACGTCGTGTCACCCCAGTAGAGCTCGGCGGCCGTAAAGCCCATACGCTGCGTACTTTGACCAGATCAATGCAGGTAACTACGGCCCCTCGTTGTTTTTCAAAAAAAATCAGATGCTCCTCCTTGTTCTTCATCGTTGGAAAAAAAAATCATTATTCTCCCTTGATTATAGCCTCATCTCGAGTCATTTAAATCAATTACAAGGTGATGTATATGCGTGCACATTTGGATTTGGTTAAAACAGAAAGAAAATAACGACGGTGCACAACTATCATTAAAATAGTTATGCACAGAAAAAAGAACTCGCGGACTTTAATCTATCCCATGAATGTTCCGTCTCCTGAGTCCTTCACTCCGGTGTGTGCGGCGGTCAGGGCACCCATTCCAACTTTGCCAGCAAGCATATGGATCCGCCTCCTCTCTTTTGTCGCTCAGTCCTGACGGCCGATGACAGGGAGGGAGGTCCCGTGTCTCTGGTCCGGCTAATAGTTAGGTTAAAACCTTTTTATCATCGGATGTCCCCCGAGCGAATGGCGGCGCTTTCCTTTGAGCTGGTCTTCACTATTTCGGTCCTCATCATGTCCGTTCGTCTGGGGCTCCGGCGTAGATTCTTATCATCACCTTGGGGCAACGAGGCTAGGCTTCTCACCGTGTGCGCACGAGGACGAGCTTTGGTATCAGACGCTTCAAACCGATTCAAGGTTTGAGTGATGAATAGAGCGGCTATATGGTACTCGTACGTACACACATGTTTGAAGACTTCCCGACTTTCATCGACAAGGTCATGCCAGCTCCAATAGTTTAGCGGTGACAACAGATTATCGACGACTTGTTCTGACGACAGTAGTGATCGTTCGATGGTCCGGTGTCCTCGACATAACTTTTATTATGTTTGGGATACTTTATACTTTTGATGAACTTTTATAGTGAACCCAGTCCTTCTTTGCAATAAAGAAACTATTATTAAAAGGATTAATTTTTAGATGTTTTAATTAATAAGAAAACATGCACACACTTCAGCTGCAACTTAGATACTACTCCCTCCGTCCGGTGAAGAGTGTACGTTTGGCTTTAAAATGTGTCCATAAAAGAGTATACTTCTATCTTCTCAATGCACTTTAAAGTAGCAAAAATGCTTCTCTCTCATCACACGCTGATTAGATCAATAACATTGTACATATGGTTTCTTTAATTTCTACATGCACTTAACTCATTGGGGGTTGGATAATTAAAGAGAAAAAAGATGATGGCTTGCACCTTTTCAATGCATTTTTTATTTCAATCCATAATTTATCTTAAAATTTCTATATGTACACTTTTCACCGGATGAAGGGAGTACTTGCTTATATTTTTGAGGTCTCTAATTTTTTTAGGTAAATACATACATTAAGAACCATGAACCAAGGTTACAGTGTATTATAGGCAATATTTGAAATCCGAACTCCAGTCACGACGACTTTACCTCTGCTCCACGCAAGCGGCGGTGGGGGCCACATATCTAATCTCTTCCGGCTTCGCCTACCATCCCGTGGATTCTCCCCCCCCCTCCGCTCGTCGCTCCGGTGGTCGGTGGCGGGCAGGGAAATCTCGTTGCCTTCGCTTCAGCTATTAGTTTAAGTTTTTTCTTACAGGGACGACATTCAGGCGGATGGTGGCATCTCACCTTCGATTTGGTCTTCCAGGTTCTGGTCTTCCTAGTGTTCGTCCATCATAATGGATTCGGCGGGACTCCGAAGTAGATTCGCGCCATTTCATCAAGGCGGCGAGGTTAGGGTTTCTCGTCCCCCGTTCGCGACGACGACATATGGTGTTGGTCGCTTCAGATCGATTGTTGGGTTCAATGGTGGCGACCGTAGCTCTGGTTCTTATGGGCACATGCACAAAGATTTCTTGGCTGTCATCAACAAGGTCACGTCGGCTTCAAAGGAGAGCAGCGAGAGCAGCGCATTGGCGGCTCGTTCAGATGACGGCAGTGGTCGCTCGGTGGTCTAGGGACCTTGGCGTAATTTTTATTATGTTAGGGTTGATTTGTACTCTGGTGAATTTTTATAATACATCGGATCCCTGTTTTAGCCAAAAATATATATTAGAAAAGTGTGCCGACGTGTGGAGTTTATGGTGTTTAGGTGAGTCCAAAGAAATTTAGCAAAAAAATTACCCTACCTAACATTTTAATAGGTTTTCATTATTCCCTCCACCCGGGTTTGTAAGTTGGCATGAAATTTTAGTTCTACAATCAGAGTAATAAAACATGTGTAATACAATACATTTAGCGATGAATTTTTTTTGTGGTATACAATACTTTGTTATCTAATTAAACTGAAGACCTAGGAGTCCATGCCCGACATATAATCCTAGATAGAGGTAGTGATAAAGAAGATTACACCCTCGATACCACAAGTACATGTCCTTTTGGACATGTCTTAAATCAAACTAAACTTTTTGACTATAAATGTTGTTTCAGATAGTTAGACTGAGAACATGTAGATCATACTACTATGTTAAATTTGTCTTGAAATGTAAACTCGCAGTATAATGATTTTCTTGTGTATATATACATACTACAATTCGTCAAAAAATAAATATGCAAACTACAATAAAATTAGTGGTCAAAGCTACATCTTGCAAACTGTGTCAGTATCCAAAACGAGATGTATTTGTGGTATAGAGAGAATACTAGTAGCAACTAGCAAGTTGCCGAGTCTTTAGCCATAGGCGGCAGTTCAAGGAAAAATAGATAAGAAGCCTACTCTCCCCGGGTTAGACTCCTGAAGTCATTTGCTCCCGTCAAACCCCAACTCGCCGCTTGCTCCGATGGCTGCTAAGGATCAAGGAAGGCTGTTGGTGTGGGTTTCTGAAAGAAAAAAAAGGTTCAGAAAAGCCAAATGATGTGATGTTAATCATCCTGGGATGTGGGGATTAGGCATAAGCATCCAATCAGTCGCCCGCGTTAGACTATGACCTGTCCGTCAGGACACGGCAGTTTTACCAGTGGATGTATTATATGGTTTCTGGCACTGTCAAGCGGTACCTTTTCACACTGGAAGACCTTGCCTAAACGTTCCTCATCCACCAACGGTTGGTTGGTCACCTCACAAAGTTATGAATAATCATCGACCTGCAGTCTGCAGAAATATGTAAACAGTTTTTGACAAACGCGGCAGCGAATGAAATCAGAGTCAATGCAGGTAGGTGCGCACGTATCGGCGTACGTGCGTGTGGAACTGCAATTGCCATTGTAGGAAAATACGGCAGCGCAATTGGGAAGGCTCATCCGCAGATTAGCAGTAGACACATTGGTTTAGTCTATACTTAATTTGGGAGAATACTTTCTTCCTTTCTGACCGCAGGACGCATGTTTCCGTTTGGAGCCGGGGTGGATTATTGGGAATTGGCCCCGTCAAATGATGCCGATCGACATCTCAACCGGAATAAGATGCTACTTCATGATCAATAACCTCATCTGTCTTTTCTTTTCACCGGCTTAGGAGAATACAAGACGCATGCAAACATCTTGATTTCCAATCACCAACAGGGGATGAGCGAGCGGGAATTCAGACGGATCAACAGAATGGTTCCGGACTTGACAGTTGAGCAATACCGGCCAAAAACTCTGCACGGAGGGGGGAGAGACTATTAAATCCTGAAGCTCCGCAATGGTAAGAGGCCAGGGCTGATCCTCAGAGATTTCCCAAGATCGGCTGATGGACGTTGCCGGAATAGTATACGGGGTCCTTTTTCTGAATGATTAGTGTACCATGACATGACAAATCAATTCCCCATCTGAAAGTCCACTGTGAGCTGAAGGAGACCCTAAAATAGTTTTTGCTATCTAAAATAACCGTAGATGCATCGCTCTCTTGTGTCTAGCAGTGCCATCCAACCAACTGTGGGATTGGCGAGGCTTGATTCAGCAATGGCGTTTTTTATACTCCATCCATTCCACAATGTAGTGCGCCCACGCTTTCCGAAATCTAAGCTTGACCATGAATTTGACCAACGAGACCGATTGCGGCGGGAGCAAAAACTATACCATTGAATTCGTATTTTCGATACGCATTCAGTGGTATAGTTTCTATCCCGCCGCAATCGGTCTCGATGGTTAAATTCATGGTCAAAGTTCAGGCTCGGAAACCGAGCACGCACTACATTATGGAACGGAGGGAGTACTAGTCTGATTATCTGGCAGCAGTGTTACTGACAGCGACCATTACCTACGCGGGAGACCGGCTCCACGGTCTGTGTATGCGTCGTTTCACAAAGACAGGGACCCTGAATTTCTGTAGCTGGATCTCAGACTTTGCAACTGAGAGGACACGATCGATCTTGCAAGAATTTTTCAGAGGTACGTAGTATATTGACATGTGAACAGTGATCGGAGTGATCTACTAGTACGTATCAGGGAAAGGTGAGAGGACACAAGCTGCAGCAGAAACCTGAAGCTGTCTGGAAGAAGTGGCACTGTGTGTCTGATTGCCAGTTCTGCCTACCACAGCACCGGATTTCTTCGAATCACATCATGTATATATCATAGATGTGCGTGCATAATTAATGTGGCGTTCGTGCGCCGATGAAAACAAGGCATTGATTGGTGGAAAGCCGGTTGCAGGTAACCTAATCCTGTGATATATGATGTGAGAGGTCACTCACAACCCCTTGTTTCTCTGAAGCAGGATTATTTTTGGGCGCGGCGCATGTTGAGTTGAGGTCATCTCATCAGACAAACAGCGCGAAAATCCCACTAGTCCACCATCCCCGCGTTTCTCGCGACTGACTAGGTTTCTAGGCTAGGTCCTGGTATGATTGGAAGACTTTATGCACCCGTGCAACGATATGAAAATATATAAGAGCATCTCCAACAGCCTTGCAATCCTCACTTGCTAAAAACTGGGTATAGCAAGAGGAGAGAGAAGATTTAGCAACCCCAACAATTTTTTGCTCCAACAGCCTTGCTATAAAATTTAGCAAGCCTCTCAATGACACGTGGGGACATGTGCCAAGCGCGGGCCAGCAGGAATCTAGGGGGCAGTGGGGTCCACTTGTCAATGGAACAAAAGTGGGCTGCTAAAAATTATACAAAGTGACTCTAGACTTTACAAATATACCAAGTGGAGGTGCAAATATACAAAGCTTTGTAAAAGATTCTGTGGGGGGACCACTTATACAAAGGCTGTTGGAGCAATGTTTTTGGGTCAAGTTGCTATATTTTCAGTTTTTACAAATCCTAGCCAAATATAGCAAGGCTGTTGGAGATGCTCTAACCAGCCTGCAGTCACAACCATTTGCAGCCCTATCACCTAAGAGCATCTCTCTAGCAGACCCCGCATAACGCTGACCCGCAAAACGCGTTTGCAGTTCGCGGAAAAACGGCTTTGCGGGTCGGCGCGGACGGCCGCAGAGGCAGACCCCGCAAAACGGACCGGTATAAAAGGATATTCGTGGAATATGCTCTTTTACGGGTCAGCTTTGCGGGGTCTGGTCCGGCGCCGCTCCCGCCGGCTCGCAAATCCGAAATTTGCACCTCAATTTGAGACAAGGTAATACATTTCTTTGCTTTTTCAACATCATTGGATACATAGGACATCACCAAATCTTTGCTAGAATAGCAAGACCAAAGAAAACAAGAACCACAATTATGCATTTTAGAAGATTTCCAACTTCCATAACTGCTCCCACTAGTTGGACCAATATCTTCTCCATGCATTCGTTGTTGATCTGCGGATTCTTGATTTTGCATTCTTCATTCTTCTTCTTTGGTTCTAAAGAAGTAGACGTTGCTTCCCCTCTAGTTGCACATGCAGCCGCTTCATTATCTTCGATTCTACTAAGGAGTGCACAAACGTCTATTAAGTTTCTTTCTATCAATAAATCAATGTATTCGCCTTCCCAATACCAAAATGAGCATCCATTTTCCTACACACATGATGATGTTCGAAATGAGCTATCACAATTCAACCAAAGAATGCGGTGCCAAAGCCGAACGAAAACAACACATACCCCGTCGTTTTCGCATTTGAAGAACACCCATCCGGGGTGCTTCGGCGTGCCCGAAGTTAGCCGCAGCACTGTCCGCCTGCAGTCGTCGCATTGTATGAGCGGTATCGGCGAGCCGCAGAGCCGCTGCGCGAGCGCCGAGCCCGGCGGACGGCCGGCCGAATCCATGCCGGCAAAACGTCGGCGGCGGCGACAGGACGAACCCGTACCTGCATGCGGCGATGGGACTTTGCCGGGGCTGCGCGAGGTGCTCCCCGACCATTCCATCGCTTGGCGCAGCCACCGGCGGCCGGAAAAGCCAAATCCGGCCGCCCGCGACGAAGGGCCACAGATCTGCAACTTTCCGGGTCGCCGACGCAGGAGGGGTTGGGGGCGGAGGGCAACCTCGTGCGTGTGGCGGCCTTTCGGCGTGATCCCGCCGGCTACTTTCGCCGGAATCGTTGGCGGCGGCCCGGTGGCGGGGCGGGAGGGAGAGGGGAGGTGGTAGGTGGGGAAAAGCGCGGGCTGAAATGTCCTCCCCACCAACCGCTCCCGCTATATGCAGGGCACCGACGGGCCGGGAGGGGGGGGGGCGTATTCGTGGGTTGGGGTCAAGATTTTGCCGCGCCTCTCAAAAAATTTTACGGGCCGACCGCGTTTGCGGGGTCTGTTCGGGCGGGATTTTCCGCGCCGACCCGCATTTTGACGGTTATTTTGCGAGTCGGGGCTTTTTACGGGGTCTGCTAGAGATGCTCTAAGTAGGTGTGAAAACTGAAAAGTTATTGGTGCTAGGTACTACCACTTCTTGAAGCTGCTGTCCGATCACTCCGAGAGAAGTATGTCAAAGGTTACTGTCAATGGGCATGCATCGCCATATGATCTGACAAAGCTCTAGCTAGCAAACAGTAACTCGATCGAGGACAGTGCATTATGATATGACAAGAGACGAGACGAGACGAGACGAGACGATTGTGTTTGGTGAGTGTCAAGAAAACAGCCCCGCTTGCCCTCCTGACATGTACTGCATGTTGGTTGATGTTTCTACTACCTCCAATGGCTGGCGGTTCATTCCTTGTATCCAGAGAAACAAGGCAAACCATTGACGCCTTGTCCCGGAGAGACGGTGGCGCGGGAGGCTCTGCTCCGGTGCTCCCCGCCGAGCTCGGATGCATCACGTTGAGGGTTCGGATCTTCAGAGTCGGAGCCGGGCGCAAGCGACATGCGCCTGAAGTCTGAAGATCGATCACGCATCGGCAGAGAGAAAACAGCACGAGTCGACGTTGGCGCGCGCGACAGCTGGCCGGCGGGAGATTGCCGCGTCGGGCTCGCTGATCTGTCTCGGCTGAGCTGGGAGAGAAAAAGAGAGAGAGCGATCATGGTCCATGAAAGGCCCCCCTGCGATGAGCAGCTGGAAGCGTGTCCGTTTTGCGGCGGTAGGGTTCTACTGACTCGTAGCTAGGGGTGGGTGACCGGCGGCGAATTGACTGGCGGTAGGGTGGCGCGGTGTCGAAACGATGTGGGGATAGTTTGGCAGGATTGTCTGCAGTGGTCATGCTGCATGCTAGGGGTAGTTCCGTTCGAGAGATTGGGGGAATGGTGGCAGGAATATGCGGCAACCCTGCAGCATAGTGGCCGTGGCCCAGCTGCGATTGGTTCAAATGCAAGCAGGCCAAATATATAGCAAAACAAAGGATTCTAGAGAACAACCCAACAACAAAAGCTCTTCTTATTTTGGATGATTTTTAATAATTTTGGTCATGTTTTTTTTTTTAGCATTGTGCACGTGAATCGAATCGCGTGGCTCATGAGCTAGCTGGAAGGGCTAGGGATGATCCTCCGGTTGTGTGGACGGACGATCCTCCCTCTTTTATCCGTAGCCTTATTTTGAATGATTTGTCGTTATTTGAGATGAAATAAAGTTAGTCATGATGGCATTTTCTAAGAAAAAAGCTCTTCTTATCAAAAATATCGGAATAAAGTGATTATTACCCATCGAGTTTTTTATTTTTTTTCAGAAGTGATTATTACCCATCGAGTATGAGCAGCGCCAAGGTGACTACTTCTGTTGAGTATTATGATTATTAGGAAGTATATGATAGACTATGATTTATTCTTACCTTGTCTTGTACTCCAAGTTGGTCATGTACTCCTATATATATATTCCCACGAGGCTCAAACAATACATCAACAATTTCACCAATCCCTCTTCTATTACTTCTACAACTTCAAATCCCAGGACAACCCGTGAGCAATTTCCGTCTAAAAGGCTTCGAGGGGAGCAACTAAATGGAGATTTGCAACCCCCCAAAAAACTAACTGGAGGTTACCTTGTGAGGGGACCTTCTTGGTCACTTTGGGTGGCCTGGGGCACGTCAAGTGGCGCGTCCAGCTGCCGCCACATGCCGCCACTTTTTTGGATTTCTTTTTTTTCACTTTTTACGCGTTTTGGGGGGTTTAGTTAAGTTTTTTTTAGGTCTATCGGCTTTTCGGTTTTTGCCTTTTTTTTAAATTGGTTTTTCAGCTTTCGTCTAGTTTTCGAGAAAAAAATTGTGTGAATTTTTTTTTTGTCTCCACTGGAACCACAAATTTGCTTCTTCATGGCACAAATTTGTTTCTGTGAGAAGCACACTATGCTTCCCCAAAAAGAAAATGTGCTTCCACGAAGAGCACAACTTTGCTTCTCGTGGAGGCACAGATTTACTTTCACGAGTTGTGCTTCTCGAAGGGAAAAGGTTATACTTTATAAGAAACACAAATTTTCTTTTTGTGGAGGTTGTCGGTGTCAAATCCGGCATATCTCGTAGTAGGGGTCCTACGCTAGGCGTCTTTAAGCGATGGTAACATGGACACAGGATTTTACCCAGGTTCGGGCTCTCTTAAGGAGATAATACCCTACGTCCTGCTTTTGATTGTATTCATATGGGGAATAGTACATAGTACATGTATCTACCACGAGATTGTTGTAATGAATATGAGATTCTCTATTGACTAGCCTGGCCTCGGTTTATATAATGTACCGTAGGCCTAGGGTTTAGAGGAGTCCTTGTCTTGTGCGCCAAGTCTTGTGGAATCTCCCTTGTATGCGTCATGGGCTGCCCGAAGTGGCCCATTAGTGAATCGCCCTGGGGGTCCTCGGCCCGACCCACTGGTCGGGAGACGACGTGGTGAGTACCCCCTAGTCCAGGACACCACCAGTAGCCCCCTGAACCGGTCTTCAAGTTGGGGACGCTCCTCGGTTCTTCCGAACTGTTCTTCGTCTTCGGTCGCCGGTCTTGAAAACTGGTTCAACAAATCTTCCCATCTCCGATCATAAGGATCGTCGAGGTGTATCCGAAGAGTTCACACGTCGGGCATCCGAGGAGCCCTTTTAAGTTCTCGGCCTTTATCAATGCCTTGTAGTCTTTTACGCCACGCCTCGGGTTTGAAGAGTTTCCCGTGTGGTGGTGTCCTCTTGCGTCCGAGCTCCAACGCCGGACTGCATCCGAGGTGTCTTTTGCAGCCGAGCTCCAACGATGGTCGGCATCCGAGGTATCATAGATTACCTTGGCCTCTGAAAATTTGAATGAGTCCATCCGAGCTTAAATGCTGGAATAGTCTTCTATGGAACGAGCCATTCGAATCCGAGCTTTATGCCGGACTGCTTCCGAGCTCCAACACCAGACTGCCTCCGAGCTCTAACGATGGTCAGCATCCGAGGTATCATAAACTAACTTGGACCTTAAAATTTTGAAGGAATTCATCCGAGCTAAATGTCGGAAATGCTCTCTATGGAGCCATCCACTTGAGCCCGAGCTTTATGCCGGACTGCTTTCGAGGTGGTGCACCACCTCGACCGTGGGCTGATTTTTTGTGGAATTTATTCTCTGCCGAGATATATAGCCAGTAACCCTCAAGGTGTGTGTCGGTCTATAACCCGAGATGCGCCTGAAGGGAAAAAATAATAATCAAAATAAAACCACTAATCCCAGTAGCCCCTGAGACTTAGGTCGATTTGCAAAATCGGCCTGAGGATCAAGTTCTTGCTCGGCGGCATACATTAGGGATGTAAACGCGGTACGTAGTAGTTTCTGAGACTCGGGTTGGGTGCGGCCGACCAACCTAAGGATCGAATCTCCTCGGAAACCATATTGCACTTTGGATTTGCTGCATTGAATAGGTAATGCAATAGCCCCCGAGCCTTAATTTAGGCACGGACGGTCGAATTAAGGATCGATATTTGTTTGACACAAACTTTGTAACGTTCGACACAATTTATGTGTAATGATTCTATGTATCCAAGTACTTTACATCATTAATGCTCGGATCCGCATTGTACAAGACTTTGTTGACCGACCATCGGCTTCAACCTCCTCGGCCAGTAGCC
Organism: Elymus sibiricus; assembly: GCA_039707655.1. NCBI lineage: Eukaryota > Viridiplantae > Streptophyta > Magnoliopsida > Poales > Poaceae > Elymus > Elymus sibiricus. The sequence continues at coordinate 447,033,727 of CM077675.1, read as the reverse complement.
GAGGAGTGTTTGCCCTACTTTATAAAGCCTTTATAAGGGCAAAGATTTACGGCAAATAAGGCAATCCGGCCATACGGTTTTATAAACAAAGGTACGCGGAGAGATATGTTATATTACTTATTTAACGTAAGAAACATTCTTTGGAAAAAATAGTTCCTTTATAAGTTCCTTTTCCCAGGATATCATGTTGACCATGATCGTGAAACCTCAACTCCGATCAATATGGGAGTAAAATATTGAGGATTTAGTTCGGGGAATGTTCCCGAACTCTGTGGTCGTTAATGAACCGAAATTTTCATTTCCGTCGTTGCCGACCAATTATTTTCTTAAGATGGTTAGCTTTCGGCTTCACCCAGTCTGAGGTACTAACTCGGATGACCCGGAAGTAACAATCACAGAGGTGCTCCCTTTACCCCCTAGCCGAACAATCGGGAACGTAGGGGGTAAGCACAGGAGCCAGGCAACCCAGCTTGGACAAAATCTTAAGGCAAATTGATGCATATTTATGGCTTTATAACGATGATTACGGAAGGCAGCACGCGCATATTGAATACAAATGCTTTTATGCTATATGCTATTTTGACTCCTTTGTGACCGTTTATCATCTGAGAGTGGCCCATCCTCGGCTTCTACCCATTTGTAGATGCTACGCAGGGTGCTTCCGCAGTAACAAGACAACCCTTAGCTGACGTCTCGGTGCCCGGAGGCGGTTGTATAGCGGAAACGAGGCAATCAGATATTCGGGCTTTATAACTTTCACTTAGTCATAGAAGCATATGTTTGGGGCAACTTAATAGCCCCCGGTATACGTCGACTCCTCGGATTATTCGAGGTCGAACCACCCACAACTTGGCCTTTTCAAGAAAGAAAGGTCCTTCGTTTTACTCGGATAACCTCGATCGGCTATATTTGGTTGAACACCGCCTGCGGTTCGCTGACCGATTTACGCTTGTTGTGACAGTCAGCTTTCGGCTTTCTCCAACTGAGGCACTTAACCAGTTAAACCGGAAGTGACAATCGCAGTGGTTCTCCCTTTACCCCTTAGCCGAACAAAGCGGAAACGTAAGGGGTAAGCACAGGAGCCGGGCAATCCAGCTATAGACCAAAGACACAACTCAAAATCAATGCATATAAATGCGAAAATACCGAGGACATTTTGCCGAGGACTGCATGGAGTACCTCGGTGTTTGGTGGGTTCGGTGCTAACCGCAGACCCCCTTTAATATTGTCGACGCGTGAAATGCATCTGGCATTGTACTGCAAGAGTAATGCTCGGAAAGAACAAAAAAACTTATGCAAAAAACTTTATGTTCAGATAAAATAAAATTGTGTCAATCCGGAATTGGTCTAAAATTTAATTTGTGCTTCGGTCGTGCTTTAACATGATACATCCGATCTCCGGACTTCAAGCGGGTCAACCTTTGGCTTCAACCTCCATGTCCCGAAGGCGGAGTGTTTCTCCGAGGCCTGTTTAGCGAACTAAACTCGAGCGGCTTTAGAAAGAAAACAGGCTATCCGGCTATTGACCACACACTCGTGTTGAAAAAAGGAGTAGTAGATAAAGACTTTGCAACGACGAAGAAGAAAACACATATATTAAAAAAAAAACGACTCATAATAATTTAAGAGCCCCCATGAAACATGAGAAAAGAGGGTTGTTTTTTGAACAAACAACGTTTTTAACAAAGAAAGCTTTTGTTTTGAGACAAAAACATAACGCTTGGTTGAACCGAGCAAAAAAGTAAAATTTCAAAGAGAGCTGAGCACGAAAACGACTTAGCTGGTTAATGTGCTCGGTGCGGCCCTAGGGTTGTGACGGGACGGAGACGTAGTCCTCGGCCTGGCCGAGGTCCCATCCCCCAAGCCCGAGGTAGTCGAGCGAGGAGCTCGGGTCGAGAAGTGGCAACGCAACACGGTTGCTGCGGTGAGGCGAAGCTCCCGGTCCAGCCGAGGAGACAGAGTAGTTCGGCAGTGTGACGACGAAGCCCCCAGTTATCATGGGAAAAGGAAGTGTTTTTAACAAACAATCTTTTTTATTTAACACAAATATAATGCTTGGCCGAACCGAACAAAAATTAAAAATTGAAAAAAAGTGAGCATGAAAGCGACTTAGCTGTTTAATGTGCTCGGCATTGATGACGCAGTTCGGACTTGAGGCAGGATGCAAGAGCGCATTGATTTCTGAAAAATCTAGTATGGTGTGTTGTCATCGGCTTGGCCGAGGTACCAGCCCCCAAGCCGGTTAAGAGGCGGCCGGGCGAGGAGTTCGGTTTGACGATGTGATGACACAATATTGCCGACGTGGCGAGTGCATCCCCCAGTCTAGCCAAGGGGACGCAACAGCTCGGTAAGATGACGTCGGCGCCCCAAGAGTAGGTTGGTGAAGTGATGCCGAAGCCCCCGATCCAGCCGAGGTGAGGTCGGCAGTGTGGCACCGACTTAATGAAGTGACGGCGCGGGTATGCCGAGGTGACCGCGTCACACAGTCGAAGTCAATTACATGCGCACATAATATAGTGCAAGCCAAAAGTAATAACAAATAAAGGTAATGATAATATATATATTATAAAAAAATTTATTCTACTTAATTAATTTAAGTAAAGTAAACAATTAAGGGAATATGGCCTGGGCGCCGAGGTTGACTCCGCAGAGTGGCGGCGTCGAGATGCCAGCATAGATACACGCATCGAGGTGAACGGCGACGTCTCGACGCAGAGGCGACGACGTGGACTGTCAAAGCCGATTACCTGTGCGCACAAAATAGTGCAAGTCCAGTAGTAATAATAATAATAATGAAACATTCTTTGCATAAAAAATACGCAAATAAGTTAAAAATATGTGGCCTGTGCATCGAGGTCGTGACAGAGCACAGATGTCGACGCATGGCGTCGGTGCGATGAGGTGACGAAATCCGAATTCACGGGGTGATCCGAGTTCTAGACATGGCATTCATCGGCAACACACGGGAAGCTGACTAGATCGTCACATAGGTCGTACTCCAATCTCACGCTAGATCCAAATCAGCTAGTAATAGAGATTGGATCCAAATCAATACCGCGCAATAGGCAAGACAAGTGCATGGACTGTCTCCAGGCTTGCTGTGACGCCAAGCCAAACTCTTGTCAGCTGCATGTATGTCAGCAGTACTCCATCTGATTAGGGCGCTGCTTCACGTATTTTTCTTTCACCTGTGTGCCAGTTTCTTCAACAACTCCATGACGCGCAAAAATCACATCGGAGCTCGGACCCAGCGGACCGCCAGTCGCCGGACTCTGGTCGTCTCATTGGTCCGTGTCGATCCATGGGGCGATGATTTGGACTCAGTTATTCGAACTCTCGGCTGGCCGAGATAACAACGTAGTTCGGTTGCTCTTTATTTATCTGCATGCATAAAATGGTGGAAAACCGAAGCAAAAAATTCTCTTCGCACAATTAATTCACACGAAATAAAATGGATTGATAAATATGTCCTGAATGCAGAGGTCGGCAGAGGCGGGACGACGGCATTTGCTCGCCGAGGTAGCGGCGTCGCGTAGTCGAGGTCGGTTATCCGGCGCGAAGTCGATCTCAACGTAGGTCAAAAATCCGCAAGAGGCTGGCCAGTCCGACGTCACACACCAGCTTTGATAAAATATCTCTGCAAAAATAATGCAGTACAAACGAACAGAAAATATTCCGTGTGCAATAATTTTACATGCTAAACGCAGTTAAAGAAAAATAAAACTTGTTTGACGATGATGTCCATAACAGACCGATCTGGTTATATACGTAATGTCCGTCGGATAGTAGTCCCATGCGCGTACTCTTCGGGACATGGTGCTGCGTACGACACGCGAAGCCAACATCCGCTTGATTTCCATGGGACGCGTTCATCGCTTTCATTAGACGCCGCCGTATACCGATCTTCGGACTGCGGTAGAACGTAATATGCTGCTCACGAGCACGCCACCGGCAACAATTGACTTCGATCTCAACCAAGTCTACGAACAATGGTTGCAAACTCGCAATAAAGAATTCTCACAAAAACAAATTACATGAAACAAATCTAGAAAGATATCACCTGATCATCCATCGATCCGCGGCGATCACCCAGCAGGCTCTCAATGAAAGCACCAATGTCGGTGTCAAATCCGGCATATCTCGTAGTAGGGGTCCTACGCTAGGCGTCTTGGAGCGATGGTAACATGGACACAGGATTTTACCCAGGTTCGGGCTCTCTCAAGGAGATAATACCCTACGTCCTGCTTTTGATTGTATTCATATGGGGGATAGTACATAGTACAGGTATTTACCACGAGATTGTTGTAATGAATATGAGATTCTCTATTGACTAGCCTGGCCTCGGTTTATATAATGTACCGTAGGCCTAGGGTTTAGAGGAGTCCTTGTCTTGTGCGCCAAGTCTTGTGGAATCTCCCTTGTATGCGTCATGGGCTGCCCGAAGTGGCCCATTAGTGAATCGCCTTGGGGGTCCTCGGCCCGACCCACTGGTCGGGAGATGACGTGGTGAGTACCCCCTAGTCCAGGACACCATCAGAGGTACAAATTTACTTTCGCGAGAAGCATAGTTGTGCTTCTCAGAAAGCGAAAAAATATGTGCTTCCATGAGAAGCGTGGAAGCTCAGATTTGCTTCTCGTGGAGGCATAGATTTTGCTTTCGTGAGAAACACAGTTGCGCTTCTCATAAAGGGGGGAAATATGCTTCCACGAGAATCACATATTTGCCTGTGCTTTCAGGAAGAAAAATGTGTTTCACAAGAAGCACATATTTACTTTGGTAAAAAACACAATTATGCTTCTCGAAAAGGGAAAATGGTGAAAAACTACAATTGTGATTTTTCCACATGTTTTGTTTCCTTTTCTTTGCCGTTCATCTTTTTTTCCGATTTTTTTTCTTTTCCGGGATTTTTTTGTATTTTCCCCGGATTTTTCCTGGGTTTATGTTTTTTTCTGTAAAAACTCCATCGAAACCTATTAGCATGAAATCTTCGACAATCTCGGTGTGAGAAATCCAATGATGAAAATGGTTTGGGATTTCGATCCACGATTCAAGGGATAAAATGTTTTGAATAAACAAATCTACAAAAAACGAAAAAATCTCGGGTTACAATAAATGGTGCATTTGCAGTGTGTTGGTTATCAGCGCCTTAGAAGGTGAAAGTGACCTTTATAAGCTGTAGCCCTTAAAAAGTGATTACGAGCATCCAAAGCTCCTACTTGATGCTCGTGTGCGTCAACTAGGAGTGGCTTCGCTGAAGCCTACACAAATGGTTCGGCCCACTTTGGCAACCAAGTTGTTTTTATATTTCTCCCTTTAGTTTTACAGTCTGTTTTTCACCCAAAAAATCAGCTTTTATTTTTTAGTCTCTTTTGAAAAGTGAACAAAATTTGGAAAACGTGAAAAACATTTTCTAAAATTGCGTACAATTTTTTTTAACTGTGAGAATTTTTTCAAAAAAATAATTAGTTTCGAAAACAATAACAAAAATTCAAAAATATGTGAAAGGTGTATGCATTGCCAACAAAAATATGTGAATGGCGCGGCAGAGCGCAACATTACGGCGATGAAGACTGAATAGAAACTTTGAGTAATTTTTGAATAGCACAGGGAAGCTCATTCGCAAAAAAAAAAAAAAAAAAAAAAAAAAAAAGAATAGCATAGGGAAGCTCAGCACTGAGCAGTAATTGGACACTTGGAGGCAAAAGCTCAACCGGCCGGCGAGGCGAAATCGCAACGCGCACCAACTCACCCAACAACCTGTCGAGGCCATGGCGGCGGCGCAGAAGCCGGCGAAGCGGCTCGGCGGCATGGCAGAGGCGCTCGCCATCGCCGGGGACCTCGGCTTCCCGGCCCCTCCCGCGCAGGTTACCCCCTTGTCGATTTACTTCTGTCCCCCCCAAATCCTGCTCCTGTCAATTTCGTTTCTTCCGCCGCCATTTCGCGAGATCCGAATCGCCCGGTCGAATTCTTGTTCCTTTCGGGTAATTGTAGGGTTCCGTTCCCGGTAAATCGTTGCCGGGGATTGTGAAATGTAGGTTTCGAACCCTATTCTGCATTCTCTGCATGGTTTGAACAGGCTAAGGCGTGTAGGTTCAGGGAAGTTCTATGGGGAACATCTATGGGGAATCATCTCCTCCTAAGTTTGGTGACTATAACCTGCGGGGCTTTTTATCCAATGAAACCTAGCCATCTTGGTGCTAGTTGTAGCCCATCTAAAGCTGTTGGCTGTAAGATTGTGATGTCTCCCTCTGTTTTTGTTATGCTGTCTAGCTCCATGAAATTTACAGTGCTCTGTGTCACTAATAGTGATGGTGATGAAATGACTATTCTTTTTATTTCGCAGATTACGGTCATGTGTGCTTCTTAAGTCTTTACGCTTTTTTTTTGTCACTTACCATTGCAGGAAGATCAGAACACCTCGGACAAAAGTGATGACCTGGTGAGGGTATTAAGGGAGCTGACGGTCGTGCAGCGGAACATTGCCAATTTGCAAGTCGAGCTACAAGGCAGAAAGGTAATGGGTTGACGACCAGTTGCTACTGTTTGTACTATGTTTACACCAATTTTGTGCCATGCCAATGCCTATGCAGTTTTCACTTGTTGGTTAACTTTGTATTTCGTCACTTTATTTCGCTGTAGTGAACATCCATTTCATTCTGTTACAGTGGTAGCGAAATTATGAAATTCCCGCGAGGTTATTTATATTGTAGGTAGAAATGAGAACATCATGGAGAATTAGAGCATTTTGGTGATACATTTGCTTATATCAATATGCCCACTTTGACTATTGCGGTGAATAATGGTGAATATGTCTTTGGCTCTTTGCTATCAGAGCATATTAATAGCATGGATCATTTTTTTCTTCTCAAGTGAAAATAATATTTTTATATCTGTCTATGAATCTGATAGATGCTCACACTTGCTTTACCTAGGTTTTGATGTTTGAAAAATGAATTGCAACACCCAAGTCTCCGCTCTAAATGACTAAATGTGCAAGGTTAAAGCTTTTAACTGGTGACGTATAAAACTTTAAACTGATTACGCCTTATTAAATGTGATTACAAGCAAAATAGCAAGCACGCAATTTGTATTTCACCTGTAAACTTCGCTATATATCATCTCCAAATGCTGGTGTATTCAGTTTTCTGGGCTTTTGATTTGTGTCAGTTATCTTCGTTGATCATACTGATGAACTTTTGATTCGCAGGATGATAAAAACATTGCTCATTTGACTCATGTTAGTGAAATGGAAAAGAAGTGTGAATCGTTGGCCAGAATTACTGCTATTTTGAAAGATGTTATTCAAAACAAGGTACTGGAAGTTAGAAATCACTAATTTTCTTTTACTTGATTTCGTTCTTTCTTGGGACCACCTGTTACTCAGGTTATTGTGTGAAGAAAGTTCTGCCTGTGCTGTTGGCTGCTCCATATACCATATAAATTGACCAATTACAAGATCTGGGTATCAAAATAACAACCATTTTCTATCAGGACCGCATTATTGCCCGTCTGCAGCAACCTTACTCGCTTGATTGCATTCCTGTTGAAGCCGAATACCAGGTTCGGTTCTTGGATCATTTTCGTTTCAGATTCTTATGGAAAAATATATCATTCATTCATTCATGAACTTACACATGCGAACTGAAAATGGTATATCAAGTAGCAATCTACATCTAGTTTTCTGATTCTTGGCATTCTTTACAATGTATTGATATGGAGGAGAATCTTAGCTGCACCTTCTTAGGTGATTTATTTACAAAGGAATGTGTGGTTTATTGAGCGAAGCGCAATTTTTCCTACTCACTGTATTTGCTTCTCCTCAGAAACAATTCTCGGAGCTACTTCTGAAAGCGGCAAGTGACTATGGGGCATTGACAGCATCAGTTGGAGATTTCCAGTGGAGCCAAAACTTCAGAGAGTCGCCTGCTGTATGGGGAGTAAGTTGAAAATACTCCTTCTTGTAATTAAACTAGGAGTCATAGCAAATTTATCCTCCGCAAAACACCTTCCAGTGCAGATGCAAATATTAATGCTACCACTGTCAAATCTAGAGATGACAACTAATTACCATGTCAGTATAGAATGATTTTGTGCATTCTGATCGCATTGTCTTATGGCAGCTCTTTCGTCTACAATTATACCATGTCAGATAATGAAGTATTAATGGTTATCTTTTATCTATGTGAAGGAAATGCTACGACCGATACCTGCTGCGCTTGCATCCTGCACCCGGTTCTTCGAGGCCATGTCTGCGATGAGGGAATCCTTTTCTACTCTTCAAACACTACGCGTTGGTCATTCTTCTGTGTCAATGACCCCAGGTGGCTCCAGTGATGATTCGAAGTTCTTGACGCCACCTCAGAGGAGAGAGGGCTCGATGCTCAATAGCTGGAAGCAAGTGGACGAGGTAAACCCTGAAAGTGATGGACTTGACAATATCAACCAGAGGAGGCTGTCATGGCCATCCTCCATTAACAGGGACCTGTAGATCTCAGCTCACCAAGCGGATACTCACATGTTTGCATTCTGTATACATAGGATCGCCGAGGCTTGTCTTCAATTCTATTGTGTTCGGTTTTTTCTGGTCGCTGGCAATAGTTATTATGAAATACTCCCTCTGTCCTAAAATAAGTGACTTAAGTCACTTAATTTGGGACGGAGGGAGTATATCAAAACTAAGTAAATTACCAGTATGCTTTCCACAAATAGACTCCAAAGTAGGACTCCTTATTTCCTTTGACCTTCATCACTATCTTCAAGCTCTAGAAAGGACGAGGCACTTGACCTCGGTCTCTTCCATGGAGCCTCCACAGAGGTCTGACGGGTAGCGCCGTAGAAGAGCAAGCAAGCATGTACGTGTCTGAAGACTCGAACTATACTAAAGAATAGGTATACACAATTACACTTCATCTTCATCATATGTTTTGGATCCATGAGGATGAAAATACAGGAACAAAACAAGATAACCATTATCCAGAAGTGAAGTTTAACCAAAAGCAACATCATGCTCATATCTTCAACACAAAAAATCATTACATGTTGCTAGTACCACTCCTTCCTCCCAGGTGTGCGACGCTCCGTTTCATCCTAGATTCCAAGATCTCCGTCCACACTATCTCTCAAAAGGATCTCACCTTTTCATATGGATCCCTCTTTAATCAGTTGATTCTCCTTGGTGCCATCTCTTGCCTCAACTGGTTCTCGATGAGAAGAAACATACACTTACCCGTGTCGTCCTTGTGCTTCTCATTCCCTTTCATCTCTTGCCACATCAGCATCTTCTCTTTTGCTTCTTCTCCTTCAACTCTAACTTTGCCTGCATAGCTTGAGTTGACACCTCCTTCTTTGCATGGGATCAACTCATCAATCTTGTCTCTCATTGCCGCAATCTCTCCATCTCTCCCGATCTTCTTCTTCGCCATCTTCCTCCCATTGGGCCACCCCTTGATAGACTCCAAATTAGGACTCCTTGTTTCCTTTTATCTTCATCAAAGTCTTCATCCCATCTTCAAGCTCTAGAGAGGAGGACCCTCATCATTCCTCTTCCTCCACTTCTCGTAGTTCTGGAGAAATGCCCAAGAATGGTGCAAGGCAAATGGCTTGCCTTTTGACTAAGGTTTTTGCTTGTATCTCTCTTGAGTGAACTTGTCCTACAACATACAACTAGAAGGTAGTTTCATGAGCAAAGATAATTGATTTTTTTTCTAAACATCCAGTGGACAAAGATGACAAAATCACTCACATATTCATCAATTGTGGTACCACTAGGAAGTGTGTTCTTCACTTGCTCTGAACAACCCACCCACCGATTGCAACACTCAAGGATCACACTCCAACAGTTTGTGAGTGACTTGAGTGATCGACTAGACAGTGTCTTTACATTTTGATGGTAGTGTTTCTCAATGCACTTATAATACTTTGCACCAAATTGACCCATCCCCGGTGACCGCATCAAGTCTGACACTCTCCCACGCCAAAACCAAAACCACATGAAAACTACCTCTACAACCACACGTGTTCACAGAAAAACAAAAACAAAGGTTAATAATAAAATAAGATCCTAGAGGAAAAATGGAAAAAAGTTGGAGAGGAGTCATGTTTTTGTGTGCTCACATTACATTGTACAAAAGATGATCTTTTGTTGGCAGCAAAATTGTCTAGAAATGAACATTCATGAATAGTAATGTCGTTACTGAACACAACACAACCGCCACAACTAGATGTAACATCGGGACCGGAAGAAGTAGAGACACGAGACACTGGCTTGTCCGCCCTCAAAGCAGGATTGCATTGTCTTTAATTACATGGTATCCACTACCATCAATCTAGACAGAGAGGACGTCAACATCGTCGTGTTTAAGTTATTGTCACCAATGGCAGAGCTTCATGGAGATTGTTGATGGGGCTAAGAAGACCATTCATGTGTAATTGGTCTTTAAAACTGGCTTCTAAAGGACTTTTTTTGGCACCTCCGCCGATGTACACTTCACGCGAGTATGGACTTCTTGGACAATGTCTATACATGAGAGAACATGTATTTTTATTTTGAAACAATATCAGCTTTCACATAAAAAGAATATCAATAAAAATCATGTGTGTTGCAAGGAAACAAGATCGTCTAGAAACAAAGTAGGGGCGCGCAGTACAAATGCTTCCACCCCCTTTTAAAACTAAAACACGAGAAATCTAGGTTCCAAACAAGCAATGACGAACTTGCAAACTAGTGTAACCCACCCCCGCCATCGGAGTCAAGCAGAAGTGCAGAACCTACGATTCTAGATGACATATGTCCACAAGAAGATTTCCATTTTGTATAGAAATAACGTTGTCCTTCACACAAATGCTCCCCAAACAAAACATAGCTATGTTAAAGAAATCTTGAAATGCACATGAAGTATTGTTCCACTATATGATGCTAAGAATGATACTCCCTCCATTTCATAATGTAGTGTGTATTGATTTTTGGAAAGTTTAGCTTTACAAATTGACCAAGTGTTTACAGAAAACTATTTATATCTACAATACCAAAATATAAAATATGAAACTACATCTTATGATGAATCTAATGATAAATGTTTGGCATTCTAGATGTAAATGTTTCTCTCAACAAGCTTGGTCAAAGTTTGTGAGGCTTGATTTTTAAAAAAAAATCACTACATTATGAAACATAGGGAGTATGATTGAGAAAATAAAAGAGTTAGGTGGCCTTTGTTTGGCCTACGAATAGTGATTCTCGAAATCTAGCCCATCCAAAATCAGATTCTCAAACAAACAACCAGATTTCTACCTCAGCTGTGGAGAATCGATTCTTGAAATTGCACTGGACGCGCCCGGGAGCCGGAATCAGCGATTTTGCTGATTCCTAAGCTGCCACTTACCCCCTTCAAGTATATCCAAACTCTTCCCCGTTATTACGACCTATTTGCCACCGCGTCCCCGACCCAACTTCTTCCACCGATAGGGTCTCCTCTCCTTCGTTATTCTTCCACCGAACAGAGGCTCTGCAAGAGTGGTGATGCCCATCTAGGTTTCGGTCGCCGCCACATCGCCGACCTCGTTGCCACCCCGGCGCGTGGATCCGATCCCCTCCGCCCTCCACCATACCCCGGCGACCAAAGATCCCCCGCGACATCGTCCCATAGCTCCTCCTGAGCCACGCCAACCCAGTTCTCCGCCTACGCCACCGCCCCTATTCTCCAACACAGCTGTCGGCCCAAGCTATCCCTGCACCGCGTCGGAGGTCCAGCTTGGCCCCCAACTGTACCTGCCCTGCCCCGTCCCCTACCTGCTTGAGAACAAGGTGATTTTTCTCTCTCCCAAAAAATCAATTCTTTGTTCTGGTGTATGATCTGCTAAATATTAGCTTGCTAGAACTCCAATCAAATCTCTGCTATTAAGAAGGAAAATGGGAATAGGCCTTTCAAATTTTTGAATGATGTTGTGTACAAGAATGTAGAAGTTGGGTTCTTTGAGCAGACCAGAAACATTGCACTAGGATGCTGTTGGAAATATGCCCTAGAGGCAATAATAAATTGGTTATTATCATATTTCCCTGTTCATGATAAACGTCTATTATCCATGCTAGAATTGTATTGATCGGAAACTCAGATACATGTGTGGATACATAGACAACACCATGTCCCTAGTGAGCCTCTACTAGACTAGCTCATTAATCAAAGATGGTTAAGGTTTCCTAACCATAGACATGAGTTTTCATTTGATAACGGGGTCACATCATTAGGAGGAGGATGTGATGGACATGACCCAACCGTAAGCATAGCATCTGATCGTATGACTTAGTTTATTACTACTGCTTTCTTCATGTCAAGTATCTGTTCCTAAGACCATGAGATCATGCAACTCCCTGACACCGGAGGAATGCCTTGTGTGTATCAAACATCACTTCGTAACTGGGTGATCATAAAGGCACTCTACAGGTATCTCCGAGGGTGTCTGTTGGGTTGGCATGGATCGAGACTGGGATTTGTCACTCCGTTTGACGGAGAGGTATCTCTGGGCCCTCTCGGTAATACAACATCACAAGAAGCTTGCAAGCAATGTGACTAAGGAGTTAGTCACGGAATCTTGTTTTACGAAATGAGTAAACAGACTTGCCGGTAATGAGATTGAACTAGGTATGGAGATACCAACAATCGAATCTCGGGCAAGTAACATACCGATGGACAAAGGGAACTGCATACGTGATTAACTGAATCCTTGACATCGTGGTTCGACTAATGAAGATCTTTGTGGAATATGTAGGAGCCAATATGGGCATCAAGGTCCCGCTATTGGTTATTGACCGGAGAGGTGTCTCGGTCATGTCTATATGATTCTTGAACCCGTAGGGTCCGCACGCTTAACGTTCGATTGACGCTAGAGTAGTATTGGGATATGTACATTGGTGACCGAATGTTGTTCGGAGTCCCGGATGAGATCCCGGACGTCACGAGGAGCTCTGGAATGGTCCGGAGGTAAAGATTTATATATGGGAAGTCCTATTTTGGTCGTCGAAAAAGTTTCGGGCATTACCAGTAGTGTACCGAGGTGCCGAAAAGGGTTCCGGGGGTCCACCTGCCCTGGGGGTCCACATAGGCCATAGAGGGTTGCTACTTCTCGAGCATGCGTTGGTTTCCATGAAGAGGAACGGGTCATGCAGCAAAGTAGATAAGTATTTCCCTCAGTTGTTGAGAACCAAGGTATCAATCCAGTAGGAGATACAAGCAAGTCCCCAATAGATGTACCTACACAAAGAATCAAACACTTGCACCCAACGCTATAAAGGGGTTGTCAATCCCTTCACGGTTACTTGCAAGGATGAGATCTGATAGAGATAGATAGATATGATTGCTTGAAAGTAAAGTAAAACAAAAGTAAAAAGATTGCAGCAAGATATTTTTGGTATTTTTGGTTTTAGATCTGAAAGTATAATATGGAAAATAGACCCGGGGGCCATAGGTTTCACTAGAGGCTTCTCTCATGATGGCAAGTATTACGGTGGGTGAACAAATTACTGTCGAGCAATTGATAGAAAAGCGAATAATTATGAAGATATCCAAGGCAATGATTATGCATATAGGCATCACGTCCGTGTCAAGTAGACCGAAACGATTCTGCATCTACTACTATTACTCCACACATCGACCGACTCTTGCCTGCATCTAGAGTATTAAGTTCATGAAGAACAGAGTAACGCATTAGGTAAGATGACATGATGTAGAGGGATAAACTCAAGCAATATGATGAAAACCCCATCTTTTTATCCTCGATGGCAACAATACAATACGTGCCTCGCTACCCCTACTATGTCACTGGGTGAGGACACCGCAAGATTGAACCCAAAACTAAGCACTTCTCCCATTGCAAGAATTACCAATCTAGTTGGCCAAACCAAACCAATAACTCGAAGAGACTTGCAAAGATATAAAATCATGCATATAAGAATTCAGAAAAGACTCAAATAATATTCATAGATAATCTGAACATAAACCCACAATTCATCGGATCTCGACAAACACACCGCAAAAGAGTATTACATCGGATAGATCTCCATGAAGATCATGAAGAACATGGTATTGAAGAGCAAAGAGAGAGAAGAAGCCATCTAGCTACTAGCTATGGACCCGAAGGTCTGTGGTGAACTACTCACGCATCATCGGAGGGGCAATGGAGTTGATGTAGATGCCCTCCGTGATCGAATCCCCCTCCGGCAGATTACCGGAAAAGGCTCCAAGATTGGATCTCACGGGAACCGAGGCTCCTGGCGGCGGAAAAGTGTTTTCGTGGATCTCTTCGATATCCAGCGAATATTTGTGAATTTATAGGCCGAGAAATAGGGTTGGGGGAGCTGCCGTGGGCCCACAAGCCAGGGGGCGCGCCCTACCCCCCTGGGCGCGCCCCTGTGGCTTGTGGCCACACGGCGGCTCTCCTGCCTTGGTCTCCAAGCTTGGTACATGTCTTCTGGTCCAAGAAAAATTATTCTGAAGATTTTATTCCGTTTGGACTCCGTTTAATATTCCTTATCTGCAATACTCAAAAACAAGGAAAAAACAGAAACTGGCACTAGGCTCTAGATTAATAGGTTAGTCCCAAAAATAATATAAAATAGCATATTAATGCATATAAAACATCCAAAACAGATAATATAATAGCATGGAACAATAAAAAATTATAGATACGTTGGAGACGTATCAAGGGTGCACCCTAGCCATCATGGGCCAGGTGCACCAGCCCCTAGAGGCGCACGAGGCTTGGGGGAAAGAGTCCCAAAGGGACAAGGCACCCCAGAGGTGCCTTGGAGGAGGGGGACTCCTCCTTTCCTTGTGGAGGGAGGACTCCACCCTAGACGCCAGCCCTCCTTGGAGGAGGGTGTTGGAATCGGGGCTCCGGGGACCCAAGAGAGGTTCGAACTCTGGGGTGCTCCAGCTCTCCAACCTCGCTCTCTCACCCTAACCTACGGCGATGCTCCGGCGTGCTTGAGCTTGGGGGAAAGGCAGTGAACACATCGATCTACCCAGGTTCGGGCCACCTTGCGGTGTAAAACCCTACTCCTGCTTGTCTCGATTGCTTAGTGTGAGAGAGTGAATACAATCGGCCTCCTTCCTATGTTTGCCGCCTCCCCCTTCATATACTGGCCTCGGTCCTCATTCCCCCGTACACTCGGTGGGAAGGGTTGCCACAACAGCCAGTTGGAAGGGGGACAGGACTGCAGCCTACCCTGCCTAAAGTAGCCTTTGCCTGCAAAGCCACCTGCCGTGATGCATCGGTGGGCTCGAGGATGACCTCCGTCCTGGCGAGCCCTGGCCTTGGCCTTCTTTCACCAAAGGGGAAACCTTTTAAGGGTTGCTTTGGGGTCGATGGCTGGCCCCGCTTCCTTAGTATGGGAAGGGAAAACTTCCCATTTGTGCTCGCTCGCACGGCGCCAGGCACCGCCTGGTATGGCACGCGGCACCCGCGCAAAGCCCCCGTGGGGCAGCCCCAGGAGGCAGCCTCTCGAGGGCATCCTCGCGAGGCCCTAGGAAGCGCCTTCTGCCAGAGTCTTCACGAAGCGGGGGTTCTCTCAGACGCCCCTCCCGCGACGCCCTACTTCGGGCCGTGTTGGGCCCGTACCACACATCGTGCCATGGGTGCTAGGCAGACGGGCCTGGGTACCCCCAGTCCCAGGAGCCCGACAGTAGCCCCCGGGGCCGCGGTGCGTCCGATCCCGCTGATAGAAAGGGGCGAAACGGCACGGGCCCCAACCGCCTACGGGCCCGGCGCAACGCATGTCGCACAATGAGGCGAGACTTGCCCCCACTCCCCACGACACCTCGGCAAACCTCCGGACAGACGTAAAGCCTGCGCGCGGCTCGGAGCCATCATTGCCCCTCCGAACCTCGCGTCTTCTTTCTCGCACCTTCCTTCCTACGCAAGGTTGCTCCTCCCTCATCAGATCTCCGCCGCCTTCTGCCCTACCTTGCCGCAATGGCGCCCCCGGTCAAGAGGAGAGAAACGGCGATGGCGGCGGGCGGGCCAGCGGCGCCAGAGCCCGCCCTGGGCAAGTCCACGGTGCTCAACCGCGAGGGGCTCGACAAGGTTCTCCCGATGACCGCGATCGCCTTCAACGAATGGGGGCCAACCAGGATCTGGCCAGCCTCACGGCGTCCCGCTGAGCTAGATGCCACCACCGTCGCCGTCCATCTCCCCGCGCTCTTCTCTAGTTTATTGCCTCCATTTTCAGACTTCTTCAACGCCGTGCTTACTCACTACCAGGTTCACGCACTGCATCTTGAGCCGACATCTATTCTCCTGCTTTCGACATTCGCCTTCTTATGTGATGCCTTTCTGGGTGTGGCCCCCTCGGTGGCGTTGCTTCGGTATTTCTTCTGCCTCCGGCTTACCGCGGCCGACCAGTGCTCTGGGTGCGTGTCGCTTCAGGCCGTGAACGCGACGGCGAGCGAGTGCATTGACATGGAGTTCCAGCACAAAGCGAAGGGCTTCCGGAAGCAGTGGGTGTACGTGGACGCTACCCAGTACAGCCCCTTGTTGTCGATTCCTTCGTCCCCGGCGCTGCCGAGTTCCGGGTGGCGGCACGAGAGGTTCAACGACCCATGGCTGTCGTAGGTGACGAAGAGGCTCGCCGTCCTGCGGGCCATAGGAGTGACGGTGACGCCATTCTCGTTCGATGTGGACTTTTACCGGCCCGGCGGACGCCATGCGAATCTGTACCGAAGACCTGCCGGCCGACGTGCTTTGCGGGGTGCTCAAGACCTTGGCTGGCCAGGAAGCCGGCGGACTCCCCGAACGCGGGCTTCCCCTGTACAACTACAAAAACAAGGTGACCCTTGCCGCGGGGATGCCCCGCTTCGACCAATGAGGGCTCCTCCCTGAGGGCCACACGGGCCCCCAGGACAATCCTTTCTTGGTGATCCCTGAAACAGAGGGTTCGGGCGGCCCCGAGCCCACGGCCGTAGGCGTGGGAGGCGGCGGCTCTTCACCCCGACGATCCTGCCCCTGGGGAGCCCTGGGCACGTGACCCCCGGACCGCTCACCCCCGAGGGGGGCGCTATGCTCGTCGCCCGCCCTCCCCCTGTGAACAAGGCTGGGACCGGCACCGAGGTCGCCCATCCTTCCCCCGGGGCTGGCCGCGAGAAGGGAGTCCCACCCGGGGGCATTGCCAGCATGCTGCCAGGGGTGTTGAGGAAGCGAAAATGGACCGCCAAGGACGAGTAAGCGTCCCTCTTCTTCCTTGACCGTTTCAGTGCGTCCGGGCACCTGATCCTCTTTCCTGTGCATGCCAGCTTCGAGCAAAAAGGCTAGGTCGCTTCCGGGGACAGCGCCCTCTTTCCCGCCGCCCTCCGAGGCCCGGAGGGGCGAGGAGGACGCGCCCCGTCAAGGCGTGGCTGGCGCACCGGGGCACGAGGCAGTCTCACTGTCTCTCGTCGAGGGCGTGGGGTTTGGGACGGTAATCTCCCCTCCTCCCCCTGCTGCGGACGCTGCCCACGGCGATGCGCCAGCGTGCCCTCATGCAACGTCTTCGGAGGCCTGCTCCCCACCTTCAGGTGTGCCTGTCGCCATGACAGGTGTTGAACGAACGAAGGCGGGGCTGCCGGCAGCCAAGGCCAAGCCTGCGAACCCTGGCGCTCCATGGGAGACTCCGAGCTCGCGGTGCGCGCCACCCCGCGCAGGAGGGACTGGGCTGGCGCCGGACAGTCCTTAGCCCCCGTCGGGTGGCACCGGGGCTTCCTTGGCAGATGAGGCCGCGAGACCCAACCCGGACTGGGCACTGGCGCTCGTGAGGTCCCGGACCGCGGTCCGGCACGGTCTCTTCCGGAGCACCGCGGGCGCGCTGGGCTAGCTGGAGGCAGAGCTTCGTGACACCGAGGCGCGCGTCGGCGAGGTGCAGTTGCATCTGGCGCGGGGATGGCATCAGCTTGAGGTCGCCGCCAAACTGGGTCGTCGCCAGCATGAGGCGGCGTGGTTGAAGAGTGAAGCGTTCATTGCCGAGGCGAAGGTAGCGCTCGATCGTGTCCGCGGGGAAGCCGTGGAGGCAGACCGGCGTCACAAAGCGGCAGAGGCCCGGGAGCAAGAACTTCTGGCCTCGAACGCTCCCCTGGAAAAGCAGCTCCGAGATCTGGAGGACGGCCTCTCTACTTCCACCGGGGAGCTGGCGGCGCGCGGGGCAAGCCTCTGGGACCTCGAACAAAATCTCGCCTCGTCATCTCTGGGGCAGAGCTCGAAGCGGAAGCGGCTGGAGGCGCTGAACCTCGATGTGACCGTTGTCCAGGCCTCTTACGACCGATGCCTGAAGGAGGCCAAAGCCCGCCTGGCGGCTAAAGAGAAGAGGGTCCAGGAGGACGCCGATTCGAAGGTCGAGCGGGACCGCCAGGCCCTCGCAAAGGAATACCATGATAAGCTGATGCAGCAGGAGAACCACTTCAAGGCGCGGTGCCAAGGGTTGCAACAGAATGTAGACGGCCTTCAGGAGATGTTGACCAAGGACGAGAGGCGGCGGGATGCCGCGCTGAAATCTCAAGCCGACGCCAAAGCTGAGCTGGCGTCCCTTCAGGGGCAGGTGGGGAGCGTCGCGTCCCTCGTGGAGCAGGCGGCGGACGACGCTAATCGGGCTCAGGGGCAACAACATGTGCGCTCCTAGATGTTCCAAAGCCTCCGACGACGGGCCTATCGTGCCTAGGGTTCCATCTGCAAGGAGGGCATCCCCGATCCTCTTGTGCCCGATGACGCCGGTTATCTTGACTTTTTCACCAAGGTCGTGGAGCGGCTCGAAATGAGCGCCAAGGAGGTGGGCAAGATCATTGAGGATGAAAGTCGTGACGTTCTCGCCCAGGAACTGACGCGCGTCTTCAACCAACTGCTCCGTGCCAATCCTAGCTTTGACTTTGAGGTCGTGATATCCCCCGTCCCCGAGGAGATCCTTGATGCCCTGGAGAAAGCCGTAGAAGACTACGTGGATGCACTGAGTGCACAGTTCACCCCTGTTGGTCGCGAGGGTGACGGCGCGAATGGCAGTGGAGGCGGTGCATCTCCTTAGGTTACCCTTCGTCTTTAGCGTCCGCCCATGACTTCATCGGGGCGCGAAATGGGTGATCCTCGCTTGGACCTCTTGTTGTCGTGGGAAATACTTATGGTCCCGTGAACTCCTACTTAATGCTTTTCGTACCTGCTTCTGTTCTTGATGCCGTTTAAAGCCTGGGCTATGGCCGAGAGAAAAGGGGTGCCGGGGGCAAGCATGGGCTCCTGAGGTGAAATGTTCAGTAGGGCACTCTCCGGCCGAGAAGACGACCCCGCGCGGGCGGGTCCTGCTCGGGGGGTTCTGTCTTCAGGAGGGTGCGTTCTCGTTGTCCCGTCGTGTGTGTCGCGCGAGGACACCAAACACCAAGAATTTTGGTGAGATGGCATGCTCATGGGTCGGCCCATGGCCCGGACCACCACTTGGGCTTCCGATGCCATCGGGGCCGATCCGAGCGTAGGCATCGTGCCCAGCCCCCGCTCGCGTGAAGCACATGAGGGGGAGAATGAGGGTGCGGGTTTTGTCATAAGGTTTAAACAAAACATTGCGATACTCAGGAAAACTGAAACCTTGCTTAAGAGAAGAAACGAATTGGTTTATAAAACGGGTGGGGCGGCAGCTTCCTCACCCAGCGCGGGGCATGAGGCTTCCACTTGGGCGTGGGTATAGTTGCGGATCGATGGTAATTCCGCCAGCGCGGAGCGTGGGGCTTCCACTTGGGCGTGGGCATGGTCGCGATTCGACAGTACTTCTGCCAGCGCTGAGCATGGGGCTTCCACTTGGGCGTGGGCAGTCACGGTTCAACAGTACTTCCGCCAGCGCTGAGCTTGGGGCTTCTACTTGGGCATGGGCGGGGGTCCTCCAGAGGCCAAGGGGTGGCGCATCAGGAGGCCCCGGGGCGTATACATCCCCACTCATTCTTACGTGAGAGTGTCATGGGTAGATTCCCGGAAGGTGCCAAATGTCCCGTGTGTTTCGCACGGGGGACTCCGTCCTTCATCTCCGAGCGGGCCACGCTCGGCCAGGGGGCGCGGCGCCCCGAGCGGGGGCTTCCCACAAGGGCGAGGGCACACAGAGGCCCCCTTCGGAGAGGATACGCCACGGGGCGAGGCCCCCGACCCTGTGGGTACGAGGACGAATGTTGCGACCGCAGCAGCGCCACAGGGCCCGCTGGCGCCTTATGGCGCGGAGGGCGGCCTGGCGGCGGGCTTCCCCAGGGAGCGAAGGTTGCCACCCCTCCCCGCGGGTCATCCCGATGCGCCTTGCCGGATGCCGGGTCCCGCGGGGAACCGTGCCTGGACTTCAAGGGAAGGGCCGCCTCAGGCCCGTTGCCGAGGAGGGAGGGGGCTCCGTCGGCAAGCTTAGTCGTGGTGGTGCGCTCGGACCGCAACACGGACTGTAGCTCGTCCGGCCGCCCCCTCCTGCTGACTTCGAGATTTTCCTTTAAATCTTCTTGCCTTGAGGCCCTTGGGGAGCCTGGCATTGGTCCGCTCGGCCTGGCCATCGCCTAAAGGACGGGCTTAACGGGGCGCCGCATACCTGCATACCAAAGTTAGCGCAAAACGACTTGAAGAAACCACCTGTGAATTGGGAGCCATTGTTGGGGGTGATGGGATGCACAGCGGGGGGGGGGGGGCTGTAGTCTTGAGGCTGTTCCTGGCGTCGAGGGAGGCAGCGTGCTGCGACTACTTGAGGGATTCAGGAGGGCGGCATCCGCTGGGACCGCTTGAACAACCAGATAGCCCCCGACACTCTCGCCTCGCTGGGCATCATCATTCCTTCTGAGAGGCGGAGACAAGGAGGGATGGTCGCGACGACAATCCTGATCCAGGCTGGCGCGAGTGGCTTTGTGAGGACGCGTGGTGCGAGCAACCTCGCGAGGTCGGCCCTCAGGGTAATGCCGCCCTTGGGCGATCTGGTAGCTGGTCTCATTTCGGGCTGGCGGAGGCGCTTCGCGAGGCGGGTCGCGTGGGCCGCCTCCCGGCGCTGAGGTGCACAAACAGCGCGTTAGCCAAGCCCCAGCCCACCATCCGGCGGGTCGGGATTCGATCCCGCGTTGCGCCGAAGCCCGACTGGCTCGTCGTGCGAGGGAGGCGACGGCGGCTCTCCGTGCGCCACATCCCCAGCTCGAGACGGTGGGGGCGGAGCGAGCGAGAAGGCGCCGTGGCTTCTCCGGCGGCGGCGACGAGTTCGGTGATGCGGCCCAGCCAGGCGTCGTAGCTGATGTCTACTACGCGACTTTATTCTTGTAGACTCTGTTGGGCCTCGAAGCGTAGAGTTTTGTAGGACAGTAGCAATTTTCCCTCAAGTGGATGACCTAAGGTTTGTAAATCCGTGGGAGGTGTAGGATAAAGATGGTCTCTCTCGAACAACCCTGCAATCAAATACAAGAAATCTCTTGTGTCCCCAACACACCCAATACAATGGAAAATTGTATAGGTGCACTAGTTCGGCGAAGAGATGGTGATACAAGTGCAATATGGAAGGTAGATATAGGTTTTTGTAATATGAAAATATAAAAACAACAAGGTAACAAATAGTAAACAGCGAGCAAAACATTATATAAATGCTTGGAAATAAGGCCTAGGGTTCATACTTTCACTAGTGCAATCTCCCAACAATGCTAACATAGTTGAATCATATAACCATCCCTCAACGTGCAACAAAGAATCACTCCAAAGTTCCTATCTAGCGGAGAACAATAAGATGAAATTGGTGTAGGTAGTAGAACCACCTCAAAGTTATTCTTTCCGACCAATCTTTTCGGCTATTCCTATAAGTGTCGCAAACAGCCCTAGAGTTTGTACTAGAACAACACCAACGATACATATCAATCAACCCTAATGTCACCTAGATGCTCCAATGTCACCTCAAGTATCCGTGGGTAAATTATGCGACATGCATCAAATAATTTCAGGTCTATCATATTCGATCCAACACAAAGAACTTCAAGGAGCACCCCAAGATTTCTATCGGAGAATGTGGTATGAAAACGTGCAATCAACCCCTATGCATAGATCCCCAAGGTCACCGGAATCCACAAGTTGATGCCTCAACATATATCAAGTGAATCAATAGAATACCCCAATGTCACTACGGGTATCCCACGCAAGACGTACATCAAGTGTTCTCAAACCAAAATATTCAATCCAACATAACGAGATCTCATAGGTAAAGATTCAATTCATCACAACAAGGTAGCAAGGGAATAACATCATATGATCCGACTATATTAACAAAGCCCGTGATACATCAAGATTGTGCCATCTCAAGAACACGAGAAAGAGAGATTGAACACATAGCTACTGGTACATACCCTTAGCCCCAAGGGTGAACTACTCCCTCCCCGTCATGGCCTCCGCCGAGACGATGAAAATGGCCAGCGGTGATGGTTTTCCCTCTCCGGCAGGGTACTGGAAAGGCTCCAGATTGGTTTTTCGTCGATACAGATAGTTGCGGTGGTGGAACGGAGAGTCTCTGTTTATTTCTGGGGTTTCTGGGATTTATAGGATTTTTCAGCGTTGGAATCACGCGCAATGGAGCCTTGTGGGGCCCACCACATATCAGGGTGCGGCCTAGGGGGGCCGCGCCCTGATGGCTTGTGCCCCAAGTGTGGCTCCCCTCCGGTAGTTCTTTGCTCCAATATGGCTTATTTCCTCCAGAAAAAATCACCAAAAAGTTTCGGGCGATTCCGAGAACTTTCATTTTCTGCACAAAAACAACAACACGGTAATTCTGTTGAAAACAACATCAATCCGGGTTAGTTCTAAATAAATCATGTAAAGTGCATCAAAACCATATAAAAGTATTGTAAACATAGGTGAATATGGCATGAATACTTCATAAATTATCGATACGTTGGAGACGTATCAGCATCCCCAAGCTTAATTCCTACTCGTCCTCGAGTAGGTAAATGATAAAAGAAATAATTTATGAAGTGTGAATGCTGGCATAGTATATAAGTTTGATCAACGATAATTCCAATCACTTTTTCTAGCATCATAACCAGCAACTTTTTCTCATAGAACTTCTCATAATCAAGTAGCAAGTTATTCACATGTTAAAGTATAGACCATAACTCTCTTGAAAACTAGCAATCTATGTTTTCAGTCATCAAACAATTACAATTCATCTTATTTTGAGGAAGGGTCTATGTAAGAGCTTTGGTTTAGCAAATTCCACATACTCAACTATCATTTAGTCTTCCATGATTGCTGACACTCAAGGCATATTTTTAGAATAAATAGTTCTAGTCAAACACATAGGAAGATAGGGGCTTAATGTTTCGCCTCCTAACTTATTTATATCGGGGATAATGTCAACAAATAATGAATCATGATCACCTATATTCAACTGGATATATGTGTCTGGATCTTTCCCCACCACATGATGCTTGCCAACTAAGGAATTAATAGATTGGAATAGGGATGAACATTATTGACTCTTGCATAAAAGTAAAAGATAGGCCCTTCGCAGAGGGAAGCATGGATTTAGAGAGGTGCCAGAGCTCATTGTTTAAAAACGGAGATGAATAAGTAATTTTGAGTGGTGTGCCTTTCTTGTCAACGTCACAACAGAGTTTTCAATATCTTCCATGCTATTCACATTATTGATGGTTCCCAAACAGAATTGATTTTTTTTACTCCCCCTCCACCATTCAAACACATTCCATGGCTGGCCGAATCCACGGTTGCTCTCCACACAATCAACATTCTAGGGGGAGTTTTTATTTATTTATTTTTGTGTTATGAAGGACTGGGCATCCTTTTTACCAGCCTCTCTCGTGCAATGAAAAGTGAATAAACACTCATCTTGAGAATAACTCGCTTAGCATGGAAGATAATGACCGCCCCGTCGCTCCATGAGAGGTACGAGCACACAAAACGGATGTTTATTTGAATGTTTTAGAGGTGGCACATGCAAATTTACTTGGAATGGCAGTGAAATACCATATATAGGTAGGTATGGTGGACTCTCATGGAAGAAACTTGGCTCAAGACTTTAGATGCACAAGTAGTATTTCTACTTAGTACGAAGTTTTGGCTAGCAAAAGGTTCTAAACAAGCATCACATGTTAGAGGATCCATGACAATATAACTGCTACGTGAATATAAACAAACATAACCATTACGTTGTCTTCCTTGTCCAACGTCAACTACTTGATCAAGTTTGAAAATAATTAATGGGGGTTCACAATCATAGAATATGTCCAAGATAGTGTATTTATATGTGAAACCTCTCTTCCTTCAATATTCTTTCATGAATTGTTTAAATGACCAATGCTATGTATGCTAACTTCCAATAAATTTTACCGCTTATACTCCTAGTATGTGAAGTCACTACTCCCCATGGGACAATAATATGAAGCATATATAATTTCACATTTATGACATTCAATTCATTCAACGTTTACTCTTAGGATATAAGTGAAGCACAAGAGTAAATTTTGAACTACTCTCAAAAGATATAAGTGAAGATCAATGAGTAGTCAAACAATTAAGTAGCTATGTGAGAACTCTCTCTTAATAAAGATTTTCATATCTGAGTATTTTATTCAAACATCAAAAAAAACAAAAATACATTCCAAGAATAACACATATCATGTGGACAAATAAAAATTTAGGCTCAACATAGGCTAACCGATATTTGTTGACGAAGAGAGGTGGGAGGCGTAGCATCCCCAAGCTTAGATGCTTGAGACTTCTTGAAATATTTACTTGGGGTGCCTTGGGCATCCCCAAGCTTGAGCTTTTGTATCTCATTCAATCCTCTCATATCCCGGTTCACCTAAGTTTCAAAAACTTCATCCACAAAAAACTTGAAAAGAACTCGTGAGATAGGTTAATGCACATAATAATAGATTAACTCTTTATGTACTGCCAATACAAGTTGCATAATAATTTTAAAAGATTATCTACTGTATACTATCATTTCCACAATTTATATCTACTAGTATAAGTCATGAAAACCATCGAAGAAGTAGATAACAAAACTATGACAGCAATCTGTCTAAACAGGATAGTCTGTAGCAATTAATTTACAAAGTGCACTTCTGTACCTCTAAAAATTATGAAACTTTAGGAAATGATAAATAATTTATATGAAAATACTGTGTAAAAATTTCACAAACTTTACATGTTCCATTAAAATATGAAAATTCAAACACTACAGCTAAAGTTTCTGTTTTTGCACAGCACATATCAAAACATGCAATGGAGGCATCTTAAGGCAATTCTTGGAACTTCTTATTGAAAAACAAGATTATAAGTAACATATAACAGAGAACAACAAAATAAAATGACGCTCCAAGCAAAACACATATTATGTGACGAATAAAAATATAGCTCTAAGTAAGATATACCGATAATGTTGGAGACGAAAGAGGGGATGCCCCGCAAGCTTAGACGCTTGAGTCTTTCTTGGATATTTACCTAGGGGTGCCTTGGGCATCCCCAATCTTAGGTCCTTGCTGCTCCTTATTCACCTCATATAGGTATCTCACCCAAAACTTGAAAACTTCAATCACACAAAACTTAACGGAACTTCGTGAGATGGGTTAGTATAATAAATAAACATCATTCACTTAGGTACTGTCAAGACAAGATTCATAATTGTTCTCACATAATACCTACTGTATTATACCATTCACATAATTTATATCACTGAATATAAGCTATGGGAACACTAAAACAAGCAACTATGCATGCAAAACAGAATCTGTCAAAAACAGAACAGTTTGTGAGGATCTGTAGTATAGCCATACTTCCTTGTCTCTAAAAATTCTTCAAAATTAGGACCACTTATAGAATTTGCATATACATACTTTGTAAAAATTTCAGAATTTTTTGACACTCTAGTAAAATCAGAGAAATTCTTTACTGGAGGCAAAAGTTTCTGTTTTTGCACAGAATCAAATCAACAAGTATCCATACTATCCCAAAGGCTTTACTTGGAACATTATTGAAATAAAATACACAAAATATGATTACTACAGTAGATTAATCATGTGAACACACAAAACCAGAAAGTAAAAGTGTTGGGTTGTCTCCCAACAAGCGCTTTTCTTTAATGCCTTTTAGCTAGGCATGATGATTTCAATGATGCTCACGTAGGAATAGTATTTGAAACATGCAAAAGAGCATCATGGATCACATGGCAAGCACATTTAAGTCTAACCCAATTGCTATGCATAGGGATTTTATGAGCAAACAATTTATGGGAGCAAGAATCAACTAGCATAGGAAGGCAAAACAAGCATATCTTCAAGATTTTCAACACATAGAGAGGAAACTTGATATTATTGCAATTCCTACAAGCATATGTTCCTCCCTCATAATAATTTTCAGTAACATCATGAATAAATTCCACAATATAACTATCACATGAAGCATTCTTTTCATGATCTACAAGCATAGAAAATTTATTACTCTCCACATAAGCAATTTTCTTCTCATTCACTGTAGTGGGAGCAAATTCAACAAAATAACTATCATGAGATACATGATTGACATAACCAAATTGAAAATTAAAATCATGATGACAAGTTTCATAGTTATAATTATTCTTTATAGCAAACATGTCATCATCATAATCATCATAGATAGGATGCATGCCATCATCATAATAAATTTGCTCATCAAAACTTGGGGGACTAAAAATATCATCTTCATCAAACATAGCATCCCCAAGCTTGTGGCTTTGCATATCATTAGCATCATGGATATTCATAGAATTCATACTAGCAACATTGCAATCATGCTCATCATTAAAGGAATTCTCATTAAGTATTTTCTTAAATTCTTCCTCTGCCAATTGAGCACAATTTTCCAAACCATCATTTTCTCGAAAGACATTAAAAAGACGGAGCAATTGAGGCAACCTAAAATCCATTTTTTGTATTTTTATTTTTATAAACCAAACTAGTGATAAACAAGAAACTAAAAGATTTAATTGAAAGATCTAAAGATATACCTTCAAGCACTCACCTCCCCGGCAACGGCGCCAGAAAACGGCTTGATGTCTACTACACAACTTTATTCTTGTAGACTCTGTTGGGCCTCCAAGCGCAGAGTTTTGTAGGATAGTAGCAATTTTCACTCAAGTGGATGTCCTAAGGTTTATCAATCCGTGGGAGGTGTAGGATGAAGATGGTCTCTCTCGAACAACCCTGCAATCAAATACAAGAAATCTCTTGTGCCCCAACACACCCAATACAATGGCAAATTGTATAGGTGCACTAGTTCGGCGAAGAGATGGTGATACAAGTGCAATATGGAAGGTACATATAGGTTTTTGTAATCTGAAAATATAAAAACAGCAAGGTAACAAATAGTAAACAGCGAGCAAAACGTTATATAAATGCTTGGAAATAAGGCCTAGGGATCACTTGCACTAGTGCAATCTCCCAACAATGCTAACATAGTTGAATCATATAACCATCCCTCAACGTGCAACAAAGAATCACTCCAAAGTTCATATCTAGCGGAGAACAATAAGATGAAATTGGTGTAGGTAGTAGAACCACCTCAAAGTTATTCTTTCCGATCAATCTTTTTGGCTATTCCTATAAGTGTCACAAACAACCCTAGAGTTCGTACTAGAACAACACCAATGATACATATCAATCAACCCTAATGTCACCTAGATACTCCAATGTCACCTCAAGTATCCGTGGTTAAATTATGCGACATGCATCAAACAATTTCAGGTCTATCATATTCAATCCAACACAAAGAACTTCAAGGAGCACCCCAAGATTTCTATCGGAGAACGTGGTATGAAAACGTGCAATCAACCCCTATGCATAGATCCCCAAGGTGATACGTCTCCAACGTATCTATAATTTTTGATTGTTCCATGCTATTATATTATCTGTTTTGGATGTTTTATATGCATTAATATGCTATTTTATATTATTTTTGGGACTAACCTATTAATCTAGAGCCTAGTGCCAGTTTCTGTTTTTTCCTTGTTTTTGAGTATTACAGATAAGGAATATTAAACGGAGTCCAAACGGAATAAAATCTCCGCGATGATTTTTCTTGGACCAGAAGAAACCTACCAGACTTGGAGATGAAGGCAGGAGACCCGCCGGGAGATCACAAGCCTGCAGGGCGCGCCCTAGGGGGGGGGCCTGGCTTGTGGCCCCCCCGCAGGTCCTCTAACCCTATTCTTCGGCCTATAAATTCCCAAATATTCCCCCAATACCAAAAAGAGCCACGAAAATACTTTTCCGCCGCCGAAAGCCTCTGTTCCCGTGAGATCCCATCTTGGAGCCTTTTCCGGTAATCTGCCGGAGGGGGATTCGATCACGGAGGGCATCTACATCAACTCCATTGCCCCTCCGATGATGCGTGAGTAGTTCACCACAGACCTTCGAGTCCATAGCTAGTAGCTAGATGGCTTCTTCTCTCTCTTTGTTCTTCAATACCATGTTCTTCATGATCTTCATGGAGATCTATCCGATGTAATACTCTTTTACGGTGTGTTTGTCGAGATCCGATGAATTGTGGGTTTATGATCAGATTATCTATGAATATTATTTGAATCTTCTCTGAATTCTTATATGCATGATTTCATATCTTTGCAAGTCTCTTCGAGTTATTGGTTTGGTTTGGCCAACTAGATTGGTAATTCTTGCAATGGGAGAAGTGCTTAGTTTTGGGTTCAATCTTGCGGTGTCCTCACCCAGTGACAAAGTAGGGGTAGCGAGGCATGTATTTGTATTGTTGCCATCGAGGATAAAAAGATGGGGTTTTCATCATATTGCTTGAGTTTATCCCTCTACATCATGTCATCTTACCTAATGCGTTACTCTGTTCTTCATGAACTTAATACTCTAGATGCAGGCAGGAGTCGGTCGATGTGTGGAGTAATAGTAGTAGATGCAGAATCGTTTCGGTCTACTTGACACGAACGTGATGCCTATATGCATAATCATTGCCTTGGATATCGTCATAACTATGTGCTTTTCTATCAATTGCTCGACAGTAATTTGTTCACCCACCGTATTATTTTCCTTCATGAGAGAAGCCTCTAGTGAAACCTATGGCCCCCGGGTCTATTTTCCATATTATATTTTCAGATCTATAAACCAAAAATACCAAAAATACTTTGCTGCAATCTTTTTACTTTTGTTTTACTTTTCGTTTTAGCAATCTTTTATATCTATCTCTATCAGATCTCATCCTTGCAAATAACCATGAAGGGATTGACAACCCCTTTATAGCGTTGGGTGCAAGAGTTTGATTGTTTGTGTAGGTGCGAAGATTGGGGACTTGCTTGTATCTCCTACTGGATTGATACCTTGGTTCTCAACAACTGAGGGAAATACTTATCTACTTTGCTGCATCACCCTTTCCTCTTCAAGGGAAAACCAACGCAAGCTCAAGAAGTAGAACAAGGTCACCGGAATCCGCAAGTTGATGCCTCAACATATATCAAGTGAATCAATAGAATACCCCAATGTCACTACGGGTATCCCACGCAAGACGTACATCAAGTGTTCTCAAACCAAAATATTCAATCCAACATAACGAGATCTCATAGGTAAAGATTCAATTCATCACAACAAGGTAGCAAGGGAATAGCATCATATGATCCGACTATATTAACAAAGCCCGTGATACATCAAGATCGTGCCATCTCAAGAACACGAGAGAGAGAGATTGAACGCATAGCTACTGGTACATACCCTCGGCCCCGAGGTTGAACTACTCCCTCCTCATCATGGCCTCCGCCAGGATGATGAAGATGGCCACCGGTGATGGGTTTCCCTCTCCGGCAAGGTACTGGAAAGGCTCCAGATTGGTTTTTCGTCGATACAGAGAGTTGTGGCGGCGGAACGGAGAGTCTCTGTTTATTTCTGGGGTTTCTGGGATTTATAGGATTTTTGAGCGTTGGAATCACGCGCAACGGAGCCTCGTGGGGCCCACCACATATCAAGGCGCGACCTAGGGGGCCGCGCCCTGACGGCTTGTGCCCCACGTGTGGCTCCCCTCCGGTGGTTCTTTGCTCCAATATGACTTATTTCCTCCAGAAAAATTCACCAAAAAGTTTCGGGCGATTCCGAGAGCTTTCATTTTGTACACAAAAACAACACCACGGTAATTCTGCTGAAAACAGCGTCAGTCCGGGTTAGTTCTAAATAAATCATGTAAAGTGCATCAAAACCATATAAAAGTATTGTAAACATAGGTGAATATAGCATGAATACTTCATAAATTATCGATACGTTGGAGCTGTATTAGTAGCCGGCGTCTGCCGGACGGTAGCGGAGCAGTTCGCGCGCCATCAGCAGCGCAGCCTGCGCGTTCATGTGCTCAAGGCGAGCGTGGGAGGGGGAGTCCATGGCAGTGTGACCCTCCCCCTACACGTGAGGGTGCATGGAGGAGTCCTGCTGCTTGCGTGCAACGGCGGCGGCCTCGGCGGAGGCGGAGCGGCGGTGGCCGTCACGACCCGCGGGCGCAGTCTGTACGACGCGGGCCAATCGGCGCTCAGCGCGCACACGACGGGCTTCGGCCATGGGGTCGGCGAGGGTGGAGCCGAAACGGGGCTGAAGAGCGGTGGCGCACCCCTACCTGGCGCACCAAATGTCAGAATCGGGGCTCCGGGGACCCAAGAGAGGTTCGAACTCTGGGGTGCTCCGGCTCTCCAACCTCGCTCTCTCACCCTAACCTACGGCGATCCTCCCGCGTTCTTGAGCTTGGGGGGAAAGGCACTGAACACAACGATCTACCAAGGTTCGGGCCACCTTGCGGTGTAAAACCCTACTCCTGCTTGTCTCGATTGCTTAGTCGGAGAGAGTGAATACAATCGGCCCCCTTCCTATGTTTGCCGCCTCCCCCTTCATATACTGGCCTCGGTCCTTATTCCCCCGTACACTCGATGGGAAAGGTTGCCACAACAGCCAGTTGGAAGGGGGACAGGACTGCAGCCTACCCTGCCTAAAGCAGTCTTCGCCTGCAAAGCCACCTGCCGTGACGCATCGGTGCGCTTGAGGATGACCTCTGTCCTGGCGAGCCCCGGCCTTGGCCTTCTTTCACCAAAGGGGAAACCTTTTAAGGGTTGCTTTGGGGTCGATGGCTGGCCCCGCTTCCTTAGCATGGGAAGGGAAAACTTCCCATATGTGCTCGCTGGCACGGCGCCAGGCACCGCCTGGTATGGCACGCGGCACCCGCGCAAAGCCCCAGTGGGGCAGCCCTAGGAGGCGGCCTCCCGAGGGCATCCTCGCGAGGCCCTTGAAAGCGCCTTTGGCCAGAGTCTTCACGAAGCAGGGGTTCCCTCGGACGCCCCTGCCGCGACGCCCTAGTCCGGGCCATGCTGGGCCCGTACCACGCGTCGTGCCATGGGCCCTAGGCAGACGGGCCTGGGTACCCCCAGTCCCAGGAGCCCGGCAGAGGGGCCAAGGGCTGCGCCCCAACCCTGCCCCTTGCATCCTATATATAGTAGATGAGAGGGGGAGGCCTGCACCCAACAATCCCACGCCCCGGTGGCAGCCCTTCCTCGCCTGTTACTTCGTTTTCTCCTCAGCTCGCATCTACGGTAGCGCTAGGCAAAGCCCTGCCAGGATTGCTCCACCACCATCTCCACCACGTCGTCGTGCTGGTTAAGATCCCATCTACTTCTCCTCCCTCGCTTGCTGGATCAAGAACGAGGAGACGTCATCGAGCCGCACGTGTGCTGAACGCGGAGGTGTCGTCTGTTCGGCGCTAGATCGGATCGGATCGAGATAGGATCGTGAAGAGTACGACTACATCAACCACGTTATATACGCTTCCGCTTAAAGATCTACAAGGGTATGTTAACACACTCACCCTCTCGTAGCTATGCATCTTCATGAATAGATCTTGCGTGTGCGTTGGATTTTTTTTTGTTTTCCATGCAACGTTCCCCAACAGTGGCATCATGAGCTAGGTCTATGTGTAGATGATATGCATGAGTAGAACACAAAGAAGTTGTGGGAGTTGATTTTTAGATTGATTACCTCCCATGTCTTATCTTGATTCGGCGGTATTGTGGGATGAAGCGGCTCGGACCAACCTTACTTGTCCTCGCACAAGAGACCGGTTCCACTGACTGACATGCAACTTGTTTGCATAAAGGTGGCTGGAGGGTGTCTGTCTCTCCCACTTTAGTATAATCGTATTCGACAGAGGCGGTCCTTGTAGAAGGTTAAAAGGCAAGTTAAATATCACCATTGTGGCTTTGCGTAGGTAAGAACGGTTCTTGCTAGTTGCCCATAGCAGCCACGTAAAACTTGCAACAACAAAGTAGAGGACGTCTAACTTGTTTATGCAGGGCATGTTGTGATGTGATATGGCCAAGACATGATTTGATATATGTGATGTATGAGATGATCATGTTTTGTAATAGTTATCACGACTTGCATGTCGATGAGCACGGCAACCGACAGGAGCCATAGGGTTGTCTTTAATTTATTTTCTGCCATTTGCTTTACTTTATCGCTATGAGTTAGCAATAGTAGTAGAAGAAATAGTGAAAGATCGTGGATGTCGCCTAGAGGGGGGGGGTGAATAGGCGCTTTAAAATAATTACGGTTTAGGCTTGAACAAATGCGGAATAAAACTAGTGTTTAATTTGTCAAACACAAAACCTAAATCGACTAGGCTCACCTATGTGCCCCAACAACTTATGCTAAGCAAGATAAACAACTAAGTGATAGCAAGATATATAACTAGAAACAATATGGCTATCACAAAGTAAAGTGCATAAGTAAAGGGCTCGGGTAAGAGATAACCGAGGCACGCGGAGACGACGATGTATCCCGAAGTTCACACCCTTGCGGATGCTAATCTCCGTTTGGAGCGGTGTGGAGGCACAATGCTCCCCAAGAAGCCACTAGGGCCACCGTAATCTCCTCACGCCCTCGCACAATGCAAGATGCCGTGATTCCACTAAGGGACCCTTGAGGGCGGTCACCGAACCCATACAAATGGCAACCCTTGAGGGCGGTCACCGAACCCGTACACTTTGGCAATCCTTGGGGGCGGTCACCGGTACCCGACAAATTGCTCAAGGCGATCTCCACAACCTAATTGGAGACCCCGACGCTTGCCCGGAGCTTTACACCACAATGATTGAGCTCTGAGGCACCACCAATCCGTCTAGGGCGCCAAGGCACCCAAGAGGAACAAGCTCTAGGGTGCTCAAACACCCAAGAGTAATAAGCTTCTCAACAACTAACTTCCACGTATCACCGTGGAGAACTCAAACCGATGCAACTAATGCAATGGCAAGAACACACGAAGTGCTCAAGTCCCTCTCTCTCAAATCCCACCAAAGCAACAAAAGCTATGGAGGAAAGTGAGAGGAAGAACAAGGAGAACACCAAGAACTCCAAGATCTAGATCCACAAGGTTTCCCTCACATAGAGGAGAAAGTGATTGGTGGAAAGATGAATCTAGATCTCCTCTCTCTATTCCCTCAAGAAGGAGCAAGAATCATTGGAGGGATGGAGAGATAGCAAAGCTCTAGAAGGTCAACAATGGAGGAGAGAGAGCTGCAAGGGGATAAAAGAACCGTTGGGGGCAAGGGGGAAGAAGACCCCCTTTTAAAGGAGCCCCCAAATCCAACCGTTACCTGTCTCAGCCCGCACAGAGCGGTACTACCGCTCCGCAGAGCGGTACTACCGCTCGGGCGGTAGTAATTCAAAAAACAGCAGGCGAGAACACGGAACTGGAGCGGTAGTGCCGCACTTAGCGGTACTACCATTCCAACCAAGCGGTACTACCGCTAAAGCGAAAAGAGCACCTCTGCGAAACACACGCGGTAGTAGGAACGGTAGTGGAGGGCGGAAGTACCGCCCTAAGCGGTACTACCGCACTACTGCCGTACTACTACCGTTTAACAGAAAAGGGCACCAGAAGAATTTCAGCAAGCGGAACTTGCAGCGGTAGTAGAAACCGGAAGTACCGCCCAAGCAGTACTACCGTGCTACTACCGTGCCACTACCGCACAAAGCGGTACTACCGCACTACTTCCGCTTAACAAAAATCGGCAACAGAAGAAATTCCCACAAGCGGTACTCGCTGCGGTAGACCATAGCGGTACTACCGTGGTACCGAGCGGTACTACCGCTTGGGTGCTGCAAAAGTGCCCAAGCAGAACAGACAGATACAGGAAAACCAGAACTGCCACAACTTCTACATATGAGCTCCGAACTGAGCAAACTCAAGCTTGTTGGATAGATGACGACGAGTACTATCCAAACAGCGATGAGAAACCTCTATGAATGAAGAACCGGCATAAACTCCAACATCGAAAACATCATAGAAGATGCATATATGAACTCCGTTTTCGATGAACTCGAGCTTGTCATGAAGATGACCATAAGCTCAAAAACTCACAAAGAGAAACACCAAACACGAACCAAGAAAGATGATGCAAGGATGCAATGGTTTGAGCTCTCGACGAATGATACGATAAAGCTACTCACTTGAGAGCCCCCCTTGATAGTACGGCTATCGATCCTATAACCCGGTCTCCCAACTACTACCATGAGACCGGTAAAATAGAAAACCTATCAAGGGCAAACCTTTGCCTTGGGCATAGTCCACTTGAGCTAGATGATGACGATCTTGACCTCCTCAAGTTGGACCACCTTTCTTGATTGCGCCGGCTCGATGAAGACTAGTAGATTGCTCCCCCATACTCCACTATGGGTGAGCCACTCTTCGGCACATCTTCACAAGTCCATTGTCACCACAATGGACGGCAAGCTTCAAGCATGTGATCTCTTCGTGATGCTCCACTTGAACTTACACACCGCAATCTTGATGACGATCACCACTTGATGTCATCCTCCATGGGTTGAATGAGATCTTCCTCTTGACTCAAGCCCATGGAAACATACCTAACCCCACATAGAACTCTCGCATAGAACATGGGTTAGTACACAAAGCGTAATGGACAATGCTTACCATACCGTGAGATCACTTGATCCAACTCGGTACATCTTCTACGCTTTGTGTGTTGATCAACTTGAATCACTCTTCATATTTAGTCTTGATCAACCTTGAATCTTTCCAACTCTCTTCATTAGGATGATTTCTTGAAGGTAAACATGAATGTTCACACAAACTTCTTCTTCAAGACATGCTTGCAATAGGCTCAACACTCACATGACCAATCTTTGGATAAATCCTTGAATAGCACCTTGGTCAACACACATTCTTCTTCTAATAACCTTGAAACCAACAAATGGTCTTCAAGCAATGCCTATGGACAAACCCTTCAAATATAACTCAAGGCAACCATTAGTCCATAGAGATTGTCATCAATTACCAAAACCAAACATGGGGGCAGCACATGTTCTTTCAAATAGTTAGCGCGACAAGCACATGACGACACGATGATGGAGATCATGGTGTCATGCCAGTGACGATGGAGATCATGCCGGTGCTTTGGAGATGGAGATCAAAAGCACAAGATGATGATGGCCATATCATGTCACTTATATGATTTGCATGTGATGTTTATCCTTTTATGCATCTTATTTTTCTTAGGACGACGGTAGCATTATAAGATGACCCCTCACTAAATTTCAAGATAAAATTGTGTTCTCCCCAAAGTATGCACCGTTGCGAAAGTTCGTCGTTTCGAAGCACCTCGTGATGATCGGGTGTGATAGACTCTTCATTCGCATACAATGGGTGTAAGCCAGTTTTACACATGCAGAATACTTGGGTTAAACTTGACGAGCCTAGCATGTACACACATGGCCTCGGAACACAGGAGACTGAAAGGTCGAACATGACTCGTATAGTAGATATGATCAACATGGAGATGTTCACCATTGAAACCACCTCATCTCACGTGATGATCGGACTTGGGTTGGTGGATTTGGATCATGTCTCACTTAGACAACCTGAGGGATGTTGATTTGAGTGGGAGTTCATTAGTAATTTGATTAATTGAACTAATTATCATGAACATAGTCTAAAGTTGTCTTTGCAAATTATGTTGTAGATCAATAGCTCGCGTTGTAGCTCCTCTGTATTTTGATACATTCCTAGAGAAAGGCTAAGTTGAAAGATAGTATAAGCAATTGTGCGGACTGGGTCTGCAATCTGCAGATTGTCCTCACTGCTGCACAGAAGGCTTATGTCCTTAATGCATCGCTCGGTGTGCCAACACTCTAGCCTCGTTAGTGGATGTTATGAACATCTGGCAGA
Organism: Elymus sibiricus; assembly: GCA_039707655.1. Classification (NCBI taxonomy): domain Eukaryota; kingdom Viridiplantae; phylum Streptophyta; class Magnoliopsida; order Poales; family Poaceae; genus Elymus; species Elymus sibiricus. The sequence goes on along the minus strand of CM077675.1, from coordinate 446,997,522 downwards.
CACGTTTTGATGACTACTCGATAGTTTAGTGCGCCATGCTTTACGGCTTATAATCGGGACTCCAATGACGTTTTGAACGCCATGGAGCATATGAGATGTTCCAAGAGCTGAAATTGGTATTTCAGGCTCATGCCCGTGTTAAGAGGTATGAGACCTCTGACAAGTTCTCTGCCTACAAGATGGAGGAGAATAGCTCAGTCAATGAGCATGTGCTCAGAATGTCTGGGTGCTACAATCGCTTGAATCAAGTGGGAGTTAATCTTCCAGATAAGATAGTGATTGACAGAGTTCTCCAGTCACTATCACCAAGCTACTAGAGCTTTGTGATGAACTATAACATGCAAGGGATGGAGATGATGATCCCTGAGCTATTCGCGGTGCTTAAGGCCGCGGAGGTAGAAATCAAGAAGGAGCATCAAGTGTTGATGGTTAACAAGACCATTAGTTTCAAGAAGGGCAAGGGCAATAAGGGAAACTTCAAGAATGGCAAACCAATTGCCGCTCTAGTGAAGAAACCCAAGGTTGGACCCAAACCCGAGACTAAGTGCTTCTATTGTAAGGGGGAACGGTCACTGGAAGCGGAACTGCCCCAAGTACTTGGCAGATAAGAAGGCTGGCAATGTCAACGAAAGTATATTTTATATACATGTTATTGATGTATACCTTACTAGTACTCGTAGTAGCGCCTGGGTATTAGATGTCGGTTCAGTTGCTAATATTGGTAACTCGAAACAAAAGCTGCGGAATAAATGGAGACTAGCTAAGGGCGAGGTGACGATGTGTGTTGGAAGTGTTTCCAAGGTTGATGTGATCACCATTACACGCTCCCTCTACCTTCGGGATTAGTGTTGAACCTAAATAAATGTTATTTGGTGTCTGCGTTGAGCATGAACATGATTAGATCGTGTTTATTGCAATACGGTTATCCATTTAAGTCAGAGAATAATGGTTGTTCTGTTTACATGAATAATACCTTCTATGGTCATGCACCCAATGTGAATGGTTTATTGAATCTCGGTCGTAGTGATACACATGTTCATAATATTGATGCCAAAAGATGCAAAGTTAATAATGATAGTACCACATACTTGTGGCACTGCCGCTAAAGGTCATATTGGTGTAAAGTGTGTGAAGAAACTCCATGCTAATGGATCTTTGGACTCGCTCGATTTCGAATCGCTTGAGACATGCGGAGCATGCCTCACGGGCAAGATGACTAAGACCCCGTTTTCTGGTACGATGGAGCGGGCAAGTGACTTATTGGAAATAATACATGCTGATGTATGTGGTCCAATGAGTGTTGAAGCGCGCGGTGGATATCATTATTTTCTTACCTTCACGGATGACTTGAGTAGATATTGGGATATTTACTTAATGAAACACAAGTCTCAAACGTTTGAAGAGTTCAAACAATTTCAGAGTGAAGTTGAAAATCATCATAACAAGAAGATAAAATGTCTACGATGTGATCGTGGTGGTGAATATCTGAGTTACGAGTTTGGTATGCATTTAAGACAATGTGGAATTGTTTCACACTCATGCCACCTAGAACACCACAGCGTAATGGTGTGTCCGAACGTCGTAATCATACTCTATTGGATATGGTGCGATCTATGATGTCTCTTACTGATTTGCCACTATCGTTTTGGGGTTATGCATTAGAGACAACTACATTCACTTTAAATAGGGCACCATCTAAATCCATTGAGACGACACCGTAAGAATTATGGTTTGGCAAGAAACCTAAGTTGTCGTTTCCTAAAGTTTGGGGCTGTGACGCTTATGTCAAGAGGCTTCAGACTGATAAGCTCGAACCCAAAGCGGAGAAGTGCGTCTTCATAGGATACCCTAAGGAAACAATTGGGTATACCTTCTATCACAGATTCGAAGGCAAGTCTTGTTGTCAAGAATGGATCCTTTCCAGAGAAGGAGTTTCTCTCGAAAGAAGTGAGTGGGAGGAAGGTAGAACTTGATGAGGTTATCGAACCTTCACTTCAATTGGAGAGTATCGTAACATAGAAAGATGTTTCTGTGATGCCTACACCAGTTGAAGATGAAGCTAATGATAGTGATCATGAAACTTTGGATCAAGTTACTACCAAGCTTCGTAGGTCGACAAGGACTCGTCCTGCCCCTGAGTGGTACGGTAATCCTGTCTTGGAGGTCATGTTGTTAGACAACGGTGAACCTACGAACTATAAGGAAGCGATGATGGTGGGCCCGGATTCTGACAAATGGCTTAAGGCCATGAAATCTGAGATTGGATCCATGTATGAAAACCAGGTATGGACTTTGGTAGACTTGCCCGATGACTGGCATGCCATTAGTACAAATGGATCTTTAAGAAGTACACAGCCGATGATGGTAATGTCACAATTTATAAAGCTCGACTTTTCGCAAAGAGGTTTCCAACAAGTTCAAGGAATTGACAACGATGAGACTTTCTCAGTCGTAGCGATGCTAAAGTCTGTTGGGATTATGTTAGAAGTTGCTGCATTTTCGATTAAGAAATCTAGCAGATGGATGTCAAAACAGCGTTTCCTTGACGGTTTCCTTAATAAAAGGGTTTTATATGATACAACTGGAAGGTTTTGTCGATCCTAAGGATGCTAAAACGTATGCAAGCTCCATCAATCCTTCTATGGACTGGTGCGAGCATCCCGGAGTTGGAATACACGCTTTGATGAGGTGATCAAAGCTTTTGGGTTTATACAAAGTTTATGAAGAAACTTGTATTTACAAGAAAGTGAGTGGGAGCACTATAGCATTTCTGATAAGTATATGTGGATGACATACTGTTGATTAGAAATGATGTAGAATTTCTGGAAAGCATAAAGGGTTGTTTGAAAGGAGTCTTTCAAAGGAAGACCTGGGTAAAGCTGCTTACATATGGGCATCAAGATCTATTGAGATAGATCAAGACGCCTGATAAGACTTTCACAAAGCACATACCTTGACAAGATTTTGAAGGAGTTCAAAATGGATCAGTCAAAGAAGAAGTTCTTGCATGTATTATAAGGTGTGAATTTGAGTAAGACTCAAAGCTCGACCATAGTAGAAGAAAGAGAAAGGATGAAGGTTGTCCCCTATACCTCAGCTATAGGCTCTATAATGTATGCCATGTTGTGTACTACACCTGATATGTGCCTTGCTATGAGTCTGGCAGAGGGAGTACAAGAGTGATCCAGGAGTAGATCACTAGACAACGGTCAAAATTATCCTTTGGTACCTAAAGAGGACTAAAGAAATGTTTCTCGATTGTGGAGGTGATAAAGAGTTCATCGTAAAGGGTTACGTCGATGCAAGCTTTGACACCGATCCGGATGACTCTGAGTCGTAAACCGGATACGTATAGTGGAGTAGTCATTTGGAATAGCTCCAAGTGGGCATAGTAGCAGAATCTACAATATGACATAGAGATTTGCAAAGTACACACGGATCTGAATGTTGCAGACCCGTTGACTAAAACCTCTCTCACAAGCAAAACATGATCAAACCCCAGAACTCATTGGGTGTGAATCACATGGCGACGTGAACTAGATTATTGACTCAAGTGCAAGTGGGAGACTGTTGGAAATATGCTCTAGAGGCAATAATAAATTGGTTATTATCATATTTCCCTGTACATGATAAACGTCTATTATCCATGCTAGAATTGTATTGATCAAAAACTCACATACATGTGTGGACACATAGACAACACTGTGTCCCTAGTGAGCCTCTACTAGACTAGCTCATTGATCAAAGATGGTTAAGGTTTCCTAACCATAGACATGAGTTGTCATTTGATGACGGGGTCACATCATTAGGAGGATGATGTGATGGACATGACCCAACCGTAAGCATAGCATCCGATAGTATCACTTACTTTATTGCTACTGTTTTCTTCATGTCAAGTATGTGTTCCTAAGACCATGAGATCATGCAACTCCCTGACACCAGAGGAATGCCTTGTGTGTATCAAACGTCACTTCGTAACTGGGTGATCATAAAGGCACTCTACAGGTATCTCCGAGGGTGTCTGTTGGGTTGGCATGGATCGAGACTGAGATTTGTCACTCCGTTTGACGGAGAGGTATCTCTGGTCCCTCTCGGTAATACAACATCACAAGAAGCTTGCAAGCAATGTGACTAAGGAGTTAGTCACGGGATCTTGGATTACGAAACAAGTAAAGAGACTTGCCGGTAACAAGATTGAACTAGGTATGGAGATACTGACGATCGAATCTCGGGCAAGTAACATACCGATGGACAAAGGGAACTGCATATGGGATTAACTGAATCCTTGACATCGTGGTTCGACCGATGAAGATCTTTGTGGAATATGTAGGAGCCAATATGGGCATCCAGGTCCCGCTGTTGGTTATTGACCGGAGAGGTGTCTCGGTCATGTCTACATGATTCTCGAACCTATAGTGTCCGCACGCTTAACGTTCGATTGACGCTAGAGTGGTATTGGAATATGTACGTTGGTGACCGAATGTTGTTCGGAGTCTCAGATGAGATCTCGGACATCACGAGGAGCTCTGGAATGGTCCAAAGGTAAAGATTTATCTATGGGAAGTCCTATTTTGGTCGCCGGAAAATCTTCGGGCATTACTGGTAGTGTACTGGGGTGCCGAAAAGGGTTCCGGCGGGTCCACCTGCCCTGGAGGTCCACATGGGCCATAGGGGGTGCGCACTAGCCATCATGGGCCAGGTGCACTAGCCACTAGAGGTGCATGAGGCTTGGGGGCAAGAGTCCCAAAAGGACAAGGCATCTCCGAGGTGCCTTGGAGGAGGGGGACTCCTCCCTTGTGGAGGGAGGACTCCACCCTAGCCGTCGGCCCTCCTTGGAGGAGGGGCCAAGGGATGTGCCCCAACCCTTCCCCTTGCCTCCTATATATAGTAGAGGAGAGGGGGAGGGCTGCACACAACAATCCCACTCCCCGGTGGCAGCCCTCCCTCTCCCGTTACTCCGATTTTTCCTCAGATCGCATCTACGGTAGCACTTGGCGAAGCCCTGCCGGGATTGCTCCACCACCATCTCCACCATGCCGTCGTTCTGGTTAAGATCCCATCTACTTCTCCTCCCTCGCTTGCTGGATCAAGAAGGAGGAGACGCCATCGAGCCGCACGTGTGCTGAACGCGGAGGTGTCGTTCGGTCGGCACTAGATCGGATCGGATCGCGATTGGATCTTGAAGAGTATGACTACATCAACCACGTTATATACGCTTCCGCTTAGCGATCTACAAGGGTATGTAGACACACTTCCCCTCTCGTAGCTATGCATCTCCATGGATAGATCTTGCGTGTGCTTAGGAATTTTTTGTTTTCCATGCAACGTTCCCCAACAGATGCAGTTCAAAAGCAAATGAAGTAGTTTGAGGACCTTGTATATGGATTGGCTGATCCTTAAGAACACATCAACTTGACTTGGTTGGAATGATGAAGCGAATACCGTGATCACTTATGTTGAATGGTGAAAAAAAGCTGGTAAAGTAAGTCATGTTCATAAGATCAAATTGTGTTGTAGCTTATATTGCACTAGAGTTTTTTGTTGACAAAAAGCACCAAACGATTTATTTATTCAAGGAACACATGGGCATCTTGCAGTTTCATAAATATAGTCCTAAAAAATTAAACCAAATGAGTATCATGTATAAGAATATCAATGTTACAAAAAAAAGTTCTATGATGTCAAGTTGTGAGCATGAAGTGCTTGATCTTGAAGAAGATGAAACCGAGGAGGAAGAAGTGGAGACTACCCAAGCCAAGAAGGCAAAGAAGGGCCAGGGAAGATAGATGGAAGCCCTAGTAAAAGAATCAGATTCAAGCGCATGGTTGACCACTTCATTAGTGAAGATGCCACAATGAACTCACATGAAAATGTGTTGCTCATTTTAGATGTTATGTTTCATATGCATATTTCGGATGATATATTTATACCAGCATGACGTTTCATATATTATGTTTTTTTGCTAATCCTCACTTTACCGAGTCAAAATAGACAGCTTGTGGTTTAATCTGCATATAAACATCATACTCACCAGTCGGGGACGTTACTGACATTTCACAATACCCACAACTCGTAAAGTCGACAAACAATATGATAAACAAACAACCAGATCCTGATTCTCAGGAATCCAGAGCCACAGTTGATTCTTAGGAATGCATGACAAGGTGATTTTCAGGAATTGTAGCACAAACGGCCCTTAATAATATGGCTGGTCAATGATGAAGTCCAAACTTTGGCGTTCCTTTTTTGTCTTCTTCTGCTTCCTTCTCCGTGTCCATGTAGCCACGACAGAGCGACTCACCAAGTCACTGGTTTCTCTTCCCCCCTCCTCGGCCATCTCGTCCTCCGCAAATCCATCGCAGGTACCATCGGCAGGAAGCATCTCTCCTTCACCGCCTGCCGTCCAACGCCGTAGAATAAGAAAATGTAATTGCACTTAATATATTTGAACCTAAAATAAAGAACATACATACCATAGTCATTAAATTTAGATTCAGATTCAACTTTCGAGTCAAATTTAAATGGTTGGACACCATGTTTAATTTTTTTCCTTTGCCAACTAATATACAAGCCGCCTTCTACATTAAGAGACATTTTTTAACACAGTACAGAAGCAAGCGCTCATATGAACGCGCACACACTCACCCCTATGAACACTCACACGCACACCACATCCCTATTAGCACCGTTGAGGAAACTGAGACGGCGTATCATCTTGAGATTTTACGAAGTCACCGTAGGCGCCTTGTAATCGACAGGAACGTCTCCTCCCACTGAACGTGTATCGCCAGGATAAATACCAGCATTAGGATTTGAACCTTGATGGGCTAGAGATATCACAGTCCTGAGAGTATTTAACAAAAAACTACCACAAGTTATCGAACCGTGCCTACAAACTACCACGTTACAAATTTGTCCCAAAACTATCACTTTTTCACTAATCTTTGACTAAAAACTACCGTGTTAAAAAGCACCCGATTCATCTCGTTTAAACTTGATTATGACAGGGTTGGCCCACACGTAAGTGTTGACGTGGCACAATAGTTAACTCCGTTAAATTGACCGATATATTGACCGTTATAACATGTAGGGCCCGCATGTAAGTCTCAGTAATCTTTCTCGAATTTTTTAAAAAATTATAAGTTTTTTAGATTTATATAAATTATTGTTTTTTGAGAAAAAATTATATAAATTACTAGTTATAGGCTAATTTAACCAAGCCCAGTGGTCAGTGGCCCATCTAATCCTAACAACCCACTAAACCATCCCTACCCTACCCACTAACCCATCCCTACCGTACCCAAATCACGAACTCGATTCGCCTTTCCTCCACGCGTCGCTGTGGCCAGGAAGCCAGTACGTTGGCGGCTGCGCCGCCGAAGACTGCCGCCTGGTCGCGGGGAGGCACCAGGTCGTCGCCCGGTGGCGCGCCTCGCCTGCAGGTCATGCTGCGGGGAGGCCCAGGGCGCCGCCTAAGGTCGCCGCCGCCCGGTCACTCGCCATGTCTACAGATCGCACCGCGGGGAGGCCCCAGGCCGCCGCCCGGTCGCTCGCCTCGCCTGCAGGTCGTGCCGTCTCGTCCAGATGCGGCAGCGCCGCCGCAGTACTTCATCTTCTCTGCCTCCCGTGAAGGCCGCCGCTGCCTCAATCTCTTTCTTCAGTGACCCGCGCGACCTGCTGCTGGCGCCCATGGAGGAGTTATCTGTTTTTTAAATTTCGTTTTTCTTTTCCGTCATTGTTTTTTCTATTTTAAATAATTTTGGGAATTCAATAAAAAAATCGAAAATTCAAAAACATGAGAATTGTGAAACAAAATGTTTAATAATTAATAAACGTTTATGTATTCAAAAAATGTTATCGATTTTAAAACAATGTTCGCATATTTAAGAAATGTCACAAATTTTTAAACAAATGTTTGAGAAATCAAAAAACGTTCATGATTTTTTAAAAAGTTCAAGTATTAAAAAATGTTAATGAAATTGAACAAAAAATATTCAATTCAAAAAATGTTCATAAATTGAAAAAATCCTAAAAATTCAATAACTGTTCGAAAAATAGCTTACTGATTTATAAAATATTCGTTGATTCACAAAATCACATATTTAAAAAAAATGTTCCACCAATTTATAAAAAGTAAATCTTCGACTCTAGACACGTTCACCAATTCGAGAAACATGTTTTAAAAATGTTCACATTTTTTTAAATATATATTTGAAATAGTCTAAAATGTTTATGAATTCAAAAGATGTTGCTGATTTTAGAAAACATTCGCGTATTTGAAAAATATTCATGATTTCAAATATGTTCACGAGTTTAAAAAAATGTCAATGGTTTTAAATTGCTCACGATTTCATGAAAATAAGAGTAATAGTGTATCTCGATGATGCAGCAAAATATGGACATGGCCATTGAAAATTATGATTGTTTTCTCCCGTTGCAACGAACGAGCCGTTTTGCTAGTAAAAGTAAAGAGTTATTACAGTAATAATCATATCGCCAGTCAATGATGAAGTCCACGCTTGGTCTTCCTCTTTTGTCGTTTCCCCCTTCCTTCTCCGTGTTCATGTAGCTTTTTTTTTTTTTTTTGCTGGTGAAAAAAAAAAATGTCGTCCTGACTCACTGAGTCACTGGTCGTCCCCCTCCTCGGCCATCTCGTCCACCGCAAATCCATCGCAGCTGCCACCGGCGGGGAGCAGAACTCCTTCACCGCCCGCCATCCGGCGCCGAACCGCCAGCAGCGGCCAGATCTGGGGTCAGGTGAGAGAGGGAGGCCGACCAATCTCGAATCCACCATTTCCCTCTCTGCACAACAGAGGGATTCGGGCGGCGCTCGCATCGCCATTGCTCGGGAGCTCTAAGCCAGGTACATATACAACGATCCTGTAAATTGGTGCTTAGCCGATTTTATTTGAAAAAAATGTCGATTCTAAGCCATGAGCTGTTCGTCTTGCAGGTCGAGAGAGCCGGCCAGGGAGGTGCTAGGTAGCCATGGCGGACCTGGCGGTGGGACTGTCCAAGACGGTGGTGGCGGAGGCGCTGACCAAGGTCCAGTCGGCCATCGACGAGGACAACAAGCTCCGGCACAAGGCGCAGCGGGACCTGGTGACCATCACCCTCGAGTTCGAGATGATGCAGTCCTTCCTGAACGTCGCCAACGGCGAGAGGGCCGCCATGAACAATCTGGTGAGGACCTGGGTGAGGCACGTCCGCGAGCTGGCCTACGACCTGGAGGACTGCGTGGAGTTCGTCGTCCATCTCGACGGCAAGCCGGTCTTCTGGCGCCGGCTGCTTCCGGCGTGCGTGGTCGGCCCGCTGCCGCTCGACCAGGCGGTGACCGAGATAGAGGTGATCAAGGGCAGGGCCGAGGAGCTCAGCGCCTGCTACTCGCGCTACAGCTGCATCGGGGAGCCTGTCTCCAACCTCGTCATGCTGCAGCAACAAGCCTCCAGCCGGGGCGCCGTTGCAGTGGCGACCGACATGCTCGTAGAGGCACGGGATTCGGCGAAAAGGCAGCAATTCCTGGGTGATCTCGCCCAGTTGATCACCAACAAGGACAAAGACCTTAAGGTGATCTCGGTGTGGGGGACAGGGGGCGATCTCGGCACAACCTCAATCATCAGGAAGGCGTACAATGACCCGGAGATCTGCCGGAGCTTCACCTGCCGCGTCTGGGTGAAGCTCATGCACCCTTTCAATCCTCACGAGTTCGTGCGGCGATTCATGGCACAGGTCTACGCCGCAGACGCTTGCGCCGACAAGGAAGGAGGAGATGTGGGTGTACATGTCCTGACGAAAATGGAGGCCATGCAGGAAGATGTGGGTGTGCTCAGACGTGAGTTTGTGCAGGAAGTCAACACCAAGACTTACCTCGTCGTGTTGGAGAACCTAACCGACATGGTAGATTGGGATGCTGTGAGGACGTTCCTGCCCGACATGAAGAATGGCAGCTGGATCATCGTGTCGGCGCAGCAATTCGAGATTGCAAGCTTGTGCATTGGACATGCTTACCAACCACTCGAGCTCAAGCAGTACTCACCTGAGCACTCTGTTTGTGCATTCTTCAAGGAGGTAATTAATTAGGCATGAAACATCATCAGTTATGTTTGCGAAATCTTTTTAAACTTTTAATTTTGTTATTTTACTTGGCAGTTTAATCTGGACATGATCACAATACCAGTAACTACCTTTGATCATTTTTGTACATGTCTCTCGATGTATGCAAATAAATTTGAAGAGAAATCTATGACAGAGTTGTCATCTGGCAGATCTAGTTAGTACTTAGTAGTATAACATTAGCTAATTAAACTTTAGAAGCTCCACTGCTTAATGAATTGCTTAATCCTTGATCACCAGAGTAGTGTTATCGCATCAACAATGAATTCTTTTCATATGATGGTTCACAATGGATGATTTTTTGGCAAGTATTGGATGGAACACCTACAACTGTATTAGTTTGCTGCAATATTAACCACACAACATGCAAGCAGCTTTAGTACAACTTCAGTACAAAGTTGTACTAAAGCCGCAACAATTAATTTGGATCGGAGGGAGTAGTAGGACTCAATATTTGAACCAAGAAGTGTTTATTAGTTGGTGCAGTTGGTATCTCCAACGATGAGCCAGACAACATCCCAATTGGTCGATATAATTTCCAAAAAATTGTCATGTTTCACATCGTGTGAAAATTTTAATTTTGAAAGGAACTTATACTGTGAACACAAAACCTGGACCTGCCACTGAATGCAATAAAGATATCCTTATTAAAAATATACATCCATGTCCACTAAGAACTCCAGTTTCACAAACAATTATGTTCAAATGCACAATTTAACACAACCTTAATTCACATGTTTAACCGAGTTAGACACCATTTAATTCTAGCAAGACTCCCTTTCTACCCCCCAGGTCCCATGTGTCGAAAAATATGGTTACATTCACCGTGGATGTAGCTTCTTTTGCAAGAAATAGATAGCTAGCCAAGAAAACATATTTTAAGTTCTGTATGTACCTTGCCTCAGTCCTTGTGTGTTAACATCTCTCCCCACATTCAGGGTTCTCAAGACTATGGACCCAAAGAAGAGAAACCAATGGTGTGTGAAGTGAGCTCAAATTCGTCCTTGGAAAAGATCCCCTCCTCCAATATTAAAGGGGTCGAGGACTGGATGGAAAATTATCCCCTTGTTGGGCGTGAGTTAGAAATGAATGAGCTTCGCAGCTATACAGCCAGGGCACGTTTCAGCAATTCTCCAGTTATATCTGTTTGGGGGATAGCTGGCATTGGGAAATCAGCTCTTGTTAGAACCTTGTACTATGACAGAATGCTTCACAGCAACCAATTTAACAAGTACAGTTGGGTGGATGTATCACATCCATTCAATTTAAGGGATTTTTCTCGGAGCTTACTTTTGGATCATCATTCAGAAAAGGACCCCATTAAAGAGTGCCGTGAGCTACTGAGCCAAAATCAGTGTCTCGTGGTTATTGATGATCTCCAGTCCAAAGAAGAATGGGACTTGATACAGGCTGCATTGGTATCTAGACCTTCTTCAAGTGTTATCATTGTCATTACAACTGAAGCCAGCGTTGCCACACATTGCACAAATAACGAAGGGCAAGTCTTCAATGTCAAAGGTCTAGAATCTGCAGCGGCCATGGATCTCTTCAGGAAAGAGGTGTGTTTTCTTACAAGCTATATTATCTAGCTTCTCTTTGTTCTTTTAGGGAGCTACAATATTTAGCTAGCTCCTTGGATGCATGCTGTCACAAACATAACACTTCATGCATGAGTTTACTTTGTCCTCCTTCACTCACAGAATCAATAACTATATATGTGTTAGCGTTAGTAGGTGTTCTTTACTAAATAATTGAATAATTTTACTTCTCCTGGCCTACGTACATTGAATGCACACAACTAACAGTTATTAAGCGAGTGCATTTGCATATCTGGAATGACAGCCTGGAGGCTCTAAACATTTTACATATACGTGGGGAAAAAATTCAAAACAGTAGTTGATGTTCAACTTTGATGTAATGCGTCCTCATGTCAGTTGCAGAAAAAGGAAAATATTACAATGAGTGCATTTGCCTATCCAGAATGGCAGCCTGGAGGCTCTGCATATTTTAAATATAGGTGGGAAAAATCAATGTTCAACTTTGATATAATCCTCATGTCACTCAACAGAGAAATAAAAAAAAATGTACTTTCTGTGAACCAAAAAAATAAGAGCAAAAACTTAATAGAGCTCGAAATGTTTATTTGTGAAGAAAGATCTTGCCTTGTATGTACACATTAATATTTTTGCAAGTGCTAATGATATACTATGTTGTATATCTATGTCAGTTAATATATATTTTTACTGTACATATCATATTTTAAGAAGCTTTGGAATGTGTAATATATAATGGGCAGGTAAGTAAGTAAACAAACAATGGTAATATCAATAGACGTAGACATAGTCTCTAACATGCAATTTTGAAGTTTATCTTTCATGTCAATTTAAATCTGACATCGTCATATTATGTCTACTGTTCCTGATTGATTTCATGATATCAGATAGTTTGTGTGCTTAGTTGAAGTTAGAAGTATTATTAATGTGGATATGTTACAATATGACATTTGTTTAACCAGGGGCGGTCATTTCTCATAGAGAAATACAAGGCAAATTTATTGTTCATGACTTGTAGGGTAACTTAGAAATGTTTTTTTACGGTAACTTAGAAATGTATGGATGAATAGTTTCATTTGTTTCTGCAATTGGTCGTTTAACTTACGCATGCATGTAACATACTGTATGTGTTTGTAGATTGCTCACTATATTCTACAACCAAAATATCGGTATTTAATTTACACTTACCATGCTAATTAACTGTTGTTAACTTATGTTAAAATTCTTTGAACAATAGGTACACAGGAAGAATCCATCATCCCCTTTAAACGATCACGAAGATGTGGAGCTAGAAGAACTTATTTTGAAGTGTGGAGGTCTTCCCAAAGTGACCGTTTCTGTAGCTGCTTTATTGGCCACACAGACGGTTACATTGATGGATACCGTGCGCTCGTTGAATAAAAAATTTATGCACCATCTAGAGACCAATCCGGAGTATGAGTACCTCAAGGGCCTGTTTGATTGGATGCACTCCTACTTCCGTACTTGTCCAGATTCACTCAAGCCATGTATCTTCTACCTGTCAATTTTTCCTCGACACCACGGCATTCGGCAAAGGCGACTAGTAAGGAGGTGGATTGCAGAAGGTTACTCCAGAGACAGTGATGAAGAATCTGCTGTTGACAAAGGGGAGAACTTCTTCTCCAAGCTGCTCGAGCTGAGTATAATTCAGCAGATACCCCAGTTAGTCACCACTGCATTCAATGACACAAGCATGGCCTCGTGCCAGGTCAATGGCTTCATCCGCGAGTACATTGTCTCGCGCAGAATGGAAGAGAACCTTGTGTTTGAACTCGGGCCCAATTGCGTCCTAACCACCCATCGCACAGGGAGACACCTTATCATATTGAGGGACTGGGACAGAGACAAGATTGTGTTTGAGAGCATTGACTTCTCACGTCTACGCTCGCTGACAGTGTTTGGACAGTGGGAATCGTTCTTCATCTCCAAAAGTATGAGGTTACTTCGGGTGCTTGATCTGGAGGACGCGTTTGGTGTAAAGGATGAAGATCTTGAGAAGATGGTGAAGCGGCTGCGTCGCCTGAAGTTTCTCTCTTTACGAGGATGCGGTGAGATCTTCCATCTGCCAAGCTCACTCGGCGATCTCAGGCAGCTCCAGACTTTGGATGTGAGGCACACCCCTGTACGCAAACTGCCAGCGAGCATCACCAAGTTACAGAAGCTGCAGTATATCCGCGCCGGCACCACCGTCCGAGCATCAGCACTGCCCGCCCCATCCAGCAAGTCGCCAAAGTTCCACAGACGCCGTGGCCTATTTGGTGTTGTGGTGCCCAAAGGAATTGGAAAGCTGACGGCGCTGCACACGCTCGGGGTCGTCGATGTCGGTGCTTCAGGAGGGAAGGCCACTGTGGATGAGCTCAGGAAACTCACCCAGCTGCGCAAGCTCGGAGTGTCTGGCATCAACAGGCATAACAGCAAGGACTTCTTCTCTGCAACCTCAGGCCTTGTGCATCTGGAATCCTTGCTGGTGCGGCTGGGCAAGGACAGCCAAGGCTGCCTGGATGAAATCTCCCTGCCTTGGGAGAACCTGCGGAGCCTCACGCTTCATGGGCTTCAAGACAAGCTGCCACCATCACCATCAAGGAACCTCGGCAAGCTTATGAAGCTGGATCTGGATATGAACACCTTAATGGAAAGCGACATTGAGTTCCTTGGCAATCTACCGGAGCTATGCATCCTGCGGCTCCGAGTCAAACAGCTTCAGGATGGTAAGCTCCATTTTCATGCCAAGATGTACGGGGAGGAGCTGGTCACCTTCAAGAAGGTGAAGATCCTCGAGATCGCCTCCGGCGCCAGCGAGCTACACGTGATCTTCGGATCGCGGTCGATGAATAGCCTCGAGCTGCTGAAGATCGACTGCTCCAGCGCGTCGTACCATCTCACGGGCCTGAACTTTCTGTCCGAGCTCAAGGAAGTCTTGCTTCAGGGTACCGATGATGAAGCGATCAAGACAGAGCTGGAGAGGCAGCTTGCCAACCATCCCAAGGCGCCGACCGTGAAGCTGGAGGAACCACCGCGTTCGTCATGAAGGGTCGACATTGTCTCTGCTCCACTATAGCTCTGATCCAGTCACTGTAATCCTTTCGAATGAGTGCTCTTATTGAATCTTGACTCTTATGTTCCTTCAAAGGGTCATGTTGAGCCTGTTATGGTGTAATACCAGGTTACTGGCATGCAATATTTCGTTGGAGTTGCCACTTTAAACAAATTTTTTCGAAAAGGAGGCATAAGCTTTGCCTCTTTCAAATCAAGGAGTTAAGAGTGGTATTACGTTGCCCCCATTATTACAATGCCATTACTCGTTGCCCCCATTATTACAATGTTGCGGCATGATTTTACCTAAGCATTTAGCCCCTGCAATGGTCCAAAGCCTCGAGTCGTTCTTGATCATGTCAAAGATGGCAAAGGTTTGGGTGGACTTATGGCGGAAGACCCTCGCATTCCTTTCGTCAGGGAGGCCTCATCAAGCCTGTGCATCGGAAGACCCTCGCATTCCTTCCGTCAGGGAGGCCTGAACAGGCCCATGCATCCGCCGTTCCCAGGGCGGCCGCACACCTCATGCCTTCCGCCAATGTTACACGATCACCTCACCTGCAGGGCCTGTCCCCCCATCCCAGGCCGGATTTGACGAGGATGCCCCATCCAGGGCCAAGGAATCCCCCGTCCAGCCGCTGCCGCATGCATCATGAACATGGTCAACCCTCTTTAGGGCCAGCTCTTTTGTAGCTTATTTTGGGCTGTGGAAATAAGCTGTCCCCTATCTAATTTATTCTAAAAGCCCAAACTGAAATTTTATTTTAGAAGCCTACTATTGACCTTTAATTAGTAGGCTTCTAAAATAAAATTTCAGTTTGGGCTTCTAGAATAAGCTGGGTAGGGGACAACTTATTTCCACAGCTCCAAATAAGCTACAAAAGAACTGGCCCTTAGCATTTTTGCCCATCAGCCAGTCTTGGAACACAACTATCAGGTTATACCGCCGGACAAACAAATGCCGAAAAACTTTCAAGTATCAAGCACAATGTATTAGCATTATCCTTTTTTTCCCTTTGCACATGTAAATATCAATGTCGAAAAACATTTATCATGTGGAGCATCCAAACCATAGCCTGCAATTTCAGAGGGCACCCATATCCAAATCAGACAAACTCAAGTTCAAAATGCAGAATTTCACAGGAAAAATCCTGGGTTCCAAATGGTGCATTGTGTGTATTGCCCTCCATCCAAACACAATTTCGGTTCAAGATTATTCCATCCAGACAAATGACCTCAGACACCATTGCCTACATAGGATTCACAAAGCCAGACACAGAGCCTTTAAAATTGGTATTGATCCAAATCTCGATCAGCAGCACAGAATCGATGCGATCTCTAGACCCTAGGTATGCTCATCTGGTTGCGCAAAGAAAAATGGTGGCCATCAATTCGAGCATCATAGATGTACGGACCTCGATAAATTGCAGCCCATGTGACCTGTACCACAGGCACGGACGCTTCACGATCCTTTCAGCACAAACACCAACACGGCAACACCGGTAAGAAATGGTTAGATTGCAGGGTCAACCAAATGACTGTACGGATAATGTGTATCTGCCAGACTGCCACCAACTCAACCAAATGCCTGTGCAGATCATGTGTATCAGCCATGAACTGTACAGATCATGATGAAAATTGCTTTATCTGTGAAATAACTGCAGAGATATATGCATTTTCTGACAGTAAACTGAACAAAAAATTGCTGTTGGTATAATAACTCATCAACCAATTGGTGTTGCTTGATGGAACTTCAGCCTACCACCAGATCGTCTCCTGCTTCACAACCACCCTGGATTGCAAAAACGTACTCCCTCCGTAAAGAAATATAAACTTTAGTAGTGATCTTATATTTCTTTACGGAGGGAGTACACGATAAGAGAACTATATAACAGAACTAAGTTTATGAGAGTTATATTGGCTCACATAATGCAAAAACAATTCAAAGACAGGTCAAGTGTAAATGCTTCTTAACATGCAATGCTCCTGTAAAATATTTCTGACAGTACGGAAAACTTCAGTTTTTAAGATCGATAAAGTACAGGTATGACTTCCTGTGAGCATGCATAGCAAATCTGGATAGCCTGATTTCAGCTACTCAGTGGAATTGCATAATGTGTCATGCTGACTTTTACACACATGAACAACAGTTAAATAAGAAACTTTTTATGTAACAATTTCCAGTGGATTAATTATGTTCAGTTTTTTGTGCAGGACTTCTCTATTTGCAGTTGGCTTGCCCCTTTTGACTTCCAGTTTGATGCCTATGGAGGAACATCATCGTTTTCATAGTTGCATTCTAGATCAACCATTAGATCGCCCAAACCTACTAGATGCTAACCTAGTTGACCAAGCAAGTTTTTTCATACTCCTTTCAAAGATTCATCTGTAACACACCCAACTGTTACACAATCTCAACAATGCGACATCTCTCAGAGGATCCACCAAACAAACAGTATACATTTTTTTCTATTTTATAGAGAGAGAGAACAAGCAGCATACATTGAAAAGTCGAATGAAAGAAACTGCACATATCTGAAAGTTACTACATGTGCAGGACTTGGAACTGTAACAGATGATTCTGAACTGTGGCCAATCGAGTGCTGGAGGCAACGAAGATAATCACTGCCCTAGATCTGAGACGTACAAACCTAGAGGGCTTAGGAAAGCAAGATGCTTTATGACTAGTGATTCGATGCATAAAGGTAAAACTGTGGTACAACAGGGAATGAAACTAAAACCCATCCATCATAGTATCATGTATATCATCAACTTGCTGGAGAATCAACTTAGTCTGTCAGAAGCCACGGTATGGTAGGCCTCATCGCTCACAGATTGTTGCGATGTTAGAGCCCTAGAACCATTAGTCAACTCAGCTCAGTCACTGCTCAAGCTTTAAATGAACCATTAGTCCACTCAACTCGATCACTGCTCAAGCTTTAAATGAAGCCCACTTCCATCAACATTTTTTATGCCCGCCCACTTCACGATTGTCTCCAGTTTCTTACATACATCTTCCAAGAATAATTACTATTAAAGTTCATCTTGTTTAGGCCTGGACCAACTAATCTCCCTTGCACATCTTTCTACACAAGCCCTAATCTCCCCTGCACCTCTTTCCACATAAGCCCTAATCTCCCCTACACCTCTTTCTACATATATAAGCCCGCCCATACCATTACCAAGCAGCCCAATCTCACTGCACCCAGTCCCAGTGCTCACTCTCTTAACACCACCAAAGCCATGGGCCAGGCTAGGGCTTACCTCCTAGCCTCCCTAGCGGCGTTCTACCTCGTCGCCCTGGCCACCCCCCAGGTCACCGCTGACATGACCGACGAGGTCAATCTCCTGTGGGGCAAGTGCAACGTTATCCGCGATGGCGCCGGACAACAGACTGTCGCGATGAGTCTCGACCGCAGCACGACCTCCGGATTCAGCTCGAAGATCAAGTACCTCTTCGGGAGGATTGACATGGAAATCAAGCTCATGTCCGGGAACTCAGCCGGCACAGTGACAACATTTTATGTAAGTGATTCTGATTAACGTTGTTAATGCAACTTGTCAATACTAGGACTAACCATCTTGCATTGCAATCTGGGAACAGATGATGTCAGAGGGACCATGGCAATACCATGATGAGATCGACCTTGAATTCCTGGGGAACAGCACTGGCAACCCGTACACCCTGCACACCAACGTGTATGCCAGAGGCGTGGGCAGCAGAGAGAAGGGGTACCGGCTTTGGTTTGATCCATCCCAGGACTTCCACACCTACAGCATCATCTGGACCCAACAATACATCCGGTGAGCCCCACTCCTATCTACTCCATTCTTGTTCAACCTACCCGCTTAGATAAGCTACCCCCTCCTATCTGAATACTAAGTAGCATTTAATTCCAAATGAAGCATGAATGCTCAGTTTAGTCAGACGTGTTAAATAATTTTTAGACTAAACAAAAAGATATTTGCAAGCACTAAGCCTAGCTCACATGGATGTTGCTGGGTTGCAGATTCCTTGTCGATAACAAGCTGATCCGGCAGGTCAAGAACCAGATGATGTATGGTGCCCCCTATCCAAACTATCAAGCAATGAGGGTGTTCAGCACCATCTGGAATGCGGATGACTGGGCCACACAAGGTGGGCGGGTCAAGACCGATTGGACACAAGCGCCATTCACAGCATACTTCCGGAACTACAAGGCCACCAGCTGCTCTCAAGGCCAGAACTCCAACGTCTGCGGCCAGAGTTCCCCCAACGGTTTGTTCAACCAGCAGCAGGACCAGATGCAGCAACAGCAAGTGAAGGAGGTGGATGCCAAATACAAGGTCTATGATTTCTGCGATGACGCAAAGAGGAGGATTGGGTCCTCCGAGGACTGTCGGTCACAGTAGACGTGATTCAACTAGCAGATACAAAAGGAAAGGTGCATTGGATTATTTAGCCCATTCTTTCAGAACATGAAAATTGTATCCAGGCTACTTACGAAGTACCATGATTAATGGTGTGTACCTTCATAGATAACCGCCCAGCTCAACAATGCAAAAACAACTTCAGCCCTTCTTTTAGTGTTTTTTTTCTGATAAAGGGCGCTTTGTATTGACCATAAGGTCGCATCAAAGGGATATAGGCGCAACGAGCACACACCCGGCCTCTGCATGACTAGAATGCACACATCCAACACCAATGCACACACAGTGGATTGCACGCCGGCAAAGAGCGCGGTCGATCTTAAAAGATCACCAACTCATGCTTTTCCGGCGCATCTCAAGGACGGTCTCATGTAGGATAACTACTTGATGTTTCTTCCTTGCATGAATGTAGTTTGAGAAAGGCGGACCACGTGGTCAGCCGCCACGTTGAGCTTATTTGTGGCTACCTTTATGAAAATTTTCAAACTGGCTCTTAAGAAACAAATCGGACTGTGCGGGTGTGGGGTGCAGATGAGCTCGTGGTTGAGCTTGATTGCTGGCACCCAAGTTCAGGGCGACGGTGTCCATGCCAGGAGGCGTCTCGAGGCATGGGGTTGCTATGGAGGAGGGAGGCGATAACGAATTACCGGACCACCGGAGAGGGCGGCGGCGTGCGGGATTTAAAGGGGTATTATTGGGTATTGGTTATAGTGCGTTAACTCCCAAAAAGGGCATATTTTGAGATCGATTAGTGTTCCCCTCACATCATAATACTAGGTTACTAGCATAAAACATTTTTGTTGGAGTTGCCACTTTAAATTGTAGCTCCATATATTGATTGTTCCTGAGATAATGCGTGTGTGCAGAACTAGAAAAGTATTCTGGAACTAAAAGTAAATGTGGAGTGCATGGTCGACTGTTACAGTAGCGGATTAACATTGCAAACAAAAAGACAGGTTGCCGGCAGATGCAGAGAAGCACTACCCGCCGGCCATCGACGAGGTGATGTCCATCACTAACCTGAAGGCCCTGCGGCGTGAGAGCGGGCGCATTTCCTGAAAGGCTTGGCAATCCGCGGCATTTAGCAGAAGGATTTAACAGGCACACACAGAGCAGAAAAACAGTGACATCTATCTAACAACAAATTTAGCAGAAGGATTTATCAGGCAACGCGTGCTGGGGGTGCAGACACATCAGCGTACCTGCGGTACTGGTGCCATTTTGCCCTGGCCCAACGGCCTATACAGAACACCAATACAGTAGTACCCTAGGGCTGCACACCACACCGCCCCCAGATCCTCCCGAACAACTCGCCGGAGAGGAGCCGAACGAATCAGGCGCAGTCACGCGCAGAGCACTCTGGCCGGGAACAAAACCCTAGGTCAGCCGCCCGCCCACGCCCGCACGAACTCGAACGAAAAACAGTGGAGGACGTCCCCCGAGACCGGGAACACGGCGGGGCTACACAATAAGCTGGGGATTGTGCGGGGAGGGGAGGGGAGGGAGGAGGTTGTGCGGGTGCGTACGCAACGATGAGGTCGAGGTGGTGCTGCCGACGCAGGAGTGGCTGACGCTGGCGGGCTTGTGCGCCGTCACGACGGAGTTCCACGTGCTCATCCCCGCCGACACCGCCGCCGCCGGAGGAGGCTTCTGGACTCTGAGCGGCGGAGGAAGGAGAGGGGCGGTTCGTTTTCCACAGTGGTCGGACCTCGGACGGTCGATTGAGTGGGCCGAGTTTCAGCCGGCCCGCGCTACGTGTAACCTGGGCCTGGCCGTGTTTCCTTTGGGCCACAGCCATCTCAGTGCACTGCCGGGGCCTTTTTTTTTTTCCTCTTCTCGCATGGATCAATCCATCGGTCCGTACGCCGGCCGTCTCCTCCGCCGAACCCCTCGCCGGCTGCGGAGCGGCAGCCTCCTCCGACGCACTCCTTCCAAGAGACCTAGGCGGCTTCCTCCTCCACCCTCCCGGCCTTGGCGTTGGATTTAGGCCGCGCCACCACGCGCAGAGTGTGGGGGCAGGAGAGACGACCACCGACGGCTACCGTGCGAGGAAGGAGGGGCGTCGGCACGTCTGCGTCGCTCCCCATATCGGCGACGAGTGCAGCGACGGCGGGAGGACGCAGGGCTCGTGGTGGAACGGGGTCGAACGCCGGCCGCTGCTACGGGTAAGATCAGCTGTCCTGTACTGGGTTGGGCAGCGGGGGCATATAGGTTTTTTTTGTGTGTGGGGGGGGGGGGTGGGAGAACCTTTTTTTTTAATAAAGCTTCCACTTTATTAATTAGAGATAATAGTTACATCGTCCATAAGAAAAGATACAACATCATTCATTGGCTCCTCAAACCAATCTATAGTAAGTGAGAATTTCGCTATCCTGGCAATTTCATGAGCCACCTTATTGGCTTCCCTATTACAGTGTTCAAAACTAATTTGTGGGAAATCACAAGCCAAAAAATAACAGTCATCAAAAACTGCCGTTGCCGGTCCCGCCAATTGTCCTCCATTATTCATTGTATCAATCACTTTCATATTGTCCGAGTTTACAATCATCCGATTGCAACCCGCCTTTTGTGCAAAAAATAGTCCATACTTTAGAGCCAAAGCTTCTGTTGTTAAGACATCAGTACACCAATCAATTCTCCAGTTTCCTCCAACGACGAAATTTCCCTTATCATCTCTAATGACCACCCCGACCGTCCCTTGGAGCCTATCATGATCAAAAGAGGCATCAATATTCATCTTCACAAAACCCCTGCGAGGGATACTCCATCCCCCATTCTTTTTAGTTGCTTTGGGAGAATATGCCTTGACTAAATTTGCCGTTATGGCCTGGGCTCCCATTGAAGTTTGATTTGCATCTTGGACCTTTCCTTCGCGAACCAATTTCCGTCTATCCCACCACAAATACCAAGTTGTTATAGCGATCAACTCACGTGCATTCTGGATGCCCAGAATAGTTAGTTCCTGATCTTGCATAAGGAGTAAAAATTCTAGAACCGTCTCTCCCGCTCGATCAACAACACATGCTTTATTGATCACATCATACAGACCTAATTTTTTCCAAACTTCTTTCACCTTGACATCGAAACAGAACATGTTTTGTATCTTCAGGACCTTTCGAGCATGATGGGCAGATAGGCGAAATTTTCATGTGTCTATTAGCCAGTGTCACTCGACATGGGAGGGTTCCATGCAGTGTACGCCATATGAAATTTTTTACCTTTGCCGGACAGGATAATTTCCAAATCTTTCCCCAGATAGGGTTGACATTAGTTCTCCCCATTCCATTTGCATGATGTAATTTTTCCCCATGTTGTTGATTCCATTCTGCCAAATAAGCCGAACGAACAGTGAACATACCATTTTTTGTATAGCTCCAAGCAATAAAGTCCGTCATATTATTCATGGGCAATGGAATTGCGAGTACCCTTTGAGCATCAATTGGCCACAACGTTTGTTTCACCAAATCTTCATCCCATGAGTTCGTGACTGGGTCAATAAGCTCGCTAACCTTTCACAAAAGATGTCCCCTCCTAGGAGTAATAATTTTCCTATTCGCGCAGTTCGGGATCCAAGCATCTCTCCAAATATTAATATTCTGTTCATTGCCAACTCGCCAGATATATCCATTTTTTAGACAATTCACTCCCGCCATAATACTTTGCCAAGTAAAAGAAGAACCCTTTTTTAAAGTTGCACTCATTAAATCGCCTTCCGAGAAATATTTTGCTCTCAAGATAACAACACATAAAGAGTCAGGGTTGTCAAGCAGACGCCACGCTTGTTTGACTAACAATGCCAGATTAAAACAGTGTATATCTCTGAAACCCATCCCTCCTTGTTCTTTTGGGACACACATCTTCCACCAGGCCATCCAATGCATTCTCTTCTGGTTGTCCTCGTCACCCCACCAAAATTGCGACATCACGTCAATGATTCCTTTACAATTTTTTTTAGGAATTTTAAAGACGGACATGGCATAAGCTGGGATAGCTTGTATAACAGATTTGAGCAGAACTTCCTTTCCATCTGCTGATAACAATTTTTCCTTCCATCCACTAATTTTTTTAATAATTCGATCGATCAAGAATTGGAAACAATCACTTTTTCCACACCCACATTCGCAGGCAAACCCAAATACTTATCATTGAGTGCTTCAGTCATAATATTCAGAATTGTACAAATTTGCACCTTATCCTCCACCTTTGTATTATGACTAAAAAATATGCTAGACTTCTCAATAATAACCTTTTGCCCCGAGGCCGCATAATAAGAGTCCAAAACCGATTTCAACACCTCTGCATTCATAGCATTTGCTTTCATTAGGATCAGGGAATCATCGGCAAATAGAAGATTTGAAATCGGTGGTGCATCCGTACTAACCTTTATTCCTGAAAAATTCCCATTCTCCTCTGCATTCGCTAAGAGAGCAGTCAGTCCCTTCGTACATAACAAGAATAAGTATGGAGAGAGAGGGTCTCCCTGCCTCAATCCTCTAGTAGGTTTAAAACTTTCAGTTTCTTCAGTATTAAAACGAACCCGGTATTCCACTGATGTTACACATTGCATAATTAAGTTTACCCAGTTTTCTCGGAACCCCAATTTGAGCATAACCTCCTTCAGAAAAGACCATTCTACTCGATCATATGCTTTGTGCATATCTAGTTTAATAGCACACAGACCCTCTTTACCATTTTTTTTTCTCTTTATAGTATGGAAACATTCATATGCCACTAAAACATTATCCGTGATCATCCGTCCTGGCACAAACGCACTCTAGGTGTTGCTGATAATATCTGATAGTATTAACTTCAAACGTGCCGCGGTCATTTTTGAGATTACCTTGTAAACGACATTGCACAGACTGATTGGTCTAAATTGAGTTACCTTTTCAGGCGAGTTAATCTTTCGAATCATTACAATTGCAGTCTCATTCCACCCTTCAGGTATAATACATTTATTCACCGCCTGGAGTACCTCTTCGGTCAGGTCATCCCCCAACATAGACCAAATTTTTTTATCAAAAATGGCGTGTAACCCATCCAGACCTGGTGCTTTCAGGTCACCAATATCAAATAGGGCCTTCCGAACCTCCTCTGCCGTATAAGGGGCCATAAGAGCATTATTCATTTCATCCGTTACTTTTCTTTTGACGAGAGATAGAACCTCCGGGTCGGGTTGGGCTACTTCCGAGGTGAACAGTCTTGTAAAATACCCCCTAATATGGTTTTTCATCTCCGTGTCTTGTACCCAAACACCGTTGTCATCAAGCAACTTTTTAAGAGAAAGTGTGGTGGGAGAACCTGATATGGTTGAGAGTCTGAGACCTGAGATCAGTATTTCTTTCAAGTTATGTATGGATGAACCTTTATACATATTATCTAACTAAAGCAGAGTTTGAATCATGGACGGATGCAGGGAGAAAGGAAGGATGGATTGCATTTTCTATATTTACTTTTTGATGGCATGCTCATCGCTAATCAAGAATTTTCTCTTACAAAGAACACATTCAATGGACTGCATGTTATTTTTTACTAGTTTTTTTTTTCCAATCGGGCTCACACCCCTTTCCATTACTTGCATAACGGAAATATAACAAGGTTCACGGTAGTTTGAGAGGAACTTAACAGGAAACTACCCAAAATGAAATGCAAACAGGATACCGAAAGGGGGAAGCGAGTTGGAGCATCATCAGGAAACCCACCACGAGCGCCCCTGAAACGGAGCACCCACCATGGGGTGAAAACCTGATGACACTTAACCACCGCTCAAAAGCTCTAGCTAGTCCTGGAAAACATATACTATATGGCGATAAGAAACACCAACTATCCCAGAATACAACGATCCTCAGCACGGGCATCAAACCCCAGTGAGCACATGGGTCTATCGCAGATATCAGTCCGCTCGCATCCCAGCACCATCACCCAGCATGAGCCTGCCGCGGGTGTTGGATCTATCAGCCAGAATGGCCGCCACCCGCACATTTTTCCTGACACCAGCTTGGAAACCATCCTTGTCACCTGCTTTGAGTAAACCTGCCCAATACATCAGGAAAGAACATGCAGTGAAAACAGTTTCCAAAGGAGTGCGAACAACATGTTTATCAAAGGTAACTTTGTTTCGAGTGCACCAAATTCCATAGCAAATGGCAGCAATAATCATCATGTAATAATTCTCCCCACCAGGAAGGAGTTTGTACAGTCAAGCCCAACTTTTCCACAAAGAATTCGGACAACAGGATGAGCCCATAGCAGGTCTGAAAGCCCCCCAAACAGTCCGCGCAAAAGAACAAGTAAAAAAGAGATGTTCAGCTGTCTCAATGTTACGACAGAAAGAGCAACAAGGGTTCCCAGGCCACTTCCTTTTGCACATGTTGTCCCTAGTAAGAACAACATTTTGAAAGAGCTGCCACAAGAAAATTTTAATTTTAAGAGGAATCTTAGCTTTCCAGATCCACTTATATGTAGGCCCAGCTAAGTCTTTTTCCAACCACTCATAGACAGATTTTGTGGTAAAACTTGCCATTAAAGGCCCAAGTTATAGTATCAGGGGTATCACCTCAATGAAAGTTTCTGGCCCCAGCAACAATACTCTCCCACTGGTCAGACAAGGCAGCAAACAACCGTCGCCTAAAACCAAGCTTGAAATCCTTGGCAGCAAATTTTTCAAGGGTACAATCTTAATCTTGACAGATGCCAAAAAGATAATGGGACTTTAAAGGCAGCTCAAAAAGCCAGGGGTCATGCCAAACTCTAGCAACATTACCCCTATTAACGTTTACTTTTCTTCCAGCCATATATACATCTCTCACCTTCATAATGGCTTTCCAACAAGGTGAATCAGGGAACTTACTTGTCATAGAAGCTACAGTTTTGTTCTTAAGATAGCGAGCTCGAACGATACTTTGCCAAAGCCCATCCCCAGTCTCGAGTTTCCACCACCATTTCACCAATAGACTAATATTCTGTCTATGAAGATCTTTCACCCCCAATCCACCTTTTTTCTTAGATCTACAGACCCTGGCCCATTTGACCATATGATAGGTATGCTTTTTCTTACCCTTTCTCCAGAAGAATTTCCTATGATGGGAGTTCATTTTCTCAATGAAAGTTTTGTTAAACAGAAACATGGACATGAGGAAGGATGGAATTCCATCCAGACTGGAATTCAGAAGGGTCAGCCTAGCCCCAGAGGATGCGTGCTCAGTTTGTTAAGGTCATGTTTTGGTAATATTCGGGTTAATTGCTCTCAGAAAACAGTATGCATGTCAGACGAATCGCATAGATATCTTTTGGATTCATGTTAAATGGTTGTCATTTGCTCCAGAGTTACTCTGTATCAAGTATGACTATAATTCTTCTAGAATCACTTTCAGAAACCTTTAAGCTTTGTGGTCTGGCACCATTCCAAGCTTAGGATTGGTAGCTTACAAGCAGCCACAAGTTGTTTATTATTATCAACTTTCTTAGGTATAGTGATTAGTGCACACACACGGAGCCCAGATTACCCTATTAATCTAGTATAAGCAATAAAAATGGGATAAGGATGATGCGACCATTTGGAAGCTGCACCTGTGGAAATTTTCTGTTCTCCCAAATATCTGCATCTTTCTTTTTTTCTGAGGGGACCCAAAGATTCACATCTCTCCCTTTTTTTACGGGACTCAAAGATTCACATCTCTCCCTTTTTTTACGGGACCCAAAGATTCACATCTTATTGTGGCAGTTAGCTGACAGCAAGCTGGGATGATCTAAGTAACCACAAGCGATCCCTGATCTGGCGTGTGTGTTCTACTCTGAAAGTGAATAGTGTGTGTAATAAATTGTTGTTTCAGTGTACTATTTCTGTAGAGATTTGTAAAGTGGTGACTAAGTCACTTGACTGGTCTCAGGGGTCCTGTCACAGTTTGAGGCCAGTTACATCGATCACATGGTACCAATCAGTCAATCACAAGGTGGCCCGGCCACTATGTGGGCGATGTGGAGGTTCAGGGATGCTATTTTCTGCAATGAAGCTCAGTGGTCCGGATTGCAGGTGATCTGGATAAAGATAGCATCCCATGCCTCGCCCCGACCAAGTGCTGGTCGAAGAACCCTGTACTGGATTGCTGAATCCTTTGGAGCTGCACGCGGAGACAACTGAAGACAGCCAGATGGTGTTGGGTCTGAATTGTTCAGTTTCTCATGAGTTGTGTAGCACAACAGGCTTATTGGAAGGAGGTCAGGGTACCGAGGAACAGTCGTTTGGTGGGCACAAATGGTTGTGATGGACTAGCGAACATTCAGAAGAGGGTGCCCTCTCTCTATCGTGGCTACAGCACAGTATATATATGCACAAACATAAAGCCGGCACAGCATTATAGGAGTATATCATTGGCATGGCTCCGAGCCCTGAACCGTCTCCATTGCACGCTGCACTTGAGCACGACACGACGGGGATATATGTCCTTACGCACAGAAACACCTGTGAAGCCGACACTGAAACTCTCGTCTGATGGACGTAAATTCTTTTTTCGAATCGGAGATGGACGTAAATTCTCATGGCTCTTACGCGCGCGGAGCAGCCTGTCTAGGCACGGCACGGCAGGCAACAAGGATCATCGTCTCTCGCCAGAATGATCACTTTCACCTCAGAAGTGACTAAAATGCCACCCCTTCTGATAGTTTTCATACGTTATTCAGGACATGACTAAACGGAGTTGAGTCATCGTGGAACATATTGGCATAGGAGCATGCATATTACTTTGGCCTATATGAAACTTCATCAGGCATCTTATTAATTTTTTGCAAGTCATTTACAGAGCTATTGATTGGATTCGTATGTGGTCGTTACTCGGTCGTGCGGTAGTCAGGGAGCTTAGGGCATCTCCAACGGCAACCCGCAAATTCTCTCCCGCATCCGTCCGCGGACACGTATGCGGGAGGCCGACATCCAACCGTAGCCGCATACATTTTGACAATCGAACCAACCGGATGAAATTCGTACAAACACGGATGGATTTCAGGCAAACATTACGGATTTCATACAAACACGAACGGATTTCATACAAACACGGCGGATTTCATTACATTTCAAACATATTTTAACAAAAAGGTAAAACTATGTGCACGTACAATCGCACAATCGCGCAGAGCTCCACTCCCACATCCCGGATACGCTACACTAGTCTACGGTTGGCCGTGGCGGATCCCTTTGTCTTCCCCGTGTTCGTGGTGGTTGCTCATGAACGGACGTGTGGCCGGAGTAGATTTCTCGGCTTCCACGTAGGTTTAATGGAGGCGTGTTCAGTCGGGCATGCAGCGAGCGGCGCCCTTGGCCGGCGGGCCGCTTCAATGGCGGAGGCAGTGAGAGGTCGCATCCGCCCTGAGCCACCTTCAATGTGGAGCGGCGCACTCTACAAAGGCATGAATGAGGGCAGCTGGTGTCGGGCGGGAAGGGCGTGCGGGAGGGGGGAGGGGGTTTTGGTGGGCTAGGGCGGTCAGAATTGGGCGAAGTAGCGGTCCGGACTCCTGCAAACCTCCCCGACGTTTGTCTCTGGTTTGTGGTAGAAATCGTGTCCGAACCGTTACATGACCGCGTTGGGTGGCTTCCGTGGTCCGGATCGTTGCGGGAGATTTGCGGGTCCGCCTTGGAGATGCCCTTATGGCTATTGGGTGCAACCGGTGGAAGACGGTCGCATGAGATACTTACAACCGGTTTGGATGACGTCCACTAATATGCTAGGGGTTTAGTCATCTTGACCTGTTTTTCACTGGTTATGGCACTTTTTTACTTCATTTTATTTCCGTGCCTTCGTAAGCCTGTATCGAATCGCAGACATTTTGCTTCTTAGACCTTGTTTGTTTGGGCTTTTGTTTTTGTTTTTACAGCTTTTTCACTTTGGCAAAAAAACCATAAAAACTCCTAAATAGGGCATTTTTGCTTCGGCTTTTAGCTTATGAATCAATATTGCTATATGATGGTATAAGTCAAAATCCGAACCAAAAACACCTATGTAGGAGCTTTTTGCCTTTTTTGTCGAAATGAAAAAGCTGCAGAAGCAAAAGCCCAAACAAACATGGTCTTAATAATATATTTGCATGCATCACTCAGAATGCGGAGGACCGGATATACCTCCTTAAAGAAAAACCTCGGCTGGCTCAGCGAGGATGATCCTTGGCAGCAACCAGCAGGCCCTGGGCCTGGCGGTGCACTCCAAAGAGCACAATCCGGTGCCGCAATCCGCTAGCTCTGCACATGTACAGTGCGTATGGCACTCTGTCCACGCATACTTCTACAATTATCTGCGTCTCGGTCCTGGATAACACCTCTTCCTTCCTGTCGGTTCCTCACCTGTTTGGCCACCGAGATGCTTAAAACACATATGTCATGTCAGCATCCTGATAAATGCGCCTGTCAGAGCGCCCACGCCAGATTCTGATTACCACTGGCCGGTCCGCGATCGAAAACGAAAAGTCGACCATCGGGTCCAACGAGCCCTGTGGCCCTGTGGGTATTACTCTGAACGGAGACCCTGACAGTCAACCAAGAACCGGGCGCAGGTTCAGGCCGTCGAGGAATTGTTTACGCGCGCGCAACGCCACCCCTAGGCGGCGGCGCGCGCCTCTCGATCCGCCTTTCACATGATCGATCGGCTGATTATCAGCAGCTGCTTTGTTAATCGGTTGACCGACCACGTACTACCACGGCCGTTCGCACTCCCCGCCGTTGATCGATCGACCGCCGATCCGTCTGCACATGATCGGCTATTTTTAGCGGGTGTTTTGTTAACTGATTGACCGGGCATGAAATAGTATGGCTGTTCGCACCACCGGCCGTCTTCCGCCGTTGATCGATCGATTGCCGATCGCCGTGTGCCGTCACGCACGTCGCCGGTCGCCCTGAGACGACCCGATCGCCGATGCGTACAGACCGCATGCATGCGCAACTTGTGCATGGTTCAAATCGATTGCCGGCTGCTAGCTAGCTACGCTAAATTAGTAGCAGTATATGATGGGGATTATTTGGTATTCACTCACGAGAAGTCAAGAATTCACCGTCTAATCGCAGGAATATGTATGTACAACGAGCTTGCATTGGCCGCCGGAATACCGGAGAGGTCTGGAAGCATCTATCTATCTTCTCGAGTTACCTTCCTGGAACCTCGACGTACGCCCCGTGGAAACGTCGTGCTCGCCGGCCGACGCATCTCCATTGTTCGTTAGTCGGTCAAATCTAGGTCGAGAGAAATTAACCCGTGGTGGTGTACTGCTACCGAACATGCATGGCCTGGGCCGTCCGGGAGGATATTAGACCGATAAACAGCGACCCTTTTGTACCTTTCTCGCTTTAGACGACTTCTCACTTTTCGAATGTGTTTTGCGATCTCCAACCCCACTGATCACGATGACATGGTATATCGGCCTACGCGACTCGCAAAACATTGAAAGTGCATCAGTTTGGCTATACAACACTAGTGTATGACATGTAATACAGTAAGAGCATGGTTAATTTTATAGCCAACTGATGACTATATGATATTGCCATGTCATCTATAACCAAGCTTGTAGCTGGCAAATACAATAGTTAGCTATAAAGATGTGCTAATTTATTAACAAATGACCCAGCTTTCACTCTCACATAGTGACTAGGAGCACGTGTTGCAGCCGGCTTTTATTCTCTCTTCTATTCTCTCTTCTCCATGTCATCAGAAAAATAATATTTTAACTCTTATAGCCTGCTTACATAAGCTTATCATACTTGCTCTAATACTACCTTCTAATTGATGTGGCTTGTCATTCGCCAAAAAAATAAAAAAGACGCCGCCTGTCGTTCATGTAAACTCCTCCTCATGTTAATATTTAACACCAATTTTGCAGCATATTGATTTGTACATGTTTGAAAAAATCGACGACTCAAAGCCGAATTTTTAGAGAATCGAGTTGAACTTGTCCTACTAGTAAGTTGGGACCTCTTTGATTCATAGGATGGAAATAGAGAAACAAAAACAGAAAAATGAGTGTCATAACACCTTCAATACTGCATGAGTCATGAACGCTGGATTGTGCACACTAAAAACTTATGACTTTACACGAGGATGGACTGGATGCAAAATTTACTATGAAATCTGGTATATATGAATCCTAAGAGAGAGAAAATATGGACCACAATCCTATTGATCAGGCACTGTTCGTCGGAGCCCCCATGGCTAGGTGGAGTTGAAGCCTTGAAGGTGGATGGGTCCTTCATGGACTCAGACGGAACCAGGAGCACCGATGCTATGTGGCGAGGTTGCGCGATCAGCATTTCCCCCTGCCATGCCTCTGCTTGATCGAGGTTGACGCGGAGCTTCTTTTTTTTTTTGAAAAGGGGAATATATTAATATCGCGAAGATATCAATTACACCCAGCCTCTGCACCAACAAGATGTCACAAAGACATCCAGGATGCACACAGCCAAAGAAGAAAATTAAAAAAAAGGAAAAAAGAAAGGTCCCGCCACAGCGATCGACTCCTCTCAACAGCAGCACACATACCACCGCCTAATACAACACCCGAAAAACATAAATGTCTCCAAAAACAACGCCTCCAAGAAGGAAACAGTGCACAAGCGCCATCGTTGCCCGATCCAAGATCTTAGGTTTTCACCCTGGAGAAAATTCGTGCTCTCAAAACAATTCCTTCAGCAAGGCAATCGTCAGGCGCAACAAACGAAGGTCAAACCTAAGGTTTTCACCCTGAAAGTCACGACTCAGCACCCGAGGAGTACCACCAAAAATGAAATCTGCCAGTGTTGTCGCCCCCACATATCACTGCTGCTCCTGAGAGTTATCTGACACATGGCTGACTCCATCGCCATCAAGGCTCTATCCGTCTAACTGATTCTCCGATCTCGGCCACCATGACCTTCTCCATCATTGTATCTACCATGGAAATCGAGAAGCCGACATGTCCCAAGGTGTCATCAACCAACAGAGCTTCGTGACACGCCCTCAAAACCTCGTAGGCTGATATGGACGTGCACGACCGAATTCTGTCCGATCCAGATATCCTGGGCAAGATCTCCGGCAACAGTTCCGGAACACATCGATGACCAGATCGAGGAGGACCAATCTTGTAGGACGTTGTCGTGGAGCGAAAAGAGCACGAGGACCACCTCCATAACCCACGGCAGCAGGCCCCACGCTGCCCCGATCCAGCCTGCCTCCGCCTAGCTATGTAGAAAGAATCGAAGAAAATGAGTTTCCGATCTCGAGCCCACATGCACCTTCGTGAACGATAACAAAATATTATTATTTAAAATTTCAATTTTTTTTATCGACAAACATTGTTGAATGTTCTACATACGAGCAAATTTTCGTGAAGAAAAAAACATTTCTAAGATGCTCGAGAAAGACTTTCTAAATGAATTTGCAACCACTTATTTTTTTTCAAAGCATCGGGACTGTTTCTTCTTCATGGAAATTCGCACATGTAAAAAGATCACCATTGACCCCTCACAGTTTCTTGTCTTTATCGGCCACTGATTGCCTGTCCCTTTCAGGAAACAACTTGCCAGCGATAGCAAAAAGAATTGATCTTGCAGTGCACAGGCGCGCGCAAACATTTTTTTTCTCTCTTCAAATTAAAATAAGCCGGGCGCGCGTAAACCGGATCTCGGCCTTTGCCTAGCCAGGTCAACAGCCGCGTCAACCAGGCACCCAAACCCAACGCGGCAGCCCAGGCCCAAAGCCCAGGCCCTCCGCTCGCACACGGTCCGGGCCACCGGGGCGGCTTGCGAAGTCAACGATGTTGACCGCGCCACGGCTCGGTCAGTTAAAAGCCATGGCCTCGCTTTCTTCTCCCTCGTTTCTCGCTTTCGCATTGGAGACGACCCACAAACTCTCCACCCCAGGCCGCCATTTCAATCCTCCGCTCGCCGTGCGCCGCCGCCCGCTGACCGCTGCCGGAGCTGGGCAGGCTCCGGAGAGCCGCCTGCGAGCTTCCAGCGATCCGCCGCGGGCCGGAGTGCCTCCGCGTCGGGCGGCTGTTCGGCGGGTAACTAGTTCCGTCGGTGCGCCGGTGGGGTGGAGCGGAAGCCCCCGTCGGGCGCCGAGACCGCCGGTTTCGGCCCTCCCTCTCCTGCCGCGGTTCAGGTGAGCCTCGCTGCTTTTCATGGATCATCTGATCGAAGATTCCTAGATTTCTTTCCC
Source organism: Elymus sibiricus (assembly GCA_039707655.1). Classification (NCBI taxonomy): domain Eukaryota; kingdom Viridiplantae; phylum Streptophyta; class Magnoliopsida; order Poales; family Poaceae; genus Elymus; species Elymus sibiricus. Next base: position 446,964,224 of record CM077675.1, on the reverse strand, counting down.
CTTCCCCGCTCTCTGGTCGCGCCGTTTCTTGAAATTACTGGCTGTCGGGCGACAGAAGAGGAGGGGACTGCAGAGAAGTCGACAGCTCGCGATCTGATGAGAGCAAATAGCTGTGGAGACATGCCATCTAGATCATTAGATTACTAGTAGTACTACCTAGTAATCGGCCTGACTCTGGCTATAGCACTTGCTTGAATTGAATGTTTGTGCGTGATTTCGCAACTCAACAATAGAGTTTCAGTAACCATATCTGCACCCTGTTCTTCAGTAACCCGCAATTGCTGGAACTTTTTCTTGGATTGTGATAGGATATTGCGAGGAGCCGTGGTACGTAGTGCAGAAATGTCGGGTGTTGGATGCTACGGGACTGGCGCGAGAGATACAGTGCCTGCAAATTGACCCAATCAATCTTGCATTGCAAGCCAGCCTTCAGAAATCATTTAGTTGACAGCCCATACATAGCCTGTCCAATACCATGTGCCGGCTGCAACCACCCTTCCTGCTTGCTTAAGATTAACAAGAAAGCGGTGATGTGGTCTGGTTGCGCAATATCGTCTTTGTTTACTGTTGCAGTCTAGCAGCGCGTCTTCTCGCGATCTCATTCATTGTTTATCCCATGGAAAGGAACATGTATGCGGTTTTTGGTCTTGTCCTCAAGTTCATAAGATAGTTGTAGGAACCGATCATGACATCGATGCCTGTCCAAGAAAGGTATAACTAGTCAATCAAAGAGACTATTTGGATTAGAAAAAAAGTTGTGGTTGGCCTAACGGCCTGGGCCACTACCTTTGATTATGCATGTTAGTGGCAACATGCCAAATCGGTGATAGTTGGTTGTTAGTTAAAACCAGACTACCTGTGCAAAGCTGTCAATAATCTTTGTGATGGGTAAAACTCCAGAAACGTTCAAATTTGAATCGAGGTGAAATGCTTAAGTGGCTTTGCTGCTCAATTCAAGTTTCAATGTAGTTGTGGGCTTACTGGGACACAGGATCCCCACAAAATCGCCGCATAATGTAAACTGTAAATAAATATACATGTCACTATGTTACGCATAGCAGTATAACGTATACAAACTAGTGGTTGTGATGGCAGTTTCTTATAGCACCACCCGCAGATCTGGAGCATTTCTCTCTGGAACAGCTTCTCTTCCTTTTCCCCCTAAATTGTGAAATTTACCCATAGTTCATGAGCTGTTAGTGTGTCTGAACCTTTTGAATCAAACTATAGCCACTCGTTATCGTGTCATCAAACTACCCGTGCAATATTTGAACTTGAAGTTTGTGTTTAAACTTATTATTATAAAAAATGTTATAACTGTTTGCAGTCAAAATTCTTGACATCGAGTCAAACTACATGTTAATTACTAGGGTATTTGCACGGTCTCCAATGTGACTTCTGACCACTGATTTATTTGAAAAATATGTTCTCTTTCTTAATGGATCTTATCAATGTGATGCTGTTGATTATTTCTACATTGACAGTCAAACTTAAAAATGTTTGTCAGATACTGATTCTAAAACGACATGTATTTTGACTAGTAGAAAGTAAGTTTATCTAAAAATGAAATCTTGAATTGGACATGTTATACATGCTACTTTCCCTAGGTAACCAGAACCTGTGTAATGTGTTCATGTTCTCCCGTTTCAGGATATATGATTGTTGTTGAAGGCTGATGATCCAGGATATGATTGCTGTTCTTGAACTTTGAAGGATGATATACAATGTGCCTGTGATTAGATTGATGTTAAACTGACATCTCTATTAAGTGAACCACAAGTACAGAGGTTTATATGGTAGCTTGAGAATTGAAACAACTTGGTAATGAGTTGTTTTTCTCACATTTTCAAGAGGACAAGGGGGGGCCAGCAAGAAAACGATTCATTCAATGAAGGTATTTGCTCTCATGCCTACATTAGTCACCATAGGGAATATGATATCACTTTCTCACCTCCTCATCAATCTGCCTTCTTTTGCATTTACATTTAACATTTTGCAGACCTCCCTGGTGTTCAGAATATAACAAGATTCAGCTATAAGGAGTTGGACAGGGCAACTGCAAGATTTGGCCAATCCAATAAGATTGGCGAGGGAGGTTATGGACCAGTGTATAAGGTAATACCCTATTTATTATGTATGGGATGCCGGACTTAATTATTGCAAGTGTTATAAAATCGCTAACTTGCCATTTCAGGGAACGCTCAGGGACGGAACAGCTGTTGCAGTAAAGGTGCTCTCTTTGCAGTCTAGGCAAGGCGCGAGGGAATTTCTTAGCGAACTTATTACGATCTCTGATATTTCCCATGAGAATCTTGTCAAACTTTATGGCTGTTGTGTGGAAGGAAGCCACAAGATCCTTGTCTATAATTATCTTGAAAATAATAGCCTTGCACAAACCCTTCTAGGTAGATTCTCATTGCTGAACCTCTATATTCTTTTGTTCCCGGAAAAGTTTCAGACGCCGTAATCCTCCTTGGTTATTGACATTTTCTAGGTTCTCGGCATAGCAGCATCCAGTTTAATTGGAGAACTCGAGTAAATATTTGCATTGGTGTTGCCGAGGGGCTTGCATACCTCCATAACGGTGTCCGACCTCATGTTGTCCACCGGGACATCAAAGCTAGCAATATACTTCTCGATCAGGATCTTACCCCGAAAATTTCTGATTTCGGCTTAGCGAAGCTTCTACCTTCAGATGTATCACATATTAGCACAAGAGTCGCAGGAACGCTGTAAGTTTAAAACATTTAATTTAACCTGTCTGTGTTGCTATATGTTACTTGTGTTTTCTCATTATACTGAAATGCTAGCTTGCCTGATCCTCTGAACTTAGAGGGTGATAGGAGCTTATCCATGTAGGCAGGGGCTGCAAAGGGATGCTGTTTTTCATAGGCACATTGAGATTGAGAAAAGAGGAAAAATCAAAATATGATATAGTCAATTAGGTATCCCCTTTGTTGTTTTTTTCTCACTGCAGTTTTTGCCTGCAGAGGTTACTTGGCCCCTGAATACGCCATTCGAGGACAAGTGACCCGGAAATCAGATGTTTACAGCTTCGGCGTTCTGCTGATAGAAATTGTCAGTGGAAGATGCAACACCGATTCAAAACTACCCTACGAAGATCAGATTCTTCTTGAGAAGGTAGGTACAGGGCCCTGTTCTAAATTGTTCTTCCTTGGCTTATTTTACTTGGTGCTATACTATCACCAAGAGATTACTACTGATCACCAATCCTTTCTTCCTCTGCAGACATGGGCATACTACGACCAGGGGCGGCTGGACGAGATCATCGACAGCGCCCTGGGCGACGACCTGGACGTGGACGAGGCCTGCAGGTTCCTCAAGGTGGGGCTCCTGTGCACGAAGAACGTGACGAAGCGCCGGCCCGACATGTCGACGGTGACCCGGATGCTGAAGGGCGAGGAGGACGTGGAGTCGCAGGAGATCACCCAGCCCGATGTGATCCGGGACTTCAGGGACCTGAAGCTGAGGAGCAAGGCCACGTCGTCGTCGCTGCTGACCTCCATCGTGGCGCGCTCCTCGCCGTCGTCTTCCTCGTCCACCGGCAACACCACCCGCACCTCCATCACCTTCACCGCCATATCGGACCGCCCCTGACCGCCGGCGGGGCACGGAAGTGAGGAAAATGCAGACACAAGGAGACTGCAGAGGAAACTGTAGATAGCCGTAGCGCAGCCCAGGTTTTTCCTTTTTCTTGTGCTTGTAATGGTCTGTGTGATATAGTTGCCTTCATACTTTAATTCACTTCACTTGATTGTTTCTCTGTATAAAAAGGGTTATACCGATTTTTTATCAATAGAAACCAAGCTACATGTAGTTCACAGCAGAACCCTTCCCCTGAAGGTCATCACACAGCCTATATGTATCAGTTTTTTGTTTGTGTTTTTTTCAGACAATCCTATATGTATCAGTGCATTTCGGCTGGCAGTATTCCATTTGGATTGCCTACCCGCCCCTGGCCAAGGTCCAGGCCAAACGCAGGCTCGGCTCGCTGGGCCGGTCCTAGAAAAACGAGTAGTTATTCGCCTAAGGGCCTTGTCCATATTAATCGCCAGTTGTCTATCCAATGTATTCGTCTTTGTTTTTCTCGATATTAATCAGATCCAAAATGTCCTTTGAGTGTTTATTTTAAGAAGAACTTATGGTAAGGCTCGCCCACAACGGGCACTCCTACGGGTGGTGAAGGACAGTTTTACGAAGCATCCAGAACATTCCATTCGGTCTTGGAAAGTGTCTGGAACCTTTTGTCTGTGTGTTTATTTGGATTCGGTTTTCTTTGTGTTATTTAGTTTTTTTAATCTTATTATTTCTCTTGAGTGGTTATTATTTTTTATTTAAAAAAGTTAGTTTTTCAGAAATTACAAATTTCGATAATATTTCCAGAAAATCTCTGAAATTTAAAATAGTTTTTTCGTCAATGTTCTGAATTTCATAAATTGTTCACGTGATGAATTGAAGTAATAAATGTTTTGAATATGTGATGATTTATGAAGCCACAAACGTTTTTTGAATTAGTGAACATTTTTTGAATTCGCGAACATTTTGTGAATTTATGAATATTTTCAATATTCATGAACATTTTTTAAATTCACGAACTTTTATAATTTGCAAGCATATTTTGAAATCCGCTTTAACTTTTTTTAATTGATAAACATTTTTTAAATTCATGCAAATTTGTCATATCCATGAATATTTTTTATGAATTCGTCAACATGTTTCGAATTCATGATTTTATTGAATTCATGCACATTTTTCATACTCGCGAACATTTTTTGAATTCATATTTTTTATTCATTGGTAAACGTTTTTGGAAATTTGCCAAAAAATTAACTCTGCATGATCATTTTCTGTATTCGCGAACGTTTTTCATGTTTAGCTAACATTTTTAGAATTAACCAACATTTTATTTTAATTCTTACATTTTTTGAATTCTCAAACTTCTTTTGGAATTCATAAACATTTTCAAATTTGCGATCATTTCTGGATTCGTGAACATTTTTTGGTATTAGTGATCATTTTATGAATTCGAAAATAATTTTAAATTCACAGTTTGTTTGAACTTGCATGAACATTGTTTGATTTTATGAACTTGTTGCAAATTATCGTCTTTAACTGAACTAAAACCGACCGAGATGTATTGTTGAGGTAATACAATTGACTTACATAAAATAAACTAGGTGGAAAAATCAAAATAGAAAGCCTCCGCTCCCACTAGGAGCCTCGTCCCTGCCAAATGATGATGTGAGCGATATATGCTTTTTGTGCTCATAATAAGCGACACATAGCAGCTTCCCTATATTGAGAACTCATGTTCAACGCCCGAAGGTGTCAAACAGACGACGAGATGACGCACAAGGGCGAGCGCAGTGGATCAGCCAAGTAGGCATTTACGTTAGCAGATGGGGGTACTGTAGCAACCCGGTTTTCTGTCCCTTCTTTTAATCTTCTCTTCATTGTTTTTTTTTGTTTTTAATTTATATAGTTTTATGTACTATAATTTTTTTGATAATATACAATGAACTTTTTTCTAATACACACTAAACATTGCTTCCATATAACGTGGAGATTTTTTATATGATGAACTGAACAATTTTTTAATATACAGTGAACTTTTGGTAATATATTGTGAACATTGTCTAAATTGCAAAATGAATTTTTATTAATATACAAGGATTTTTTTATATACGCATAATATTAATTAGCATATCTTGAAAATTTTATTAATATACGATGAACATTTTTATAATACATGGTGAACTTTTTTTGTAATATACGTTGAACATTGTCTTAATATACGATGAACATTTTTATAATACATGGTGGATTTTCTTGTATAATTGGAAACATTTTTGTAATGTTTTTTTGAAAAGACCAAAAAGAGGAATAAAAGAAACAATAAAAGTCACATCAAAAAGCAACAAAACAGGAAACAAGGAGAAAAAGCAAACTAGGCTGGCCCAACTGACCTTGACAGTAGGGATCGGGTCGTCTATCTGCCAGCTGTGGGCGGAAAATAGGATCCACCTGGTATATCATGCCTATCGCGAGACCAAATGATGACTCACCTATGGCGCTTCCGCTAGCGGGACCGCTCAATTGCGTGCATAGTCTAGCTTCATGGAGCGGTTTTTAGAAACTTCTATGGACCAGTTCGGATTAGTTTTAGAAGGTTTTTTGCGTATGGAAGCTTTTGCAAGATGATATCATTCAGGTCATCAAGCTACTTCTTGAAACTGGCTACATGTCGGAAGGGGTTAATAAAACGACGATTATGCTTATTCCAAAGGTGAAAACCCTATTAATTTGAAAGGTTTTTGCCCCATCAATCTTTTTAGCTACTTACAAAATTATCTTCATGTGCCTTATCAACTGTTTACGACCGATTCTGAATGGTGTGACTCTTCGGCCCAGAGTGTTGTTATTCATGGGCGTATGATAACTGATAATGCTCGAGTTGCCTTTGAGTGTATGCAGTATGTGAGTTCACTAAGAGGTGAGCGTGATGGCTTCTGTGCGTAAAAGTTGAACTTAGCAAAAGCTCATGATAGAGGTATCTTGGTGGCGTTGGGGTTTTCCTTTGTTTGGATCAACTGGACCATGGCATATGTCACTTCGGTGAAATTTGCAGTCTGGTTTAATGATAGTCCCTTGGATTCTTTAGGAGAACTGGAGGAATGCGAGGTGATTCTCTCTCACCTTATATATTTTTTGTTGGTTGTTGGTGCTCTTTTGATTCCGTTAAATTATACCATGCACAGGAGCATGCTCCAAGATTTAAGATATGTAGGGTGCGCCTGGGGTGTCTCATCTTCTATTCGGACGACAATCTTCTTTTCCTTCAATCCTTCCTTGATCAAGCTCTATCTATTAAAAACTTGTTGGTAAGGTATGATAAGGGTACTAGACAACAATTGAGTCCCTCCACATGCTCAATTATGTTTGGAAAAAACATGCAGTATTGAGGTTCAAGTCGTCGTTATGATTGTGCTTGAGGTGTTTGCGGATAGTTTTGAAGACAAATATTTGGGCCTCCCCGTTCCTAAAGGATGAACGAGAGTGGGAAAATTCCAATTTATTAAGGATAAATTTCTGAAGTGTGGAAAGGATTGGACGGAAAAAAATACGTTTGGTGTGGGTAAGGAGACTTCGCGATAAAGTTTGTGATTTGAGCCCTGCCGACCTATGCTATGGCAATATTTAAATTTCTTGCTAGTCTCTATGATAATTTATGGCATATAATTCATGATTTTTGATGGGAAGATGAGAAAGAGCGCAAGAAAGTCCGTTGGCTTGCTTAGGATAAAACGATCAAGCCTAAATGACACATATGCATGGACTTTCGCGACCTTCGATTATTTAACATGCTCTTTTGACTAGTCAGGTTTGGCGTCATCTGGTGTATTTTGACGCAGAGTGTCTATAAGCTTGCAATGGGTTTTAAGCTGAAGCAGTATGAGGAGTAAGTGTAGTGGAGAAAATGATGGGAATAAAAACTTGTGGAATCTTGTGTGGAAAGCTAAGGTTCCCCAAAAATCGAAGTATCCGCTTGGCATGAAGCATCCAGAAGTCCTGATGTTCAAAAGAATAGGAAGAAGCCCAATCATATTACAACAATATGTGGCTTAGAAGAGAAGGATGTATTCCATGCTTTGGTCACATGTACTAAAATACGTACTTTGTGGATGGCTATGTGGGGGTATTTAGAAGCTCCCACAAGAGGAATTGTTTTTCAATTCTGGACCGGATTGGTTGCTTTTACTGCTAGCAAATGTTCATGATCATATCTATTTTTTCGGAGAGCTAGACATATTTGCAATGACATGATCTTTGGTCCGGGAAAAGCTCCTATTTAGGCATCCATAACGTTCTTGGATACTTTTTGGCTTCCTATACGCATCCAGGAGATGGTAAAGGTAAAGCTCCTATACACTCTCAACTTGTAAAGGATCTTGTGTCATGTGCACCGTCTAATTGGGTGTCTTCGCCGCATGAGTTTATTATAAAATTAATGTAGATGTCAGCTTTGTCGCTAATAGAGGTAACGACGGTGTGGGTATTGTGGTCCGTGCATAAACATGATATCGTACTGATTTTTAGGTATGTTATTTTGAACAGGTCAGATATTGTTCATATGAAGATGGAGGCACTTGAGTTGTGAAAACGTTGCCGAACTTCAAGATGGTGAATAATAGGAGAGATGTCAATAGGGTGGTGCATGGGATTGCCTAATTATGTTCCGCGCGATGGCTAGTCTTCCAGATGATTGTATTTACATTACTTGATCAATATACGCGGGTGTTTTAAAAAAGGGAGTGAAACCCACATTTTTACCTCCTAGATATGCATTTGTGACATTAATTACCCCGTCAAGTGGAAATGCATCTAGAATACCCCTTTAAGAAGCTTCATACACTTATTTTCTGATGCGCGTCCATTAGGAAAGGTGTAAGGTGATGTCTAGGATCCAAAAAATCTGGACGAGGACGAGGAATCGAACTGATGGACTAGAGAAGTCTGAACATGGTCGTCAATGATGCCCTCTGTTCTTTACACATTTTTTTTTAGGAATCATTGACGCAACATGCCAATCTTATCTAACACAAACAAGCAAAATGAAAAACTAGGATAATACCGTGTTTAAAGTCTCCAAAATCTGACATTTCAATAGAATTTCCACTAAATGGGGTAATATATGTCACAAATATATAACTACAGAGTAAAAAGTGGAATTTGCTCTAAAAAAACTGTGTGGTCCGTACTGTGTGGTCCAACAGCATGCCAACGCACAGGAGTGACAATGACTACAGAGTAAAAAGTGGAATTTGCTCTAAAAATCCGACGGCACGGAAGGTAGCTGTGTTTATAGCGCAAAAAACACAAAAGGCAAGCGTTGTTGGCGGGAATGGAACTCGCGACTTCTAATTCGTCTCCGAGTATTGCTAGCCACTGCAACAACAGCTACTCGTGACTATTTCAAGCGCAAAACATTTAAGAATTGACTGTTACAACATATTCACTCTAGTGCATTCCTTGCTGCACCGTGCAAACTTTTGAGTTATTTCAAAACATTTTAAAAAACACGAATGATTTTTTGAAAAAAATATGAACACAATTTGAAATTTCTATACATTTTAGAAAAAGCCAATTGTTTTGGAAATTTCGAACGTTTTTATAACAGGAATTTTTTTTCGAAAACTCGGTCATTTCTTGATATTATAGACATTTTTTTAAAAATGTGAACACTTGTTTTAAATTGTTTATAAAATTCAAAAAAATGTCAAAAATTCTCAAAATGTCAAAAAACAAACATTTTATAAAAATTGAAAACATAATTTTGAACACAAACATTTTAGATTTTTTCAAGCATGTTTTTTGAAAAACACTAACAAATTTGGAATAAATAAAATAAAAAGTACGATCAAAGATCTGTAACCATTTTTTTAATCTCGCCGAACATTTTCTGTATTTATGTCGAGTTTTTTTAAAACAGGACCAATTCAAGGCACCGTGTCAAGTTGTTTTGGTTTTCGGTAAAGTTAGCATTTTTTAGAGTTTTCTTAGTAAAAAAAGGCGATAAGTGGTCGGGCATGTCACACTTGCATACGGTGTCTCATTCAAACCTGACATGGATGCCTATCATGGGCATGCCCACCTACTTGCAAAAATTAGGGTCATTTTAAGAATGTCTGAAAATAGACCATCATCAATGGAGGGTATTCGGGTAGGCCAAAATGCTTTGTCTAAGAGTACGTTATTCTTGACATTTTTGAAACGACCCCAATTTTTCTCCATGGCAATGTATGACAACTTCATGGCATCATGCCGAGTTGTTTTGGTTTTGACAGGTTTTTCATTTTCTGGAGTTTTCTCGGTGAAAAATCCGATAAATGGTTGGGTGTGTCGCAACATGCATATGGCATCGGAAGTCGCTGAAAACTGACATGGATGCCTATCAGGGGCATGCCCATCTGGTGGCATACGTTAGTGTCATTTTAAGGATGTCCAAAAAACCATCATGTTCAACGTAGGGATCCGGGTAGGCCAAAAGACCTTGTCCGAGAGCATGTTTTTTTTTGACATCTGCCAAATAGCCCCATTTTTCCATGGCCTTATATCAAAATTTTCAAGGCATCATGTCAAGTTGCTTGGATTTTCAACAAGTTTTGCATTTTTTGGAGTTTTCTCAGTCCAAAAAGACTGATTACTGTCCGGACGTGTCGCACTTGCATACCGTGTTAGAAGTCATTCAAACCTAACATGGATGCCTACCATGGGCATGCCTACCTGCTTGCACAAGTTTGGGTCATTTGAAGGACGTCCAAAAATATACCATATTCAACGGAGGGTCTCCGGATAGTCCAGAAGGCTTCGTTTGAGAGCATGTTGTTTCTTGACATCCTTGAAACGGACCCAAAAAATTTCAAGGCCTTGTATGACCAATTTAAGACACCATACCAAACTGTTTGGGTTTTTGACGAGTTTGCATTTTCTCGAGTTTTCCTGCTGAAAAAGACTAATAAATGGCCGGACGTGTTGCAATGTGCATACAGTGTCAGAAGTCGTTCAAACCGGTTATGGATGTCTAACATGGGCATACCAACTTGCTTGTAAAAGTTGAGGTTAGTCCTAGATTTCCAACAAAAAATCATGTTCGACGGAGAGTGTGTGGGTAGACCAGAAGGGTCTGTTTGGGAGCACTTCGTTTCTCGACATCTCCTAAATGGCCCCAGTTTTTTTAATGTCTTGTATGACCAAGTCAAGACACCATGTCAAGTTATTTGGGTTTTCGACAAGTTTTACATTTTTTAAAGTTTTCTTGGTTAAGAAAGACATATAAATGATCAGACATGTCGCAACTTGCATACGGTGTCGAAAGTGTGGCAAACCAAGCATGGATGCTTGCCATGGGCATGCCCACCTGCTCGCATCATAAGTTGTGATCATTTCAAGGATTTCCAAAAATAGACTTAAAGAAGTCGTTCAAACCTGTCATGAATGCCTCGTTTGTCCGTGTCAGATTGTTGCAAAGAAGTTGGGGTCATTTGTCCATAGTCCAAAAAAGGCCACAAGTTAAGAAGAGTGTGTGAGACTAGACGAGACGGGTGCATACGTGAGCATGTAGTTTTTCACAATTTGAATGGCTATATTATTTGTCATGTTTGTCATTATCAATTAACATGAACATTTTCTTATGTCCTATCTATTTCTTGAAATTTGTTAATAATATTGAAATTTAAAATTGTGTATGAAAATTTACAAACTTGAATGCTTTTTTTTTCAAAACTATGAACAAATTCCCAACAATTGAAGATTTTTTTTGAACAAAAATTATAAACCACACACCTTTTTATATAAAAAAGCAAAAATTTCTGAAATTTGTGATAAAAATTTCGAAAGGGATTTAAAAAAAAAATCTAGAACAGTTTTAAAATTGTAAACAATATTTTGAAAAACGAACATTTGTTGGTATTCCAAACAATATTTCAATTTTTTGAAGAAGTTTCAATAATAATAATAAAGTTCAACAAAAAATAGAAGGAAAAACACTTAGGCCTTGGCTCAACTAGGCGACGACATCGCTCCAGTCGGGCTCCTGTTGGGTTGGCCCAAGCGTTCACGGATTTGATTTTTTTTGCACATTTTCCAAAAAAGTTCACTAATTATTTTTGCAAAAGAAAATTCAAGAAATCAAAAAATATTCACAAATTTGAGAAGAAGTTCACGAATTTGATTTTTTCCTTCTAATTTTTAAAGTTCACGCATTTGAAAAAATAGAAGAAAACGAAAACAACCGAAAGATACCCAAATTAAAAAAGAACAAAACCAGTTTACGAAAACACGAAAAAAACCCGGCCTGAAAGTTCACGAAGTTACATTTGCGACATAAATAGCGGAAAAAGCAAGTGGGTATAATAATAACTTGTCCGGTCGAAAGTGCTCTTCTGATCACGAGCTCATGTGAGCTCGTTTGAACAGTAAAATCGAAAAAAATAGTAAAACATTTCAAAAAAATCTGAATTTGTTTTGTGAGAAACATTGATGTTTTTCCCACATGCGTGCAAATTTTCATCACCATACGACTTTCGTGGAAAATGCAGCAAAAAAAACAAAATCGATGCTCCAAAATGCTACAAAAAACAGACTTTTTGGAACATCGTTTTTGTTTTTTTTGTCACATTTTCCACGAATGTCATCTAGTGATTAAATTTTGCAAGCATGTGGGAAAAACATCAATGTTTCTCACAAAAAAAATTCAGATTTTTTTGAAATGTTTTACTATTTTTTTTGATTTTACTGTTCAAACGAGCTCACATGAGCTCGTGATCAGGACAACTGCGTCCCTTGTCCGGTAGGTTACTAGAACTTAAAGTAAACCTTGAGGTATGTAGTTTGAATCTCCCGCGACGCACAAAATTTGAAGATTAGAAAGAAAGAGGAAAAAAACGGGGGCATCAAATAGGGTTTGGGTATGTCATATATGCTGGATCGTGTACATGTGGTACGTACACCTGCCATGTATCAGCACGCTTGGCCCAGGCGACGTATTTGATAAAAATACCACCTTACCTTTTTTTTAGAAACCATCTTATTTTGTTATGAAGGGGTATAAAGAGATCTTCTTCGTTGATGAGTTTAGGAGGGGTGTATCAAAGCAGAAGTTTGAAAGAAGGAGATGGGATTAGAGAGTCTATAAATAAATATGGCGTTTTGGATCTGTGCCTCCATGGAGGCCTATTTTTTGGAAAATTCAAAATTTTCTGTTTCAAAAAGAAAAAGAAAAAAAATCTGTACAGGTAAACAAGCATGTGAGGTTTATATGTGTAAAATTTCAGGATGGAATACATTAAAATGCGACCTGTATCAGAAAATGCGGTTTGAGAGGATGAATAGTATCATGTGTTAAAAAGCCCCATATGTATTTTCACAACCCTCATTTCAACGTATTTTGTCCTAAAAAATTACATACTTGTGCATTATGCCTTCATCTATCTCTGTGCTTTTTTTCTTCATAATTCTTTGAAATGTAAAAATATGAATTTTCACGAATTTTAAATGTTGCATGTGGAGGCCTCAATGGAGCTCGGTCCCCAAAAGCAGGCCCATGGAGGCTTACAAATGCAAAATTCAAAATTCATGAAAATTAACAGTTTTACATTAAAAAAAAAGTCTGTTTAAGAGCAAAGCCACGCCGATTCGTAGAGTAAACTCCGTTTTGAACAGACAGAGACAAGAAAAGTCGTACTACATGTTCTGAACTAAGGCTAACTCCAGCGCACGACCCCATCCCGTCCGGCCCTGTCCGTTTGGGGCAAAACGGACAAACCCCATGGCCCAGCGCGCGGGAGCCTGGACCCATCTTGTCCGTTTTGTGTCCGGCCCGACCCATTTCCAGCGCAAACATGCGCCCGGTTTGGGTCCAAGCGGACAGCGAACGGGCGCCGCTCTCGTCCGCACCGGGGCCGCGTGGCAGGCGGCCACCTACCTCCCACCGCCCAAATTTATTGCGCACGCGCGGTCGGCCCGACATGTCATCCGCCCAGGCGAGCGGTTGCCGTCCTTCTTAATGTGGAAGCCGTGGACCGGTCAGTCCACGCTTCTCACTCCAGTCGTGCGGCCTCCTCGAAACCGACACCCCAAACCCTAGTTTCACTTCCTCGAGCTCGCCTGCCGCCAGCAGCAATGGTGTGGTGGAGCACCGGCCGGAAGGGGGCCCACGACCACGAGGCTGGTTCGTCCTCCGGCCGCCGCCGCGCCGCCAGCTCCACGCCACCCCCACGAAAGGCCCCCGCACCGCCCGCATTCGCCATCGCCCCTCCGGCCGCCCCGGCGCGCATCCGGCAGTACGTCCCCTCGGATGTTTGCCGGCGTTATTGGGAAACAGGGACGCCGCTCCCCTGGGCGGACGTTCACCTGCCCAATTACTGGCATCTCTCCGCGGATCGTGTGCCGATCCCGTTGAGCGGCCGTGCCCGCCGCGAGGAGATCCACCGCCGCCGTCGCCGCCTGCCTGACGACCTCTACTACGACGACAGGTACGCCGTCGATTCCCCGCTGTGGGACACCTGGTTCCAGGACGAGCACGACGTGCGACGCGCGTCGTACTTTGCTGGTCGCCCAGGTAGCCCGCGGCGTGCACGTCCAGAGCGCCGAGCGCGTGCTCCAAGCCCTCCCCAGGTGCGCGGGCGTACGCGGGTGCGCGGCATCACGCCGACGCCGTCGCCTTCGCCCTCTCCGTCGCCACCACCACCTCCTCCCATGACAGAGGAAGAGGAGGCCCGTCTCATCCAACGTGTCTTGGAAGACTCCAAGAACACGCACGATGAGCGGCAATGGGTGGGTCTGGACACCATGCTCGCCCTCTCTGCGGCCGGCGACGTGGCCGTGCCCGAGCTGGACATGATGAAGGTGAAGGAGGAGGTGCTGGAGGAGCAGCCCGTCGCCGCGTGGCACCCGGGCCTGGTGGGCCAGCAGTGGAGCTGGTCGTGCACGGCCGCCGACATGGCCGACGCCGTGGGGGCCGGGTCTTGGTGCCCCCACGCTGCCGCGGTCACCGGAGCGCGAGCCGTCGCCACGGGGGGAGGTGGTGCAGGCGCCTCCCACCTTCCAGGGGCCACCGTCCCACCTCTGGGCGCCGCCGCCCTACATCGACCTCACCAGCGACGAGGACGACAACGGTGGCGCGTGAGACGGCGACGGGCACGGCATCGACGGGCACAGCAGCAGCGCGCGGGCGGCGCTTGTTTTTTTTTAAGTTTTTATGTTAATTATGTTAAGTACTGTGGAGGCCGTGAAGTCTATGTTTTATTAAGTTTTATATGTTTAATTATGTTTTATCATTATGTTTGTGTTTTATTTGGTTTTTTTCGCCATTTTGTTTGGGTTTGCATTTTTTTATATCATGTCCACCCTGGACATGATTTGAGGTGCGGCCGCGCTGGGCGCACCCACACGGCAGCGGCCCGATCCGGACATGGGCTATCCCATTGCCGCCCCAAACGGACAAAAAACAGGCCGAAGCGGACGTCCGTTTGGGGTCGTGCGCTGGAGTTAGCCAAATCTGTCCGGAGTGGCCGTCAATGAACTCACTCCTGCCTCCGAGACGTCGACGCATTTACAAGGTGCGTGCACTGCACCTCCAGACCCAGCCCGGCCCGGGTTTCTGTGCATCTTGTGACGGGATTCTTGCATGCATCTGCGGCAAGCACAGGCACGGACGTACGTACGTACGTGCGTACGAACGGACGCGCAGGCCCGGAGCCGCAGTGGAAATCAGGCCCGGCCTGCCGGCGTGTCCCGCGAGCGGCCGGCACGAGCGCTGCCATGGCAGGCATCCGCCGCTGGGGGGGTTCGTCCGAACATGGCCGCTGCGCTGCGCCTCGCAGGCAAGTGTGCCCTCAGCTGAGCACTCGCCATCACCGGAACTGTGCCCTGTCGCCCGCTCTCCTAGTCGTACGAGCCTTTCTTGGCAGGCCGAGTGGCGCCGCGCGGTGGCGGTGGCAGGTCTGGTTTGTGAATTCCTGGGGCATTTTTTGGCAGCGGCAATGGCGCCGGGCGCGTAGGCGCGAAACCTCAGACCTGGGCCTGCTGGCTGGTTGGGTGGTTCCGTGAACTCAGAATTCGCACACGACGCTGCCACCCTGGCTGGCAATGCAGTGAAGAATGCATCTGCACGACTGCACGCGCATTGGTCCAAGCAAACACAGCCTTTGATTAATCTAGCACACATAAACCCTAATATAAAGGTCCCCTCTGCCGTCATGATCCACACCCTTGAGCATTATTATTTTTGCGACGAGCCCTTGAGCACATTTTGACTAGTCTTTGATCCATGTGCTAGGCATCATATATTCTGTCTTGAAGACCTAACCAAAGTCATGTACTCATGTTCTTTGTCCTTGGCATTGTCATGGAGCGGAACAATTAACTAATCTGTCTCGCTCATGATGCATCTAAGTGTCGTGTTCAATGATAGTTTACCGCCTCCAGGGAATGAGAGATGGGAGATGGGGTCACGATCTTCACCTTCCCCGGTGCGTGAAAGACACATCTATGTAATTTTACTGGAGCAAAGCAAACAATGAGAAAGAACTGATGTCTATGTGTCAAGTGTCATCCTGATGTGTTTGTAACCAATTTTACACTCGTTGGCGCAACTTGGCAATATCTTATGTGTTGGGGTAAAAGGCATTGGAAGCATCAAAAGGTGGCGCCAAGGTGCTGTCTCTGTCATCAAAGTTCAAAAGTATATATATCGCTCGCAATTACCGTTCGGTTGAATTAGTCGGCGCGTGCGATTCAGTTAACTTGTTGGGATATTGTTCTTCGCAAAATGCAATACAACTCTATATCTTCTTGAGAAATTCCTGCTTCTGGGCCAGGCCAGTGGATGTTCATTGCAAGTGTTGGATATAGGTCTTAGGATTAGAAATTTGTAGGATGGTCACGTCGATCGGCCGCTGGAGATCGCTGTGAGATCTACAGGAACGTGGACCATGTGTCATAAGAGTCAACCTATGGCCGTGGCAGACAGGCGCTATTAAGCTAAATAGCTAAGAGCATCTACAACCGCGATAGGCAAATCCGGCCCCTCAAATGTCCACGGACGCGTTCGGACGCATCCACGGACGGTGACCAGGTAGGCCTTAAATTTTGCAATTTGCAATCATATACCCTATTCTTAAAACATCAAATACATGCAAGGACATGCACGTCGATCATTAGGTTTTTGTTGGGCCGGCGGGACACAATTTCGGTCATCATTATACCCTTTGTGAAACATATGGACTGTGACTCTTTTTGAATTATAAAATAAAAATCTCTGTCATTGTAGTAGGTCATCAACGTATACGTATGACATAAACTTGACACTCGATGAACACTCATCCGTTGATGAAATGCAATCTAGTGTCAAGCTCCCTCATACATACCGCGAGAATTGATCCACCTACGCAGTTAACATAGAAGCTTGTAGCTGTACGACGGCGCGTCAATTTAAGCCGGTCCGCCTCCGGCTGGCGTGGCGAGGTGGGACTAAAATTTGGGTTGACACGCTCCCGGGCGGCAACGGTCTTCTCGCCAAGTCGCTAGCAAGTGGGACCATGTGGGTTTCCTTGGAGTGTCGGGGCGCGCCCGGGCGCCCCCATATCCGCCCCATATTTGGGCTGGATATGAGGGGTGCCGGTCAGCCCGGACGTTTATGGCCCGTTTGAGGGGCCCGACTGGGTCGATCTTTTGTGACCGGTCAGTGACCGGGCGGCCTGCCCGGGCGTTTGAGGTGGGTATGAGGGTTCCGGTTGTAGATGCTCTAAGGTCCAATCTACATATTTTACATACGACGGGTACAAATGTAGATAACACGACCAGATGTAGGCTTTTCTTTAGGAAAACACAGTACAAAAGTCACCCTTAGGGCATCTCCAACACGGACTCTCAAACCGAAACTGATATCCATCCGGGTTATCCAACCGTGCTCCATGCTCGTATATAATTTAAACAAAACTTCAACAAGACCGACAAATTTCATCAAACACGATGAAATTCACTAAAGTTCGGTCATAATTTACACAACGTAAAAAACTCTAGACTATCTTGTAGCGGACGGTGTCCTCCGCATGGCTGGCTTGGCCGACGGCACAATCGTCACCGTCATTGTCAGAGTTGTCCCTTCAACGGCGGAATGGCGTGGGAGGGGTGGGGGGGGGGAGGGGAAGCCCTGCCCGACCACCATCCGGTGCTTCCAGATGAGCTGCACCTCTTCCCCTGTGTTGGGGAACGTTGCATGGGAAACAAAAATTTTCCTACGCACACATAAGATCTATCCATGGTGATGAGCATCTACGAGAGGGAGAGTGAATCTACATACCCTTGTAGATCGCTAAGCGGAAGCGTTAATAAACGCGGTTGATGTAGTCGAACGTCTTCGCGATCCAAATCGCCGAGCGTCCCGCGATCCAATCACGATCCTTCCGATCTAGTGCCGAACGGACGGCACCTCCGCGTTCAACACACGTACGGATTGATGACGCCTTCACCTCCTCGATCCAGCGAGCGATGGTGAAGTAGTGGTTGAGTTCCAGCAGCACGACGGCGTGGTGATGGTGGTGAGGAACAATCTCTGCAGGGCTTCGCCAAGCGCTACGGAGATTATGACGGAGGAACTAGAGGGCTAGGGTTGCCGGCACACGGCTTGGGAAATCCTGATGTCTCCCGTGTGCTAGCCCTGCCCCTCTATTTATATGTTGAGCCTTGGGGTCTAAACTTGGAGTAAAAGCCTCCTCCAGGTCGGTTTTGCCCGCACAAGGTCGGTTTGGCCCGCAGGGAAAGAGTCCAACTCGGACCCCTGCCGAATCGTGCACAGCCGCACACAAGCGGTAGTACCGCTTCACACAAGCGGTAGTACCGCTTGGGCGGTAGTACCGCTTCACACAAGCGGTAGTACCGCTCCGGCGGTAGTACCGCTTCACCAAGCGGTAGTACCGCTTACGCGGCAGCAAAACTACTTTTGCACTTTCCAATACCTCGTGGGCTTTATCCCTTTGGCCCATATAAAGTGTTGCTGCACCCGAACACTTCGGTAAACATCCGGAACCCCTTCCGGTGAACTCCGGAACTCTTCCGGAGATCAAAACACTATTATCACATATATCAATCTTTACCTCCGGACTCTTCCGGAGATCCTCGTCATGTCCGGGATCTTATCCGAGACTTCCGAACAACTTTCGGTCACCAACATAATAACTCAATTATACTAATCGTCACCAAACGTTAAGTGTGTAGACCCTGCGGGTTCGAGAACTATGTAGACATGACCGAGACACCTCTACGATCAATAACCAATAGCGGGACCTGGATGCCCATATTGGCTCCTACATATTCTACGAAGATCTTTATCGGTCGAACCTCTATGTCAAGGATTCAGTTAATCCCGTATGCTGTTCCCTTTGTTCTTCGGTATGTTACTTGCCCGAGATTCGATCGTCGGTATCACTATACCTAGTTCAATCTCGTTACCGGCGAGTCTCTTTACTCGTTCCGTAATACAAGATCTCGTGGCTAACACTTTAGTCACATTGCTTGCAAGGCTCAATGTGATGTTGTATTACCGAGTGGGCCCTGAGATACCTCTCCGTCATACGGAGTAACAAATCCCAGTCTTGATCCATGCCAACCCAGCAGACACCCTCGGAGATACCTGTAGAGCACCTTTATAGTCACCCAGTTACGTTGCGACGTTTGATACACACAAGGTATTCCTCCGGTGTCAGTGAGTTGCATGATCTCATGGTCAAAGGAACAGATACTTGACATGCAGAAAACAATAGCAATAAACTGACACGATCAAATGCTACGTTTACAGTTTGGGTCTTGTCCATCACATCATTCTCCTAATGATGTGATCCCGTTATCAAATGACATCTCATGTCAATGGCTAGGAAACCTTAACCATCTTTGATCAACGAGCTAGTCAACTAGAGGCTTACTAGGGACACAGTGTTGTCTATGTACCCACACATGTATTTGAGTTTCCAATCAATACAATTATAGCATGGATAATAAACGATTATCATGAACAAGGAAATATAATAATAACCAATTTATTATTGCCTCTAGGGCATATTTCCAACAGTCTCCCACTTGCACTAGAGTCAATAATCTAGTTCACATCACTATGTGATTTACATTGTAATGAATCGAACACCCATGCAGTTCTGGTGTTGTTCATGTTTAGCCCTTGGAAGAGGTTTAGTCATCGGATCTGCAACATTTAGATCCGTGTGTACTTTGCAAATATTTATGTCGTCCTCCTTGATGTAATCGCGGATGGAATTGAAACGTCGCTTTATGTGTCTGGTCCTCTTGTGAAATCTTGGTTCCTTGGCTAGAGCAATGGCACCAGTATTATCACAAAACAGAGTCATTGGGTTAAGTGCACTAGGCACTACTCCAAGATCTGTCATGAACTCCTTCATCCAGACACCTTCCTTCGCCGCCTCCGAGGCAGCGATGTACTCCGCTTCGCATGTAGAATCAGCTACCACGCTTTGCTTGGAACTGCACCAGCTAACCGCACCCCCATTAAGAATAAATACGTATCCGGTTTGCGACTTAGAGTCATCCGGATCAGTGTCAAAGCTTGCATCGACGTAACCCTTTACGACGAGCTCTTGATCACCTCCATAAACGAGAAACATGTCCTTAGTCCTTTTCAGGTACTTCAGGATATTCTTGACCGCCGTCCAGTGTTCCATTCCTGGATCACTTTGAAACCTTCCGACCATACTTATGGCAAGGCTGACATCGGGTCTTGTGCACAGCATTGCATACATGATAGAGCCTATGGCCGAAGCATAGGGGATGACACTCATCTTTTCTCTATCTTCTGCAGTCACTGGGCATTGAGTCTTACTCAACTTCACACCTTGCAAAACAGGCAAGAACCCCTTCTTGGACTGATCCATTTTGAACTTCTTCAAAATCTTATCAAGGTATGTGCTTTGTGAAAGTCCTATCAAGCGTCTTGATCTATCTCTATAGATCTTGATGCCTAATATGAAAGCAGCTTCTCCTAGGTCCTTCATTGAAAAACTCTTGTTCAAATATTCCTTTACGCTTTCCAGCATTTCTATATTGTTTCCAATCAGCAATATGTCATCCACATATAATATTAGAAACGCTATAGAGCTCCCACTCACTTTCTTGTAAATACAAGCTTCTCCGTAAACTTGTATAAACTCGAACGCTTTGATCACTTCATCAAAGCGAAGATTCCAACTCCGAGATGCTTGCACCAGTCCATAAATGGATCGCTGGAGTTTGCAAACTTTGTCAGCATTCTCTGGATCGACAAAACCTTCTGGCTGCATCATATACAACTCTTCCTTAAGGTAACCGTTAAGGAACGCTGTTTTGACATCCATCTGCCAAATTTCATAATCGAAAAAGGCAGCTATTGCTAACATGATTCTGACGGACTTAAGCATCGCTACGGGTGAGAAGGTCTCATCGTAGTCAACTCCTTGAACTTGTGAAAAACCCTTTGCCACAAGTCGAGCTTTATAGACGGTGACATTACCGTCCGCGTCCGTCTTCCTCTTAAAGATCCATTTGTTCTGAATGGCCTTACGCCCTTCAGGTAATACTTCCAAAGTCCATACTTTGTTTTCATACATGGATCCCATCTCGGATTTCATGGCCTTTAACCACTTCTCGGAATCCGGGCCCATCATCGCTTCTCCATAGCTCGTAGGTTCATCGTTGTTTAACAACATGACCTCTAAGACAGGGTTGCCGTACCACTCAGGAGTAGTACGCGTCCTTGTCGACCTACGAGGTTCGATAGCAACTTGATCCAAAGCTTCATGATCATCATCATTAACTTCCTCTTCAGCTAATGTAGGCTCCACAGAAACAACTTTCTGCGCTGCGCTACTCTCAGGTTGAAGTAAAGGTTCAATAACCTCATCAAGTTCTATCTTCCTCCCACTCAATTCTTTCGAGAGAAACTCTTTCTCAAGAAATGTTCCGTTTTTAGCGACAAACACTTTGCCTTCGGATCTGAGGTAGAAGGTATACCCAACTGTCTCTTTTGGGTATCCTATGAAGACGCATTTCTCCGCTTTGGGTTCCAGCTTTTCAGGCTGAAGCTTTTTGACATAGGCATCACATCCCCAAACTTTAAGAAACGACAGCTTTGGCTTCTTGCCAAACCAAAGTTCATATGGCGTCGTCTCAACGGATTTCGATGGTGCCCTATTTAAAGTGAATGCAGCTGTCTCTAATGCATAACCCCAAAACGATAGTGGCAAATCGGCAAGAGACATCATAGATCGCACCATATCTAATAAGGTTCGATTACGACGTTCGGACACACCATTACGCTGTGGTGTTCCAGGCGGTGTCAATTGTGAAACAATTCCACACTGTCTTAAGTGACTGCCAAACTCATAACTCAGATATTCTCCTCCTCGATCAGATCGTAGGAATTTAATCTTCTTGTTACGATGATTCTCAACTTCACTCTGAAATTGTTTGAACTTTTCAAATGTTTCAGACTTGTGTTTCATTAAGTAAATATACCCATATCTACTTAAGTCATCAGTGAAGGTGAGAAAGTAACGATAACCACCGCGCGCCTCAATACTCATCGGACCGCACACATCAGTATGTATGATTTCCAATAAGTCACTTGCCCGTTCCATTATTCCAGAGAACGGCGTTTTAGTCATCTTGCCCATGAGGCATGGCTCACATGTGTCAAGTGATTCAAAATCAAGTGACTCCAAAAGTCCATCAGCATGGAGCTTCCTCATGCGTTTTACGCCAATATGACCTAAACGGCAGTGCCACAAGAAAGTGGTATTATCATTATCAATTCTACATCTTTTGGCATCAATGTTATGAACATGTGTATTATTACTATCGAGATTCAATAAGAATAAACCCCTCACATTGGGTGCATGACCATAAAAGATATTACTCATATAAATAGAACAACCATTATTCTCTGATTTAAATGAGTAACCGTCTCGCAATAAACAAGATCCAGATATAATGTTCATGCTTAACGCAGGCACCAAATAACACTTATTTAGGTTCATCACTAATCCCGACGGTAATCGAAGAGCGAGCGTGCCGACGGCGATCACATCAACCTTGGAACCATTTCCCACGCGCATCATCACTTCGTCCTTTGCTAGCCTCCGTCTATTCCGCAGTTCCTGTTTTGAGTTGCAAATATGAGCAACCGCACCGGTATCAAATACCCAGGCACTACAACGAGAGTTGGTAAGGTACACATCAATAACATGTATATCATATATACCTTGTTTGTTGTTGGCCGCCTTCTTGTCAGCCAAATACTTGGGGCAATTCCGCTTCCAGTGTCCAGTTCCCTTGCAATGAAAACACACAGTTTCTGGTTTGGGTCCAGCCTTGGGTTTCTTCACGAGAGGAGCAACTGCTTTGCCACTCTGCTTGGAGTTACCCTTCTTACCCTTGCCATATTTCTTGAAACTAGTGGTTTTATTGACCATCAACACTTGATGCTCCTTCTGAATTTCAGACTCAGCGGCTTTCAGCATCGCAAACAGCTCGGCGACTGACTTGTTCATCCCGTGCATGTTATAGTTCAACACGAAGCTCTTGTAGCTAGGTGGCAATGATTGAAGAACTCTGTCAGTGATAGCCTCTGGCGGAAGGGGCATCCCTAACTCAGCCAGACGGGTGGAGTACCCAGACATTCTGAGCACGTGATCACTGATAGACCCGTTCTCCTCCATCTTGCAAGCATAGAATTTATCGGAGATCTCATATCTCTCGATCCGGGCATTCTTCTGAAAGATAAACTTCAACTCCTGGAACATCTCATATGCTCCATGACGTTCAAAACGTCTTTGAAGTCCCGGTTCTAAGCCATACAACATTGCACATTGAACTATTGAGTAATCATCAGAACGAGCCTGCCAGGCGTTCACAACGTCTAGAGACTCAACTGGAGCGGGTGGATCACCAAGCGGTGCATCAAGGACATAAGCCTTCTGGGAAGCCGTAAGGATAATCCTTAGATTACGGGCCCAGTCCACAAAGTTACTTCCATCATCTTTCAACTTAGCTTTCTCTAGGAACGCATTAAAATTCAGGGGTGCTACTGCGCGAGCCATGATCTACAACATAAATATAGCAAAGACAACTTAGACTATTGTTCTTAGATAATGAGTTTAGTTAATCATATTTAAAAAAACTCCCACTCAAATTGACATCCCTCCGATCATTCGAGTGTAACATGATCCAAATCCACCAACTCAAGTCCGATCATCACGTGAGTTGAGGTGGTTTCAATGGTGAACATCTTCATGTTGATCATATCTACTATATGACTCATGTTCGACCTTTCGGTCTCTTGTGTTCCGAGGCCATGTCTGTACATGCTAGGCTCGTCAAGTTTAACCCGAGTGTTCCGCACGTGTAACATGGCTTACACCCGTTGTATGCGAACGTAGAGTCTATCACACCCGATCATCACGGCGTGTCTCGAAACGACGAACTTTCGCAACGGTGCACACTTGGGGAGAACACAATTTATCTTGAAATTTAAGTGAGGGATCACCTTATAATGCTACCGTCGTCCTAAGCAAAATAAGATGCATAAAAGGATTAACATCACATGCAAATCATAAGTGACATGATATGGCCATGAACTTGTGCTTTTGATCTCCATCTCCAAAGCACCGGCATGATCTCCATCGTCACCGGCATGACACCATGATCTCCATCATCTTGATCTCCATCAACGTGTCGCCATAAGGTTGTCGCGCCGACTGTTGCTTCCACGACTATAGCTAACGTTTAGCGATAAAGTAAAGCATTACATAGCGCTTAATGATTGACACGCAGGTCATACAATAATTAAAGACAACTCTATGGCTCCTGCCAGTTGCCGAACTCATCGACATGCAAGTCGTGATATTCTATACAAAACATGATCATCTCATACATCACATATATCTCATCATGTAATTGGCCATGTCATATCACATCATACCCTGCAAAAACAAGTTAGACGTCCTCTAATTGTTGTTGCAAATTTTACGTGGCTGCTACGGGTTTGCAAGAACCGTTCTTACCTACGCAAAACCACAACGTGGTGTAGTGATTGCTTTTTGATCTTCTAAAAGAACCCTCTTCATTGAAATCGATTCAACTAAAGTGAGAGAGACAGACACCCGCTAGCCATCTTTATGCAACGAAGTTACATGTTAGTTGAAGGAACCTGTCTCGCGTAAGTGTACGCGTAATGTCGGTCCGGGCCGCTTCATCTCACAGTACCGCCGAATCAAATATCAACTAGTAACGGCAAGCAATATGTATACACCCACGCCCACAACTCGTTTGTGTTCTACTCGAGATCTCATCTACGCATAGACCTAGCTCATGATGCCACTGTTGGGGAACGTTGCATGGGAAACAAAAATTTTCCTACGCACACATAAGATCTATCCATGGTGATGAGCATCTACGAGAGGGAGAGTGAATCTACATACCCTTGTAGATCGCTAAGCGGAAGCGTTAATAAACGCGGTTGATGTAGTCGAACGTCTTCGCGATCCAAATCGCCGAGCGTCCCGCGATCCAATCACGATCCTTCCGATCTAGTGCCGAACGGACGGCACCTCCGCGTTCAACACACGTACGGCTTGATGACGCCTTCACCTCCTCGATCCAGCGAGCGATGGTGAAGTAGTGGTTGAGTTCCAGCAGCACGACGGCGTGGTGATGGTGGTGAGGAACAATCTCTGCAGGGCTTCGCCAAGCGCTACGGAGATTATGACGGAGGAACTAGAGGGCTAGGGTTGCCGGCACACGGCTTGGGAAATCCTGATGTCTCCCGTGTGCTAGCCCTGCCCCTCTATTTATATGTTGAGCCTTGGGGTCTAAACTTGGAGTAAAAGCCTCCTCCAGGTCGGTTTTGCCCGCACAAGGTCGGTTTGGCCCGCAGGGAAAGAGTCCAACTCGGACCCCTGCCGAATCGTGCACAGCCGCACACAAGCGGTAGTACCGCTTCACACAAGCGGTAGTACCGCTTGGGCGGTAGTACCGCTTCACACAAGCGGTAGTACCGCTCCGGCGGTAGTACCGCTTCACCAAGCGGTAGTACCGCTTACGCGGCAGCAAAACTACTTTTGCACTTTCCAATACCTCGTGGGCTTTATCCCTTTGGCCCATATAAAGTGTTGCTGCACCCGAACACTTCGGTAAACATCCGGAACCCCTTCCGGTGAACTCCGGAACTCTTCCGGAGATCAAAACACTATTATCACATATATCAATCTTTACCTCCGGACTCTTCCGGAGATCCTCGTCATGTCCGGGATCTTATCCGAGACTTCCGAACAACTTTCGGTCACCAACATAATAACTCAATTATACTAATCGTCACCAAACGTTAAGTGTGTAGACCCTGCGGGTTCGAGAACTATGTAGACATGACCGAGACACCTCTACGATCAATAACCAATAGCGGGACCTGGATGCCCATATTGGCTCCTACATATTCTACGAAGATCTTTATCGGTCGAACCTCTATGTCAAGGATTCAGTTAATCCCGTATGCTGTTCCCTTTGTTCTTCGGTATGTTACTTGCCCGAGATTCGATCGTCGGTATCACTATACCTAGTTCAATCTCGTTACCGGCAAGTCTCTTTACTCGTTCCGTAATACAAGATCTCGTGGCTAACACTTTAGTCACATTGCTTGCAAGGCTCAATGTGATGTTGTATTACCGAGTGGGCCCTGAGATACCTCTCCGTCATACGGAGTAACAAATCCCAGTCTTGATCCATGCCAACCCAACAGACACCCTCGGAGATACCTGTAGAGCACCTTTATAGTCACCCAGTTACGTTGCGACGTTTGATACACACAAGGTATTCCTCCGGTGTCAGTGAGTTGCATGATCTCATGGTCAAAGGAACAGATACTTGACATGCAGAAAACAATAGCAATAAACTGACACGATCAAATGCTACGTTTACAGTTTGGGTCTTGTCCATCACATCATTCTCCTAATGATGTGATCCCGTTATCAAATGACATCTCATGTCAATGGCTAGGAAACCTTAACCATCTTTGATCAACGAGCTAGTCAACTAGAGGCTTACTAGGGACACAGTGTTGTCTATGTACCCACACATGTATTTGAGTTTCCAATCAATACAATTATAGCATGGATAATAAACGATTATCATGAACAAGGAAATATAATAATAACCAATTTATTATTGCCTCTAGGGCATATTTCCAACACCCTGCACCTTGCGGAGGGCCACCATCTGACAAGTTTTGCGGGGGTGTACACCGACACAAAAGCCATACACGAAGACGGAGGAGGAATAACTAACGTAACAGGCCTTGGCGGAAAGGTTTTGCCATGGTAGTAGCTCTGGAAACTGTTGCCACGGCAACGTTTTCGGCTGCAATTTCGTGAAGACGGTGAGTACTTCTCCATCGGGATGGGCTATACCATATCATGCTATTATGAATTACTTGAGATGTTTATCCCTTTTATTTGTACCCTTTTGATTGTGTGGTAGTTGTTTTTATTAGGATGATCTCTCACCTAAAATATCAAGTAGTTAGTATTCTCCCGAGTGTAGCACCGTTTAGGACACGTATTCCTTTCAGGGTGCTACATGTTCCCATGAGCATGAACAATTGGAGAGGTGTAAGGCGGGTGAAGGTGAGACCTCACCGCGAGATCACCTTGTTGTCTTGACGTTCGGGCAGGATAGTCTGAAGCTCGGAACACACCCATCAAAAAATGAACAAAAGTCACATAGAGATGTGATCGACAAGTTGGCCTGCCGACTGAAATTCCCGTCATCAGTGATGTTCCCATCAATTGCGTTGAATTGAAATACGGGTCTTGAATCACTCATAATCAATTATGAGGGATACTGATTATAGTGGGAGTGGTTTAGAATTAAAAAGACTAGCCATAGTGGAGAGTAACATACACTAGTAACATACACATGACCCTAGGCTATGTTACCAACTTCATAGTGGGTAGTAACATAAGTGTGCTGTCATGCAAAGCTTCATTTATTAAGTTATACACTCATATTGTATTGGGATATGTGATGTGACGGTAACTAGCTAAGTTACTCAAATTACCTCTCTCCTCATTAACTCATTGTCACATAGGCAAATTTATTGTGTTGGACTGTATGTTACTATTGAACTTACTCCCACTATGGCCAGTCTAAGTCTCAGTGTAATTAATTGATGAATATTGTCCAAGTATAAATTGCATTATAGTTATAGAATATCAGCTTGCGTTCCACCTTCCCTATTGAAATTGAATAGTTGTTATTTATTTAGTTGAAACTTTATGATTGGTAACGTAATCTGAGGATTGTCCTCGAAAGTGCCAAGAAGGACTTTTGCATGCTTTCGGTATTTTCACGCTGATGCTATGGATGATGCGGCTTGCGTCCTTCGATCCAAAAGCTAGAATTCCGCCACGGTCAAGTGCAATATGCCTGCTTCCATGAGACCCAAACTTGAAAAGCTTGGGATAGTTATGTGATATTCATGGAACTGAAAATTAGTTTCGTACAAACAAAGGCTAAAAGAGATGAGATATCCAAAGCAATGCTTGTTTGCAAGTATTAGTGAAGTGTTCACTATGTATTAGACTAATGAGAGATAGGATTAAGAACAACACTAGTCATGTGATGATGGTGAATAAAACACAACTTAAAGAGAAAGGACAAGTCTGAAGGGTGTTAGTAAGACTTACACGCCTAGGAAATCTAGGGCTAACTCCACTCTTAAAACTTTGGTGCTTCTTCTATTAGTAGGAGAAATATTGGAAGTTAAAGTGTTAGAAGTATGAAGGCAAAAAGAAAGGAGACTGGAAGGTCTAGCTAAGATATGAATGTCTTACAAATTATAGATGTATAGGAGGCTGGTCAAAGATGAAATTCTTGTGAATTTGGATTAAATAGTTAATCGCTGACTCTTGGGTATTGTGATTAAAATATGATCACAAGAATGTCCGTCTATTACATTCTATTGCAACTCGATGCTAGCCAGCAATGAGGTTGAGATACACACTAGGAACACATTAAAAGCTACTATACCTTCCATCGATGTATTACCTATGTATTTAATTTCATAGTTCATTTTAGATTTTATACACTCTAGCCCACTTCATAATGTTTGTTGCAAGAAGGTTGTTCATAGAAGAACAATTGATGTTCGGTGTTATGAATAACATAAGGGCCATACTTCCATTATGAATGGAGTGTATGATGTGAATATTGACAAAAATACAATACATCCATTACACTGATGCTTAATATCGCAAGACTAAAAGAATACCACATTTTTGTGGAACTTCATTTGTCACATTGGAGAAATTCCATAGTGATAGATTTTGAAGTAATTTGGATTATGAATCCTCTGACACTTGCAATTTTCATCCGAAAAGTGAAGTCACTAAAATACCTTTCACATGCCATAAGGAACTGGTAGCCTGCAAGTGCACATGGTTTAGTTGTATCATTTTCAAAGTAAGAGTATCGATCCCACAGGGAGCACATGAATCAGACTTTGACTCTCGTGAAGAATTATGATTTGTGCCTGCAGATAATTGTAAACTACAAACAAAGTGAGGGCGGAAATAAATAGTTGAAGTGGTACAGAAAAAACTTGAAAGTAAATAACATAAAAAGTACTAACAAAAGAAGTGCTTGAGTAACTGACGAACTAGCAGAGAAGTAAAACATTCTCACAGAGTCTGGAATCCCCATTGGTATGTTTCTAAAGCAACGTATGTATAAGCATAATATAAGCTAGATACTTGAGTCACTCTTGATGATTATGCTTAGCGGATCCAGGTACAGAACACATTCTACTCTAAGTAGACTTCGTGCCATGCACGCCACTACCGTAGTCCCCCTGCTGGTTAAAAATAAGGTAATTAAGAGTTTCCCCGTGAACGTGGCCTCTCTAAGGGTTCTCCGTAATCCCCTATCAATTGCAAAAGCTAGGAGTAAAGGCTTTTACTATCACCTCAAATTACCTTCACTTCCTACCTTTACAACGAAAGTGATATACTTCGTGGCCAAATGGCGATAATGCTGAGTGGGGCCTCTTCAAAACATCCATGAAGCTAGTAAACTAAACATTAGATCGAGGATCTCATATCCAATATAACAGTTCAGATCCTATACATACCAAGGTTCATCCATATCCACGAGAACCAGGGAGCTACTCACACATGGAGGCAAAAAAAGTCATAGCGATGGTGATAGTGAACATGAATGGATGATAAGCGTAGCACACACAGAGATCCACTAGGATTCTTGATGTTACAATGATAAGGATGTGGATGACAGTGATGATGAAGTTGTTGTTGTTGATGATGATGATGACAGTGGCGATGATGTCGTAGGCCTCCCGTGCTTGGTGGTGAAGACGACGATCTCATCCCTGCCGGTTCCCCCTCCGGATGATCCCCGGAGGCTACGGTTATGTCTTCTAGACTAGTTTATAATGTCTCTGAGCGTCTGATCCCCTATCCGATTTCATGGGGTGAAAATAGAGGAATTGGTGGCAACGCCGGCACCTCATACGACCGCCCATACGAGCGGTCGCGCTCGTATGGTGCGCCATCTTTCGTGTTGGAAGCGCTGCTGCGACTCCACCTTTTCCCCCTTTGCTTCATTCTTTTATGGTAGTTTATTATCACATTAAATACGTGATTTCACTACCATTTCCTGGGATTTCTTCCATAAAACAGTATTTGGTCCAAAAAGCGTTACCTGAGGAATATCAACAAAAAGAGTGCGCGAACACGATAAAATTCCATAAAGCCTACCATGTAGGCACAAAATGACTATCAAAATTATCACATAAATTGAACTCATCAACTTGCTGAAGCTTAAGTCTTGCTCCACGAACCGCACATTGACCTAAGACATATGCATATGGTTTGAGGGTCTGCGTTGGAGATGCCCTAATGTTTGGAGGACATCATGAACATGTATGATGTGGGGAATCTTTTTGATCGTTCTACAGGAACACGTACGTGGGCTCCGTGTTTCATTGGCCCGTACATCTACGTGTATGGGCAAGGAGTGAATGTGATCGGACGCGAGGCGCGTACCACCCTACCTACCCGTGTCGTCTGGCCAACCCGGCCCGCTCAACAGTGTGGTGGCTACAGTTGCTTTTCTACTACTGAAGCCAAACAACTATAGGTGATGGTCCGCACCCTAATCAAGCATATTAAGATCAAAGTTGATGCTTCTTTTGACATTAATGCTATGAAATAAATATTGTCTTTCAGAAAGAAAAACCTGGCATTTTTTAATCTTCCATACCCCTTTTAGGGTTCTATATCTGTAATGGAGTAATCGTATGGGCATTTTACTGGAATGAGTGCTCCTTGCTGCTAGTAACTCCAAGCTTGATCATGTACACGGTGCCACTTCTGCTGAGGCTGGTAGCCAGAAGCAAGGCTTGCTTCTAGCTGAGAGGTTCACAAAGATTATGAGTTCGAATAATGAAGAGTTTGTTGTAATAAGTTACATTGGTACAGGTTTGTTCTAAGTAGTTACATCGATACAATATTCATCAATGCGCCAAGCAATTTTCAATTTAAATAAAGGGTTTTGTGTAATACACAAAATGGTGGCACGGTAAGTTGGAATTGTCCCAAACGGGTTACTTTGGCGAATTATGTAACAGAGGCTAAGTATATTACCGCTTAAGAAGCGACAAAAGAGGGTGTTGGATCATATATTTCATTTATGAACTTAGTATGGTTTCAAGATGACTTTGATTAATGGAACACTATTAGAGATGGTGGCTCCGTAGCTCAATCCGTGGAATCAAAGTCCTTGCCAAGACCACACAAATTATGAATTTCGTGAAAGAATGAAAAATACGAGGTTATGCAAAAATACACACGGTCCTGAAGTTGTATGATCCGTTGGACGAAGACTATACCACAAGTGAAGCACATTTTACACCAATATACCAGGTGTAAAGTGCATTAGAATTGACTAGATTACTGACTCTAGTGCAAGTGGAGTCTATTGGAAATATGCCCTAAAGACGATAATAAATGTTGTTATTTATTTCCTTGTTCATAATTACGTTTATGTTATGTTCTACAATTGCAACGGTCCTTGAGTCTATATATCCAAGAGGCTCAAAGGAAAACTCATGTGCATGTGTGGAATGATAAACAGTAATGTAGATTTGTAGTCATGCCTCTAAGACTAGCTCAAGTGTTGCATGATGGTCACGTTTTCCTGATCATGGGCATGAGAATGCCGACAACTTTGAGGACACAATCTTAGAAGAACACTTGTATTGAATAGACCCAATTGTTGTTATGCTATGAGATCCATTCCTCACAAGTTAATGGTTTATAACACATGGAAGGTTCAATGTTTGCATAGTTCATTAGACCCTGAGAGTATTGAGTTCCTTCATACTTGCTTCGTGAACTTTGGGGTTTGTTAAATGTCTTCTCTAATAGGGTGGCTATTAAGGCAGCTTACGGGTTCGCGAAAAAGTATGACAAGGAACTAAATAGCTCAAGATTGGGATTTTCTCCTCCGACGATGAAGAGATATTCTTGGGGTCCTCTCGGTGTTACGGTATCCATCATCGTTTGTCCAGACACAGCGTGATTTGATCATGGGGATGACGGAACATGAGAATGACAAAATAGAACAAAACCGGTAACGAGGAAACTAGCATAGTGAACAAGTTATTGATTCATGAGGACATCGATAATCTAACCTCGGGTTTTTGTAACATATCACGAAGCAACACAAATAGCACATGGTAACTGAAGGTTCACTCGAATATCCATTCGTGTTGGTATAGGTATCAATATGGATGTGCATGATTTCTTAATTGACCATTGATCAGAAAGAGTTCCCGTCATGTATATATTTCACCGAACCTATAAGGTCACACACTTAAGGGTCATCTATCTGTTGAGGACTAGAAAAAGAGTTTGAGAAAGAGTCACTAAAAAAGTTTAAGAGACAGTGAATATGTTTAGGAGAGTAATCCGGAATTGTTTCAAAGAAACCGAAAGTCATTTTGGAGCAAACCATTATGCCGAAAAAGTTTGAAACGTGGCCAATTTTTTTTTGGAGGGTGCCAAAAATGTTCTGGGACTTTCCGGAATTTTTCCAAAGAGAACACGCGCGAAGAACACCATGATTCCGCAAAGGGGACAAGATCCCACTTTTCATGGGGAGCTGCTTTTGGGTGGGGACCCAAAGCCCCCTTTTGGTGGAAGCTTATTGGCGACCCCATGGTGGGTGGCAGACCTCACAAATGGTGGAGAGATGTTGTGAGGGGAGGGGGTGCTTGGGACATCCTCCCTTTTATGGGTTGATGTTTGAGGGGGGGGGGCTTTTTGCAAGGAATCCTCAAGCCCCCCCTCACCCCTTCCTCCATTATAAATAGAGGGGTGAAGGTGCTCTCCAACCCATCTCATTTTCTCACAACAAAGGCATGGAATGATCTGTCAGTCTCTCTTTGTCCCTCAACGAAATTGTTTTATTTTGCCGCAAGGCTGCCTAGTCTTCGGTAGCGATTAGTTCTGGATGGCGAAGCGCCGCTGGATAGGGGACACCGTATGTGTACAGCCCGGTAGAGAGATCATGCATTCGATCTTTTGCTCGGGGGTCTATCCTGTCTGAGGGACTGTTCGAGGGAGAACATTCTTGTGGTTGGGAGGTTGTAAATCCTAGCTGTGGGAATTTGCCCCAACGATATTCACCAAGTCCTTTTCTGATGCACTATGTTTTGGTAACGATCAGATTAAACCTTGTATGCATCTTCTTAGTGGTCCTGGACTGCTGCGTAGGACTAGCTTTTTTTTTGTTGTTGTTGCGTTGCCCTACAGTTTCAATTGGTTCAAAGAAGTAGCGAAATTTTCATGTTTCAGACAACAATCTGGTGCATACTAACAAGTTCTAATTGATAGGGAAATGTTCATGTTTTAATCTACTGTAGCCTTACTATAGGAACGAAGTATGTCTACCAGGAGGGGGGGGGGTGAATGGGAGTTTAAAATTTCTTTCGAAAACTTTAAACTCTCAGAACCCAGAAGCGGAAATG
This sequence comes from Elymus sibiricus, assembly GCA_039707655.1. Classification (NCBI taxonomy): domain Eukaryota; kingdom Viridiplantae; phylum Streptophyta; class Magnoliopsida; order Poales; family Poaceae; genus Elymus; species Elymus sibiricus. The sequence continues at coordinate 446,930,545 of CM077675.1, read as the reverse complement.
AAAAGAAACTAGGCTACAATGAGTAACAACTACAACACGAAAATAAACTACAACTCATGCATTGAAGGAAATCACATGTTCAATAGTTTTCATATAACGCCGAAAGGAATGACAGAAATGATAAAGATCACCATGGGTGCTCAATGGCGACAAGGCGTTTGATAGACTAGTTCGGCCTTCTGCAAAAGGGTTACGTCTGGTTGGAGGGGTTGTGATTTAACACCGAAGATAAACTCTCTTCACCCTATTCTCCTCGACAATTGGTTCATCAACCAATGCCGTTTACTCGTGGTAGATACTTGAGGAAATCTCCACAATTACTCTTGGTTTCTGAAGACTTTGACACCTAACCGTCTAAAGAGTTGGCAGCTCTCAAGGGTAATAGGTGGAGCGTACTAGACATAGATTCGAGTGATGCTAAACCACTATCTAATCTTTCGGCTCTTGGGTTTTCTCTCGGTGGATTTTAAACTCAAATCACTCAGGAGAGAGGGTTGCTCACAAACATCTCGGAATCAAACGGAGCAGCCACCAGACAAAACCGATGCGGGGTGGCTATTTATAGCCTTAGCCTTCCCTGAATTAAAATGACCATTTTGGACACGGGGTCCAGCCAATTACCAACGGACACGTTCTCAACTGTCGGATTTTAAGAGCAACGGTAACATTACTTGAGGGACAAGTAATACTAACTCCTCGGTCTGAGACAAATCTCTCGCAGTCAAGAAGAACACAGTCTCTTGCTGGCAAGTATTTGCTCGGATCACAAAGAGATTTCTCTCTCCACTCACATAGGATTGGATTTAGCATCAGTGAATCAAAGCTTTCGAATACTATACCCCTGTTAGTAGTACGGTGGTCATATGACTCAATGAAAGAGAAAGAGAACAACGAAACAAATGCTACATCTCCACTTTGTCTTCATCTTCTTGAATATAGTCATATCCTTCGGACAGGCACTGCACCAATTGCTTAGTGTCAGCAATTTTTTGGGGGTCACTCTTGTCAGCATAATCTTCGGTGATAACTCTCGCTGCAACGCATGAGATTATCTTCGGAGTTTGACCAAACTTCTCGAGACTCCAGGGACCTGTTACTCTGTGTGCACTAGCAAAACATGAGTCACCAACTATTTATGTCAACAAACTCCAAAACACAAGGGGGCAAATTACTGCACCAACACTTACCCCCAAATATCTAGTTACTTAAGTGAATTTGATAGCTCTAATTCACGGGGTAAAATGAGTTGACCATACATAACGCCGCTAGGAGGAGAACAAAGTTTTTGTCTGCCATTAGGCCAACTCCAACACACGACCGCAATTGGTATGTCTCTATCCGTTTGGGTCGAAATGGACACAAACGGGGCCCAACACACCGATGCAAACTGATAGGCGTCTGTTTTTCGTCCATCTACAACCCATTTTCGGCCCAAAGTTGAGTTGGTTTTGCGTCCAAAAAGACAGGGCACGGACACACACGACGCTCGCCCTTGTGCCCCCCCCTAGACCGCGTGTCGTGAAGATTTCCTTCACATCCCCCCTTACCTCCAAAAATCCTCCCGCGCCCTCCCTCCTCCCACCATGGACACCAGGCCGAACCCTGCCGCCGTCAGTGCCATCCCGGCACCATTCCCACCCGCCCCACGTGCCCGGAGAAGAAGAAGCCCAAGAAGGTGCTCACATCGGAGTTGACGGTCCGAGAATCGAAGAAGAGGGCTGACCGGAGGGCCAGATATGTGGAGAGGAAAGCCATTGCCCAGGCCGCCGTTGATATCGCCGCCGCACAACAGGTTGCCACCTCTCAAGAGAACAAGGCCATCGTCGCCAAGGCCACGCAGCATGCCCTCCTCCCGATAGGGTTCAATTGCCCCACGCCGGCCATTCTTACGGTCGCCGCCATGGCCAAAACAAGCACCGGCTCGTCGGCTATTTGCCCTCCACTAGAAGAGTGACCGCGCACATTCACAATGCCGCATACGCGATCTACATCCCACACATGAGCCGACAGCAACCAATTTCTGCACCTCTGATAACCCACAAGTATAGGGGATCGTAACAGTCTTCGCGGGTAGTATGTCACCCTCATTTATTGATTCGACACAAGGGGAGCCAAAGAATATTTATCGGCCTTAGCAGTTGAGTTGTCAATTCAACCACACCTGGGATATCTCTCTGCAGCAAAGTTTTAGTAGCGCAACAAGCAATAGTAGTAACAGTTACAGTAGTAGTGACAACAGTAATATTGTAGCAGTTGTGACAGTAGCAGCAGCAAAAGTAACTTAGCAGAATTCGGTATATGTAAAGCGTAGGCACGTGGATTGATGATGGATAATGATTTAGATGACATCAATCATGTAACAGTTACACACTAGGGCGACACAAAACTAGCTCCGATTCATCAATGTAATGTAGGCATGTATTTCGTATATAGTCATACGTCCTTGTGATAAGAACTTGTATGACATCTTTTGTTCTACCCTCCCGTGGCAGCGGGTTCCTATTGGAAACTAAGGGATATTAAGGCCTCCTTTTAATAGAGAACCGGAACAAATCATTAACACATGGTGAATACATGAACTCCTCAAACTACGGCAATCACCGGAAAGAATCCCAATTATTGTCACCTTGGGGTATGAGGATCATGATGATACGTCTCCAACATATCTATAATTTATGAAGTATTCATGCCATATTTACAACAATTTTATATGGTTTTGGTATGATTTGCATGGAACTAACCCGGACAGACGCTGTTTTCAGCAGAACTACCGTGGTGTTGTTTTTGTGCAGAAATAAAAGTTCTCCAAATGCAACGAAACTTTTTGACGATTTTTTTTGGAACAAAAGAGGCACTAGAAGCTTCGTGGGAGGGACAGAAGAGCCACGAGGTGGCCACAACCCACCAGGGCGCACCAGCCCCCTCTGGCGTGCCCTGGTGTCTTGTTGGCTCCTCGTGGCCCATCTTCACGTGAAACTGACGCCCAAAAATCCTATATATTCAGAAACCCCCAGAAATAACCCAAGATCAGAAGTTCCGCCGCCGCAAGCCTATGTAGCCACGAAAAACCAATCTAGACCCCGTTCCGACACCCTGCCAGAGGGGGAAATCATCACCTGAGTCTATCTTCATCATCCCTACGGTCTCCATGATGAGGAGGGAGTAGTCCACCCTCGGGGCTGAGGGTTTGTACCAATAGCTATGTGTTTAATCTCTCTCTCTCTCTCATGTTCTTGATTTGGCATGATCTTGATGTATCGCAGGCTTTGTTAATATAGTTGGATCATATGGTGTTTTCCCCTCTCTATCTTGTTGTGATGAATTGAGTTTTCCCTTTGAGATTTCGTTATTACCGGATTGAATACTTTTATGGATTTGAGAGCACTTGATCTATGTCTTGGCACTCAACTCGCGGATTCCCGAGGTGACATTGGGGTAATCTATGCATAGGGGTTGATGCACGTTTTCGTCCTACTTTCTCCGGTAGAAATCTTGGGGCACTCTTTGAGGTTCTTTGTGTTGGATTGAGTATTATGAATCTGAAATTGTTTGATGCGTATCGTATAATTAACTCATGGATACTTGTGGTGACATTGGAGTATCTAGGTGACATTAGAGTTGGTTGATGCGTATCATATGGTGTTATTTTAGTACGAACTCTAGATAGATTGATCGGAAAGGATAACTTGGTGTTATTTTAGTACGAACTTTTGGATAGATCGATCGGAAAGGATAACTTTAAGGTGGTTTCGTACCCTACAAACAATTTCTTCTTATGTTCTCCGTTAGATAAGAACTTTGGAGTGATTCTTCCTTGCACATTGAGGGATGGTTATGTGATCCAATTATATTAGCATTGTTGAGAGATTGCACTAGAGAAAGTACGGACCCTAGGCCTTGTTTTCAAGCATTGCAATACCGTTTGTGCTCACTTTTGTTACTTGCTACCTTGCTGTTTTTTATTGTTACTATTACAAAAATCAATACCTACTATCATTACTACACTTGTATCACCATCTCTTCGCCGAACTAGTGCACCTATACAATTTACCATTGTATTTGGTGTGTTGGGGACACACGAGACTTTTTATTATTTGGTTGCAGGGTTGTTTGAGAGAGACCATCTTCATCCTACGCCTCCCACTGATTGATAAGCCTTAGGTCATCCACTTGAGGGAAATTTTCTACTGTCCTACAAAACTCTGTGCTTGCAGGCCCAACACGAGTCTACAAGAACAAGTTGTGTAGTAGACATCACATGACACGCAATAGGTGGCTACAACTTGCAAGATAGGACCCAAATCACTCTTATATTCATGAAAACATAATATCTGAAATCATGGCACTCGGGCCCTAGTGAAAAGCATTAAGCATAGCAAAGTAATAGCAACATCAATCTCAGAACATAATGGACACTAGGGATCAATCTATCAAACTTAACTCGATTACATGATCAATCTCATCCAATCCCATCACCGTCCAGCAAGCCTACAAAGGAATTACTCACTCCCGGTGGTGAGCATCATGGCGGTGTTGATGAAGAAGGGTTGCTGATGATGACGGCGATGAATCCCTCTCTCCGGAGCCCCAAACGGACTCCAGATCAGCCCTCTCGATGAAGAATAGGAGGTGGCAGTGGCTCCATCTCGTGAAACGCGATGAAATCTTCTCTCTTATTTTTTTTCTCCGAAGATGTGAATTTATAGTGCTGGAATTAGGGTCGGAGGAGCCACGTGGGCCCCACAAGCCATCAGGGCGCGTCCATGGGTGGTGCGCCCTGATGGCTTGTGGCCCACAGGCAGCCCCTCTCCGGTGGATCTTTGCTCCATAACTCATTATTTATTCCAAAAATAATTCACAAAAAGTTTCGTTCAATTCCAGGAACTTTTATTTCTGCACAAAAATAACACCAAGGTAGTTCTGCTGAAAACAGCGTCAGTCCGGTTTAGTTTCATTAAAATCATCCAAATTAGAGTCCAAAACCAGAGCAAAAGTGTTTGGAAAAGTAGATACGTTGGAGACGTATCATCTCCCCCAAGCTTAACTCATTGCTTGTCCTCAAGCAATTCAGTTGATAAACTGAAAGTGATAAAGAAAACTTTTACAAACTCTTTTGTTCTCGTTGTTGCACACATGCTTAGCTAGTGTTCAAGTTTTCAGCATAAATCATAAATAACCATATCCATGATAACAATTAAACATCATATTGACTCATGGCAATACATAACCAACTAGCGAGCAATAATAAGATATCTCATATGCCAACAATTTTTCAAAACAACCATGATATAGTATGACAACATGGTATCTCGTTAGCCCTTTCTGAGACCGCAAAATATAAATGCAGAGCACCGATGAGATTCAAGCAGCGACTAAACATTATAATTCAGGGTAGAAAAGATCCAGTCATGCTCACATCCAACGTTAACTAGACTCAATGCATAAGAATGACAATAGTGCTCTCTGGTCTGGTGCTTTTAGTAAGAAGTTGATGACTCAACATAAAAGTAAATAGATAGGCCCTTTGCCGAGGGAAGCATTGATTTGCAGAGGTGCCAGAGCTCAAGGTTTAAAACAGGATTGAAATTATAGTTTTTGGGTGGTGCACTTTTCCTGTCAACGTCATGACAATGGATTTCAATATCTTCCATGCTAGCAGTTCCCAAGCGGAATTGTAAAGTTTAGTCCCATCCACCATACATACACAAGCCATGGCTGACCGAATCCACGGATACCCTCCAACATTTCAACTGTCCCAGGAGTTTTGTTTAATTAATTTTTGTTTTGCAGGACTAGGCATCCTTTTTACCAGCCTCTCTCGTGCAATGATAGGCGAATAAACGCCCATCTTGAGAATAACCCACTTAGCATGGAAGATATTGACCGCCCCGTCGCTCCATGAGCGGTACGATTGCACAAAACAGAAGTTTTATTTGAATATTAGAGGTGGCACATGCAAATTTTACTTGGAACGACAAGTAATACCATATATAGGTAGGTATGGTGGACTCATGTGGAATAACTTGGTTTAAGGATTTTGGATGCACAAGTAATATTCCCGCTTAGTATAGGTGAAGGCTAGCAATAGATTGAGAAGCGACCAACTAGAGAGCGAAAACAGTCATAGTCATGCATTATGAATAATTAACATTGGACATAGCATGAGTAAGATATGAACACTCTGAATTTAAACATCATGAAGGCTGCATTGGTTTTGAATGAACTACATGTTTGCACATGGGCTAAGTCAAGCCACTCGAATTACTCAGAGGAAAATACCATACTACCATACTACATCATAACCATTTTAATGCATGTTGGCACATAAGATAAATCATTGTCCACTCCTAGCTACTTAAGCATGGCATGAGCAATTATAATCTCTAATTGTCATCATAAACATGTTCACTCATGATATACTGAATCGAGATCGAACGAGCTAAACATATTTACAAAAACGGAAAACAAGAAGAGTTCATACCAGCTTCCTTTGCCACGATCACTTCATCAAATATCATCATTATTGCCTTTCACTTGCACGACCGAATGATGTGATAATAATAATAGTGCAAGAGTGTAGTGGACTAAGCTGGGATCTGCAAGACAATTTTATACAAAGGAGAAGATGAGGTAATATTGGCTCTCTGTTAGATCAACAATAAAGCATATAGGAGCCACTCAACGTTTTCATCATGGTCTTCTCCTTTCACGACTCAAGAAAAGAAAAGAAATTCAGAGAAACACAATGAAATATTTTTGGAGTTTTTGTTTTTCTCAGAAATGCAAACAAACAAAGGAAAAACAAGAACGAGAAAAATTATTTACACGGCAAAGCTCCCAACATGCAAAGGAAATATTTTTGGTTTTTTTTAATACTACAACTAATTAAAGGGAAAGAAAAACCGAAAAAAGCGAGAAATATTTTTGGATTTTCAAAGTTTTTCAAACACACAAGAAGAATGCGGGAAAATAAAGCTAACGTGGATATACAATGAAGGAGGATGAACACCGACAATTGATATGAAGTGTGTGAACATGAATGTAATGTCGGTGAGAAATACGTACTTCCCCAAGCTTAGGCGTTTGCCTAGCTTGGTGATCACTACTACTAGTCTAGATAATAGTTAAAGTGTTAGCTCGTGGAGGCGTTCCTTGCTGCCTCCTCTGCCAAACGAGCAGCCTCTACTGGAGCATTGTACTCCTGCACCTCGTCCTCAAGAACATAGCATCTCTGTCGAGCCTAAAAATCAAAGATAGTAGGCGCAGGCAACCGAATAGAAACATGATTATATTTGTAAAATGGTAGGCTATACTCATAGACCCTTGCACTGTCCATAATAAAGTCATGATGACGCATGGCCTCAAAGTCTAAATATCTCCCAGGCAGTCTAGGGTCAGTAGGTTGAGGTGACACTCCCCGTTTTGTAGCTACACAGGAGGCATGAATTCCTCCATACAAATCTCCACTACCTGCGTTAGCATGCAGCCTCCGGGCAACAATTGCACCGAGGTTATAATGTTTTTCACCAGTCATCGCAGTGTGAATAAGGCTCAAGTCAGGAGTGCACAATACACTACAATCTTGTTTACCTACTACACATTTCCCATTAAATAGTGCAAAGTAACGAATAGAGGGGAAATGAATACTATTTATTCTGTCTTGTGTCACCCCACTATCCTCTCCAACGCAAAGACTTTCAAGGAACATATTATAATTAGATGTTTTTGGTTTTTCTAGAGCGCCCCAAATTGGGAGTTTGCATGCATCGGAGAATTCTTCTAGAGTCATACTAAAATATTTATCATAGATATTAAATAGCACCCTAGAAGTATAAGGATGATATCGAAATCCATGTGTGAATGAGCGAGTAAGGTTCTAGTGTTGGACACACTTATCTGCAAGGAAGTCAGTGAGGCCGGTATTGTAAATGTAATGATCAAATTCCTCCTTACCTACACCTCTCATGAACTCATCACATGGCCAACGACATGATTTAGCATCGGCCATGACTATCAGGCTTGTCCGGGGTTCAACATAAGCTTGCTGTATCGAGCCCTCGCTCAACGACTCACTCGAAGTACGCTTTCTTGAAGAGCTCCTCCTAAAGAAACTCATCTTCCTAAGCACAAATTTCTGAAATTTTTGGGTCACGAAATTATGTCAATAAAACTTTGCAAGATTGATAGCAACTATTCATATGGGTACCTAGAGGTTATATCGCATTCATACTACTTGGAACTCAAAGAATTCAACATGCAAGCAAATTTTCAGTAGCACCAAGTGCAGCTAAATATGCAAAATATAAACCATTAAAGCAAAAACTAATTGGAGGAATGGGAGAGTCACATACCAAGGAGCAATTCCTCAAAACAGTTTCGAAAACGGAGTTCCGAGCAAAGAGATCGAAAATTTCAGTTCTAGAAGGAAGAACATGGGAGTGAGAGAGCTAGGGAATATTTGCTGGAGGTAAGTGATGAAGTGAGCCGAAGGGATAAGGCAGGGGGCCCTATGGGCCCCACAAGCCATCAGGGCACGCCCAGGGGGTGGGTACGCCCTGTTGGCTTGTGGCCCACAGGTGCACTGATAACCCACAAGTATAGGGGATCACGACAGTCTTCACAGGTAGTATTTCACCCTAATTTATTGATTCGACACAAGGGGATCCAAAGAATATATATTGGCCTTGACAGTTGAGTTGTCAATTCAACCGCACCTGGGATATCTCTCTACAGCAAAGGTTTAGTAGCACGGCAAATAGTAGTAGCAAAGTAACAGTAGTAGTGACAACAGTAATTTTGTACCAGTTGTGACAGTAGCAGTAGCAATAGTAACTTAGCAAGATTCAGTATTTGTAAAGCGTAGGCTTGTGGATCGGTGATGGATAACAATTTATATGACATCAATCATGTAACAGTTACACACTAGGGCGACACAGAACTAGCTCCAATTCATCAATATATTGTAGGCGTGTATTCCGTATATAGTCATACGTGCTTGCGATAAGAACTTGCATGACATCTTTTGTCCTACCCTCCCGTGGCAGCGGGGTCCTATTGGAAACTAAGGGATATTAAGGCCTCCTTTTAATAGAGAACCGGAACAAAGCATTAACACATGGTAAATACAGGAACTCCTCAAACTACGGAAATCACCGGAAAGAATCCCAATTATTGTCACCTTGGGGTATGCGTATCAAGAAACGTAATAGGTGCATACAACTTGCAAGATAGGATCCAAGTCAATCTTATAATCAGAGATAATATAATATGTTCAGATCTGAAATCATGGCACTCGGGCCCTACTGACAAGCATTAAGCATAGCAAAGTCATAGCAACATCAATCTCAGACCATAGTGGATACTAGGGATCAAGCCCTATCAAACCTAACTCGATTACATGATCAATCTCGTCCAATCCCACCACTGTCCAACAAGCCTACAAAGGAATTACTCACTCCCGGTGGTGAGCATCATGGCGGTGTTGATGGAGAAGGGTTGGTGATGACGACGGCGATGATTTCCCCTCTCTGGAGCCCCAAACGGACTCCAGATCAGCCCTCCCGGGGAAGAACAGGAGGTGGCGGAGGCTCCGTCTCGTGAAACGCGATGAAAACTTTTGTCTGATATTTTTCTCCGAAGATATGATTTTATAGGACTAGAATCAGGGTCGGAAGAGCCTCGTGGGCCCCACAAGCCATCAGGGCACGGCCTAGGGAGGACGCCCTGTTGGCTTGTGGCCCACAGGTGGCCTCCCTCTGTCAGCTCTTCGCTCCATAATTCATTATATATTCCGGAAAAAATCCAAAAAAAGTTTTGTCCAATTTCAGGAACTTTTATTTCTGCACAAAAATAACACCAAGGTAGTTCTTCTGAAAACATCGTCATTCCGGGTTAGTTCCATTCAAATCATGCAAATTAGAGGTCAAAATAAGAGCAAAAGTGTTTGGAAAAGTAGTTGCGTTGGAGACGTATCAACTCCCCCAAGCTTAACTCATTGCTTGTCCTCAAGCAATTCAACTGACAAACTGAAAGTGATAAACAAAACTTTTACAAACTCTTTTGTTCTCGTCGTTATACACATGCTTAGCTAGTGCTCAAGTTTTCAGCATAAATTATAAGTAACCACATCCATGATAACAACTAAACATCATATTAACTCATGGCAATACATAACCAACTAGCAAGTAATAATAAGATATCTCACATGCCAACAATTTATCAAAACAACCATGATATAATATGGTGACATGGTATTTCGCTAGCCCTTTCTGAGACCACAAAACATAAATGTAGAGCACCTCTGAGGTTCAAGCAGTGACTAAACATTATAATTCAGGGTAGAAAAGATCCACTCATGCTCACATCCAACATTAACTAGACTCAATGCATAAGAATGACAATAGTGCTCTCTGGTCTGGTGCTTTTAGTAAGAGGGTGATGACTCAACATAAAAATAAATAAATAGGCCCGTCGCAGAGGGAAGCATTGATTTGCAGAGGTGCGAGAGCTCAAGTTTTCAAACAGGATTGAAATATAGTTTTTGGGGTGGTGCACTTTTCTTGTCAATGTTGCGACAAAGTTTTTCAATATCTTCCATGCTAAACTCATTATTGGCGGTTCCCAAACAGAATAGTAAAGTTTACTCCTATCCACCATCCATACACAAACCATGGCTGACCGAATCCGCGGATGCCTACCAACATATCAACTGTCCCAAGGAGTTCTGTTTAATTAATTTTGATTATGCAGGACTGGGCATCCTTTTTACCAGCCTCTCTCATGCAATGATGGCGAATAAACAACCGTCTTGAGAATAACTCACTTAGCATGGAAGATACCGACCGCCTCGTCGCTCCATGAGCAAGATGAGTGCACAAAATGGATGTTTATTTGAATATTTAGAGGTCGCACATACAAATTTACTTGGAACGGCAGGGTAATACCGCATATAGGTAGGTATGATGGACTCATGTGGTATAACTTGGTTTAAAGGTTTTGGACGCACAAGCAGCATTCCTGCTTAGTACAGGTGAAGGCTAGCAATAGGTTGGGAAGTGACCAGCTAGAGAGCGAAAACGGTCATAGGTATGCATTGTGAATAATTAGCATTAGACATAGCATGAGTAGGATATGAACACTCTGAATTTAAACATCGTGAAGGTTGCATTGGTTTTGAATCAACTACATGTTTGCACATGGGCCAAGTCAAGCCGCTCGAATTACTCAAAGGGAAATACCATACTACCATATCACATCATAACCATTTTAATGCATGTTGACCTATAACATAAATCATTATTCACTACTTGCTATTTAAGCATGGCATGAGAAGCTATAATCTCTAATTGTCATCATAAACATGTTCACTCATAATATATTGAATCAAGATCGAACGGGCTAAACATATTTACAAAAACGGAAAACAAGAAGAGTTCATACCAGCTTCCTTTGCCACGATCACTTCGTCAAATATTGTCATTATTGCCTTTCACTTGCATGACAAAATGATGTGATAATAATAATAGTGCAAGAATACCGTCGACTAAGCTAGAATCTGTGATGACCCACATGTATAGGGGGTCAATCGTAGTCCTTTCGATAAGTTAGAGTGTCGAACCCAATGAGGAGCAGAAGGAAATGACAAGAGGTTTTCAGCAAGGTAATTTATGCAAGCACTGAAATTGTAGGTAACAGATAGTTTGATAGCAAGATAATTGGTAACGAGCAAGTAACGATAACGGTAAATAAAGTGCAGCAAGGTAGCCCAATCCTTTTGTGGCAAAGGACAGGCCAGAACAGTCTCTTATAATAGGCAAAGTGTTCTTGAGAGTACACGGGAATTTCATCTAGTCACTTTTATAATGTTGGTTTGATTTGCGTTCGCTACTTTGATAATTTGATATGTGGGTGGACCGGTGCTTGGGTGTTGTTCTTACTTGAACAAACCTCCCACTTATGATTAACCCCGTCGCAAGCATCCGCAACTACGAGAAAAGTATTAAGATAAAATCTAACCACAACATTATGTTGGAAATATGCCCTAGAGGCAATAATAAAATGGCTATTATTATATTTCCTTGTTCATGATAATCGTTTATTATCCATGCTATAATTGTATTGACTGGAAACTCAAATACATGTGTGGGTACATAGACAACAGTGTGTCCCTAGTATGCCTCTAATAGACTAGCTCGTTGATCAAAGATGGTCAAGGTTTCCTAGCCATAGACATGAGATGTCATTTGATAACGGGATCACATCATTAGGAGAATGATGTGATGGACAAGACCCAAACTATGAACGTAGCATATGATCGTGTCAGTTTATTGCTACTGTTTTCTGCATGTCAAGTATCTGTTCCTATGACCATGAGATCATACAACTCACTGACACCGGAGGAATACCTTGTGTGTATCAAACGTCACAACGTAACTGGGTGACTATAAAGATGCTCTACAGGTATCTCCGAGGCTGTCTGTTGAGTTGGCATGGATCAAGACTGAGATTTGTTACTCCGTGTGACGGAAAGGTATCTCAGGGCCCACTCGGTAATACAACATCACAATAAGCCTTGCAAGCAAAGTGACTAAAGTGTTAGCCACGGGATCTTGTATTACGAAACGAGTAAAGAGACTTGCCGGTAACGAGATTGAACTAGGTATAGAGATACTGACGATCGAATCTCGGGCAAGTAACATACCGAAGAACAAAGGGAACAGTATACGGGATTAACTGAATCCTTGACATAGAGGTTCAACCGATAAAGATCTTCGTAGAATATGTAGGAACCAATTTGGGCATCCAGGTCCCGCTATTGGTTATTGACGGTAGAGATGTCTTGGTCATGTCTACATAGTTCTCGAACCCGCAGGGTCTGCACACTTAACGTTCGGTGACGTTTCGGTAGTATTGAGTTATGTATGGTGGTGACCGAAGGTTGTTCGGAGTCCCGGATGAGATCCCGGACATCACTAGGAGCTCCGGAATGGTCCGGAGGTAAAGATTGATATATAGGAAGTCCCGTTTTGGCCACCGGAAAAGTTTCGGGTATTTCCGGTAGTGTACCGGGAGTGCCGGAGGGCCATCGGGAGGGGCCACCCACGCCGGAAGGCCACATGGGCCTGAGGGGGGGGGGGTGCACCAGCCCTTAGTGGGCTGGGCAAACTAGCCCCACAAGGCCCATGTGGCTAGGAAGGTGGGAAAGGAAAAAACCCCAAGTGGGGAAGGTAAACTCCAAGTAGGAAAGGAGTCCTACTAGGAGTAGGATTGGAGGTGGAATCCTCCACCTACACCTAGTTCGGCCGCCCCTAGGGAAAGCCCTAGGGCGGCTGCCTCCTCCCACTCCCTCCTATATATACTAGAGGAATAGAGACCCAAAGACATAAGTCCACGTGCTAGTTCTCTATTCCCTAGTTCCTCCACCAAATAGATTCTGACGGAGCTTAGGCGATGCCCTGCCGGAATAGTTCCACCACCGCCGCCGCCGCGCTGCCGGAGAACTCATCTACCTCTCCACTCCCTCTTGCTGGATCAAGAAGGCGGAGATCGTCATCGAGCTGTACGTGTGCTGAACGCGGAGGTGCCGTCCGTTCGGCGCTAGATCGGGACGGATCGTGGGACGGCTGCGATTTGGATCGCGAAGACGTTCGACTACATCAACCCCGTTTCTTAACGCTTCCCGCTTAGCGATCTACAAGGGTATGTAGATCCACTCTACCTCTCGTAGATGCTCATCACCATGGATAGATCTTGCGTGTGCGTAGGAAAATTTTTGTTTCCCATGCAACGTTCCCCTACAGTGGCATCATGAGCTAGGTCTATGCGTAGATGAGATCACGAGTAGAACACAAAGGAGTTTGTGGGCGTTGATGCTCAGATTGCTTCCTCCCTTGGTCTTTTCTTGATTCAGCGGTATTGTGGGATGAAGCGGCCCGGACCAACCTTACTCGTACGCTTACGAGAGACCGGTTCCATAAACAGACATGCGACTTTGTTGCATAAAGATGGCTGGCGAGTGTCTGTCTCTCCCACTTTAGTTGGATCGGATTCGACAAAGGCGGTCCTTGAGAAGGTTGAATAGCAATTTGTGTATCACCGTTGTGGTTTTTGCGTAGGTAAGAATCGTTCTTGCTAGATACCCGTAGCAGCCACGTAAAACATGCAACAACAATTAGAGGACGTCTAACTTGTTTTTGCAGGGTATGTTGTGATGTGATATGGACAATTACATGATGAGATATATGTGATGTATGAGATGATCATGTTTTGTATAGAATATCACGACTTGCATGTCGATGAGTACGGCAACCGGCATGAGCCATAGGGTTGTCTTTAATTTATTTTTGCCATTTTTGCTTTACTTTATCGCTATGAGTTAGCAATAGTCGTAGAAGCAACAGTTGGCGCGACAACCTCATGGCGACACGTTGATGGAGATCAAGAAGATGGAGATCATGGTGTCATGCCGGTGACGATGGAGATCATGCCGGTGCTTTGAAGGTGGAGATCAAAAGCACAAGTTCATGGCCATATCATGTCACTTATGATTTGCATGTGATGTTAATCCTTTTATGCATCTTATTTTGCTTAGGACGACGGTAGCATTATAAGGTGATCCCTCACTAAAATTTCAAGATAAAATTGTGTTCTCCCCGAGTATGCACCGTTGCGAAAGTTCGTCATTTCGAGACACCACGTGATGATCGGGTGTGATAGACTCTACGTTCGCATACAACGGGTGCAAGCCAGTGTTGCACGTGCGGAACACTCGGGTTAAACTTGATGAGCCTAGCATGTACATACATGGCCTCGGAACACAAGAGACCGAAAGGTCGAACATGAGTCATATAGTAGATATGATCAACATGAAGATGTTCACCATTGAAACCACCTCATCTCACGTGATGATCGGACTTGAGTTGGTGAATTTGGATCATGTTACACTCGAATGACCAGAGGGATGTCAATTTGAGTGGGAGTTTTTAAGTAATATGATTAACTAAACTCATTATCTTGAACAATAGTCTAAGTTGTCTTTGCATAATTTATGTTGTAGATCAATGGCTCGCGCAGTAGCACCCCTGAATTTTAATGTGTTCCTAGAGAAAGCTAAGTTGAAAGATGATGGAAGTAACTTTGTGGACTGGGCCCGTAATCTAAGGATTATCCTTACGGCTTCCCAAAAGGCCTATGTCCTTGATGCACCGCTTGGTGAACCACCCACTCCAGTAGAGTCTGCAGACGTTGCGAACGCCTGGCAGACACGTTCGGATGATTACTCAATAGTTCAATGTGCAATGTTGTATGGCTTAGAACCGGGACTTCAAAGACATTTTGAACGTCATGGAGCATATGATATGTTCCAGGAGTTGAAGTTTATCTTTCAGAAGATTGCCCGGATCGAGAGGTATGAGACCTCCGATAAGTTCTATGCTTGCAAGATGGAGGAGAACGGGTCTGTCAGTGAACACATACTCAAAATGTCTGGGTATTCCACCCGTCTGGCTGAATTGAGGATGCCCCTTCCGCCAGAGGCGATCACTGACAGAGTTCTTCAATCACTGCCACCTAGCTACAAGAGCTTCGTGTTGAACTGTAACATGCACGGGATGAACAAGTCAATCGCCGAGCTGTTTGCGATGTTGAAAGTCGCTGAGTCTGAGATTCAGAAGGAGCATCAAGTGTTGATGGTCAATAAAACCACTAGTTTCAAGAAGAATGGCAAGGGTAAGAAGGGTAACTCCAAGAAGAGTGGCAAAGCAGTTGCCCCTCTCGTGAAGAAACCCAAAGCTGGACCCAAGCCAGAAACTGAGTGCTTTCATTGCAAGGGAACTGGTCATTGGAAGCGGAACTGCCCCAAGTATCTGGCTGAAAAGAAGGCGGCCAACACCAAACAAGGTATATATGATATACATGTTATTTATGTGTACCTTACCAACTCTCGTAGTAGTGCCTGGGTATTTGATACCGGTTCAGTTGCTCACATTTGCAACTCAAAATAGGAACTGCGGAATAGACGGAGGCTGGCAAGGGACGAAGTGACGATGCGCGTGGGAAATGGTTCCAAGGTTGATGTGATCGCCGTCGGCACGCTCGCTCTTCGATTACCATCGGATTAGTGATGAACCTGAATAATTGTTATTTAGTGCCTGCGTTAAGCATGAACATTATATCTGGATCTTGTTTATTGCGAGACGGCTACTCATTTAAATCAGAGAATAATAGTTGTTCTATTTATATGAGTAATATCTTTTATGGTCATGCACCCAATGTGAGGGGTTTATTCTTATTGAATCTCAATAGTGATGATACACATGTTCATAACATTGATGCCAAAAGATGTAGAGTTGATAATGATAGTACCACTTTCTTGTGGCAGTGCCGCTAGGTCATATTGGTGTAAAACGCATGAAGAAGCTCCATGCTGATGGACTTTTGGAGTCACTTGATTTTGAATCACTTGACACATGTGAACCATGCCTAATGGGCAAGATGACTAAGACCCCGTTCTCTGGAACAATGGAACGGGCAAGTGACTTGTTGGAAATCATACATATTGATGTGTGCGGTCCGATGAGTATTGAGGCGCGCGGTGGATATCGTTATTTTCTCACCTTCATTGATGACTTAAGTAGATATGGGTATATTTACTTAATGAAACACAAGTCTGAAACGTTTGAAAAGTTCAAGCAATTTCAGAGTGAAGTTGAGAATCATCGTAACAAGAAGATTAAATTCCTACGATCTGGTCGAGGAGGAGAATATCTGATTTATGAGTTTGGCAGTCACTTAAGACAATGTGGAATTGTTTCACAATTGACACCGCCTGGAACACCACAGCGTAATTGTGTGTCTGAACGTTGTAATCGAACCTTATTGGATATGGTGCGTTCTATGATGTCTCTTGCCGATTTGCCGCTATCGTTTTGGGGTTATGCATTAGAGACAGCTGCATTCACTTTAAATAGGGCACCATCAAAATCCGTTGAGACGACGCCATATGAACTATGGTTTGGCAAGAAGCCAAAGTTGTCGTTTCTTAAAGTTTGGGGATGTGATGCTTATGTCAAAAAGCTTCAGCCTGAAAAGCTGGAACCCAAAGTGGAGAAATGCGTCTTCATAGGATACCCGAAAGAGACTGTTGGGTATACCTTCTATCTCAGATCCGAAGGCAAAGTGTTTGTCGCTAAAAACGGAACATTTCTTGAGAAAGAGTTTCTCTAGAAAGAATTGAGTAGGAGGAAGATAGAACTTGATGAGGTTGTTGAACCTTTACTTCAACCAGAGAGTAGTGCAGCGCAGAAAGATGTTTCTGTAGAGCCTACATCGGTTGAAGAGGAAGTTAATGATGATGATCATGAAGCTTCGGATCAAGTTGCTATCGAACCTCGTAGGCCGACATGGACGCGTACTGCTCCTGAGTGGTACGGCAACCCTGTCTTAGAGGCCATGTTGTTGGACAACGATGAACCTACGAGCTATGGAGAAGCGATGATGGGCCCAGATTCCAAGAAATGGTTAGAGGCCGTGAAATCCGAGATGGGATCCATGTATGAAAACAAAGTATGGGCTTTGGAAGTATTACCTAAAGGGCAAAAGGCCATTCAGAACAAATGGATCTTTAAGAAGAAGACGGACGCGGATGGTAATATTACCGTCTATAAAGCTCGACTTGTGGCAATGGGTTTTTCACAAGTTCAAGGAGTTGACTACGATGAGACCTTCTCACCTGTAGCGATGCTTAAGTCCGTCAGAATCATGTTAGCAATAGCTGCATTTTTCGATTATGAAATTTGGCAGATGGATGTCAAAACAGCCTTCCTTAATGGTTTCCTTAAGGAAGAGTTGTATATGATGCAACCAGAAGGTTTTGTCGATCCAAAGAATGCTGACAAAGTTTGCAAACTCCAGTGATCCATTTATGGACTGGTGCAAGCATCTCGGAGTTGGAATCTTCGCTTTGATGAGGTGATCAAAGCGTTCGGGTTTATACAAGTTTACGGAGAAGCTTGTATTTACAAGAAAGTGAGTGGGAGCTCTATAGCGTTTCTAATATTATATGTGGATGACATATTTCTGATTGGAAAGAATATAGAAATGTTGGAAAGCGTGAAGGAATATTTGAACAAGAGTTTTTCAATGAAGGACCTAGGAGAAGCTGCTTTCATATTAGGCATCAAGATCTATAGAGATAGATCGAGACGCTTAATAGGACTTTCACAGAGCACATACCTTGAAAAAGTTTTGAAGAAGTTCAAAATGGATCAGTCCAAGAAGGGGTTCTTGCCTGTATTGCAAGGTGTGAAGTTGAGTAAGACTCAATGCCCAGTAACTGCAGAAGATAGAGAAAAGATGAGTGTCATCTCCTATGCTTCAACCATAGGCTCTATCATGTATGCAATGCTGTGCACAAGACCCGATGTCAGCCTTGCCATAAGTATGGCCGGAAGGTTTCAAAGTGATCCAGGAATGGAACACTGGACGGCGGTCAAGAATATCCTTAAGTACCTGAAAAGGACTAAGGACATGTTTCTCGTTTATGGAGGTGATCAAGAGCTCGTCATAAAGGGTTACGTCGATGCAAGCTTTGACACTGATCCGGACGACTCTAAGTCTCAAACCGGATACGTATTTATTCTTATTGGGGGTGCGGTAAGCTGGTGCAGTTCCAAGCAGAGCGTGGTAGCTGATTCTACATGCGAAGCGGAGTACATCGCTGCCTCGGAGGCGGCGAAGAAAGGTGTTTGGTTGAAGGAGTTCATGACAGATCTTGGAGTAGTGCCCAGTGCACTAAACCCAATGACTCTGTTCTGTGACAACACTGGTGCCATTGCTCTGGCCAAGGAACCAAGGTTTCACAAGAGGACCAGACACATAAAGCGACGTTTCAATTCCATCCGCGATTACATCATGGAGGAGGACATAAATATTTGCAATGTACACACGGATCTGAATGTCGCAGATCCAATGACCAAACCTCTTCCAAGGGCTAAACATGATCAACACCAGAACTGTATGGGTGTTAGATTCATTACAATGTAAATCACATAGTGATGTGAGCTAGATTATTGACTCTAGTGCAAGTGGGAGACTGTTGGAAATATGCCCTAGAGGCAATAATAAAATGGTTATTATTATATTTCCTTGTTCATGATAATCGTTTATTATCCATGCTATAATTGTATTGATTGGAAACTCAAATACATGTGTGGGTACATAGACAACAGTGTGTCCCTAGTATGCCTCTACTAGACTATCTCGTTGATCAAAGATGGTCAAGGTTTCCTAGCCATAGACATGAGATGTTACTTGATAACGGGATCACATCATTAGGAGAATGATGTGATGGACAAGACCCAAACTATGAATGTAGCATATGATCGTGTCAGTTTATTGCTATTGTTTTCTGCATGTCAAGTATCTGTTCCTATGACCATGAGATCATACAACTCACTGACACCGGAGGAATACCTTGTGTGTATCAAACGTCGCAACGTAACTGGGTGACTATAAAGATGCTCTACAGGTATCTCCGAGGGTGTCTGTTGAGTTGGCATGGATCAAGACTGGGATTTGTTACTCCGTGTGACGGAGAGGTATCTCAGGGCCCACTCGGTAATACAACATCACAATAAGCCTTGCAAGCAAAGTGACTAAAGTGTTAGCCACGGGATCTTGTATTACGGAACGAGCAAAGAGACTTGCCGGTAACGAGATTGAACTAGGTATAGAGATACCGACGATCGAATCTCGGGCAAGTAACATACCGAAGAACAAAGGGAACAGTATACGGGATTAACTGAATCCTTGACATAGAGGTTCAACCGATAAAGATCTTCGTAGAATATGTAGGAACCAATATGGGCATCTAGGTCCCGCTATTGGTTATTGACCGTAGAGATGTCTCGGTCATGTCTACATAGTTCTTGAACCCGCAGGGTCTGCACACTTAACGTTCGGTGACGTTTCGGTAGTATTGAGTTATGTATGGTGGTGACCGAAGGTTGTTCGGAGTCCCGGATGAGATCCCGGACATCACGAGGAGCTCCGGAATGGTCCGGAGGTAAAGATTGATATATAGGAAGTCCCGTTTTGGTCACCGGAAAAGTTTCGGGTATTTCCGGTAGTGTACTGGGAGTGCCGGAGGGCCATCGGGAGGGGCCACCCACGCCGGAAGGCCACATGGGCCTGAGGGGGGGTGCACCAGCCCTTAGTGGGCTGGGCAAACCAGCCCCACAAGGCCCATGCGGCAAGGAAGGTGGGAAAGGAAAAAACCCCAAGTGGGGAAGGTAAACTCCAAGTAGGAAAGGAGTCCTACTAGGAGTTGGATTGGAGGTGGAATCCTCCACCTCCACCTGGTTCGGCCAACCCCTAGGGAAAGCCCTAGGGCGGCTGCCTCCTCCCCCTCCCTCCTATATATACTAGAGGAATAGAGACCCAAAGACATAAGTCCACGTGCTAGTTCTCTATTCCCTAGTTCCTCCACCAAATAGATTCTGACGGAGCTTAGGCAAAGCCATGCCGGAATAGTTCCACCGCCGCCGCCGCCGCCGCGCCGTCGCGCTGCCGGAGAACTCATCTACCTCTCCGCTCCCTCTTGCTGGATCAAGAAGGCGGAGATCGTCATCGAGCTGTACGTGTGCTGAACGCGGAGGTGCCGTCCGTTCGGCGCTAGATCGGGACGGATCGTGGGACGACTGCGATTTGGATCGCGGAGACGTTCGACTACATCAACCGCGTTTCTTAACGCTTCCCGCTTAGCGATCTACAAGGGTATGTAGATCCACTCTCCCTCTCGTAGATGCTCATCACCATGGATAGATCTTGCGTGTGTGTAGGAATTTTTTTGTTTCCCATGCAACGTTCCCCTACACATTAAATGTTTGGATCCAAATCAGCCCCTTACGAAGTAGCGCATAAACTAGGATTTAAGCTTATGTCACCCTAGCTACCCATTATCTAATAACTAATCCACAATGCATTCCCTTAGGCCCTAAGATGGTGAAGTGTCATGTAGTCGACGTTCACATGACACCACTAAGGGAATCACAACATACATATCATCAAAATATCGAACACATATCAAATTCACATGATTACTTGCAACATGACTTCTCCCGTGACCTCAAGAACAAAGGTAACTACTCACAAATAATATTCATGCTCAAGATCAGATGGGTATTAAATAGCATAATGGATCTGAACATATAATCTTTCACCAAATAAACCATATAGTAATCAACTACAAGATGTAATCAACACTACTAGTCACCCACATGTACCAATCTGAGGTTCCGGTACAAAGATTGAACACAAGAGATGAACTAGGGTTTGAGAGGATATGGTGCTGTTGAAGATGTTGATGAAGATTGGCCTCGCAAAGATGAGAGGGGTGTTGGTGATGACGATGGCTTCGATTTCCCCCTTCGGGAGGGAATTTCCCCCGGCGGAATCGCTCCGCCGGAGGGCAAAAGTGCTCTTGCCCAAGTTCCGCCTCGAGACGGCGGCGTTCTGTACCGAAAGTCCTATCCTTATTTTTTTAGGTCAAAAGACCTTAAGTACCAGAAGATGGGCACCGAAGGTGGGCTGGGCTGAGCACAACCCACCAGGGCGCGCCTAGGGGGCCTCGCGCGCCCTGGTTTCTTGTGCTCACTTGGTGGACCCCCTCTAGTAATTATTTGCTCCAGTATTTTTCATATATTCTAAAATAATTCTCCATGAAGTTTCGGCTTATTTGGAGATGTGCATAATAGGTATCTCTGATATGCTTTTTCAGGTCCAGAATTCCAGCTGCCGGTATTTTCCCTCTTTGTGTAAACCTTGCATATTATGAGAGAAAAGGCATTAGAATCACTCCATAAAGCATTATTATGCATAAAAACATTATAAATAATAGTAGGAAATCATGATGCAAAATGGACGTATCAACTCCCCCAAGCTTAGACCTCGCTTGTCCTCAAGCGAAAGCCGATATCGAAAAACATGTCCACATGGTTAGAGAGAGAGGTGTCGATAAAAGCAAAATACGAACATAGTAGCATCATGCTTATTATCGTAGCAGCAACAAACTTTATCATAGAACTTATTCATATAACTTTCATTATATAACCTCATCATATGACTTCTCATGAACAAGTAACAATTCATCACAACATAGAAGTATAAAGCATAAACCTTATTGAAAACTAACAAACTATGTTCTCAGTCAACTTTGCAACTACAATTCATCATATTTTTAGGAAGGGTCTCGTGTCGGAGCCTTTTGACAAGTCCACATACTCAACCATCATTTAGTCTTCTATGATTGCTAACACTCACAACATACCCATGAGCAAAAAGTTTCAACCGGACACATAGAAAGATAGGGGCTTATAGTCTCGCCTCCCAACGTATTCACCTCAAGGGTGATGTCAACAATATTAACTCATGCTCACTCATATCCAACTGGATATATGTGCCTAGATCTTTCCTCACCACATGATGCTTGCAAAAAGAAAAAGTGAAAAGGAATAGGGAAGAATACTTTGACTCTTGCATAAAAGTAAATACATAAAAGTAAAAGATAGGCCCTTCGTAGAGGGAAGCAGAGGTTGTCATGCGCTTTTTGGTTTGTATGCCAAATCCCTTAATGTAAAACAACGTCATGCTATATTGCCCCCTATGATAGCAACATTTATTATGCAGTCCGTCGCTTTTATTACTTTGCCATCATAAGTTCGTACAACGCTCAATTTTCTCTAACACTAATCGATCAAACACATTTAGAAGCAATTTTTATTGCCTTAGTGCACCGATGACAACTTACTTGAAGGATCTTACTCGATCCGTAGGTAGGTATGGCGGACTCTCAAAACATGAGTTTGGGTTTAGGATTTTTGGATGCACAAGTAGTATCTCTACTTAGTGCGGAATTTTTGGCTAGCAAATATATTGAGCAAGCACCACATGTTGAAGGATCTATGACAATATAACTTCTATGTGAATATGAACAAACATAAATCATTACGTTGTCTTCCTTGTCCAACATCAAAAAAATTGGCATATAATATTTAATGGGGGCTCACAATCATAAAAGATGTCCAGGATAGTGTATTTGCATGTGAATCTTCTCTTCCCTTATTAATTTTTTCATGAATTGCATCATTGACCAATGCTATGTTTGTCAATCTCCAATAAATTTTACCACTTATACTTTTCCTTATGTGATGTCATTACTTACCATAAGATTAGCATATGAGTCTTTTCATTTATTTCCTTTCTATTTTGATTGGAACAAGAAAGTAAAGAAGCAAAAGCTCAAACTAAACTTTATTACATAACTCTCACTCGATTACATAGATAGATAGATCACGAAACTAACACTAAAAAATAGATTATACTAAACTTTTATTCAACTAAATCATGAAAGAGCGAAGGATCGAACTAAAATAGGTAAAGGTAAATGAAAGTGATGGTGATACGATACCAGGGCACCTCCCCCAAGCTTGGCTCAAGCCAAGGGGAGTGCCCATACCCGTGTACTGAAGTCTCCATTGGTGGTGAAGATGATGAAGGTGGTGGTGATGAAGTGGTAGGTTTGTCCTCCGGCTTCTAGGGCAAGGTCTCACCATCAAAAGTTGACGCACGAGTCCCCCGAGTCCTGCAACTGGCAGCTAAACTCATACATTTAAATCTTGCTTCAAACTCAAAAACTTGGTTTTGAAGATCATAGATTTGACTTTGCAAAAAAAAAATTGCTCGTTGAAGGTGAAGACAATGTCCTTCATAGACCGGCCATCCACCTCCTGATCACGGGTGAATTCCGTGATCATGGAGTGATTGGCACTAAGTCCACGCTCCACCATCCTTTGGCACTTGAAGATCTCTTGTTCCACTACCTCGAGCCTAGCCTCCAAGCTTCCCATCCTCTTGGGTCCCTAAACATCTCGGATGTGGAGCACACCCTCACGCATCTCAATGGTTTGAGGGTGCTTCATCACCTCCGGCAAGTACGGGTTGATGACCTTCTCGAAGAACTTGTCCTTGGAGGAGTTTGGTGGAGCCATGGAGATCTAGATCTGACGAGAAAACAACACAAAACAAGAACAGAGAATATTTCTTCGATGCGGTGGTCAAAACAATCCGGGGTATATATAAAGATTTTTTTTTTATCTTGGGAAGCAAGAATATGGAAGGAAAACGGAGTCGGGAAGGTGTCCGAGGTGGGCACAACCCACCAGGGCGCACCTGGCAGGGCTGGCACGCCCTGGTGTATCGTGCTCACCTCGGTTGCTTTCCCGTTTATTTCTTATTTTCCTAATTTTTGTAATATTCCAAAACTGACAGAAAATATTTTTGCGGATTTTTCGAAGTCCGTTTACTTACCGTATCACGTACCTCCTCTTTTTCAGAATTCTGGAGTGTTCCGAAAGGTTTATTTTATGTGTTCCTCCGGTGTCATGGTTTGGATAATATTGCTTTCAACATTAATAGGCGTACCTGAGATATAGTGTTTAATTATTTGTCCATTGACCACCTTTGGGTTAGTACATTCGGCATTATTAATCTTGATAGCTCCAGAACGATAAACCTCTTCGATAATATACGGTCCTTCCCATTTGGAAAGAAGCTTTCCTGCAAAAAATCTAAAACGAGAGTTGTACAAAAGAACATATTCTCCAACTTTGAATTCCCGCTTTTGAATTCTTTTGTCATGCCAAATTTTAACTTTTTCTTTGAATAGTTTGGCATTTTCATAAGCTTGGGTTCTCCATTCATCTTGTGAGCTAATATCTAATAACCTCTTCTCACCGGCAAGTTTGAAATCATAATTGAGTTCTTTAATTGCCCAAAATGCTTTATGTTCTAACTCTAGAGGCAAATGACAAGCTTTTCCATATACCATTTTGTATGGATACATACCCATAGGATTTTTATAACCTGTTCTATAGGCCCAAAGTGCATCATCTAGTTTCTTAGACCAATTCTTTCGATACCTATTGACAGTTTTTTTGTAATATTAATTTTATTTCTCTATTGCTAAGTTCAACTTGACCACTAGATTGAGGATGATAGGGTGATGCAATTCTATGATTAACATCATATTTAGCAAGCATCTTACGGAAAGCACCATGAATAAAGTGTGAACCACCATCAGTCATTAAATATCTAGGGACTCCAAACCTCGGGAAGATAACTTCTTTAAGTATTTTAATGGAGGTGTTATGATCAGCACTACTAGTTGGAATAGCTTCTACCCACTTTGTAACATAATCAACATCAACCAAAATATGAGTATACCCATTGGAGGAAGGAAAAGGTCCCATATAATCAAAACCCCAAACATCAAATGGTTCGACAACAAGTGAATAATTCATAGGCATTTTCTGACGCTTACCGACATTACCAATTCTTTGACATTCATCACAAGACAAGACAAACTTACGGGAATCCTTGAAGAGAGTAGGCCAATAAAAACCAGATTGCAATACCTTGTGAGCAGTTCTATCTCCCGCATGATGTCCTCCATAAGCTTTGGAATGACATCTCCGTAGGATTTGTTCCTGTTCATGCTCAGGTACACAATGTCTAATAATACCATCTACCCCTTCTTTATAAAGATGTGGGTCATCCCAGAAGCAATGTCTTAAATCATAGAAGAACTTTTTCTATTGTTGGTATGTGAAACTAGGTGGTATATATTTAGCAGCAATGTAGTTAGCATAATCAGCATACCAAGGACTGTTTTGAGAAACATTTATTGCAGCTAACTGTTCATCAGGAAAACTATCATCAATAGGTAGTGGGTCGTCAAGAATATTTTCCAACCTAGACAAGTTATCAGCTACGGGGTTCTTAGCTCCTTTCCTATCAGTGATATGTAAGTCAAATTCTTGAAGCAAGAGAACCCACCTAATGAGTCTAGGTTTAGCATCTTTCTTTTCCATAAGATATTTTATAGCAGCATGATCGGTGTGAACAATGACTTTGGAATCAACAATGTAGGATCTAAATTTATCACAAGCAAACACAACTGCTAAAAATTCTTTTTCAGTAGTAGCATAATTTCGTTGGGCGTTGTCTAGAGTTTTGCTAGCATAATGGATAACATTTAATTTCTTATCAACTCTTTGTCCTAGAACAGCACCAACAGCATAATCACTAGCATCACACATAATTTCAAAAGGCTAGTTCCAATCAGGTGGTTGAACGATAGGTGCAGATGTTAAGGCTTTCTTGAGTGTTTCAAAGTCTTCTACACAATCATCATCAAAAACAAATGGAATGTCCTTTTGTAAAAGATTAGTAAGAGGCCTAGAAATTTTAGAGAAGTCTTTAATGAACCTCCTATATAAACCAGCATGACCAAGGAAACTCCGATTACCTTTAATATCTTTAGGACATGGCATTTTCTCAATTGCATCAACTTTAGCTTTATCCACCTCAATACCTCGTTCAGATATTTTATGCCCTAAGACAATACCTTCATTAACCATAAAGTGGCACTTCTCCCAATTCAAGACGAGATTAGTTTGTTCACATCTCTGCAAAACTCGATCAAGGTTGCTTAAGCAATCATCAAAAGAAGTTCCGTAAAAGGAAAAATCATCCATGAAAACCTCAACAATCTTTTCACAAAAATCAGAGAATATTGCAGTCATACATCTTTGAAAGGTAGCAGGTGCATTACATAAACCAAAAGGCATACGTCTATAAGCATAGGTTCCAAAAGGAGAAGTAAAGGTGGTTTTCTCTTGATCAGATTGTGATACAGGTATTTGAGAGAAACCAGAATATCCATCCAGAAAACAAAAGTGTGTGTGCTTAGATAATCTTTCTAGCATGATCAATGAAAGGCAGAGGGTAATGATCTTTTCTAGTAGCTTTATGTAATTTTCTAAAATCAATTACCATTCTATAGCCAGTGACAATTCTCTGTGGGATAAGTTCATTTTTATCATTAAGAACAACCGTAATACCTCCTTTCTTAGGGACACAATGAACGGGGCTTACCCAACTACTATCATCTATGGGATAGATTATACCTGCTTCAAGAAGCTTTAATATTTCAGTTCTTACCACTTCTTTCATCTTAGGATTCAATCGCCATTGGTGATCAACAACGGGTTTGGCATCAGGTTCCATATTAGTCTTGTGCTGACATAGAGTGGGACTAATGCCCTTAAGATCATCAAGAGTATATCCAATAGTAGCCCGGTGCTTCCTCGGAATTTTTAATAATCTTTCTTCTTCATGTTCTAAAAGGTTAGCACTAATAATCACAGGATATATCTTTTTCTCATTAAGATAAGCATACTTTAAAGTGTCAGGCAATTGTTTTAATTCAAACACAGGATCACCTTTAGGTGGAGGAGGACCTCCAAGAGTTACAATAGGCAAATTGTGTTTTAGGAGAGGTTGTTGTTCAAAGATTTTTTTTCTCTATTTCATTTCTTTCATGCAAGTGCATATCATTTTCATGGTCTAGCAGATATTGTTCTAGTGGATCGGTAGGAGGTACGGCAATAGAAGCAAGACCAATTATTTCATCCTTACTAGATAATTCTTTATCACGATGTTGTCTAGTAAATTTGGCAAAATTAAATTCATGAGACACATCACCAAAACTAACACCAACAGTTTGTTTCTCACAATCTATCTTAGCATTGACGGTGTTTAAGAAAGGTCTACCAAAGATAATGGGACAAAAGTCATCTTGTGGGGAACCAAGAACTAGAAAATCAGTAGGATATTTTATTTTCCCACACAAGACTTCAACATCTCTAACAATCCCAAGTGATGTGATGGTGTCTCTATTAGCAAGTTTAATAGTAACATCAATGTCTTCTATTTCAGCAGGTTCTATTTCATTCATAATTTCTTGGTATAAGGTAAAAGGAATAGCACTCACGCTAGCACCCATATCACATAAACCATGATAGCAATGATCTCCTATTTTGACTGAGACAACAGGCATGCCGACTACGGGTCTATGTTTATCTTTTTCATCAGGTTTGGCAATTCTAGCAGCTTCATCACAAAAATAAATAACATGCCCATCCATATTTTCTACCAAGGGATCTTTAACCATAGCAACACTAGGTTGTACTTTAATTTGCTCAGAGGGCTTAGGCCCTTTAATATTACTTTTGCGAACCATAGTTGATACCTTAGCATGTTCCTTTATCCTAACAAGGAAAGGTGGTTTTTAAATATAAGCAGTAGGCACAACTGGATCAACATTGTAAATGATGGTTTCATCCTTAGCTTTTACCGGTTCTTTAATTTATTCTTTATAGGGGGATGATATTTAAACCACTTTTCCTTAGGGAGGTCAACATGAGTAGCAAATGATTCACAAAAAGAGGATACTATCTCAGAGTCAAGTCCATATTTAGTGCTAAACTTGTGAAAAGCATCGGTATTCATAAAAGATTTAACACAATCAAACTTAAGCTTTATACCTAACTCATTACCTTCGTCAAGTTCCCAATCTTTGGAGTTGCGTTTAATTCTTTCTAAGAGATCCCACTTGAATTCAATAGTCTTCTTCATAAAAGAACCAGCACAAGAAGTATCGAGCACGGATCGATCATTATTAGAAAGCCGAGCATGAAAATTCTGAATAATAATTTCTCTCGGGAGCTCATGATTGGGGCATGAATATAACATTGACTTAAGCCTTCCCCAAGCTAGAGCGATGCTTTCTCCTTCACGAGGCCAAAAATTATATATATAATTCCGATCACGATGAACTAGATGCATAGGATAAAACTTTTGGTGGAATTCTAATTGCAATCGATTCCAGTTCCATGATCCAATATCATCACATAGCCTATACCATGTCAATGCTTTTCCCTTCAAAGATAAAGGGAAAACCTTCTTCTTAACTTCATCTCCGGATAAACCTGCAAGCTTAAATAATCCACAAATTTCGTGCACATGTATTAGGTGCATATCAGGATGTTCAGTTCCGTCTCCTGCATAAGGATTAGCTAGCAGTTGTTCTACCATACCTGAAGGAATTTCATAACCAATATTTTCAGTAGGTGCAGTAGGTTGAGGGGCAATTAATTGTGGTTCCGGTCGAGGTGAAGATACCCCGAACAAACCCCTCAAAGGATTGTTTTCCATAGTAGCAGGTGACAATAAATTTCAGCACGTAGTATAAGTTTTTCCTTACCGATTTCCACTTACCAAGAGCGCTTCACTCGCCAGCAACGTCACCAGAAAAGAGTCTTTATGACCCACAAGTATAGGGGGTCAATCATAGTCATTTCGATAAGTAAGAGTGTCGAACCCAACGAGGAGCAGAAGGAAATGACAAGCGGTTTTCAGTAAGGTAATTTTTGCAAGCACTGAAATTGTAGGTAACAGATAGTTTGATAGCAAGATAATTGGTAACGAGCAAGTAATGGTAACGGTAAATAAAGTGCAGCAAGGTAGCCCAATCCTTTTGTGGCAAAGGACAGGCCAGAACAGTATCTTATCATAGGCAAAGTGTTCTTGAGGGTACACGGGAATTTCATCTAGTCACTTTTATCATGTTGGTTTGATTTGCGTTCGCTACTTTGATAATTTGACATGTGGGTGGACCGGTGCTTGGGTGCTTTTCTTACTTGAACAAACCTCCCACTTATGATTAACCACCTCGCAAGCATCCGCAACTACGAGAAAAGTATTAAGATAAAATCTAACCATAACATTAGACGTTTGGATCCAAATCAGCCCCTTACGAAGTAGCGCATAAACTAGGGTTTAAGTTTCTGTCACTCTAGCAACCCATCATCTAATAACTACTCCACAATGCATTCCCTTAGGCCGAAAGATGGTGAAGTGTCATGTAGTCGACGTTCACATGACACCACTAAGGGAATCACAACATACATATCATCAAAATATCGAACACATATCAAATTCACATGATTACTTGCAACATGACTTCTCCCGTGACCTCAAGAACAAAGGTAACTACTCACAAATAATATTCATGCTCAAGATTAGAGGGGTATTAAATAGCATAATGGATCTGAACATATAATCTTCCACCAAATAAACCATATAGTAATCAATTACAAGATGTAATCAACACTACTAGTCACCCACAGGTACCAATCTGATGTTCCGGTACAAAGATTGAACACAAGAGATGAACTAGGGTTTGAGAGGAGATGGTGCTGTTGAAGATGTTGATTAAGATTGGCCTCCCAAAGATGAGAGGGGTGTTGGTGATGACGATGGCTTAGATTTCCCCCTCCGGGAGGGAAGTTCCCCCGGCGGAATCGCTCCGCCGGAGGGCAAAAGTGCTCTTGCCCAAGTTCCGCCTCGAGATGGCGGCATTCCGTCCCGAAAGTCCTCTCCTTATTTTTTTAGGTCAAAAGACCTTAAGTACCTGAAGATGGGTACCGGAGGTGGGCTGGGCTGAGCACAACCCACCAGGGCGCGCCTAGGGGGCCTGGCGCGCCCTGGTGTCTTGTGCTCACTAGGTGGACCCCCTCCGGTAGTTATTTGCTCCAGTATTTTCCATATATTCTAAAATAATTCTCTGTGAAGTTTCAGCTTATTTGGAGATGTGCATAAGAGGTATCTCTGATATGCTTTTTCAGGTCCAGAATTCCAGCTGCCGGTATTCTCCCTCTTTGTGTAAACCTTGCATATTATGAGAGAAAAGGCATTAGAATCACTCCATAAAGCATTATTATGCATAAAACATTATAAATAACAGTAGGACATCATGATGCAAAATGGACGTATCAATCTGCAGGGCAGTTTTAGACAAAGGAGAAGACAGGGTAATATTGGCACTCTGTTAAATCAACAATAAAGCATATTAGAGCCACTCAACATTTTCATCGTGGTCTTCTCCTTTCAAAGTCTCAACAAAAAGAAAAGAAATTCAGAGAAATACACTGAAATATTTTTGGAGTTTTTTTTTCTCAAGCAATAAAATAAACTAAGGGAAAAACAAGAACGAGGAAAACTATTTACAGGGGAAAGCTCCCAACATGCAACAGGAATCTTTTTGGGTTTTATTTTTAATGCTAAGGATAATTAAACGGGGAAAGAAAACTAAAAAGAAGCGAGAAATATTTTTTGGTTTTCCAAAGTTTTTCAAACACACAAGAAGAAAGCAAAAAAATAAAACTAATATGGATATACAATGAAAGAGGATGAACACCGACAATTTATATGAAGTGTGTGAACATGAATGTAATGTCGGTGAGAAATACGTACCCCCCAAGCTTAGCCATTTGCCTAGCTTGGTGATCACCACTCATAATCTGGAAAATGGTTGAAATGGTAGCTTGTGGGGGCGTTCTTGGCTGCCTCCTCTACCAAACGAGCAGCCTCCACTATAGATTTGTATTCTCGCACCTCGTCCTCAAGAACATAGTAACGCCGTCGTGCCTGAAAATCAAAGAGTGCAGGTGCAGGCAAAGTGACAGACAGAGACGTATATTTCCCAAATACTAAGTTATACTCATAACCCCTAGCACGGTTTACAATATACTCATGATAACACATATTTTCAAAATCCAAATATTTATCAGGTAAGATCGGATCATTAGGTTGGGGCGACACTCCCAGTTGTGCAGCTATGCGGGAGGCATAAATTCCTCCATACAAATCACCATTACTAGAGTTAGAATTCAACCTTCGGGCAACAATTGCACCAAGGTTATGGCGTTGTTCACCAGTTACAACAGTGTGGATAAGGCTTAAGTCAGGGGCACATAAGGCACTGCAATCTTGTTTTCCTACCATGCATTTCCCATTAAACAGTGCAAAGTAACGAATAGAGGGAAATGCATGCTTTTAATTCTGGCCTGCATTACTCCCCTATCCTCTCCAACACAGAGACTCTCGAGGAACATATTATAATCAGTTGTTGATGGTTTCTCGGGCGAACCCCAAAGTGGAAGTTTGCAAGCAACCGAGAATTCTTCTAGAGTCATGCTAAAGGATTTATCATAAAGTTTAAATAGCACTCTAGAAGCATGTGATTGATAGTGAAATCCTTGCGTGAATGTATGAGTAAGGTCATAGTGTTGGACACACTTATTTGCGAGGAAATTGGTGAGGCCGGTATTATCAATGAATCGGTCAAATTCCTCCTTGATACCTGCACCTCTCATGAAATCTTCACTTGGCTATCGACATGATTTGGCGTCAGCCATAACTATCTGGTTGTCCCGGGGTTCAATGTAAGCTTGTCGTACTGAGCTCCCACTCGATGACTCACTCGCGGTAAGTCTTCCTGAGGAGCTCCTCCTAAAGAAACTCATCTTCCCAAGCACAAATTTCTGAAATTTTTGAGCCACAAATTTATGTCAACAAAACTTTACAAAATTGATAGCAACTACTCATAATGATGCCTAGAGGCCATATCAAGCATTCATACTACTTGGAACTCAAAGAATTCAACATGCAAGCTCATTTTCTGTAGCACCAAGTGCATCATATTACGCAAAATATAAACCACTAAAACAAAAACTAATTGGAGGAATGGAGGAGTCACATACCAAGGAACAATTCCTCAAAACAGTTTCAGAAATGGAGTTCCGAGGAAAGAGATCGAAAATTTTAGTTTCTAGGGGAAGAACACGGGAGAGAGAGAAAGAGAGCTAGGGAATTTTTTCTGGAGGTAGGAGAAGGAGTGAGCTGAAGGGATAAGGCAAGGGGGCCTGTGGGCCCCACAAGCCATCATGCCGCAGCCTAGGGGGAGCCCTGTTGGCTTGTGGCCCACAGGTGCATTTCCCTACTGCAATTTTTATGCCAAAAATTCTTATATATTCCAGAAAAAATCATGTTAAATTTTTGTGGCAATCTGAGACTTTTTATTTTCGGGCATTTTTCTATGCACGGGAAAAACAGAAAAACAAAAAATCAAGCTAATTTATTTTATATAGACTAAAAATAACAGAGGAAAAACTTTTGATACAGAGAGTTGTGAATACTAAATTCATCAATCACATGTCTTCCGAAAAGGATCCATTAATATGGTTGATCAAGTCTTATTAACAATCGTTTCCGATTAACATGCAACCGAAGAATTTTTGTATATCACTAGATTACCTCAATGGGGATTTGCATCTCCCCAACAATAAGATTATAATATTTCTTCTTGACAGTAGGTAGAGGAATTGTAAAACCTCCAATGATAACCGTGGGAATAGGCTCAATGACATTAATATTATTAACCAAAGTTTGCTTCGTCGGAAAATGCACGGTATGTTGTTTGCCATTGACATGAAAGGTAACCTTGCTTTTATTGCAATCGATAACAGGTCCTGCAGTATTTAAAAAGGGTCTACCAAGGATGATCGACATATTGTCGTCCTCAGGCATATCAAGAATAACAAAGTCTGTCAAGATAGTAACATTTGCAACCACAACAGGAATGTCTTCGCAAATTACAATAGGTAAAGCAGTGGATTTATCAGCCATTTGCAAAGATATCTCAGTAGGTGTAATCTTACTCAAATCAATTCTTTTATATAGGGAGAAAGGCATAACACTAACACCGGCTCCTAAGTCACATAAAGCAATTTTAACATAATTTCTTTTAATAGAGCAAGGTATTGTGGGTATGCCAGGATCTCCTAGCTTCTTAGGTATTCCTCCATCAAAAGAATAATTAGCAAGCATAGTAGCAATTTCAGTTTAGGTATTTTTCTTTTGTTGGTAACAATATCTTTCATATACTTAGCATACGGAGGCATTTTCAATATATAGGTCAAACGAGTACGCAAAAAGACAGGTCTAATCATTTCAGGAAAGTGCTCAAAATCTTCATCGTCCCTACTTTTAGAAGGCTTGCGTGGGAATGGCATGGGTTTTTGAACCCATGGCTCTCTTTCCTTTCCATGTTTTCTAGCAACAAAGTCCCTCTTATCATAACGTTTATTTTTAGGAGGTGGGTTATCAAGATCCTCAGCAGGTTCTATCTCTACATCGTTATCATGTTCTTTATAACTATCTCGTGGAGCATCTACATGCACACTATTACTTTCATCTTCCTTTTCATTATCACTAGGTCCATGTTCACTACCCGACTAGGTCTCAGCATCAGAAATAGAAACATCATTATGGTTCTCAGTAGGTGTTTCTATAACAGGTTCACTAGGAGCATGCAAGTTTCTATAACAGGAACTAGGTGCATCAACATTAATTTTTTGAGAATCCTGTTCTATTCTTTTAGGATGACCTTCCAGATAGAGTGGTTCTTGGGTCATATGACCTCCCCTAGTCATTACTCTAACATCATGATCATTCATATGGTTATTTACTTCAGCAAGCAAATCATTTTGTGACTTAGCAACTTGGTCTAGTTGAGCGTGAACCATAGAAGCATGTTTACCTAGACCTTTTACATCATTAGCAATTCTAAACATCAAGTCACTTAAGCGGTCTATCATCATGGCATTACGTCTCAATTGATCCTTAACATAGTTATTGAGGTGTTATTGCTTAACAACGTAATTGTCAAATTCATCCATGCATTGTTCAGGAGTCTTAGTGTAAGGTATATCATTTTCACTAAAGGAACAGAGGGAGTTTACTTCTACTACCTGTGTCGGGGTATCAAGTCCATGTATTTCTTCAATGGGTGGTAGTTTCTTGATATCCTCAATTTTAATACCTTTCTCCTTCATAGATCTTTTTTGCTTCTTGCATATCTACAGGGTTTAGGAATAGAATACCTCTTTTCTTTTGAATAGGCTCCGGAGGTGGTTGAGGAAGTGTCCAATCATTGGCATTTTGCAATATGTTATTCAATAGTTCTTCAGCTTGACTGACGGTTGTTACCCTGAAAACACAACCAGCACAACTATCTAGGAAGTCCCGAGAAGCATCGGTTAGTCCATTATAAAAGATATCAAGAATTTCATTTTTCTTAAGAGGACAATCAGGAAAAGCTCTAAATAACCGGAGAAGCCTCCGCCAAGCTTGAGGGAGATTCTCTTCTTCAATTTGCGCAAAGTTAAATATTTCCTGTAAGGTAGCTTGTTTCTTATGAGCAGGAAAATATTTTTCAGAAAAGTAATGAAGCATATCCTGGGGACTACGCATACAACCAGAGGCTAGAGAAAGGAGCCATTCCTTGGCCTCACCTTTTAGCGAGAAAGGAAAAAAGCTTAAGGATATAATAGTAGCGTATCTTTTCATCATTGGAAAACAGAGCAGCAATATCATTTAGTTTCATAAGGTGTTCGACAACAACTTCATTTTCATAACCGTGGAAAGGATCAGACTCTACTATAGGAATTAACTCAGGGTCCACAGAGAACTCATAATCCTTATCAGTAACAAATAATGGATAAGTAGCAAATTTAGGATCATATTTCATTTTCTCCATCATAGATTTTTCTTTCAGTTTGCATAGCAGTTTCTTCAAGTCATCTCTATTTTCACAAGCAAAGAAATCCCTACCTGTTTCCTTATCCATGACATAACCTTCAGGTATATAAGGTAATTCATATCTATTAGGAGAGCGAGGTGTAACAGGTGATTCAAAGTCCTCATCAGTTTCAACATTTTCAAGTTCCCTAGCTTTAGCAATACGAGCATCAAGTAGTGCATTCAGCTGCACAGTTTCAGTTTCAACATGTGTAGCAATAGTATCATCATTAATTTCAGAGGTAGCATCATCAAGTTCATGTGATATATCAGGACGAGCAACAGGTGGTGGTGTTATAAGCTGATTCCGAACAGTAGGTGGATCAAAAGCAGAGCTAGATGGCAGTTCCTTACCTGCTTTTGTACGAGAGGGGACGATCTTAGTTCGATTATCTTTCATATTCTTCATAATGGCAAGTGGATATACTCAGGTTAACACAATAAATAGAGATATCCTCCCCGGCAACGGCGCCATAAAAAGGTCTTGATAACCCACAAGTATAGGGGATCGCGACAGTCTTCACGGGTAGTATTTCACCCTAATTTATTGATTCGACCAAGGGGAGCTGTCGTGGTTTTGTCACGGCAGATGTCCTCGTGCAAAGACTTAGATAACCTCGTGGATCAAGGTTTCTTGCCGGCTAGAAAAATCATAGAGTGGCGGGCTCCCAAAGAAGAGTCATACCCACAGCCACGGCAAGGAGAAGTTGTTGTCTTTACTGATCATCTGCGTAGAGGTTTCCCTCCCCCCTGCTCAAAGTTCTTCAGGGACCTTTTGCACTTCTTCAAACTCAGGCCTCAAGACATTGGTCCAAATTCTATGACCAATATTTGTCAATTCCAGGTGTTATGCGAGGTATATCTCCAGGTTGAGCCGTCCGTGACCCTTTTTAGGGAATTCCTTTATCTCAACCGTCAAACTGAGGTGAAGAATGGTGCTGCCTGTCAACTTGGTGGGGTTTCCATTCAGAAGAGGAAGAACAACGCCTTTCCTGAGTCAAAACTGGCGAGTCACCCAAAAGAATGGAACAAGACCTGGTTTTACTGCAAGAATACTGCACCTGAGGGAGAAAACCCCCTGCCGGGTATTAGATTGGAAAGACTCAGCAGCAAAGTGGAGTTTCCGGGTTGGCCAACAGATGAAGAGAGGGCTCCATTAGCTCCTCTTCATACAAAATTGAGAGCTCTGACCGCACATGGCTTAATTGGGATTGATCTGATTCGTTGCTGGCTAAAGTGGCGGATCCAACCTGTTAGTGTAAGAGGCGGCTTGATGTGTGATTACTCACGCGCCTTATCTGATCCTCAGCGCTTCTCTCATGAGAACCTGACTGATGGCGCCCTTAACAAGGAAACGAAGAAGTTCTTTTCCGGTTCGAAGGAGCAGTGTAGTGTTACCGACTTGGGTCCGTTTTATCTGCTCAACCCGCCACCTCCGGTACTGATTATTTTTACCGTCTTTTATTAATTTATTGTGACCCGCCGTTCCTTACTACATGCTTTTGCAGGAGAACTCTATTTTCTGGAAAGTTACACCTCAAGCCCCTGTTTCTTCGTCGGGTAGAAAAGATAACCCGACCCCCGTGTCATCTTCTGGAGAGGAATCCGATGTAGAACTTGATTCTCTTGGCCGCCTGTTTATTGAGCTTGCTGACGCGCCTTCTTATCAGGGTGACTCGGAATCTAGCCAAGCCGGCGAAATTGAGGTAACTCCTAGATCCTCCAGTTTAGAAACGTTTGTTCCCAGAAAACCAAGATGAGTCATCCGGAAGGTTAAGTTGACACACCCAGATGCTCACTTGGCTCCCGATTTTCTTTTGAAGAAAGCACAATTCGCTGGCTCATCAAAACGCAAGACTTGGAGTGGCTCGGGCGACTTAGGCCATGATTTGTCTGATGCACCGCCGGCTCACAAACCACGCTTCGCGGTGCCTCATAGTCCAACCAATTCTCATCCTAGAGCCGGTTTGTTTGAGCAATTTCTTTGTCCTTCGAATTCGCTTTATCAGGCCTCCCCTTCATCTTCGGACGACTCAACTACAACGCAACTTCCCACTTTTAACGTCAACCGCGGGTAAGCCCCTGAACTTGCACTTGTTGACTTATGTCATTTTAAACCTTGAGCTATATTTCCTTAGCATAATATTTGATCTTTGCAATTGTAGGGCCAAGGCCACTTCGTCAAGGAGGGCTGGCGGGTCATCTTCTGGCACTATAAACCAAAACACGTCAGACCCCCCACCAGTGAAAACAACAACAGGAACTGACCCCTTTGTAGAGAAAGACATAGACGTGAGTGTTGAGGCGGGAATCGATGTTGAGACGCCTAGGCTGGATGAGCCGTTTTTTATGGATATACCACCTGAAGCCTAGGACGTATCTGATGAGCCATCTGCCCGGCAGCCAAGCCCAGTTCGTCCTTCCAGCCCGGCGACTCATTTGGATGATCCCAAGGCGCCAGCAGAAGCAAAGCTTTCAGATGTTATCATTGTGAAGGAGGGTTTTCAAGTTCCCACTGTTTCCACTTCCTTGGCTAAGATTGTGGCTAAAGATTAATCGGCTAACTTGGACAAAGGGAAAGCAAAACTGGAGATTCCAGAGTTGTCTGCACTTGGCATTGAAGATTTACACCAGCAATACTTGACCCGGCTGTCTGAGAGCCGGGAAATTGAAATAAGCATGATAAATGCTATGAAGGAGAAGTATGAGGTAAACTTCTTGTTTTACCACTATTTTTATACTGTCATTAGCCTCCATAGACCAGCTTATTGTGATAAGCTGGTTTATTTAAAATAACTGACCTGTAGCTGTAGCCCCCAAGGGCCGGCTCATCTTCTTGAGATGAGTTGGGTCTTGGTAATACGTTGAAGAATTCGACCTGTAGCCCCCAAGGGCCGGCTCATCTTCTTTGGATGAGTCGTGTCTTTCCTAATACTTGGAATTCGACCTGTAGCTCCCAAGGGCCGGCTCATCTTCTTGAGATGAGTCGGGTCTTTCCATGCTAAGATTTTTAAGAAAAAAACTGGCATGCATTAGCCCCCAAGTGTCAAGGATATTGCTTGCAGTCTGCTTGGGACTTTGATAGGAAGAAGTAATTCATCATAAGGCGGTTTGGAACTTTTGTAGAAATAGTTGCTGATTCTTCTTATACATTGATAACCCACAAGTGTAGGGAATCGTTTGTAGCCTTTTTCGATAAGTAAGAGTGTCGAACCCAACGAGGAGCTAAAGGTAGAACAAATATTCCCTCAAGTTCTATCGACCACCGATACAACTCTACGCACGCTAATGCTTGCTTTACCTAGAACAATTATGAAACTACTTTGCGGGAATAAAACTAGAAGTACTTAGTAGGTGTAAAGATAGTTTTGCAAGAAAATAAAGAACGTGGAAATAAATGTTAGGTGATTTTTTAATAAAAGAACAATAAAAGTAAATAGCTTAGCAGAGAGCTTTTGGTGTAACGCAAGAGAAAGATTGTCCCTAGGCAATTGAATATAATATGATAGATACTTGTTATATGCAATGAGGGAGAGGCATACGCTAACACACTTTCCGTACTTGGATCATATGCACTTATGATTGGAACTCTAGCAAGCATCCGCAACTACCAAAGTTCATTAAGGTAAAACCCAACCATAGCATTAAGTATCAAGTCCTATTTACTCCCATACGCAACAACCCACCTACTCGGGTTTGTGCTTCTGTCACTCACGCAACCCACCATAGGCAAATCATGAACATATTGCAACACCCTACAGCAGGGATCCCTCACGTTTGCGCGACACGGAGGGCACCATAGGACAGCACCATATCAACATACAACTCACATCCATAACATCATACCACAATTAACCCATAGGACAAAACAGATATACTCAAACATCATAGGATAGCCAAATATCATTGGGAAATAATATATGGAGTTGAGCACCATGTTTAAGTGGAGATTACAGCGGGGAAGAGAGGTGTTACACCGTTGCATAGAGGGGGAGAGAGTTGGTGTTGACGGCGGCGAAGTTGTTGGTGTAGATCGCCATTACGATGATTGCCCCGGCGGCGTTCCGGCGCCACCGGGAGAGAGGGGAAGAGAGCCCCCCTCCTTCTTCTTCTTCCTTGGCCTCCCCCCCTAGATGGGAGGAGAGTTCCCCCTCTGGTCCATGGCCTCCATGGCGGCGGAGGGGTAGGAGCCCCTCCGAGATTGGATCTCCCTCTCTGTTCTCTTCTGTTTCACGTTCCTGTTTTTTGGCCAAAAATCAATCCTTATATTCCCGGAGATCCGTAACACTGATTGTGCTGAGATTTTAACACGATTTTTTTCCAAAAAGTAGCTTCCTTGCGCCCGAAGGAGATCTCCAACCGACTTACGAGGTGACCACAACCCACCATGCCGCGCCTGGGCCCTGGGGTGCGCCCTGGTGTCTTGTGGGGGCCGTGGGCCTCCTTTTGCGTTGATTCCACTTCTCAAAATTCACAAATATTCCAAAAAAAATCTCCGTAAATTTTTATCACGTTTGGACTTCATTTGATATGGAATTCTGCGAAACAAAAAACAGGAACTGGCACTGGGCACTGGATCAATAGGTTAGTCCAATAAATCATATAAATTGTTGCCAAAACTATGTGAAAGTTGTATAATATTGGCATGAAACAATCAAAAATTATAGATATGACGGAGACGTATCAGCATCCCCAAGCTTAATTCCTGCTCGTCCTCGAGTAGGTAAATGATAAAAAAGATAATTTTTGATGTGGAATGCTACCTAGCATAATCTTGATCATATATCTAATCATGGCATGAATATTAAGACACAAGTGATTCAAAGCAATAGTCTAGTTTTGACATAAAGACATTAATACTCAGGCATCCCAACAAACAATCATGTCTTTCAAAATATCAAGGCTAAAGAACGCTATCCCTACAAAATCATATAGCCTTGTCATGCTCTGTCTTCTTAACACAAAGTATAAATCATGTACTACCCCGGTGTCAGCCAAGCAATTGGTTCATACTTTTTAACGCGCTTCAGCATTTTCAACTCTCACGCAATACATGAGCATAAGCCATGGATATAGCACTATGGGTGGAATAGTATATGGTGGTAGGTTTCAAAGGGGTAAAAGTGGAGAAGAAAGTCTCGCATCAACTCAGCGTATCAACGGGCTATGGAGATGCCCATCGATAGATATCAATGCGAGGAGTAGGGATTGCCATGCAACGGATGCACTAAGAGCTATAAGTGTATGAATGCTCAAGATGAAAAATAAGTGGGTGTGCATCTAACTCTATAATGAAAAATTCCCACTAGTATATGAAAGTGACAACATAGGAGACTCTCTATATGAAAAACATGGTGCTACTTTGAAGCACAAGTGTGGAATTAGCATGCCCCTTCCCTCTTTGTCTCTCATCAAAAAAAATCTTTCTTTCTTTTCTTTTTTTTCTTTTTCTCTTTTTTTTCTTTTTTTATTTTCTTCTATTTTTTTCTTTTTCTTGTCCGAAGCCT
Organism: Elymus sibiricus; assembly: GCA_039707655.1. Taxonomy (NCBI): domain Eukaryota; kingdom Viridiplantae; phylum Streptophyta; class Magnoliopsida; order Poales; family Poaceae; genus Elymus; species Elymus sibiricus. The sequence goes on along the minus strand of CM077675.1, from coordinate 446,889,659 downwards.
CATCCTGACTTGTGGGGGAATCATAGTTTCCATCATCCTTTCCTCACCGGGACATGCTCTAATAATGAATAATGATGATCATCACACTTCTATTTACTTACAACTCAATATTACAACGATAGTAGAACAAAGTATGACTCTATATGAATGCAAAGATCTAGCGTAGCAAAGATATATAAAAATGGAAAAGCCATGGAAACATCATGATAGCTATCTTACGATCATGTAAAGCAATATGAAAATGAATGCTTAAGTCATCAAAACGGAAGCGGTGGAAGTTGCATGGCAATATATCTCGGAATGGCTATGGAAATGCCATAATAGGTAGGTATGGTGGCTATTTTGAGGAAGATATAATAAGGCTTATGTGTGATAGAGCGTATCATATCATGGGGTTTGGATGCAGCGGCAAAGTTTGCACCGACTCTCGGGGTGAGAAAGGGCAATGCACGGTACCATAGAGGCTAGCAAATTGCAGAAAGATAAGAGTGCGTATAATCCATGGACTCACATTAGTCATAAAGAACTCACATACTTATTGCAAAATTTTATTAGCCCTCGAAGAAAAGTATTACTACGCATGCTCCTAGGGGGGAGGTTGGTAGGAGTTAACCATCGCGCGCCCCGACCTTCACACAAAGATAGACAATCAAGAATAAATTGTGCTCCAACATCCTAGCATAACGGGAGACTATACGTGCATGCTTCGGGAATCACAAACATTAACACCAATATCTTACTAAAAATGATCATCCACTAGTACCTCCCACATATTATCATCTCTATATCGCAAAACTATTGCAAGGAATCAAACATATCATATTCAGTGATCCACAAGTTTTATATAGGATTTTAGGACTAACCATGCAAATGACCAATTCCTGTTGACTCTCTAAATAGATATAAGTGAAGCAAGAGAGTTTAATTCTTTCTACAAAAGACCATGCTCTAATAAATATAAGTGAAGCAAAAGAGCATTCTACAAATAACGGTTTTCTATGTGAAGAGAAACAGGCAATCCAAACTTCAAATGATATAAGTGAAGTGCAATGAGCATTCTATAAATCAACCATGGACTATATCATACCAGCATGGTGCATAAAAGAAAAGTGAAAACTAAACACAAAAGACGCTCCAAGATTTACACATATCACATGAACGAAACGAAAACGAAAACATGCCGATACTTGTTGAAGAATGATGGGATGCCTTCCGGGGCATCCCCAAGATTAGACGCTTGAGTCTCCTTGGATATTTACTTGGGGTGCCTTGGGCATCCCCAAGCTTGAGCTCTTTCCTCTCCTCCTTCTCCTCATATCGAGACCTCCTCGATCTTTGAACACTTCATCCACACAAAACTTAACAGAAAACTGGTAAGATCCGGTAGTATAATAAAGCATATTTCTACTTTAAGTACTGTTGAAAACCCATTCATATTTTATATTTGCATTATCCCTGATGTATTATAACTTCTCCATGGCTTATACCACCGATAAAATCGATAGTTTCATCAAAACAAGCAAAACAATGCATCAAAAACAGAATCTATCTTAAACAGGACAGTCTGTAGTAATCTGAACTATGACCATACTTCTGTGACTCCAAAAATTCTAAAAAATTAGGAAGAAATAAACTTTTTGTATATAAATACTATGTAAAAATTTCAGAAACTTTTGACGTTCCAGTAAAAAATATAAATTCACGCACTACAGCCAAAGTTACTGTTTTTACACCGCACATACCAACAAGCAATCTAATCATCCTAAAGGCAAATCTTGGCACATTATTTTTATAATACAATGGATTTGTACAAGGGGATAATTATTTTTGTTCAAAAGTTTCTTTGATTCAAGATTCACAAAGTTTCCATGGGCATGAACAAAGTTCAAGGCTAGCCCCCACTTCAACGATGCTCATCATCTCTCTCACTTTCACCTTTCTTTTAGTGAAGTTTTTGGTTCCCCTCTATATATATTTTTGGTTTTAAACTTTATAAAAGCACTCAACGGAATAAAATGACTGTCTAAAACTTCCGGGTTGTCTCCCTGACAGCGCTTTCTTTAAAGCCATTAAGCGAGGCATAAAGTGCTCAAGTAATGGATCCACCCGGATCCCAAGGTATATCAAAGCCAATTTTAATTAACAATGATTTGTAATTTAGTAGTGAGCACAAAGCAACATATATCATGCAATGACGAAGTCTAACTCTCTTCCTATGCATCGGCATGTCATAAAAGAACAATTCATGCACATCAAGTAAAGGCCAATGCATAGTATAAACACTTTCTTGCAATTTTATCGTATTGGAAACATAAAGAGGTGGAGATGTAGTTACTCTCTCATAATAATTGCAAGTAGGATCAGCAAGCACATGCATATTATATTCATCAAAATCATCATGTGTAGTAGCAAAACGCAACCCATCAATATAATCCTTAATAAGAGCAAACTTCTCCAATATAGTGTCGTTGGGAGAATTCAAAAAGATAATAGGACTATCATGTGTGGATGCAATAGCAACAATTTCATTCTTAACATAAGGAACTATAGCAAGTTCATCTCCATAAGCATAATTCATATTGTCATCTTGGCCACAGGCATAGCAAGCATCAAGTTCATCAAAAAGGGATATTTCAAATGAATCCAAGGGATCATATCAATTATCATAGCATTCATCCTTCGGTATGTGCGAAGGGAAATTAAACAATGTATGAGTTGAAAATTTACTCTCATTAGAAGGTGGGCACGGGTAGCTAATCCGCTCTTCCTCCTTTTGTTCTTCGCTCTCCTCCTCATCTTTTTCATCTAATGAGCTCACAATTTCAGCAATTTCTGCTTCCATAGATTCCTGCAAAATATTAGTCTCTTCCAAGGCAGCGGTCATTCTTTCAATAAATTCTTTAACATAAGCATTAGAAGCATAGTTTTCATAGCAATATTTGAGTACGGCAAAATTTTCAGACTTGTAAAGAGTAGCATCACACTTTTCAATCAAAGAGGCAATTTCATAAGCACCCTTAAAATCAACAAATTCTTCAATTTATTCAACATCAAAATAACAATAGGCTTCCTTGGCATAAGAAGATAGTATTTCATTATCATTAAACACACATTGGTAGGGAAGGTGTTTTTTAGTTTCTTCAGAACAACAAGTAATAAAATCATGTAATTCACATAAATTCCAAGCATAGCAACACAAAGTATTAATTTGATGCCACAAGAGTTGCCCTTTTTGAGATATGCGGTGTCGCACATAATAAGCATGCTTATTTAATGATTTTCCCTCAACTAAGCTAGTTGGGTTTTCAGCACGAGCACAAATGGATCGAAGATGATCCAAATAATATTCTTCGGTAGTACGGAACACTAGTGGTTCCTCAACTTTTGAAGCAGCAAGTACATCTTTTTTTTTGATACTTTACGTTTCCTACCCATAACTAAAGATAGAAAACAAGAGCACAAAAAAAACTACTTAGTGATAAAGCAAACAAGCACACACAAGAATATTCACCCCACGCTATTGCTCCCCGGCAACGGCGCCAGAAAAAGGTCTTGATAACCCACAAGTGTAGGGAATCGTTTGTAGCGTTTTTCGATAAGTAAGAGTGTCGAACCCAACGAGGAGCTAAAGGTAGAACAAATATTCCCTCAAGTTCTATCGACCACCGATACAACTCTACGCACGCTAATGCTTGCTTTACCTAGAACAAGTATGAAACTACTTTGCGGGAATAAAACTAGAAGTACTTAGTAGGTGTAAAGATAGTTTTGCAAGAAAATAAAGAACGTGGAAATAAAAGTTAGGTGCTGTTTTAATAAAAGAACAATAAAAGTAAATAGCTTAGCAGAGAGCTTTTGGTGTAACGCAATAGAAAGATTGTCCCTAGGCAATTGAATATAATATGATAGATACTTGTTATATGCAATGAGGGAGAGGCGTACGCTAACACACTTTCCGTACTTGGATCATATGCACTTATGATTGGAACTCTAGCAAGCATCCACAACTACCAAAGTTCATTAAGGTGAAACCCAACCATAGCATTAAGTATCAAGTCCTCTATACTCGCATACGCAACAACCCACCTACTCGGGTTTGTGCTTCTGTCACTCACGCAACCCACCATAGGCAAATCATGAACATATTGCAACACCCTACAGCGGAGATCCCTCACGTTTGCGCGACACGGAGGGCACCATAGGACAGCACCATATCAACATACAACTCACATCCGTAACATCATACCACAATTAACCCATAGGACAAAAGAGATCTACTCAAACATCATAGGATAGCCAAATATCATTGGGAAATAATACATGGAGTTGAGCACCATGTTTAAGTAGAGATAACAACGGGGAAGAGAGGTGTTACACCACTGCATAGAGGGGGAGAGAGTTGGTGTTGACGGTGGCGAAGTTGTTGGTGTAGATCGCCGTCATGATGATTGCCCCGGCGGCGTTTCGGCGCTACCGGGAGAGAGGGGGAGAGAGCCCCCCTCCTTCTTCTTCCTTGGCCTCTCCCCTAGATGGGAGGAGAGTTCCCCCTCTGGTCCATGGCCTCCATGGCGGCGTAGGGGCAGGATCCCCTCCGAGATTGGATCTCCCTCTCTGTTCTCTTCTGTTTCACGTTCCTATTTTCTGGCCGAAAACCGTTTCTTATATTCCCGGAGATCCGTAACTCCGATTGTGCTGAGATTTTAACACGATTTTCCAAAAATTAGCTTCCTTGCGCCCGAAACCGACTTACGAGGTGACGACAACCCACCACGGCGCGCCTGGGCCCTGGGGCGCGCCCTGGTGTCTTGTGGGGGCTGTGGGCCTCCTTTTGCGTTGATTCCACTTCTCAAAATCCACAAATATTCCAAAAAAAATCTCCGTATATTTTTATCGCGTTTGGACTTCGTTTGATATGGAATTTCTGTGAAACAAAAAACACACAAAAAACAGGAACTGGCACTGGGCACTGGATCAATAGGTTAGTCCAATAAATCATATAAATTGTTGCCAAAAGTATGTGAAAATTGTATAATATTGGCATGAAACAATCAAAAATTATAGATACGACTGAGACGTATCATACATCTGTCAGGAATATGTTGAGGATGATGAGTCGGTTGCTGTGAAACTGCAGAAACGGCTCAAAGAAGAAAGAAAGCGAAAAGCTGATGCTGAGTCCATGACGGCTCGTTTTGAGGATTCTGCATGTCAGGCAAATGAACGTCTTGAACAAGCTGTAAAGCTGTTTGAAGCAAAAAAAAGGCCACTCTTGTAAAACATGCAGAAAAGGCAGAAAAGAAAGTGGATCCATTGAAGGAAAAATATGCCACTCTTGTGAAACAGATCAATGAAATGTTGACGGTAATCTTTTGTATGTGTTCTATCTCTAGTTTGTAGATTACCGGCTTATGATTGTATGGCGGCTCATTGTTTCTCTTTTGTTTGTAGGGCGGAAAGACTACAATCTTGTAGAGCTGCCTATTGTGAAATTGAAGGCTATATTCAGATATGTAGAGCAATTATTCACCGGATCTGTTTACTCCATCTTGGCGGTGAAGAATCTAAAGCACCCGCCAAGAAGCCTCAAGGATATGTTGAAGCAGCTTTCTACCGTGCCCCAATGGGTGACTGAGACCCAAAGAGCGGCGACTTGAGGAGGAGCAAACATGGTGCTTGCTCAAGCAAAAGCATATTTACCTGAACTAGATGTGGAGCTCCTAAAAGGCGGCTTTCCTGAGTTCAAACTCGATGGCTCCACGTTTACTCATTCAGATTATGCTATGTGCGTTACAGAGACTCGGCCACTGGTGACTGTGATATCTGAAGAGATTGACCTCTCGAAATACCATCCTGCATACACCAACAACAATGAGCGCATTAACCCGCCCAAAGATGAGTCGTCTGAGTTGGTACCTCCCCGACGTAAGAGACCTTTTGCCCCTGATGTTGACGCATCATCTCTTGTTGAGGGAACATCAAATTTTGAATCTCTAAACTCAATTCGATGGCAACAAAAGGGGCAGCCAGTTGATGAAGATGATGAGCCAGAGGAAGCAGATCCAGAAGCGGCCGATGAGGAGAAGGCATGAAGGCATCTCCGATGATGAATGAGTCGCCAGACTGAGCTAGCCCCCAAGTAAATTGGGAAAACTTTAGTATTTTGCGGCCTTGTAATGGGCCTATAATAGGGGTAGTCTTAAAAACTTCTTTGTCAAGCTTGATCATGCCATCGTGCATGTGTGCACCTTTATTGGTGTGGAACTCCAGTCTTTCGAGCTGTTAGCTGAGATGGAATTGATGCTGCTCTCTTGCTTACCTTTGAATATCTCTGTTGTTGTGCTCAATGAGTCACTTGATTGAAAACAGAAAGAATAAGTCAAAAAGAAGCCGGCAAAAGATCTTGACTTTTGAGGCCTAGACATGTTGAACCTTTCCACAATGATATTGGGAATAGGCAACTTTTAACCTAGTCACAATAGGACCGTGGTTTCTTAACCAAGGCACTTATATATGAGCCGGTTATAGGGACAATATTGTTCCTGAAAATGCGTGATGTGATAATAAAGAATTGTATTTATATGAAGTACTAATAAATAGGCCGGCTCAATGAGACTCGGCAAAAAGAGACTGGCTTTTGAGGCTCAAGTCTTGCTTCAATGAAGCGGGTATCATAACCCATGGTTTGTCCTAGCTTTTTGTATGCCGGCTCTCACGTGACTCAAGTCGGTGTTTTAACCTTGAAGTTCAGGGTCCTAAAAAGGATTGACTTGCAAGAGTACAAGGGGTCACCTGATGGAAGTCGCATCAAGCATACAGGCAGGTTTAACCATATATTGTGGCGTTTTTGCCGGGTCAAAAGGATGAGAAAGCTAAACTCGATGAGTTGGAAGCCCCCAAGTGACCTATGTTGCAAACAATAGACTCATGCTCAATTTATAGGCTGAAATGACAGAGACCCCGAGTTTCGAGGGTGCCGGCTTTATTATATTTGAACATAAAGAAGTATATACAAAATTTTCAAGGGGGGATTACATAAAGGGAGCCGGTGGCTCTTTTAAGTATAATAAGGCCGCAGGTGAGCGATGTTCCAGGGCCGGGTTGTCTCATCCTCAGAAGTGTATGATCCTTCCCGCAAGTCCACCAGATAGTATGACCCGTTGTTAAGGTTTCTGCTGATGACAAAAGGACCCTCCCAAGATGGAGAAAGTTTATGCATTCAGGTCTGATCTTGAATCAGACGTAGCACTAAGTCGCCTTCTTGAAAAGTACGGCTTCGGCCTCTACGGCTGTGATAGCGGCGTAGGACTTGCTGATAAATGGCAGATCTGGATGCTGCTAAGTCATGCTCTTCTTCCAAGGCATCCAGGGAGTCTTGACGTGCTAGCTCATTGTCCGCCTCAACATAAGAAGCAACCCGAGGCGAGTCATGGCGAATATCACTTGGTAGAACTGCCTCGGCTCCATACACCAAGAAGAAAGGTGTGTATCCAGTGGATCTATTTGGAGTTGTGCGAATACTCCAAAGTACTGCGGGGAGTTCTTCTACCCAACAGCCCGGAGTACGCTCAAGTGGCACCATAAGCCGGGGTTTGATCCCTCTGAGGATCTCCTGATTAGCTCGTTCGGCTTGTCCATTGGATTGTGGGTGTGCGACTGCTGTCAGGTCAAGCTGGATGTGTTCTCGCTGACAAAACTGTTCCATGGCTCCCTTGGATAAATTAGTACCATTATCAGTGATAATGCTGTGAGGGTAGCAAAAACGGAAAATCAATTTTTTCATGAACTTGACCGCAGTCTCTGCATCGCAACTACTAACTGGCTCTGCTTCAACCCACTTGGTGAACTTATCAACCGCCACCAAGAGGTGGGTCTTCTTGTCAGAAGATGGCTTGAATGGGCCAACCATGTCGAGCCCCCAAACCGCGAATGGCCAAGTAATTGGGATCATACGCAATTCCTGAGCCGGGACATGGGCCTGCCGACCAAACTTTTCACATCCATCGCACTTGCGCACAATCTCTTCTGCATCTGCGTTAGCCGTCAGCCAGTAAAACCCATGTCGAAAGGCCTTTGCCACCAAAGACCGTGAGCCGGCATGATGCCCACAATCACCATCATGAATTTCATTAAGAATCTCCTGGCCTTCCTCACGGGAAACACAGCGTTGAAACACGCCAGTGCTGCTTCGCCGATGTAACTCGCCATTAACGATAGTCATCGATTTGGACCGCTGAATTATCTGTCGAGCGATGGTTTCGTCAGTTGGGAGCTCGCCTCGAGTCAGATAAGCCAGATACGGAATAGTTCAATCCGAAGTAGTGTGGAGAGCCGCCAACAATTATGCCTCCGGGTCAGGAATAGCTATGTCCTCCTCTGATGGCAGTTTGACCGAAGGATTATGAAGGACGTCTAAGAAAACATTGGGGGGAACCGGCTTCCTCTGTGAGCCGAGTCGTGACAGGGCGTCAACCGCCTCGTTGAGCCGGCGATCTATGTGATCGACCTGATAGCCTTGAAATTGACCCGCTACATCAGAGACCGCCCGCCGGTAAGCCGCCATCAGGGGGTCCTTAGAATCCCAAGTCCCTGAAACTTGTTGGGCCACCAAATCTGAGTCGCCCAAACACCTGACCAGGCTCAGATTCATCTCGTTCGCTATTCTGAGTCCGTGTAGGAGGGCCTCATATTCGGCTGCAATGTTAGTACAAGGAAACATGAGCCATTAAACATAGCAAAATTTATCACCTCGTGGGGAAGACAATATAACTCCAGCCCCCGAGCCCTCCAACTGCCTAGATCCATCAAAGTGTATAGTCTAGTAGGTGTTATCTGGCCTATCTTTTGGAATCTGCAACTTTGTCCAGTCGTTGATGAAATATACCAGTGCTTGGGACTTGATGGCGGTTCGGGGCATGTACTTTAGATGGTGATCGCCAAGTTCAATCGCCCACTTCGCAATCCATCCAGTGGCCTCCCGGTTTTGTATGATATCACCACGGGGTGCCGAACTGACCACCGTGATTGGATGTTCTTGGAAATAGTGCTTTAGCTTTTGGCTTGCCATAAAAATTCCGAAGACTAGCTTTTGCCAATGCAGGTATCGCTGCTTGGACAAAGTTAAAACTTCACCGACGAAGTAAACTGGGTGCTGAACTAGATATTCCTTCCCTTCGTCTTTCCACTCAACAACAACTGCTACACTCACCACTTTGGAATTAGCGGCAATGTACAGGAGCATCGTCTCTTTGTCAGCAGGGGCGGCTAAGACGGGCGGACTAACAAGCTGCTTTTTGAGTGCTTCGAAAGCCTCATTAGCGGCGTTAGTCCACTTAAAGTCGCCTGTCTTCTTCAGCACTTGATAAAAAGGGATAGCTTTTTCCCCCAGGCGGCTTATGAAGCGGCTTAAAGCAGCGATGCGACCCGCCAGGCGTTGAACCTGGTTTATATTTGCCGGCTCAGCCAACGAAGTTACCGCCTTAATCTTGTTCGGGTTAGCTTCGATGCCTCGCTCAGAAACCAGAAATCCCAAAAGCTTTCCTATGGGAACACCAAAAACACACTTTGCCGAGTTAAGTTTCATCTGGTACACTCGAAGATTACCAAACGTCTCCTTGATGTCCTCCAAGAGTGTCCCCTTCTTCTGAGATTTCACCACGATGTCATCAACATAGGCGTGAACATTGCACCCAATCTGCGGCCGAAGGCAATTCTGGACGCAGCGTTGATAAGTCGGCCCTGCGCTCTTAAGCCTAAAGTGCATAGAGACATAGCAGAAAGCACCAAAGGGAGTGATGAAAGCCGTCTTTTTCTTGATCCTCAACAGCCATGTTGATCTGGTGATAGCCCGACTACGCATCTAGGAAACACAGGCGCTCACAACCCGCCGTAGAGTCAATGATCTGATCGATACGTGGGAGAGCAAAAGGATCCTTTGGACAAGCCTTATTGAGATCTGTGTAGTCTACACACATGCGCCAGGTGCCGTTCTTTTTTAGAACAAGCACCGGGTTAGCCAACCATTCAGGATGAAAAACTTCGACGATAAACCCGGCAGCTAGGAGCCGGGCCACCTCTTCTCCAATTGCCTTGCGTCTCTCCTCATTAAAATGACGAAGGTATTGGCATACTGGTTTCATCTTCAGGTCTACGTTAAGGTGGTGCTTAGCGAGTTTTCTCGGGACTCCAGGCATGTCAGAAGGTTTCCATGCAAAGATGTCCCGATTCTCACGGATAAACTCGATGAGCGTGCTTTCCTATTTGGGATCCATGCCGGTCCCTATAGTGAACTGCTTGGAAGAATCGACTGGCATGAAATCTATCTGCTTAGTATCTTCAGCCGGCTTAAATTTGAGTGAAGGCTCCGACTCGGTATTGGGCTTCTTGAGGGGGCTCATATCAGCCGGGTCAACATTGGCGGTATAGAACTTCAATTCCTCAGCTGCGCAAGCCGACTCGGCATAAGCCGCGTCTCCTTCTTCACACTCCTGGGCTATCTTCCGGCTTCCTTCCACAGTAATCATGCCCTTCGGTCCTGGCATCTTGAGTTTGAGATAGATATAACAAGGCCGGACCATGAAACGAGCATAAGTCGGTCGCCCAAAGAGGGCGTGATAGGGGATCTTTATCTTGACTACCTCAAACATCAAAGGCTCGCACCTGTAATTGTACACATTACCGAAGGCAACATCGAGTTTGATCCGCCCAATCGGATAAGCCAACTTTCCAGGAACAATCCCGTGAAACACCGTCGTCGAGGGAAGCAGCATGCTCTCTGGCAGGTTCATCCGGCGAAAAGTTTCGTAGTATAAAATGTTTATGCTACTGCCTCCATCCATAAGGACCTTGGACAAAGTGTAACCGCCGACTTGATGTGCCACCACCAAAGCCAAACCGCCAGGGTCGTCAACCCAGGGGGGATGGTCCTCCCAGCTCCAGGTGATCGGGTGTTCGGACCAGTTGAGATACCTAGGCACTGTCGGCTCTGCCATGTTCACAGCCCTGCTCTTGACCTTACTGTCTCGCTTGCAAGTACTGGTGGTGAAGACATGATACTGGCCGCGATTCAGCTGCTTAGGTTTGCTTCGGAAAGCCTGGCTACTGTGCTGCTGCCGGAATTCAGCTCCTGAGTCGCCCCGTAGTAGGCCTGATCCGCCCGATGCTCCCGCCGTGGATGGGGTTTGGGCCGCCGTGATTCCTGTTGTGGAGACAACAACTGGACGACGCGACTCACGAATATTACCGAGGATTTCGGTCTTGTGATGCCGGCTGGGTAGGGGCCGGCCGGGTTGGGCGCGCCGAGCCGGCTTGACGAGGTTGGTGCTGATGTCCGACTCGGGCACCGACGCGCCGATCTGGCCGATGAAGACGTGGATCTTGCCGAAGGGGACCCGGTACCCGTACTCAATTGAGTCGGCCTCGGGGCCCTAGCCTGAATCGTCGATGTAGATCTTGCTCCGGCGACTCTTGGTCATGCGACCCGCTACGTAGCTCCCGAAACCCGGAAGAGCTCCCTTTGAGAACTTAACTCCACTGGGCAAGAGCCCCACGGTGGGCGCCAAATGTCATCGTTTTGTCACGGTAGATGTCCTCGTGCAAGGACTTAGGTGTGAGGCCATCGACGCTAGGTGGCGACTCAAAGGGGTTAAACACGAATGGGAGGCGAGTTTACCCAGGTTCGGCCCCTCCGATGGAGGTAATAGCCTACGTCCTGCTTTGTATCTATACTGATGATGATCTCGATTACAAGGGTGCAAAATCGCTAACCTAGCTTTTGAGGGTGTCTAACTTAAGTCTTTCGGCCCTAGGGGTTTGCCTTTATATATAGGTCAAGACCCTAGGGTTTACAACAGAGTCCGAGTCATATTACAACTCGTAACCTTTCATGTCTCTAACACGCCTTGCCTATTGAGAAAGGAATCCCCCGGCGACTTCTGGCATGTGGGCCTTGAGTCGCCGTTTCCACATGTTTGGGCCGCTCGGCGGTTTACTTAGTAACCACCTTACTCCTTTCATCTTCACGACACGGCCCATCTTGAACATAGTTCCAAAGCCGCCATTATATTGACCCGGCCCAGTAGGGCGGGTCATACCGTGGGGTTATATCCCCGACAGGAGCCAAAGAATATTTATTGGCCTTGACAGTTGAGTTTTCAATTCAACCGCACCTGGGATATCTCTCTGTAGCAAAGGTTTAGTAGCACGGCAAATAGTAGTAGCAAAGTAACAGTAGTAGTGATAGCAGTAATTTTGTAGTAGTTATGACAGTAGTAGTAGCAATAGTAACTTAGCAAGATTCAGTATATGTAAAGCGTAGGCATGTGGATCGGTGATGGATAATGATTTAGATGACATCAATCATGTAACAGTTACACACTAGGGCGACACAGAACTAGCTCCAATGCATTAATATAATGTAGGCATGTATTCCGTATATAGTCATGCGTGCTTGCGATAAGAACTTGCATGACATCTTTTGTCCTACCCTCCCGTGGCAGCGGGGTCCTATTGGAAACTAAGGGATATTAAGGCCTCCTTTTAATAGAGAAACGAAACAAAGCATTAACACATGGTGAATACATGAACTCCTCAAACTACGGCAATCACCGGAAAGAATCCCAATTATTGTGACCTTGGGGTATGCGGATCAAGACACGTAATAGGTGCATACAACTTGCAAGATAGGATCCAAATCAATCTTATATTCAGAGATAATATAATATGTTCAGATCTGAAATCATGGCACTCGGGCCCTAGTGACAAGCATTAAGCATAGCAAAGTCTCAGAACATAGTGGATACTAGGGATCAAGCCATATCAAACTTAACTCGATTACATGATCAATCTCATCCAATCCCACCACCGTCCAGCAAGCCTACAAAGGAATTACTCACTCCCAGTGGTGAGCATCATGGAGGTGGCGACGACCCCGTCTCGTGAAACGCGATGAAAACTTCTCTCTGATTTTTTCTCCGAAGATGTGATTTTATAGGACCGGAATCAGGGCCGGAGGAGCCTCATGGGCCCCACAAGCCATCATGGTACGACCTAGGGGGGCGCCATGTTGGCTTGTGGCCCACAGGTGGCCTCCCTCTGGCAGCTCTTCGCTCCATAATTCATTATATATTCCAGAAAAAATCCACAAAAAGTTTCGTCCAATTCCAAGAACTTTTATTTCTGCACAAAAATAACACCAAGGTAGTTCTGCTGAAAACAGCGTCAGTTCAGGTTAGTTCCATTCAATTCATGCAAATTAGAGGTCAAAACCAGAGCAAAAGTGTTTGGAAAAGTAGATAGGTTGGAGACGTATCATGCACCTCCCTGATGTATTTCCAGCACAAAAAGTTCTTAAATATTCCAAAAAAATCATGTTACAATTTTGTGGCAATCCGAGACTTTTTATTTTTCGGTCATTTTTTGTTGCATGGTAAACTCAGAAAACAGGATAATCATAGCATTTTACTTTATTCAAGTAAAAATAACAAAGGATAAACTTGTGATACAGATAGTTGTGCATACTAAATTCATCAATCACATGTCTTTCAAAAATGATACATTAATAAGGTTGATCAAGTCTTATTAATAACCGTTTCCGATTGACATGAGACCGAAGAATTTTCGTACCACACGAAGTTACCTCAATGGGGATTTGCATGTACCCAACAATAAGATTATTATATTTCTTCTTTGCAGTAGGTAGAGGGATTTTACAACCTCCAATGGTGATTGTGGCACTTGGCTCAATGACATTAATATTATTAACCAAAGTTTGCTTCTTCGGAAAATGCACGGTCTGTTGTTTGCCATTGACGTGAAAAGTAACCTTGCTTTTTTTGCAATCAATAACAGCCCCTACAGTATTTAGAAAGGGTCTACCAAGGATGATTGACATGTTGTCGTCCTCAGGAATATTAAGAATAACAAAGTCTGTCAAGATAAAAACATTTGCAACCACAACAGGAACATCCCCACAAATTCCAATAGGTAAAGCAATGGATTTATCAGCCATTTGCAAAGATATCTCAGTAGGTGTAAGCATATTCAAATCAAATCTTTTGTATAGAGATAAATGCATAACACTAACACCGGCTCCTAAATCACATAAAGCAGTTTTAACGTATCTTCTTGTAATAGAGCATGGTATTGTGGGTATACCCGGATCTCCCAACTTCTTAGGTACTCCACCTTCAAATGAATAATTAGCAAGCATGGTAGCAATTTTAGTTTCAGGTATTTTTCATTTTTTGGTAATAATATCTTTCATGTACTTAGCATACAGAGGCATTTTCAATATATCAGTCAAGCGAGTGCGCAAAAGGACGGGTCTAATCATTTCAGCGAAGCGTTCAAAATCTTAATCGTCCTTTCTTTTAGAAGACTTACGAGGGAATGGCATGGGTTTTTGAACCCATGGCTCTCTTTCCCTTCCGTGTTTTCTAGCAACAAAGTCTCTTTTATCATAGCGTTTATTTTTTAGATGTGGGTTATCAAGATTTTTAGCGGGTTCTATTTCCACATCATTATCAGGTTCCTTATTATCATCTGGTTGAGCATCTATGTAAACATCGTCATTATTATTATCATTTTCATTATCACTAGGTGCATGTTCACCACCAGATTGTGTCTCAGCATCAGAAACAGAAACATCATTATGGTTCTGAGCAGGTTTTTGTTTAACAGGTTCACTAGAAGCATGCAAGGTCCTATCATTTTTCTTTTCCTTTTTCTTCTTAGATGGACTAAGTGCATCATCGTTATTTCTAGAATCATGTTCAATTCTTTTAGGGTAACCCTTAGGATAAAGAGGTTCCTGAGTTATTCTACCTCCTCTAGTCATTACTCTAACAACATGATCATTCATATTATTATTTATTTCAGCAAGCAAATCATTTTGTGACTTAGCAACTTGGTCTAGTTGGGTGTGAACCATAGAAGCATGTTTACCTAGACCCTTAACATCATTAGCAATTCTAGACATCAAGTCAGTTAAGAGATCTATCATCATGGCATTGCATCTTAATTGATCCTTGACATAATTATTGAAATGCTCTTGCTTAACAATGTAATTATCAAATTCATCCATGCATTGACTAGGAGTCTTAGTATAAGGTATATCACTTTCATTAAAGGTACGGAGATAATTTACCTCTACTACGTGTGTCGGGGTGTCAAGTCCATGTATTTCTTCGATAGGTGGCAATTTCTTGACATCTTCAGTTTTAATACCTTTTTCTTTCATAGATTGTTTGCTTCTTGCATATCTTCTGGACTGAGGAATAGAATACCTCTCTTCTTTCGAATAGGTTCCGGCGGTTGTTTAGGAAGTGTCCAATCATTAGCATTTTGCAATATATTATTCAATAGTTCTTCAGCTTGTCCAACAGTTCTTTCCCTAAAAACACAACCAGCACAACTATCTAGGAAGTCCCTAGAAGCATCGGTTAGTCCATTATAAAAGATATCAAGTATTTCATTTTTCTTAAGAGGGTGATCAGGCAAAGC
This sequence comes from Elymus sibiricus, assembly GCA_039707655.1. Classification (NCBI taxonomy): domain Eukaryota; kingdom Viridiplantae; phylum Streptophyta; class Magnoliopsida; order Poales; family Poaceae; genus Elymus; species Elymus sibiricus. Next base: position 446,874,161 of record CM077675.1, on the reverse strand, counting down.
TCTAAGTAACTGGAGAAGCCTCCCCCAAGCTTGAGGGAGATTCTCTTCAATTTGCACAAAGTTAAATATTTCCTGTAAGGCAGCTTGTTTCTTATGAGCAGGAAATATTTTTCAGAGAAGTAATATATCATATCCTGGGGGCTGCGCACACAACCAGGAGCAAGAGAAAGGAAAAATCTTAAGGATAAAGCAGTAGCACATCTTTTCCTCATGAGTAAACAAAGCAGGAATATCATTCAGTTTCGTGAGATGTCCGACAACAGTTTCAGTTTCATAACCATGGAAAGGATCGGATTCAACTATAGGGATTAACTCAGGGTCTACAGAGAATTCATAATCCTTATTAGTAACAAATATAGGAGAAGTAGCAAATTAAGGATCACGTTTCATTTTCTCCATCATAGATTTTTCTTTCAGTTTGCATAATAATTTCGTCAAGTCATCCCTATTCTCACAAGCAAGAAAGTCCCTAGCTACTTCCCCATCCATAACAGAAGCTTCAGGTACATAAGGCAGTTCATATCTATTGGGAGACCGAGGTGTAATAGGTGATTGAAAATCTTCATCAGTTTCAGCATTTTCAAGTTCTCTAGCTTTAGCAATATGAGCATCAAGTAATTCATTCAGTGGCACAGTTTCAGTTTCATCATGTGTAGCAGTAGTATCATCAATAATTTCAGAAGTATCATCATCAAGTTCATGTGACATATCAGAACGAGCAACATGTGGTGGTGTTATAAGCTGATTCAAAACAGTAGGTCAATCAAAAGCAGAGCTAGATGGCAGTTCCTTACCTGCTCTCGTACAAGAGGGGACAATCTTAGTTCGAGTATCTTTCAGATTCTTCATAGAAGCAATTGGATATCCTCAAGTTAACACAATAAATATAGATATGCTCCCCGGCAACGGCGCCAGAAAAAGGTCTTGATAACCCACAAGTATAGGGGATCGCAACAGTCTTTGCGGGTAGTATTTCACCCTGATTTATTGATTCGACACAAGGGGAGCCAAAGAATATTTATTGGCCTTAGCAGTTGACTTGTCAATTCAACCACACCTCGGATATCTCTCTGCAGCAAAGTTTTAGTAGCACGACAAGCAATAGTAGTAATAGTAAGAGTAGTAGTGACGGTAGTAATTTTGTAGCAGTTGTGACAGTAGCAGCAGCAAAAGTAACTTAGCAGAATTCAGTATATGTAAAGCGTAGGCATGTGGATCGGTGATGGATAATGATTTAGATGACATCAATCATGTAATAGTTACACACTAGGGCGACACAGAACTAGCTCCAATTCATCAATATAATGTAGGCATGTATTCCTTATATAGTCATACGTGATTGCGATAAGAACTTGTACGACATCTTTTGTCCTACGCTCCCGTGGTAGTGGGGTCCTATTGGAAACTAAGGGATATTAAGGCCTCCTTTTAATAGAGAACCGGAACAAAGCATTAACACATGGTGAATACATGGACTCCTCAAACTACGGCAATCACCGGAAAGAATCCCAATTATTGTCACCTTGGGGTATGCGGATCATGACACGTAATACATGACTACAACTTGCATGATAGGATCCAAATCACTCTTATATTCATGAAAACATAATAGGTTCATATCTGAAATCATGGCAGTCAGGCCCTAGTGACAAGCATTAAGCATAGCAAAGTCATAGCAACATCAATCTCAGAACATAATGGACACTAGGGATCAAGCCCTATCAAACTTTACTCAATTACATGATCAAACTCATCCAATCCCATCACCGTCCAGCAAGCCTACAAAGGAATTACTCACTCTTGGTCATGAGCATCATGGCGTTGTTGATGAACAAGGGTTGGTGATGACGACGGCAACGAATCCCTCTCTCCGGAGCCCCAAACGGACACCAAATCAGCCCTCCCGATGAAGAATAGGAGGTGGCGGCGGCTCCATCTCGTTAAATGCGTTGAAATCTTCTCTCTTATTTTTTTCTCCGGTGATGTGAATTTATATGACTGGAATTAGGGTCGGAGGATCCACGTGGGCCCCACAAGCCATCAGCGCGCGCCTAGGGGGTGCCATGTTGGCTTGTGGCCCACAGGCATCCCCCTCCGGTGGATCTTTGCTCCATAATTTATTATTTATTCCAAAAATAATTCACAATTTTTTTTGTCCAATTCCAAGAACTTTTATTTCTGCAGAAAAATAACACCAAGGTAATTCTGCTGAAAACAGTGTCAGTCCAGGTTAGTTTCATTCAAATCATGCAAATTAGAGTCCAAAACCAGAGCAAAAGTTTTTGGAAAAGTAGATACGTTGGAGACGTATCAACCTTTCAAGAAGGTAGCGTGGTCGCGCCGGCCTCCCAACCCATGGGAACAAGCCATTCACGCTCATCCATTGTTCGACAATTATTTGTAATTGCCCGAAGTTCAAGGAGCAATATGCCACCCAAAAGAAGAATGTAGGGCCGACAACCATGGTTGAGCATGAAGAAGGGGATAAGCGGCCGAGGGCGCCATCATTTTGTAGGTCTGCTTGTGTGCCGGCATGAACTAGGGTCGGGATGCAAGAACTATGGCCGTTTTTTGTGTGCTGGCAAGTGTGCCTGTCAGTGGGAGTGTCCTCGCATGAACATAGGGAGATCTTTTGTAGGCTGGCATATATGCCCGCCGCTGGGGCTCTTGCCAGCAAGAACTATGTCCGCGTCTTAATTTTAGATTTTAATTTTCCTGCAAAAAGTTTATGGCGCTCGGACGAAATGCGTCGGCCGGTTGGGCCTGCCGACTAGTTTTGGTCAGGCGCGACCGGATGCTACTTGTGAGCAGTGTTGGTATTTTCCCCGAAAAGGAGATGAGATGCAGCACAGTAGATATAAGTATTCCCCTCGGTGAGAACCAAGGTTATCAAACCAATAGGAGAACCAAGCAAACTTCTTTCAACAGCACCTACACACAAAACCAAACACTTGCACCCAACGCGGGCAAGAGGTTTGTCAAGCCCCTTGAACTCATTACTTCAAAGGATTAAATCTTGATAGAGATAGATAATATAAAGGCAAAATAAAATAAAAGTAAATAAATTGCAGAAAAGTATTTTTAGGTTTTTTGTATTTATGTTTAAGTAGACCCGGGGGCCATAGTGTTCGCTAGAGGCTCCTCTCTCGAAAATAGCATACGGAGGGTAGACAAATTACTGTTGGGCAATTGAAAGAATTGTGCATAGTTATGACATGTTATTCACAGCAATGATCATGTATATAGGCATCACATCCATAAACAAGTAGACCGAAATCATTCTGCATCTATGACTATTAATCCACTTCAAGAGCGCTTCTATGCTTGCCTCTCTAGGTATTAAATTCATAACAAATAGTGTAATGCTTGGAGCAAGGTAACATGATGTAGACAAAATAAGACAAGCAATATGTTCAGATCCCATCATTTTATCCTTAATGACAACAATAAAACTACGTGTCTTGCCCCCTTCTGTCACGAAGATATAGAGCATCGCAAGATTGAACCCACTACAACGCACCACTCCCGCTGAAGATGAATCAATCTAGTTGGCCAAACCAAACCGATAGATCGTAGAGAAATATGAAGCTATGACAATCATGCATAATAGTGTTCAGAAAAGACTCAATTACTTTCAATGTATAATCTGATCATAAACCCACAATTCGTCGGATCCCAACAAACACACCGCAAAAGAAGATTACATCGGATAGATCAATGCGAGGATCGCGGTGAACAGGGTATTGAAGATCAAAGAGAGAGAAGAAGCCATCTAGGTACTAGCTATGGACCCGTAGGTCCATGGTGGACTAGTAACGCATCATCATGGAGGTAGCAAGGTTGATGTAGATGGCCTCCGTGGTCGATTCCCCCTCCGGCAGATTATCGGAAAAGGTCTTCAGATAGCCTCCCATCGAAAGAGAGGCTTGTGGCGGCGGTAAAAGTGTTTCGGGTGGCTCTCTATTGGTTTCCTGATTTTACATAATTTATGGAGGTGGAATTAGGTCATACGGAGCCACGAGGGCCCACAAGGCATCAGGACGCGCCTACCCCCGGGCGCGCCCTGTTGCCTTGCTGTTTGCTCGTCTCACTTCCTTACTCCTCGCGAAGCTTCCTGTGTCTCTTTTGTCTAGAAAAAAATGTCAAAAAGTTTCATAGCGTTTAGACTTCGTTTAGTACAGATTTCCTGGAAAACCAAAAACAGGCAAAAAACAACAACTGACACTTAGCACTGGGTTAATATGTTAATTCCCAAAAATGATATAAAATAGCATATTATTGCATATAAAGTATCCTAGATTGATAATATAATAGCATGGAACAATCAAAAATTATGGATACGTTGGAGACGTATCAGCATCCCCAAGCTTCATTCCTGCTTGTCCTCGAGTAGGTAAAGGATAAAAACAGAATTTTTGATGTGGCATGCTTTGTTTGGCCTTTTTATACATTAATTGACTTTTATATGCATTATTTAATATGCATAATTCAAATCCAAACTACAATCACAAGGTCTGGTGCATCAAAATGGGTTGAAAACCATATTAGTGTGCATGCATCTTTAGGTCCCATGCAAGATATGTGAATGAATTTCAAACATCTCGGGGTCTTGGCTCGGCCACAGAAGCTTTGAGAAACTCGGGTTTTAAATCATGTAAATCAAAAACTCGTCAGAAGATTCATGAAACTTGGCATGGTGTCATGAACATGGCACATAAAGGCGTCATAGCATTTTGTTTTCCTATTTGAGACTTGTTTTTTAATATATATTTTCTTTTAGAGCCAACATTGAGAATATTACGTTAAATTAGAGTAAATCTAGAACTCACACAAAATTCAAGAAATCGGGCATGGCGTCATTATATAGCACAAATATGCTGTGGTATTTTTTGTGTCATTAATAGCAAACAAAAGATTTTTGGAACAAAGAACTATCACGTTTCCACGCAAACGTTTTCATTATTTTCAAACCGTTGGCGTTCTACTGCCCTTACGTGCTGCCAAGCGTCGCACTCTTTTATTGGCTAGGGCTTAGGAGGTGTCGTGCGAGCAGCTGCTTAAGTTGACAGGAGGCGTGCGAGCTGGCCTCCGCTGCGCAGGCTCACCGGGACGCGTGTGGGCAGTACGCCGAAAGCTCACCGGGAAGCGAGCCCTTTGACCTCCGTATCCGCCCTCCTCGCTTCCAACCTGTCCATCAATGGCGCCCGAGCCGCTGTTCAATAGGCGGCTTTACTGCCCACTCACTCACAATCCTCCATATATCTTCGCCTCACATTCCCCTACATCTTCAGACCTCCACGACGACCTACGCCATGGTACAGAAGGATCATATGCCACTAGTCTTCCAATTTGGTGAAGTTCACACTGAGCCAGAAGAGATAGAACATAAACACGAATGGGACGCCATGGACATGGCCTTGGAAGAGCTGCATGCCGCAGCGGATGCTGCCCCGACGCAATCGCCAGCAACCATCACCACGCCCGCGCCAGCAACCATCCCTGTGGCATTGACGGGCTGGTCGCTCAGCATCATCGCAGCGCTGGAAACCGCGGGCGTCAGGCAGGTCCCCGCCGACCCGTGCGAGCTCGTGTACGTGCAAGCGCCAGCGCCTCCTCCTGCCCCCGTGCTCGTGCGCGCCCTTGCACACGCCACGCCGGTGCCAGTGCGCGTGCCCGCACCTACGGCACCTGACCCCTTGCGTGCGCCGGCACCCACCACGCCTGTGCCCGTGCGCGTGCCAGCACCCGTCATGGCCCCCTGAGCGGATTGGGCCGCCGCCGTCGACAGCTTTCTCGCAGCATCGCTAGTTGCCGCCCCTTGGCCCCGCGCCCGTCAATTGCGCGACGACCGGCTCTTTGATTGTGAAGTCCATAACATTCTGGTCTCATTTGTAGAACTGTACAACTGCGCCCCAGAGCACGAGAACGCCGCCGCAGGAGGCCGCCGCCACGACCGCCGCAACTAGTTTTCTTCATATTGTATCTCGATTGTATGAATGTAAAGTGAAAGCTTGACTGAATGAAATATATGGTTTGATGAACTAAGTATTTATCTCTGAATTCACATAGCAAACAAAAAACCATCATAGTTTTATCTGAATAAACACTCATCACAAAAGGTTCTGGTTGAATACCCGTTTGCAGATCGACAACTATCTTTCCTTCGCCCGTAAGCCAAGTCAAAATATTGGCGCGAAGGATTGGTGCAATGCGTCATTGCAAACGTTTCTCGAATATGATCCGTGTGCCTAGTACAGACAATCCGGGAAGATTTGCATCTATCATATTGGGTAAATTGCCATGTGTCAAATTGCAAACATTGGCATCTGTCGATCTAGTAACACTGGCATTTGTCAACATTGTAGCACAGGCATTTGTCAAGTTTTGCAGGAACAAAATCACAATTAGGGTGTAATTTTGCAACTGAAATTCACTTTAAACATGGATTTCATTCATACAATAAGCACTGGTCTTTGTACAATACAGTTCAACTCGACAGCTGAATCGAACAAACTTTTCCCCAATTGTTGCCAACCACGTACGGAAATAGCTAGTTCAACTATATATACTAGCTAATTTAAAGTACGTGGTACAGTTAAACAGTATCTATAGTTAGATGAACTGAACAAAATAGCCCCTAAATACTAGTACTACGGAGGGGCTTTGTACTACTTCCAGTAGAATTGAGCGCGCTCAGTAAGAGCAAGTGAAGGAGGAGCCTGCCGATGAGTTGGTGGAGTCGTGTCCGTTGCCTGCCAGTGCTACCCTCCGGCGCTCAAGACGCCCCTCCTCGAAGCGATGGGATTCTGCTTAGATCTCCGCATTTCGCGTCGCCGTTGCGGCTTCTCCTGCGGCCACGGCGTCGGTGAGCTTCTTCGCATGCACGACCTAGCGCTCCACCTCCTTCTCTAGGAAGTAGATGTAGCGCACAAGGGTTGCGACGCAGAAGCCCGGAGGTGGGCCTTTGGCGGACTCCACCTGCCGCATTCGGGCCGCGCTGGCGGCGCGGGTGATGACCCCGCCGCCTGACGGAGGGGTCATGGCAAGGACGGACGACGGTGGGGTGGCGGCCACGGCGGCCACCGGCAGCAGCTGCCTTCGGGCAGAGGTGGTGGAGCGTGTAGTTGGTGGCGTGCACACACCAGCAAGGACGCCACATCCACTACACGGTTTAGAGGACTGCCGCACCGACGCAGTGAAGCCTCCCAGCTGGAGCTGTTCTCTGGCGGAGTGGCTGGGCGACGACGAACGACCGGTGCCATTGGCGATTGGGGGAGAAGCAAACTAGACAAGCTACGGGGAGGGGGGTGAAGGCAATGTGGAGTCGTCGGCCGTGAGGGTTTATATAGCAGGCCGGCAAGCATTGGGGATTTCACCGAGCCGAGCGGGAAGCTAGAGCCATAGCACGGTTTTGTGCGCGGGAACCTGCGCGGTTGTGCGCGGGAACGGGATCATCGAGCGGGCGCGTGGCCAAAAGCGGTGCCGATGCGTGCACAAGAATCCTCGGGCGGAACGCGAGAGAGGAGGACGGACTGATGCAAAGGCACACGCGTCAAAATAATAAAACGTGTACGATATTAATACGACACTTCCTAACATAGCGTCGGTAATGGTTTCATCCATCGCTGACAATTATTTGGCAGCAACCGTGTGCCCACAACACACACATCTTGTCAGTATGAATCGTTTGGGTTATTTCTGGTGTTCGCACACGATTCTCATTACTCACATGTTTGTTGTATATCGCACACATCTTGTTATGGCGAGTCGTTTGTGTTCTGTTGTATTAGCGCACACAATTTATCCGAGTGAACTGTATGCCGTACTTCGCACACGTATGTAGTTTTGCTAACCATTTCTATTATCTTAGCTAATCACAAACGGTTCATAAGAACAAACTGCCTACCGTAGATCGCACACGCATCTACTTTCTGAATCGTATTTGATGGATCCACCTTCGCACACAGTTCGTGTCATTAGCGACGGAGCTTGAACTATACCGTTTGCGATTCATGCATCGCACACAGTTTCATCGAAGGGTCTTTGATTGATGTGTCATGTTTGGACCATCATGTAGTAGTGCGTGGAGAAATTGATCTTATCTATGTCAACACTCATGAACAATTAGCGGATATTTTCACGAAGCCATTGGATGAAGCAAGATTTCGCGAGTTAAGGCATGAGCTAAATATTATTTATTCGAGCAATGTGGCTTGAGGCAATGCACACCCCACCGCACTCATCATTATATCTTGTTGTAGATGTAGGCATGAACATAGAGGGAGTGTTGTCTCTCAATGAACTTTCCCTCCCCCCATTATGCATAAATCGATCAAGTCTTTCACATTAGCCATTTTTTATGGTACTTGTACTTCAAAGACGAGTTTTTGTCATGGACCCAAGGTTAAAATCTTTGCGGTGCCATACCAATCGACTCAAACATAAGTGGCTTCGGCCACCACCCCCTCCTAGTGAGGTATTTGGTCATGTCAGGACCTTATTTGTGCTTTGAGTCAATCCAACTTTGCTCGCATTTTGTTCATCTTTTTGAACTTGGAGTGTCTTTTCCCATTTTCTGGTCTTTGTGTCTCCAACCCCAGCCTTGTCTCATCTACAACCTCCATACATTGCATAAGCCACCATCATTTTCCTTCTTGGCAAGTTCTGTCGTCCAGGCGGTACTACCACTTGGTGTGGGGCGGTACTACCACTTAGAAGCCGTACTACCGCCGCGCCCCATGGTACTACCGCTAGAGAGGTACTACCCGGCCTCCTGCCGCGCAGTAGTACCTGAGCGGTACTACCGCTCCCCGAGCGGTACTACCACTCTGAGGGGCGGGGGCGGGGATTATGATTCGGACAGGGGGAGTTCCATCTACCACATACCCATTCATCTCTCACTCCCCTAACGCTCTCTCTCTCTTTCTCTCTCGCCAGGCAACGAACTCGCACCTGGCGGCCGCCATCGGACCGTCAATTCTGGACCATCTTCCACGATTTCGACCAGTGGAGTCGATCCCCACCCTCTCCTCTTTCCATGGATGCCGGTATTGCCCCCGTTTTCCTCTCCTACGATTCTATCTTTTGAATCTAGGCTCTAGGGAACTATGTGTTGCATTTGTTGATTTTGGTTAGATCGAGGCATGAGTAGGATGTGGAAAACTATTAGAGTAGGAGGATTGATGTTTTATTGGATCAAATTTGAATTTGGCATCACCGGTAGTACCGGATCTCACCGTGGTCGTGGTTGCCCCGTCAACTTCCGCCGCAAGTGGTACTACCACTCCCTGGAGCGCTACTACCGCTCTGTGCTACCAACTTCACATCTCCTCCAATTGCACTTCCATTCTCTTTTATTATTCTTTTTTGGCTTATGCAACTTCTTTACACCTGCTTTTCCCTCGCTCTGTGCTGTGTGTTCCAGGTGGTGCTAGCTTTGGGCACCAGACTCATCGTAAGAATCCGGATCGTCCAGGTGGCTCTAAGCGCTACCATACTGCAGAGGAGGCAAGTGACAGTGCTAAAAAAGTGCAGTGATTCAAGAAGGTTACCAACAGGCAGAAGGAGAAAGTCCAGTCTACGAGTGATCTGTCTGGCAGGGATTTCTGTATAGCTCGCTGCCGCAACCTGTATCTCAATCCACAAGATCCAACTCTTGCCCACTGTCCCTTATGGACCAAGCAACAAGGTTCTATATATCATGATGTGCTCAAGAGGAAGAAGAATTTGTTTGTGCCAAATGTGAGTCCATTGATCTGGATCATATGCAGAAGCATCCCATGTACTTTGTTGAAGCTTTTGAACTATGTGGCTAGCTGGATATTATCAGGCTTATGTCATTCAACAAGGATTTTGATGCAGAGCTTGTGGCCCAATTCTATGCCACGGTCCATCTCGGAACTGATGATGCAAGGACCTTAACATGGATGACCAATGGAAGGGTGCTCTTTGCTAAGTGGAAGGAGTTCATAGATCTGTTGGGATATGATGATCAGGGGCTCCATACCCCAATTTGATTGCGCCCTCACAAGGAGACCGCTGCCACGCACAAGTCCGCCCTTTGGCCCTTTTCTACGAAGAAGATTCTCCCACCACCGGGAAACAGACCTATGTGTTGTGCCCATTCCTGGATATCATGCACCACATTTTTAGGCACACGCTCTTCCCTAGGGTTGGGAATTTGGATCAGGTGCACTCTTACCTTATTGATATGCTTCTCATCTGTCAGAAGGAGAAGAACACAGGGCAAGCTTTGGATGTGTCCCATGTCATGTGGTCGGAGCTGCACCCGGCCGTGATGGAGCGCAAGTGTCCCATCTATGGTCCCTATTTGATGCTTCTTATTGAGAGAACATGGGAATCTGCCTTTCCAAAAGAGATGTTGGACTCTGGTAATCTGACTACTCATGAGGTAGTCCAACTGAGCCTGAAGGACAACCGGGGTACTCCTGCTACTCATGAGACGGAGGCTCCTAAGGATGAGGATGAGGATGAAGGCATTGATGAGCCTGATTATGAGCCGCCTAATGATGAGCCATCTTGGGCTAAGAAGCTCAAGCAGAAGGTAAAGAAGCTGTTCTGCATGGAGGCACATGGTCAGTACAAGGCGCATGAGGCACGGAAGAAGGCTCGGAGTCGCGACAAGATCATGATGAGGCATGTTGGCCTAGAGGTGGTCAGTGGGTCTGAGGATAGGATCACAGATGAGGAGGAGTGGACTGTTAGGCATTGCAAGTGATCTGACTCGGAGTAGGATCAGCCTGCAGCTTCAACGGATCTTCCTGTAGCTTCAGAGGACGAGTCCGACGAGCACGGGGTCTGGTGATGGTGTTCTCGAGCATGGCTACCACCTTGGATCGTCTTAGTGTCTTCTGCCATTTTGGTGTCACGATGCCAAAGGGGGAGAAAGTTTAGAGATTTGTCGAGTCACGAGTGCGTCTTATTATTTGCTTGCTTTCTTCGCTCGTGAACTCTTTTATCATTTGCTTTGGTTTGTGTTTGTGAGACCTTAAGACTAAGTCATATGGTGTGAGACATATGCTACCCTTTACTATCTATGTATGTCGAAGTACCTTGTTAGTATGTGAGTTTTATGCATATCTTGTTCTTGGGGAACGTTGCATGGGAAACAAAAAAATTCCTACGCACACGCAAGATCTATCCATGGAGATGCATAGCTACGAGAGGGGGAGTGTATCTACATACCCTTGTAGATCGCTAAGCGGAAGCGTATATAATGCGGTTGATGTAGTCGTACATCTTCACGATCCAATCGCGATCCATCCCAATCTAGCGTCGAACGGACGGCACCTCCGCGTTCAGCACATGTGCGGCTCGATGACTGTCGGTGTCAAAACCGGTGGATCTCAGGTAGGGGGTCCTGAGCTATGGATCTGGGATTGATGGTTAACAGGGGACGAAGGAGACGATGTTTACCCAGGTTCGGGCCCTCTTGAGGAGGTAAAACCCTACGTCCTGCTTGATTATATTGGTGAGTATGATGATTACAAAGTTGATCTACCTCGAGATCACATGAGCTAAAATCCTAGATGAGTTGACTTGGGCCCTACGAACTAAATCCTCTGGTTTATATAGACACCAGAGCCCCTAGGGTTACATGTGGTCGGTTGTTACCGAGGGTTCAAACATACCTATTCTACCATCTGTGACACGGAGGACACACCACGGCACCTGAGGCCTCCTTCCTGATCACGGAGTATCCTTGTAGTTCGATCTTCCCACAATGGCCACCGAGTAGCTCATGAATTCGGCTCACACGGGATAGGTCGACAGCCCGAGGACCCCTTAGTCCCAGACTCCCTCAATAACCCCCGAACTAGCCTCCAATGCCGAGGTATATAGTATTCCGCAACTCCACACGTCCAAGGTCTTCTCCTCCCTCCGTCTTGTCGAACAATAATCCGGCCACTGATAGGTTTTCGACCGTCAAAACATCGCGGGGCCCACCTCTTTGATTTCTCTGCCCGAGGATCCATGACATGCTTCGATTTCTACGCACCAATAAAGGATAGGCAGCCCAACAGTCTTTTACAGAACTGCCCTAAGTAGGCCAAGGGGAAAACGCCTATTTTAAGCAAGCTGAACTTGCCGTAGGCAACACTTCCTCCTCCCTCACCATCGAGAGGCCCTAAAATCAACGAGCTTGGACATATGGCGAGCGCTCCAGGTTCCTCCTCGCGCCCTCATGGCCCCCTTCCAGGTGACTGGGCGAGCTGTTCTGTTTCCCTTCTTCAACTGCGCAATCTTGAAGTATAGGGGTATCTCCCTGCTTCGGATCTGGCGACCACTTGCCCCAGATTGACTTCCGCGAATGGCGAGGCTTTTGCGCAGAATTTCCCTGGCCCACGCAAGGAAGAGAGGGTATGCTTCATTTCCTTCCTCTTACGAGGCCTAGGCTTCCCCATTCACCCCTTCTTGAGGGGTTTGCTGGAGTTTTGTGGGATCCAGCTCCACCACCTTACCCCAGGGTCGATTCTGCACATCTCGGGCTTCGTCGCCCTTTGCGAGATGTTTTTAGGCTGCGAGCCCCACTTCAATTTATGGAGAAAGTATTTCTGTCTCGTCCCCCACACTCGGGGAGGGTCAATCCGGGAAGTGGGTGGAGCCGAAGTATGGCGTATAGCCGGGACGGGGTATCCTATCGGGACCCCAAGGAAGGAATCCGAAGAGTGGACCTGAGAGTGGTTTTATATTGAGGATGTCCCCTTATTTGACCCAGCCCGAAGGGGTCTGCCCGAATACTCCGACGCTCTTTTAAAGAAACGATTCAACTGGCGTCCGAAGAGCTCCTCCCAAGAGGAGAGCGCTGAAGTAAAGTGTCTAGCCGCCCAGGTGAAGTTGCTAGTTCATAGCAAATTAACCATCATCGATGTGATGGCTGATGCCATTACCCGATGTGTCCAACCTCTTCAACAACGGATTCATCCCCTGTGGCGTTACAACGCGAGAAGCGACACAACCCGTTCCAGACGGCAAGGGCCTGCCGATCAGGCGGCGTTGGCGGCCATATTGGCCGATCTCTTTAAAGGAGAAAAAGAAGAATTTGTTCGCCTGAAGATCAGGGAGGGCTATTCAACTCATAACCCCATTGAATGGGTAAGTTCAATAATGTTCCTATAGTTCGGATGTTTTTATTCGATTTTACTGATCGAAACCCTGTGTCTTTCCAAACGGAAATGGAGGCGTTGGATCGAGACAGTCAACTGCCCCGCTCTGCAACCAGAGAATTATTCCCGTAACGATGACCCCGAATTTCACGATGATCCAGAGATTTCGATTGACTTTGAGGACGGGATCTTTTACCAGGGGAGTATTGACGAATCTAAGTTGGCCCTTCTAGACGATCACCCCGTACCACTCCCTTCCTCCGCAGTAAGTAAAAAGAAGGCTTCTTCCTGAAAAGGGTGCACGCCCCCCGTCATTCCGAACATACCGACTTCTACCCCCAAGGGTCGCCGGACCATGCGCCGAACAACATCAAGGGTTACACCAGCAGGGTCCGCATCAAACGGCAGCAGGATTCCCGAGCGAGGGACGATGGCGGGAACCACATCGACCGCTCCCCCCACCAAGAGGTGTTTTACATTAATCTTATAATCCGGTCGTTGTCATAACCGTCTTAATCCCTCATAATTTCTGACCGAAATACTCAGGAGACGAGTACAGCCACCTTCATCCGAAGACGTTACCAAGGTGTCAGGTAGCCCTCATGAGCCGAGGTCTTCGGCACATGCCGAAGTAGATGCGGGAGTCCCTGTTGCGGACTAGCCTCCTGAGGATTCGGAGGAAGTCTCGGTTACTAATTCCGAGGTTGAAAGTGCGATGAATCATCGGCGGCGGACAGAGTCATTGCGCCACCCAGTATTTTCCGACCAAGAATTTAATGCTCTTAATTCAGTGGACGCATACCTCGGAGCTGCCCGAGCAGGACTCGATGGAGCCACCAAACTAATGTCCACCAACCTGTGGGTGAGTGGTCGGTTTTGACAACCGAACACAATTCCTAACCCAGTAGCCCCCAAGCCTTAATTTGGACGAGACGGCCGAGTTTAAGGGTTTAAATATTGTTTTCGTTATTATGTAGGCTTCAAAGCAACGAAACGAGAAGTTGTCGGCAGATTTCGAGTCGAGCCAGGCAGAGTTGCAAGACATCAAGACCGAACTTGAGCAGGTGAAAAAGTTCACCAGAGAGGCACACAGTGAGTAAAAAGTATTTTTATGTGCGGAAGTTGTTGGGACATCCTTTCTGACGGAAGATTGTTTCATAGCAGCTGAGTCCATAGGTCAGCTGCGGAAGGATTTGGCTGCTTTCCGAGAGTCTCAAAGGTATGCTGAGTCTTAGTTTGAGGCTGGTCGCCGTGTATTGACTCGAAGTCATGAGGAGAAGAACCAGCTCAAGGCAGAAAACCAGCGACAAGCCGAAGAAATTGAGATTTTAGAAACTCAACTAGCGCAAGCCCACGAAGAGAACCATAGATTAAAGGGTGGCATGTTCTGTAAGCGAAACTCTAACCTAGAATTCCATAAATCACTTTTATTGTGTCGAGTGTAAGAAGCATATCGTATTTTCGTGCTTAGGTCTCCTGACCGGGCGTCCCAAGGAAGAAGATAGCTCAATCGGAGGGAACCTATTGAAGGAATTATCCGTCATGCACGAGCGAGCTCGAAAAGCTATGAAGAGCATGACCAAGGCACTCTGGCCAACTGAGACGCCTCCGGAAGGGATGGCCGAGCTGGCCGATCGATTTAGAGGAGCCCGGAGTCGTTTTGAGATATGGAAGACCTCGGCTTGTCGAGAGGGAGCGCGGGAGGCATGGTCCATGGTGAAGACCCGCTTTACCAAACTCAACCCAGAGCATTTGGCTCGGGTTGGGCCAGTAGGGCCAGATGGTCAAGAGGTACCTCTTCACTTGGTTTATGACCAAGTGATGCCCGCCGCTCATATTTCACAAGAGGAATGCGCCCTAGATGTCATAATAGATCATCTTGACAGACAACCTAGTGTTTGATTCTATGTAGCTATGTACTTTATATCAAACCGACTCCGTCCGTGCTGTAAACGTTGTCTTAACCGGCCATCGGCTTCTGCCTCCCCCGCCAATAGCTAGGGAGTGTTTCGTACTGTGTATCCTGCAATAACAGGAAATCATTTCGGAGAACTAGGCAATCTGGCCCTCTGGTGCGAACAGACAAAACGCGCATAGGGAGGTATGTTATATTACTGTTTAATGTAAGAAACATCTTCCGAAGAAAATAGTTCCTCTATGGGTCCCTTTCTTCAGGTTGCTACGTAGATCGTAGGCGTCATAGCCATGTACCCGTAGTATGCGGGTAGTTTGCTACTTTGGGGGAATAATCCCTGTTTGTGGCGAAGAGCACCACAATATTTTCTTCCTTTGTGGCCGACCTATTTGTTTGTTAAGAACGCTAGCCTTCGGCTTCACCCGTCTGAGGTACGTATCGGTGTAATCCGGTCGTAACAATCGCACAGGTGCTCCCTTTACCCCCTAGCCGAACAATCGGGAACGTAGAGGGTAAGCACAGGAGCAAGGCAACCTGGCTTGGCTAAATCTTAAGCCCAATTGATGCATATAGTGGCGTAAAACGATGCTGGTAGGATGCATACAAGACAAATAGATGCGAAAAAATATATTGCGTGGCTTCGTTAAGAAGCCCCCAGGCGTTACCGGGTAAAACATTTGAGAATGTATGCCGATGAAAACTTAACGTGGTTTGGTTTAGCCGAACACAGCCTGGGAAAATCTAACCAATCTTATAAAAGTAAATAAGGAAGGGGGGGAATACATGGGTTTAGAGAAGGTGACGACACCGGTCTAGCCGTAGAAGTGCCCAAGGCGAGCTGCGTTCCATGGGTTCGGTTCGAGGCGATTGTCCTGCGGGTTACGAAGGCGATAAGCTCCTCCTGTCAGTATTTCATCAATTATGAAAGGGCCCTCCCACTTGGGGTTGAGTTTATGCTTCTGCTTCTCTGGGAGGCGTAAGGCAAGTTCGCCCACATTATATGCTTTTGCTCGAACCTCCCTGCTTTGGTAGCGCCGAGCCTGCTGTTGATAAAAAGTAGATCGAGCCCGAGCTATATCGCATTCTCCTTTCAAAGTGTCTAGGTCGTCCTGCCGATCTAGCTCAGCCTCTTTTTCTTCGTACATGCGCACCCTAGGTGCTTCATGGATGATGTCACAGGGGAGGACCGCTTCAGCCCCGTACACCACAAAAAATGGTGTGTATCCCGTTGATCGATTTGGGGTGGTGCGGAAACCCCATAGTACGGAGTCAAGCTCCTCCACCCAATGACAGTCAGATTCTTGAAGAGATCGGACCAGACGAGGTTTGATACCACTCATAATGAGGCCGTTGGCCCGTTCGACTTGTCCATTGGTCTGCGGATGATACACCGAGGCGTAGCCGAGCTTGATGCCCAAGTTGGCGCACCAGTCCTTTACCTCCTGGGCGGTGAAGTTGGATCAATTGTCCGTTATTATACTGTGTGGGACACCATAACGGTGCACCACGCCGGATATGAAGTCGATGACCGGCCCCGACTTAGCCGAGCTTACTGGTTTTGCTTCGATCCATTTAGTGAACTTGTCGACCATGACCAGTAGATATTTCTTTTTCTTGGTCCCCCCTTTAAGTGGTCCGGCCATATATAAACCCCAGACAGCGAAAGGCCATGTAATAGGTATCGTTCGAAGAGCCATCGGGGGCATGTGGCTTTGATTTGCAAAGAGCTGACAGCCGACACAATGTTGGACCAGTGTGTGGGCGTCTGATCCAGCGGTGGGCCAGAAGAACCCGGCTCGAAAGGCCTTGCTTACCAGGGCCCGCGCTGCTACATGATGGCCGCCCATGCCTGCGTGTATCTCGGCCAAGAGCTACCTTCCTTCTTCTTCGGATATGCACCATTGGAGGACCCCCGTAGTGCTTTTCTTGTATAATTCACCATCATGGACCTTGTAGGCCTTTGATCGCCGGATTATACGTCTTGCCTCAGTCTAGTCGTCGGGGAGTTCTTTGCGTAGAAGGTAGGCAAGGAAGGGCTCGGTCCATGGTGCGATTACTACCATGACTTCGTGAGCCAAAGGTGTTTCTTCAATTGCGGAGCCGCCGATGATTTGCTCATCTGGTTCGACTATAGGGGGGATGATCTGTTCTGCTCCATTGGCTATAGCGTCCTTGCTGTCGTCCTGCCATACCACGGATGGCTTGAAGAGACTCTCTAGGAATGTGTTCTTAGGGACGGGGTCGCGTTTGGCGCCCATGCAGGCGAGGATGTCGGCGGCTTGATTGCTGTCTCTGGAGACATGGTGGAAATCTAGCCCCTCGAACCGTGCGGATATCTTGAGGACGGCATTTCTGTATGCTGCCATTTTTGGGTTTTTAGCATCGAATTCGCCATTGATTTGTGAGATGGCGAGATTAGAGTCTCCCCGTACTTCGAGCCGTTGTACACCCATTGATGTTGCCATCCGAAGTCCGTGCAATAGTGCCTCGTATTCGGCTGCATTGTTTGAGTCGGCATACATGATCTATAATACGTATCGGATGTTGTCTCCGGTGGGGGATGTGAGGATAACTCTAGCCCCAGTTCGGCAAGTGTCTTGGACCCGGTGAAGTACATCGTCCAATGGGAATATGTGTTGTATAATCTGGGGAGCTCGACCTCCGTCCATTCGGCAAGAAAATCGGCCAACACCTGAGATTTAATAGCTCGACATTGCTTGTAAGCGATTTCGAACGGAAGGAGTTCGATGGCCCATTTAGCTATGTGGCCGGTGGCGTCCCTGTTGTTGATTATATCATTCAGGGGTGCTTCGGATGCCACCGTGACCGAACACTCTAGAAAATAGTGTATGAGCTTGCGTGATGCCATAAACACTGTATAGGCTATCTTCTGATAATGTGGGTACCTGGACTTGCACGGAGTGAGCACTTCCGATACATAGTAGACTGGCTTCTGTACCCGGAATTTGTGGCCCTCGGCCTCCCGCTCTATGACGAGAACCGCACTGACGACCTGGTTGGTGGCCAACATGTATAGTAACATCGGTTCACCGGCACCAGTGGCTGCTAGTATGGGGTTACTGGCCAGCAGTGTCTTGATTTCCTCCAGTGCGGCTGCTGCTAGTTCATCGGTCCACTTGAAGTTTTTGGTCCGTTTCAGCAGCCTGTAGAGTGGCAGAGCCTTTTCACCAAGGCGGGAGATAAAGCGGCTTAAAGCCGCCACACAACCTGCTAGTCTTTGAACATGCTTTAGCTCGGTGGGGATCGCTAGTTGGGATAGGGCTCGGATCTTAACGGGATTAACCTCTATTCCTCTTTGGGAGACTATGAATCCGAGTAGTGTACCGGCGGGGACTCCGAAGACACATTTGTCCGGGTTGAGTCGTATATCGTATTCCCGCAGACTACGAAGGTTTGTTTGAGGTCCTCCACCAACTGGATGACGTGTTTGGTCTTGATTACCACGTCGTCTACGTATGCCTCAACTGTTTTGCCGATTTGTTTTTCCAGACATGTCTGAATCATGTGTTGGTATGTGATGCCTGCGTTTTTTAACCCGAAGGGAATTGTGTTAAAGCAGAATGGCCCATAGGGGGTGATGAAGGCGGTTACGGCTTGATTGGACTCCTTCATTTTGATCTGATGGTATCCAAAATAGGCATCGAGGAAGCACAGTGAGTCGTGTACGACAGTGGTGTCGATGATCTGGTCAATGCGGGGTAGGGGGAATGATCCTTGGGACAGGCTTTATAAAGGTCTTTGAAATCGAAGCACAGCCGCCAGGATTTGTCTTTCTTCGGGACCATGACCAGATTTGACAACCACTCGGGGTGTTTGATTTCTCAAATGAATCCGGCTTCGAGTAGTTTGGCAAGTTCTTCGCCCATAGCTTGACGCTTAGGTTCGGAAAATCGGCGTAAAGCCTGTTTGATAGGCTTGAAGCCTGCAATTATGTTCAGGCTGAGTTCCGCCAGCCTTCATGGGATTCCTGGCATATCTGAGGGGTGCCAGGCGAATCTGTTCCAATTTTCGCGCAAAAATGCGCGCAGTGCTTCATCAACCGTGGGGTCCAGCTGAGCTCCGATGGACGTTGTTTTATTGGGGTCTGTTGGGTATACCTGAAATTTGATGATTTCATCTGCAGGTTTGAAGGATGTGGATTTTGGCATTTTGCCGAGGATTACATCGTCCTTATCCACTATAGAACGGAGTGTGGTCAGTTCCTCTACAGTGAGGGTCTCAGCTAGTGCCTCGAGGGCTAGTGATGTTGTTTTATTTTCAGCTCGAAGCGCTCTATCCGGGTCACTTATAACTGTGATCACACCGTTGGGTCACGGCATTTTGAGCTTCATATAACCGTAATGTGGTATAGCCTAAAATCTTGTGAAGGCATCGCGCCCTAATAGAGCATGATAGCCACTGTGAAAGGGCACAATATGGAAAAGAAGTTCTTTGGATCTGTAGTTCTCAGGGGTGCCGAATACTACATCGAGGGTAACTCGTCCTGTACAACGCGCCTCTTTCCCGGGGATGATTCCTCGAAAAGTTGTGTTGCTTTGTTCGATTCGAGATCTATCGAAATGCATCTTGTCCAAGGTATCCTCGTAAATGAGGTTTAGGCCACTGTCACCGTCCATTAGCACCTTGTGCAACCAGAAGCCATCTACTATGGGGTTGAGGACCAGGGCAGCAGGTGTTCGCGCTGTGCGGGTTATCGGTTGGTCATCCTCGCCGAAAGTGATCGGTGTGTCTGTCTATGAATTTGTCGCTGCCACCTGGTGTATTTGATCGAGTTCTCGAAGAGCTCTCTTCCTCTAGTTTTTGGAGGAAAACATCTCGTAGATCGTTAGGACCTCGGCGTTGTTTTCGGGTTGCGTTGTTGAACGTCTGCCTGGGAGTGAGGCCTCGAGGATGGCCTCTCCGCTCTTTGCGACTTGCCTAACGACCCAGCAAGCTCGAAGGCTGTGAGTCGGGCTTGTGTTTAGCAAGACGGAGTGTATGGGGCATGGCTTGTCCAATAGTCCATCAAGGACAATTCTGGTTTTTGTAGGATGTTTATTCTTTTTCTCGGCGGGCGTGTTTGGCCGGCCGTCGTGGGGGTGCGAGCCTCTTCCGAACTCCTCTAGGTTGTTCGGCATGGACTGGCTCCATGCACATTTGGTGTGCTTTCCATGTGCTTTCCATGGCGCAATACTTGCGCACCAGGTCCGACAGTTCGGAGAAGTATTGAACGCGGCGACGAGTGAGGGCGTTGAGAATTCCTTCATCATGGCAATTATGCCGGAAGGTTGCTATTATCTCCTGGCCGCTACAACCCTTCATCCTGCCTTTGTTAAGGAGGAATCTGGCCCAAAAATGATGGACCGATTCCCCTGGTTGTTGTATGACCTCCTGTAAGCCTAATGTGCCGGGCTCTCCTGCTCTTGGAGAATGCTCGATTTGGGTGGTGGGTGGGGAAAAATTTCGTACTCCAATTAGATGTGAGTCCAAAATCCTGACGGCCGTGTCTCGTGCCATTGTGTGGTCTAGCGCGGCGGGTTTGGAGCGCGTAATATCGACGGGGCATTGCTGCACGTACTCCAGGTCGTGGGCTAGATCGGCCACTGATCCCGAATCGTTATCGAGGTGAAGTCCGGATTCCGGACTGTGAGAGGGATCCAGGTGGTCGGAGACTGGGATGTAAACCGTTTTTAACTCCGGTGGTTGAGGGGGCATACTTCCGGCCGGGAACTCGACGGTAGCGACCAAGTGTGTCACCGGTGGGACACGAATTTCCCTATCGTCGGGCCTAAGCCCGATTTGGTCGTAGACCGAGCGTTGGCCGTTGGTCATGCCCATGGCTTGAATCCGGCCGAGCAACTCATTCAACGACGAGGTTTCGGCGGAGTCCGCGTTATATGAGTGCCTGGGGTCGATTTGCGGCGCTGCTGCCCCGGGGTCATTCGAGAACGCCCCCGGGCTATGTGTGGCCGAGGTTGATCCGGGCATATCAATTAGGTTAGGCTTTAGGGCTGAACCAGGGAAAGAGGCCGCCCCAGTGGTGGGATCCACCGCTCCTGAAGTCAAGGCGTCGGGGCTCGTGGGCTCTTCAAGGGGAGCCGAGAGCTTTGTTAAAACAAGATCTCCCCGGGAGTCGGCAATGAACTCTAGGTTCTCGAACCTGACCTCCTGATCGGGGGTGAAACTTTCGACCTGGCCGAGGCGGCCGGCCGGATCGGCATGCAGCACGATGCTTCCGAAAGCGAAGATCTGACAAGGGACGAAGATGTCCCTGTTGCAGACTTCATCGCTGAGGATTAAGCGAGCCATTGATCTTTCGGCGATTCACAACGGAACTCTCAATGAAAGCACCAATGTTGGTATCAAAACCGGCGGATCTCGGGTAGGGGGTCCCGAGCTGTGGATCTGGGATCGATGGTTAACAGGAGACGAAGGAGACGATGTTTACCCAGGTTCGGGCCCTCTTGAGGAGGTAAAACCCTATGTCCTGCTTGATTATATTGATGAGTATGATGATTGCAGAGTTGATCTACCTCGAGATCAGATGAGCTAAAAGCCTAGATGAGTTGACTTGGGCCCTACGAACTAAACCATCTGGTTTATATAGACACCAGGAGCCCCTAGGGTTACATGTAGTTGGTTGTTACCGAGGGTTCAAACATGCCTATTCTACCATCTGTGACTTCGAGGACACACCATGGCACCTGAGGCTTCCTTCCTGATCACGGAGTATCCTTGTAGTTTGATCTTCCCACAATGGCCACCGAGCAGGTCATGAGTTCGGCTCACACGGGATAGGTCGGCAGCCCGAGGACCCCTTAGTCCCGGACTCCCTCAATGACGTCTTCGCCTCCTCGATCCAGCGAGCAAGGGTGGAGTAGTATATGGGTTCTCAACCAACACGACGCCGTAGTGGAGGTGGTGGTGGAGCAGTGCTAGCAGGGCTTCGCCAAGCGCTACCGGAACCACGAACGGAGAAGAAAATGATCTAGGGAGAGAGGGAGGCGCCAAGGGCTTGGTGTATCCTCTTGGGGCGCTGATCCCCTCTATATATAGGTGGAGGGGTGTGGGGATCATCCCCTCCAAGCCCTAGGGTGAAGCCAAGGGGGAGGAGTTGGACTCCTAGTCCAATTCCCTCCCTTTCCATACACACGTGGACTTTCCACCTCTCCCAAGCCACATGGGCCTTGAGGGACTTGTGCGCCTGGCCCAATAAGGCCAGGACGCCTCCCCTCAGCCCATGCAAACTCTTGGGACATGGTGGAACCCTTGGTGGACTTCAGGACACCTTTGGAAGTTTTCGGAACCTTCTAGAAGCTTCCCGGTACAATACCGGAAAACCCCAAAACTTTTCCGGTAGCCAAAATATGACTTCCCATATATAAATATTTACCTCCGGACCATTCCGGAGCTCCTCGTGACGTTTGGGATCTCATCCGGGACTCGAACAACATTCGGTCACCAACATACATAACCCAATAATACTATATCGTTATCGAACGTTAAGCGTGCGGACCCTACGGGTTCGAGAATCATGTGGACATGACCGAGACACCTCTCTGGTCAATAACCAATAGCGGGACCTGGATGCCCATATTGGTTCCCACATATTCCACGAAGATCTTTATCGGTCGGACCACGATGCCAAGGATTCAATCAATCCCGTATGCAGTTCCCTTTGTCCAGCGGTATGTTACTTGCCCGAGATTCGATCGTCGGTATCTCCATACCTAGTTCAATCTCGTTACCGGCAAGTCTCTCTACTCATTCCGTAATACAAGATCCCGTGACTAACTCCTTAGTCACATTGCTTGCAAGCTTCTTGTGATGTTGTATTACCGAGTGCGCCCAGAGATACCTCTCTGTCATACGGAGTGACAAATCCCAGTCTTGATCCATGCCATCCCAACAGACACCCTCGGAGATACCTGTAGATCATCTTTATGATCACCCAGTTACGTTGTGATGTTTGATACACATAAGGCATTCCTCCGGTGTCAGGGAGTTGCATGATCTCATGGTCATAGGAACAGATACTTGACATGAAGAAAGCAGTAGCAATAAACTAATACGATCAAATGTAATGCTTACGGTTGGGTCCTGTCCATCACATCATTCTCCTAATGATGTGACCCCGTTATCAAATGACAACTCATGTCTATCGTTAGGAAACCTTAACCATCTTTGATCAACGAGTTAGTCTAGTAGAGGCTCACTAGGGACACGGTGTTGTCTATGTATCCACACATGTATCTGAGTTTGTGATCAATACAATTCTGGCATGGATAATAGACGTTTATCATGAACAAGGAAATATGATAATAACCAAATTATCATTGCCTCTAGGGCATATTTCCAACAGTCTCCCACTTGCACTAGAGTCAATAATCTAGTTCACATCACCATGTGATTAACACCCAATGAGTTGTGGGGTTTGATCATGTTTTTCTTGTGAGAGAGGTTTTAGTCAATGGGTCTGCAACATTCAGACCCGTGTGTACTTTGCAAATCTCTATGTCATAATGTAGATGCTGCTACCACGCTCCACTTAGAGCTATTCCAAACAACTGCTCCACTATACGTATCCGGATTGCTACTCACAGTCATCCGGATTGGTGTCAAAGCTTGCATCGACGTAACCCTTTACGACGAACTCTTTATCACCTCCATAATCGAGAAACATTTCCTTAGTCCTCTAGTTACTAAGGATAATTTTGACCGATGTCCAGTGATCCACTCCTGGATCACTCTTGTACCCCTTGCCAGACTAATGGCAAGGCACACATCACATGCGGTACACAACATGTCATACAGTAGAGAGCCTATGGCTGAGGCATAGGGGACGACATTCATCCTTTCTCTTTCTTTTGCCATGGTCGAGCTTTGAGTCTTACTCAACTTCACACCTTACAATACAGGCAAGAACTCCTTCTTTGACTGGTCCATTTTGAACTCCTTCAAAATCTTGTCAAGGTATGTGCTCATTGAAAATCTTATCACGCGTCTTGATCTATCTTTATAGATCTTGATACCCAATATTTAAGCAGTTTTTTCAGGTCTTCCTTTGAAAAACTTTCAAACAACCCTTTCTGCTTTCCAAAAATTCTACAACATTTCTGATCAACAATATGTCATCCACATATACTTATCTGAAATTCTATAGTGCTCCCACTCACTTTCTTGTAAATACAAGTTTCTTATAAACTTTACATAAACCCAAAAGCTTTGATCAACACATCAAAGCGCATATTCCAACTCCGAGATGCTTGCACCAGTCCATTGAAGGATCACTGGAGCTCGCATACCTTTTAGCATCCTCAGGATCGACAAGACCTTCTGGTTGTATCACATACAACCTTTCCTCACAGAACCGTTAAGGAAACTCTGTTTTGACATCCATCTGCCAGATTTCATAATCGAAAAATGCAGCAATTGCTAACACAATCCCAACAGACTTTAGCATCGCTACGAGTGAGAAAGTCTCATCATAGTCAACTCCGTGAACTTGTCGGAAACCTCTTTGCGACAACTCGGGGTTTTATAAATGGTGACATTACCATCAACGTTTGTATCAAAGATCCACTTGTACTTAATGGCCTGCCGGTCAACGGGCAAGTCTACCAAAGTCCATACTTGGTTCTCATACATGGATACTATCTCGGATTTCATGGCTCCTAGCCATTTGTTGGAATCCGGGCCCACCATCGCTTCTTCATAGCTTGTAGGTTCACTGTTGTCTAACAACATGACCTCCAAGACAGGATTGACGTACCACTCAGGGGCGGTACGAGTCCTTGTCGACCTACGAGGCTTGGTAGTAACTTGATCTGAAGCTTCATGATCATCATCATTAGCTTCCTCTTCAATTGGTGTACGCATTACAGGAACACCTTTTTACGCTGCGCTACTGTCCAATTCAAGTGAAGGTTCGACAACCTTATCAAGTTCTACCTTCCTCCCACTCACTTCTTTCAAGAGAACATCCTTCTCTGGAAAGGATCCATTCTTGGCAACAAATACCTTGCCCTCAGATCTGTGATAGAAGGTATACCCAATTGTTGCTTTAGGGTATCTTATGAAGATGCACTTTTCCGCTTTGGGTTCGAGCTTATCAGACATAAGTGTCGCATTCCCAAACTCTAAGAAACGACAGCTTAGATTTCTGCCAAACCATAATTCATACGGTGTAATCTCAACGGATTTAGATGGTGCCCTATTAAAGTGAATGTAGTTGTCTCTAATGCATAACCCCAAAACGATAGTGGCAAATCAGTAAGAGACATCATAGTATGCACCATATCCAATAGAGCACGACTACGACGTTTGGACACACCATCACACTATGGTGTTCCAGGTGGCGTGAGTTATGAAACAACTTCCACATTGTCTTAAGTTGAATACCAAACTCGTAACTCAGATATTCACCTCCATGATCATATCGTAGACATTTTATCTTCTTGTCACGATGAACTTAAACTTCACTCTGAATTTACTTGAACTTTTCAAACGTTTCAGACTTGTGTTTTATTAAGTAAATATACCCATATCTACTCAAATCATCAGTGAAGGTAAGAAAATAACGATATCCACCGCACGCTTCAACACTCATTGGACCGCATACATCAACATGCATCATTTCCAATAAGTCACTTGCCCGCTCCATCATATCGGAAACGGGGTCTCAGTCATCTTGCCCATGAGGCATGGTCCGCTTGTCTCAATCGTTTCGAAATCGAGTGAGTCCAAAGATCCATCATCATGGAGTTTCTTCATGCGCTTCACACCAATATGACCATAGCGGCAGTGCCACAAGTATGTGGTACTATCATTATTAACTTTGCATTTTGGCATCAATATTATGAACATGTGTATTACTACAACCGAGACTCAATAAACCATTCACATTGGGTGCATGACCATTGAAGGTATTATTCATGAAAATAGAATAACCATTATTCTTTGACTTAAATGAATAACCGTATTGCGATAAACACGATCTAATCATGTTCATGCTCTACGCAAACACCAAATAACATTTATTCAGGTTTAACACTAATCCCAAAGGTAGAGGGAGCGTGCGATGGTGATCACATCAACCTTGGAAACACTTCCAACACACATCGTCACCTCGCCCTTATAGCTAGCTCCGTTTATTCCGTAGCTTTTATTTCGAGTTACCAATATTAGCAACTGAACCGGTATCTAATACCCAGGTGCTACTAGGAGTACTAGTAAGGTACACATCAATAACACGTATATCAACTATACTTTTGTTGACATTGCTATCCTTCTTATCTACCAAGTATTTGGGGTAGTTCCGCTATGAGTGACCATTCCCCCTTACAATAGAAGCACTTAGTCTCGGGTTTGGGTTCAACCTTGGGTTTCTTCACTGGAGCGGCAACTGTTTTGCCATTCTTGAAGTTTCCCTTCTTGCCCTTACCCTTCTCGAAACTAGTGGTTTTACTAACCATCAACACTTGATGATCCTTCTTGATTTCTACCTTTCGTGGTGTAAAACATCGCGAATAGCTCAGGGATCATCTTGTCCATTCCTGGCATGTTATAGTTCATCACGAAGCCCTAGCAGCTTGGTGGCAGTGGCTTGAAGAACTATGTCAATCACTATCTTATCTGGAAGATCAACTCCCACTTGATTCAAGCGATTGTATCACCCCGACATTCTGAGCACATGCTCACCGATTGAGTTATTATCCTTCATCTTGCAGGCAAAGAATCTTTGTTGGCAGTCTCATACCTCTCAACACGGGCACGAGCCTGAAATCCCAATTTCTGCTCTTGGAACATCTCATATGCTTCGTGATGTTCAAAATGTCTTTGGAGCCTCAATTCTAAGCCGTAAAGCATGACGCACTGAACTATCAAGTAGTCATCAAAAATGTGCATGTCTGATGTTCCCAACACCCACAGATGACGCTTGAGGGGTTGGCGCACCGAGCGGTGCATCAAGGACATAAGCCTTCTGTGCAGCAATGAGGACAATCCTCAGTTTACGTACCCAGTCCGCATAATTGCAACTACCATCTTTCAACTTAGTTTTCCTCTAGGAACGTATCAAATATAGGGGAGCTATAGAGCGAGCTATTGATCTACAACATAATTTGCAAAGATATTTTGACTATGTTCATGATAATGAGTTCAATTAATCATATTACTAAAGAACTCCCACTCAAATCAACATCCCTCAGGTTGTCCGAGTGTAACATGATCCAAATCCACCAACCCAAGTCCGATCATCACGTGAGATGGGGTGGCTTCAATGGTGAATATCTCCATGTTGATTATATCTATATGGCTCATGTTCGACCTTTCGGTCTCCTGTGTTCCGAGGCCATGTCTGTACATGCTAGGCTCGTCAAGTTTAACCCAAGTATTCTGCGTGTGTAAATTTGGCTTACACTCGTTGTATGCAAACGTAGACTCTATCACACCCGATCATCACGTGGTGCTTCGAAACGACGAACCTTAGCAACGGTACATACTTGGGGAGAACACAATTTTATCTTGAAATTTTAGTGAGGGATCATCTTATAATGCAACCGTCGTCCTAAACAAAATAAGATGCATAAAAGGATTAACATCACATGCAAATCATATTAGTGACATGATATGGCCATCATCATCTTGTGCTTTTGATCTCCATCTCCAAAGCACCGGCATGATCTCCATCGTCACCGGCATGAAACCATGATCTCCATCATCGTGTCGTCATGAGGTTGTCGCGCCAACTATTGCTTC
Organism: Elymus sibiricus; assembly: GCA_039707655.1. Classification (NCBI taxonomy): domain Eukaryota; kingdom Viridiplantae; phylum Streptophyta; class Magnoliopsida; order Poales; family Poaceae; genus Elymus; species Elymus sibiricus. The sequence goes on along the minus strand of CM077675.1, from coordinate 446,846,360 downwards.
TACAACTATTGCTAAATCATAGCGATAAAGTAAAGCAAAAAAGGCAAAAATAAATTAAAGACAACCCTATGGCTCCTGCCGGTTGCCGTACTCATCGACATGCAAGTCGTGATAATCTATACAAAACATGATCATCTCATACATCACATATATCACATCATGTCTTTGGCCATATCACATCACAACATGCCCTGCAAAAACAAGTTAGACGTCCTCTACTTTGTTGTTGCAAGTTTTACGTGGCTACTATGGGCAACTAGTAAGAACCGTTCTTACCTACGCAAAGCCATAACGGTGATAATCATGTTGCCTTTTAACCTTCTAAAAGGACCGCCTCGGTCGAATCTGATTCAACTAAAGTGGGAGAGACAGACACCCGCCAGCCATCTTTATGCAACAAGTTGCATGTCAGTCGATGGAACCGGTCTCTCGTACGTGGACTAGTAAGGTTGTCCGAGCCGCTTCATCCCATAATACCGCCGAATCAAGATAAGACTAAGGATGTAAGCAATCTGAACATCAACGCCCACAAACTCTTTTGTGTTCTACTCTTGCATATCATCTACGCATAGACCTAGCTCTGATACCACTGTTGGGAAACGTTGCATGGGAAACAAAAAATTTCCTACGCACACGCAAGATCTATCCATGGAGATGCATAGCTACGAGAGGGGGAGTGTATCTACATACCCTTGTAGATCGCTAAGCGGAAGCGTATATAACGCGGTTGATGTAGTCGTACGTCTTCACGATCCAATCGCGATCCGTCCCGATCTAGCGCCAAACGGACAACACCTCCGCGTTCAGCACACGTGCGGCTCGATGACGTCTTCGCCTCCTCGATCCAGCAAGCGAGGGCGGAGTAGTAGTTGGGTTCTCAACCAACACGACGGCGTGGTGGTGGTGGTGGTGGAGCAGTGCCAGCAGGGCTTCGCCAAGCGCTACCGAAACCACGAATGGAGGAGAAAACGATCTAGGGAGAGAGGGATGCGCCAAGGGCTTGGTGTATCCTCTTGGGGCACCCCTCCCCTCTATATATTGGTGGAGGGGCGTGGGGATCAGCCCGTCCAAGCCCTAGGGCACAGCCAAGGGGGGGAGTTGGACTCCTAGTCCAATTCCCTCCCTTTCCATACACAAGTGGACTTTGCACCTCTCCCAAGCCACATGGGCCTTGAGGGACTTGTGCGCCCGGCCCAATAAGGACAGGGCGCCTCCCCTCAGCCCATGCAAACCTTGGGATGTGGTGGAACCCTTGGTGGACTTCCGTACACCGCCGTAAGTTTCCGGAACCTTCTAGAAGCTTCCCGGTACAATAGAGGAAAACCCCAACAAAAATCCGGTAGCCAAAATATGACTTCCCGTATATAAATATTTACCTCCGGACCATTTCGGAGCTCCTCGTGACGTCCAGGATCTCATCCGGGACTTCGAGCAACATTCGTTCACCAATATACATAACCCAATAATACTATATCGTCACCGAACGTTAAGCGTGCGGACCCTACGGGTTCGAGAATCATGTGGACATGACCGAAACACCTCTCTGGTCAATAACCAATAGCGGGACCTGGATGCCCATATTGGTTCCCACATATTCCATGAAGATCTTTATCGGTCGAACCACGATGCCAAGGATTCAATCAATCCTGTATGTAGTTCCCTTTGTCCAGCGGTATGTTACTTGCCTGAGATTCGATCGTCGGTATCTCCATACCTAGTTCAATCTCGTTACCGGCAAGTCTCTTTATTCGTTTCGTAATACAAGATCCCGTGACTAACTCTTTAGTCACATTGCTTGCAAGCTTCTTGTGATGTTGTATTACCGAGTGGGCCCGGAGATACCTCTCCGTCATACGAAGTGACAAATCCCAGTCTCGATCCATGCCAACCCAACAGACACCCTCGGAGATACCTGTAGAGCATCTTTATGATCACCCAGTTACGTTGTGATGTTTGATACACACAAGGCATTCCTCCGGTGTCAGGGAGTTGCATGATCTCATGGTCATAGGAATAGATACTTGACATGAAGAAAGCAGTAGCAATAAACTAATACGATCAAATGCTATGCTTACGGTTGGGTCTTGTCCATCACATCATTCTCCTAATGATGTGACCCCGTTATCAAATGACAACTCATGCCTATGGTTAGGAAACCTTAACCATCTTTGATCAACGAGCTAGTCTAGTAGAGGCTCACTAGGGACTCGGTGTTGTCTATGTATCCACACATGTATCTGAGTTTCCGATCAATACAATTCTAGCATGGATAATAGACGTTTATCATGAACAAGGAAATATGATAATAACCAATTTATTATTGCCTCTAGGGCATATTTCCAACACTTGTGCCCTATCTTTATGCTCACATGTTATATCTTGCATCCTTACTTATCTCTCATATTATGTTGATGCAAATATTGCCTAGTCTATAGAATATAGGGGGAGTGTTGATCCTACTATATGTGCTTTGCATTCCAAAAGCATACCTAAATAATGCACACATCTAGGGGGAGCCCGTATATATTTTTTATATTATGGCTTTTCTTATTATCTTAGTATATCTTTTGTGCAAATCCCGCGTTATCACCAATCCACCTAAAAGGGGGAGATTGTTAGGGCATATTTCTCCCTTAGTGGTTTTGGTGATTGATGACAATGCTTTTGCGGACTAATCGTGTGCATTGAGCATGTCAGATAATCTACCATATGGCACAAGACGATTCTAGCCCCTCAGAGTTTATAAGTGAAGACGGTTGTTTCCGACGTTTCTTTTTCGGTGGATTTGAGTCGTAGGAGAACCATACTATTAAGAGGGGGTCTGCTTGGGAAAGGTTTGGGTGGAATCAACACGTACACATATTCATTTGTACCCTCGTTCCTTTCCCGCACCGATGGAGTTGATCCTTTGTTTTCCTTGCATTGGTCCTGAAGGCCCCAATCGGTAGTATCGCTGTGGGCAGCGGTAGTACCGCTTATAAGCGGCAGTACCGCTCTACGGTACCACTTATAAGCGGCACTGCCATTGCCCAGTACCGCGGGCACTACCGCTGCGTCTAGGGGGCTTGACTTTTCGTGTTGGGTTGTGCGGTAGTGGGACGGTAGTACGAGCGGTTGTACCGCCTATAAGCGGTAGTACCGCCCGCTCACTACAGCTCCACTTCTGCTCCCTTCTGTGTCCAAAACGCTCTCAGCGAAGGTACATCGGCAGTGGGTGCACAGCACTAGGGCTTGTAAGCCTTAGTACCTATCTGTTGAGTGGTAGTACCGCCTGTGCGGTACTGCCCCTCTTCCCCTGCTCTGCTCTGCCTCTATGGGCTCCTGAGCTGCAACCCCAACGGTAGTACCGCTGGGGTGAGCGGTAGTACCGCTCCGGTGGCAATACCGCCTTGTGGCCTCGTGCCATTGCATTGCTCTGCGAGCACTGCCGCCCGAGCGGTAGTACCGCTCCCTCGAGGAGTAGTACCGCTTGTGTGTGGACTGAGAGGAGGATAACTGTTGGATTCTTCCTCTCTATATAAAGGGTGTCTTCTTCCCCCAAGAAGACTCACCTCTTCCTCCCCCCAGACTCCATTGTTGCTTAAAGCTCCATTTTCGCCCGATATCTCTCCTTAGCCAACAAAACTTGTTGATACTCTAGGGTTTGGTTGAGAGGACCCCGATCTACACTTTCACCAAGAGAAATTTTATTTCCCCCACTAATCCCTTGCGGATCTTGTTACTCTTGGGTGTTTGAGCACCCTAAACGGTTGAGTTCACCTCGGAGCCACAATCCATTGTGGTGAAGCTTCGTGGTGGTGTTGGGAGCCTTCGATTCGGTTGTGGAGATTGCCCCAACCTTGTTTGTAAAGATTCGATCGCCGCCTTGAAGGGCACCACTAGTGGAATCACGACATCTTGCATTGTGCGAGGGCATGGGGAGAATATTGTGTCCCTAGTGGCTTCTTGGGGAGCATTGTGCCTCCACACCGCTCCAACGGAAACATACTTCCTCTAAAAGGGAAGGAACTTCGGTAACACATCGTCGTGTTCACCGGCTCCACTTGTGGTTACTTCTTACCTTTACTTTGTACAAGCTTTATTTGTGGTGTATCCTTTGCTTGCTTGTATCGCTGTTGTTGTTAGCATCATATAGGTTGCTCACCCAATTGCATATCTAGACAACCTATTTGTTGCTTAGCCTAATTTGTTAAGAAAATCTAAAAATTGGTAGTTGCCTATTCACCCCCCCCCACTAGTCAGCCATATCGATCCTTTCATTCGTCGCTTAGGGCTGGTAAAGAGTGAGCTTTGGTCTGGTGCGAAAAGGTTCTACCGAGCGTCGTGTCTAACGCCGTCAGGTGCTGTCATGGCCCGCACTGCCGACATGGCCATAAAATGTGGGCCGCATGCAGGCCAAACATCCCTTAATCAGGTTAAAAAAAACAAACGGGCAACTAACTAAAAATGGTAGTTTTTAGCAAATTTTTAGTGTCCAGCTAGTAGGCTTTAGGACAAAGTATGATATTTTTCTGGGACACATAAGTGTAAAGTGGTGTTTTTTTGTTAATTACCCCTCAATCCCTCCACCCAAACACTTTGATACTTTGGGGATTGAGGGAGCAAGGCCCGATCTACAAGTTGACCAAATCAATTTGTGTTTCCCACAAGATTTATTCACCAACAATTTGTTACTCTTGGAGTTTGGGTTCCTAGGCAGTTAGGGTTCCTCCGAAAGCTTTCTTGATTGGGTTATGCTTCGAAAATGTATGTAAAGGTGTGGTGGTTGCCTTCAAGACCACTTCCCAGTGATTCGAGACTCATCCGTTGGAGGTGGCTCAAGAAGAATACGGTGAGCCACTCGGTGGCGTTCCGAAGCCTTGATGCCAGTGATGACTGTGTATGTGGGCGTGTGCTTCCCTTGCTTCCCTCTTGAGGGCGACGTTGTGAGGCCTCCTCTCTATGTCTGAGCTCCAGCAGAAAACCCTAGCCTGGCTTTTCGGACTCGACAAAGGCCGCACTTTACGTAGATACCCTCTTGGGGGTGTGGTTGTGGAGCTCAGGTGCCTTCCAATCACAACACATCGATGTATCCTAGTGAGTTGCTTCTTCGACCCTGACGTGTCTCCGAATCTTATCTTTTACATGTGACTTCATTTCGATACCTTTTACACGTGACTTTGATGCCATCATTCTCGGTCCCACTATCCGCAAGTAGGATTGCTGCTCCACCGAATCTTATCTTTTACATGTGACTTCATTTCGATACCTTTTACACGTGACTTTGATGCCATCATTCTCGGTCCCACTATCCGCAAGTAGGATTGCTGCTCCACGGCCTGGAGCGAGAGGGCCGACGGCTCTATGCGGCAATAGCTTGGTGTGTTCGGTGCAACCACGTTCGATGACGGTTTCCAAGAGGGCACGGTTTCGTTCCTAGTCGGTGGTCTTGGGTGCCATTTTTATTTCTCGAATGCCGTTTTTATACTGGCCTTCTTTGTAAGAGAGATTTTTTCATCAACATCGTATCGATCGGCAGGCTTGATTATCAATGAAGCGGCCAAACCTGTGAAACCCTCCTTTTAAAAAGAAAACCTGATTCGTGGAGATTATTTAACCCTGAACAAGCATAGGATTAAGCTAAGCACATGTCGATGAGCATCTGCACCGGCTGTCTTCTTGGGAGCAGCGGCACGCATGCACTAGGAGTCTGACTGACTGACAGGGCCGGCACTAGGATAAGAGCACGAGACTGAGATTTTTCCTTTTTGGCTGCAAAGGAAGGGAGAGAGAGGGGCACCCCCCCACCGGGTAGCCTCGGAAGGAGAGAAAGCCGAGAGCCTCAAGCGCATGCATGCCCTAGCTCGCTAGCCCGCACGTCAGAGAGGACAACGCCATTGCCAGCAACTCCCCCTCCCTCCCTCTCTCTCTCTCTCTCTACCCTCTCAATTCCCTTCCTCTGAAAGCTGCAGAAGAGAACAAGCACAAGAGCTCCTACTCGGCCTCCGGGCGCGTGGGCCCCACCACATGCGTTTTCTCAGCTCAGGTAGCGGACGGATGGATGGGGCTGTAGGCTGGCTGTAGCGCGGAGCGAGCTAGCAGTGCAGTGCAGTGCAGACCAGACAGACAGCGCCTGCGAGACAAAGTTCTTGTGCTTGGCTCGGCCTGGCCCCCAGGCATCGCCCGAGAAAGGCCATGGCATGGAGCTGACTAGCTAGCGCAGTGCAGCCATCTATACTACCTACCTAGCCTGCCTAGGGCTGGCAATGGCATGCACGGCCGCCATCATCATCCCCCGCCAGCTCTCCCAACAGATACCAGTATGTATACCCTGTACAGTGTAACCATCTACTGCCTGTAGACGTATTATGGTACATGGCCAGGCATGTATGCGTGGTCATGTCATGGGTGAACATACGTGTATATTCTGTTCAAAGCTTTGGGGCGCACAGTTTCTCTGGAGATAATTCTTGCAAAACAAGCTTGTTATAGTGGATTCAGTAGCGTCGTATGTGTAGCAGTATCTACCCGTAGACGTGTTATTACATACAGATGCATGTATGCATGGTCATGTCATGGTTCTGTTCAATACTTTTTGGTGCACAGGTTCGCAAAAAGGTATCGCGTATGCTTGCCTAACATGCACTTTTGAGTTTTTTTAAAAAAGGATGCAAACTTCGAGAATATGTGTTAGAACAAGGAATCAACGGAGAATGTGTATTTCTTCTTCTTTCAACACATTCGCATTTTTGTGTTGGTCCGAACTCCAAAGTACTCCGTGGATGCGCAGAATGTTGGCACTCTGGAAGAATCATATAGGAGTACCAACAAAAATCCATTAATGCTGACCAGCACATTATGCATAAGCTGTTGTTCCTGAAAAACACGAAGTTCTCATCTCTAGGTATTCTAGACAGATGTTATCAGATAATTAGAAGAAATGCGACCCTAGGATTTTCTGACGATAATAGAAAGACACCTGTGTTCTCTGAAAAATACAACAAAACCACTGTGCTTTCTTAGCTACAAACTTCCTATTTTAATAGATCGGTGACAGAGCTATGAGAGAAAAGAACAAAGATGACTGTAGATGATAACAGCATGAATCAATGACAGCACATATACGAGAAAAAGGGAACTTTTCGTCAAACAGAAAGTAGAAACTGAAGCTCGTCAACCATTGCAGACATGGCGTTGTCATTTGTACGTAGCAGCAATGCTAACTGGACGTCACTAGGCCACTAATCCTGATGTGCATAAGATCAAATCCTCATACGTTTCGATGGGTAGTGCCAGCACAGCACGGACAAAATTACAAAGTAACGGCCGACATGTATGATGCACTGCTGCATACTTCCACAAGCATGAAAAGTAAGTATAGCAGGTCCAAACAAACAAAAAGACGCCCTCCAGAAACATTTTTGCATATGAAAACGAAAACTGAAAAAATGCTGCTGGAAAGGAACAGCATTCATTTGTTCAAGAGCTTTTGAGCTATGGTAGCCAGAAACAAGATCATGAAAAGAATTAGACTGCTTGCTACCTAGGTGTAACATAAGCGTATTAGTAAAGAGTAAAGTCAATGTTGCTTGTATGCTCTCCAAAATCAGGGAATGGTTTTTGTTCACCGTTTCTACGAGTAAAAGGGCAAAGCAACCATGGATCAAACAAGATTTCATCCAAGATTAGCTTAGGGATGCATGAACAGTATGAAAAGAGAAACCGAGCAACAGTTTTGGGAACCAAAAGGAAAAAAAAAACAGCTCAAAATACATCACACTTGCTCAAGCATGAACAATTAGAACAACAAACTTCACTAATCTTCATGAATCTTCAAAACTCAAAGAAACTGCATAATCAAACTAATAAAAACCACAAGAAATCTAAATATACAGGCATACTATGAAGTAGTACATCTATATATCTATCCGTGCCATCCATATATGCATCATCAAAAGTATCTCGAAAATACCACGGCATATACTACCTAGCTAGACTAGACTTGACAGTTGAAACGCATGGAAATCAAGATGGGATCGAAGATAGATAGAGAGGGAGGCATGTATGTACGCATGCTTGGCTCCTTGCACGCCACCCACAGCATCCAATCACGCCGCGGGTTGGGCTACATGAGTGGCATACAGGGAGCCAGGCACGCAAGCAAAGCACGCACCACGACTACCTGATCGAGCCGATCAATCGATCGATCACACAAACAAACCTCCGCGTGAACGAACTGTAGCCGGTGAGGGGCATGTCGCCATCCATCAGTCGCAGCAGCAGCCAGAATTGAAGCGGTAGAAACAAGGTAGAGATCTTGCGGCGACGGCGGAGGAGGTAGACGGCCGGAGGTTCTGGTGGGATGCGGCGGCGGCGACCGGCGGGGGGCAGCGGGGGGAGGGGGGTGCGGTGCAATGGAAGGGAAGGGGGGAGGAGCTGGATTTTATAGAGGGGGAGGGAGAAGACTCTGGCTGATGTTACCGCCGGTCCACCAAACCCAACAACGGCTATTCTTTCCATTGTTTACTGGGAAATCAGAGAGAGAGTGGAAAAAAGATTTGTACTCGGTGCTAAGGAACAAGGAACTAGAGACATGTGCATGCATTATGTATTACGTGGCTGGGAGGTTAACTAAATTAATGAAATTGCTAAACTTTTTGCACCTTTACAGGGCACAAAGTAATTGCATTGTATGTATGGACATTTGTACAGTGCTCCTGCTCCACTTTACAGGTATTGGTTTGTTGGGGCACTTTGAATAATAAACTTATATATTTATTAGTAATTAGTAAGTGGAATACATTTTTAGGGGTTAGTAAGTTTTTTTGTCAAATTTATTGATCAAAAGAAATCATTACAAGAACACCCCCAAAGGAGGAATGCACCGCATAAAGGCGAGTGCCAAAAAAGAAGAAGAAAAAACGGGCTGCTCAGTTTATTGCGGGAAACCGGGCAAAAACCAAAGCAACGTCATAGCTAGACTAGACCTAAAGCACCACAAAACATACAAGACGCTGGAAGGCGAAAACCCCATAACACACCCAGTCGGGCACCCGAGCGCCTTCGCTGCTACGAAAGTGCACACCGACAATCGTCGTATTATACCAAGCTACCACGAGCATATCCGCAAACCTTGAGGACACCGGGGAGGAACGATAGGTCCGAAAGAGCGAAAAGTTATGTCGCGCCGATCCCACGAGCCTAGCCGACATAGCTCGCCCGACGCTACTTGCATGTGAAGGATGCTCCTGCTGCTCTCATTGTCGACCAAACAACCTGCTCCAAACGGAAGTACCACCAAAGACTCCACGCACTTCAAAACGTTGCCCGCTCCAAACCCACCGCACCACCACCAACCAAGTGCTCCATCACCAGATTTGCCTCCAAAGCAATGCTTCCAATGAAGAAATGACACCACGGGTGCCACCACAGCATACGGTTTTCACCGGGAGGCAAGAACATGGAGCAAGGAGAGGTGTCGGGCCCCCTCGATGGCGCCTCCAACAAGGAAAATCACACCCGAGGGCATCATTCGCCATCCGCTCAGACCGAAGTTGAGCATGACTTTCGTCGGGGAACCGAGCACGTATGTCGGGGACGACGTCTCCAACACACCACCACCAGGCCGGAGCAGCAGACGCCACTAGCTGCACCTCATAGAACTAGCCGAAGCACGACCGGTGGCGCCATGCCATAGCAACCCGAAGGCCCTGCCAAGACCACGCCACCGCAGACCGCAATCCCGATGTGGGGCCACCTCGCGCCCACTGGGCCCCAGCCGCCAGGGCGCCAGATCCAGCTGTCAATGGCCTGCCAGATCCGGCCGCACCAAGCCGGGGACCGCCGCCGGGGGAGCCCGCGTCCTCCCGCAGCTACCTACCCCTTGGCCCGCCTGTCGCACGGGCCGCGCCCTGCCGCGCCCGCTGCCCCATCTCGCCGCGCCAGATGCGCCCGCCGGCACCGGCTCGCCGTGCCCGCCGTGCACCACTGCGCCAGCTCGCCGCGCCCGTCATGCCCGCCGGCACCGGCTCGCCGCGCCCCCACGCCTCTCCTCGGTCGAGCGGCCCCGCGCTGCTCATACCTCGCGAGAGGGAAAACGAGAAAGGCCCCGCCGCCGCCGCGCGGGCTTTGCTCGGCGGCGGCGAGGGGAGGGGGGGATCTGGGGGGAGGCTTTCCTGGCGGCTAGGGTTTCGCCCGGGTCGTCCGCAGGGGGGGGGGGGGGGGGACGACACGGGCGCACGGTTCAGTATCCAGAATACATACATAGGGCATGTACTCCAAGCCAAGCAAAGAAAAGCGGTGCATTCTCTTCGGCCTACCATCACCAACAACCACCAATGTCATTGAGAAAATATCCCACTTGAAGGGCTTCTTTGATTTATAGGACTCTCGAAATGTGCGAGTTAAGTGGAGTGCCCATATGGATGCTATAGGATTAGCATAGTGTGTTTGATGGCCTAAAAACTGAGTTATTAATTTTCTTTGTTGAAGTGGTTGCTAGATTTTCTATGAAATTTACTGCAAATTATTCCTTAGAAAAAACTCCTATAGGATCCTATCGCAAGCTGCTTAACCATTAGTCGCCAGAAAAATTGAAAACGGCCACTTGATTCTCCCCATCCTATCTCAACCGTTGGATCAAGATCCAACGAACAATGCTTTCTCTTCAATCTAAACCCGGTAATGATTCTCTAATTCCTCTCACCCCGGCGATCTAGCCCAGGCCTACCTGCCTGCCTCCGTCGCCTATGACCGGTGGAGCTCCCGCGACCGCCTAGCCACCCCGCCCTCCCCTCAACCACGCACTGGTGTGCTGAGATCGCCCCCGACCACCCTCTAACCACGGTGATGACCAGTTTTTTTTCCGACGAACCTGCACCACCTCCCACACCCCTAAGATAGATAACAAGGTCGCCTGCCACCCTAAGATAGACCTGGAGGACTTCTATGGCGAGCTCCTTCATTCTCTCCAATGACCTCATTCCTTCACGCGAAATTCAACTTACCAAATTCTAAATTCAGGCAACTTACAAGTAGCTAATGTGGATCCAATCCTACTAATCAAATGACCTACTTAGAAAAAAAACCTAAGGATTCCAATCCTACAAAATCCCATAAAATTCCTTCGAATCAAAGCAGCCCTAACCTAATTAGTTAGCTGATTAGTTGCACCCTTTTTTGTTAGGTTGGAATGGAATGGAACGCATGAAGGAGCTGCAAGCTGGCTTCTCCGAGGCCCAGCCCCACATGCGGTTGGGCATCGTACTACCCTGACACTGTGAGCTTTGGCTCTGGATGGAGACTACAGAGAGCAGATAGGCAGAGGAATCGCCATTATTCCCATACCGCAACTGCACAAGCCATCATCTCAGCCCAGCCTTCCTCTCCTCCTCCTCAGCGAGGGAGGGAGAGGGAGAGGGAGAGGGAGGAAGGGGAAGACCCATGGGATAAAAGCGTGCTCCCTCTCTCGCTCTAGGTTTTTCCATTCCCTTGAGATGGATCGAGGGGAGTGGGGTTTTGTCTGGAGCAGTTGGACGGCATGCGCTCCAGATTCTTTTGCGCCAGCCTCTCCATACCAATCACCAAACAAGATCATGTCTCTCTCTCTCTCCCCCTCCGCGTCTGAGCGGCCAGTTTGGTAGGCACACGAATCAGGACCATGCTCTGCGCGCTGCCGGCCGGTGACTGTTACTCGTGTGTGTTTTTACACTGTTGCTGCATGCAAACACACGCAGTGAATTTTCAGCGCCACTGTTCACGCTGTTCGGCACCCGCACATCAGGCCACAGTCTTACGGAGCAGGAGCTGCGTACATATGTCTAGTATTTTTTGCGGCATTTGACTCCAAGGGCGGTCGATCGAGCATGCATGCATGCGTGCATGCACATGGATGGAGTACAATGTAGTGTAGTAGTTGGTGCGCTAGCACCATGCATGTACTCGGTTTATTCTTTGCTTTGCTTTGCTGGATCGTTTCATATGTTATCTGCGCGAGTGAGTGTGCATGTAGTACTGACAAGCTGTAACATATGTTAGGTCGTTCCTGTTGGCTCCGACTGTTTCATATACTCCTACTGTGCTGGGCCACCGATTGTTAATTAGGGTCGCGGCCAGCTGCTGTTAGTATTTAACTGCCACGCCAGCAGTGGAAAAGCTCGCCTTTGTTTCCCCTTTGCTCACATCTTTTGACCAGTAGCCGACCATGATCCTTTCAAAAAAGATGATCACTTGGCACACAAGTGAAGAATTGATTAGTTTAGTAGGCAACATTGTAAAGCTAGCCACCACTGGCATGTAACGATATAGAGAGTGGTAGTATGAAAATTAGTTGGCTTGGTTGGCTGGAGAGGGTGGTGGTCAGGCAAAAAGAGATGCATGGGATGGTTGGCTGGGTGAAAAGAGAGAGAGAAAGAAAGCTGGTTGGAGTTGGAGGCAGCGCCATGGAGCGTAGCTCTTGGGGCCTTTCTCCCGGAGGGAGGACAAGGGAATGTTCTCCAAAATTAGTGGTTGCCACCACCGGCCACACGGCAGCACATGCAATGCGCGCACGCACGCATGCACGCCTGCGCCACCACGCAAAAGCCAACGAACCAACGTTCGCATCCGTGGGAAACTGACCCGAGTATCACATCTGTGGATGGAAACTAGCCTAGCGAAGTGCTCTTTCAGAAGAAGATGGTAAAAAATACAGATTAACAAGGAAAATCACCGTGCATGCAAATTATGCTCTATATATTTACCATATGCTTTGTTTCATGGCAGAGATATGAATGGAGAAGACGCAGTGTGGGAAAGCGCAGGCGATAATCGGTCAACGAGTGTGCAGCGTGCGGTCAGCGAGGGAAAGAACATTTGGAGGCACCCGTCCTGTGGTCGGATTCTGCGGGGGCCACGCGTGCCGCCCATGTCTCCGCTCCGCTGCATGCGCAGATGAACCGCTCCGACGGACGGACGCCGGTCTGGCATGACATGATGACCAACCTTGTAGCGTGCATGCATGCAATGTCTCGTCGCAGAGCGCGGCCGGCCGGCCGGCCGGCGCGCGTGCATGCGGATGTGGATGTGGAGATAGAGAGGGCATCGTTGGTTTCGTTCATACTGCCGCGCATGCGCGTGCGCCCTCGCTCATCATTCCCTGCTACCAGCCTACCTACGGACTTAATTTGGATGTTCCCATTGTTCATAGTATATATATACTCTTGATTGATTACTGACGAGTACTACTGGAGTACAGTACATTTTTACGGTAAAACGTGTGTGATGTTTTTTCTTATAAGTAGCAATAGTATGCAGGGGAGCTGCGAAATTCAATTCAGATCTCCAACTGTACAAAGAGAGGGTTAAAATCTCCTCAAATGAAAAGGAAAAGGAGGTAAAACAACAGCCAAAGTGTCGGCAACCGACCAGTCCCGCAAGAGCATCTACAAGGCGAACCTGCAAACCTTCCGCAACGGTTCAAGCGGTCCATACGCGATTTTTTTCGCAAATCGGCGACAAATGTGAGGGGGGTTTGCGAAAGTCCGGACACGAGAAACGTCGCTATCTAACCCCTGGCCCATCCAAAAGGAAAGCAGAGCCCGTGCTTTTGTAGCAAAGGACTGCTTCCCTGCCAAAATCCTTCACTTCTTTTCTTTCATTCCCCGTCGCTCTTCACCCAATTCCCGCTCTTTTCTCCCACTCATCTCCTTCCTTCCGCCGTCAACGCATGGAGCCGCCGGAGAATCTGTCGAAGATGGTGCCGGTGGAGGTGCCGGAGGATCCGCGCGTCGCGTTCACCCGGAAGATCAACTCTGTGACACGACAGGATCGTCGCGTCAAAGCGAAGGCCACAAAGGAGGAGAAGCTCAAGAAGCGATTGGATGTCGGTGGGCCTGCTGGTGGCAATGGGCGTGGAAGTCGTGGCGGTCGGCGCGGCCGTGGTGGATGCCTCAAGACGGGCGGGCGCACAACACAGACGAAGCCATGGCCGAAGACTTACAAACCTTCATACTACTACGCCGCCAAGCAGCTCGACACGCCAGCCGGTACGGTGCCTGATACGTCTCCGTCGTATCTATAATTTTGAATGTTTCATGCTATTATTTTACAATTTTTATATACTTTTGGCAACCATTTATATGATTTTCTAGGACTAACATATTGATCCAATGCCCAGTGTCAGTTCATGTTTGTTGCATGTTTTTTTTCCGCAGAAAATCGATATCAAACGAAGTCCAAACGCGATAAAAATTTACGGAGATTTATTTTGGAATATATGCAATTTTTGGAAAAGGAATCAACGCCAGACGATGTCCGAGTGGCCCACGAGCTAGCAGGGCGCACCCTAGCTCGTGGGCACCTCGGAGGTTGGTTGGGGGTGTCCTTCGGCCGCAAGAAGCTAATATCCGGATAAAAATCCCCTCAAAATTTCATCCCAATCGGAGTTACGGATCTCCAGAAATTTAAGAAACGGTGAAACGTCAGAAAACAAGAACGCGAAACAGAAGAGAAACATAGAGAGAGATCCAATCTCGGAGGGGTTCCTACCCTCGGGAGCCATGCGGCCATGGACCAGAGGGGAACTCTCCTCCCATATAGGGGGAGGCCAAGGAAGAAGAAGGAGGAGGAGGGGGGCTCTCTCCCCCTCTCTTCCGGTGGCACCGGAGCACCGCCGGGGGAATCATCGTGGCGGTGATCTACACCAACAACTTCGTCGTCTTCCTCAACACCACCATCACCTTCCCTCATCTACTTACAGCGGTTCACTCTCCCGCAACCCGTGGTACCCCCTACTTGAACTTGGTGCCTTATGCTTCATATTATTATCCAATGATGTGTTGTCATCCTATGATGTTTGAGTAGATTTCTTTTGTCCTATGGGTTGATTGATGATATTGATTGGTTTGAGTTACGTTTTTTTGTGTTGTCCTATGGTGCCTTCCGTGCCGCGCACACGTGTGGGATTCCCGCTGTAAGGTGTTGCAATACGTTCATGATTCGCTTATAGAGGGTAGCGAGAGTGACAGAAGCTTATACCCGAGTAAGGGGGTTGTTGAGTATGGGAGTAAAGAGGACTTGTTACTTAATGCTATGGTTGGATTTTACCTTAATGGTCTTTAGTAGTTGCGGATGCTTGTTAGAGTTCCAATCATAAGTTCATATAATCCAAGTAGGGAAAGTATGTTAGCTCATATCTCTCCCTCATATAAAATTGCAATAATGATTACCGATCTAGTTATCGATTGCCTAGGACAATCTCGCAAATCCTACCACCACTTTTCCACACTCGCTATATTAACTTAATTGTCCTTTTATTAAAACAACACATAACTTTTATTTCCACGTCCTTTATTATCTTGCAAAACTATCTTCTTGCACCTGCAAAGTACTTCTAGTTTATTCCTACAAAGTAGGTTACTTCTTGTACTGGGTATAGTGAACATTGTTGCGCGTAGAGTTGTATCGGTGGTTGACAGAACTTGAGAGAATATTAATTCTACATTTAGCTCCTCATTGGGATCGACACTCTTATCTATCGAAAAAGGCTACAAACGATCCCCTATACTTGGGGGTTATCAGTGCCTTACATAGTCGACGTCAATGTGGCGTCGCTCTTCTCCGAGTATTCTTCCCTGCAGCTGCAGCGGGCGTGGCCGGCACCCGGGGAGCAGATGGGTGCTCGCACGATGTTCGTTGCAATGCCTAGAGCAGGGGAGCCTACGTACAACGCAGACAGGGAGATGCTCGACATCATCTGTGACGAAGGCGAGGGAGGGGGAGGGGGCTATGAGCAGGGGCAGGTGGAAGACTCGGATCCCGCCCAGTCTGGCAGTAGTCCTACACCCAGACGGCCACGCAATAGACGTACACCCAGACCGGCGATGGCACAGAGCAACAACAACATTGGGCCGCCGGAGAGTAGCAGACTGATGGGGAGGAGGAGGAGGAGGGCGACGGTGAGGACAATGATCTGGATGATACAGTCGGCGATCCGAAGAAGGGAAGAGGAGAACGCTTCAACATGCGGGAGGACGAGCTATTGTGCGAGGCATGGTTGGCCACTAGCCTTGATCCGTTCCATGGCACGGAGCAAAAGGGCACAACCTTTTGGAGGAACATTCACATGGTTCCATTTACACAAGCATTTAGCGCCCTACACTGGCGCGGTCATCTGCAACCGTGAATGGAAGTCCCTCAACCATCGATGGTACACCATCCAAGAGGCCGTGTCCAAGTATTGCGGGCACTTGAAGCAGCTAATCACACAGTGGCCTAGAGGTGCACAAATCACCGAGCAAGTAAGTTGATCACTAGACGGATATGCTTTAGTTTTGTTGTTCACTAGTTGGACATGTATTGTTTTGTTGCTCACTAGACGGATATGCATTGTCGGTGTTTCACTTTGTATCCCACTCGTGCTCGTGTGTTGTACAAGAAGTTGGAGAAGAAGGCCTTCACCGTCATGCATTGTTGGTTGAAGTTGAACGAGCAACCGAAGTGGAACCTTTTCATTTCCAATACCGCTATCCAAGCCAACGAGGAAGAAACCGGTGACCCTACTGACCCAAACCAGCAACCGCCAAAGAAGGTTAGAAGAAACTTGGGGGGGAAGAAGTGGGAGGAGGAGAGGGCAAAGCGAGACGGTGCGACGGCCAAGATGACGGAGAAGTTCGAGGATATCTTGACGAACAAGGAGGAGGCAGGCGTGATGCGCTCGGAGATCAAGGAGGAGAACAAGGCCGAGAGGTTCAAGTTGTTGATGGACGCGATGGACAAGAAGCTCGCGCTCGAAGAGAGGAGGACCATGATCGAAGAAAGGAAGACTGTGCTCGAGGAAAACAGGACGAAGATCGCCGCCAATGCGGAGGACGCCAAGATGTTGACCTTGAATGTCGCCTCTTTGGACGCCGACGCAAGAATCATCGTGCAATCCGTCTGCTTCCAAATGTTGCAGCGTTAGAAAGATTCATTGGCGGCGGCTGACTATGAGAACGCGGCGGAGGCGGATGAGGACGCCGCCTCGCGACTGCGATGACATCTCCTTGATTGGGGAGTAGCTGGCTGGGGTTGCCGGTCCGACAGGGAAGAAATGCACGGACTATCGGACTAATGTTCTTTTAGAGTCGGGTATGTAAAAACTAAGCATATTTGCCTCATTTTGCTGTGATCGGGCATTCCATCTGGCGCATGGCGCGGTGTGTGGATCGGATCGGAGTTTATTTGAATTTGAATTTACCCGCAGACATATATAGGTTACGGTTGGATGTCGCCCTCCCGCATCCGTGTCCGTGGACTGGTCCCCCTGTTCGCGGACTGACGTGGGAGGAAATTTGCGGGTTGCCGTTGGAGATGTCCTAAGGAGAAAGACACAGCCACCTGCCCGGCATGTAATCATCCAGGCTGAACCGCGCATTTGCAAGCGTCGGGGGCGACGGGTAGTGCACCATCAGAGCTTGTACAATGATAAATGCTTAGGCTAACTCCAATGCAAGACCTCGAATGGTTTGGCCGTGTCCGTTTGGGGGTAAAGGGACATAAGTTGCGACCCAACGCGCAGGAGCAAACTGAAAAATGTCCTTTTTCTGTTCGCTTTTGACCCATTCCCGGCCTAAATTTGGGTCGCATTTGCGTTGAGACGGACAGCGCACAAACAGGCGGGACGTGTGCCCTTGTCCTCCCCTGGCCTGCCCGTGAGGGACACAACGCGGCCAT
This sequence comes from Elymus sibiricus, assembly GCA_039707655.1. NCBI lineage: Eukaryota > Viridiplantae > Streptophyta > Magnoliopsida > Poales > Poaceae > Elymus > Elymus sibiricus. Next base: position 446,828,690 of record CM077675.1, on the reverse strand, counting down.
TTTCTCTCCCTTTCCCAAGAACCCTCCTGCGTTCTCCTCCTCTCCGTCCGCCATGGTCCGCGCTCCGAAGAACCCCGCGGGTGCGTCCTCCAACGCCGCATTGAAGAAGAGGAAGAAAGAACGGTTGAAGCTCACGCCGGAGGAGGTCATGCAGCTCGACATTGAATCGGCCAAGAGGAGGGGCCGACAGACCATTATAGCGAAGAAGAAAGCCACTGCCGACTACACCACCGAGGTCACGGTCGTGTGATGACCCACAAGTATAGGGGATCAATCGTAGTCCTTTCGATAAGTAAGAGTGTCAAACCCAATGAGGAGTAGAAGGAAATGATAAGCGGTTTTCAATAAGGTATTCTCTGCAAGTGCTGCAAGTAACAGTGATAGATAGTTTTGTAGCAAGGCAATTCGTAACAAGTGACAAGTAGCAATAGTAACAAAGGTGCAACAAGGTAGCCCAATCCTTTTTATAGCAAAGGACATGCCTGAAAGCACTCTTATATTAAGCAAGCGCTCCCGAGGACACATGGGAATTTATGTTTAGTCATGTTCATCATGTTGAGTTGATTCGCGTTCGTTACTTTGGTAATTTGATATATGGGTGGACCGGTGCTAAGGTGATGTTCTTACTTGAACAAACAACCTACTTATGATTACCCCCTCTTGCAAGCATCCACAACCATGAAAGAAGAATTAAGATAAATCTAACCATAGCATGAAACGTGTGGATCCAAATCAGCCCCTTATGAAGTAACGCATAAACTGGGGTTTAAGCATTTGTCACTCTCGCAACCCATCATCTACTTGTTACTCCACAATGCCTTCCCTTAGGCCCATAACATGGTGAAGTGTCGTGTAGTCGACGTTCACATGACACCACTAAGAGAAGCAACAACATACACATCATCAAAATATCGAATGAATACCAACTTCACATGATTACTTATAACAAGACTTCTCCCATGTCCTCAGGAACAAAAGAAACTACTCACACATCATCAACATGTTCAAGATCAGAGGTGTAATAATGAAGATCAAGGATCTCAACATAATATCTTTCACCAAGCAAAGCAACAAGCATCAACTACAAGATGTAATCAACACTACTAGTAACCCTCAGGTACCAATCTGAGGTTTTGAGACAAAGATTGAATACAAGAGATGAACTAGGGTTTGATAAGAGATGGTGCTGGTGAAGATGTTGATGAAGATTGGTCCTCCCACGAAGGAGGAAGCGTTGGTGATGACGATGGCTTCGATCTCCCCCTCCCGGAGGGAAGTTTCCCCGGTAGAATCTCTCTAACGGAGATCAAAAGGGCCTCTGCCCAGGTTTCCGCCTCGAGACGACGAAGTTTCATCCAGAAAGTAGCCTTATGATTTTTTCTAGGGTAAAACACACCTTATAGGAGAAGAGGGGGATTGGGAGACCCGCTGGGGCCCCACAAGGCAACAGGGCACGCCCAGGGGGGTGGGCGCGCCCTGTTGGCTTGTGGCTAGCACGTGCCCCCCTCTCGTATATTTTTGGCCCAAATTTATTTATATATTCCATAAAAAGTCTCTGTGAAGTTTCGGGTCATTTGGAGTCTAGTGAATTTTCAGCCATTTTCTTGGTTTTCAGGTCCAGAATTCTAGTTTCCAGTGATTTCCCTCTTTGTGATGTACCTTGCATATTCAGAGAGAAAAGGCATAAGAATTGTAGCATAATGAGTAATAATGGACACGAATAGCTTAAATATCAATAAGAATTCATGATGCAAAATGGACGTATCACCGCACACCAGGCTGCGCAGCACAAGCCCGTCGTCGCCAGAACAAGGCCATCCTTGCCAAGGCCACACAAGCAGCGATGATGCAGGCCCTCATTATGCTAGGGTTGTGCCGACCGGGGCCGACCATTCTCTTCGTCGCCACCATGGCCGTGGCGAGCACAGGGTCGTCGGTCGTTCGCCCTCCGCAACACCAATCGCCAACATCGTCCATAACACCCAAGACAGTCGGTTTTCATGCACCTCGGCCGCATGCTCAGACCCCGTTCACAAGTCACCGGACAGGAGCGTGATCGCGCTGGCCACCCCCGCCAACCCGGCCGTCATCGACCTCAACGTCACGCCTTGGTACAGTGGCGTTGGCCAGTTGTCCGACAAAAGAAGCAATCCTGGTCGATTCCTACAACCAACTTTCCCAACGCCCGCAACATGTTCGACAAATGCCAATCCTGACGTTGGCGCATGACGACCCTGACTACAACGCGTTCATGGAGAGCATCATTTATGAGGGTCGTGGCCAGGCCTTCCACACCGACGACCAAGGCCAAGGCTTCGATCCCAACGATACTCAAAGCCAAGATGACCACGGCCAAGATGGCACCAACCACTACGGTGTGCAAGAAGAAGAAGAGACTGACGACCATGGCAACTCATGGCATGAAGATTACGACATTTATTGCGAAGATGAGGAAGAACAGGTTGATATTGTGGTCGAGCCATTGTTTATGGATGAGCTCACCCAAAAAGCCGAGGCACAAAGGAGGGACCAAAGCATTTGACGGGTTCATACTACAAAGAAGAGGACACGTTGATTTGCGAGAGTTGGATGGAGATAGGGCAAGATCCCAAGTCCGGTACCGAGCAAAAAGGATTCGTCTTTGAGACGAGAGTTCACAAAACCTTTCAAGAATGGAGGAAGTTTGCGTCCTACAAGTTTGCGAGCACCCATGGCATCATCTCAATCCAAAAGAAATAGGGGTTCATTCAACAAAATGCAACAAGTATTGTGTCGTGCTTGAGAGTATTGAAGCCCGTCCCGTGAGTGGCTTAGGCGTTAGTGACTTCGTATGACCTCTCCTATTTGCATTGCCATGCCATGTTCATGTTTGCATCTTGTGTCATTTGCTATTACATTTGTAGGCATTCCAATCTTTGGAAGCCTACAAGGCCCGCCATAAGAACAAGCCATTCACTCTCACCCATTGTCGGTCGCTCATCAAAGATTGTCCCAAGTTCAAAGATCAATATGCTGCTCTAAAGAAGAAAGGAGGGAAGGTGTCTATGGATGGGAATGGAGATGTGCTCAAGAGGCAGATGGGCAAGACCAACTCGAACCTTGACGAGGAGCGTGATGCGGCATCTATCGCCTTGCAAGAAACTTTGCACAACATGATGACTCAAAAACAAGTGAGACAGGAGAGGAAGCGCCAAGGAAAGGAGGAGAAAATGAAGATATACTTGGAGCTCCAAACTAAGAAGCTAGACATGGAGGTGACCATCAAGAGTAGGAAGCTCGACATGGAGGAGGCTGCCCAAGCGAAGAAGTTCGCGATCGAGGCCACCAATGCCGACACCAAAGCAAAAGAGGTGGCACTAGAAATCATGAGCGTGGAATTCACCAACATGTCCCCGAAGAGAAAATTTTGGTTCGTGAACCGACAAAAGGAGATGTTCGACCAATACGAGAACTAGGGTGGCCTCGGCCGTCGATACGTCTCCAATGTATCTACTTTTCCAAACACTTTTGCTCTTCAGAGAGAAAAGGCATAAGAATTGTAGCACAATGAGTAATAATGGGCAAGAATAGCATAAATATCAATAAGAATTCATGATGCAAAATGAATGTATCAACTCCCCCAAGCTTAGACCTCGCTTGTCCTCGAGCGAAAGCTGAACTCGATAATAATGATCACATAATTTGAGAGAGAGGTGTCAATAAAAACAGAATACAAACATGAGAGCATCATGAATGTTATCATAGCAATAAGTTTTTCATCATATAACTTCTCATAACCAAGTTATAATCCATCCACAATCGTTGAGGTATGAAGCATAAACTTTATTGACAATTAACAAACTATGTTCTTAGTCATTGAGACAATCATAATTCATCGTATTTTAGAGGAGAGTCTATGTAAGAGATTTTATTCTATCAAGTTCACATACTCAACTATCATTTAATCTTCTATGATTGCTAACACTTATTGCATATTTTTGGAGCTAATGTTTCCATCGGACACATAGGAAGATGGGAGCTTTATTGTTGCCACCCGACTCATTTACCTCAAGGATAATGTCAACAATAATGAATCATGATCACCTACATTCAACCGGATATATATACCTGGATCTTTCCTCAACACATAATGATTGCCAACTATAGAGTTAATAGGCGGGAAAAGGAATAAACATCATTGACTCTCGTGTAGAAGTAAATACATGAAAGTAAAAGATATGCCCTTCGCAGAGGGAAGCAAAGGTATGCGCTTTTTAGTTTTGGATATGCAAACTCTTAATGGAAAGGAACGTCACTTTATATTGCCCCTTATGATAGCAAACTTTATTATGCAATATGCCACTTTTATTTTTTTGCCATCACAAGATCATACAAAGTTTATTTTCCCTTACAATAAAAGATCGTACATATTTAAGAGCATTTTTTATTGCTTCGTGCATCGATGACAACTTACTTGCGGGATCTTATTCAATCCATAGGGAGTTATGGTGGACTCTCATGGAAAGAAACTGGGTTTAAGGGATTATGGATGCACAAGTAGTATCTCTACTTAGTGCGGAAAAGTTTTGGGTAGCAAAAGATCTAAAGCAAGCACCACATGTTAAAGCATCCATGACAATATAACTTCTATGTGGATGTAAAAGCAAAACACTGGATCATGTATGCTGAGGTCGTGGAGTAGGTGTCCGGATTATACCTGGCCAAGGGAAACCGCGCCCGGTCGGCCCGACCCGATCCAAAATTCTTGGGTGGGTCGTGCCCGCTCTTGTCCACGGGTCGGGCCTGGGCCTAAGTTTTAAGTCCAAAGGCTAGAACCGGGCTTTGCATTTATGTGTTTAAGGAAGAGGCCCGGCACAAGGCCCGATGGATTTTTCCACTGATGGGTCGGGCTTGGGCATGAAATCTAGTCTTGAAGGTCGGGACGGGCCTAGGTTTTCCACCGTGGGCTTTTCCAAAATGGATACGAGCATGTCATAATAGTACTTCATTCATTCAAGCTTATTGATCCCCTCGTAGTAAGCAAAAAAATATGAGGTATATTCTGTAAAAGGTTTGTTGTTGTATTTGTATTCCAAAGTAGTTTTTCCTAGTATAATATTTGTGACATGTGGTTTAGAGAACAGTATACTTCTTGTGCAGGCGGAGGCAGGCATGACTGTGACTCGCCGGATTGCGGATGACAGCGCGCGCAAGGGGTTGGTGGCGGCACGAGGAGAGTTGGGGAGCGACTGTGCGGGTGGGGCCAGGGGAAGAGAAGAAGGGGGAGGCGGAGAAGACTGGTATAGGGGTCACGCGCGTCCGCACAAGTCTCTTTTGGTGGCGATGAATCCCCGAACATGAGAACAAAATAAGGATTTGGGACATGTCAATTTGGGGGTCTCGTTTGCCACGTCGGCATGGACTGGTCAAAACATATGGGTCTGGACCAAAACCGGGCCGGCGGAGAGGAGGACGATTCTTGTTTGGTTTCAAGAGTTGGGGCACAACTTATCTAGTTTTGGAGTTGGTGGGTCAAATGTATACTTTGTCAAGAGTTAATTTGCGAAGTATACGTTTCCCTATAGTTTCTGTTTTACTAGTTAAATTTATGGTGAGGTTAAAAATCGGACGTGAGATTTTTAACCATGGTAAATCCAACGCTTTGGATGGCAAATTATGTTTTTGGTAGTATGGAAACTTCCTTCATCAAACATGACAAATCTGGTCATGCTCAGTGTTTTGCCCTGTCTACTCAAAGAATTAGTCATGCTTCCAAGACAACAATATGTCATAAAAATATCAGATTTTCCATGGTTAAAATCTGACATCAAATTTGTATGAAAACCCTAAATTTATGGCACAGTTTGAACCAAAATAAATGGGGTATAATAAACGTGAATGAACTACCAATATGTATTTTCCCCTATCTTGGGGGCTCAAGTGTCATGTTTTTTTGAACCAAAATAAGTGGGATCTAATAAACGTGAACGAACTACCAATATGTATTTCCCCTATCTTGGGGGCTCAAGTGTCATGTTTTTTTCGGGAGGGGGGGGGGGGTCGATCATGATATATTTCTAGTATATTCTTTTCTTACCTAGCTAGCTAGTGGAATTTGGAATATATGGATCATCGATGCAGTTGGGTGTTTTGGAGAGAGAGCTCCATGGAGGCCAAAAATTTCAAAAAATAAAAATCCAAACGTTTCAATTTCAAACAATTCTTAAAAATAGTATACACATATACAAGTATGTAATATGTATGCGTGTGAAATTTCATGATGAAATACCTTGAATTGCGAGCTGCACAAAAAACAAATAAAATCATGGACTTTGAGAAATGAGTAGTGCATGTGCTGAAATGCCACATTTTTTTGTAGGTCTCATTTTAGCATATTTCATCATGAAAATTTACACATGTGTACACATCTCTCTGGTATGTGAATATTTTTTTCATTTTTTTGAAGCGTAAAAGTATGAATTTTGAATTTTCCAAAAGTTGGCCTCCATGGAGCTCGTCTATATTTGGCATTTTCATAGTCAATATACTTACCTATAAATTGAATGAGAAATCTATTAGAAATAATGGGCCTAGCCCATGCAGAATTTCCGAATTTTCAAACAAGGCCCATGAAAATGGCAAGTGGCGATGCAAAAGTTTAGTCTCATACCGCTAGTTGAGGAGGTGTGAGACCTGTTTATATCGTTGGTTCTCCACACCACACTTAGTGAGGTGTGAAGGAAAGAAATAAAATACCACACACGCGCACTTCCTCGCCTAGCCTATCCTGGTCGGGCTCAGGTTTGGGCCGGGGAAGGGCGACGCGCGCGTGCGACATGCTTGTGAATGGTCCGCCGAAATTCGGTCTGACACCTTGCATGGGCGCAGTATTTCTTGTCCGAAAGGTATACGAATTGGAAACCAAGTTAGTTCGAGAATGTGATCGTGACACGATACCGCCTATGCCCCTATTATATATACTGCTACCGGCCACAGCCAAAGACATAAAAAACACATAGGGTTTTGCCCCATCTCTCAACTTGCGTCACCACTGTAGTCTACTTCATCCTGAACGCTGACGTGCATCGGCGTGCAGGAGAGCAGGTCTCAGGAACCATTCATCCTTGCAATCTTGCACCAGGAGAGGACGAATTAGGTTTTTGGGAAGCGCTCTACTCGACTGCTCAAGTTCGTCATCATGGGTCGTCTTTCGTCCAGGTCGGGCGGTGTCACACATTGTCGTCAGCAACAGATCGTCACCAATATCATCATCAGGAACGTCGCTCCTGCATTAGTTAACGAGCAGTACGTCCATCGTGATATGTTCACGTCTCTATGTGTAGTTGAAGTTACAAGCGATGATGTTGTGCATGTTTTCTTGTTCATGTAGTATGCTAGATTGTTGTATGCTATTTTATGTTCTAGTCATGAATTATTTACTAGAATTAATCATGAATTTGCCTAATATTCCAACTATCCAAAAACCTAGTTGTATGCAATTTCCCGAGTTAACTATGCCTCGACTCGTTGGTGCACTCAGGTCGTATAAGTTTACTGATGTGCACTTTAAGAGATGGCAGGTGAAGTCCACGCTCTCGCTTACTTCTCTAAAAGTTTCCACATTAGTGCTGGCATGCCAGAGGAAACTTCTGAAGAAGATCAGAGAAAGTTCTAGGAAGCCAATACTATGTTTGTGGGATGCATTTTGAGTGTTCTTGCTGATCATCTGTGTGATGTGTATATGCACATACAAGATGGAAAGATACTGTGTGGATGCGTTGAATGCCACATTTGGTGCAATAGATGCAGGTAATGCATTGTACATCATCGAGAGTTTGCATGACTACAAGATCGTGAATAGCCATTCTGTGGTTGAATAAGCTCATGAGATACAATGCATTGTGAAGGAACTGGAGCTCCTTAAGCGTGTTCTACCCAATAAAGTCATGCCTAGGTGCATGATTGCAAAGTTGCCTCCTTCATGGAGGAATTTCGCCACTACTATCAAACATAAGAGACATGAGGTATTTGTTGTAAATATTCTTGCATCTCTTGATGTTGAAGAGAAAGCTTGGGCTAAAGACACTGCTGCGAAAGGAGGTGAAGTTCAGCCTACCACCAATATGGTGCAGAGGTACCCACAAAACAAGAGTAAAGGGAAGAACAAGCTTGTTTTCAACTAGCCTGTCAAGACTACTACCTTCAAGAAGAAGAGGTTGAATGAGTCTGAGCTAGAGTGATACACATGTGGAAAGTCCGGACACTTTTCCAAGTAGTGCCCAGATCATGCAGACCGTAGAGGGAAAACGACCTCCAAGACGTTCTATTGTAGAGGCATATGCATCTTCGAATGTAGATAATTGGAAATGAGTTGTCCATAATGAGATGGGCTTAGTTCTTTGTAATGGAACTAGCGAACTGACTAAACGACCCTATGGTTCTAAACTTGTGGGCTATAAGTGTGTGTTCAAAAATAAGCTCGGGCCTGATGGTACCATTGATATGTACAAGGCGTGGCTTGTTGCCAAGGGCTACTCAAAAAGAAGGTGGATATTACTTTGACACCTGTTCACTTGTTGCTAGAGTGACCACCATTCGGGTGCTACTTTCCATGGCTACCTCTTATGGTCTTATCATTCATCAGATGGATGTAAAGACAACTTTCCTAAATGGGGAGTTGGAAGAGTAAATCTATATGGATCAGCCTGATGGGTTTGTGGTAAAGGGTGAAGAGAGAAAGGTATGCAAGTTGTTAAAAAAAATTATATGGTCTAAAACGGGCACCTAAGCAATGGCATGAGAAGTTTGAAAGAATTTTGACTTCTGCATGAATTGTCATTAATGAAGCTAATAGGTGTGTTCACTATCGCCATGGTGAGGGCAATATTGTTATATTATGTTTGTATGTGGATGGCTGATGCGTCCATTTTGCATCATGTTTTCCTACTCTTATTGATTATGTTTTAGAGTTATATTTCACTTTATTATGCAATTCTAATGCCTTTTCTCTCTTAATTTGTAAGTTCTATCACAAGAGGGAGATTGCCAGCAGCTGAAATTCTGGACCTGAAAAGAGCTACAACAGAGATAGCTATTATTCGTAGCTCCAAATGACCTAAAGATTTGCGGAAATTTATTTTGGAATATATAAAAAATACTAGAAGAAGAATCCACCGGAGGAAACCCACCTGAGAGCCACATGCTCAGGGGCGTGCCATGTGAGCTTGTGGGGGCTACAATAGGCCTATGTGGCCCATCTTCTCCTATATGATGCTATTTGCCCTAGGAAAAAAAATCAGAATATGACTTTCGGGATGAAGCACCGTCATCTTGAGGCGGAACCTGGGCAGGAGCACTTTTGCTCTACGATGGAGCGATTCCGCCAGGGAAACTTCCCTCCGCGAGGGGAAAATCGAAGCCATCGTCATCACCAACGTTCCTCTCATCGTGGGAGGACTCATCATGGGAGGACTCACCTCCGCGAGGGGAAGATTATATGTTTAGATTATCAATCATATATTTATCCTCTATGATCATGAACATGAATATTATTTGTGAGTAGTCTCGCTTGTTCTTGAGGACATGGAGAAGTCTTGTTATAAGTAATCATGTGAAGTTGGTTTTCATTCAATATTTTTATGATGTATTGTGTTGTTCTTCCTCTAGTGGTGTCATGTGAACATCGACTACATGACACATTACCCTATTTGGTCCTAGGGGGAGGCATTATGGGATTTTTTAGTAGTTGATGGGTTGCGGGAGTGAAAGAAGACTAAACCCTAGTTTATGTGTTATTCCGTAAGGGGGCTTTTTTTGTCCATATGTTTGAAGCTATGGTTAAATTTACCTCAATTCTTCTCTTTTAGTTGCGGATGCTTGGAGAGGTGGTAATCATAATTAGGTTGTTTTTCAAGTAAGAACAACACCTTAGCACCGGCCGACTCACAGAACAACTTATCAAAGCAACGAACGTGAGTCAAGGAATCATGGTGAAAGTAACTAGACAATATCCCTATGTGTCTTCGAGAACACTTTAATCACTATAAGAAGTACTTCTAGCTTGTCCTTTGCAATAAAAAGGATTGGGCCACCTTGCTGCACCTTGTGATTCTAAACATAAAAGTTATTAAGGATGAGAGTGGGATTACTCTAATGCAATCTCACTATGTTGAGAAGGTCTTGAGCCGGTTTGGCTTTATGGATAGTAAGACTTCTCCGACACCTTATGATCCCAGTGTGACACTCAGAAAGAACAAGAAATAAACGAGAGATCAATTAAGATACTCTCAAATTGTTGATTCACTCATATAGTTAGCTAGCGCAACAAGTCCAGATATCTCTTTTTCTGTGACCAAACTATGGGTAGGTTCATGTCCAACCCGGGTGATAATCATTGGCATGCACTAGAAAGGGTCTTGCACTATCTGAGAGGTACAATGAGTTATGGAATTTACTATTCAGGGCATCCTGCTATGCTAGAAGGATATAGTGATTCGAACTGAATCTCCGATGTTGATGTACTCTATGCCACAAGTGGGTATGTATTTACTCATGGAGGTGGTGCAGTGTCATGGAGATCTTGCAAACTACCATATTGACGAGGTCAACTATGGAAGCGAAACTTACTGCTTTAGAGACAACCACTATCCAGGCACATGGGTTGTGTGAGCTCTTGATGGAGGTGGTTCGGTGTCATGGAGGTCTTGCAAACATACCATATTGACGAGGTCAACTATGGAAGTGGAACTTACTGCTTTAGACACAACCACTATTGTAGCACATTGGCTGTGTGAGCTCTTGATGGACTTATCTGTGGTTGAAAATTCTGTACCGACTATTCTTATGAATTGTGATAAGAAAAAGGTTATCGCTAAAGTGAACAGTTCTAAGGATAACGCGAAGTCATCCAGACACGTGAAGAGACGTTTGAAGTCTGTTAGGAAGTTGAGAAACTCCGGAGTAATAAATGTTACATATATTCAAATAGAAAAAAACCTGGCGGATCCCTTTACAAAGGGACTATCACAAAATGTGATAGATAATACATCGAGGGAGATGGGTACGAGACCCATATATGTTACCCCGTAGTAGTAACCCAACCTTTGTGATTGAAGATCCCGTGAATTAGGACAGGGGAAGGACAAGCTATTAGTTAACTGAGGAGAGTACTACATGGTCGTCTTAGGTTAAGATGCAAAATTGTCAGAGTTGTAAGGTAGGTTGGCAACATGTCTTAATGTTGTTCTATTGACTATGACTATCAAAGATCTTGTCCTACATGAGTCTTGAAAGAACGCACATATATGAGCTCCGACTGTAAACGTCGCAGTCTATGAGACTTGGGTGATCGCTAGTAAGCTCATGAAGAAACCATGGAGTTCGACGTATATGCTCGAAAGAGCGGGGTAGCCTACCGGCATCCAGGTACTAGTTAAGACTTTTGAGTGAAACGCGTTGACACAAAACTAGCAATACAAAGCATAATCCATTGTCAAGTTGTGGATGGTTGTAACTAAAGCTCTAGGCAGAAGTTCAACTTAACAATCTCTATTGAAACACTAATATATTAAACAAGTAGCAAGAAAAGGCAAATCTCTAAATGGGTATTTGAGATCTGGTGAGGGATTGTTAAAAATAATGAGCATAGCCCATGCAGAATTTCTGAAATCTCAAACTAGGTCCATGAAAAATGGTAAGTGATGGTGCTAAAAGTTTAGTCCTATACCGCTAGTTCATGAGGTGTGAGACCTCTACGGTGGGTTCTCTACACCACACTTAGTGATGTGTGAATGAGAGAAATACAAGACCACACACGTGCGCTCGCTCGCCTTGCCTGGACTGGCCGGGCTCTAGGCCGAGGCGGCGTGCGTGTGCGATATGTGCGTGATTAGTCTGCCGAAATCCGGTCTGATACCTTGCAGGGGCGTAACTTCCTTTTGTTGTTTTATTTTTTGATGTCTTGACAGACAAGTAAATTATTTATTGTCTGGAAAGTATACGACATAGAAACCAAGTTGGTTTGAGACCGCGATCGCGACACGATACCGCCTCTAGTCCTATTATATATACTGCTACCGGGCGCGGACAAAGACATATCGGAAGCACATAGTGTTTTGCCTCATCTCGCAACTTGCGTCCCCACCGTGGTCTACTTCATCCTGAACACCAACGTGCATCTGTGTACGAAAGAGCAGGTCTCCAGACTGTTCGTCCTTGCGATCCTGCACCCGGAGAGGATGAATTAGTTTTTTGGGTAGCCCTACTCAAGTTTGTCATCATGGGTCGTCTTCCATCCAAGTCGGGTGGCGCCACACTTCGTCGTCTACAACACCGTTAGCAACAGATCGTCGCCAACATTGTCATCAACAATGTCGCTCATGCAGCAGCTAACGAATGATACGTCCATCGTGATATGTTCATGTCTTTACCTATAGTTGTTGTTACAAGTGCGATGGTTTTTTTAGCAGGGTTTACAAGTGTGATGTTGTTGTGCATATTTTCCTGTTCATCTAGTATGGTAGATTGTTGCATGCTATTTTCCGTTCTAGTTATGAATTATTTACATGAATTAATCATGAATTTGTTTAATATTCCAACAAAATCGTACTGTAGTTTTGGTTTGGTAATTCATTATTCTAGCCTATTTTTGCAGAAATGAAATAGTTTTTATCTAGTTTTGATAGAACTACATTATTTATTTTTTCACATCTCACGCAGAATTATTTCCCACTAGAGCAAAGAAGCAACCAATTGACGAAGGTGCAAAATAGAAGAAGAAAATATCTAAAAGCGAAGAAGTAGAATAAGTGAGAGTTGGTGACATGCATGATGCATCGATCACAAAACAAATCCACGAGATGGTGCTCTATAGATGAAAGATCTACGAGGTGTAAAGAGAGCATATCCATATGGCCCATTGAGCACCATCGGCTTAAATATTCCACGCGGTCGCCATCTATTCCAACACAAGTTTGCTGGAGGAAACATACACGTGCAGGCAAACTTTTCGGTCTTCTGTTTTCGTTGAAACATATACACCACGTGCACGGGCACCATGGTGCCCGTTTCACAAAGACTATAGACTATTTTCTACAGTGCAAAAAAAGTTGAACTTTTTTGTAAACACACACACACATTTATACCATGAATGTTCAAAATTTCAAAACATTTTACTTTCACACGTGGCGTACAAAGAAAGACAAATATGTATTTTCAAATGGGCCATTTTTTTGTTATTGGGCTTTTGTTTTTTTGTACAGCTTACAAATTATATTTTTTCAATTTTTTTTTGCATGAATCTGTAGTGCACACGTAGAAGTTTCCACGGAATTATTTTGTATTTTTTTTGAAACTTCTAAATATGTTTTTATTTTTTTTCAAAAAAAAAGAGCACCATGGTGCCCGTGCACCATAACTTCACACTCCGCCTCCCACCCTCTTCCCCAACCCTAGCTGTCTCTCCTCATCGTTATTTTTTTCCTGATAAAGCTCCTCCCATCCTAGATTTTTTTTCGATAAAGCTCCCCTCATCCTATATAACCAAGTAGAGATGATCTCCACTAACATATTAATCTGAACATGCAATTATGACATATATGCAACCCAATATGCAACCATGCATGCAAAAATTCTCAAATGTTTTAAATATATTTTGCAATTTATATTCAATGTTTATTATAATTATATAATGAGCGTATGTATTTTCAGTTTTTTGTATATTATTAATCAAAATATCCATATTCATATAATTAACCAAATCTCATAGAAATATATCATCTAGTTTTCTTTCTACTAGCAGCATATACCTACTGGCTCTTGCATATCCCCCACCATTACAAGCCATCGACCTCGTGGTGGAACGGTAATGGCATGGCTCTCGTTGTTCTTCCTCTATGGTGGGGGTTATTGATGATGATGATGATAGCATGTAAGCTGATGTGGTGACCTTGGTGGCAGTCAGGACATCCAATTTTGCCGTCTAACAAGCAACACTAGTTTGTTTATTTTTTGGACGACAAGTTGACAGTACGAGGATGACATGGCAGTAGGATATTCTGATGTAACATCCCAAAACTCTAAGTTTTGGAATGTTATATTAAATTAACTATATTGATTGAGTGAGTGAATGACTGATTGAAAATGAGTGGAATTGAAAACTTTTGAAAAATAAAAGAGAGGGAATAAAAGGACTTTCCCAAATTTTGAGAGTGTTTCAAACTTCATGCCACTCAAGGACCTTCATGAGAGAAACTGGAATGAATGAAAGAGAGTGGGGAGTAAGGAAAACTGTTTTGAAATTCCATTGGGATCCTTTTCATTTTTGAAATAAATTCAAATGCCCTTGACCAAATTCAAAATAAAGAGAGGAGCAACATGACACTCCAAACCAGGGCAAATTTGAATTTCATTTGAATCTATAAACTCAGAAAAACATTTGAAAAACATTTGATCTTTGGATCAAAGTCATTTTTGAATTTTGGAAAAATAATTGTTTTTAAAAGTTTTCCAACTATCTCTGAAAATATGTTCAAGTGTTACATTATATTTTTCTGGTCATTTTGGTATATTATATGCCTATGTAAAAGTTTTATTTGCTTTCCTTCTTTTAGTTTTATTTTTTGTCTTTTATTTTTATAAAATAAATAAATTTATTCGAACAGTGCCAGGCCGAAGCCCAACACTGCCCTCTCACTGCCACCCCACCTGCCCACTGGCCCAACCCAGCGCCGACGGCCCAGCCAGCCCAGCCCTAGCGAGCTCCCTCCCGATTCCCTTCCATAACGGCCGCTCCCGCCTTCTTTTCTTTCTCTTCCTCGCTGACCAGCGGACCCACGCCCGACCGAATCCCGCAGCGCCATCTCCTTCCTCCTCCCGCTTGTTCCTTTCCTTCCCGAGAAGATCTCACCGGCGACCCGATCCCGTGTCGGATCCTTGATGTTTGGACGTCGCCCCTTCTCCAAGCACTCCCCTCGATAAAAGCCGCCCCTCCCGGCTCCGTTCCCCGTGAATTCCCTATCCCTAGCTCTCTCTACGCTCGTCGATTCCTCGTCGGAGCCCGAAACTCGCCGCGCACGCCATTAGCTCGCCCTGCTCCACCCTGCCACCCCCACCTCATGCCGACGCCACCAATCTCACCGTCGTACTCGCCCGCGTCGACTGCCACCCTCACCTTCTCCGGAGACTCACCGAAGCGCCCTCCCCGACAACCCCGAGCTCCCTATCACCGTCATTGTCGTCGCCCCTGCTCGCTCTGGTCATCTCTGACGCTGTCCGAAGCCACCATCGAGACCGTCGACGTCGTCTGCATCGCCCTAACCTTTCCGTCGTCGCCGAAGACCACCGGAGGCCTCGCCCGCACCACCACCCGAGTCGTCGTCGTTGTCGCGCCATCGCCGGAATTTCCCCACCCACTGTAAGCCACCGGGATTCATCTCCTCTCGTCCGATCTCCTTTTAACGTTTTAGATTAGATCGGGCTGAACGGTTACGTTAAGTTTAATAGAATCGGTTCATTTTTTCGGTTTAGTTAAACCACAAAGGCCGGTTCTCTCCCTTTAGTCGTGCCGCTCTCGGTTTTCTTATGCATTGGCCGTCCGCCAGTAGCTCTCTCGCGCGCACACCTCTAGACCAACAGAATTGCGCAACGTGTCCAATGACCGCCCGTAGCGTTTAGTATTTTTTTTCTGTTTTATTTTAGTTTTCAGAAAAAGTTCTTCTTTTAGATCTTTAATATCTTCTATGTTTTAAGTCCAAATTGACTTATTCTTTTTGCATTATATCATAAATTTTATATAGTTTCTGTTTGTGCAAATAGTTTTCAAATTTGAATTGGTTCAAATTTGCTCAAATCACCAATTTGGCAATATCTTGAGTTTAAAAATAGTTTTTTATTTGATTCTTTTTGCTAGTGGTCACTAGGTAAATTGTTTATCCAGTAGTATTTAGTGATTTATTTTTTAAATTAGGGTTTTAGCAAATACAATACTGTTTTCACTAATTTTAAGTTAATTATTTTCCTTTAGTTTTTAATTGCTTTTAATTTATTTATTTTGTCATTTTAGACAAATTGTTTTACGTTTCTGTTAGTCAACAGTAGCCACTTTTATTTGTAGTTAAAATAATTTTTTTATTTTGTTTCTCTACTTTTGTAGAAAAACTTGTTCAGGTCATAAGTAGAGTTTTTTAAAAGCTTTTCAATTAATTCTTTTTGCTACTAAAACTTTAAGTAAAATAATTTATGTTAACTTAGTTGTTTTATATTTTTCTTTCTGTTAATTTATTATTTTGTGTTTTCTTTTTATCTTAAGTTTTTTACTTAGGACAAAACTATCTTGTTGCTTGTAACTAAAACCCTATAGTTTACTTTATGGTTTCCTTATTGAAGTTTTATTTTGATTTGATTGCTTTGACAAAATTTTATTGCATTAACTTTTGTCTTAAGTATTTCCTTCATCTCAACACTAGGGTGTTTAGTACTTGCTTTTGTTTCTTGATTGTTAGAATGATTGCTAGAGTGAATGCTTATGTGAATGTCATGTTTGTATATTATAGATTTCATCAGAGAGTGACGAGTAGTTCTATCAACTTTTCTGAGAGCGATATTATTTTCATCAACCTTACCAGGCAAGTTCACTTTGATCATCTTACAATACCTATGTTTTATTTGCATTAGAATCAATCTTTCCACCTTACATCCAGTAGGATATTGAGCTTGATCTTGAGGTAGTATCATGAGGTAGGAAAATCCCAATACCCCTGTTACCATTGTCCGGGAAGGGACGTTATATTTCATTATTGCTACGCTCTAGTAGACGGGGGTTGGATGTGTGATAAAAGAGTGTCATGAGGATTAATAATCCAAGACCTGCATGATGATCAAGACTTAAAGACTTCAAGGACTCAATATAAATGGTTTGCATCTAGCAGCCTGATATCTATCATGGTTATGGACGGGAATCTTGGTATCTACCTATGATCATCCCAACGGAATGCCACCCAGGCACAAAGAGATGGATGGATACTTCAAAGCCGGAAAGCTTACGTGTGCAACCGCAAGTCATTATGGGCTCTGGCTTGGTTGACCTTAGTCGTGACTCTAGTAGGACAGATTGCTACGAGATGTAGAAGGACGATAGGATTGGATGGGCACTGACTTTCTGCGGATGATCACTTTGGAAGACCTTGTTTCAATCGTCCCGTTCTCAAACACCAGGCAGTGCGAGGACATAATAGGAGGGATCGAATCTTGAGGGTAAAGTGTACATGACTCTGCAGAGTAACAAATCTAATCGATTAGCCGTGTCCCCGGTTACGGACAACATGAGCACCAGAGATGATACTGTCAGCTAGTCTTAACACAATTAATTATGATGAGTGGGTTTATTAATAATTTTGGGATATGAGAATTGGTTGGCGAAACCATCTCACTAACAACCAACTTTTGTAGTGATATTCCGTTCGACTCCTTTATTGCAGGGAAAATAAAACCAGCTTTTCTGCAAAAACTCAGACACAGAGCCACAAAGCCTTATTGCATATAGAATAGTCTTTATCATCTGCTTATGGTGATCTTGCCGGTACATTCAATGTACTGACATACACGGGCAATGTATCATGTTGCAAGATTTCTACGACGAGTAAGAATTACGATATAGGGTTACGGTCTACACTCAACTTGCCGTTGGCGTTCATGAGACTCCACGCCCTTAATGATGTGTTTCCGCTATGATATAAGGTATACTCTGGATCTACGATATTTATTTGACATGTGATGTTATGGTATTTCATCGAAGTACTGTGTGTGCCAGCATACCGATCCAGGGATGGCACAGAAAGCACAGAGGCACCAATCCCTTTGGGTCGGGTCGCTACATCTAATCAAGAGTTTTTATATGGATTGAACCCATGGTGGCCTTCATGGTTATGCACTTGGCAGGAATACCAACCATTCGGATTCCACTTTGCTAAATAGTGGGTTCAGTTCTTTGTTTAGTGAAGACTGACGGGTTACCGGATTTTATAAGGCTATACCATATGGCATTGTGTTCATTAGAACCCAATGCCGGTGAGCTTGCTCTACACCTGGTTCCGCAATGATAGAGGCATTGTTGTGGTAGGCGCAAGAAGACGTGAACCACGGAACATATGGCTAGTTGATGACTACCTCTGACCAGGGTGCAAGTGAGGTCTTCTTCTCACCTTAACTCAGGTGAGAATTCAGGCCCGGTTCGTCTGACCGGACAATGGCCGACTGATGTAATGTATTGGCTTCCTAGAAGCATGATCTTTGGAAACAAGGGATTAACATTATTTTGTGGCATGGTCCGACCTCAAAGTGGCATAGGTTGTTTCCGACAATGGCACTAGAGATAAGTGTATTTCGTGGAGAGTGAAAAGGAGTGCTAAAAGGAAGGGATGCCATGGTTGTGGATGGACTTGGTGACGGCGAATCGCCAAGACCCGGGTTTGACTAAGGAATTTCAATGTGATGGGTCAAGTCTACTGGTGCTAATAGTTTATGGTAAAAACACGTCTCAAGTAAGTTTAGAGTTGAAAGCTATACTTTGTGATAAGCTGTGCGACATACTAGCAAAAGAGCTTGTGCGTTGCAACGGGAGAAAAAATACCACTTCCTTAACCTTTTTATTGTGGGAATCACTCCCTTAACCCAATAACTATGATTCAAGACCCCAATAAGTCCTCGTCCTTTATTTCAAAACATGGCATTCCATTTGTGTTGTCATTTATCCCCCCCCCCCCCCCCTCACCTACGGTGGCCTCAGTGCCCACACAATCACAACGCGTTTTTATGCTGTCAATCCTAAGACGTCTCTCTCTCGGCATAAGATGAGAAATCTAGGTTTTCTCTATGAGATTTTGGGGAAGCGTGCATGTGTGGTAGTAAATGATTTCTTTCGTCCCCAATTCTGGTTTTGCTGTGGTGTTTTTTTTTAACCCGTATCGGCACCGGTATGGAAGAAAGACGAATCATGCACCATTGATTGAGGTTACACCATAAATTACATTTTTAAATGGTTATCATGTAAAATAACATCATATTCAAATTTGACATATTTTTCTAATAAAATTTCATATATAACATGTTAAATTTGGAGTTGCGGTTTAAATGATATGAATATTTTTTAAATCATTTGATATGTACCATGGGTTGATTAACCCAAATATCATGGGGTTTTCTGCAAAAACCAAAATCTGACTTTAAACTTGGTTGTGAGTTGATTATCAGAACATCAGAGAGTTTTCTACAAAATAACATGATGGACTAAGAATACCTGTTTTTTTATTAGTAGGTATAGATTATATGTAACTTGATGGTTTTCTCAGCGTATTTTGCGCTTGTATTTGATTGTGTGCATATGAGGAATAAAGGATCCCATTTTCTGATAAAAATATATATGCACTAGTAGTACTGGATTGTACATAATTACATTGTGGTGAACTATCAACTATGATGATTTTCACAGCTACTTTTGCACTTCGAAATCTATAACTAGTTCAGAATCATACAGTAAATATCATGATAGTTGTGACCACTCACAGAGGCAGATTCCTCAACATATCTATCCTAATCTCATCATGCAGCTACCCTACGTTGGAATTACAAAAAATATTGGAGAGGCCGGCCGGCTGCTTTTGCAAAGAGGAGTTGACAGGGAGGCAGACATGCATGCATCGAGCGATCGAGATCCCTAGCTAGGTAGCAATGCGTGCACAGCACAAGGACATGTAGATATATATAATCATACTCCAAACATAGGCAGGAGGAAGCTTCACATATTGATCATGGGGTTGGAGTTGTAAAGCGAAGCTTTCATGTTAAGTCATGGCCTCCTCTTTGGAGGACACGCCTTTGCGCCATGTGGCCCTCGCCACCAATCAGAGAATGTCACAGAAAGGAGGACGGGTGGAAAAGAAGGGGTTGATGGATGGATGAAGGCCGTGTCCCCGGCCATGAGAGCGCCTAGCTAGAAAGCTCATGCATGATGCACCTAGCTGAGGTCGACCGGAGCATGGAAGAAACATGCATGCGTTTTCTTTTCTTCCTTTTCTCGTGTGCGCGTGTGTGTTAGGTGATGGCGAGGTTTATCCTAGTTTTGAGGCTATGTGCTATCATCTGGAGTCAGCGTGCACCGTTCCCACCCCATACATACATAGTTGGATTATTATGCATTGCCCTCTTATCTTAACTAAAGCAAATCAATGGATACTTGATACGAGTGTCCGTCCTATTCTGAACTACTCTCTCTTATTTCGGGCCAAAGTTTGACTATGATAAGAAGTGAAGATGCGAAAGTGCTATTGTGAGCTCGAGCTCACAGGCACCCTTTGCTACAGTACGAACGAAAAAAATATTTAAAAAGTTCAAAAAATTCTGAAATTTTTTGGCAACAAACATTGATATCTTTTTCACATGCATGCAAAAATTCGTGACAAAATGACATTCATGCAGGTCTCGGCAAAAAAAACAAAATCGATGCTTCAAAATGCTTCCAAAAACAGTTTTTTTGGAGCATGATTTTGTTTTTTTTGCCGAGACCTCCACAAATATCATTTCATCACGAAAATTGGCACGCATGTGAAACACACATCATTGTTTGCTGCCAAAAAATTTCAGATTTTTTTGAACTTTTTAAATATATTTTTCGATTTTACTGTAGCAACGGTGCCAGTGAGCCCGAGCTCACATGCTCCATGTCCGTGAAGATGATGCTTCTTTGTTTTGTTGGGGCAATAATGCTAAACGTACAAAGAGTTACACATAGTTACACGCTGACTAGGATTCTTTCTTTCTAACTAACCTCTCCCCCCCTGATTTTCAAGGGGGTGGGGCCCCTCATCCCCCTAATCTCCAATCAAAATCTACCTGTCTGTAAAACCTTGTAAACCTATGTATGTGTAGCATTACTCGGCCTTTTTGTAGGAGATATGCCCTAGAGGCAATAATAAATGTTATTGATTATCTCCCTATTCATAATTAGGTTTATGTTCCATGCTATAACTGCTATGGTTCTCGAGTCTGCAATAACCACGAGGCTCGGAGGAAGACTCATATGCACGTGTGGAATAATAAACGGTAAAATGTATTCCTAGTCTGGCCTCTATGACTAGCTCAAGTGTTGCATGATGGTTCTGTTTTCCTGATCATGGGCATGTCTATGCCGGCAACTTTGAGGGCACAATGTTAGTAGAACACTTGTGTTGAATCGACCCGATTGATGTTATGCTATGAGATTCATTCGTCATAAGTTAATGGTTAATAACACAGGGAAGTTAATGTTTGCATAATTCCTTAGACCATGAGAGTGTCGAGTTTCTTCATGCTTGCTTCATGAACTTTGGGGTTTGTTAAACGTCATCCGTAAATAGGTGGCTATTACGGCGGCTTACGGGTTCATGAAAAAGTATGTTAAGTAACTTGATAGCTCAAGATTGGGATTTGCTCCTCCGACGATGGAGAGATATCTCTGGGCCCTCTCGGTGTTACGGTATCCATCATCGTCTGGCCAGACACAAGTGTGATTTGATCACAGGGATACCGGAACACAGAAACGAGAAAAGAGAACAAAAACCGGCAACGAGGTAACTGGCATTGTGGACAAGTGTTGATCCACGAGGATGCCGATGTTTCTCACCTCGGGTATTTGTAACATATCGCGAAGCAACAGGAATAGCACACGGCAACTGGAGGTTCACTCGAATATTCATTCGTGTGGGTATAGGGGTCAATATGGGTGTCCACGGCTCCGATGTTGATAATTGATCGGAAAGAGTTCCGGTCATGTCTATACTTCACCGAACCTATAGGGTCACACGCTTAAGGGTCATCTATCTGCTGAATACTAGACGGGGAGTCTGAGAGAAAATCACCGAAAAAGTTTCGGACGAAACCGAAACGTTCCGGAGAGAACACCGGAATAGTTCCGGTAAAACTGAAAAGTTGTTTCAGGGTATTCCATTAAGTCAAATTGGTTCTCGCACACGCCTGGAAATTCTTGGAGGATGCCAGAAGTGTTCTGGAAACTTCTGGGAATTTTCCGGGACAAAAACCGGAAATGTTCCGGAGCAGCCGGAACCGTTTTGGTTGCTTTTCGCTGAAGAAACATTATTCTGAAATTGTTTCGGAATGCGTTCAAAATTGTTTTGGTGGGTGCTAGAATTATTCTAGGCACACAGAAATAATTTGGGTTTTAACGGACGCAGAAAAATGTCTTCGTGAATAGTGAAAAGCACTTTTTGGGCTGATTTGCAAATGGGGTTTTTCTTCTAGAAGAAAACCACTTTTGGTGTGTGAAAGGGAGGTGGAGCTCCCCAAGGGGGCTGCAAATTTCGTCCATGGCATGGGGGGGCCCTCCTTGAGGTGTCCTTCCACCTCATGGTGGATATCTTCTACCCACCCTTATGTGGCATGTGGTGGAAAGATCCTAGGAAGGTCCTTTTGGTCTTTCCTCTATCCCTTGCTCCTCCTATAAATAGAGGTGGAGAGAGATCTCCAAAATCAGCTCATGCTTGCTCTCATACACATGCCATTGACTTGTCTGGCTTCTCTCTCCCTCCCAGCGAAATAGTTTCGTAGAGCCGAAAGGCTGTCTGGGTTCCGGTGGGAACTAGTTCTGGACGGCGAAGCCCTGCCGGATAGATGACACCGTATGTGTGCAACTCTGTAGAGAGATCGTAGTTTCAGTCTTAGTTCGAGAGTGCCTCCCGAAGGGCTGTCCAAGTGATCGTCTTAGTTTCGAGGGTCCTCCCGAAGGGCTGTCCGAGTGACCGTTCGAGTTTCGAAGGTCCTCCCGAAGGGCTGTCCGCGACACCGTCCGAGGGACTGTCCGACCGCCTCCCGGAGGGCTGTCTGAGGGGCAGATGTGGGAGTACATCCTCGCGGTTGGGAGGTTGTAAATCCTAGCTGCGGGGATCTGCACCGCCAATCGTCATCGACTCTACTTCCGCTGCGCTACGAGTCGGTAACGAAACAGATCAAACCTTGTATGCAGTCTCCATAGTGATCCTGGGCTGGTGCGTAGGTCGGAAATTTTTGTTTTCTGCTGCGTTTCCCTATACCTTTGTTGGGGGCGGGGGAGATAAAAATGCTAGACAGACGGACTACATCAACGGAACTTTACGGATCAGCTGACTTGTCCTGTTTTAATTGGGCTAAACCTACTACTCCTAATTAAACCCCCCCCCCCAACCCGTAAAACCCCCGTAAATTGCGTGTTGATGTAGCAAAGCTCAGGGAGAGATGGTGGCGGCGAATTGTTTAGTGTTCTACATCTTCTCTGGTCGTTCTTCGTCTTTTGGTGGCGCCCTTCAGCCTGCATCTAGATGTGTTGTTGACCTGTGGTTGAGGTGAGGTCGTGGGAGCTTTGCGGTGGTGGTTGGCACTCTGGTCCCTCGTGCCCGGGCTGCTAAGTCGGCTTTGTCCATTCAGCTCTCGGGTGAGCACCCTACCTTCCAATGGTACGATGCCCTTCGAGCCAGGGCGACGGGATTGGGTCCTCTTTGGAGGTAGAATCGAATGTCTTGTCGGTCTTAGCATGTTCTGTGGGAGTAGGCGACACTATAGAAAAACGAGCATTAGCTACGGCCGCCGGAGGCAATTGTGACCAAGCTTATCAAAGCCGAGTGTAATACACACAACGTATGCGGTTTACATTACTGTAGATAGCTCCAGAGGCGGTCAGAACAACAAAACCACCGGCAAAAAATATATTAGAGGCGGCTGCTGTTGTATAACCACCTCACTTTTCTCGTCAGCGGAGGCGTATGTTCACATCGTCGGGAGCATAGCCTTCCTACTCTATTTTCCGTCCATTTCCCTTGCCCTTCCCATTCCACTGCCAAACCCTAGCACCAACGACCTAGTCGCACGTCTGCCCCTTTGCCACGGGGATCTGCCCTTCCACGGGGGCACGTTGGCTCATCTGCCCCTCCTAGGCAGCAAGGTGGCAGATCCGTCCGTCCGCCACCGTGTGGAAGATTTTCTTTAGGCGGTGACAAGCTGGTAGATCCTCCAGTCCGAGGCTGCATGGTGGCACGACCGCCCGTCAAAGGCAGGGCGGTGGCGAGGTGGCAGATCCACCCGTCAAAGGCAGGGCGATGGCATGGCCGCCTGGCCGTCGCTACGCGGTGGAAGATCCCTTGTCGGCGGCAGTGTGGTGGCAGATTCGCCCGTCCAAGGCGGCGTGGTGGCCTGATGGCCCGTCCTCCACTCACGGTGTCTGCAGCGGCGCGGTGGCAAATCTACCTATCCGAACCATACGCATTGTTGCAATTGCTGCTTGTGGCCATCACCGATACCTTTGAATCGTCGGTACGATGATATTCCAAATCGTTCTTCATGTATTATATTTTTTGTATGGATGGTTGCCGCTTCTAGGGTTAGCGACTATATGCTTATATCTTTTTGTATGATAAGTTGTTGCTTGTATGAATGTGATTAGTTGATGAGATAATATACGTCCGGAGAATCGGAAAGGAGGGAGTATAGTTAAAAGTTGTTTGCTTTAGACCAATGTGAAACTGATAACCTTTACTTGTACTAAAGGTGTGGCTCGCTTTGACTTGTCTGTGTTCAAAAATTCTTTACCTCATGCTAGCCCAAATGGTTATCCCTTTGATGTCAAAAATGAAGGTTAGTTACGTTATTTGAGGTATACAAATTCACCATCGCAAACTTTCTAACAAAGAATTGAAGTGTGTTGAAGATCGATTTGAAAAAAAACTAAGCTCTGGAAGGGTAAGCTTATGTCATATGAAGGACGGCTGGTACTGATAAACTCAGTACTCACGAGCATGCCAATGTTTCTTCTGTCTTTCTTTGAAATACCTGTAGGGATACACAAAAGATTAGATTTCTATCGATCAAGATTCTTTTGGCAAAGCGATGAAAATAAGAGAAAATACAGGCTTACTAAATGAGATATAATTTGTCTTCCCAAAGATAGGGGGGCTAGGTATTGAGAATTTAGAGGTAAATAACAGATGCCTACCGAGCAAGTGGCTATTTAGGCTTTTTGTTGAGACTGGAAGCATGTGGGTGCGGTTACTAAGGAACAAATACCTACACATTGGTCCAGGTCACCGTTAGAACAAATGATTCACCTTTCTGGAAGGGGCTGATGAAAGTGAAAGCAGCCCTCTTCCAGAGAACAAAATTAATCACTAGAAACGGTCATTCTACTAGATTCTGAGAGGACACGTGGCTAGGGGAGACACCGCTGGCTATACAATATCCGACTTTGTATAATATAGTGCAGCGTAAGGACGCATATGTTGCGACCGTATTACAGTCGATACCTCTAAATATTCAGTTCCGTGGATCGGTAGTAGGAGACCGATGGAATGATTGGCTACATCTTGTCAGGAGGTTGGTGGACGTCCATTTATCTAATGAGCCAGACACCATTCACTGAAAACTTACGATGAACGGGCAGTTTTTAGTGAAATCCATGTATATTGATTTAATCAACTCTGGTCTAATACCGAGATCGACCCATATTTGGAAAATTAAAGTGCCCTTAAGAATCAAAATCTTTATGTGGTTTGTTCACAAAGAGGTGATTCTGACTAAGGACAAGTTGGCAAAGCGTGGTTGGGTGGGTAGTCAACGGTGTTTTTTTTTTATCATGATGAAACGATTAAACACCTCTTTCTCGAGTGCCCAATGGCTACATTACTATGGCGCTCAGTTCATATAGTTTTTTAACATCACCCCTCCATATAGTATTCAGACGTTATCTGGGACGTGACTAAATGGGGTTGACTCAACTATTGCAACACAAATTCGAATAGGAGTATGTGCGCTACTTTGGGCTATATGGAACTGCAGGAATGATATGATTTTTAACAGACAAACTCGGATTCATTTTTTGCAGGTAATCTACAGGGCCACTACTTGGATCCGTACGTGGTCGCTACTCACTCCTGAGGAGGCCATAGTGTTTTTGGTTACTGGGTCTACCCGATGGAAGATGGTAGCTCATTCTGCGACCGGTTTGGATGGCGGTCCAACAATAGATTAGGTGTTTAGTTATCTTACCCTATTGTTGCCGGTTGTGGCGCTTTACACTTTTTTGTTTTCATTTATTTTCATTTCAACTCGGACTGAGCTTGTACTCGCACTCGAAGATCATTTGATTTTTCACTTAATAATGTGGCCGCATGCATCATGCTGATCCAGAGGTCGGGGGTCTTTCCTCCTTTTCTAAAAAAAACCGAGGTATGCAACGGCGGAGCTACGTGGGGGCGAACCTGGGCCATCGCCCCCCAGCGAAAACGAATTTTTTTTTACTACCCCTATATAATATATCCAACCCACAACGAGAAGGCCCATTTATCAACTAGTCTTCGTTGCCTGGAGACGAACGAATCAGCCACCGCCCACCAGCGACCAAATCGATTTCCCCTAATCCCCTTTGACCTGCCGCCTGCGACCGCTGACGCCTGAGCGTGGGGGTGGCGCACCGGCGTCCGGCATACCGGCCGCTGTGGCTAGCCGGCGTGGCCGGTGGCGGGTGGCCGGCTAGGGCTAGCAGCTGTTCTACCCACTCCTCCTCTCCGGCCTCTGCTGCGGAGTGCGGACAAGTGACAACACCAGACAACACGCCAACACCGGTGAGTCTGCTGCCCCCGCTTGATCTTGAATTTGCTCCTGTACGCCTCGTCTGCTAGTTAATCTCTCCACTCTGGGCGTCCTAGCAAGCTAGCTAGCTAACTATGTCAACACTGGTCAACACTGCTTGCTGGATCTTGATTTTGCTCATGTACGTTGCCTAATTAGACATTTGTGAGTTAGTCAAGAAATATTATCCAGCGGATTTCTTGACTAGTGCTACCCTGATCCCTAAAAATAAATTCAGATCTTTCAAAGCTGATGATATTTGTGAGTTAGTCAAGAAATATTATCCAGCGGATTTCACCCAACAGGAAATCTATGGATTGGAGCAGCAACTAAAATACTTTGTTGTGGATGCCTCCAATGATAAAGAGTTGAAAAATGTGTCTACCTTAACAAATCTTTGTCGCTATCTCTTTGAGACAGGGAGATATTCTATCTACAATTTGGTTGATCGATTGTCGCGATTGCTTCTAACTCTTCCAGTTTCTACAGCAAGTGCCGAGCGAGCATTCTCAACTTTGAAGATCATTAAGACAAGGCTACGTAATACCATGGAAGATGATTATCTAGCCAATAGCTTGCTAGTAAAAATAGAGAGTGAAATCACAGAGAAGTACAGCTATGAAGATGTTCTTATGCACTTTAAGGGTGCAAAGAAACGAAAAGCTAATCTGTAATGCAGTGTTGCTGTAGTGAACTGAATGCTCCATGGTTAAATGGTATTTTGGTATAGTTCCTTTTGTTATGGAGTAGGTTATATATATAATTAAAATTAGAAATGTATTTTGTAAGCTAATGTGGAGGAGATCAATATAATTGTATAAGTTTCTCGATATTTCCAATATCTAACGTGCTGTGTTCGTATGATTTTGTATTTGAGTTTTTTTCACAGCTTCGCCCCTCCAGAGATTTCTTTCAAGCTCCGCCACTGGAGGTATGTATCTTTGTCTCTCGTCCTTCTAGATTATATATGTGTTGACCTTCGAACATACTGAGGTCAAATATAACCCAATAATATTTATTTGTTTTGCAGCTGTTTTTTATCTTAGTGGCATTCCACGAAAAATATAAAGATAAGAGAAAGGTGGTGGTGTGTGTGTGTTGGGGGGGGGGGGGGGGGGGGGGGGGGGGATGCCTCCACATATGAATATCAACGACACGTGTGTAATAAATTTCCCCAGCTAATGGTCCAATCTGCCCACGCTCCAGAAGACGAGAGTCCTAGAGCAGGGTGATCACCCTAAAATTAGGTATGGTATTCTTAATTTTTACAACATGTATTTATAACAAATCAATGGACTTATCAATATAATTGTGTTACAAATCTTGTGTTGTGCAAACTTATATTTTGGTTTCATTGCACAAAAGAAGAGGACCAAGGGTGCAAGTACGGACGGGTTTTGTCAGCCCTTGTTCCATTGTGTATTTGATCAGAAAGTGGGATAAAAAGCGTTGACAAAATTTATGCCTTCTCTCTAATTCATATGTGGGTTGTCAACATGTCAAACTGGCCAACATGTTCGATTGTGCATTGAATTGTAATTGACATTATACGTTGAATGAGAATGCGTATGCTTTTGAAGATGTACATGTTTTCTTTGAGAAATTCGAATTTCAATGATTTTGGTAAATAACACTCGACGATGTGGCTGGCAGAAATCTGTTTGCGCTGATAATTTTTTTTGGGGCAGTTATGTACTGGAAACCGCTTCAAGCGGTACGAATAGTGGAGGCAGTTACACGGAGGAAACTGCCTGCCCCGATAAAACATTACAGACGGTTTCAAACTGCTCGATGGTGAGTTGGAGCAGACTAGTAGTCCGAATCTACCAGCGCACATACGCGCGGGACCGGCGGGAGGACATCACCTATGTTGCCGCCCTCTCCCTCTCCCGGTGCATTCTGAGGCGTGCGGCACGCGGCTCAGATTTGTGCATCCGCATCCGCGCCGGCGCATGGCAGCACGAAGACCCAGCGATAATTGGGTACGTGAGCATGCGTGGGTCATGTTTTACTGACCAGACACTGATCGAGGCGTCGGCCTGATGACTATGCCACACCTCCGGGTTAAGAGTTCAATAATATATATACTAGCAAAAGGATTCGTGTGTTGTAATAGAAAAAAATTGGCATAGGCGCCTAACTCAATAATCATGACTTAAGACCTCAATAGGCCCACGTCCTTTATGTCAACACATGCCATCTCATCTGTGTTTTTTCTTATCTTTCTTCCCACCGTTCCCGACGGTGGTCTCAGTATTCACACGATTTGAACGCGTTTGAATGTGGTCAATCCTAAGACGTCTCTCTCTCTTGACATAAGATGAGAAATGTGTTCTCTCTATGAGGTTTGACAAGGCGTGGATGTGTGGTTAGAGATGGTTTCTTTCATAACCAATCTGTTTTTGGTGAGGTGTTCATTTCCAATCCGAAAATGCACCGGTACAAAAAAAAAGATCATGCACTATTGATTAAGGTTGCACTCTAAAAAGACTTTTACAAATGGTTAACATGCAAAATAAGATCATATTGAGATTCTACATGTTTTTCTAATCAAATTCTATATATCTATATGTACTAATAAAGGAAACATTTTTTTTTGTCCGTCAATCAACCCGAAGTTCAGTTTTAAGTCAAATTTTCGCCTTCGTAGACCCCCCCCCCCCCTCCCGCAGTGATGTTTGTGGTAGTCAACCCACGTGCCAACTTTATGTGAGATTTTCACTTTTACAGGAAACCCCCTGGTAATTTGATTAATAAACCTGCAGTACATATGAAATGCTTTTTCAAAATATCCATATCTTCTAAATCCTAACTCCAATTTTAACATGTTATATATGGAATTTGATTAGTAAATGTGTAGAATCTGAATATGACGTTATTTTACATGTTAATCGTTCTTAAATGCTATGTAGGGTGCAACCTTAATTAATAGTGCATGATCCGTCTTCCGGTGCAGATCTGAATTGGAAATGAACACCTCAGCAAAACCAGGATTGGAGAGAAAAGAAATCACACATAACCGCAGATGCACACCTCGTCACCCTCACAAAAAAAATAGATTTCTCATCTAATGCTGAGAGAGAGGGAGAGAGAGAGAGAGACCTTATGATTGAAAACATCCAAACACATAGTAATTGTGTGGGCATTGAGCCTACCGTCGACGAGAGTGGTAAGGAGGATAAATAGCAACACAAATGAGATGTCATGTGTTAAAAGAAAGCACATGGACCCATTGAGGTCTTAACTCATGGTTATTGGATTAGGGAGTGTGGTATTTTGATTCTCCCGTTGCAACGCGTGTGCACTTTCGTTAGTAAAATGTTAAATTTGAAGTTAGGTTTGATATGGACCGCGGGTTGATTAACCTAAATATCATGGGGTTCAAAAGTGAAAAATCTGACTTAAAAAACTGGCCTATGAGTTGATTAACAGAAACATCAGGGGGTTTCTGCTAAACATGACTATAGATTGATTCTTAAAAAAGGCAAGGATCGTTCTAAAATACACATGGCTTGCGATCAAAAATAGTTCTCTCTTTATTTGTAGGTATAGATATAGCGCCAAATTGAGGCTTATGGGTACGAGCGCATCCCAAGCACTAGGTGCCAAAGTGGGCCGCTAACCCACATTATCTCCCTCACCAGTTCCTTCTAGTTTTTACGGGCGGAGGGTTTTCTTTGTTTTTTTATCGGGTTTGTCAGGTTTTCATTTTCACTTTTCACTTTTTATTTTTTATTTTCCTGTGTCTTTTTCCCTTTTTTGTAAATATTTTCAATTGTGTGAATTATTATTTCAAATTCGTGAACTCGTTCAAATGTGTGAACTTTATTCAAATCCATGAACATTTTATGAATGCATGAACTTGCTTTCCAGATTCGAGAACTTTTTCCAAATTTGAGTTTTTTTAATTTTGATGAAGTTTTTCTAAATTCTTGAACTTTTCTCCAAATTTGGTAATTTTTTCAAAAAAATATTGTTTAAAATTCGATAAAAAAATTCAAGTTTTTGCCCTTCTTTTGAATATATCTTTTTTTTTATCATTTTTCAAAATTTTAAAGCTCTTAAAATTTGTGAACCTTTTATTTTCGACTTCAACGATCAACTGGTTAACCGGTCAAATGAAAAAAAAAAGGCTAGAAAACAACATTAGCGGCTAGATTAGCCAGCTCATCCTTGCGGCTTCAGACACCACTAGGACAAAGTGGCCCCTAACGCGTTTCATAGGACCTCAACGTCTGTTGCGCTTGCGTGTGGGTTCGTTGGTCGGGTTTAATTCTTGTGCAAAGTTATATCCGCGGGAAGTATATATCGGGCGCCCGAATTCTAACGTTCAGGGAGAGGGTAGGAACCCTCGCTGAAGGGGAGGCCGAGACGGGCCGGCCCAGGAGCGCGGGAGCCACAACCTCTTTTTTCCTTTTCTTTGGCGTTTGAAAAAGTTAATCAAGCATTTGAAAAACGTAGAACAAATATTTGAAACTTTTTAATCAAGCATTTGGAAATGTTAAAATATGTATAGAAAAAATGTTAACCGTGTGTTAAAAAAATGTTAATATTGCATTTCAAAAATGTTAATCAAGCATTTGACAAAAAAGATAGATGTGCACAGAAAAAATGTTGACCATGTATATGAAAATGTTAATCTAGTTTTTGAAAACAAATGTTAATCAAGCATTTGAAAAAGATTAAAAATGTTTACAGAAAACATGTTGACCATCTATTCAAAGAATGTTAATCTTCTATTAAAAATATATTGATCATAAGTAAGAAAAGAAAAAATGATACAAACAATGAACGAAAGAAAACAGAACAATAGGCAAAACAAAAACAAAAAAATCGGAGAAGGAATATGAAAAGCAAACAAAAAACAAAAGAAAAGAGGGGGAAATACCCTAGAGAAAACCGAATAAAAACAAAGAAAAAGAAAAAAAGAAAAAAAACTCAGTAAAAACAGGAAAATGAACTGAACCAGTGTGAAAAGTGAAAACCGACTCCTCTTTTTCCTTCTCGTAAGTCGTGTCCTACCTATTGTACTCCAACTCGAAGAGGAGATCCCAGGATCGATCCCTCCCGCGTACCTTTTTAACTCTATTTTTCCTGTGACTTCGCGCTTGATACTGTAGTCCCTTGCTGGGAGAGATCTGTCCGTCCCGCTTCATGCGAGACATTGCTCTCATGCTATATATCGCTTATAGCGAGATATTTCCTCCCATTGTCTAACCCGAACCATAATCTGGCCGGCCCTCAACTGTAGCAGTTCGTTCGTTTTTCCTGTTTTTCACGGTTTTGAGCCATGTTTTTTTACTATGTGCGTCTTCTTTCTTCAGTTTTCACTGTTTGGGCTGGCTTTCTTGCTTTATTTTTTTACTATTTCTTAGCCTTTTAATATTTTCAACGGTTTTATTTCCTTTTTCCGTTTTTATTTAGAATTTTGTATTTTTGTTTCCGCAGGTTTAAATGATTTTTTCTTTTGTTTGGTTGTTATATGTCGGTTTTCTACATTTTTGTTATATTTTTGACTTTTTTCTGTTTTATTATTTTTCTTTCTATAACACACGTCTACAGTTTTGTAAACAATATATATTTTTAGTACATGTTTTGATACACGTAAAACATTTTCTTGAGACACGCTGTACATTTTAGAAATACACGTCGTACCTTTTTTGAATACATGTTTTGCACAATTTTTTGAATACACTGTCAATATTTTCTTAAAAACACATTGAAACATATTATGAATGGTAATATTTTTTACAAAAATTATACAAACATTTTCTTATAATTATATATTTTTAATATCGCATAAACTATTACTATTAATGTGAAATGACACATGCAATTTGTTTAATGATATAAAACATTTTTTACGTTCTATGAACATTTTACAAATAGTTCGCATACATGATTTTGAGTACAAGAAATAATTTTCATTGTCACAAACATTTTTCTTGAAAGCTATCAACAGTTTTTCATTTGGGTGAAATTTTTGTAATGTTTAACATTTTGAAAAATCACAGTTTTAAAAAACTTTCAGTAAGTTTAAGTTTCTGCAATATGTACATATAAAATATTAATAAATCATAAATAATAATAAATGGAAATTAGTATGACGTAGACGTGATATCTGCTCGACGACCCATTCCCTGGGTCGGCGCTGCACCGGCCACGCACCGTTCGGAGGTATAGTTGCCCCCCAATTATGTCTCACTTGCTGCTGCAGGACGCATTGCCTCTAATGATGCCCACCCGGTAACTTATTTGTTCTTTATTCACTCGTCCAGTTTTTCCAAAAAAGTATGCTTTTTTGTATTAAAAAATATTTCAATACGCGCATTTCAAAAAAATACATAAATTTTGAAATGTGTTTACCTCACATTAAAATATAGTCATGCAATGTAAGAACTGTTCACAAAACTTTGAATAAATGTCCGTACCATTAAAAACTGTTCATGACATTAGAAGTTGTTCACACGTGTAAAAAAATATATTTATAGTATTTTATAAAAAATATAATTAAAAAACAGTTCATGTAATTTTATAATAAAAAATTGTACCGTTTAATACTTTGCTAGTGACATTGAAAAAAATATTCATCTGTTTCAAAAAGATGTTCGTGGCATTTTGATAAAATTTTCAAACAATGTAATGAATTTGAATATGTGGATCACACTCCATCAGATCGGCAAAGCCTATAGCGAAGAATAGTGGAGCACCCAGCAAACAAGAGGTTTGTATAAAAAACGTGAAGAGTGAGGTCATAAAGATTAAAAGGCTAAAACAAACGTTCATCCAATTGACAGATAACTCTTATCTTGCCAGATGAATAAATAATATATTTTATATTTGAAATTCAAAAATAAGTAAAAATGTGTGCATCGCATAGATTAAATTATCATGATCGATAATTTTATTTTACACATTTTTTGAGGATTTAATTTTAGACATTTGATTACTGAGGTTTATACACAAAATATTGCCGCATACAACCTATTCGACATGTCAGGTGTAAATAGTCCAACACCTTTATTTTCTTCCGACTCATGTTCTTCCTATAAAAAAAATTGTTCGAAACAGTCACTGATAAGCTAAACTAGGTTTGGAAAGAGTAAGAGCAGAATTGCATGTGATGATGTCATCTATGATGTCAGCAAAGGTAATGTATCTGGAATTATGCGTTAGTTCATCACGTGAAAATAGCAAATCTATCTCTACTCAAATTATAAGAAAAATAGAAAATAAATGCGTACGTGCATAGAAGGAGGGGACAGAGAGAACAATAAATCACTTCCTCCAGAAAGGTCGATTCACATCATAATTTTCTTCTTATCTTTAAATGAATACTTCAAATTGTTACAAAATAATTCAAAAATACATGATGTTTGCCGTGATCACTGAACTTCATACTCCATAGAGAAGTACATGTAATTTTATTTAAATTTTGTGTTCCACATTGACCGTGTACAGTGGCGAATACAGGAATAATTTTTAGATGTGGCGGACCTTACAAAGGAGAAAAACATGTAAAATGCAACTGTCCAAAAACTCACCAAAATATTAGATATATATCACTGTCTTATGCAAATACAACTAAAATCCAAAATTTAAGTACTAGGTTGTTTATCCTGCATGTACTCGCGTTTTTATTCAGTGGAGTTTTAAATCATCCCCACTAGCGAGGTACTAGTACCTTGTCCATGCTCAGCGCCTAGGTGTACTAGTATATTTGCTTCAAATTGTTAGGTGTTGCGGCTGCCAGGCCTTCTCAGATAGCTGGCTTCGCCATTGTCCGTGTATGTATCGACATGTCCACATACAGTAGACTATATCATTAAAATAGAAAAAGAATCGCAATATTTGTTCATAAAGGCGAATTATTTGCATTGTTGATCATGGTGGGTCAAAAATATAGCACTCTGAACTGTTGTTTTATAGAAATTTATAGTGTACATGATCCTTGTCCGATGGGTATTGAATACATCGATATGGTTGACTAGGGAGGTGAATAGGCAACTACCAGTTTTTTTTTTTTAACAAATTAGGTTTAGCAACAAATAGGTTGTCTAGATATGCAACTAGGTGAGCAACCTATATGATGCTAACAACAATAACAACACTGTTGGAAATATGCCCTAGAGGCAATAATAAAATGGTTATTATTATATTTCCTTGTTCATGATAATTGTCTATTGTTCATGCTATAATTGTATTAACCGGAAACCGTAATACATGTGTGAATACATAGACCACACCATGTCCCTAGTGAGCCTCTAGTTGAGTAGCTCCTTGATCAATAGATGGTGATGGTTTCCTGACCATGGACATTGGATATCGTTGATAACGGGATCACATCATTAGAAGAATGATGTGATGGACAAGACCCAATCCTAAGCATAGCACAAGATCATGTAGTTCGTCTGCTAGAGCTTTTCTAATGTCAAGTATCATTTCCTTAGACCATGAGATTGTGCAACTCCCGGATACCGTAGGAATGCTTTGGTTGTATCAAACGTCACAACATAACTGGGTGACTATAAAGGTGCACTACAGGTATCTCCGAAAGTGTCTGTTGGGTTGGCACGAATCGAGACTGGGATTTGTCACTCCGTGTGACGGAGAGGTATCTCTGGGTCCACTCGGTAATACATCATCATAATGAGCTCAATGTGACTAAGGAGTTAGTCACGGGATCATGTGTTACGGAACGAGTAAAGAGACTTGCCGGTAACGAGATTGAATAAGGTATAGGGATACCGACGATCGAATCTCGGGCAAGTAACATACCGATGGACAAAGGGAATTGTATACAGGATTAATTGAATCCCCGACATCGTGGTTCATCCGATGAGATCATCGTGGAACATGTGGGAGCCAATATGGGTATCCAGATCCCGCTATTGGTTATTGGCCGGAGAGGTGTCTCGGTCATGTCTGCATGGTTCCCGAACCCGTAGGGTCTACACACTTAAGGTTCGGTGACGCTAGAGTTGTAATGGGAATTGTATGTGGTTACCGAAAGTTGTTCGGAGTCCCGGATGAGATCCCGGACGTCACGAGGAGTTCCGGAATGGTCCGGAGGTGAAGATTTATATATGGGAAGTCCAGTTTCAGTTACCGAAAAAGTTTCGGGGTTTATCGGTATTGTACCGGGACCACCGAAATGGTTCCGGGGGTCCACCGGGAGGGGCCACCTGCCCCGGAGGACCACGTGGGCTGAATATGGGTGGGAACCAGCCCCCTAGTGGGCTGGTGCGCCCCCCCAAGGGCCCAAGGCGCCTAGGGTTGGGAACCCTAGGGGGTGGGGGCGCCTCCCACCAACTTGGGGGGCAAGCTCCCCTCCTTGGCCGCCGCCCCCCCCCCTCTAGATGGATCTAGGGGGGCCGGCCCCCTCTCCCCTTCAGCCTATAAATAGAGGGGGGGTGGGAGGGCAGCCGCACCCCTTGCCCCTGGCGCAGCCCTTCCCCCTCCTACACCTCCTCCTCCTCCGTAGTGCTTAGCGAAGCTCTGCAGGAGAACCACGAGCTCCACCGCCAGCACGCCGTCTTGCTGCCGGAGCTCTCCCTCAACTTCTCCTCCCCCCTTGCTGGATCAAGAAGGAGGAGATGTCCCCGGGCTGTACGTGTGCTGAACGCGGAGGCGCCGTCCGTTTGGCGCTTGGATCGGATCTTCCGCGATTTGAATCGCCGCGAGTACGACTCCATCAACCGCGTTCTTTGCAACGCTTCCGCTTAGCGATCTTCAAGGGTATGAAGATGCACTCCCTCTCTCTCGTTGCTAGCATCTCCTAGATTGATCTTGGTGACACGTAGGAAAATTTTGAATTATTACTACGTTCCCCAACAGTGGCATCAGATCCAGGTCTATGCGTAGATTCTATGCACGAGTAGAACACAAGTAGTTGTGGGCGATGATTTGGTCAATTTGCTTGCCGTTACTAGTCCTATCTTGATTCGGCGGCATTGTGGGATGAAGCGGCCCGGACCGACTTTACACGTACGCTTACGTGAGACTGGTTCCACCGCCTGACATGCACTTGTTGCATAAGGTGGCTAGCGGGTGTCTGTCTCTCCCACTTTAGTCGGATCGGATTCGATGAAGAGGGTCCTTATGAAGGGTAAATAGAAATTGGCATATCACCGTTGTGGCTTTTGCGTAGGTAAGAAACGTTCTTGCTAGAAACCCATAGCAGCCACGTAAAACTTGCAACAACAATTAGAGGACGTCTAACTTGTTTTTGCAGGGTATGCTAAGTGATGTGATATGGCCAAAAGGATGTGATGAAATATATGTGATGTATGAGATTGATCATGTTCTTATAATAGGAATCACGACTTGCATGTCGATGAGTATGACAACCGGCAGGAGCCATAGGAGTTGTCTTAATTTATTGTATGACCTGCGTGTCAATCAAAAACGCCATGTAATTACTTTACTTTATTGCTAACCGTTAGCCATAGTAGTAGAAGTAATAGTTGGCGAGACAACTTCATGAAGACACGATGATGGAGATCATGATGATGGAGATCATGGTGTCGTGCCGGTGACGATGGTGATCATGCCGCGCCCCGAAGATGGAGATCAAAGGCGCAAGATGATATTGGCCATATCATGTCACTTTATGATTTGCATGTGATGTTTATCATGTTTTTACATCTTATTTGTTTAGAACGACGGTAGCATAAATAAGATGATCCCTCACTAAAATTTCAAGAAATGTGTTCCCCCTAAGCGTGCACCGTTGCAAAGGATCGTTGTTTCGAAGCACCACGTGATGATCGGGTGTGATAGATTCTAACGTTCGCATACAACGGGTGTAAGCCAGATTTACACATGCGAAACACTTAGGTTGACTTGACGAGCCTAGCATGTACAGACATGGCCTCGGAACACGAGAGACCGAAAGGTCGAACATGAGTCGTATAGTAGATGCGATCAACATGGAGATGTTCACCATTGATGACTAGTCCGTCTCACGTGATGATCGGACACGGCCTAGTCGATATGGATCATGTATCACTTAGATGACTAGAGGGATGTCTATCCGAGTGGGAGTTCATTAAATAATTTGATTAGATGAACTTAATTATCATGAACTTAGTCTAAAATTGTCTTTACAATCTATCTTGTAGATCCAATGGCCCACGCTAATGTTGCCCTCAACTTCAACGCGTTCCTAGAGAAAACCAAGCTGAAAGATGATGGAAGCAACTATACGGACTGGGTCCGTAACTTGAGGATCATCCTCATAGCTTCCAAGAAAGCATATGTCCTTGATGCACCGCTAGGTGACGCACCCATTTTCCCAGCAACTCAAGACGTTATGAACGCCTGGCAGTCACGTAGTGATGATTACTCCCTAGTTCAGTGCGGCATGCTTTACAGCTTAAAACCGGGGCTCCAAAAGCGTTTTGAGCAACACGGAGCATATGAGATGTTCCAAGAGCTGAGAATGGTTTTCCAAGCTCATGCCCGGGTCGAGAGATATGAAGTCTCCGACAAGTTCTTCAGTTGTAAGATGGAGGAAAATAGTTCTGTCAGTGAGCACATACTCAAAATGTCTGGGTTGCACAACCGCTTGTCTCAGCTGGGAGTTAATCTTCCGGATGACTCGGTTATTGACAGAATCCTCCAGTCGCTTCCACCTAGCTACAAGAGCTTTGTGATGAACTTCAATATGCAAGGGGTGGAGAAGTCCATTCCTGAGTTATATTCGATGCTGAAATCAGTGGAGGTGGAGATCAAAAAGGAACATCAAGTGTTGATGGTGAATAAGACCACCAGTTTCAAGAAAGGCAAGGGTAAGAAGAACTTCAAGAAGGACGGCAAAGTAGTTGCCATGCCCGGTAAATCAGTTGCCGGGAAGAAGCCCAAGAATGGACCCAAGCCTGAGACTGAGTGCTTTTATTGCAAGGGAACCGGTCACTGGAAGCGGAACTGCCCCAAGTACTTAGCGGATAAGAAGGCCGACAACGTCAAAGGTATATATGATATACATGTTATTGATGTGTACCTTACCAGCGCTCGTAGTAGCTCCTGGGTATTTGATACCGGTGCGGTTGCTCATATTTGTAACTCAAAATAGGAGCTGCGGAATAAGCGGAGACTGGCGAAGGACGAGGTGACGATGCGCGTCGGGAATGGTTCCAAGGTCGATGTGATCGCCGTCGGCACGCTACCTCTACATCTACCTTCGGGATTAGTTTTAAACCTCAATAATTGTTATTTAGTACCAGCTTTGAGCATGAACATTGTATCTGGATCTCGTTTGATGCGAGATGGCTACTCATTTAAATCCGAGAATAATGGTTGTTCTATTTATATGAGAGATATGTTTTATGGTCATGCCCCGCTGGTCAATGGTTTATTTTTACTGAATCTCGAACGTGATGTTACACATATTCATAGTGTGAATACCAAACGATGTAAGGTTGATAATGATAGTCCCACATACTTGTGGCACTGCCGCCTTGGTCATATTGGTGTCAAACGCATGAAGAAACTCCATGCAGATGGACTTTTGGAGTCTCTTGATTATGAATCATTTGACACGTGCGAACCATGCCTCATGGGCAAGATGACTAAGACTCCGTTCTCCGGAACAATGGAGCGAGCAACCAACTTGTTGGAAATAATACATACCGATGTATGCGGTCCAATGAGCGTTGAGGCTCGCGGTGGCTATCGTTATGTTCTCACCCTCACTGATGACTTAAGCAGATATGGGTATGTCTACTTAATGAAACACAAGTCTGAGACCTTTGAAAAGTTCAAGGAATTTCAGAGTGAGGTAGAGAATCAACGTGACAAGAAAATAAAGTTCTTACGATCTGATCGTGGAGGAGAATATTTGAGTCACGAGTTTGGCACGCACTTAAGGAAATGTGGAATTGTTTCACAACTCACGCCGCCTGGCACACCTCAGCGTAATGGTGTGTCCGAACGTCGTAATCGCACTCTATTGGATATGGTGCGATCTATGATGTCTCTTACTGATTTACCGCTATCATTTTGGGGATATGCATTAGAGACTGCCGCATTCACTTTAAATAGGGCACCGTCTAAATCCGTTGAGACGACACCGTATGAATTATGGTTTGGGAAGAAACATAAGCTATCGTTTCTGAAAGTTTGGGGATGCGATGCTTATGTCAAGAAACTTCAACCAGAAAAGCTCGAACCCAAATCGGAAAAGTGCGTCTTCATAGGATACCCTAAGGAAACTATTGGGTATACCTTCTACCTCAGATCCGAAGGCAAGATCTTTGTTGCCAAGAATGGATCCTTTCTAGAGAAAGAGTTTCTCTCGAAAGAAGTAAGTGGGAGGAAAGTAGAACTTGATAAGGTAATTGTACCCCCTCTCGAACCGGAGAGTAGCGCAGCGCAGGAAAATGTTTCTGTGGTGCCTGCACCGACTAGAGAGGAAGTTAATGATGATGATCATGAAACTTCGGATCAAGTTACTACTGAACTTCGTAGGTCCACGAGGACACGTTCCGCACCAGAGTGGTACGGCAACCCTGTCCTGGAAATCATGTTGTTAGACAACGGTGAACCTTCGAACTATGAAGAAGCCATGGCGGGCCCGGATTCCAACAAATGGCTTGAAGCCATGAAATCCGAGATAGGATCCATGTATGAGAACAAAGTATGGACTTTGGTGGACTTGCCCGATGATCGGCAAGCCATAGAAAATAAATGGATCTTTAAGAAGAAGAATGATGCGGATGGTAATGTGACCGTCTATAAGGCTCGGCTTGTCGCTAAGGGTTATCGACAAGTTCAAGGAGTTGACTACGATGAGACTTTCTC
Source organism: Elymus sibiricus (assembly GCA_039707655.1). Lineage (NCBI taxonomy): Eukaryota > Viridiplantae > Streptophyta > Magnoliopsida > Poales > Poaceae > Elymus > Elymus sibiricus. The sequence continues at coordinate 446,788,271 of CM077675.1, read as the reverse complement.
ACCCGTAGCGATGCTGAAGTCCGTCCGAATCATGTTAGCAGTTGCCGCATTTTATGATTATGAGATCTGGCAAATGGACGTCAAAACGGCATTCCTTAACGGTTTCCTTAAGGAAGAATTGTATATGATGCAGCCGGAAGGTTTTGCCGATCCTAAGAATGCTGACAAGGTATGCAAGCTCCAGCGCTCCATCTATGGGCTGGTGCAAGCATCTCGGAGTTGGAACATTCGCTTTGATGAGGTGATCAAAGCGTTTGGGTTTATACAGACTTATGGAGAAGCCTGTATTTACAAGAAAGTGAGTGGGTGCTCTGTAGCATTTCTCATTTTATATGTGGATGACATATTGTTGATGGGAAATGATATAGAAATTTTGGAAAGCATAAAGGCCTACTTGAATAAGTGTTTTTCAATGAAGGACCTTGGAGAAGCTGCTTACATATTAGGCATCAAGATCTATAGAGATAGATCGAGACGCCTCATTGGTCTTTCACAAAGCACATACCTTGACAAGATATTGAAGAAGTTCAATATGGATCAGTCCAAGAAGGGGTTCTTGCCTGTATTGCAAGGTGTGAGATTGAGCACAGCTCAATGCCCGACCTCGGCAGAAGATAGAGAAAAGATGAGTGTCATCCCCTATGCCTCAGTCATAGGCTCTATTATGTATGCCATGCTGTGTACCAGACCTGATGTGAACCTTGTCATAAGTTTGGTAGGGAGGTACCAAAGTGATCCCGGAATGGAACACTGGACAGCGGTCAAGAATATCCTTAAGTACCTGAAAAGGACTAAGGATATGTTTCTCGTTTATGGAGGTGCCGAAGAGCTCGTCGTAAAGGGTTACGTCGATGCTAGCTTCGACACAGATCCGGATGACTCCAAGTCACAAACCGGATACGTGTATATTTTGAATGGTGGGGCAGTCAGCTGGTGCAGTTGCAAGCAAAGCGTCGTGGCGGCATCTACATGTGAAGCGGAGTACATAGCTGCTTCGGAAGCAGCGCAGGAAGGAGTCTGGATGAAGGAGTTCATCACCGACCTAGGAGTGATTCCCAATGTGTCGGGCCCGATGACCCTCTTCTGTGACAACACTGGAGCTATTGCCATTGCCAAGGAGTCCAGGTTTCACAAGAAGACCAAGCACATCAAGCGCCGCTTCAACACCATTTGTGGTTACATTCAGGATGGAGATATAGATATTTGTAAAGTGCATACGGATCTGAATGTCGCAGATCCGTTGACTAAACCTCTTCCACGAGCGAAACATGATCAGCACCAGAACTCTATGGGTGTTCGATTCATCACAATGTAACTAGATTGTTGACTCTAGTGCAAGTGGGAGACTGTTGGAAATATGCCCTAGAGGCAATAATAAAATGGTTATTATTATATTTCCTTGTTCATGATAATTGTCTATTGTTCATGCTATAATTGTATTAACCGGAAACCGTAATACATATGTGAATACATAGACCACACCATGTCCCTAGTGAGCCTCTAGTTGACTAGCTCGTTGATCAATAGATGGTCATGGTTTCCTGACCATGGACATTGGATGTCGTTGATAATGGGATCACATCATTAGGAGAATGATGTGATGGACAAGACCCAATCCTAAGCATAGCACAAGATCGTGTAATTTGTCTGCTAGAGCTTTTCTAATCTCAAGTATCATTTCCTTAGACCATGAGATTGTGCAACTCCCGGATACCGTAGGAATGCTTTGGGTGTATCAAACGTCACAACGTAACTGGGTGACTATAAAGGTGCACTACAGGTATCTCCGAAAGTGTCTGTTGGGTTGGCACGAATCGAGATTGGGATTTGTCACTCCGTATGACGGAGAGGTATCTCTGGGCCCACTCAGTAATACATCATCATAATGAGCTCAATGTGACTAAGGAGTTAGCCACGGGATCATGTGTTACGGAACGAGTAAAGAGACTTGCCGGTAACGAGATTGAACAAGGTATACGGATACCAACGATCGAATCTCGGGCAAGTAACATACCGATGGACAAAGGGAATTGTATACGGGATTAATTGAATCCCCGACATCGTGGTTCATCCGATGAGATCATCGTGGAACATGTGGGAGCCAATATGGGTATCCAGATCCCGCTATTGGTTATTGGCCGGAGAGGTGTCTCGGTCATGTCTGCATGGTTCCCGAACCCGTAGGGTCTACACACTTAAGGTTCGGTGACGCTAGAGTTGTAATGGGAATTGTATGTGGTTACCTAAAGTTGTTCGGAGTCCCGGATGAGACCCCGGACATCACGAGGAGTTCCGGAATGGTCCGGAGGTGAAGATTTATATATGGGAAGTCCAGTTTCAGTTACCGGAAAAGTTTCGGGGTTTATCGGTATTGTACCGGGACCACCGAAAGGGTTCCGGGGGTACACCGGGAGGGGCCACCTGCCCCGGAGGACCACGTGGGCTGAATATGGGTGGGAACCAGCCCCCTAGTGGGCTGGTGCGCCCCCCAAGGGCCCAAGGCGCCTAGGGTTGGGAACCCTAGGGGGTGGGGGCTCCTCCCACCAACTTGGGGGGCAAGCTCCCCCCCTTGGCCGCCGCCCCCCCCTCTAGATGGATCTAGGGGGGCCGTCCCCCTCTCCCCTTCAGCCTATAAATAGAGGGGGGGTGGGAGGGCAGCCGCACCCCCTTGCCCCTGGCGCAGCCCTTCCCCCTCCTACACCTCCTCCTCCTCCGTAGTGCTTAGCGAAGCTCTGCCGGAGAACCACGAGCTCCACCGCCACCACGCCGTCTTGCTGCCGGAGCTCTCCCTCAACTTCTCCTCCCCCCTTGCTGGATCAAGAAGGAGGAGACGTCCCCGGGCTATACGTGTGTTGAACGCGGAGGCGCCGTCCGTTCGGCGCTTGGATCGGATCTTCCGCGATTTGAATCGCCGCGAGTACGACTCCATCAACCGCGTTCTTTGCAACGCTTCCGCTTAGCGATCTTCAAGGGTATGAAGATGCACTCCCTCTCTCTCGTGGCTAGCATCTCCTAGATTGATCTTGGTGAGACGTAGGAAAATTTTGAATTATTACTACGTTCCTCAACAAACACAAGCAAGCAAAAGATACAAAATAGGTAAAGCTTGCACAAATTAAAGGTAAGAAGTAACCACAAGTGGAACCGATGGAGACGAGGATGTGTTATTGAAGTTCCTTCCCTTTGAGGGGAAGTACGTCTCCGTTAGAGCGGTGTGGAGGCACAACGCTCCCCAAGATGCCACTAAGGCCACCGTATTCTCCTCACGCCCTCACACAATGCGAGATGCCGCGATTCCACTAGTGGTGCTCTTGAAGGCGGCAACTGGACCTTTACAAACAAGGTTGGGGCAATCTCCACAACTTAATTGGAGGCTCCCAACACCACCACGAAGCTTCAACACAATGTAATATGGCTTCGAGGCGACCTCTTCCGTCTAGGGTGCTCAAACACCCAAGAGTAACAAGATCCGCAAGGGATTAGTGGGGGGAATCAAATTTCTCTTGGTGGAAGTGTAGATCGGGGCCCTCTCAACCAAACCCTAGAGTTTCAACAAGATTCCTTGGCTAGGGAGAGAGATCAGGGCGAAAATGAGCTTGGGGCAACAATGGAGCTTTTGGAAGGATAATAGGTAAGTCTTCTTGGGGAAGAAGACCCCTTTATATAGTGGGAAGGGAATCTGCCCGTTACCCACTTGCCAGCCGCACACAAGCGGTACTACCGTCCGTACGGAAGTTCCACACACATGGACACATCTGAGCTGTACAGGGGGCGGTAGTACAGCGGAGCGGTACTACTGCTCCTACCAGCGATACTATCGCTGGCACAGTGGATGGAGCAGATCTCAGCAGTAGTAGGGGGAAGCGGTACTACCGCTTGTTACTACCGCCCCTACTACAACTCTGGTGGCGCGGGTCATTAGACACCAGACAAGGGAGTGTCTGGTGCCCCTCATCAGGTGCCAGAACCCCCCCCCCCCCCCCGGCGGTACTACCGCTTAGGCCAGCGATACTACCGCCCTCACAGAGACAGCAGTAGTAGCAGGCCACTGCTGCTGCTCTGAAGGCGCAGGTCATTAGACAAGTGTCTGATGCCCCGCGTGAGGTGTCAGGGTCACCAGCGGTACTACCGCTCATCACAGCGGTACTACCGCCCAGACAACTCTGAGGCAACCAAGGGCACAAGGCAGAGCTCTAGTTGTCGGGAAAGGACGGGGTGCAAATGTGTACGTGTTGATTCCACCAGACCTTTCCAAATGCGGACCCCCTCTTGATAGTACGGAATTCCCTACGACTCAAGTCCACCAACACTAAATCGTCGGAAAATAACCATCTTCTCTTTTACCCACCGGAGGGGAAATTAACTGTCTCGTGTCACCTGATAATCTCTGAAAGCTTAGTGCACCCGGTTAGTCCGCAAATGCATTGTCATCAATCACCAAAATCATTAGGGTATAAATATGCCTTTACAAATACAACTCTGTTTTGGAGAAAACCCACATAAATACAGTTATTTGTTTGGTGGATAGTAAATACAATTCTATTTTTACTATGACATTACAAAAAGGGATTTCTTTTATTTTTCAGACGAGTCTCATGTCAAAAGCCACACAATTCAAAATTTGGGATAAATGATGTATCCAAAGAAGTTAATTTTGTATATGATAAAATTTATTGAAATAAATAAAATAAAAGTAGAAATTTAACTTGTTGTATGCAAATAAGTTGGTTTTACTTATGACATGATTTAAAACATAAATATGGCACACAATTTAAAATAAAATATATTTAATTTGCATTAACTAAAAGCAATATATATGCAAGACTTCACTTACAGTAAAATGAACAATTTATTTCTACCATATCGTATACAATATGTAGCACTGGAGTCTACAAGTCATGTTCTAAATATAACATGATTGAGAGCCATGAACTCATGAATTCATATATGAAGTTCAGCATGAAACTAAAATATGGAAAGATTATCAATTTAATTTTCATGTTAGAATGTAATTATCAGCTGTATTGATTGAGTACCAATGTCAATGTAACATGAATCTGTTGTAGCAAGATGCATGCGTGTGTCACCTATATAAACAAACGAGTTTTAGGTACATGAAATCTGGTGATGGGGCCAAAATGAAAAAATCAAGCGACGACAAAAGTGAATGAGATAAATGATCTTGAAGTGCGACTAATTAGCGTGGCTTTGCCACCAACTTAATATAATTAAAGCAAATCAAATAATATGTTTATGACAAATTTTAAAATAATATATTTTATGATGAATAAAAAATAATGTTATATAACACTGTAGTGATGAGTGAAATGAAATAATAATTGACAATGAGAACAAATAATTCACGATATAAGTAATAGTACGTACAACCATGTACATAAAATCTAGCGCGGAAATGTGCCGCTCATTCTTTTAATCAAACAAGCCTTTCTTAGTGAATTAATCAAACACGCTCTAGGCGATTTTGGATGGTGAGTGGAGCGGTGAAGAGAAACAAACACAAAACAAATTGGGTGTCTTTCTGGTGACACAACCTGGTCAATGGAGAACTGAAAGAAAAAGATATATCAACTTCTTCATTAGGAGGATGAGCTTAGTCCGTAGAATCTGCAAGAAATAATAACTTCCTTACCAACATTTTAAAGGAATAATATATCTATAGAATGACTACGATCTATCATTCATAGCTGAATCCAATTATCTCGCAAAAAACTGAATACAATTTCCTTAATGTATGATTAGAAATCTTTTTATTTTATGTATAATTAGATATATATATATTAAAATATAGTAGAGGCAATAATAATAAAGTGTAGCCACACAAATGTGCTGGTGACCCTGCTAGGTTTTCATTAATTTAGTAAGAGGTAATTACACCATTGACGCTTGAACTTGCCACGGACGTTCACTTTAGTGCCTGAACTTGAAAAATACATCAAACTGGTTTCATAACTTAGCATGGACGTGCAAATACGGTTCAAATCTCACTTGTGTACTTCTAGGATGTTGACAGGGCACGCCAACATGGCATGAGGCCCGCTGTCATGCGCGTGGCCTCCTTTTTTGCGGAAAACCCCCTAGAACCATTTTCTTCTTAAAAAACCTTCGATAGAAATAATAAAAATTGTGAAAATAGAAAACCCCCTGGAATCACTTTCTTCTTAAAAAAAACTTTGGATAGAAACAACACGAATTGTAAAAACAAAACAGGTTGGGTGGTGATTTGAACTGCGACCTGTCACTCGCATGTGAGCATGACTAGCCAGTAGACCAAATCACATTTACTGAAAGTTTGCATTCACATTATTTATTTATATACCAAGGCTGATCAACATAAACGAGGAATAAAATGTATTCCAGCAAAAACAGTGCCGGATCAATGATTCGCACCAGCACCCTAAGGTTATATGGCGGCCACACATACCACTCCAACAAACAACACACAATGTTACAAAGGATAAATTTATATTTATAACAAAATGCGCTTGTCTGGGTAAAACGACCGCACTGCGGCCCATTTTAACGTGTTAGTTTTTTCCACTTTTAAAATTTGTAAAAAATACGTATATTATAATTGTGTTTGATAAATAATATAAATACAACTAAAATAAAACACATTTAAAAAGTTCATATGATTTCATAAAATATCTATGCAATAATTTAACAAAAATATGCATTATTAAAATACAAATTATGAAAATATTTTTATTAATTTGAAAATGACTCACATTTTTAATTAAATATTCAATTAATTTTTTAAATTTTAATATATTTAAATAATTATCATACAAGTTTCAAAATTTCTCCATTTTTTTACAAAATATTCATGTAGTACATAAGAGTGTTCATGCTTTAAGAAACTTTTTGTGTTGCTTTAAAAAGTTTATGTAGTATATAAAGGTTTGTGTTTTTTTAATTTTTTATCCTAGTGTGGTCTCAAACTACAGATTCTCACATGAATAATATTTTTATAATTCTTCAATATTTCAGATTTCATAAATATATTTTAAAATAACAGGTGAATTCCTTTTGAGATGACATGTGAACTTTTAAATTATGTCCGTTATACAGTCATAAATACTAATTATACTTTAGAAATATGAGACCTTTTTTGTTGGAGTAGTATCCAAGGCTGCTATATAACCTTTGGCCGGATGTACTGACCCGTACTACTTTCTTCCACCTTATAAAGTATATAAATCATATGAATCCTTTTATACCAGCAATTGTGAATAGGTCGAATGCTGTCGACGCGAGCATGTTAACAGCTGGTCACCGGATCAAACCCCCACCAGACCGAGAGCGTGGCTATCTGGCGCGCGAGCGTTGCAACGCTCGTTTTCCGACAGGCCCCAATTTGGAAAGTGACTTAACCACGTAGATTAATTAGAGGCGCCCCCCACCCCCTGAAAATCAGGGGGGGCATTATTAGTGTTGATTTGGGAGGGGCCACCTCCCTCCTGCCTTACCCAGACCTTGCATGTGTATGCGCTGAAGTCTAACGTGGTGGGCCTTGACGGGAAAGTCTGGTCGGCTGATTTCTTGCACTGGACTCGCTGCAACGACCGATCGCTAGGGAGTCGTTTCGCCAGACCGATTCTCATTTTTATAGTTTACATATACATGTGATGTTTCTCTCCGAGAGCGTATGTGTAAGAAAATATATTTTCAGGTTTTTTTTCTGAAAAACTATGCCTCACTCCACTGCTGTCCAAACGCCTAGTCAGCATCGTGGACATATAAAGATAAGATTTAAACCATATTTGCACGTTCATGCCAAGTTATGAAACCAGTTCGATGTATTTTTCAAGTTCAGATATTAAAGTGAACATTCGTAACAAGTTCAAGCACCATCGATGTATTTACCTCATTCAGTAACAGCCCTAAGACAAATAACCTTTTTTAGCGAAACCTGGAATATATTTTATAACAATACAAAGCATAGTATGACAACAAGGCGTGAGATAAGCCAAAAAGAAGAAGAAAACAAGAAAATAAGAAATTACAAGATGTCACATAGCCATGATCTCCTTATTGGATAATAAAACTGAAAAATTGCATCGTTTCTGTTACTAGTGCGAGAACTACATTGCCCCCTTCAAGCTTTCCACCATGAACAACTGCTGCAGCGTGGGCGGCGGCACCGAAAACTCTGGTTCCACCGACAAATACGTTGAGCTGCGAGGACACCACCACGCAGCTTCCCGTCTGCAATCTGAAGCTCCTCCGTCCGCCACTTTGGGTGACAGCTCTTGCAGTGTCTCCGTCCCGATCTGCCGGTACTGCTGGGAGTACGTCTCGGGCACAAGATCGGGAGTGATATGGCATGCCAATTTCAGAGGCAGGTTCCGGTCAGCGGGTGCATCTGCCGAATCCTTCAGCGGCATGGCGAAGTAGACGGCACCCACTCGGACGATCGGCCATGGCAGCCGCGGCATGCCGTCAGTCGATGCGCGTCCCCCGTCCGTGGTGGAATTACGGTGACACCTCCACGCCGACGAGACGCACCGCATCGACACAGACGACGCGTTGGAATAGCTCGCTTCCTGCGCCCGCGCCGCCCCGACGAACTCCCTCGCCGTTGCGCAGGCGGCGCCGAACTGGGGAGGCAGCAGCTGCAAGGAAGAAACGACGATGTCCAAGATGTCAGCACGCTCAAGCAGGTGGAATACCACGCAGAGCTTCACGTTCTTCTCCCACTCGGCGCTGTCGTCGCAGGAGAGGAACAGGACGACCTCCCTGCTGTCGTCGCGCGGATGGAGCAGCAGGAGGGCGTCCCGGCTGCCGCTCCTGAGGGAGAACTCAAGCGTCTTCCCTGCGAGCAGCGACTCCGTAGGGACTTCCAAGGACACCGTCAAGCTCTTCGGACGGCCTCCGAGCTGGACGTACCGGAAGAACTCATCGGCAACATGCGCTAGCCTCTCGAACCTCCGCGCCGTCGCGTCGCTCGGATCACCGTCGTCGTCCTTGCCGCGGCGGAAGGGCAAGAAGCGTGCCGCCGCTCGAGCGACGCGCGTATGAACGGGGATCTCCTTCCTCGCAATCCCCTCGCCCCGCTTGCGCTCCGCGGATCTCCTCCTGGAAGCGCGCAAGATGCCATCGCCTTCCTCGCCCACGCGCTTCAGTCTCGCCTTCCAGTCGAGCAATGGTTGGTGGAGTATGTGCCAATCTTCGGAGACGGCAACGACGCTGTGGATCTTCAGCACCGCGAACTCCAGCCTCTCGGCGTTGTCCTCCGCACCCCCATCCTCTCTCGAGTTGCCTGATAGGATCGAGAAAATTCTGCTTACAGACTCGCTTGCAACCGCGGATCCTAGAATCTGAGCCATGAGGGTGGGGCCTTCCTCTGGTAAATCAGAGCTCCTGCTGAACGGGATGGAACTTCTCTCTTCCCATGAGAAAATTACTCAGCGTGTTGGACTGGTAAGCCACAATGAAGGTGTACCTGGAAGGCTTCACGCCACTGTTTTCTCTTTTCTTAGAGCAACTCCAACGCGGAGACCCATTTCGTCCGCGCGCGTCCGTTTGGATCGGCGCGGACAGAAAAGTCGGCCCAACGCGCCGACCCAAACGGACGCGCGTCCGCTTTTCGTCCGCCTGCGGACCCATTTCCGGCCCATTTTTGAGCTGAATTTGCGTCGGCGCGGACACGGGACGGACGCGCGCGCGCCCGCCTACTCCTTCCCTTGGCCCGCTTGTCGGTGTCAGCCTCCACCATTTCCCTCCATTTCCATCTAAAAACTCCCGCCCGCGCGCGCTCTCGCCATGGATGCCATGGACGCAGACCTGGATGCCGCCGCCGGCCTCGCCTCCCTCGCCTCGTCCGGCCCCCCAAGCGTCGCGCCACCTCCGGCAAAGGCAAGCCTCGCGCCCCCCGCAAGACCGCCGCCGCGCCCAAGACAAAGAAGGAGCTGACGCCCGAGGAGCGGGCATGGGAGTCGACGAAGAGAAAGAACCGGAGGCATGCGGCGGACGCGAGGGAGGGAGCCATCGCCGCCGCCGCGCAGCAGGAGGCCAACAACGCTCGCGTCGCGGCAGCGACGAGGGAGGCGCTAATGTACCTAGGGTTAAACCCTGGCCAGTATGGTCTCGTCAACGTCGCCGTGGCCGTGGCCAGCACCGGATCATCTGCGTTTCCGTGGATGGTGCTGCCCGACTCGCCCCGCGCGTCGGCGACACAGCAGGTGCCCGGCTTCCACGTCCACCCGCAGGCCTCCCGGCCCTCCGGGGAGTGCTCGCCCGAGGTGAGCGTGGTTGCGCCTAGCACGCCCGCGCCCGCTCCCGTGCCCATCGACCTCAACGCCACACCGGTGGACGGTGGCTCGTCATCCGGAGGGGCGAGGAAACGGGCGCGGCAGATGCCAGCGGACGTGCTGCCGGGCGCACGCAACCTGTTCGACGGAATGCCGGCCTCCGGCGACGATGACTTCATGCAGCACATGATCTTCAAGGGCGGTGCGCCGGCCGCTGACCGTGCCGCCACGGCTGGCTTCGATCCCGACGAGACACAAAGCCAGGACGGCCGAGCGCCGTTCACCTTTGATCCAAATCAAGTCGCCTTCATGCATGATCAGGTCGGCGTGGACCTAGACGGCTTCCCGCTCGACCACGAGTTTCCGTACGACTACGGTCTCGAAGAAGAGGATGAGGTGGACATCGATGGGGAGCCTTTGTTCAAGGACGAGCTCGCCGACCAAGCCGCCGGGGAGAAAACGAAGCGCAAGAGCAGGCGGACGAAGGCGTATTCGGCGTCCGAGGACAAGCTTCTTTGTGAGTGTTGGAGGGACATTGGGCAAGACCCCAAGACCGGCGCCGAACAAAAGGCATCAACCTTTTGGATTCGTGTCTATCGTGAGTACCATGAGCGCAAGAAGTTTCCACCATATCAAATGCAAAGCGCGCGCGAATGGGTGTCCGTTTCGAAGCGTTGGAAGGTGATCCAACAAGAGTGCAACAAGTTTTGTGCCACTCTTGAGAGCATCAAGGCACGCCCCGTGAGCGGCATCGGCATGCAAGACATGGTATGCTAGCAAGCGGTCCTCTTTTGTGTCATTCCGTTAATGCTTGATGCTTGCATGTTCATTTCCATATCGATTTTGTCAATATGCTTGCATGCAATTCATTTGTAGGTATTCCAAGCTTTGGAGGCATTCAAGGTCCAACATGCTGGCAAGTGCTTCAACCTCTCCCATTGTTGGAGGATCGTCAAAGACGAGGAGAAGTTCAAGGCGCAATATGCCGCCATCAAGGCGCGTGGGGGGAAGAAGGCCGTGGAGGAGGAAGACGGCGAGCAGCCACGGCCGCGTGGGAAGGGCAACTCCAAGAAGGAGGACCACCGGGATGCGGCGGCGAGCGCCTTGATCGCAAAGGTCGAGGGCATGATGAGCAAGCACTAGTAGAAAACAGGCCTTTGGACCGGAGCATTAGTCCCGGTCGGGTTTTGCACCGGGACTAATGCGCCCACTAGTCCCGGTTCATGAGCCTATGCTTTAGTCCCGGTTCGTGAGGAACCTCTAGTCCCGGTTGGTGTTACCAACCGGGACTAAAGGGGTGGTGGCAGGATTGCGATGGGCTGGGGCCCATGCGAGGCCCTTTAGTCCCGGTTTGTTACACAAACCGGGACTAGCGATTGACCTTTAGTCCCGGTTGGTACCACCAACCGGGACTATAGAAATTCCTATATATAGATGCTTCTTCCAGCCCGAGCCCAAGCTCTCCTTTCTATCCTCTTTGTTTTCTTCCTTCCCCTGAGCTCATGAGGATTTGCCAAGATTTGTGAAGATTGGAGGCACCCATCCATTTTTGCCAAGATTTGTGAAGATTGGAGGCACCCCATCGTTCTAAAAGGTTAGCAACTTCATCCTTTCATCTCTCATTACCGTTTGGGAGTAATTATGTGGGAGTTCATTTGATTTATATGCATGCAATTTGAGCTCAAATCCTCTTCTTAGTTTGCATGTGTAGGTATGTGGTTTACTTAGTGCCTTCCCATCCCCGTCCTCAGTTTGAGCTCAAATCCTCTTCTTAGTTTGCATGTGTAGGTGTGGTTTACTTAGTGCCTTCCCGTCCCCGTCCTCAGTTTGAGCTCAAATCCTCTTCTTAGTTTGCATGTGTAGGCGACGTATTATGTCTGGACGAAATCCTCAGTCTGGACAAAGTTCTCAGTCTAAACAAAGTTCTCAGTCTAGACGAAATCCTCAGTCTGGACAAAGTTCTCAGTCTAGACAAAGTTCTCGGTCTAAACAAAGTTCTCCGTCTAGACAAAAATATCAGTCTAACTGTTCGGCAGATATATATAAGATAACTATATGTTGTTTTACGAGAACTATGTATGAACTCTATGTATTTATTTTTGCAATAATAACATTTTGATCACTATTAATTCGGTCATTTCTCTATTCATGATGTTCTGTAATTTTTTTTGATATACTTAATTATATAATGCAGGATGTACGGTGACCGAGGGACTTCCGACGCACTTCGTTTAAGATAAGAAGTTTGAAGAAGTTTTATTATAAATTGAGATTGAATTTCAGAAGTTTCCTTATAAATTGAGATAGAAATTTAAGAAGTTTCATTATAAATACATCATGCATTATAATTTTTTAATAAAAAAATAGGACTAGAAATAGAGAGTGAAAAAATTACGTACTTTCGGTCTGTCGGAGCTCCTTGTGTGACTTTCATGTCTCTTCTTGATGGAGGAATCCCGACTGTTGTCGCGGGGGTCGTTTCCCTCTTCTTCTTCTCGCGATATATACCTTGGTATATTGCGCGAGAGAAGAAGGGGAAACGACCAGCACCGACGGTCGAAATATTAGTGTGAGGTAGTGTCCACCAACATACACCACCATATAAGTGTGAGAGAGTGCGCACCATACACACCATGAGGCATGAGAGTTTTTCTAAGGAAAACCTTGACAGTCCGAAAGTCAAGCCATGTTGAATAAGGTCTATTTGGACATGTGTCAATGTTATTGCAGGGAACACCACCTTAATTAGAAGTTAATAACATTTGATTTATATGCATGCAATTTGAGGTCAAATCCTCTTCTTAGTTTGCATGTGTAGGTGTGGTTTACTTAGTGCCTTCCCGTCCCCGTCCTCAGTTTGAGCTCAAATCCTCTTCTTAGTTTGCATGTGTAGGCGACGTATTATGTCTGCACGAAATCCTCAGTCTGGACAAAGTTCTCAGTCTGGACGAAATCCTCAGTCTGGACAAAGTTTTCAGTCTGGACGAAATCTCCAGTCTGGACAAAGTTCTCAGTCTAGACAAAGTTCTCGGTCTAAACAAAGTTCTCCATCTAGACAAAAATATCAGTCTAAATGTTCGGCAGATATGACATAACTATATGTTGTTTTATGAGAACTATGTATGAACTCTATGTATTTTTTTTTGCAGTAATAACATTTTGATCACTATTAATTCGGTCATTTCTCTATTCATGATGTTCTGTAATTGTTTTTGATATACTTAATTATATAATGCAGGATGTACGGTGACCGAGGGACTTCCGACGCACTTCGTTTAAGATAAGAAGTTTGAAGAAGTTTTATTATAAAATGAGATAGAATTTCAGAAGTTTCATTATAAATTGAGATAGAAATTTCATAAGTTTTAAGATAAGAAGTTTCATTATAAATACATCATGCATTATAATTTTTTAATAAAAAATAGGACTAGAAATTTTTAGTAAAAAAAATTACGTACTTTCGGTCTGTCGGAGCTCCTTGTCTGACTTTCATGTCTCTTCTTGATGGAGGAATCCCGACTGTTGTCGCGCGGGTCGTTTCTCTCTTCTTCTTTCTCGCGATATATACATTGGTATATTGCGCGAGAGAAGAAGGGGAAACGACCAGCACCGACGGTCGAAATATTAGTGTGAGGTAGTATCCACCAACATACACCACCATATAAGTGTGAGAGAGTGCGCACCATACACACCATGAGGCATGAGAGTTTTCTAAGGAAAACCTTGACAGACCGAAAGTCAAGCCAGAATTAGGTCTATTTGGACATGTGTCAATGTTATTGCAGGGAACACCACCTTAATTAGAAGTTAATAACATTTGATTTATATGCATGCAATTTGAGCTCAAATCATCTTCTTAGTTTGCATGAGTAGGTGTGGTTTACTGCATGTGTAGGTGTAGGTGAGCCTCTTGTTCTTATCATTTTTAATTTGTAAAAAAAAATCTTATGTAGATAGTTAATTGTTCTTACCATTTTTCATTTGTACTGCTTTTCAATTTCAGGGTCATTCGGCGCAAAAAAAATCATTAAATGCATAAAAAATAGCAAATGAAGTTAGAAAGGGTTGAAATTTGAGGATGTGGCTTTGAATGATGCATATTGAATGCACAAAAAGTCTGTACTTGAAATAAGTTAAAAAAAATTAAATGCCTTTGTAACAGATGAGTTTTCGTCCGAAACCCTCATACTTCGAAGGAGATGGTCCAGTTTGTACCCGAAGTGCATCCAGTTTTTGCCGTAACCCTCTCAACTTTTTAGCACATGCTATGTGGGTGAAATGATGATACCATGCCAAGTTTCTACCTTTTTAGATTTCATTTGTAGTGCTTTTTAATTTCAGGGTCATTTAGCTAAAAAAATATCATTAAATGCATGAAAAATAGCAAATGAAGTTAGAAAGGGTTGAAAATTGAGGATGTGGCTTTGAATGGTGCATATTGAATGCACAAAAATTCTGTACTTGAAATAAGTTAAAAAAATTAAATGCCTTTGTAACAGATGAGTTTTCGTCCGAAACCCTCATACTTCGAAGGAGATGGTCCAGTTTGTACACGAAGTGCATCCACTTTTTGCCGTAACCCTCTCAACTTTTTAGCACATTCTATGTGGGTGAAATGATGATACCATGCCAAGTTTCTACCTTTTTAGATTTCATTTGTAGTGCTTTCTAATTTCAGGGTCATTTAGCTCAAAAAATATGATTAAATGCATGAAAAATAGCAAATGAAGTTACACAGGGTTGAAATTTGAGGATGTGGCTTTGAATTCTGCATATTGAATGCACAAAAAGTCTGTACTTGAAATAAGTTAAAAAAATTAAATGCCTTTGTAACAGATGAATTTTCGTCCGAAACCCTCATACTTCGAAGGAGATGGTCCAGTTTGTACACGAAGTGCATCCAGTTTTTGCCGTAACCCTCTCAACTTTTTAGCACATGCTATGTGGGTGAAATGATGATACCATGCCAAGTTTCTACCTTTTTAGATTTCATTTGTAGTGCTTTTTAATTTCAGGGTCATTTAGCTCAAAAAAATCATTAAATGCATGAAAAATAGCAAATGAAGTTAGAAAGGGTTGAAATTTGAGTATGTGGCTTTGAATGGTGCATATTGAATGTAAAAAAAGTTTGTACTTGAAATAAGTTAAAAAAAATTAAATGCCTTTGTAACAGATGAGTTTTTGTCTGAAACCCTCATACTTCGAAGGAGATGGTCCAGTTTGTACACGAAGTGCATCCAGTGTTTGCCGTAACCCTCTTAACTTTTTAGCACATGCTATGTGGGTGAAATGATGATACCATGCCAAGTTTCTACCTTTTTAGATTTCATTTGTAGTGCTTTTTAATTTCAAGGTCATTTAGCTCAAAAAAAATCATTAAATGCATGAAAAATAGCAAATGAAATTAGAAAGGGTTCAAATTTGAAGATGTGGCTTATAATGGTGCATATTGAATGCACAAAAAGTCTGGAGTTCATTTGGGTGATTTTGATTAAAACAAATGAAGGTATACAACTAAAAGAGTTAAACAGAATCTGGTTTTGATTAAAACACCTATTTAAATTATCCTAAAAATTCCCAAGTTTAACATAATGATAAAACATACTAATATTAAACAACAGGAAAAACAATCACTCAAAAATCTATTTTTAAACTAAAGTTATTCACAAATTAGTGATTCACACAAATTTCTAATGAATTCAAATTTAAACTATTTAAATTTGAAAACTACTGGCACTAACAGAAAGTTTGTAATTGTTTTGACCTAAATAAAAAAGATTTATTAAAAAACTATAAATATTCTAACAGTTATTCCAAATCTAAAAACAGAAATTAGAAAAACAAAACAAAACAAAACAAAAAAGAGAAAATACAGCTATAGTCCCGGTTGGTGCTACCAACCGGGACTAAAGGTCCCTTCCCGCGCGGAATTTGGGCCGCCAAAAAGATGGGTAGTCCTTTAGTCCCGGTTGGAGCCACCAACCGGGACTAAAGGTCTTTAGTGTATATAAGCACACACTTGGAAAAATTCCCCAACCTCTCCCATTCTCCCCAGATCGACGCCGACGCCGCCAGGCTGCTGCTCGTCGCCGTCGCCGCCAGGCTGCTGCTCGTCGCCGACGCCGTCGCCGTCGCCCCGCCCCGACGCCGCCAGGCTGCCGCTCGTCGCCGTCACCGCTCGTCGCCAGGCTGCCGCGCGTCGCCGTCGCCGTCGCCCTGCCCCGACGCCGCCAGGCTGCCGCTTGTCGCCGTCGCGCCGCTCTAGTCAGCACCCCGGTGAGCTCCCCCGCATCGATAGATGATAGATGATGATGATGGAGGATAGATGATGATAGATGATTTTCTGTAGTAATTTTGTTAGATATGATGATAGATGATCTGATAATAGATGATTTTGTTAGATGATGATGATTTTCTGTAGTAATTTTGTCAGATGATGATAATTTTTTTCTGTTGGATGATTTTGTTAAATTATGATGCTTTTCATGTTTTAGTTTTAGTTGTTTTAGGTAATTAAGTGTTCATATTGTTTTAGTTAATTTAGTTGTTTTATGTTTTAGTTGTTTAGTTTTTTTATGTTTTAGTTAATTTAGTTGTTTTAGTTGTTTTATGTTTTAGTTGTTTTAGTTGTTTAGTTTTTTTTATGTTTTAGTTGTTTTAGTTGGAAATAATGTAGTATCGTCGGTCGTCGGTGACGCAATATCGAGGAGTCCCCGACGATCGTCGGTGAGGGAGAGTCCCCGACGATCATCGGTGAGGAGTCCCCGATGATCGCCGGTGAGAGAGTGCGCACCAACACACCATGAGATATGAGAGTTATTTAAGGAAAGCCTCGACAGACCGAAAGTAATAATCAATTTATATGTCATGTGCGTATGTTATTGCAATTAGGTCTATTTGGTCATGTGCGTATGTTATTGCAGGGAACACCTCCTTGTGCCTATGTTTTGCCGGAATGTTGATTTATTTCCGTTCCGGCAAATTTTAGGCGCTCAATATGTCTTACATTAGCAATGGTCATGCCGTAATTTTTGAATCATGAACACAGGAAATGTCGTCGTCTGATGACGACGATAGGATCCAAGCGTGTGAACTATGCGGCGAAGATAAGGGTCTTTGCGACCAGCCTGAGCTGCGAGACGGCAGGTTCTTCGCCATGAAGCTTTACGAGGACTTCGATATTTCTACGGTACGCAACGATGACAAGTGTTTTTTCGTAATTAAGTATGACTTCTGTTTCTTTGCTTCAACGTGTAATTTCTGTTTTATACAATTCGACTAGTTCATCCCCTGTCATGCAAGACGGTATTTCTTGGAGAGGCTTGGTTTCGAAGAGCACGAGAGTTTCGAGACGAGGAGAGCCAACCTGAGGACTAAACATGGTCACACATTTCTGGTCAAAGTAATGAATGCAGTTAATAACACAGAATTAGGGTGCTCAAATTGGGAAGCTCTTTGCAAGGCATATGGATTTCAGGAGGATATGGAAATAACCTTCGATCTTCGTCCTGAAGATCATATTGAAGGTAACATCGACATTTGGGTGGATGTCGATATGCTTCCTGTTTTACCTCCATGTGAGTTTATCAACCATGCATATTTGTCAAGTAATTTGCATTCTATATTTAAAAATAGTTGGTGTTCATCCATACTAAATTTGTTAATTTATAATTTACAGCTTATTTCGTTTCTTCGAGTGAAACACAGAACATAATTGACACGACACACTACACTTATGGATCACATCTAACTTGGGAGGAGAAGGATGATCTTATCAACTTTGTTATTGGTGTCCTAGTTGGTAGGGAGATCTTCCCGTATAATTTGGGAACTGGCCCAAATTATACATTGTACAGGACACTAGTGCATAGGTTGAGGGCGGATGACATTCGCCGAAATATCTTGGTAAGAGTTGCTAATTAAGTACACTACTGTTGCGTAAATGGTATTGATTACATTGCTAACTAGGCTATTATTATGTTCTTCAACAGAAACTGCCAAATGAAGTTGTGCCTCCGTTGATGCAAGCCGAAGGTAATATGACAATTAAAAGCCCTATGAGGACCGAGTTCTCTTTTGCATACTCGACTGAGCGCAAACCACCAAGACGGCTCCAAATTGAAGCATGGGGACAAATAAAGAAGGATCGCAAGCCACAAGTTGGAGACCGTTGGATCTCTTTGCTTCATCATGGAGACATATGTGTTATTCTGTTTTATGTCATTTTACCTAGGAGGGAGGACTAGGTCCTATGAGAGAGAAGTTTTTCTGGTTTATATTAACTTGCATGATCGATTAGGATGATTATTATTATGATGTTTTTTTGTTTTATGAGATTTTAACTTGGTATGATTAAGATGATGATGAGTTGTTAGATGAGTAAGATGATGATGAGTTATATGACATATATTTGATTAAAGTGGATGGATGCAAGTGATCATGTTGAATTAGAGGAAAAAATTAAATGGAAAACACAAAATGGAAAGGAAAAATAACAATGAAGCCTTAACCGCTAAACCTTTAGTCCCGGTTGGTGTCACCAATCGGGACTAAAGGTCCCCGGCCCACCGCGGGGCGCAGCCGACCACGTGGCATGAGTTTAGTCCCGGTTCCTAGCCAACCGGGACTAAAGGCTTGGACCCTTTAGTCCCTATACATTAGTCCCAGTTGGGGAACCGGGACTAAAGGCCCTTCCCAACCGGGACTAATGGCATGTTTTCTACTAGTGAAGAAGGACTCGAGGGACGAGGAGCGCCGGCGATACAAGGAAGAGTCCATGAACGCCTTCATGGAGATTCAGAGAAGGAGGCTTGACATGGAGGCGGAGAAGCAAGCAAAGATGCTTGAGATGGAGGCGGAAAAGCAAGCCAAGATGCTAGAGATCGAGGCCGCCAACGCCAAGACCAAGGCGAAAGAAGTGGCTCTCGCGAGCATGATGACGGGGGTGGAGATCATGAAGGTGGATCTCAACACCGTGTCGCCAAGGAAGAGGCCGTGGTTCGAGAAGATGCAGGCCGACATGCTCAAGTTTGACGACGAGTGATCTATGGCAGCCTGCGCCATCCTTTTTTGTATGCCAGCAAGTGTGCTGGCATGACCGCGTGGTCGAACTCCCCGCCCTTTTTTGTGTGCTGGCATGTGTGCCGGCCGCTGGCAAATGCGCCAGCTGAACTGCGTGCTCTTTCTGAAGCTGACATTTGTATGCCGGCGCTGGCATGGTGCCGGCATGAACTTCGAGCGACGATGGCCGCTGGCATGATCTATGGTCGCGGGCCTTTTTAGAAATTTGCGTGCGGACATGAAATGGGTCACGGGCGTTGGGCGCACAGCCGACCCAAATGGTAAAGTGGGCGGACACCGCGCGGGCGGCCGACCCATACGGACAAAAAGTGGACAAATCCGCCGTCCGTTTGGGTCGGCCAGTTGGAGTTGCTCTTAGAATTCACGCCACTGTTCTGATGGAGAGAAAAATGCAACCCTCGAGAAGTAAAAATGACATCGCATCGACTATTTCAAGGTGTCTTCCTTTGAAAATTAAGTTAACATGACGGTGTTTCTGTACACGTCTCAACCCAGCCGAGCACAAAACAAACCAAGAAAATAGAAAACTAAAATTTTGTCAGAAAGTTGAGAGGGGAATAAATCAGGGGAACGTTTCGCATCGGCGGACGGCTGAATATTGCGACGGTCCCCTCCGCTCTGCAGCTTGCTTCCACCTCCGAAGAGAAACGGCACCGTTTTTTCCCATGTGCTGGAACCGGCGGGGGAATTGCTTCAACCGACAGGGGATTTCAGATTTGCTTAAAACCGGCGTGGATGGTAAGTTGATGTATTTTTTTATCGGGATCACTTTTGATTTTTGTGGGAACCAGTATTTGATTTGTTGCAATAGGGGGAGGATAGTGCTGGACGGCGACGGCACCGGACGTCATGATTGCTGGAACCGACGACTACACCCATTACAAGCGATGGAACCGGGGGAACGGCTGAGCTGCAACCGCAAGCTGACGAGCTACCACCGGCTGGTGTAGATGCTACAACCATTGCGGGGCGAGCTGCAACCGGAAATGGAGTTGTTACTACCTCGACCGACAGGCGCGATGGCGGAGCACACGGGATGCTACAACCGTTGAGGCAGGAGCTGCAACCGCGCCTAGTTTTTGCTGGAACCGGTGACCGCGGCGAGTTTGTCTAGAGGGATAGGGGAGTGCTGCAACCATGACCAGGTTTGTTGGAACCAGCAACGACAAATGCTACCATCGGAATTCGTTCTTGGTGTACCATTGATTTTCTGCTACAACCACAGTTTTGTTTTGCTGGAACCAGCATCCAAAAATGCCTCCACTGGAGTTTAATTCTTTGCTGGACCAACGACTTTTGCTACAACCATAGCTTCAATTTGCTAGAACCAATTTTCAAATGATTCAACATGGCGGCGACACAGAGCTGCTCTTGACAACTTTATTTTGTTGCGAGCGTCAATGGCGAGCATTAGCGGCTAGCACGGTAGCGGCTGTCGATGGCAACAAAAGGGGGAGGGCGGCCGCGCGCTGCGCGATGCTGTGATGGTGGGTGGCTGCCATGACTTGCAATGTTTTCTTCATATCTGAACGCGAATGGGGGTGAGAATGAACAAGGTGACCTGGATGGGTGAGGATCCAACGGCTCGGGGTGGGCCAATCGGGCGGCTGGGGCGCGACCGGCCGAAACTTTGGCCGGCGCGCCGGCGCCTATCAATCACCATAAATTAGGTAAACAAGGTGTTGAGTAATATATATTTTTACCAATATAAAAAGACCCAAGGAGGCATATCCAACTAATTTTGACCATCAAACTATGTCAATCCAATGACCTGGATTATTCCAATGAGGAGCACTCGACATGTTTATCGTGCAAATTAATGTGATAGAAATCTAAATATGAATGACAACACTAATTATGTAAATAAAATGCATTTAATATCCAACCTAATATGAGCATGCAATTAATAGACTACTAATAACAATGTGCATTGCACGTACACATTTACTAGTTATAACAGGATAAATTAGCAAATATACAAACAATTGGTTAGTTAAAGAGAAATAAATAAAGCTCAAAACAATAAGCATCATGAAGAAAACACGTTGTTATTGTTGAAAATTAGGGAAAAAAAGTGTCTGCCACATCTCGAACCAACCTGGTTAAGCAAAAACAGGCAACAAACCAATATATGTATGTTGTTTGGTTGCCTGCATTGCATCAATGGCCACTTTAGGGCCGGCTGTTTTGTTGCCCGTATTTGTCCTTAAGGGGCGAGCAGATGCAAACCATGGTTGTTTGGCTTGTGTTATGCTCACCTCATTCAAATGTGGTGGCCTTATCATCATATTAGGCACAACAGCCGGCAGAGCACTAACAACAGATAAACTAGCAGGTAAACAACACCAAACAACACAAAAACAAGCAGGTAAACAACAACTAACAACAAATAAACAAGCAATTACAGGCATAAGTTTTAAGAGAGCAGGGGCATCCCATGCCCCCTGCTTCACCACAAGGTGCTGAACCCTGGACAAAATATTAACAGTTTCACGGCAAGTTCTCCCCATCACCACAGCAAACTAACTAGAAGTTCATACTAACAAAGTTCAGAGGGCTAACATGCACATGAACACTAAGCAGGAACATTAAAGACAATACCAATATAGCTAGCATGCCCATGAACCCTAAGCATGAACATCAAACACACACCAATCTAGATAACATGCACATGAACACTAAGCAGAAATATCAAAGACAACACCAATACGGTTAGCATGATTAACACATTGTACATCATGAGCACTAAGCATGGACATCAAACACAACACCAATCTAGCATGCCCATGAACACATATATCAAAGAATTAAAGTGGCTAAGCAAGGCCTCACACCGTGCATTCCCAGTGTAATGCGAGGGCTCTGTTCTTCTCGACGCGTGGTGTTCTTTTTTCTTCAACTTTTTGATTTTTAACTGTTGTCCAGATTTAATGTCCAAGGCTACAAAACATTCACGTGGACCCATCATCCACCTTCGATCTCTTCTTTTTACTTCCTTCGTTCTTCCAGAGAAAAACAGAGGGAGGGACCAAGAGAAAGCCATAAAGGGCAGCAGCCCGCATAGATCCATTCCTCCTCGCCCGGACCCATGCCGCCACCGCTGCCGCAGCTCCCTCCCCTTCTTTCGCCTCCCCTCCTCGCCCTCCTCCATCTCAGCTCGGCCATGGGGACCTGCAGCCAAAAACCCTAGGCAACGTTCTTGGCCCCGGTCAACCTCGATGGATGTGGCTGCGCTCTGGTGGGTGATGGGAATGCTCCGGTGCCGCTTCCATGACCATCATCGCCCCTCCCGAACTCCTCCTCAGGCCTGCACCAAGCTTCACTGTCGTTTCACGTCACGGAGGTGAACATCACTTCAACCACGGTGGTGCCCTCTCCGCCCAAGGTGTTCATCATCTCTACCTTTCTTCTCCATTGGGTTGCCCCTCCCCCCTTTCTCCTTTTTTGCTTCCATTATTGATACATCCAGTACATGCTTCGAAGACAAGTTGATGTATTGCTACTTGTAAACTACGTTGGGATTTTCTCCGAAGAGGAGAGGAGATGCAACACAGTAGAGATAAGTATTTCCCTCAGTGAGAACCAAGGTTATCGAACCAATAGGAGAACCACGCAAATTCCCGTCTTCAGCGCCTGAACACATAGAATCAAACACTTGCACCCAACGCAGGCAAGAGGGTTGTCAAGCTACTTGCAAGGATTAAATACTGATAGTTGGATAGATATAAATAGCAAATAAAAA
Organism: Elymus sibiricus; assembly: GCA_039707655.1. NCBI lineage: Eukaryota > Viridiplantae > Streptophyta > Magnoliopsida > Poales > Poaceae > Elymus > Elymus sibiricus. The sequence continues at coordinate 446,765,177 of CM077675.1, read as the reverse complement.
GAAGTAAATAATGGCAGCAATATCTTTGGATTTTTTATAATAATACGTGTGAAGACCCGGGGGCCATAGTTTTCGTCAGAGGCTTCTCTCTCGAAGAAAGCATACGGTGGGTAAACAAATTACTGTTGGGCAATTGATAGAAAAGCGCATAGTTATGCAATATTTATTCACGACAATGATCATGTATATAGGCATCATGTCCATAAATAAGTAGACCGACTTCTGCTTGCATCTACTACTATTACTCCACCCATCGACTGCTATCTAGCATGCATCTAGAGTATTAAGTAAAAACAGAGGGAGCAAGATGGCATGATGTAGACAAAGTAAACCCAATCAATATGAATAAAAACTCCATCGTTTTACCCTTAATGGAAGCCATACAATACATGTCATGTCCTTTTCTGTCACTGGGATTGAGCACCGCAAGATTAAACCCGTCACAACGCACCACTCCCACTGAAGATAAATCAATCTAGTTGGCCAAACCAAACCGATAGATCAGAGAGAAATACGAAGCTATAATAATCATGCATATAAGAATTCAGAGAAGACTTAAATATTATTCATGAATAATCTGATCATAAATCCACAGTTTATCGGATCCCAACAAACACACCGCAAAGAAGATTACATCGAATAGATCACCGCGGGAATCGCGGTGAACTTTGTATTGAAGATCAAAGAGATGGAGCCATCTAGGTACTAGCTATGGATCCGTAGGTCTGTGGTGAACTATTCACACATCACCATGGGAGCAGGAAGGTTGATGTAGAGGCCCTTCGTGATCGATCCCCCCTCCGGCAGGGCACCGGAACAGGGCTCCAGATGGGCACATGGTGGAACAGAGACTTGTGGCGGTGAAAAAAGTATTTTGGGTGGCTCTCTGACGTTTTCCTGATTTTTGGGAATGTATAGAGGCGGAGTTAGGTCAAGAGGCGTCAGGAGGTGGTCCCAAGCCATCAGGGCGCGGCCAGCCCCCTGCCCCCCGGGCGCGTCCTGTTGGCTTGGCACCACCCTCTGTGGCCTCCGGTCTACCTCCGAAGCTTCCATGTCTTATTTTTGTCCAGAAAAAATCATCAAAAAGTTGCATAGGACCTTAACGTCTGTTGCGCTTGCACTTGGGTTCGTTGGTGGGGTTTAATTCTTGTGCAAAGTTATATCCGCAGGACCTATATATCGAGTGCCCAAATATTTCACATTCAGCTAGGGGGTAGGAACCCTCGCTGAAGGGGAGAACGAGATGGGCCGGCCGAGGAGCGCGGGAGCCACAACCTCCTTTTTCCTTTTCTTTGGCGTTTGAAAAAGTTAATCAAGCATTTGAAAAATGCGGAACAAATATTTGACACTTTTTAATCAAGCATTTGGAAAATGTTAAAATATGTATAGAAAAAATGTTGACCATGTGTTAAAAAAATGTTAATATTGCATTTGGAAAATGTTAATCAAGCATTTAAAAAAAATGTGCATAGAAAAAATGTTGACCATGTATTTGAAAATGTTAATCTTGTATTAAAAAATATATTTCACTGGTTCTCTTTGGGTTTTTTATTTTTCTTTCGGTTTTCTCTATTTCTTCAATTGTTTTATTTGGTTTCCCATTTTATTTGTTTATTTCTAGTTTTATTGTTTTTCATCGGTTTTCTTCATTTATTATCCAGTTTTCACTGTTTTTTCTTCGGTTCTTTCTTTTCATTTTTTTCTTCACCAGTTTTCTAGGGGTTCTTTTTCGTCGTCATAAATTTGGTTTTCACTTATTTTCTTCTGTTTTTCTTTTGTTCTTCGTTATACTTTGGTTTCCTTTGTTTCTTTCTTTCTTTTCTTAGCTTTTATATTTTGTTTCTCTTTTTGTCGATTTTCATCGGTTTTCTTTTTTGTTCAACGCATATTAAAATTCCTCAGTATAACTTCAATATATTTTGTAATAATACACGTTAAACATTTTTTAAATACATGATTGACATCTTTTGTATGTTTTTGAATGTCTACATTTTTACATAAACATTGTACATTTTTGGTATATGTACCTAATACATTCTTTTAATACGTGTTTAACATTTCCCGAATACAAGATAACATAATTGAATACATGGTCACATTTTTTCCATACATATGTTTAAATGCTTGATTAATATTTTTCAAATACAAGATTAATATTTATTGAATACATGGTCAACATTTTTTCTATACATAGTTAACATTTTTAAATACTTGATTACCATTTTTCAAATAAAATATTTATCTATAAAAATTGAAATTATGAGCAGAATTTAGAAAAGCAAAAAAAAAACTAAAAAAAAAACGAGACTGTGGCCACCTGCGCGTCTAGGCTGGCCCATCTCGCGTCTCCTTGAGGCGAGCCTTCCCTCGATATCGCTGGAAGCGAGGTATAGCCGCGCCCCACACGGGCAAGCCTTCACCTAAATGAGAACCTTAAATCGGTAGCTTTGGTTTTGGCATTTTCTCTGCCCTTCTCCACAGATACAAGGAATGACAACATACAACTTGCTGATATAAGTGACAACGACGGACGACTCAGGGTTTCGGAAGCCGTTAGCCATATATATCCACGAGCGCGAGCGCGAGCACGTGGACGCCGTACGAATCGACCTCGACCCAAGATCCTTATCCAATGGCTGGCCGGTGCACGGATGATGAAAGGCCGGCAGAAAGTGGCATTGCTGTGCGTCGTCGGTCATGCATATGGACATATGCGTACGTCTGATCCTGCTGGTTTGACGTGCTAATCTGGTTCATCGCATGGCCGATCGGAGGCCGTGTGAACTGCGTGCGTGCGTGCCCGATCGGAAATCAAGTACTAGTAGAAAAAGGGCTATTTGTCCCGGTTCGTAAGGGCCTTTAGTCCCGGTTCTGGAACCGGGACTAAAGGGTCGGGACTAAAGCCCAAAACCTTTAGTCCCGGTTTGCTTACGAACCGGGACCAAAGGCCCTTCACGTGGCGCTGCCTGGGGCGGGGTTGGAAGGACCTTTAGTCCCGGTTGGTGTTACCAACCGGGACTAAAGGCTAAAGCAGCACAAGCGGTACTACCGCTTACAAGCGGTACTACCGCTTACAAGTGCTTCAAAAAAAATTCAAATTTTTTTGATTTGTTTTTAATTTTTTTTCCTAATTTTCACAATTTTGAATTATTTGACAATTTAATCTCTAATCACCCCTCCTCATTGCTTCAGAATTTAATCTCTAGTCTCTAATCAGCACTCATTCCAAATCGTCTAACTTCCCGACCGGTCACCCATCCTGTCACTACTCCAGCCCCAGCACGCTTAACTTTCAGGTTCTATCTCCCCTAGTTTCCAAGTCTGCACTTGTTGTTTTCCTGACAATCTTAAGCTATCAATCCTGTTAACCCTTAGGTCTTGATGTCACATGATTTAATTTTTTGAATTCTAAACAATTATTAAAATAAACAAAATAAGTACTAATAATATTGAATTTCAATGAAAATAAAATAAGTAATAATATTATTTTATTCATTTTTTTGCCATTTATTCATTTAATATGACATAATTAATATCTTTAAATCTGTAAATCGAAATTCGACAAATAATATATCCATTATTATCAGAAAAATGTGAGGAATCCAAATATGACATCTTATTTTTAAATAAAATTAATTTTTAAAATTTTTAATTTTTTTTTATTTGAAATAACTTTTTTTACTTTTGGATTTTTGAGAATCTGAGAAAACTTCACCTGGTAAACCCGGGTGAAATCGAGTCCCAATTTTTCTCTAGTTTTTTTTTATATATTAAACTTTTTTTTTCGACGTCGTATGCAAAAGTTATGGCCGTTTATTTTCTAAGTCACGCCATTTTCTACAAAACTAAAAAAGGCGATCCACGGGGGGGGGGGGGGGGTAGAGTTTGAAAATTTCATAACCCCTTTAGTCCGGGTTGGTGTCCATCCAATCATACCGTCGACTACACATCTGCTAGCACCGTGCCAGCCAGAGTCACAACTAAGGTTAACCAAGTCAGAAAGATATGCGGCCGTCGGCTTCGAAGTATCAGGGTTTCAGACGAAAACTCGTCTGTTACAAAGGCATTTCATTTTTTTAAACTTATTTCAACTCCATACTTTTTGTGTGTTCATTATGCACCATTCGAAGCCACGCCATCAATTTTCAACCCTTTCTGACTTCATTTGCTATTTTTCATGCATTTACTGATTTTTTGAGCTAAATGACCCTGAAATTGACAAGCACTACAAATGAACTCTGAAAAGGTTGAAACTTGGCATGGTATCATCATTTCACCCACATAGCATGTGCTAAAAAGTTGAGAGGGTTACGGCAAAAACTGAATGCACTTCGTGTACAAAATGAACAATCTCTTTCGAAGTGTCAGGGTTTCGGACGAAAACTCGTCTGTTACAAAGGCATTTCATTTTTAAAACTTATTTCAACTCCAAACTTTTTGTGTGTTCATTATGCACCATTCGAAGCCACGCCATCAATTTTCAACCATTTCTGACTTCATTTGCTATTTTTCATGCATTTACTGATTTTTTTGAGCTAAATGACCCTGAAATTGAAAAGCCCTACAAATGAACTCTGAAAAGGTTGAAACTTGGCATGGTATCATCATTTCACCCACATAGCATGTGCTAAAAAGTTGAGAGGGTTACGGCAAAAACTGGATGCACTTCGTGTACAAAATGAACAATCTCTTTCGAAGTGTCAGGGTTTCGGACGAAAACTCGTCTGTTACAAAGGCATTTCATTTTTTTTAAACTTATTTCAACTCCAGACTTTTTGTGTGTTCATTATGCACCATTCGAAGCCACGCCATCAATTTTCAACCCTTTCTGACTTCATTTGCTATTTTTCATGCATTTACTGATTTTTTTGAGCTAAATGACCCTGAAATTGAAAAGCCCTACAAATGAACTCTGAAAAGGTTGAAATTTGGCATGGTATCATCATTTCACCCACATAGCATGTGTTAAAAAGTTGAGAGGGTTACGGCAAAAACTGGATGCACTTCGTGTACAAAATGAACAATCTCTTTCGAAGTGTCAGGGTTTCAGACGAAAACTCGTCTGTTACAAAGGCATTTCATTTTTTTAAACTTATTTCAACTCCAGACTTTTTGTGTGTTCATTATGCACCATACTACAACATGTTAAAATCTACAGAAAGAACTAACTAAAAATAATAAAAAACAACAATTAAATGACTAAAACAACTATATAAGCAAAACAGTATTGTTTTAATTAAAATCCTAATTTAAATTATTCTAAAAATAACCAAATAAATCTTACTGTGACTACAATCTAACACGTGACTAGGAGCAAAAAGAATTAAATTAAAAACTATTTGTAAACTCAAGTTATTCACAATCTAGGGTTTGAAGCAAATTTGAATAAATTCAAATTTAAACCATTCAAATTTGAAAAATAATGGCACAAACAGAAACTAGACAAAAATTTGAATCCAATGCAAAAAGAATCACTCAAAAACATCAAATATCCTAAAAGATATAAGCAATTTAAAACAGAAACTAGTGGACGGAGCAGTACAAGCGGTACTACCGCTCAACCCCTTTAGTCCCGGTTGGTGTCTCCAACCGGGACTAAAGGGGGGGGGGGGGGGGGGCCTTTAGTCCCGGTTGGAGAGACCAACCGGGACTAAAGGGTTTGTGACCGGCCGAAGCCGGTCACAAACCCTTTAGTCCCGGTTGGTCTCTCCAACCGGGACTGAGACCAACCGGGACTAAAGGTCCCGTTCGAACCGGGACTAATGCCTGCGCCGCTCGAACCGGGACTAATGCACCCATTAGTCCCGGTTCGTAACAGAACCGGGACTAATGCTCTGTTCTGGGTTGGACCAAAGCCCTGTTTTGTACTAGTGAAGCCAGATCTGGGGGTTTTGTCCTACATGCAATTGGACCCGATCGGGAACCAGTGAAGCCACGGAGGAGGCGGAATACAGTGATGCATTATCGCTGCAACTTGCCGAATGAGAAGCGAATTTTTGGCATCGCCCGCGCGGCGCAGGCTCATCGGCCATAACTTGGCGTCTATCAACGTTTTTTTTTTTTTTTTTTTTTTTGCGTCTATCAGTGTTAGTCCATCGGGGACGCTCGATCCCTGCTTTTCCAGAAACGAAAAAAAGCGTTAGTCGATTGCTTACAAGTTAGTACAACTCGTGTGTTCAGCGACCGACGATCGAACATCGAGCCAATAATTAAGCACCCTTTAAGGCAGAATCGCCTCACTGATCATGATAATATACAACGTCATGCTTGATGCTTGGAGAGGAGGATTTGCAACCAGGCACGTTTCCGGTGCTATATGTGTACTGTATTGGACAAGCAGGCAGTGCGTCGGTCGCTGTCAGGGGCGACGAAAAGGAGACCAGGACTTATCTCGTCTTACCATCATCATTCCGAAATTAAGCTCTTAATTATAGTTTCTAGCTACCTCTAGCTGTCTACATCCTATGAACTATAATTAACATCGACGCCTGCTTTCCAGTTTCCACCGCTGGGAACTAGCCAGGAAGTATCGAGTGTTTTGAGAAAAAAAACGTACATGTTGAGATATGATAATTGTGGAATTGTGATGCAGGCCTAAAAGGTGATACTATATATCGAAAAAAATATACTGTACTAATCTCCGGCATATTATTAGTTGAGCTCTAGTAACATATTGTTTAGCTGATAAGCAATGTACAGATGCACCAATCAATCGGATGGCGCCACGTGGAGGTAACCATCGATACGACGCGCGATTCACTGTTTTGACCTTTTTCGCTAACTTTAGCCCGATCTGACCCTGCTTATGAAATTTTTTCGGATCTGACCCTTTTTCCTACCGCCACCCGCTGTGGCGGTAGGAAAAATGGTCAGATCCGAAAAAAATTCACAAGGAGGGTTAGATCGGGCTAAAGTTAACAAAAAGGGTCAAAACCGTGAATTTGTCCTCGATACGACTGATGAGGTGATCGATCGCTTCCGCGTCAGGTTCCAGAAAAGAAGACGATGATAATAGTAAATACCAATCAGCCCATCAACACCTACACCCGCATGAGCACATAAAGTGTGGCGTGGACGGACGTTTTATATAGGTAGTGAAAAAGAAAGAGATAAACCTCGGCGCGTTTCAGTACGTACGTACGTACACAAGTCCACCAGACCCGTCATCGCGTGTCGGCCTCATCAGAATTCAGAAGTGGCAGGTACGTATAGCACGAACGAAACGGACCTGTCGAACGGTCGTCACTTTTCCCGTACCGTCTCTGGTGATCGGTAGCGTCTCCTTCCAATACTTTTAGCCACTGCACACTTTTTGACTAGGCACATGCACCACCGGGATATACATATATCTTGTAAACGAGGTCTGAGTAGGATCCCTCTTGTATTTGTCGCCAAGATATTCCTATCGCTTGGGATCCTGTATACATTGGCACGGAGGGGACGTACGGAAAGAGCCGCCATTTTTGAACCCTCGGCTCACCTCTCGTCCTCTGGCTAGTGCGTGCGTGTTGGACACTCAACCTACCCTCAACGCGCGCCGCTCGGTGGGCGCGGTCCACCGCAGCCCCGGCCGCGATGTCGACCGGACCGTGAGGGCAGCGCACGGACGCGGTGCACGCGGGCTAATCAGGCTGGTTGCATGGTTTCGGAGCTGGGCTAGAATTTCTCCCGCAGTGGGCGGGTACGAGGGCCATTCCCGTCAAAAGGCAGTTTATTTATTCTAATTCGTGGTCTGTATGTTCTCTCCAGCCTTATTTTTCTTTTTGAAAGTCCTCTCCAGCCTTTTGTTAGTCCAGTGGCCACGGATTTTTCGTGAGTAAAATAAGCTCATCACGAGAAGAACCGTTAAGCATGCTTCCGTTGCCGACTTGGAATTCCATGCTTACCATCACTACTCGTAAAAAGGAAAAACTACTCGCAACGGCGCCCCTAGATTGCTGCGCAGAATGCACAATAGCCACAAAAGTACTAGTCAAGATACAGCCCGGAGCCACGAGCCGCCGCCTCCTGCTCCTCCTTCGAAAAAAAGCTAGGGTTCCTGCCTCTCGCCGGCGCTGCCGCAGGTCCGCCTCCTCTCCAGTGGCCCTAGGGCCATGGGGGCGCGGTGGATCCTGGCAAGGGCCGGCAGGAGGGCTCCGATTTTAGTCGTTCCTTTCCGTTTTGTTAGGGTTTGTGTCCTGCTCAGGAAGACGAGACGGCGGCGGCTCCCTGAAGATGGAATAAAGGTCTCCCCGCCTAGCCCCCGTTCCGGCGGTGCGTATAGCATCGTTGGTGGGCGTGTGGAGGTGTGTCTCCGGCGGATCTATCTTTAGTGGATTTGCTCGGATCTCGTCGTTGTTCTTCTACGTTCGTGTGTCTTTGGGTTGGATCCTTCCGATCTACGTTATTCTTCATCGGCGGCGGTTGCTGTTCTGGTGCGCTGGTCCTATGGGGCCTTAGCACGACGACTCCCCGACTGTCTACTACAACAAGTTGTGCCCGACTCCGGCGATGGAGGGGCGATGACGGCGGCGCGCCTTCGACTCGCTTCAGTACTTGTAGTCGTCGCTAGGTGGTCTACGAATCTGGATGTAATTTTTATTATTTCTGGTGTTCGTTGTACTGCCATGATTGAAGATGAATAGATCGAAAGTTTTCTCGCAAAAAAAAAAGTACTAGGATGAAGTGCACGTTATGTGACTCCGTCCCCATAACAAGTGCAAGTACTGAATTAGTATTACAATTTTATTTACGATGAGCATGGGAGACATGGAGTGCACTAGTTTACTTTCTATGTAGGGAGGCCTTTCTTAAGCAGCGGATTTTGTTTACCATAGAAGAATTTCTTTCACGGAAGGCACAAACATGTTCGGAAAAAAAACATTGCATTTTTTTTACCATTTTCAAATTTATAACATTCACTAGCGATCATATGAGGCCAAGCCATTTTGAATTTCTAACTTTTTTTAGGAAATATAGCCATTGCTTTATGCATTAGTGTGTCTGGTTAAGAATCTGTAGTAAAAGTAAAATCATACATGCAATGCACACTAATATTGATATTAGGTAGCATATCAATTACACGTTAATTATGTGATTAGCAAGACGTTGATATTTGGTATCATATTAATTACACGCTAACATGTTCAGCGCTTACAAAGCAATTCAGGTCGTTGGGTTGACATGGTTTGAAGGTGGAGATTAATTAGATCTGCCTCTTTGTGTCTTTTTATATTGGTATATAGATGTAGATGAGCTCAAACACACATAAATAGTACACTTTATGTGAGTTGCCATTTTACTCCCTTAATTTAACCGTTGGAGAATTTTGAACATTCTTATGATTTCATTTATGGAATTGAACCGAGTTAACCATATAGAATCTAAAAAACAAACTGAAAAATCTCATTGAACATATTAAATCGTATGGTTATTGCTCAACTTTTAGTCTCATATGGTCATAACATGGTGGAGGACAGAGTACCACATAAGAAGTTACGTGTCACCACCCTTGTTGCATAAGATAATATACCACCAATCATTCCCCCTCTCCACTTTTCTTTTCCTATAGAAAAATAATGTAGAACTTTTACGATGAATGAATGCGGCACACAGAATGGAACCTATGCCTAAATCTCAGAGTGCAAGCACAATACCCATGAATCGCCTAGCTATGGAGAGCGTTGCTCGAGCACCTGGTGGCCTCTCTTGGACGCCCTTCTGCCATGTGTATGTCTTTCCCTGAAATCCTAATCAAAATTTCGGTAGATTTTATCAGAGCGCAAAACAGAGAGGCATTCCTTCACCCGGAGTACAACATAAGGTCGAAAATGTTATCGTCGGATGTTCTTGTTGAAGATTATAATAGAACATGGCTTCATTTCTATCGGATGTTATTTAATATATTTTATAAATTTGAAATTTATAAATATTAAGAATATAATGAATAACGACATTAATACAATTTATTTATTTATTTATCACTCAATAAATTTATTTCGTATTTCATTGATATTCCAGTGAAATAATTTTGTTTGAATTCAAATTAACATAATTAAATTTAAGTTCCGGTATGCGAAGAATTCTTTTGTTGATAAACTCGAGACTCTTGCTAGAAGAGTCTAGACACAATATATATGTGAGTTTTGTTGGTTTATATTTATTCATATATTTCATTGAGTTAGCATATTCTAATAGATTGCTTAATTGAGATAATACATCACAACCTTAAAAGACAAAACTTTTTTTTAGAAAAGGAGGAAGACCCCTGGCCTCTGGATCTAGACGATGAATACAACCACTTCATTAATTATTCATAAAAGACCTTACAAAGAAATACAGCAGTAAGTCTGAAGCCACCGTCTAGGCAACATCTGTCGTTACTCCTATCCAGTTGATGAAGGGATGTTGATAGTCCGGCCTAATACCAAACAGACCTCGCAGCCAAGCCTAACATCTAAGACCTGAGACCCCAACCAAGTCACTTGCCGGGTATGGGGCACACCCCGGTCCGGCGCACTCTCAGAGGCCCCCGCCGCCAACTACCACCAATCCATCTTCAGAGCTATACTGACGCATCAACCTTGCCCGGTCGAGCTGCCGTCGACGCCGCCACGCCGCCAGACAACACCACCGCCCTGCGCTCGTCTATCCAGCCACATCCGTCGTTGAGATCCAGCTGCACCATGCTGCCAATACTCGTCGTCATCGACGCGGTAGATACAACGCCGCTCCTCCTGCCAACCTCCACACCGTCGCCGCTGCTGGAGCTACACGGAGCCCACCACCCATAGCACCTCTCCCCGAACATCTGAGCCTCCCAAGACGGCGCCTCCATGGAGGTTACGACGCGCAGGCCGCCGCCGCCGCCCAATCCAGTCTGAATTTTGGACTTTCGTCCGGGAGTTGTTCGGAGGTGGATAGGAGGGACCTCGACTTCGCCTCCAGGAAGGGTAACGACGTTTGAGGGATGCCGCCAATGCCGGGCCGGACCAGCCGACAAAGTTTCCTCCGGTCCCCATCCTATACCACCAAACCTTCGTCTGCTCCGGATCCGGCAGCGAGCCAAGAACCGAAACCTACATAGATGATATTGCCATGGGGCTCAACCCAACAGGAGTCGCGAAGAACATCCGTAGTAGATATCCAGGCGCCGAATTAGCCGATCCGACGTGGCCAGCGGCGAAGACCACCACCCCGCGCCAGCCGACTGCGTCCAGCATCAGATCGAGATCCGATCTGAACCCGGTGGCACCCGCAACCACCTGGCCGAGCCCACCACGTAGCCGTCACCACGCAGCGAGATGGGATCCCGCCGCCACCGCCACGCCGCGCACGACGTCGGCAAGGGTAGCTCATCCGCCACGCCGCCGGACCCCACATAAACAACCCAACACCTCCTCGCGATCCAGCCGTCCCGCGCCGGTGGGGATGCTCGAAGGGGAAGAAGTCCCACCGCCGCCCTGCCGGCCAGGCTTTGCCTGGTGGCGCTGCGGACGGTGGCGAGGAGGGTGGGAGGCGGGAGGGCTCGAGAGGGAGGGCGGCTAGGGTTTCCCCCCGGGTCGCCCACGGGGGCGGCACGAGGGGCACGAGAGGGGAGTAGCCTGATGCGGCACGAGGAGCACGAGAGTTACCACGATGGCTTACGGATTCAAAAAATAACTAATTTCATGTATCTTTACAAACATTTATATAATCACATTATACTCAAAAAAATTCTAATAGGCCTGGTGGTGAAGCGTAAGCCGCTTATAGTGTACATAATAATACCGGCAACTGTGCAAATTTATGAGCTAAGAAATACACTCCCTCCATTTCAATTTATATCATACGTATTTTTTTTCAAGTTACATCACGCATTAAGAGATTGAAACACACCAATCAAACACAGGCATAACATTTGTAACCAACGACTCCATGGGCATATGCATGAAGCTTAAACCCTTTTAACTTTTTATTAGTATTGTTTATATAATGAAAAGTAACATATAGTTGTGTGCATTGGATGGTCCCTCTCGGAAATGGCCATCGATACGACTGAGGTAATCGTCCATACGTTTTGGTCTTCCAGAGAACGCCGATGAATCAGCCAACTCACCTAACTAGTGATCGATAGATAGATTTCGTGTTAATTAGTGTTAGAATATTACTTGGCTGTCAAGTTATCTAGTCCTAGTCGTATTGTAATAGGTCTAGTTGGCTTGTAACCTCTTATATATACCGTTGTATGCGGCCATCAATAATCAATAACAATAGTTTTATTCAATCTTACATGGTATCAGTTTTTCGGTCCTAGGGTATGGCTCCGCCGCCCACCCCACCGCCGCCGCCGCCGCCCGGCTACTTCGAGCGCCGGGCCGCTACCCTTGCCCGCGCCGCCGCCGCGGCTTCCTCCTCATCTACCCTAGCTCTACCACCACCACCACCTATGCCTCCCATGATCTCCTTCACCGACACAATCTCCGATATTAGCCCCTATATCTCCATCACCCTCGATCTCAACTCCCACAACTACTACCATTGGCGCCACCTCTTCGAAGTTCACCACGGGCGCTGCAATCTTCGCTCCCACGTCGACGCCACCGCCGCGCCGCAACCCCATGATCCCCAATGGGTCAAGGATGACCTCGCCATCATCCAATGGATCTACATGCGCGTCTCCACCGAGATCTTCAATCTCGTCTTCCGGGAAGCCGCCACCGCCGCCGGTCTCTGGGCGGCCCTTCGGCAGTTGTTTCAAGACAACGTCGATGCCCGCACCAATCTACTCCACACCGAGCTCAGGAATACGGTGTAAGGCGACTCCTCTCTCAGTGTCTACTGCCAACACCTCACGTCCATCGCCGACGAACTCCGAGAACTTGGTGATCCCATCGCTGATCGGCAGCTCATCAACATCCTCCTCATCGGGCTTAGCGAACAGTTCGACAAGCAGGCCTTCATCCCCATGATGCGGCCCCAACCGACTTTTGCCGAGGTGCGCTCCATCCTCCAGTGGGCCGACCGTGCTCAATCCAACAAGGATGCTCGCCCTCAGCTCTTCGCCGCCGTTCCGCGCGCTCCGACACCCGCGGCGCCACCACCAGCGACTCCTTCACCAGCGGCGCCTCCCTCCCCGGTAGCGCCCGCTCCACCGCCGGGCTGGCGTCCCAGCCCTAATTATCGCGGCAAGAACCCCATCTACAGTCCGCCTACGGCACGTTCGGCACCTACTCCTCCACCTTCGCCGGCTCCAAGTGCGCCACCAGCAGCTACGCCTTGGTGTCCTCCACATGATCCCTGGACGGGGCTCGTCCAAGCTTGGCCCATGCCCTGGTCCGCTCCGGCTCCCCTCGGCGCTCCACCGGCTTATACCGGTGCCTGGCAGCCCGGCGTGCGGCCCCACACTGGTGCCCCCGGATTCCTCATGCCTCGCCAGCCGGCTCACGCCTACCATGCTGCTCCAACATATGGCGCTCCCTACTTCGCTGACGGAGGCCACTACTACACCCCACCGTCGGCTCTACTGCCCTCGCCGTCGTACCAGCCGGCTCTCCTGCCATCGCCTCCACCGTCGGCTCTCCTGCCCTCGCCGTCGTATCAGCCGGCTCTGCTGCCAACACCGACCTCTGCTGCACCGCCGAGCTGGGACCAAGCCGCCTTCATCCAGGCCATGAACAGTTTTGCCTCCCAAGGCAACACATGTACGGATTGGATTTTCGATTCCGGTGCTTCTAGTCATATGTCTGCATCTAGTACGTTTCTCTCCTCTTGCACTCCATCCCCCTTTAAATCCATCACCCTCGGTGACGGTTCTTCTATCCCCATCTATTGTGTTGGTCAGGCTCAACTTCCTTCCACCACTACACCCCTTCTTCTTCGTGATGTACTTGTTGCTCCTGCCCTTATCAAAAATTTAATCTCTGTTCGTCAATTCACATGTGATAATCTTGTTTCTGTCGAATTTGACCCCTTTGGCTTATCTATGAAGGATTATCAGACCAAGGTCGAGATCGCGTGGTTCAATAGCTTCGGCGACTTATACTCTCTCAATGGTGTTCCTGCCGCCGCTTCTCCAACCTCCATGATGGCATCTGTTGATCTCTGGCATCGGCGTTTAGGGCACCCCAACCCTGCAGTTTTAGCATCTGTTCTTAGTGAATTTACCATACCTTGTAATAGAGATTCTCACGATTCCTCTGTTTGTGAGTCATGTCAATTAGGCAAGCATGTGCGTCTTCCTTTTAGTTCGTCTAGTTCTTCAAGCACTTATCCCTTTGAATTAATACATTGTGATCTCTGGACATCACCTATTGCTAGTGTCTCTGGTTTTAAATACTATCTTGTCATACTAGATGATTTCACACACTTTGTCTGGACCTTTCCTCTCCGCAACAAATCCGACGTTCACGCCCTCTTTCTCAATTTTCAGCGATATGTTTATGTGCACTTCTTTCTTCCTATTCGCTTCATACAATGTGATAATGGTCGTGAATTTGATAATATTAAAAATCGCACCTTCTTTCTTAACCATGGCATTCTTCTTCGTTTTTCTTGTCCCTACACCTCTCCTCAAAACGGCAAAGCTGAACGTTCTCTTCGTACTATCAATGATATTATTCGTACCCTTCTTCTTCAATCCTCCATGCCACCCCAATACTGGGCAGAGGCTCTCCACACCGCTACATATCTTCTCAATATCCGCCCTACCAAAGCCAATCCCAATATCACCCCTTATTTTTCTCTGTTTCTGTGCCATCCAAACTACTCCGACATTCGCGTTTTCGGTTGTCTCTGTTTTCCTAACACTTCCGCTACTACCGCTCATAAACTCTCTCCCCGCTCTCTCCCATGTGTTCTCCTAGGTTTTTCGGATGAGCACAAAGGCTATCGCTGCCTTGACTTATACACCGGTCGGGTTCTTGTGTCTCGGCATGTCACCTTCGCCGAACACATCTTTCCATTTGCTCAACGTACTCCTCCATCACACACCACTCCTTCCACACCTAGCCACCCTCCTACCCGTTTCCCCCTCTATGCTCCTCTCCTGCCAGCCCAATCTCTAAATACCTCTTCTCCACCAAACCAACCAAACGCCACTGCTTTTCCCGATACACCGCCGTCTCCCACCCACGACTCGTCTCCTTCACCACCTGCACCATCGTCCACTATTCAGCCGCCATCCAACCACACCCCGCCTCCTTTCCCACCTGCACCATCGCCCCCTCATGCACCATCGCCCCCTTCCCCACCTGCACCATCGCCCCCTCATGCCGATCCACCACCATCCCCTCCATTGTCCGCATCATCCACTGCGCCGGACACCAGTATAGCTCCTCTTCCCATTCGCGCTATTTCCACTATCCCAGCAGCCAATGAACATTCTATGCGCACTCGTTCCAAATCAGGTTTCCGTCAACCCATCGACCGTCTCAACCTTCATGCCACCCTGTCCCTCTCTCAAGTTCCCAAATCATACAAAACCACGCTTCTTGATCCTAATTGGGCTGCTGCTATGCAAGAAGAATATTCGGCCCTTACTGAAAATAATACCTGGCAGCTTGTTCCTCGCCCTTCCAACACCAACGTTGTCTCTGGTAAGTGGGTGTTTCGCCAGAAGTTTCACTCCGATGGTACTCTTTCTCGCTACAAAGCATGTTGGGTCTGTCGCGGCTATTCCCAACAGCATGGCATTGATTACGATGAAATCTTTTCTCCTGTAGTTAAGCCCAGTACCATACGCACTGTTCTCAGCCTTGCTGTCTCCTCCACCTGGCCTATTCACCAATTAGACGTCAAAAATGCCTTTCTTCATAGTTCTCTTCAAGAGACCGTCTACTGTCAGCAGCCTCTCGGTTTTGAAGACCCTTCCTATCCCAACCATGTTTGTCTTCTTCAAAAATCTCTCTACGGTCTTAAACAAGCTCCACATGCATGGTTTCAATGCTTCTCTTCCTTTATTCAAACCATAGGCTTTATTCCCTCTCTTTCTGATGCCTCTCTCTTTGTCTATCATCATCATTCTGACATTGCCTACTTACTTCTTTATGTCGACGATATCATTCTCACTGCTTCTTCTCAACCTTTTTTGGACCGCATCATTACTCATCTACGCTCTGAGTTCTCTATGAAAGATCTTGGTCTTCTTCATCATTTTTTAGGCATTGCAGTGATTCGTGATTCTTCTGGTCTGTTTCTTTCCCAAAGTCAATACATCCTAGATCTTCTCAATCGTGCTGGTATGCTAGACTGTCATCCTTCCCATACTCCTGTCGACACTAGTTTCAAACTTTCTGCTAATGGTGATCCTTTCTCTGATCCTACTCTTTATCGTAGTCTTGCCGGTGCTCTCCAGTATCTTACCATCACTCGTCCTGAAATCTCATTTGCTGTCCAACAAGCTTGTCTCTATATGCATGATCCTTGAATTCCTCACTATAATCATATCAAACGCATCCTTCGGTATTTGAAAAGTACTCTCGATCATGGTCTCCACATAAACAATTCTTCCCCCACCTCTCTCACCGCGTATTCTGATGCAGACTGGGCTGGTTGTCCCGACACTCGACGATCTACATCCGGTTTCTGTGTTTTTCTTGGTGACAATTTGATTTCTTGGTCCTCGAAAAGGCAGGTAACCGTCTCCCGCTCGTCCGCTGAAGCTGAGTATCGTGCGGTTGCACACGCTGTGGCTGATACGATCTGGCTCCGCCAGTTGCTCTCGGAGTTGCATCGACCACTTGCACAGGCTACTATTGTTTATTGTGATAACATATCAGCTGTCTACATGTCTGGGAATCCTGTTCAACATCGCCGGACTAAACATATTGAGATTGATATACACTTTGTTCGCGAGAAGGTGGCTCTTGGACAAGTTCGGATGCTGCATGTTCCTTCTACGGCTCAATTTGCTGATATATTTACCAAAGGACTGCCATCTACACCATTTTGTAATATTCGATCCAGTCTCAACGTTGTCGAGCCTCCCGTTGATACTGCGGGGATGTTAGAATATTACTTGGCTGTCAAGTTATCTAGTCCTAGTCGTATTGTAATAGGTCTAGTTGGCTTGTAACCTCTTATATATACGGTTGTATGCGGCCATCAATAATCAATGACAATAGTTTTATTCAATCTTACAATTAGTTGTCGCTGTCAAGGATGCGTCTTCGGACGAGAAAAAGCGTACTTCTTCATGCGTGTCAGTATACGTATGTGCCCCGGTTGTCCATGTCACTGCAGCGTGTCCGCGTCACAATTCAAAGCGGCGGTGCCCGTCAGGCTCCACGATGCGCGGCTGACGACAAACTTATCTTTAAACCTTGCCGATTAATCGGTTGATTAAGCTAGACGGTGGGAAACGCCTGCCGTCCGAGTAAGCGGCCACTGTCGCGTAAAGCGCGAGCCAAAGCCGATCCGCCGTTCCGGGAAGAAATTAAAGTGGCCAAGATCGAATTGTTTTGGACAGTCCTGCAGCTGCATGCATGTCGATCTACCACATCGATCGCACGGCGAAGAAAGCCAGTCTGTTTCTGCACGCAGTAGCAGTTTGTTTGTTCGTACTCCGGTCACTGGATTACGACTGGAACGCCGCCGTTCTTGAACCGTCCCCCGCCGCTCCTCCTCGCCCCCCTCGTGCACGGCGCGACCGACACGACCGGCCGAGCCCAAGCCCAACCCCCACCATGCGATGCGCCGCTCGGTGGTGGGCACGCACGGCCAGCCCACGGCGAACCCACCGCCCGCGGGCCATTCGCTTCCGTGACAGCGGCGCACGGGCGAGTAGCTGGTCCCAGGGAGGATTTCATTTCTCCGGCGCACGTGGCAGCGGAGCGGATGTGGAGAGGCATCCGCTTTTCTTGGCTCACACACCTTTCCCACGGGCACAGACTACAGACGGTGGGTCATTTTCGACCAAAGCCATTTCTGGCACTGTATAATCCACTTTTCCTGCGAATTATTGATGCACAATCCACTGGCTCAACCAGTCAACCTTGATTGCACAGCAATACTCTCTGCTTACCAACTCATGACCCAAGCTCGACTACAATGCCGTTTAGGTTGCTTGCTGCAGAATGAAAGAATACGTACAACCAACCTGCGAGCGTATTTATGAGCACGTTCTCAACAGTGTCATGTACTCTTCCGTACTTTACTCAGCAGCATATTGTTTCTTTTTTTAAGATAAAGAAAGATTGCCACCTACTTTGCTTGCCGATAATTTTTTGGTTTAGAGAGAGACAAGTTACTTGCTGAGAATTGAGAGCGAGAGCCTGGGACTGGGAGGGGACGTGGCTCCGGTTTCCTCGATAAGTACGAAAACCGAGGGCCAAAGGGTAGATGCTGGTTATAAGTCATTGCCATATCATCTATAGTTCATCTTATAGTCAATATGTACAACAATTGATCAGAAGAGTGTACTATTTTTTTTTATTGTATGACCCACCTTTCACTCTTACAAAGTGCCTAGGAGCTCGTGCTAGAGCTGGCTCTTGACTAAGAGCCTGCTTACCTTCTCTCTCCTCTTCTCTTTCCTCCAACTAAGCAAAAATATACTAGTTTATTTCTTATAGCCCGCTGACTCAGCTCTATTGTACTTGCTCTAAGGGGCTGTTTGGTTTGTGCCTGCGCCGGTCTTGCCAATTTTGACTCACCAAATAATTGGCGTAGGATTCTGTCGGCCATGCCTTGTCAAAAAATTGGCTGGGAATAAAACTAGGGGTGCTATAGAAGTGTGGGCGTGCCAATTATTTGGTCTCCATCCAAATGACCACCAAAGTTGGGTCAACATCCCATTTTTTTGGCAGGGCAGATGAGGGCAATGATCCAAACAGCCTGATGCGGAGCATCCCATGGTCATCCCCATGGATCCATTTCCAACACCTCAAGCTCCAAACGGTCCCATGACAAGAGCCCATGCACGTGCCATTGAAAATGAGGTGACATCTCTCCTATACGATTCTCCCTTTGATGTTCATGGAACTTGGATGCTACCTCAAACGGAGACTCTTTGCATGCTTAGGTATAATGAAGATGGTCTTGAAGACACTAGGAGAGAAGGACAAGTCACCCTGAAGATGGATCCGAAGGCGAACGAGCGAGAGGATCAAGAAAAGGTCAGGTCACCTTCCAGGCCCCGGACATCCGGCCCACGCCGTGACGTCCGGCCCCTGGAGACTACACATGCGCCAAGGCCAAGCAGATGCGAGCTACAGGCGCCGAACATCCGGCCCCGGCCCGGACATCCGGCCCCAGGCCGGAAATCCGGCACCCAGCCCCGGAAATCCGGCAGGGAGATGCCAGTACCGAAGGCCCCCTGACCAGCCGAGCCCCGGACATCCGGCCAAGGCCCGGATATCCGGCGACCACGGACATCCTGCCCAAGCCCCCGGAAATCCGGTTCACCCGTATCAGAGAGCAGCAGCAACCGGCGCTACCGCCCGGACATCCGGCCACCCGGCCACCCACTGAAGCCCCGGACATCTGGCCCCTGTGTGGGCAGTCACGGGCCCAAGAGGCCATGTACCCCTCTCTCTCGCCCCTATCTCTACTAGCACTATATAAAGGACCCCTCCTCCTCATTTTAGGGTTAGCAATGTGTTGGCTCATAGATTAGTTGAGCATTGTTCCTTCCATATACTTCTCCTAGGAGATTGACACCTCTTTGTGAGAAGATCCCATGGATACCAAGGCCCCTTCTTAGGGAAGATCCCCACGTGGATTTCAAGACCCATCTCTCCGGAGTGGGAAGGCTATCGGTACTTGTATCCGTTTGTTGGATTCGAACCTTGTATCTCTTGTTCGTTGGATCTAGTGGATGTGTGACTTGAGGATTGTCTTTGAGTGTTCTTCGTTTGCCTCTTGAT
The DNA here is from genome assembly GCA_039707655.1 of Elymus sibiricus. Taxonomy (NCBI): domain Eukaryota; kingdom Viridiplantae; phylum Streptophyta; class Magnoliopsida; order Poales; family Poaceae; genus Elymus; species Elymus sibiricus. The sequence continues at coordinate 446,745,354 of CM077675.1, read as the reverse complement.
TTTCCTCTCTTTCCCCTCCAAGTGTGAAAAGATCGGCCCTCACGGGTTTGCCCCGTATCACAGCCCCTAAAATCAAAGGGCCCGCCCAGCTCACCCGCAGAGCTGCTTCCGCCAGACTCCCCCTGCTGCCTACCTCCCCTTCCCCGGGCTCCGCAGCTGCACTGCAAATGCTTCCCAACGACAACACCTCACCTCCTTCCTTCCTTCCACGCGATTCGTCCCTCACTCTCTCTCGCCTCTCGCCCCTAGATCGTAGCGCCTCGCTCTGCGCCAAACGCACCGCATCGAACTGTCCGCGGCGGCGCCCATGGACCGCGCCGAGGGCCCGCCGCCGCCGCCGCGCTCCGGAGACCGTGCGGTGAGATCCTGAACACTCCCGCCCTTCCGTATGCTGGCCTCGACTACTTCTGTTGCTTTTCTGCGTCCCGAACACTCCCGTTCTTCTATAGCCAGAGCTGGAGTACCTCTGCGTCCTCCATGTTGAAGCCCGAAACCGGCACTGGCTCCTGCTTCGTCTACTCCGCCTCGTCCTCCTCCGGATCCGCCACCTTCATCAGAACGAGATGTTGCTCCTCGTCCTCCTTCTCGTCCGGTTGCTCCTCGTCCTCCTCCGGCTCTGGCGAGTCTGTAGGCAGGCCGACTGTGATGCGAGCAGCGTGCCTCGCCCGGATCTCCTTCTTGATCTGGAAGCGACGCTCTGGCGTGAGCATATCATAGGTAGTCTTCTTTTGCCGGGCCATCGCGGACGGCAAGGGAAGAGGGAGGTGGAGACGAAGAGGAATGTGCTCAGGTTGGCAGCGCGGAAAGGGTGGAAGAGGTTGTGGTTGGGTTCGGGGCGCCGATCGGCTTAAATAGCTGGACTTTGGCCTCGGGCGGCAAGCCGGAGCTGCGCCATGCGGACTGTTGGGATCCAGGTGATTCCGTGTGGGACCCGGCCGTCAGTCTGACATGACGCGCCCGGATGCACTCGGACTATCCCATATGCATACCATATTTGGGCTACATATAAGGGATACTCGTCAGCACGGACGTTTGAGGTCCGTTTGAGACGCCCGTATGGGTCGGGATTTTCTGATTCGTTATTGACTAGGCCGTCCACCCAGGCATTTGAGACGACCGGGTTTGAAGCGCTCGACTGTAGATGCTCTTACATTGCATATATGAGCTAAGAAATACATTCCCTCCATTTCAATTTACCATTCATTTTTTTTAGTTTTCAAGTTATATTGCGTGTTAAGAAATTGAAACACACTGATCAAACACATGCATAACATTTAGAACCAACGACTCCATGAGAAAATGCATGATGCTTAAACCATTTTAACTTCTTATTATTATTGTACAAATTGATATATTGATGAAAAGTAAAATAAAAACCAGATTGAATGATATACATATATATAGTTGTGTCAATCAGCTGGATGGTTCCACATGGAAATGACCATCAATACAGCGAAGGTAATGGTCCAGACGTCTTGGTCTTTCAGAAAACGCCAATAAGCAACCAATATAAATGCTAGATTCACGGGTCTTTAAGGGGCATTACGGGCTTCTTCCACCTAAATATCCCCTTCCCCTAAAAAGATTTCAGGAGGGTGTAGGCCAATTTCCCTAATGGTCAACCACAAACAGCCAAGTGGATTCATCCCGTGAAACCCCATAATGACCAACTCACGTAGTGATCGAGAATGCTACACATACGGGGTTTTACAGGGGATTACGGGCTCCGTTCCGCTAATTAACCCCCCCCCCCCAACAAATTTCGGCTGGATGGGGCCGGCCCTCCCCTTAGTCCAATCACAGCTTGACACCTAAAAAAATAGATGAAAGGCATCAGCCCGACTTTATAGATAAAGCCACCAGGCAGTGTTCATCACATGATCGAAACCAGAGTATCAGAACACAGACAGTACTTAAGCGAGGGGTACATGGCTCCCAGGCCAACATACGGCACGCAGGCCAAGCTAGAAACAAAGCATGATAAAATGAACCACCGAGTCCACTAATCGCCAGTCTAGTGTTGCGAGAGATAGGTAGCAGAAGCCCGAATCTTGGAGGTCATCAAGTCAAAAGCATCGTGGTCGGCCTTTGATACGTCTCCAACGTATCGATAATTTATGAAGTATTCATGCCATATTGATGTATGTTTACAATACTTTTATATGGTTTTGATGCACTTTATATGATTTATTTAGAACTAACCCGGACTGACGCTGTTTTCAGCAGAATTACCGTGGTGTTGTTTTTGTGCAGAAAATGAAAGTTCTCGGAATTGCCCGAAACTTTTTGGTGATTTTTTCTGGACCAAATAAGCAATATTGGAGCAAAGAACCACCGGAGAAGAGCCACGAGGTGGGCACAACCCACCAGGGCACGCCAGAGGGCCCAGGCGCGCCCTGGTGTATCGTGCCCTCCTCGTGGCCCATCTTGGCGTGAAACCGACGCCCAAAAATCCTATAAATATAGAAACCATCAGAAATAACCCTAGACTTTCCGCTCCGCCGCCGCAACTCTCTGTATCGACGAAAAACCAATCTGGAGGTGTTCCAGTACCTTGTCGGAGAGGGTAGATCATCTCCGGTGGCCATCTTCATCATCCCGGCGGAGGCCATGACGAGGAGGGAGTAGTCCACCCTCGGGGCTAAGGGTATGTACCAGTAGCTATGTGTTCAATCTCTCTCTCTCGTGTTCTTGAGATGTCACGATCTTGATGTATCACGGGCTTTGTTAATATAGTCGGATCATATGATATTATTCCCTTGCTATCATGTTGTGATGAATTGAATCTTTCCCTTCGAGATATCGTTATGTTGGATTGAATATTGGATTTGAGAACACTTGATATATGTCTTGCATGTGGATACTGTTGGAAATATGCCCTAGAGGCAATAATAAATTGGTTATTATTATATTTCCTTGTTCATGATAATCGTTTATTATCCATGCTATAAGTGTATTGATTGGAAACTCAAATACATGTGTGGGTACATAGACAACACTGTGTCCCTAATAAGCCTCTAGTTGACTAGCTCGTTGATCAAAGATGGTTAAGGTTTCCTAGCCATTGACATGAGATGTCATTTGATAACGGGATCACATCATTAGGAGAATGATGTGATGGACAAGACCCAAACTGTAAACGTAGCATTTGATCGTGTCAGTTTATTGCTATTGTTTTCTGCATGTCAAGTATCTGTTCCTTTGACCATGAGATCATGCAACTCACTGACACCGGAGGAATACCTTGTGTGTATCAAACGTCGCAACGTAACTGGGTGACTATAAAGGTGCTCTACAGGTATCTCCGAGGGTGTCTGTTGGGTTGGCATGGATCAAGACTGGGATTTGTTACTCCGTGTGACGGAGAGGTATCTCAGGGCCCACTCGGTAATACAACATCACATTGAGCCTTGCAAGCAATGTGACTAAAGTGTTAGCCACGAGATCTTGTATTACGGAACGAGTAAAGAGACTTGCCGGTAACGAGATTGAACTAGGTATAGTGATACCGACGATCGAATCTCGGGCAAGTAACATACCGAAGAACAAAGGGAACAGCATACGGGATTAACTGAATCCTTGACATAGAGGTTCGACCGATAAAGATCTTCGTAGAATATGTAGGAGCCAATATGGGCATCCAGGTCCCGCTATTGGTTATTGGCCGTAGAGGTGTCTCGGTCATGTCTACATAGTTCTCGAACCCGCAGGGTCTACACACTTAACGTTTGGTGACGATTAGTATAATTGAGTTATTATGTTGGTGACCGAAAGTTGTTCGGAGTCCCGGATAAGATCCCGGACATGATGAGGATCTCCGGAATAGTCCGGAGGTAAAGATTGATATATGTGATAATAGTGTTTTGATCTCTGGAAGGGTTCCGAAGTTCACCGGAAGGGGTTCCGGATGTTTACCGAAGTGTTCGGGTGCAGCAACACTTTATATGAGCCAAAAGGATAAAACCCACAAGGTATTGGAAAGTGCAAAAGTAGTTTTGCTGCCGCGTAAGCGGTACTACCGCTTGGTGAAGCGGTACTACCGCCGGAGCGGTACTACCGCTTGTGTGAAGCGGTACTACCGCCCAAGCGGTACTACCGCTTGTGTGAAGCGGTACTACCGCTTGTGTGCGGCTGTGCACGATTCGGCAGGGGTCCGAGTTGGACTCTTTCCCTGCGGGCAAAACCGACCTGGAGGAGGCTTTTACTCCAAGTTTAGACCCCAAGGCTCAACATATAAATAGAGGGGCAGGGCTAGCACACGGGACACATCAGGATTTCCCAAGCCGTGTGCCGGCAACCCTAGCCCTCTAGTTCCTCCGTCATAATCTCCGTAGCGCTTGGCGAAGCCCTGCAGAGATTGTTCCTCACCACCATCACCACGCCGTCGTGCTGCTGGAACTCAACCACTACTTCACCATCGCTCGCTGGATCGAGGAGGTGAAGGCGTCATCAAGCCGTACGTGTGTTGAACGCGGAGGTGCCGTCCGTTCGGCACTAGATCGGAAGGATCGTGATTGGATCGCGGGACGCTCGGCGATTTGGATCGCGAAGACGTTCGACTACATCAACCGCGTTTATTAACGCTTCCGCTTAGCGATCTACAAGGGTATGTAGATTCACTCTCCCTCTCGTAGATACTCATCACCATGGATAGATCTTGTGTGTGCGTAGGAAAATTTTTGTTTCCCATGCAACGTTCTCCAACAGTGGCATCATGAGCTAGGTCTATGCGTAGATGAGATCTCGAGTAGAACACAAACGAGTTGTGGGCGTGGGTGTATACATATTGCTTGCCGTTACTAGTTGATACTTGATTCAGCGGTATTGTGAGATGAAGCGGCCCGGACCGACATTACGCGTACGCTTACGCGAGACTGGTTTTACCGCTGCGTGCACTTGTTGCATAAAGGTGACTGGCGGGTGTCTGTCTCTCTCACTTTAGTTGAATCGGTTCAATGAAGAGGGTTCTTTTAGAAGATCAAAAAGCAATCACTACACCACGTTGTGGTTTTGCGTAGGTAAGAACGGTTCTTGCAAACCCGTAGCAGCCACGTAAAATTTGCAACAACAATTAGAGGACGTCTAACTTGTTTTTGCAGGGTATGTTGTGATGTGATATGGCCAATTACATGATGAGATATATGTGATGTATGAGATGATCATGTGATGTATAGAATATCACGACTTGCATGTCGATAAGTACGGCAACTGGCAGGAGCCATAGAGTTGTCTTTAATTATTGTATGACCTGCGTGTCAATCATTAAGCGCTATGTAATGCTTTACTTTATCGCTAAACGTTAGCTATAGTCGTGGAAGCAACAGTCGGCGCGACAACCTTATGGCGACACGTTGATGGAGATCAAGATGATGGAGATCATGGTGTCATGCCGGTGACGATGGAGATCATGCCGGTGCTTTGGAGATGGAGATCAAAAGCACAAGTTCATGGCCATATCATGTCACTTATGATTTGCATGTGATGTTAATCCTTTTATGCATCTTATTTTGCTTAGGACGACGGTAGCATTATAAGGTGATCCCTCACTTAAATTTCAAGATAAATTGTGTTCTCCCCAAGTGTGCACCGTTGCGAAAGTTCGTCGTTTCGAGACACGCCGTGATGATCGGGTGTGATAGACTCTACGTTCGCATACAACAGGTGTAAGCCATGTTACACGTGCGGAACACTCGGGTTAAACTTGACGAGCCTAGCATGTACAGACATGGCCTCGGAACACAAGAGACCGAAAGGTCGAACATGAGTCATATAGTAGATATGATCAACATGAAGATGTTCACCATTGAAACCACCTCAACTCACGTGATGATCGGACTTGAGTTGGTGGATTTGGATCATGTTACACTCGAATGATCGGAGGGATGTCAATTTGAGTGGGAGTTTTTTAAATATGATTAACTAAACTCATTATCTAAGAACAATAGTCTAAGTTGTCTTTGCTATATTTATGTTGTAGATCATGGCTCGCGCAGTAGCACCCCTGAATTTTAATGCGTTCCTAGAGAAAGCTAAGTTGAAAGATGATGGAAGTAACTTTGTGGACTGGGCCCGTAATCTAAGGATTATCCTTACGGCTTCCCAGAAGGCTTATGTCCTTGATGCACCGCTTGGTGATCCACCCGCTCCAGTTGAGTCTCTAGACGTTGTGAACGCCTGGCAGGCTCGTTCTGATGATTACTCAATAGTTCAATGTGCAATGTTGTATGGCTTAGAACCGGGACTTCAAAGACGTTTTGAACGTCATGGAGCATATGAGATGTTCCAGGAGTTGAAGTTTATCTTTCAGAAGAATGCCCGGATCGAGAGATATGAGATCTCCGATAAGTTCTATGCTTGCAAGATGGAGGAGAACGGGTCTATCAGTGATCACGTGCTCAGAATGTCTGGGTACTCCACCCGTCTGGCTGAGTTAGGGATGCCCCTTCCGCCAGAGGCTATCACTGACAGAGTTCTTCAATCATTGCCGCCTAGCTACAAGAGCTTCGTGTTGAACTATAACATGCACGGGATGAACAAGTCAGTCGCCGAGCTGTTTGCGATGCTGAAAGTCGCTGAGTCTGAAATTCAGAAGGAGCATCAAGTGTTGATGGTCAATAAAACCACTAGTTTCAAGAAATATGGCAAGGGTAAGAAGGGTAACTCCAAGCAGAGTGGCAAAGCAGTTGCTCCTCTCGTGAAGAAACTCAAGGCTGGACCCAAACCAGAAACTGTGTGTTTTCATTGCAAGGGAACTGGACACTGGAAGCGGAATTGCCCCAAGTATTTGGCTGACAAGAAGGCGGCCAACAACAAACAAGGTATATATGATATACATGTTATTGATGTGTACCTTACCAACTCTCGTTGTAGTGCCTGGGTATTTGATACCGGTGCGGTTGCTCATATTTGCAACTCAAAACAGGAACTGCGGAATAGACGGAGGTTGGCAAAGGACGAAGTGACGATGCGCGTGGGAAATGGTTCCAAGGTTGATGTGATCGCCGTCGGCACGCTCGCTCTTCGATTACCGTCGGGATTAGTGATGAACCTAAATAAGTGTTATTTGGTGCCTGCGTTAAGCATGAACATTATATCTGGATCTTGTTTATTGCGAGACGGTTACTCATTTAAATCAGAGAATAATGGTTGTTCTATTTATATGAGTAATATCTTTTATGGTCATGCACCCAATGTGAGGGGTTTATTCTTGTTGAATCTCGATAGTAATGATACACATGTTCATAACATTGATGCCAAAAGATGTAGAATTGATAATGATAATACCACTTTCTTGTGGCACTGCCGTTTAGGTCATATTGGCGTAAAACGCATGAGGAAGCTCCATGCTGATGGACTTTTGGAGTCACTTGATTTTGAATCACTTGACACATGTGAGCCATGCCTCATGGGCAAGATGACTAAAACGCCGTTCTCTGGAATAATGGAACGGGCAAGTGACTTATTGGAAATCATACATAGTGATGTGTGCGGTCCGATGAGCATTGAGGCGCGCGGTGGTTATCGTTACTTTCTCACCTTCACTGATGACTTAAGTAGATATGGGTATATTTACTTAATGAAACACAAGTCTGAAACATTTGAAAAGTTCAAACAATTTCAGAGTGAAGTTGAGAATCATCGTAACAAGAAGATTAAATTCCTACGATCTGATCGAGGAGGAGAATATCTGAGTTATGAGTTTGGCAGTCACTTAAGACAGTGTGGAATTGTTTCACAATTAACACCGCCTGGAACACCACAGCGTAATGGTGTGTCCGAACGTCGTAATCGAACTTTATTGGATATGGTGCGATCTATGATGTCTCTTGCCGATTTGCCACTATCGTTTTGGGGTTATGCATTAGAGACAGCTGCATTCACTTTAAATAGGGCACCATCGAAATCCGTTGAGACGACGCCTTATGAACTTTGGTTTGACAAGAAGCCAAAGCTGTCGTTTCTTAAAGTTTGGGGATGTGATGCTTATGTCAAAAAGCTTCAGCCTGAAAAGCTGGAACCCAAAGCGGAGAAATGCGTCTTCATAGGATACCCAAAAGAGACAATTGGGTATACCTTCTACCTCAGATCCGAGGGCAAAGTGTTTGTCGCTAAAAACGGAACATTTCTTGAGAAAGAGTTTCTCTCGAAAGAATTGAGTGGGAGGAAGATAGAACTTGATGAGGTTGTTGAACCTTTACTTCAACCTGAGAGTAGCGCAGCGCAGAAAGTTGTTTCTGTGGAGCCTACATTAGCTGAAGAGGAAGTTAATGATGATGATCATGAAGCTTTGGGTCAAGTTGCTATCGAACCTCGTAGGTCGACAAGGACGCGTACTGCTCCCGAGTGGTACGGCAACCCTGTCTTAGAGGTCATGTTGTTAGACAACGATGAAACTACGAGCTATGGAGAAGCGATGATGGGCCCGGATTCCGAGAAGTGGTTAGAGGCCATGAAATCCGAGATGGGATCCATGTATGAAAACAAAGTCTGGACTTTGGAAGTATTACCTGAAGGGCGTAAGGCCATTCAGAACAAATGGATCTTTAAGAGGAAGACGGACGCGGACGGTAATGTCACCGTCTATAAAGCTCGACTTGTGGCAAAGGGTTTTTCACAAGTTCAAGGAGTTGACTACGATGAGACCTTCTCACCCGTAGCGATGCTTAAGTCCGTCAGCAAGCATCTCGGAGTTGGAATCTTCGTTTTGATGAGGTGATCAAAGCGTTCGAGTTTATACAAGTTTACGGAGAAGCTTGTATTTACAAGAAAGTGAGTGGGAGCTCTATAGCGTTTCTAATATTATATGTGGATGACATATTGCTGATTGGAAACAATATAGAAATGCTGGAAAGCGTAAAGGAATATTTGAACAAGAGTTTTTCAATGAAGGACCTAGGAAAAGCTGCTTTCATATTAGGCATCAAGATCTATAGAGATAGATCGAGACGCTTAATAGGACTTTCACAAAGCACATACCTTGATAAGATTTTGAAGAAGTTCAAAATGGATCAGTCCAAGAAGGGGTTCTTGCCTGTTTTGCAAGGTGTGAAGTTGAGTAAGACTCAATGCCCAGTGACTGCAGAAGATAGAGAAAAGATGAGTGTCATCCCCTATGCTTCAGCCATAGGCTCTATTATGTATGCAATGCTGTGCACAAGACCCGATGTCAGCCTTGCCATAAGTATGGCCGGAAGGTTTCAAAGTGATCCAGGAATGGAACACTGGACGACGGTCAAGAATATCCTGAAGTACCTGAAAAGGACTAAGGACATGTTTCTCGTTTATGGAGGTGATCAAGAGCTCGTCGTAAAGGGTTACGTCGATGCAAGCTTTGACACTGATCCGGATGACTCTAAGTCGCAAACCGGATACGTATTTATTCTTTATGGGGGTGCGGTTAGCTGGTGCAGTTCCAAGCAAAGCGTGGTAGCAGATTCTACATGCGAAGCGGAGTACATCGCTGCCTCGGAGGCGGCGAAGGAAGGTGTCTGGATGAAGGAGTTCATGACAGATCTTGGAGTAGTGCCTAGTGCACTTAACCCAATGACTCTGTTTTGTGATAATACTGGTGCCATTGCTCTAGCCAAGGAACCAAGATTTCACAAGAGGACCAGACACATAAAGCGACGTTTCAATTCCATCCGCGATTACATCAAGGAGGACGACATAAATATTTGCAAAGTACACACGGATCTAAATGTTGCAGATCCGATGACTAAACCTCTTCCAAGGGCTAAACATGAACAACACCAGAACTGCATGGGTGTTCGATTCATTACAATGTAAATCACATAGTGATGTGAACTAGATTATTGACTCTAGTGCAAGTGGGAGACTGTTGGAAATATGCCCTAGAGGCAATAATAAATTGGTTATTATTATATTTCCTTGTTCATGATAATCGTTTATTATCCATGCTATAAGTGTATTGATTGGAAACTCAAATACATGTGTGGGTACATAGACAACACTGTGTCCCTAATAAGCCTCTAGTTGACTAGCTCGTTGATCAAAGATGGTTAAGGTTTCCTAGCCATTGACATGAGATGTCATTTGATAACGGGATCACATCATTAGGAGAATGATGTGATGGACAAGACCCAAACTGTAAACGTAGCATTTGATCGTGTCAGTTTATTGCTATTGTTTTCTGCATGTCAAGTATCTGTTCCTTTGACCATGAGATCATGCAACTCACTGACACCGGAGGAATACCTTGTGTGTATCAAACGTCGCAACGTAACTGGGTGACTATAAAGGTGCTCTACAGGTATCTCCGAGGGTGTCTGTTGGGTTGGCATGGATCAAGACTGGGATTTGTTACTCCGTGTGACGGAGAGGTATCTCAGGGCCCACTCGGTAATACAACATCACATTGAGCCTTGCAAGCAATGTGACTAAAGTGTTAGCCACGAGATCTTGTATTACGGAACGAGTAAAGAGACTTGCCGGTAACGAGATTGAACTAGGTATAGTGATACCGACGATCGAATCTCGGGCAAGTAACATACCGAAGAACAAAGGGAACAGCATACGGGATTAACTGAATCCTTGACATAGAGGTTCGACCGATAAAGATCTTCGTAGAATATGTAGGAGCCAATATGGGCATCCAGGTCCCGCTATTGGTTATTGGCCGTAGAGGTGTCTCGGTCATGTCTACATAGTTCTCGAACCCGCAGGGTCTACACACTTAACGTTTGGTGACGATTAGTATAATTGAGTTATTATGTTGGTGACCGAAAGTTGTTCGGAGTCCCGGATAAGATCCCGGACATGATGAGGATCTCCGGAATAGTCCGGAGGTAAAGATTGATATATGTGATAATAGTGTTTTGATCTCTGGAAGGGTTCCGAAGTTCACCGGAAGGGGTTCCGGATGTTTACCGAAGTGTTCGGGTGCAGCAACACTTTATATGAGCCAAAAGGATAAAACCCACAAGGTATTGGAAAGTGCAAAAGTAGTTTTGCTGCCGCGTAAGCGGTACTACCGCTTGGTGAAGCGGTACTACCGCCGGAGCGGTACTACCGCTTGTGTGAAGCGGTACTACCGCCCAAGCGGTACTACCGCTTGTGTGAAGCGGTACTACCGCTTGTGTGCGGCTGTGCACGATTCGGCAGGGGTCCGAGTTGGACTCTTTCCCTGCGGGCAAAACCGACCTGGAGGAGGCTTTTACTCCAAGTTTAGACCCCAAGGCTCAACATATAAATAGAGGGGCAGGGCTAGCACACGGGACACATCAGGATTTCCCAAGCCGTGTGCCGGCAACCCTAGCCCTCTAGTTCCTCCGTCATAATCTCCGTAGCGCTTGGCGAAGCCCTGCAGAGATTGTTCCTCACCACCATCACCACGCCGTCGTGCTGCTGGAACTCAACCACTACTTCACCATCGCTCGCTGGATCGAGGAGGTGAAGGCGTCATCAAGCCGTACGTGTGTTGAACGCGGAGGTGCCGTCCGTTCGGCACTAGATCGGAAGGATCGTGATTGGATCGCGGGACGCTCGGCGATTTGGATCGCGAAGACGTTCGACTACATCAACCGCGTTTATTAACGCTTCCGCTTAGCGATCTACAAGGGTATGTAGATTCACTCTCCCTCTCGTAGATACTCATCACCATGGATAGATCTTGTGTGTGCGTAGGAAATTTTTTGTTTCCCATGCAACGTTCTCCAACAGATACCCGTGGTGACAATGGGGTGTTCTATTGATTCACTTGATATATGTTTTGATACTCAACTTGCGGATTCCTACGGTGACATTGGGGTAATCTATGCATAGGGGTTGATACACGTTCTTGTCCTACTTTCTCCGATAGAAATCTTGGGGTACTCTTTGAGGTTCTTTGTGTTGGATTGAGTATTATGAATCTGAAATTGTTTGATGCGTATCGTATAATTAAGTCATGGATACTTGTGGTGACATTGGAGTATCTAGGTGACATTAGAGTTGGTTGATGCGTATCATATGGTGTTATTTTAGTACAAACTCTAGATAGATTGATCGGAAAGGATAACTTGGTGTTATTTTAGTACGAACTTTTGGATAGATCGATCGGAAAGGATAACTTTAAGGTGGTTTCGTACCCTACAAACAATTTCTTCTTATGTTCTCCGCTAGATAAGAACTTTGGAGTGATTCTTCCTTGCACATTGAGGGATGGTTATGTGATCCAATTATATTAGCATTGTTGAGAGATTGCACTAGAGAAAGTACGGACCCTAGGCCTTGTTTTCAAGCATTGCAATAACGTTTGTGCTCACTTTTGTTACTTGCTACCTTGCTGTTTTTATATTTTTAGATTACAAAAACCTATATCTACCATCCATATTGCACTTGTATCACCATCTCTTCGCCGAACTAGTGCACCTATACAATTTGCCATTGTATTGGGTGTGTTGGGGACACAAGAGATTTCTTGTATTTGATTGCAGGGTTGTTTGAGAGAGTCCATCTTCATCCTACACCTCCCATGGATTGATAAACCTTAGTGTCGGTGTCAAAACCGGCGTATCTCGTTGTAGGGGTCCTAATCTAGGCGTCTTGGAGCGATGGTAACATGGACACAGGATTTTACCCAGGTTCGGGTTCTCTCAAGGAGATAATACCCTACGTCCTGCTTTGATTGTATTGATATGGGGATAGTACATAGTACAGGTATCTACCATGAGATTGTTGTAATGAATATGAGATTGAGGATGTTTATTTTCTAGCCTGGCCTCGGTTTATATAATACCAGAGGCATAGGGTTTAGAGGAGTCCTTGTCTTGTGCCCCAAGTCTTGTGGAATCTCCCTTGTATGCATCATGGGCTGCCCGAAGTGGCCCATTAGTAAACCTTCCTGGGGGTCCTCGGCCCGACCCACTGGTCTGGAGACGACGTGGTGAGTACCCCCTAGTCCAGGACACCATCAGTAGCCCCCTGAACCGGTCTTCAAGTTGGGGACGCTCCTCGATTCTTCCGATCTTTTCTTCGTCTTCAGCCGTCGGTCTTGAAAACTGGTTCAACAAATCTTCCCATCTCCGATCTTGAGGATCGCCGAGGTCTATCCGAAGAGTTCACACGTCGGGCATCCGAGGAGCCCCTTTAAGTTCTCGGCCTTTATCAATGCCTTATTATTTTTTAGGCCACACCTCGGGTTTGAAGTATTTCCCGTGCGGTGGTGTCCTCTTGCGTCTGAGCTCCAATGCCGAACTGCATCTGAGGTGTCTTTTTACAGCCAAGCTCCAACGCCGGACTGTGCCCGAGCTCCAACGCCGGACTGTATCCGAGGTATCTTTTTGCAGCCGAGCTCCAACGCCGGTATGCATCCGAGGTGTCATAGATTACCTCGGTCTTGAAAAATTTGAAGGAGTTTATCCGAGCTTAATGCCAGAAATAGTCTTTTATGGAGCTAGCCATTCGCGTCCGAGCTTTATGCCGGACTGCTTTCGAGGTGTCTCCGATCTTGAGCTTTATGCCGGACTGCTTCCGAGCTCTAACGCCGGACTGCATCCGAGCTCCAACGAGGATGAGCGTCCGAGGTGTCATAGATTACCTCGGTCTTTATAAAATTGAAGGAATTCAGCCGAGCTTAATGCCGGAAATGCCCTCTATGGAGCCAGCCACTTGCGCCCGAGCTTTATGCCGGACTGCTTCCGAGGTGGTGCACCACCCCGACCGTGGGCTGATTTTTTGATTGGTGCAATTTATTCTCTGCCGAGATATATAGCCAGTAGCCTTCAAGGTGCGTGTCGGTCGAAAACCCGGGATGCACCTAAAGGATAAAATAAAACCACTAATCCCAGCAGCCCATGAGACTCGGGTCGATTCGCGAAATCGTCCTGAGGATCAATTCCTTGCTCGGCAGCATACTTTAGGAATTAAAATGCGTTGTGCAGTAGCCCCCGAGACTCAGGTTGGGTGCGGCCGACCAACCCGAGGATCATAATCTCGTCGGAAACTGTTTTTTCATTTAAATTTTCTGCATTGAATCGTCAATGCAGTAGCCCCCGAGGCTTAATTTGGGCATGGGTGGTTGAATTAAGGATCGATATTTGTTTGACACAAACTTTGTTACGTTTGACCAAATTTATTAGTAATGATTCTATGTATCTAAGTACTTTACATCATTAATGCTCGGATCCGCATTGTAAAAGACTTTGTTGACCGACCATCGGCTTCAACCTCCTCGGCCAGTAGCCGAGGAGTGTTTGTCCTACTTTATAAAGCCTTTATAAGGGCAAAGATTTATGGCAAACAAGGCAATCTGGCCATACGGTTTTATAAACAAAGGTACGCGGAGAGATATGTTATATTACTACTTAACGTAAGAAACATCTTCTGGGAAAAATAGTTCATTTATAAGTTCCTTTTCCCAGGATATCATGTTGACCATGATCTTGAAACCTCAACTCCGATCAATGTGGGAGGAAAATATTGAGGATTTAGTTCGCCGAATGTTCCCGAACTTTGTGGTCTTATGAACCAAAATTTTCACTTCCGTCGTTGCCGACCAATTATATTCTTAAGATAGCTAGCTTTTGGCTTCACCCAGTCTGAGGTACTAACCCGGATGACCCGAAAGTAACAATCACAGAGGTGCTCCCTTTACCCCCTAGCCGAACTATCGGGAACTTAGGGGATAAGCACAGGAGCCAGGCAACCCAGCTTGGCCAAAATCTTAAGTCAAATTGATGCATATCTATGGCTTTATAACGATCACTACGGAAGCCAGCTTTCGTATATTAAATACAAACGCCGATGATATGTTGGGCTCTCCAGGAATCCCGATGTATCTATGCCGAGGTGCCACAAGGAACCCTCGGTATAGTTTATTTTGACTCCGTCACGACTGTTTATAATCTGAAAGTGGCCTATCGTCGGCTTCCACCCCTGTGTAGATGCTACGTAGGGTGTTTCCGTACAAACAAGACAACCCTTAGCCGACATCTCGGTGCCCGGAGGCGGTTGTGTTTAGTGGAAACGAGGCAATCAGATATTCAGGCTTTATAACTTTCACTTAGTCATAGGAGCATATGTTTGGGGGCAACTTAATAGCCCCCGGTATACGTCGACTGCTCGGATTATTCGAGGTCGAACCACCCACAACTTGGCCATTTCAAGAAAGAGAGGCCCTTCGTTTTACTCGGATAACCTTGATCGGCTATATTTGGTTGAACACCGCATGCGGTTCGCTGACCGATTTACGCTTGTTGTGACAGTCAGCTTTCGGCTTTCTCCAACTGAGGCACTTAACCAGTTAAACCGGAAGTGACAATCGCAGTGGTTCTCCATTTACCCCTTAGCCGAACAAAGCGGAAACGTAAGGGGTAAGCACAGGAGTCGGGCAATCCAGCTATAGACCAAAGACACAACTCGAAATCAATGCATATAAATGCGAAATATCGAGGACATTTTGCCGAGGACTGCATGGAGTACCTCCGTGTTTGGTGGGTTCGGTGCTAACCGCAGAACCCCTTTAATATTGCCGATGCGTGAAATGCATCTGGCGTTGTACTGCGAGAGTTATGCTTGGAAAAACCAAAAAACTTATGCAAAAACTTTATGTTTAGATAAACGAAAATTGTGCCAATCAAAAATTGGTCTAAAATTTAATTTGTGCTTCGGTCGTGCTTTAACGTGATACATCCGATCTCCGGACTCCAAGCGGGTCAGCCTTTGGCTTCAACCTCCATATCCCGAACGCGGAGTGTTTCTCCGAGGCGTGTTTAGCGAACTAAACTCGAGAGGCTTTGGAAAGAAACCAGACTATCCGGCTATTGACCACACACTAGCGTCGGAAAAAGGAGTAGTAGAAAAAGACTTTGCAACGACCAAGAAGAAAACACATTTATTATAAAACAGCTCATACAAATTAAAGAGCCCCCGGTTAAATCGGGTAAAGACATTTTTAACAAACAACTTTTTTTTTGTTTAACAAGAAATATAATGTTTGGTTGAACCGAACAAAAAGTAAAATTTCAAAGAGAGCTAAGCACGAAAACGACTTAGCTGGTTAATGTGCTCGGTGCGGTCCGGTGCTGTGGCAAGACGGAGACGTAGTCCTCGGCCTGGCCGAGGTCCCAGCCCCCAAGCCCGAGGTAATCGAGCGAAGAGCTCGGGTCGTGAAGTGGCAACCCAACACGGTTGATGCGGCGAGGCGAAGCCCCCGGTCCAGCCGAGGAGACAGAGTAGTTCGGCGGCGAAGCCCCCAGTTATCATGGGAAAAGGTAGTGTTTTTAACAAACATACTTTTTAATTTAATACAAATATAATGCTTGGTCGAATCGAACAAGAATTGGAAATTGAAAAAAGTTGAGCATGAAAGCGACTTAGCTGGTTAATGTGCTCGGTGTTGATGACGCGGGCCGAGCTTGTGGCGGATCCAGGTCCCAGCCCCCAAGCCGGTCCAGAGGTGGTGAAGCTGGTCGGCCAGTGACGCCGAAATCCCAGCAGTAGGTTGATGAAGAGATGACGAAGCCCCCGGTCTAGCCGAGGTGAAGGAGCAGGTCGGCTGGTGACACCGAAGTCCCATGCCAGCCGAAGTGTCGAAGCAGGTCGGCATGGTGGATGTTGGCTCGAAGAAGTGATAGCGCGGCGATGCGGACGCAGGTCGGAATTTGTGACGCGGTCAATGCTGGCTTGAGAAGAGACCGTGCGACGATGCTGGAGCGGCGACGCAGTCGATGTTGGCGCAGGTCGGTAGCCATGGAGCAACTTGGTCGGGCCGGTTTGACATCGGCGCGACGGTGAAGATCGCCTCGGAAAAGATTCAAAATTTGTGGGCACGTGTTTGAAAACAACACACAATACCCTAAAAAAAATTCCTCAAAAAGGATGTCCAATATCCCGTTCATAAAGAAAGATGAATACGGGTCGGATTCGTTTTCGCGCAGAAACCAGATCGGAAAATTGATGCACTCATCGGACGTTTCCCGGAGTTTGAACGGTCGGATCGAGCTGAAATTTTGAGAGGTGATCGGTATGGCAATTCCGCAGCCGATGAATGGTGGGATCTTCCAAAAAATGTCCGAGCTGGAATCTGGACACCTCGCCCTAAACTCATCCAGATTCCCGTCCAGATTCGACAGGGCTCCGGTAGATCGAAGATCGCCAGAGATTTCTTCATCGGAATACGACGAAATTTTACATGGTTGTTGTAGGCTCAATTCCGCACAATTCCACCGAAGCAATCATCAAGGCGACGCTCGAGGAAGCGGGGACGACGAACACGAGTCGCTGTTCAGAAAAACTGCACGGTTGCTCGAGGACGATGTCAACATCGAGCCCCCGAGCTCCATGGATAATTTCTCGTGATCTTGATAGAGATCGGAGATGATGACGTTGAAAGTATCCATCCGATCTTGACGATCCGGCATGGAGCGCAGTCCTCGGTCCAGCCGAGGTAACCAGTCGAGCCGGCGACGAAGATGCCGACATCGACAACAAAGCTCGGTTCCAACGCGTAGAACGCGCCGGAGACGATCTGAATTCCCATCGCACCGCGGCGACTGCCAGCAGGCTCTCAATGAAAGCACCAATGTCGTAGTAGGGGTCCTAAGCTAGGCGTCTTGGAGCGATGGTAACATGGACATAGGATTTTACCCAGGTTCGGGCTCTCTCAAGGAGATAATACCCTACGTCCTGCTTTGATTGTATTGATATGGGGATAATACATAGTACAGACATGTACCATGAGATTGTTGTAATGAATATGAGATTGAGGTTGTTTATTTTTAGCCTGGCCTCGGTTTATATAATACCAGAGGCCTAGGGTTTAGAGGAGTCCTTGTCTTGTGGAATCTCCCTTGTATGCATCATGGGCTGCCCGAAGTGGCCCATTAGTAAACCTTCCTGGGGGTCCTCGGCCCGACCCACTGGTCGGGAGACGACGTGGTGAGTACCCCCTAGTCCAGGACACCATCACTTAGGTCATCCACTTGAGGGAAAATTGCTACTGTCCTACAAAACTCTGCGCTTGGAGGCCCAACAAAGTCTACAAGAATAAAGTTGTGTAGTAGACATCAAGCTCTTTTTTGGCGCCGTTGCCGGGGAGGTGAGTGCTTGAAGGTATATGTTTAGATCTTGCAATTGATTCTTTTAGTTTCTTGTTTTATCACTAGTTTGGGTAATAAAAGAAAACTACAAAAAAAATGGAGTTTAGGTTGCATCAATTGTTTCGTCTTTTGAATGTCTTTCGAGAAAATAAGGATTCCGAAAATTGTGCTCAATTGGCACAGGAAGAAATTATGAAATACGCAATGAGAATTCCTTGAATGATGAGCATGATTGCAATGTTGTTAGTATGAATTCGATGAATATCCAAAATACTAATGATGATTGCACTAGTCATGATAAAAATGTTTCTTATAAGCATGTCAATTTTTGTGGAGTGGATAAAGTTTGTGAAGACGTGCCTTATAGGGATGATAGATTTTGTAAGAAGCATAAACATGATAGAACCAATTTTTTGCTCAAAGTGATAGATGAATTTGCTTCAAAATTATGTTCTCTTTGTCCTGTTACTTGTGAACTTTGCAATAAAGTTGGTAATCTTAATTTCCAATGCAAACTTTTTCATGATCAAATCATGGCCAAATATTGTAATGACTTGATCACCCTTGAACTTTATAATGAGCTTTCTCTATTTTTGGGGAGTGAAGAATTGACACATAAAAATAGTTGGTTTGAAGTATTCATTCTCACGAACGACGTTGAAACTAATCTAAAAAATATCTATATGTTTTGCATGGTAAATTGCAATGAGAATATTTATATTGCCAACTATAGAAAGATGTGAAAACCAATAGAATATAAAAGTAATACTAATGAAAGGGTAAAGAATTCCACTTTGCCTCCTATTGTCTCTCATGATGTAATAGGTGATGAGGAGGATCTCCCTATTCAACCAATCTCATCAATAAGAAGCTCGAAGAAATTAATTAAACCCACACATGATGTGATGGAGAAGAAGAAAAGAAGAAAGAGTAGAGGTAAAAAGGTATCTCTCCCAAATGATGTTTCTCGTATTATTGTTGTGCCTCACGAGGATGAATCAAAAATAATTGTGGAAGATGATACACTTGATGATGATTTTGTTATGCCTATTGCTTGTTGTGATGACTATGATTGGGAAGATAATGATGATTCTTATAATCTTGAAAATCTTTTTGGCACCAACTTGGTAAATTATGATGATAATAATTGTTATGCTATTGGTGCTATTTATACTATTGATGATGAGAGTGATTATGCTTATGATATGCCAAGCCACAAGCTTGGGGATGCTATGTTTGATGAGAATGACATGTTTGAGAATTTATTTGCTACAATTAATGTTTGTCCAAAGCTTGGGGATGTTATGCTTAATGAAGATGATCTTTTTAATTCCCCTACTTTGAATGATCAAATTTGTTATGATGATTGCATGCCTCCTATTTATGATGATTGTGATATTTATGAAAGTGGGTTTGGAAGAGTGTCAACTTTAGATAATTATTATCCCACTATGTTGGAGGGTGTTGAATTTTATTATAATGATAAAAGTGGATTTGGAGAGGTCATGACTTTATTTAGTAATGATTCCTCTATTTCGGAAGAGGTTTCACTTGACTATGATGAGGACAAAGTTGCTACTTATGATGATTATTGTGATGATACTTATGTTATAAAAAGTAGTGATAATTATTGTCATAATTTTGGATATCCTTTTACTGAACGTTACTCTTTTAATGTGGAAACAATTTATAGTATTCGAGTTTCATTTGATGCTCCCACTCTTATGAACGAAAATAAAATTGCTTATGTGGAGAGTAATGAAAATTCTATGCTTGTGCATCATGAAAAGAATGATTTATGTGATAGTTATATTATTGAATTCCTTCATGATGCTACTGAAATTTATTATGAGGGAGGAACATATGCTTGCAGGAATTGCAATAATATCAAGTTTCCTCTCTATGTGTTCAAAGTTTTGAAGTTATGCTTGTTTTGCCTTCCTATGCTAGTTGATTCTTGTTCCCATAAATTGTTTGCTCAAAAAATCCCTATGCATAGGAAGTGGGTTAGACTTAAATGTGCTTGTCATGAGATTCATGATGCTCTCTTACATGTTTCAAATACTATTCTTATATGAGCATCATTGAAATCGTCATGCCTAGCTAAAAGGCATTAAAGAAAAGAGCTTGTTGGGAGACAACCCAACACTTTTACTTTATTTTTTTGAGTGTTCACATGATTAAGCTACTGTATTAATCATGTTTTGTGTCTTTTATTTCAATAAAGTGCCAAGTAAAGCCTTTGGGATGACTCACAAGATGAGTAGAATTGATGCTGAACCAAAACAGAAACTTTTGACTCCAGTACAGGAATTTTCATTTTCTACTGGAGCGTGATAATGATCTTAAATTTTTATACAATCTTCATATACAAATTCTTCAGGTTGTCCTAGTTTTCAGAATTTTTAGAGACAGGGAAGTATGGCTATACAACAGATCTTCACAGACTGTTCTATTTTTGACAGATTCTGTTTTGCATGCAGAGTTTGCTTGTTTTAGTGTTTCCATAGCTTATATTTAGTGATATAAATTATGGGAATGGTAGAATACAGTAGGTATCATGTGGTAACAATTATGAATCTTCTCTTGACAGTACCTAAGCGAATGATTTATCTTTATTACACTAACCCTTCTCACGAAGTTCCGTTAAGTTTTGTGTGATTGAAGTTTTTAAGTTTTGGGTGAGACACCGATATGAGGAGAATAAGGAGTGACAAGAACCTAAGCTTGGTGATTCCCAAGGCACCCCCAAGGTAATATTCAAGGAAGACTCAAGCGTCTAAGCTTGGGGATGCCCCGGAAGGCATCCCCTCTTTCGTCTTCAGCATTATCGGTATATCTTACTTAGAGCTATATTTTTATTCATCACATAATATGTGCTTTGCTTGGATCATCATTATATTTTGTTATTTTCTGTTAGGTTTTATTTATAATCTTTCTTTTCAATAAAAAGTTCCAAGAATTGTCTTAGGATGCTTGCATTGCATGTTTTGATGTGTGCTGTGTAAAAAGAGAAACTTTTGTTGTAGTGTTTGAATTTTCATATTTTACTGGAATGTGGAAAGTTTCTGAAATTTTTACACAGTATTTTCATATAAATTAGTTAGCATGTCCTAAATGTTCATAATTTTTTGAGTTACATAAGTATACTGGTTTAATATATTGCTACAGACTGTTCTGTTTGGACAGATTGCTGTCATAGTTTTGTTATCTACTTATCCTGTAGTTTCCATAGCCTATATTGATGTATATAAATTGTGGAAACGATAGTAAACAGTAGATGATGTTTTAAAATTATTGTGCAACTTGTCTTGGTAGTACATGAAGTGTTGATTTATTCTTATGTGTACTAACCTATCTCACGAGTTCTTTTCAAGTTTTGTGTGGATGAAGTTTTTGAGAATAGGTGAAACCATGATATGAGAGGATTGAACGAGATACAAAAGCTCAAGCTTGGAGATGCCCAAGGCACCCCAAGTAATTATTTCAAGAAGTCTCAAGCATCTAAGTTTGGGGATGCTACACATCCCACCGCTCTTCGTCAACCATCGGTTAGCCTATGTTGAGCCTAAATTTTTATTCGTTCACATGATGCGTGCTATTATTGGAGTTCTATTTTTGTTTAGTTTGCTGTTTGAATAAAATACTCAGATCTGAAAATATTTATTGAGAGAGTGCCCTCACATAGCTACTTGATTGTTTACCTACTCATTGATCTTCACTTATATCTTTTGAGAGTAGTTTGATGTTTACTCTTGTGCTTCACTTATATCCTATGAGTAAATTGTGAATGAATTGAATATCATAAATCTGAAATTATCAATGTGCTTTAAGCATAGTAGTACTTTCACATCTGGTTTAGAAAGTAAAATCTATTGAAGTTTGACAATCACAATATTGGTCATACAAGCAATTCATGAATGATTAGTATAAGGAAGAGAACTTTCACATACAAATATATCATCTTGGACATCTTCTATGATTGTGAATACCCATTAATAATTTTAAAACTTGATAAAATTAGTTGAAGTTGGACAAGGAAGACAACGTAATGAGTTATGGTTGTGTATATTTGCATAGAAGTTATATTGTTATGGATCCTCCAACATGTGGTGCTTGTTTAGAACCTTTTGCTACCCAACACTTCGTACTAAGTAGAGATACTACTTGTGCATCCAAATCCTTGAGCCAAGTTTCTTCCATAAGAGTCCACCATACCTACCTATATATGGTATTTCACTGCCATTCCAAGTAAATTTGCATGTGCCACCTCTAAACATTCAAATAAACATCTGTTTTGTGTGCCTGGACCGCTCATGGAGCAACGGGGGGCGGTCAGTATCTTCCATGTTAACCGGGTTATTCTCATGATGAGTGTTTATTCACTTGTCCTTGCACGAGAGGGGCGGTAATAGGGATTCCCAGTCCCGAAATAAAAAAATGCAAATAATTAAAAAAAACTCCCCCAGGAATGTTGTTGGTATGGACGGTACCCGTGGATTCGGCTAGATGTGGAGTGTGTTTGTTGGTGGAGGGGGAGTAAACCTTTACTTTTATCGCTTGGGAACCGCCGCTAATGTGTTTAACATGGAAGATATTGATAACTCTTGGTTGTAACGTTGACAGGAAGGGTGCACCTCCCAAAATTATATTCATCTCTGTTTTAAACAATGAGCTCTGGCACATATGCAAATCCCTGCTTCCCTCTGCGAAGGGACAATCTATTTACTTTCATGTTACTTACTTTCATGTTGAGTCAACTTCTTATTCCAACCTCAATCTATTAGTTGGCAAGCACCATGTGGTGGGGAAAGATCTAGGCATATATGGCCAGTCAAATATATTTGATCATGATTCATTATTGTTGACAATTATCTCTATGATAAGCATGTTGGGAGGCGAAACTTTAAGCCCCTATCTTTCTCTGTGTTCGATGGATATTGTTTGTTCTAAAAATATGCTTTGAGTACTAGAAATCATAGAATACTATATGATGATTGAGTATGTGGAGCTCTTACTTAGACTTTGTTGAGAATAAGTTGAATTGCAATTGTTTGGTGACTAAGAACATAGGTTGTTAAGTTTCAAGAGAATTCATTATTTGAACCATGACATGTGAATTGATTGCTCCATCATGATGATTTTATGAGAAAAAGTTGCTGTTATGATGCTAGGAAAAGTGGTTGCAATTATCAATGATCAAACTTATGCACTATTCTAGCATTCACACTTCATAAATTATTTCTTTTATCATTTACCTACTCGAGGACGAGTAGGAATTAAGCTTGGGGATGCTGATACGTCTCCAACATATGGATAATTTATGAAGTATTCATGCCATATTCATCTATGTTTACAATACTTTTATATGGTTTTGATGCACTTTATATGATTTATTTAGAACTAACCCGGACTGACGTTGTTTTCAGCAGAATCACCGTGGTGTTGTTTTTGTGCAGAAAATGAAAGTTCTCGGAATCGCCTGAAACTTTTTGGTGATTTTTTCTGGACCAAATAAGCAATATTGGAGCGAAGAACCACCGGAGAAGAGCCACGAGGTGGGCACAACCCACCAGGGCGCGCCAGAGGGCCCAGGCGCGCCCTGGTGTATCGTGCCCTCCTCGTGGCCCATCTTGGCGTGAAACCGACGCCCAAAAATCCTATAAATATAGAAACCATCAGAAATAACCCTAGACTTTCCGCTCCGCCACCGCAACTCTCTGTATCGACGAAAAACCAATCTGGAGGCGTTCCAGTACCCTGCCGGAGAGGGTAGATCATCTCCGGTCGCCATCTTCATCATCCCGGCGGAGGCCATGACGAGGCGGGAGTAGTCCACCCTCAGGGCTGAGGGTATGTACCAGTAGCTATGTGTTCAATCTCTCTCTCTCGTGTTCTTGAGATGTCACGATCTTGATGTATCACGGGCTTTGTTAATATAGTCGGATCATATGATGTTATTCCCTTGCTATCATGTTGTGATGAATTGAATCTTTCCCTTCGAGATATCGTTATGTTGGATTGAATATTGGATTTGAGAACACTTGATATATGTCTTGCATGTGGATACCCGTGGTGACAATGGGGTGTTGTATTGATTCACTTGATATTTGTTTTGGTACGGATTCCCGCGGTGACATTGGGGTAATCTATGCATAGGGGTTGATACACGTTCTTGTCCTACTTTCTCCGATAGAAATCTTGGGGTACTCTTTGAGGTTCTTTGTGTTGGATTGAGTATTATGAATCTGAAATTGTTTGATGCGTATCGTATATTTAACTCATGGATACTTGTGGTGACATTGGAGTATCTAGGTGACATTAGAGTTGGTTGATGCGTATCATATGGTGTTATTTTAGTACGAACTCTAGATAAATTGATAGGAAAGGATAACATGGTGTTATTTTAGTACAAACTCTTGGATAGATCGATCGGAAAGGATAACTTTAAGGTGGTTTCGTACCCTACAAACAATTTCTTCTTATGTTCTCCGCTAGATAAGAACTTTGGAGTGATTCTTCGTTGCACATTGAGGGATGGTTATGTGATCCAATTATATTAGCATTGTTGAGAGATTGCACTAGCGAAAGTACGGACCCTAGGCCTTGTTTTCAAGCATTGCAATACCGTTTGTGCTCACTTTTGTTACTTGCTACCTTGCTATTTTTATATTTTTAGATTACAAAAACCTATATCTACCATCCATATTGCACTTGTATCACCATCTCTTCGCCGAACTAGTGCACCTATACAATTTGCCATTGTATTGGGTGTGTTGGGGACACAAGAGATTTCTTGTATTTGATTGCCGGGTTGTTTGAGAGAGACCATCTTCATCCTACACCTCCCACGGATTGATAAACCTTAGGTCATCCACTTGAGGGAAAATTGCTACTGTCCTACAAAACTCTGCGCTTGGAGGCCCAACAAAGTCTACAAGAATAAAGTTGTGTAGTAGACATCAGCCTCCTTAGTCAATAATCTCCACTATAGCAAACATACGCAAAACAAACCCAAAACAATCGTTTAGGGGCCCCAACCAGACCGGAGGCCAGGGTCCTGAGCTCCGAAAAGGATGAGGGGTTCCAAGTCACATGGAGCCAAGACCTATCGGACCCAGGTCCATTACGCTTACGGATTAGGTCAGCGGCCGGCAACCACCCTCTAAAGGCCTACCACAGAAAGATCTTAATCTTAGGAGGAACTCGAGCTCGCCAGATCACCTTGAACCTATTAGTAGGAGTGCCAGATATGAGCTTAGCGTATAAAGACTTAACAGAAAAGTGCCCGGAGGCAGAATAGGGCCAGACCACCGAGTCCTCCCCCTCCGAGAGCACAGGATGCAGGCAACAAGACGCTGTCAATCATCCAACTCTACAGGATAAAGAGAACGACGAAGGGTCAGATCCCAGTTATTGTCGGAGAGCTCAAAGATAGAGATCTCTGGGTCAGGACAGTACGAAAAGAGAACCAGAAAGGAAACTGCAAGGGGAGAGTCACCGCACCACCAGTTAAGCCAGAAGCGCGTGGATTTACCATTATGAACCACGAATTTGACAAGAGACTTAAACACCGGGCGAAGTTTGACAAGATCTTTCCAGAATTGCGAACCGCCAGTGGAAGATGCAAACATGGGGCTAGAAGCAGGGAAGTATTTAGCGCGGAGGAGGTTGAGCCAGAGCGGATTCTCCGAGGTAGTCATGATTTTCGACCACCATTTGATGATCAGACATTTATTCATGGTCATGGTGTCCAAAATACCCAACCCCTCAAGGTTCTTGGGCCTACATATCTGCTTCCATTTAAATAATCTATACTTACGTCGATTATCCGCCGCGTTCCAGTAAAACGCACCTCTGTGCTTATCAAACCTCGCGTGCGTACCACCAGAGAGAAGGTAGAAGCCCATCAGGAACATGGGGAGGGAGGAGAGGCAACCATTTATGAGAGCAACCTTGCCCGCTTGTGTATTATATCTGCCCCTCCAAGGCAGAACACGATTGCCCACTTTCGAGACCACAGGAGCAAAATCTCTAGCGAGAAGCTTTTCACGAGAGATAGGGAGGCCAAAATACTTAAAGGGAAAAGAACCCAGGGAGCAATTGAAGAGATGAGAGACCCGCCTGGCCTCGACGTCCGACACCCCTATGACAATGACTTCACTCTTCGCAAAATTAATCTTAAGCCCCGATAGGGCCTCAAAGCAAAGAAGCAGAAACTTGAGGTGGGCAAGGTAGTCATCGCTAACCTCAACCATGATAATCGTGTCATCCGCGTATTGGAGATGAGTGATACCCTGCGGGACCAGGTGAGAGCTCATGGGAGAGATGTGCCCGGTGGCGGCCGCCCGAGACAGGATATGGGATAGGGCATCCGCGACGAAGTTAAATAGGAGAGGGGAGGCAGGGTCACCTTGCCTTAGTCCCCTACTGTTGCCGAAGAAGTTGATGACCCTGCCGTTAACCGAAACCGCAGTGTGCCTGCCCGACACCAGCTGCATAATCCTGTGAACGACAGCCCCGTCGAAACCTTTAGCCAACATAACTTGCCGAAGGAAATTCCAGCTAACCGAATCATAGGCCTTCTCAAAATCGAGTTTAAGGATAACTGCTTTGGTTCCCCGCACGCGGATATCATGAATAATTTTCGTGAAGACTGAGGATGCCATCCAGAATGAACCTCCCTTTGACAAAAGAAGATCGAAAGGGACTAAGAACCCGATGGGCGATAAGGGAGAGGCGCGTGGCAAGGCCTTTAGCCGGGAATTTTGCGAAATTGTTAATCAGGGCGATAGGTCTAAATTGAGAGATCAAGTCCTCACCCTTGAATTTAGGAATGAGGGTGATAACCGCATAGTTCAGCCGGGATATATCAACCGTACCCAGCCAGAATCCTTGGATAACAGCGCAAACGAGGCTTCCCAACTGGGGCCAGAACTTTCTAAAGAAGGGGATGGAGAAGCCATTAGGGCCCGACGCTGAATGAGGATTAGCCGAGCGAATGGTATCGAAGATCTCTTCATCAGACAGGGGGGGTGATCAAAGCAACATTCTCCTCAGAATTGATCATCTCGTGAGGATCCCAGAAGGAGGGAGCAATCACAAAGCCGGACTCAGGCTTGGCCGAAAGAAGGGAGGAGAAGAATTCCACAACGTGAGACATAATAAGGTTCTGGTCCGAGACCCTGACATTGTTGATCATCAAGCTATCAATCGAACATCGTCTGCCTCTACCATTAGCAATGGCGAAGAAGTAGGCTGTGGGAGAGTCGCCTTTCAGCGTCCAGTTAATGGTTCCCCTTTGGCGCCAATATATTTCAGCTTGGCGATGCAACTGCATCAAGGCCTCTTAGAGGGAATACCTCAACTGCCACTCCTGGTCAGATAACCCAGGACCGTCCGCCGTAGCATCCAAGGAGTTAATTTGTTCAGTTAAGAGCACCTTAACCCTGTGTGATTCAGCCGCCCTGTTGCGGGCCCAACCCCGCAGGAATTTACGAAGCAGATAAGAACAGTTGTGCCAGTCATCCATAGGGCCATAGGAGCGCCTTCTACTAGCAAGAAAGGAGGAGATCTTAGCGGAGATCGGGTCGCCAAAGCCTTCGATTAGGAGCCAAGAAGCATCGAACTGGAAGCGGGGGGGGGGGGGAGAGGAATGAGATTGGAGCCCGACATCATGGATAAGAGGAGTGTGGTCCGAACCAACAATAGATTTAGCTTTCAGCAGCGCACGAGGAAACAAGGCGTCCCAGCCAGAACAAACAAACACGCGGTCCAGTACAGAGCGAATAGGAACAGCCTGGTGATTCGACCAGGTAAATCGAGCTCCCACCCTAGGGATCTCACGGATGGCACAATCGCAAATGAAGTCATTGAAGGCATTAGCCAGGGGCCATGAAAAGTAGCTATTATTCTTATCCGAAGGGGAACGCATGAGGTTAAAGTCGCCACCCACCAGGAGAGGAATGGTACACGCATCAATCTTATTCGAGATCTCGTCGAGAAACAACGAAGAGAGGGAATGATCAGTAGGCCCGTACTCAACCATGACCTCCTAGAGCACATTCAGTTAGCGATGGAACACGACAGAGCTAGCCCAAAAGACACCGTGATCAAAAGCCACAAAATCAAAAACCTCACGGTTAGTCCCGATAAGGATCCCACCAGAATGACCAGAGGAGGGGAGGAAGTTCCAATCAAATTTATCGACACCCGCAATCGCGGAGAGCTCGTTAGGGGAGAAAGATCCTTTGAAAGTTTCAACCAGCCCTACTATATCAATACCGTCACCCCGAACCACATCTCTCAACCGGTCTCTGCGCCCCCTAGCGCCGAAACCCCTAATATTCCAAAATAACACCCTCATCTGGCAGACAGGTTTCTGATGCGGAGGCTCGACCTGCTCGGGTACACGCAGGATTTGTGACGTCTAGAAGAACCTCGGTTGACATGATTCGAGGGGTCCTGACCCCTATCAGCATCCCCCTCGGTTCCACCAGTCACAACCATGGAACCCCCGCACGCAGCCGCAATATCTTTAGCCTTAGCAATGGCAGCCTGGGTGACCTCATTAGCCCGCACTAAATCCAGAAGGGAAGAAGGAGATCCTAAGCTAGCATCAAACGTAATACCCACATCCGCTAGCACTTGCGACAAATGTTTATCCGAACGAGAGGGGAGAACCAGCCGAACATGGGAAGATATCGGAGGAAGAGGGGGGGAGGGAGGTGGAGTACCCGGAGGGGGAAGGTCCTTGGCCCCTGCACACCGTGCCGCCAGATCGGCCACCCGCTCACCGCTCAGCTGGACCCTGCGGCTCTTGCGGGCAGTGGAGGTGGGAGACCGAATACGAGAGGAGCGAACTGTCTGGGGGGGGGGGGAGAGGCCGCCGCAGGAGCAGACGCTGGGCCGGACGCAACACCCATGTCATCCTCCAGACGCCGGTAGAGGCCGGCCACCGACTGTTTGGAGCCCGCCGAGTCCCTGCTACGCGCGGAGAACTTCTTGACAGACGACTTCTTCTTGCTTGCACGGCCAACCCGGATCCGAGAAGGCGAGAGCTGGAGATCCTCGATGCCGGAGAGATATGGGGAGGTGGGACGGGCTGGCAGGTTGGAGCAGACACCCGAGGTCGGGGTACCCCCCAGGGTAGGGGCACCCAGAGCCGCCGTCGCTTGCCCCTCCAGGCCCGCCGACTTGGCACCAACAGCCCCCTTCGAAGAGCCATCAACGGGTGCATAATCCTTCAGCATGTCTCGCCCTTCCGAGCCTAGGTCATCCCATTCGGAGCGGGTGAAGTGCGGGCCGAAGTCCCCACTATGCTTGGCCGCACCATTGGTGTCACCCCCGTGCTCGTCAGGGTGGAAGGCCTAGGCGGCGGAGGAGGAGGTGGAGCCTGGTGTCGGTGTCAAAACCGGCGGATCTCGGGTAGGGGGTCCCGAGCTGTGAGACTTGGATTGATGGTAACAAGAGACGAAGGGGACAAGGTTTTACCCAGGTTCGGGCCCTCCTATGGAGGTAATACCCTACGTCCTGCTTGATTATATTGATGGTATGAGGATTACAGAGTCGATCTACCTCGAGATCAAGTAGCTAAAACCCTAGATGAGTTCTGTTGTCCTACAACCTAAAACCCTTCGGCTTATATAGACGCCGAGGGTACCTAGGGTTTACACATGGTCGGTTACACGTCGAAGGGATAAACATGCCTATTCACTACTCCAAACGTGGAGAATACGCCACGATCCTCGAAGCTTCCTTCCTGGAGACAGGGTCTTCGATCATTCTAGTGTCCGGCCAACGGCCCATATAGTCCGGCCCATAAGAAATAGGTCGGCCTCCCAGGGACCCCTTAATCCAGGACTCCCTCAGTAGCCCCAGAACTAGCCTCCAACGCCAAGGGTCCAAGCTCCAGCTGCTTCAAACGATCAGAGTCTTCGGCTTGCGAGGCGAGTTCCTTTCTCCGACTAGTGATCGGCCGAGTTTTAGTTCGGCCTCCGACGACGTGTAATTTTCCCGATCATTGACCGTCCGAACACCAAGAATAACTCGGTCCTGAAGGCCAATCGTCAAGGAGCAAACAGTGCTCTCTAACAACCTTTCAGATGAAAGCTCACGACCCACCACGACCACCTAACCAGTCGTAAAGACTCGATTCACGGTTCGAGGCCGTTTCCTTCAGCACGATCCATCAATGCCCAGATCGTGCTCCGCTTCACATGGGATATGTTTAACCATGCGCGTATAACGGCACGCATGTCTTGGGAAGCGGAGGGATTCACGGCGCGATGAAGGGAGGCTAACCGGCAACAAACCCAATAAAAGGGAAAGAAAACCCCAAGGCTCAACCGCACTCCCCATTCGCATCCCTGCCTCCCCAATCTCCTGAGCTTCCAGAGCCCAGATCTAGGTTTTCCACCCTTTCTCATCCGAGCTCAGCCATGGCCAGCGGCAAGTGGGAGGCTTCCACGGTCACAGACCAGGACATCCGGGACCTCAATGACGCCGGCTACGTCCCCGCCAATATCTTCCACCGTGCTGCGGAGGAGGGCCAGGTGATCCCCACCCCCAAGCCAGGCGAGAGGGTGGTCTTCATTCCTCATTTCATCCGAGGACTGAGCTTCCCGCTCCACCCCTTCGTGAGGGGCCTCATGTTCTTTTATGGACTCGACTTCCACGACCTCCCGCTGAACTCTTTCATGCATATATCTGCCTTCATTATCGTCTGTGAGGCCTTCTTGCGGGTCGAAATGTAGGGGAACGTTGCATGGGAAACAAAAATTTTCCTACGCACACACAAGATCTATCCATGGTGATGAGCATCTACGAGAGGGAGAGTGAATCTACATACCCTTGTAGATCGCTAAGCGGAAGCGTTAAGAAACGCGGTTGATGTAATCGAACGTCTCCGTGATCCAAATCGCAAGTCGTCCCTCGATCCGATCATGAACTAGTGCCGAACGGACGGCACCTCCGCGTTCAACACACGTACGGCTTGATGACGCCTTCACCTCCTCGATCCAGCAAGCGATGGTGAAGTAGTAGATGAGTTCCGGCAGCACGACAGCGTGGTGATGGTGGTGAGGAACAATCTCTGCAGGGCTTCGCCAAGCACTACGGAGATTATGACGGGAGAACTAGAGGGTTAGGGTTGCCGACACACGGCTTGGGAAATCTTAATGTGTCCCGTGTGCTAGCCCTGCCACTCTATTTATATGTTGAGCCTTGGGGTCTAAACTTGGATTAAAAGCCTCCTCCAGGTCGGTTTTGCCCGCACAAGGTCGGTTTGGCCCGCAGGGAAAGAGTCCAACTCGGATCCCTGCAGTACCGCGCACCAGCGGTAGTACCGCTCACGAGCGGTAGTACCACTTGAGCGGTAGTACCGCTTCATACAAGCGGTAGTACCGCTTACGCGGTAGTACTGCCTTACCAGCGGTAGTACCGCTTAAGGCAGCAGCAAAACTTCCTTTTGCACTTTCCAATACCTCGTGGGCTTTACGCCTTTGGCTCATATAAAGTGTTGCTGCACCCGAACACTTCGGTAAACATCCGGAACCCCTTCCGGTGAATTCCGGAACCCTTCCGGAGATCAAAACACTATTATCACATATATCAATCTTTACCTCCGGACTCTTCCGGAGATCCTCGTCATGTCCGGGATCTTATCCGGGACTCCGAACAACCTTCGGTCACCAACAAAAATAACTCAACTATACTAATCGTCACCAAACGTTAAGTGTGTAGACCCTGCGGGTTCGAGAACTATGTAGACATGACCGAGACACCTCTACGGCCAATAACCAATAGCGGGACCTGGATGCCCATATTGGCTCCTACATATTCTACGAAGAACTTTATCGGCCGAACCTCTATGTCAAGGATTCAGTTAATCCCGT
Source organism: Elymus sibiricus (assembly GCA_039707655.1). NCBI lineage: Eukaryota > Viridiplantae > Streptophyta > Magnoliopsida > Poales > Poaceae > Elymus > Elymus sibiricus. Next base: position 446,713,421 of record CM077675.1, on the reverse strand, counting down.
ATGCTGTTCCCTTTGTTCTTCGGTATGTTACTTGCCCGAGATTCGATCGTCGGTATCTCTATACCTAGTTCAATCTCGTTACTGGCAAGTCTCTTTACTCGTTCCGTAATACAAGATCTCGTAGCTAACACTTTAGTCACAATGCTTGCAAGGCTCATTGTGATGTTGTATTACCGAGTGGGCCCTGAGATACCTCTCCGTCACACAGAGTAACAAATCCCAGTCTTGATCCATGCCAACCCAACAGACATCCTCGGAGATACCTGTAGAGCACCTTTATAGTCACCCAGTTACGTTGCGACGTTTGATACACACAAGGTACTCCTCCGATGTCAGGGAGTTGCATGATCTCATGGTCATAGGAACAGATAGTTGACATGCAGAAAACAATAGCAATAAACTGACACGATCATATGCTACGTTCGTAGTTTGGGTCTTGTCCATCACATCATTCTCCTAATGATGTGATCCCGTTATCAAATGACATCTCATGTCAATGGCTAGGAAACCTTAACCATCTTTGATCAACGAGCTAGTCAACTAGAGGCTTACTAGGGACACAGTGTTGTCTATGTACCCACACATGTATTTGAGTTTCCAATCAATACAATTATAGCATGGATAATAAACAATTATCATGAACAAGGAAATATAATAATAACCAATTTATTATTGCCTCTAGGGCATATTTCCAACACGAACCCCACTTGCACTAGAGTCAATAATCTAGTTCACATCACTATGTGATTTACATTGTAATGAATCGAACACCCATGCAGTTCTGGTGTTGTTCATGTTTAGCCCTTGGAAGAGGTTTAGTCATCGGATCTGCAACATTTAGATCCGTGTGTACTTTGTAAATATTTATGTCGTCCTCCTTGATGTAATCGCGGATGTAATTGAAACGTCGCTTTATGTGTCTGGTCCTCTTGTGAAATCTTGGTTCCTTGGCTAGAGCAATGGCACCAGTATTATCACAAAACAGAGTCATTGGGTTAAGCGCACTAGGCACTACTCCAAGATCTGTCATGAACTCCTTCATCCAGACACCTTCCTTCGCCGCCTCCGAGGCAGCGATGTACTCCGCTTCGCATGTAGAATCAGCTACCACGCTTTGCTTGGAACTGCACCAGCTAACCGCACCTCCGTTAAGAATAAATACGTATCCGGTTTGCGACTTAGAGTCATCCGGATCAGTGTCAAAGCTTGCATCGACGTAACCCTTTACGACGAGCTCTTGATCACCTCCATAAACGAGAAACATGTCCTTAGTCCTTTTCAGGTACTTCAGGATATTCTTGACCGCCATCCAGTGTTCCATTCCTGGATCACTTTGAAACCTTCCGGCCATACTTATGGCAAGGCTGACATCGGGTCTTGTGCACAGCATTGCATACATGATAGAGCCTATGGCTGAAGCATAGGGGATGACACTCATCTTTTCTCTATCTTCTGCAGTCACTGGGCATTGAGTCTTACTCAACTTCACACCTTGCAATACAGGCAAGAACCCCTTCTTGGACTGATCCATTTTGAACTTCTTCAAAACTTTGTCAAGGTATGTGCTTTGTGAAAGTCCTATTAAGCGTCTCGATCTATCTCTATAGATCTTGATGCCTAATATGAAAGCAGCTTCTCCTAGGTCCTTCATTGAAAAACTCTTGTTCAAATATTCCTTCACGCTTTCCAACATTTCTATATTGTTTCCAATCAGTAATATGTCATCCACATATAATATTAGAAACGCTATAGAGCTCCCACTCACTTTCTTGTAAATACAAGCTTCTCCGTAAACTTGTATAAACTCGAACGCTTTGATCACCTCATCAAAGCGAAGATTCCAACTCCGAGATGCTTGCTCCAGTCCATAAATGGATCGCTGGAGTTTGCAAACTTTGTCAGCATTCTCTGGATCGACAAAACCTTCTAGTTGCATCATATACAACTCTTCCTTAAGGAAACCGTTAAGGAACGCTGTTTTGACATCCATCTGCCAAATTTCATAATCGAAAAAGGCAGCTATTGCTAACATGATTCTGACGGACTTAAGCATCGCTACGGGTGAGAAGGTCTCATCGTAGTCAACTCCTTGAACTTGTGAAAAACCTTTTGCCACAAGTCGAGCTTTATAGACGGTGACATTACCGTCCGCGTCCGTCTTCCTCTTAAAGATCCATTTGTTCTGAATGGCCTTACGCCCTTCAGGTAATACTTCCAAAGTCCATACTTTGTTTTCATACATGGATCCCATTTCGGATTTCATGGCCTCTAACCACTTCTCGGAATCCGGGCCCATCATCGCTTCTCCATAGCTCGTAGGTTCATCGTTGTCTAACAACATGACCTCTAAGACAGGGTTGCCGTACCACTCAGGAGCAGTACGCGTCCTTGTCGACCTACGAGGTTCGATAGCAACTTGATCCAAAGCTTCATGATCATCATCATTAACTTCCTCTTCAGCTGATGTAGGCTCTACAGAAACATCTTTCTGCGCTGCGCTACTCTCAGGTTGAAGTAAAGGTTCAACAACGTCATCAAGTTCTATCTTCCTCCCACTCAATTCTTTCGAGAGAAACTCTTTCTCAAGAAATGTTCCGTTTTTAGCGACAAACACTTTGCCTTCGGATCTGAGGTAGAAGGTATACCCAACTGTCTCTTTTGGGTATCCTATGAAGACGCATTTCTCCGCTTTGGGTTCCAGCTTTTCAGGCTGAAGCTTTTTGACATAAGCATCACATCCCCAAACTTTAAGAAACGACAGCTTTGGCTTCTTGCCAAACCAAAGTTCATATGGCGTCGTCTCAACGGATTTCGATGGTGCCCTATTTAAAGTGAATGCAGCTGTCTCTAATGCATAACCCCAAAACGATAGTGGCAAATCAGCAAGAGACATCATAGATCGCACCATATCCAATAAGGTTCGATTACGACGTTCGGACACACCATTACGCTGTGGTGTTCCAGGCGGTGTTAGTTGTGAAACAGTTCCACATTGTCTTAAGTGACTGCCAAACTCATAACTCAGATATTCTCCTCCTCGATCAGATCGTAGGAATTTAATCTTGTTACGATGATTCTCAACTTCACTCTGAAATTGTTTGAACTTTTCAAATGTTTCAGACTTGTGTTTCATTAAGTAAATATACCCATATCTACTTAAGTCATCAGTGAAGGTGAGAAAGTAACGATAACCACCGCGCGCCTCAATGCTCATCGGACCGCACACATCAGTATGTATGATTTCCAATAAGTCACTTGCCCGTTCCATTGTTCCAGAGAACGACGTTTTAGTCATCTTGCCCATGAGGCATGGCTCACATGTGTCAAGTGATTCAAAATCAAGTGACTCCAAAAGTCCATCAGCATGGAGCTTCCTCATGCGTTTTACGCCAATATGACCTAAACGGCAGTGCCACAAGAAAGTGGTATTATCATTATCAATTCTATATCTTTTGGCATCAATGTTATGAACATGTGTATCATTACTATCGAGATTCAATAAGAATAAACCCCTCACATTGGGTGCATGACCATAAAAGATATTACTCATATAAATAGAACAACCATTATTCTCTGATTTAAATGAGTAACCGTCTCGTAATAAACAAGATCCAGATATAATGTTCATGCTTAACGCAGGCACTAAATAACAATTATTCAGGTTCATCACTAATCCCGATGGTAATCGAAGAGCGAGCGTGCCGACGGCGATCACATCAACCTTGGAACTATTTCCCACGCGCATCGTCACTTCGTCCTTTGCCAGCCTCCGTCTATTCCGCAGTTCCTGTTTTGAGTTGCAAATATGAGCAACCGCACCGGTATCAAATACCCAGGCACTACAACGAGAGTTGGTAAGGTACACATCAATAACATGTATATCATATATACCTTGTTTGTTGTTGGCCGCCTTCTTGTCAGCCAAATACTTGGGGCAGTTCCGCTTCCAGTGTCCAGTTCCCTTGCAATGAAAGCACACCGTTTCTGGTTTGGGTCCAACCTTGGGTTTCTTCACGAGAGGAGCAACTGCTTTGCCACTCTTCTTGGAGTTACCCTTCTTACCCTTGCCATTTTTCTTGAAACTAGTGGTTTTATTGACCATCAACACTTGATGCTCCTTCTGAATTTCAGACTCAGCGGCTTTTAGCATCGCAAACAGCTCGGCGACTGACTTGTTCATCCCGTGCATGTTATAGTTCAACACGAAGCTCTTGTAGCTAGGTGGCAATGATTGAAGAACTCTGTCAGTGATAGCCTCTGGCGGAAGGGGCATCCCCAATTCAGCCAGACGGGTGGAGTACCCAGACATTCTGAGTACATGATCACTGATAGACCCGTTCTCCTCCATCTTGCAAGCATAGAACTTATCGGAGATCTCATATCTCTCGATCCGGGCATTCTTCTGAAAGATAAACTTCAATTTCTGGAACATCTCATATGCTCCATGACGTTCAAAATGTCTTTGAAGTCCCGGTTCTAAGCCATACAATATTGCACATTGAACTATTGAGTAATCTTCAGAACGAGCCTGCCAGGCGTTCACAACGTCTAGAGACTCAACTGGAGCGGGTGGATCACCAAGCGGTGCATCAAGGACATAAGCCTTCTGGGAAGCCGTAAGGATAATCCTTAGATTATGGGCCCAGTCCACAAAGTTACTTCCATCATCTTTCAACTTAGCTTTCTCTAGGAACGCATTAAAATACAGGGGTGCTACTGCGCGAGCCATGATCTACAACATAAATATAGCAAAGACAACTTAGACTATTGTTCTAGATAATGAGTTTAGTTAATCATATTACTTAAAAACTCCCACTCAAATTGACATCCCTCCGGTCATTCGAGTGTAACATGATCCAAATCCACCAAATCAAGTCCGATCATCATGTGAGTTGAGGTGGTTTCAATGGTGAACATCTTCATGTTGATCATATCTACTATATGACTCATGTTCGACCTTTCGGTCTCTTGTGTTCCGAGGCCATGTCTGTACATGCTAGGCTCGTCAAGTTTAACCCGAGTGTTCCGCACGTGCAACATGGCTTACACCCGTTGTATGTGAACGTAGAGTCTATCACACCCGATCATCACGGCGTGTCTCGAAACGACGAACTTTCGCAACGGTGCACACTCGGGGAGAACACAATTTATCTTGAAATTTAAGTGAGGGATCACCTTATAATGCTACCGTCGTCCTAAGCAAAATAAGATGCATAAAAGGATTAACATCACATGCAAATCATAAGTGACATGATATGGCCATGAAATTGTGCTTTTGATCTCCATCTCCAAAGCACCGGCATGATCTCCATCGTCACCGGCATGACACCATGATCTCCATCATCTTGATCTCCATCAACGTGTCGCCATGAGGTTGTCGCGCCGACTGTTGCTTCCACGACTATTGCTAACTCATAGCGATAAAGTATAGCAAAACGGCGAAAATAATTAAAGACAACTCTATGGCTCCTGCCAGTTGCCGTACTCATCGACATGCAAGTCGTGATATTATACAACACATGATCATCTCATACATCACATATATCTCATCATGTAATTGGCCATATCACATCACAACATACCCTGCAAAAACAAGTTAGACGTCCTCTAATTGTTGTTGCAAGTTTTACGTGGCTGCTACGGGTTTGCAAGAACCGTTCTTACCTACGCAAAACCACAACGTGGTGTAGTGATTGCTTTTTGATCTTCTAAAAGAACCCTCTTCATTGAAATCGATTCAACTAAAGTGAGAGAGACAGACACCCGCTAGCCATCTTTATGCAACGAAGTTACATGTCAGTTGAAGGAACCTGTCTCGCGTAAGCGTACGCGTAATGTCGGTCCGGGCCGCTTCATCTCACAATACCGCCGAATCAAGTATCAACTAGTAACGGCAAGCAATATGTATACACCCACGCCCACAACTCGTTTGGGTTCTACTCAAGATCTCATCTACGCATAGACCTAGCTCAGATGCCACTGTAGGGGAACGTTGCATGGGAAACAAAAATTTTCCTACGCACACACAAGATCTATCCATGGTGATGAGCATCTACGAGAGGGAGAGTGAATCTACATACCCTTGTAGATTGCTAAGCGGAAGCGTTAAGAAACGCGGTTGATGTAGTCGAACGTCTCCGCGATCCAAATCGCAAGTCGTCCCTCGATCCGATCACGAACTAGTGCCGAACGGACGGCACCTCCGTGTTCAACACATGTACGGCTTGATGACGCCTTCACCTCCTCGATCCAGCGAGCGATGGTGAAGTAGTAGATGAGTTCCGGCAGCACGACGGCGTGGTGATGCTGGTGAGGAACAATCTCTGCAGGGCTTCGCCAAGCACTACGGAGATTATGATGGGAGAACTAGAGGGTTAGGGTTGCCGACACACGGCTTGGAAAATCTTAATGTGTCCCGTGTGCTAGCCCTGCCCCTCTATTTATATGTTGAGCCTTGGGGTCTAAACTTGGAGTAAAAGCCTCCTCCAGGTCGGTTTTGCCCGCACAAGGTCGGTTTGGCCCGCAGGGAAAGAGTCCAACTCGGATCCCTGCAGTACCGCGCACAAGCGGTAGTACCGCTCACGAGCGGTAGTACCGCTTGAGCGGTAGTACCGCTTCATACAAGCGGTAGTACCGCTTACGCGGTAGTACCGCTTACGCGGTAGTACTGCCTTACCAGCGGTAGTACCGCTTAAGGCAGCAGCAAAACTTCCTTTTGCACTTTCCAATACCTCGTGGGCTTTACGCCTTTGGCTCATATAAAGTGTTGCTGCACCCGAACACTTCGGTAAACATCCGGAACCCCTTCCGGTGAATTCCGGAACCCTTCCGGAGATCAAAACACTATTATCACATATATCAATCTTTACCTCCGGACTCTTCCGGAGATCCTCGTCATGTCCGGGATCTTATCCGGGACTCCGAACAACCTTCGGTCACCAACAAAAATAACTCAACTATACTAATCGTCACCAAACGTTAAGTGTGTAGACCCTGCGGGTTCGAGAACTATGTAGACATGATCGAGACACCTCTACGGCCAATAACCAATAGCGGGACCTGGATGCCCATATTGGCTCCTACATATTCTATGAAGAACTTTATCGGTCGAACCTCTATGTCAAGGATTCAGTTAATCCCGTATGCCGTTCCCTTTGTTCTTCGGTATGTTACTTGCCCGAGATTCGATCGTCGGTATCTCTATACCTAGTTCAACCTCGTTACTGGCAAGTCTCTTTACTCATTCCGTAATACAAGATCTCGTGGCTAACACTTTAGTCACAATGCTTGCAAGGCTCATTGTGATGTTGTATTACCGAGTGGGCCCTGAGATACCTCTCCGTCACACGGAGTAACAAATCCCAGTCTTGATCCATGCCAACCCAACAGACATCCTCGGAGATACCTGTAGAGCACCTTTATAGTCACCCAGTTACGTTGCGACGTTTGATACACACAAGGTACTCCTCCGATGTCAGGGAGTTGCATGATCTCATGGTCATAGGAACAGATACTTGACATGCAGAAAACAATAGCAATAAACTGACACGATCATATGCTACGTTCGTAGTTTGGGTCTTGTCCATCACATCATTCTCCTAATGATGTGATCCCGTTATCAAATGACATCTCATGTCAATGGCTAGGAAACCTTAACCATCTTTGATCAACGAGCTAGTCAACTAGAGGCTTACTAGGGACACAGTGTTGTCTATGTACCCACACATGTATTTGAGTTTCCAATCAATACAATTATAGCATGGATCATAAACGATTATCATGAACAAGGAAATATAATAATAACCAATTTATTATTGCCTCTAGGGCATATTTCCAACACGAACCACACTTCGAAATGTGGCTCAAGATTTTCAACATCAAGCCGAAGTGTGTCATGGGCGCACACGCAGACAGCGGCGGGGCGGTCATCAGCAAGCTCCCTCGCGCAGTATGGCCATCCGGCATCTTCATCGATACCATCAAGACTTGGCAAAAAGAGTGGTTTTACATCACCGAGCCAAGGGAGGAGGGCGGAACTGTTCCTGCCGAATTCAGATCCGGCCCCCCGCCCAGATTGACCTCATGGGTCCGAAAGGGCCTTGATTGGGGTTCAGATACCGAGGTGGATGACATGCAGAGGGGCATCGCCTCCCTGATAAAAGATAACATCGATCTGACCAACGTGGTCCAGATTATGCTCCGTCGGCGCATCCTCCCCTGCCAGCGCCGGGCCTCTCCTATGTGGACTTACCGGACTGACGATGATCCTACGATCCGTCAGCTCTTCCGCACCACTCGGGAGAAGCTATGGAAGGCGCTATTCAAAGCGCAGGAGAAGTGGCCGGCCAAGAAGGAGGACCAGGGCTTGAGCGCCGTCAAGCCCTCATCCAAGGTATAACACAGTTTTTATTTGATCGGCTCTGTTTTCCTGAAGAAAGTCTAAGCACTTTCCGATCACCTTCGTAGGAATGGTTGAGCAAGGCCACGGGCATCAAGTGTCCGGCTCCACAGCCCGAAGCACCCAGGTCTCCGCTGCTGTTGGAGATGCTCGTCGTGGTGCCTTACAAGGCGCCAGAGAAGAAGGAGAAGAAGAAACCAGGCCGAGCAGGCCTGCGCATCAGGGACCAGCCGGAGGCTGTGTCCGAAGAAACTCATGCCTCCTCGAAACAAGAGGAGGAGCACGAGGGTGAGGAGGGAGGCAATTCCCCCCTCGCAGGAAAGAGGGCGGCGTCATCGGACGCCCCGGAGGACGGAGATCCTCCCGCCCCGAAGAAAGCGCGCCGGACACAGGTAGCCCTGTCCGGTGATAGCTAGGACTCGGATACCGAGTCCGAGGACTTCGAGAGGGTTCCACGAAGGAACCTCAGGGTCAAGCCCCCACCTCGAAGGTAAAGATCCGAAGACCTCCTGAGCTATTAATGCTAAGTTTTGAATGTTACTGACATGTGAATACCTATTGTCTTGCAGCCCCCCGCGTGTTCTCCCCACCGATCAAGTTTCGGATGGGGAGACCCCGACTGCTGAGCTAGCGGAGAGCGGGATCGCGTCGCACCACTCTCCTCCGGGCGCCGCGAAGGACGCTGCGGAGGTGTCGTCCCAACAGGCTCCCTTGGAGCCGGACGCTAGAGGTGGGGGCGATGATGTCATGGTCGAGGCTAACACCTCGGCCGCCGAAGACTCGAGGGAGAGGCCCCTCCCGGATACTGAGGAGGCCGGACGAGAAGATGTCCAGTCACCTCCAAGGCTGTCTCCGGAGCGCACCGTGCCTCCGGAGGCACTGGTTCAATCCCCAGTTGGAGATCGGGTCACCCGATCCCCACCGGCGCCACCGACCAATGGGTGGCCGGCTATGGGGGAGGCTCTGTCAAGCGCCTCCATTGCCGGGGAACACCGCACCCTTATGGGTGCGGTATTGCAGAGCATTGAGTCCGTAGACCACGGACTGAAGGAAGCCTTCACCAGTCTCCTGACGGGCTTCCAGGTAAGCCATGTAATGCTCTATTGTATGAAATATTAATATCTTTGTGTTATCATTATATACATGACAGCCCCCGAGCCCTAGGTGAGTTTGGAAAAACTTGCCTAGGGGTCAATAATAGATCATTGTCCGAATTATGTACAAGACAGTATGTGTTCGGAATGTCCTAACAGTCCGTAAAGGGACCGGACACACGATCATATTTATGATAGTTTAGAAGCTTTGAACCCATATAACTTGATATGGGTTTGTTTGTTACAGGCTTCGTCTACAGCGGCGGCTGCTAATGCTGCCGAGCTGGACGAGCTGAATCGGAAGCTGAAGAGCTCCGAAGACGAGCTTGACGCTTTGAACAAGAGATTCGACGAGGCGCAAGGTAAGCCGAATTAGAGTATTAAAAACTCTTCATTACCGTACTGTCAACGCAGTGTTTTTTGATATGTTTAATGCTTGCGCAGCCTCGGCGAAGGAGATTGAGAAGCTCAAGGCCGAGCTTGAGAAGGCGAAGCAGGAGGCTTCGGTTGAGAGGGCGGCTGCCAAAGAAGCGGCTACCGCGCTATCCGCCCTGAGAGCCACCAGCAAGAAGCATGAGGCTCGGGTGGAAGAAATCCAACAGGAGCTCAAGGACGCAGGCCAAAAGTGCGAGGACCTTGAGCGGAAAGGCAAGGAGCAGGCTGCCGAACTATCCACCCTGAAAACCGATCTCCAAAAGGAGCGGGTGGATAGGCGGTCCTATGAAGAGGAGGTCGGCCAGGCCAAGGCTATCATGGATGGTAAGCCGTATTTATTGCAGTGTATCTTCGGGGATAGCAAGTTCAAAGTGCTCACCCAAGTATGGCGTTCCTTAGGCGCATGCTCGGACCTCCAGAAGAGCGCCGCGGACGCAAACCAGTTCTATGCTTCACGGGGGAAGGAGATGAAGCTCGGCTGTTTTGGGCGCAATTCGAAGCCCCCGAGCGCTCTCCTCTCCTTGTTGAACAGCTGATGGAGCTACACCGGACGGCGGAGCCGGCCATGAAGGATCTCTGTATCCGGCTATGGCCCAACGAGCCACTGCCGGGCAACTACTTCGGCCTGGTGCAGAAGCTGAGCGACGCCTCTCCTCGGATCGACGCACTGAGGCGGTCTTCCTGCATCGAGGGAGCTCGGATGACCTTCGCGAAGGCCAAGGTGCACTGGCCGGGGCTGGATCCGATGAAGATAGCCACCGCCCCGCCGCCTCCTGGAAAGGAGCATAGGCGCCCCGAGCTGTACTTCTCCGGAGTTATGGAGGGTGCTCGGGCCATAGAATCGCAGTGTTCGAGAGAGAACGTGTATGAATAAAGTGTTGTAATATGTCCGAAGACTTTTCAACGTGTTTATATTTATGATCCATGGTTTATCATGTCTTTCGTATTTTTGCATCCTTTATAACTCCTATATGGCCGTTAAAACTGAAAGCTGCGAGTCGTCGGCTTCAGCCCCCATGTAGATACTACGTGGGGTGTCTCTGCCAACGCACTGTGACCCTTAGCCGAGCTATCGGTACCCGAAGGCGGTAGTGTGGGGCGGACAAGGCAATCGGACCATCATGCTTTATTGCTTTCACTTAGCCGTAGGGGCGCGAGAAAGGAGTGCGGGGGGCTGATGACTAGCCCCCAGTGTTCGTGATGTTCGGAATAACCGTGGCCGAAGCCTATATCACATGGTTTGTACGAATACAAAACCCATCGTATGACACAGAGTAACCTCTGTCGAGATTTATTTAAGCTCGGATTTGCAGACCAGCTCTCGCATACCATGACAGTCAGTTTTCGGCTTTCTCCGCTGAGGTGCTTGACCAGGCTAGCCGGAAACACAATCGCAGCGGTTCTCCCTTTGCCCTTTTAGCCGAACGAGTGGAACATAAAGGGGCAAGCACAGGAGCCGGGCAACCCAACTATTGACCCAAGACATAGTTCGGAACCAATGCATATAAAGCGGAATTCCAAGACGCCGAACGCAAAAATCAGTTTGTGCTTAGGGCGATTTTCTTTAATTCGAGCCCCCGGTCTATATTTAGCCGGTTGCATCGTAAAGTATACCAGACAGGTTCGCAAGAAGAGAGGGAGAAATAGAGAGTGCGCCAAAAAGAGCGAAGTGATCATGCATGATTCATCTGTATTTTACTCAACAACTCTTATTATTCAAATTGCCGATACAACTGTTTATAGGCATTAAAAATGAAATATAAACCTTACAGGAGGGGGTTGTACCAAGGGTCTTCGATAGGTGATCTGACGTCCTCGATATGCCCTGTTGCTTGTCCGCTCCTGCGTCTACCAAGGAGTTGTATACCTCGATGGGTGTACTGTTCGGCGAGCGGGCTTTGTCAAAAAGTCTTGAGAAGTCGCCGAAGTGTGAATGAGCTTTACGCCGTAGTAGGTATTTTATGGTACCTGTAGTGTGTCCGAAGACATGTTGATGGTGATAGTTTGGTCCAGCCGAACACTTACCCTTTAATAATTTTCCCCACCGCTGCCCATGGAATTTTGAGCGCGAAGTTGTGCCTCCTCGGCACGTACTTTGCCGGTACTAGGGCCGTGCGATGGGGGGCGAATCCCTATTTATGGGGAGAAGAAGGCTCTGGTACTTCGGCTTGAAATCGAGCTCGTTTCCCAGCCTTGGGTGCCTTTACAGCAGCTGTCGGAGTCTGCCGATCATCAGTGTAATGGAATTCGGCCGCCAGGGCCAACGCATGCTCCTCAGTTCGGAGGGAGCGCTCTGTATTGCCGTTGACAGTAATGACCCCCTTGGGGCCGGGCATCTTGAGCTTGAGGTATGCGTAGTGTGGGACGGCGTTAAAGCGAGCGAACGATGTACGGCCGAGCAGGGCGTGATAGCCGCTGCGGAAGGGTACGATGTCGAAGATCAAGTCCTCGATTCGAAAGTTATCGGGCGAGCCGAACACTACTTCCAGGCTCATGGAGCCCGTGCACCGGGCTTCCACGCCTGGGATCACTCCTTTAAAGGTAGTGTTGCTGGGCTTGATCCTTGACGGATCTATGCCCATCTTTTTCACCGTATCTGAGTAAATCAGATTGAGGCTACTTCCTCCGTCCATTAGGACTTTAGTGAGGTGGTACCCGTCTATGATCGGGTCTAGGACTAGGGCGGCCGAACCCCCATGACGGATACTGGTCGGGTGGTCGCGTCGATCAAAGGTGATCGGGTATGCCGACCATGGGTTATACTTCGGGGCTACAGGTTCTACGGCGTAGACATCTCGAAGGGCGCGCTTCCTCTCCTTTTTGGGTATATGGGTGGCATATATCATGTTTACTGTTTTCACCTCTGGAGGGAATTTCTTTTGTCCGCCACCGATCGGACCGCGGGGTTCATCTTCGTCCTCGCTGCGTGGGCTCTTGCCGTGGTCCTCGGATGCGAGCTTGCCGGCCTGTTTGAAGACCCAACAGTTACGGTTGGTATGGTTGGCAGGCTTCTCTTGAGTGCCATGGATTTGGCAAGGCCTCTCCAGGATCTTGTCCAGCGGAGTGGGTCCGTCGTGTTTGCCTTTAGGAGGCTTCTTCCGCTGCCCAGGCTGGGAGCTGCGGAAGCCGGCGTTAACAGCCGTGTCATCGGCATCAGTATTATTGTGCCGACGCTTGTTCTTGTTGCGTTTCGGTTTCCCGTTTCCATCCCGAACTTCAGAGGTTCCGGGGTCTTTGGGTTTGTGGCTACGTCTTGCTAGCCAGTTATCCTCGCCCGCGCAAAAGCGGGTCATGAGTGATGTGAGGGCGGACATTGTCCTTGGTTTGTCCTGGCCGAGCCATTCATCCCGAATATTGTGCCTGAAAGAGGCTATTGCTTCGGCGTCCGGGCTGTCCACGATCTGGTTTTTCTTGGTCAAGAAACGATTCCAGAATAGCCGCGCGGATTCTCCTGGCTTCTGGACGACGTTGCTTAGATCGGAGGAGTCCGGCGGCCACACATAAGTGCCCTGGAAGTTAGATCGGAATGCCTCTTCTAGGTCCTCCCAGCACCCAATGGAATTTTTGGGGAGGCTATTCAACCAGCGCCGAGCTGGCCCCTTAAGCTTCAGGGGTAGGTATTTGATGGCGTGGAGGTCATCTCCTCGCGCCATGTGGATGTGGAGGAGGAAATCCTCGATCCATACGGTTGGGTCAGTTGTCCCATCGTATTGTTCTATGTTTACGGGTTTAAACCCTTCCGGGAACTGGTGCCGCATCACCTCGTCCGTGAAGCATAGTGGGTGGGCAGCACCTCTGACCCGAGCTATGTCGCGCCGGTGGTCGGCGTCTGTCCTAGCTCGGTTTCGTTCCCGACCTTCATTGTTGCGGTCGAACCAAGGCCGGTACCCTTCCCGTCTATCGGGTGAGTATACTCTGGATCCGTATATGGATCGTGTACGACCTACTCTGTCGTCCAGGTCGTGTCGCAGGTCGAACCTGTCATCGGGCTCTAGTGGCTCCTTTCCCCGTCTACGGGGTATCGTCGGCCTATAGCCAGTGTCGTCAGCCCTTCTGTCCCGTCCTCGAGGAGGGCGGTCTGGCTTGTCGTATGGGGTATGTTTGGGAGACGGCGTATCAGTGAGCTCGTCATCGAATTGTGGCAGCAGCCTTCTGCGCGGGTAACTCTTAGGTTGGTCCGATAGACCGGTACCGTATCCTTCCTCAGCTGAGAGGACTCTCGTCCATCGATCGTTGAGGTCGTCTTGTTCGGCTTTAAGCTACCATTCTCTTGCTTTCAGGCTGCGGGCCGAGGCTATGAGCTGTTGCCTGAAGAGTTCCTGATCTGCAGGATTATCGGGGATGGCGAAGTCATCGGCTTCCGCATTGTCCTCCCCCTCGACCTAGCGGAGGTAATCGACGTCCTCGGGATCATCTAGATCGTCGGGGTTGCGCCGGTCTTCCGGCCTCTCCTGACCCTCTATCGGGTGTTCGGGAATTTCGGGATCGCCGAGGTCCTCCGGGGTGTCTCCGTCCTCGGTGCCATCGATAGCTTTTCTTCTCTTTTTTCCTTTTGACCGTTTATGCGGCTTTCGGCGTCTTGACGGCGCTTCATCCGATTTGTCGCCATCATTTTTCGGAGTGTCCACCATGTATACGTCGTATGTGGAGGTGGCAGTCCACCGCCCGGTGTTAACGGGGGTGAGGGCGTGATCCTCCTCATCCATGTAATCTGCTTCCTCGGAAGCATAGTCCAGCATGTCGGTTAAATCCTCGACAGTGGCTACGAAGTGGGTGGTGGGTGGGTCGAAAAATTCGTCCTGACCTGCCTGAAGCCCGACCTGAGCACAAATCGGGGTTAGATCGTCGACAATTTTCATCGACGAGATCCGATCTAAAGCCTCGTTGAGTATCGAGAGCTCGATCGGGTCGGCCTGCCTAGAGCTTCCGGAGTTAACCTCCGATGCGTCCGCGCGGGGAGAGTGTTCGGCAAAAACAGATGTCCGGACGTCTGGCACTATGACCGGGTCCGGACTGAGGGTCGGGTCCTCGCTGGCGTAGATCCCGTGGGAGGGGCCGAAAGATGGATCTGAGGTTAA
The DNA here is from genome assembly GCA_039707655.1 of Elymus sibiricus. Classification (NCBI taxonomy): domain Eukaryota; kingdom Viridiplantae; phylum Streptophyta; class Magnoliopsida; order Poales; family Poaceae; genus Elymus; species Elymus sibiricus. The sequence continues at coordinate 446,698,416 of CM077675.1, read as the reverse complement.
AGCCTCGGAGTCTTCGGGCATGACAGGCGAGACTGCCAGCCCGGTTAGTGATAGATCGCCCCGAGAGTCTACAGATAAATCTAAGTTCCCGAATCTGACCTCTTGATCAGGGGCGAAACTTCCCACACGGCCTAGATGGCCGGTCGGGTCGGCGTGCAGCACAATGCTGCCGAAGCGAAGATCTGCCCGGGGACGAAAGTGCCCATGTTGCGGACCTCTTCGTTGATGACAAGACGAGCCATCGATTCCTTCTGGCGATCACAGCGGAACTCTCAATGAAAGCACCAATGTCGGTGTCAAAACCGGCGGATCTCGGGTAGGGGGTCCCGAGCTATGAGACTTGGATCGATGGTAACAAGAGACGAAGGGGACAAGGTTTTACCCAGGTTCGGGCCCTCCTATGTAGGTAATACCCTACGTCCTGCTTGATTATATTGATGGTATGAGGATTACAGAGTCGATCTACCTCGAGATCAAGTAGCTAAAACCCTAGATGAGTTATGTTGTCCTACAACCTAAAACCCTTCGGCTTATATAGACGCCGAGGGTACCTAGGGTTTACACATGGTCGGTTACACGTCGAAGGGATAAACATGCCTATTCACTACTCCAAACGTGGAGAATACGCCACGATCCTCGAAGTTTCCTTCCTGGAGACAGGGTCTTCGATCATTCCAGTGTCCGGCCAACGGCCCATACAGTCCGGCCCATAAGAAATAGGTCGGCCTCCCGAGGACCCCTTAATCCAGGACTCCCTCACCTGGTGGTTCTCCACCCCCTCGGCACGGACCCGGAACCGGAGGCCCTCAGAGGAGGGGAAGACATCGATGGAGCCACGGACACAGAGAGGATCAACGCACCACACCTTGATGCGAGCCGGGCCAAGGAACTGCAAGGATTCGGGGTCAACTTCAATGGGCTTGCCAATCAGAACACCGAAGGCATGAGGAAGGAGGTGGAGCGCAGGGCAGGAGGAACATCATCAACAAGGACCCAAATGTCCGAAAGTGGAGGAACAAGTTTAGAGCCATTGGACGCAGCCTTGACAGAAACCACAAGCTGGTTGAGCGAGAGGGTGAAGCTTGTGCAGAAGGAGTTCATCTTGAGGCTCTCTTTGGAAGGGAAGACAACATCAAACTCGAAGTCCGAGAGTTGGCGGATCTGCCAGTCCCACCCATCAACGTCCCAAAGCTTCAACTCATCGAGGAGGGTTTGGGGGGAGATCTTCTGGTCTTTGACAGTTATAACAGCGGCATTGGAGAGGGCAGGGGCAGCAACCACCCGAGGGATATCGTTGTCAAGGGCAAAGAAAGAACAGCCCGGGAGCCCAAGGCCATATTGCACGAAAGCGGCCGACTTGCTCCTGTTCTGGCAATCCACGGTGAGGTGGCCCTCCTCCCTACAGATGAGGCGGAAGGGGGAGTTGCCGCAGCTAGATTGGAAGTGGCCAGGCTGGTGACAAGCAAAGCATGTGAGAGTAGGGTTGGAGACATGGGAGGAAGGAAGTGGGCGCATCGGGGGGGGGGGGGAGGAGGGAGGATGCCATCTCCGAGACCGGCCGAAGAAGATCCAGCTCCAGTTGGGGGGTGCGCCGGTTCTTGAAGCCAGTCGACGAGGAACCGAAACCGCCACGGGGTGGTTGGCGACCACCGAAGCCCGCGCACGAACCGGAGCCCGCACTGGGGCCGACGGCCCGCGGGGAGGAGGTGGGCGCGGCACAGCACCAGACGCGCTCACCCCACCCACCGCGGCCGTGGCTTCCCAAGGATCCGAGGCCCGCCACGACGAGCCACCCGCCAGATCTGAGGACCCCGCGCCACTAGATCCAGTGGGAACAAACCCCGCGCCGTCCACCATGGCCGCCTCCGAGCGGGCCCGCTCGTCGCGCTGCAGCCACTCCGGCCCGGTCGCCCAGGCCTCGCGCTCCCGAGCCACCAACTCGCGCGCCGCCTGTTCCGCATGAAGCTTGGAGCGGAGAGCAGCCTCGTAGTCCAGATCCGCGCCCACCTCCGACGAGCCCTCCCGACGGCGCTTCTGGCCGAAGACGGCCTCTGAGGACGTGCCCCGCGACCGGTCCATGGTAACCACCGTCGCGAACGAAAGGGATAGGGTAGGGGGAGCAGCGGATCTGCAGAAGGTGCGGATGGGGAAACGCAAGCGGCGCAAGTCAAAAGAGGAGGCAGGAAACCCTAGAAGAGGTGGGGTCGTGCCCTTGCGCACCCATATATAACCAGAGCTCGCCAGGCCAGGGCCAGGGCCGCCAGAACAGGTCAGACCGCTCTCGACAGACTGGGGGTGGGCCACCCGAGGCCCAGAGCCCAGGATAGGGAGAGGAGGGAAGGAGAGAGGAGACGCGATGGACGGAGGCCCAACAAGCCCACACTGGGTCGGGCCAGACCGCACCAGGGGCCCACTAGCCACCTGGCAGGCCACCAGATCTAGGGTTTGCACCAACCCCGGATCCCCCACCGCCAGCGAGCACGTCGCCGACACCTGAGCTGCCGTGGTCGCCGGGGAGGGGGAAGGGGAGCGAGATCCCACCACCAGAGACCCGCCGCGGTCGGGCCCCGACCCCAAGACACCACGATCCGGCGAGGCAGCAGGAATCTTACCAGATGGCCGACGGCGGCGCGAGACCCGAACCCAGCCTGGCTCCACCGACGCCAAGAAGGCAGGCCGGCCACGCCCACCAGGCGCGAACTTCCGCGCGCGCGCGGCGGCGCCGCCCCCGAAGACGTCGACGTCGCAGGCTGGAGAGGGGTTGGGGGCGACGAATCCGAATCAGAGGCCGGATCTTCCACGTCGGAGCCGAGCGCCCAGAATCTGTTGACCGAGCGGGAGACGCAGGGAGAAGAGCTAGGAGAAGAGGAGGAGGGAGCCGCCAGGGAGATCGAACCCGCCGAGGTCAGCAGCAGGGGGGCGCCAGACGGAGATGAGGCCGGCGGCAGGGCCTGGACGGAGGTAGGCACCGCCGCCGGGGTTGGGGAGGAGGGGGGGGGGGGGGGGGGGGGGGGGGGAGGGGGAGGGGGAGCCATTGACACCTCAAATTCACCCGTAATATGACTGTACAGGTCCGTCGATGTAGCATTGCTACCTAGCGGTAGATAGATTTCGTGTTAATTAGTCGTCGCCATCAGCGATACGTTTTCGAGCGAGAAAAAGCGCACTCCTTCATGCGTGTCAGCATACGTATATGCCCTGTTGTCCATGTCAGTGATGTCACTGCAGCTTGTCCGCGTCACAATTCAAAGCGGAGGTGCTCATTAGTCAGGCTCCACGATGGGCGGCCGACGACAAACATATCTCTAAACCTTGCCGATTAAGCGGTTGATTAAGCTAGACGGTGGGAAACGCCGTCCGAGTAAGCGGCCACAGTCGCTTAAAGCGCGAGCCAAAGCCGACCCGTCGTCCGGGGAAGAAAAGGCAGATGAGATCAGAGCGGCCAGGATCGCATTGTTTTGGCCAATTCGACCGCACGGCGAAGAAGGCCAATATGTTCCTTGGACGGCGTACTAGTTTGTTTGTATGTACTACTCCGGTCACCGGATTACGATTCGAACGCCGCCGTTCTTGAACCGTCCCTCGCCCTCGCCCCCCTCGTGCGCGGCGCGACCGACACGAGCGGCCGAGCCTAGGCCCACAGTGGGCACGGGCGGCCGGTCCACAGCGAGCCCACCGCCTGAGCCCGCGGTGACAGCGGCGCACGCACAAGTCTCTGAGGTAGCTAGGTCAGGCCAGCTGGTCCTCCCAGGATTTCTCCGGCGCCCGTGGCAGCGGATGTGGAGAGGAGAGGCGGCCAGGCACTTTTCTTGGCTCACACACCTCGCGCCTCTTTCCCACGGGCACGGCACAGAGTACCGGAAGAGTACAGACGGCGGGTCATTTTCGGCCAAAGACATTTCTGTCACCGTATAATCCACTTTCTTGAATCAAAATGCATAATACACTTTTCTTGCGAATTATTGCCGCACTGCGCAGTCCACTGGCTCCGAGACTTGGCGGCCGGGCTGTAGGATACTATGAACCTAACCTCGATTGCACAGCAATACTACTAGCGTCCTAGCAGTACTACTCTGCTCTTTTCGAATAGAGTAGTGCTCTGCTTACCGACCGAGGAGGATTCAGACTCCAGAGTCCAGACCATGGTCGACTACAATACAGTACTATAGTATAGGTTGCTTGCTGCAGAATGAATGGATGCGTACAACCCGCGAGCGTATTTATTATGAACACGTTCTCAACAGGGTCACGTACTCCTCCGTACTTTTTTGAGCCGTATATTGCTTCTTTAAAGAAATATTGCCACCTACTGTGCTCTCTGAGACTTTTCCGTTTTTTTCAGACAAGTTTTGCTTGCGAGAGCCCGAGCCTGGGAGGCGGGTGTGGCTCCAGTTTTCTCGATAAGTACGAAACCCGAGGGCCAAAGGGTAAAATCAAAGGGGCCGCCCAGCCCACCCGCAGAGCTGCTTCCGCCGGACTTCCCCTGCCTCTGCTCCGCAGCAGCACTGCAGCTGCTTCCCAACGACAACGCCACGCCTCCTTCCTTCCTTCCTTCCTTCCTTCACCGCGATTCGTCCCCTCACTCTACCTCTCTCGCCCACGGATCAGGACGTGGCCTCTCGCTCCGCGGCAAAGCCACCGCATCGAATTGTCCGCGGCCGCGCCCATGGACCGCGCCGAGGGCCCGCCGCCGCCGCCGCCACGCTCCGCCGATCGCGCGGTGAGATCCCGACCACTCCCACTCCCGCCCGCTACTCTCCTAGTTGTTACTCCAGCAATCCTGCCTGTTTGCTTTTCTGCGCAAATCCTGCGGTGCTCTGCCTCTGCTCTGCTCCGCCGATTGCTCGTTCCCGCAAAAAATCGGCGCTTGGCTTTGTTTCTCTTCGAACAATCCGCCGCTCAATTTTGCTTGCTCCTGCTCGGGAGATGCGGGCTTTCGTTTCGAATCGCCGTTGCGCCGGGTGGATCTTTCGGCGCTCCTTTGATTTCCCCTTTTCTTTTGTGGCAAGTTCGATTGCTAGTGGAAGATCGATATTTTTTTTCTTGATATTTTCCTTTTTCAAAAGCGGCTTTCCTCAATTGTGGATTTGTGGTAAACGGGCCATGTGTGCCTACCATGGTTTTGTCACCGTCTTCACATGAGCTATAATCGTAGCAGTAGCTTAGCGTCTAGTATCAGGTTTCCTGACAGTTTCTGAAGAATTTGCACCACTGAAACGGCTTGCTCGATTTGCGTCCACGTAGCTACTAGTGTGATTTTGTTGGATGCATTGTTCATCACAAAAAGAAATGAAAAGACAGTTGGATACATTACTGCCTTAGGAGTAGAGGACCAGCTTTCAATTTCTAGCATTGGCAACGGTATTGATCATTGGACAGGTGTTTTATTCTAAGCCAAGGTCCTCGTAGACTCATGGGTCATGGTGATGGTGTTGTCACACTCCTCAGATTCATGTTTCTTATCAGTGTGTGAATTACTGAATTTAGAGTTCTAGAATACGTGGAAGAGCACTGAAGGAGAACATCTGATGGTGCTGCTCCATTAGTGTTACAAGCTCAATTTGATTTTGTTCTTTGCTTGACCATGTAGGCACAAGACCAGGATGACACTGCCCAAAGTGGGCAGGGGCACAGTTCGCGAAGGCCAAACCTTTCTTTGCAAATACCAACCAGGACCTTGGATAACCATTTGCCTACTTCAACGAGGATTAATATATCCGCCAGCCCCAGCTCGACAAGAGCTGGATTGCCGCCAAGGCCTAATTCAGCTAGACCAAAATCATCTATCAAGCAGCAAAGTTTCAGGTTAAGGAGTTCAGCACAGGAAGGTGACCGGACAATCCTCCTGCTTCCTGGGACGGGGTCGGAAGGGTTGCAAGATAATCCAACTCAACCAGGATCTTTCTCTTTTAGAAAGGTCATTAACTCGTTATCGGCAAAACGTACCTATTCTTTGCCAGTCACACCTGTTGGAACATCTGATAAAGCTTCGCCTCCGGGAATTCAGATAGTCGACCAGCCAACTACATCCGTAAGTACATACATATTTTCTGCTGTATCCAGATAAATGCTAGATTATAATACCTTTTACATGGGCCAGATGGAAATGAGGCCTTGCACTGTGTTAAACAATTGCAGTTTTACAAAGGTGGTATTTAAAAAAAAGTGTTTTATGATGTTGGCAGAAACAAGAAGTTCAAGCACAAATTAGGCGATCGCTTTCAGTACCAGGAAATCGCAAAAACAGGAGTTTGAGGCGCGCAGATTCATTAGGTGTTATCCGTGTGATTCCAACAACTCCGCGACCTGTTTCTGCTGATACAGTTGCACCAACTGATGTCATTGAAGAAACAGTTGAGGGTATCTACTCTCTTTAAACCTTTACTCTGGTATTTTCTTAGACCAAACCATTTCCTTCCAGAAGCAGCATTTGTTCATTCAAGTCATCCTTATCAGGTCCTGAAGATGGAGGTGAAGATATTCCTGAAGAAGAGGCAGTCTGCAGAATTTGTTTTGTTGAACTCAACGAAGGCGGGGAAACACTTAAAATGGAGTGTAGCTGCAAAGGGGAGCTTGCCCTCGCGCACCAAGATTGTGCTGTCAAATGGTTTAGCATCAAGGGTAACAAGATATGTGATGTCTGCAGACAAGAGGTTCGGAATCTGCCAGTGACTCTGTTGAGACTACCGACTCAAACTGTTACCAGGCGACTAGCAAATGGTGCTCAGCAAAGAGCAGCTCAACAGTACAGGTAAGAATGCTTGAGAGAATAGGTTGGTGCACAAATATTATTAGGTTTAGTGCTATCAGGATTGAGAGATAGGAATGCTACTGTTTTTCTCCTGGTTATGCGCACTTCTGAATCAGAGAAGGGAAAGCTAATTAAAAATGTATTTTCCAGTAATTTTTGTGATTGTTCTACTCAGAAGTTAGAAAACAGGAAATGAGTTTGCATGTTCGGCAAAATCTGATACTTCAAATTTCTTGCAGATTTTGGCAGGACATTCCAATTTTAGTGATGGTTAGCATGCTTGCATACTTTTGTTTCTTGGAACAACTTCTGGTATGTTCTCCTTACTCAGCCCATTTGAACTTAACTCAGCCCATTTTTTCTTCCAGTTTTGTTATTTCCATCTAAATGACATCTACTCTTTCACTGGAACAGGTTACTGATTTGCAGTCACGTGCGCTGGCAATTTCATTGCCTTTCTCATGTGTGTTGGGTCTCCTTTCTTCCATGATAGCATCCACTATGGGTAAGTAAGCATACTCTTATCTTTGGGCACTTTTGCTGCTGTAAGAAGCATTTACAGCAGGACGAAAATAAGATGATTTGTTGAGATAGTAAACAGGCTTTTCATGTGGAAGACCCAAATTGTGGTCCAACTTTGCATCTTCAGATTTGTAACCCAAATGAGTATTTAGTTTGCTGAAAAAACTCGAGTAAATAATGAGTTCAAATGTATGACAAAGCCAATGGTGGTATATTTGGGTCCAGTATCTCTGCATTAAAACTATTACACGAATTCGCTTAGGGTTATTTATTTGTGATTCGGTGTACTTACTGTCAACATTGCAATCTGATCTTCTTTGTTTCTGCAGTGACCAAAAGCTACCTGTGGGCCTATGCTTCCTTCCAGTTTGCTATTGTGATCCTTTTTGCCCATATCTTCTACAACGTGGTATGAAACCTCTTCCTATAATTACATCTGATGCAGATATAACGCGTTTATGGCACCTCTTAATGAAATGTTATGGCTAAACCTGCAGCTAAGAGTGAATGCAGTCCTTGCGGTCCTACTCTCGTCGTTCACCGGGTTCGGGATCGCTATCAGTACGAACTCACTGCTAGTGGAGTGCATGAGGTGGAGATCCAGGAGGAGGAGCCAACGGTTAGCTCAGGCGCAGCCTCAGCCTGCGAACGAAGGTCAGCATCCAGGATCCGGGAATAACGCCGCGAGCGAGAACGGCGGTGAAAGGGAGCAGCAAGGGCAGCTTCCACAATCTGGTGTGCACATCGTCTGATCATCCAGGTTTGTTACTGACAAAATATCAGAGATCCACTCCATCGCTTCTCTTTTTCTCTAGTGAGAACATTAACTGATGTTTATAGCTGGGTTTACCACTGCTCTTGCTGTCGGTTTCTCCAGATCAAGATGTGCGGTGATCCAAATGTGTGAATAGCTAGCTTTGATCTGTGCAGTAGTCATAGCTCGCCGGACTTCAGAATCATAATGGCGGCAAGAATAGATACATGGGAACAGATCTTCCTGGCCTTTGCATCGGAGGCAACATGCCGCCTAGAGTTTGGCCATATGGGTATAGTTAGTCTAGCAGTTTGACATAAAATACTTGGTTTCTTGAGTGTGTAAGAATTATAGGTCTGAGCCTACGAAATCATACCAGAAAAGCAGAGTGCAGAGATGGTTGTTGTGTTTTAGTGGCCACACAGGAATATAGGGAAATGAGACACAGTATGCGAGAGCTCCTTAGCTTTGCTTGTGAGAAGCTTTTACGAATTATTTGTCGAGAGTGAATTTCTTTCTTTGAATGGGTGTGACACAATTTGTCTGAATTCACAACCATATATATATATATATATGAGTGTGTATCTCTACAGGCCCGGCCCTGAGGGCCCCCGAAAAAAATTACATTCACTTCTGTTCCTGGAAAACCATCAAAGAAATGTCAAAACAGCAGTACGATGTATAACTAAGTGTTTGATTTTGTCGGATTAATTAGGACTAGTTGAAGCACACGCAAATCAGAAGAACATGACAATGCATATAGTAACCAAACGAATTTACATGGAGTAATTGAAGGATAATGAGTTAGTGACCAATCAAATTTTCTTTTATAGAAAACGATAATCATTCCTATTGCACGTTTCAGTATGTTGTACAGTAATAACTTAAATTTCACAAATTTTATACTGAAAGTAGGTTTAGGTAGGGAATATTTGCGTGAGGACGCCCGCGTCGCTCCTGCGGCGACTCGGGCGGACCCGTGAGCCGCCGCCGCCGGCCCCTTCCCCCGCCTTCTCCCCCCTTGCCGTTGCCGGAGGATGCCTGCGGGCTAAGCCCGCCAGGCGGACGGCGGCGGCGGGGCGTCTCCTCACGCGCCCGCGTGCTCTTTGGTGGAGGGTGGATCAGTTTCCCCGGATCTGCGCGTCCAAGATCTCCGGCGGTCCGGTGGCTTGCCAGGCGCGGCACGACGCCTCCCCGAGCGGCGTGCTCCGGCGATGGAGGCTTCGGCGCCGGAGGTGTGCTTCGTCTCGTCGGGCGTCCGTTCGGATGCGGCGGGGTGGCAGCCCGAGCTCCTGCTGCGCGCCATGGCTTGGTGCCTGCGGCTGCCGGTCGTGGTTCGTCTCCGCGCGGGCCGGTGGCGGCTTGCTGGACCAAGGAGGATGCGGCTGTGCAGCTGCGTGGAGATGCCAGATTCGGTCGATCTGCGGCTGGGTTTGGCTCACTGGCGTTGCTGGCAATGATGGTGGTGGTCCTGGCGTGGCGGCGGCGCCTCTGCGACGTCAGGTGTGCACGGGCCAGTGGGTGTGCGAGCCGGTGGCGGCTGCGTGGGGGTGTGGGGCCCCTGCTATGGGCGAAAGCCTGCTTGGCTTGGCCGGCCGACGACGCGGCGCCTGTGGGCGTCGTTACCTCCTTAGAGGGTCGCCGTGGAGATCTCTGGCCCCACCCTCGGGGCAAGTTCTTCGGGCGAAAGCCCAGACTCTGGCAGCAGGGTTGGACGACGGCGTCGTCTTCCGGGGCGTTGTCTTGAAGCTCTTGCCCCCTCGTGCATTCCCGGGGCTGGCCATGTGCGGCATCGCGGTCTGCAGGTGCCCGGCCGGCGATGTGGTTTGTGCGGGTGGTCGACTGTTTGGCATGGGCCGACATGGGTACCGGCGTCTGTTGCGACGAGGACTTCGTGTGTGGAAGTTTGATGGTGAAGTCAGAGTCGCTGGCTCGTGGAGGAGTGATGACGATGACACCTGGTGACTACCTCGGCTTTGTGTTTCTTCTCGGCAATCGTGTGTGTCTTTGTGTGGGTGGCCAGGTCGGCCGGTGTTGCCCTTGGCCGGCGAGGTCCTTGTGTGTCGCTCGTTCGAAGGGGTCTTGACGGGTCGTTAGCAGCGAAGTCGGAGTCGCTTGCTCAGGAAGAGGTGATGACGATGACATCACATGCAACCTCGATGGTGCCCTCTTCTTAGCGGTGTGTGTGGTCTCGTTGGGGCCAGGTCGATAGGGGTGCCCTTTCTTGTGGGCGTATTGTAGCGGTTTTCGCCCGGGTTCCTGCTAATTAACCGGGCAACTTGTTACCCTTCTTCTTTATTAATAAGATGAGTTGCCTCCGTTTCGAAAAAATATACTGAAAGTATATTTTGAAAGATAGAGGGCACGGGTTCTAGTTTCGCCCTGGGCCCCTAAAATCTCAGGACCGGCCCTGTATCTCTAGAGAGATGGAGTGTTAGGGACATATGATCACTCCAACGTCGTCTTCCTGGTTCTGTTCTGTACACCCGTGTTCAACTGCTCATAAATGTGTGCGCTAAAGGATGTAAATGTTTTAGCAGATGGAAAGCATCATCAGAACGAACGAACAGCATACACAACGAAGACATATCCAGCAGTGCTTCTGAGTTGCCTAAGAACAGAAACACGATTCGAAATTGTTTAAGAGAGCAGCCTCTCTGATTTCTATTAACAGAGATCATAGTCTCTTACAGCCAGTAACCAAACTACTCCAACGCAAAAGTAAACAGCATTCCTCTCAAACGATGCGCCCCTGCAACGATGAAAGACTAAGAACGCAGACCCTCATTATGTCCACAAGCCGGGCTATCCAACATATCAAGAAGGCTCAAAACGCAGATAACCATTTCTCCATACCAGCCAGGAGTTATCATAACAACCAAGGAACTACATACTAGGCACTACAAACCAAAGTAAAAAAAAAAAAATGCGGTCAAAAAAAAAAACCAAAGTAAAAAAAAACAACGATAAGGACACAACAGAAAATCAGCCAGAGCAAAGCAAGGAGATATCCAAGGAGCCATTTTCCTCTTTTTTCTTCAGCCAACAGTGAGCCTGTGCGTCAGCTTCCACCCCAGCGTCGCCCTGAAGATCTCCATTGCTATTAGCTCAACCTTTTTTTTTGGCCTAAAAACAAAAATTAGCTCAACCTTTTTTACGCCCTCCCTCATTATTTTTCTTCGGTTTGGGTTTATCTGCAAAACAAGCAATCATGTAACATTTTAATAAGCATATTATGGTCACACAAGGATCAGAGACCTTGATATTATAAAAAACAATCCCATTTCTCAGTTTCCATACAGTCCAAGAGATTGTTGCAATCCCAATAGTGACTAGGATTTTTTTTCATTTTTATTAAACTGATTCAGCCAGACCCCAAACAAGGCATGCACATTATCAGGCACTTGTTGTAAGTCAAATGCACATTATATAACATTCCACAACATCTTTGCCATGGAACACCTCATGAACAGATGACCCGCACTCTCCTCCTGCATACAAACAACGCATTTCTTTTCCCCTTTCCACCCTCTTCTCAAAAGGTTATCTCTAGTTAGAGTAGGGAGTGGAAATACTACTAGTTTTTGGGAGTATACTTGGTTGGGGGAGACGCCTCTGGCACTACAACATCCTACCCTGTATAACATTGTACAGCATAAAGGTGTCCTTGTTAGTACAATTCTCGGTTCCGTTCCACTACATATTCAGTTCAGGCGGGCTTTGGTTGGCGATCGACGGGATAGATGGCTACATCTTGTGCGTAGGTTGGTGGAAGTTAACTTTTTTGATGAGCCAGATACCTTACACTAGAAACTGTCAGTGTATGGAGTCTTCTCGGTGAAATCTATGTACATAGACTTGATAAACACCGTTCCGATCTCTAGGTCGTTGCACATCTGGAAAATCAAGGTGCCATTGAAAATCAAGGTTTTTATGTGGTTTGTGCACAAGGGAGTGATCTTGACCAAAGACAACTTGGCAAAACATAGTTGGGAGGGGAGTAAACGGTGTTGTTTTTGGGATCAGGACGAAATGATACATCATTCATTTATCTCATGCCCGCTATCCAGGTTATTGTGGCGTATGATTCATGTTTCATTCAATGTCAGCCCTCCCACTTCTATATCGAGTCTTTTCGGGGCATTGTTAAACGAGGTACATCCTAACACTGTAGCACATATTCGAGTTGGAGCGTGTGCATTACTGTGGGCCATATGGAACTCTCGAAATGAGGTCACTTTTAACAGACAAACTATTGTTAATTTTTTATAGGTAATGTTCAGAGCGTCTGGATGGATCTGTACGTGGTCATTACTCAGCCATGCGGACCATAGGGAGCTTATGGACTTTGGGTGCAACCATTGGGAGACAGTAGCACGGGATACATATAACCGGTTTGGATGACGGTCCAATAATAGGATAGACGGCTAGTCTTTTGATCCTATTTTCGGAGGTTGTGGCACTTTTTCTGTTTTATTCTTGTTTCAACTTCGAGACACTATTTGAAACTCTGAACCTTGTTGCATACTTGTTAATAAAGATGGTTGTGTGCATCATTTGATGCAGAGGCTGGGGATAATGTCCCTTTTGAAAAAAAAAATGTAAGGCTAACCACATGAAAACTTTAAGTCTCGGTGGAATTTTGATCTTCCACATATAGTTATCTGGGTATTCACACCATTTTCAATTAGATGTCTATAGTAAGATCTGACTGTATATGTCCCATTTTTACACAGAGTCCAATAGACTATGTGTCTATTATCTTCAGTAAGAACTACTTCATGACAACTGTCTCTGATACGATTCCAAAGTTTCAAGGATCCCCCATAAAGTTCTTGTAAACCTAACATTATCCAACCCTTGGCCCAGGACATGTTTAACTGACTTATTTAAAACATAGATTGTAAAGTCTAGGGAAATTATCTTTCAAAATTTCCATTAGCAAGCCATCTATCCTCCCCAAACCTCACATTTTCACCATTACACACCTCACACCTGCACAAGGTGAGGAAATGATTTTTATGTTTAAGCAGTTCAGACCAAAATTGTGAGTCCCCATGCCTATGTTTAACATCAGCCAAGCCACTATTTTTCTGATACTTATTAAGCAAAATCTCCTGCCACGATCCCTCAGAATTAAAAAGTTTCCATCACCATTTCACAAGTAAGGCCTTATTCATCAAGGCCAGATTTTGAATTCCCAAACTCCTCATCTCTTTTGGTCTGCAAACCACAGACCATTTTACTAAAAGTTATTTCTTTTAATCTTCCTCCTCATGCCACAAAAGCCTTGCTCTATAATAATCCATTCTTTTGTTAACTCCCACAGGCAGACCATAAAAAAGACATCATGAAATATGGAATGCCTATCAATGAGGACTGAACAAGTGTGACCTGCCAACACTAGCAAGCAACCTACCTTGCCAATTGCTACACTCTTCTCCATCTTCTCTTCAGAAGGTTTCCACCTTTTATTTCTAATTCTCTTGGCATCTACAGGTAATCCTAAGTAGGAAGAGTTCCAACAGGACAACCCCCTCCCCCAAAAGAAACATTCACTTTTGTGAAAAATAATTTTCAGCCGAGACATCTGCTCAAATAAGCATAGTATAAATTTAAGATTATGAGCACTTCCCAAATCATCTTGAAGCAGGAAAATGGTGGCATCTGTGTATTGCAACATGTTAACACCCCTGTCTACAGTATCTTCTAACACCCGTCTAAGAAAACCTCTTACCCTGGCTTTGTTCATTAGATTGTCAATGCATCAGTGACCACATCAAAAATAAGGGGAGAAAGGGAATCTCACTGTCTCAGTCCTTTATGAGCTGGAAAGTAAACCCCCATATTTTCATTAACCTTCACACATACTTTTCCCCCTCTAATAGTATGCATGATCCAGTCTATCCATTTATTTGGAAAACCTTTAATTTTTTGCATTTGTAGAACAAAATGCCACTTAACCTTGTCATATGCTTTTTCAAAGTCAACTTTTGTAAGGGCATATTTATACCCTATTGGTTTTGGGGATTGATGACAATACGTTTGCGGACTAACTGTGTGCATTAAGCTTTCAGAGGTTATCAGGTGGCACAAGACGGTTATTTTACCCCTCAGGGAGTTAAAGAGAAGACGGTTTCTTTTCGATGATTTAGTGTCGGTGGACTTGAGTCGTAGGAAAATCCGTACTATCAAGACGGGGTCCGCAGTTGGAAAGGTTGGGTGGAATCATCACATACACCTTTGCACCCCATCATTTCCCGGCAACTTGGAGCTTCTCCCATGTGCCTAGGCTGCCTCATGCTTCCTAAGCGATAGTACCGCCTTGGCCAGCGGTAGTACCGCTCAGGGACATGGGATGGCTCGGGCACCTTACGCGGGGCACCAGACACATGTCTTCCCATGTCTGGTGACCCGCGCCACCAGGAGCGGTAGTAGGGCGATAGTACTAAGCGGTACTATCGCTGCCCCTACTACTGTTGCCGTGGCCGTGCGGGGCATCAGACATATGTCTGGTGACCCGCGCATGTCTACTGCTCTGGCTGGACGGTACTACCGCTGATAAGCGGTAATACTACCCTGGCCAGCGGTACTACCGCTTCTGTGTGGCTGGTAAAGTGGGTAACGGGCAGATTCCCCTCCCCACTATATAAGGGGGTCTTCTTCCCCAAGAAGACCTACCTCTCTCCTTCCTAAAGCTCCATTGTTGCCCCCAAGCTCATTTTCGCCCGATCTCTCTCCCTAGCCAACAAAACTTGTTGATACTCTAGGGTTTGGTTGAGAGGGCCCCGATCTACACTTCCACCAAGAGAAATTTGATTCCACCACTAATCCCTTGCGGATCTTGTTACTCTTGGGTGTTTGAGCACCCTAGATGGAAGAGGTCACCTCGAAGCCATATTCCATTGTGGTGTGATACGTCTCCAACGTATCTATAATTTTTGCTTGTTCCATGCTGTTATATTATCATTCTTGGATGTTTTACAATCAGTTTATAGCAACTTTATATCATTTTTTTGGGACTAACCTATTGACTTAGTGCCAAGTGCCAGTTGTTGTTTTTGCTTGTTTTTTACTTCGCAGAATATCAGTACCAAACGGAGTCCAATCGCGACGAAACTTTTTGGCGAATTTTTTTGGACCAGAAGGAAGCCAGTGAGCCAAAGAAGTAACCAGGAGGGGGCCCAGGCCGCCCACAAGACACCAGGGCGCGCCAGGGGCCCCGGGCACGCCCTGGTGGGTTGTGGCCGCCTCGGGAACCTTCTCCACCGCCTCTGAGCTCTATAAATACCCAAATATTCCAGAAACCCTAGAGGAGTCGACAAAAAATACTTCCAGCCGCCGCAAGTTCCATAACCATGAGATCCAATCTAACACCATCACGGAGGGGTTCATCATCCTCATTGGTGCCTCTCCGATGGTGCATGAGTAGTCCACCATAGACCTACGGGTCCGTAGGCAGTAGCTAGATGGCTTTCTCTCTCTCTTTTGATTCTCAATACAATGGTCTCTTGGAGATCTATTTGATGTAATGGCTTTTGGTGGTGTGTTTGTTGGGATCCGATGAATTTTGAGTTCATGATCAGTTTCTATCCATGAATATTATTTGAATCTTCTTTGATCTCTTATATGCATGATTACTTATAGCCTCGTATTTCTTCTTCGAATCTTTGGTTTAGTTAGGCCAACTAGATCGATTTTTCTTGCCATGGGAAGAGGTGCTTTGTGATGGGTTCGATCTTGCGGTGTCCTCTCCCAGTGACAGAAGGGGCAGCGAGGCACGCATGTATCGTTGCTATTAAGGATAACAAGATGGGGTCTATTCCTACATGAATAGATCTTGTCTACATCATGTCATCGTTCTTATTGCATTACTCCATTTTTCCATGAACTCAATACACTAGATGCATGCTGGATAGCGGTCGATGTGTGGAGTAATAGTAGTAGATGCATAATCGTTTCGGTCTACTAATCTTGGACATGATGCCTATATAATGATCATCGCCTTGGATATCGTCATGATTATTTGATCTTCTATCAATTGCCTAACAGTAATTTGTTCACCCACCGTGTTATATACTCATGAGAGAAGCCACTAGTGAAACCTACGGCCCCCGGGTCTACTTTTCCAACATATTGCTTTCCGATCTATCTTTTTGCCGCTTTTGTTTTCAGATCTACTATTCCGAAAAACCCAAAAATACTTTGCTGCACTTTTTAATTGCCTCTCTTATTTTGTGTTCTTGCGAGATCTATTTATCCAATCTACAGTCTAATCTATCTTTTTACCGTGGAGAGATTGACAACCTCTCTTTTGCATCGGGTTGCAAGTATTTGTTCTTTGTGTGCAGGTACTGTTTACATAGTGTTGCGTGATCCTCCTACTGGTTCGATACCTTGGTTTCATAACTGAGGGAAATACTTACCGTCACTGTGCTGCATCATCCCTTCCTCTTTGGGGAAACACCGACGTAGTCTCAAGCCACGTCATGGTGAAGCTTCGTGGTGTTGTTGGGAGCCTCCAATTTAGTTGTGGAGATTGCCCCAACCTTGTTTGTAAAGGTCCGGCTGCCGCCTTCAAGTGCACCACTAGTGGAATCACGGCAGCTCGCATTGTGTGAGGTCGTGAGGAGAATACGGTGGCCCTAGTGGCTTCTTGGGGAGCATTGTGCCTCCACACCGCTCCAACGGAGACGTATTTCCCCTCACCGGGAAGGAACTCCGGTAACACATCCTCGTCTCCATCGGTTCCACTTGTGGTTACTTCTTACCTTTACTTTGTGCAAGCTACTTATATTGTTTACCTTGCTTGCTTGTGTTGTTTTTATTGTTAGCATCATATGGGTTGCTCACCTAGTTGCATATCTAGCCAACCTATTTGTTGCTAAACCTAATTTGATTAAGATAAGTTAAAAACTGCTAGTTGCCTATTCACCCCCCTCTCTAGTCAACCATATCGATCCTTTCAACTTTAAAGAGCAGAGCACTTTGTTTCTTATGATGTATTATGTTTAGGTCTTCAGGAGAATAAGCACCCCCCTCCATGATAACAAAAGCTGTCTGGACAGGGGAGATAGCTTCACTAGCAACTTTATTTAGTCTATTCATCAAAACCTTAATAAAAATCTTAAGAATTAGATTCCGCAAAATGTTTTTGGCTTGAATTCTTGTATTTGATTAGCCCCTTTGATTTTAGGAACCAAGGTAATAATACCATAATTCAATGTGGAAATATCCAGATTGCCAACATGAAAATCATTAAACAAAGCTTTAACATCATTTTTCACCAGGTCCCAATAGTGCTGATAGAATTCAACAATAAACCCATCAGGGCCTGGTGATTGATTGTGTGCCATACCAAACACAACAAACTTAATTTCTTCCATAGTAAACTCAGCTGTCGAGAAATCAATAGAATCTCTAGGTATAGTCCCAGGATTATCAATTTCCAGAGCAATATTAGATGTCTTTGGTGGACCAAATAAGACTTTATAATATTTAGTAATACAATCTAAAACTTCCCTATCTGCCTCTATGCATCCCTCATCTTGCTCTAGTCTATTAATTTTATTTTTCCTCCTCCTACCAATGCCTTTAGCATGGAAGAATTTAGTATTACTATCTCCTTCCAACAACTCATCAACCTTGGCCCTTTGTTTCCACTTCGTTTCTTCCTGGAGCAGCAACCTATCAAGTTGAGCCCTGAGATCCATTAGTTCTTGTCTATCAGCAGTAGTGAGCCCATATGTCTCATAGTATTTATCAATGGCATCTAGCTTACCCAAGCTATCTTTTTTTAGATCTCTATATCAAGCATTTCTATTTCTATTCCATACCTTCAATTTAGGGCTGAGAATTTGAAGCCTTTTTTGCCATTTATCAATATTACTCCCAACAATATTGGGATCATTTCAGACGCCAGTGTCCAATTTTTCTATGCCCTTTCTCAGGAACTGACGTGGCTTGAGACTGCGTTGGTATTTTCCCAAAGAGGAAGGGATGATGCATCACAACGACGGTAAGTATTTCCTTCAGTTATGAAACCAAGGTATCGAACCAGTAGGAGGATCACCACCACCTAATAAGCAGCACCTGCACACAAAGAACAAATACTTGCAACCCGACGCGAAAGAGAGTTTATCAATCTCTCTACGGTAAAAAGATAGATTAGGTAATGATAGATTGGAGAGATAGATCTCTCAAGAACACAAAATAAAAAGAGCAAATAAAAAGTGCAGCAACGTATTTTTGGGTTTTTGGAATAATAGATCTGAAAAAAAAGAAAAAAATATAGATCGGAAAGCAATATGTTGGAAAAGTAGACCCGAGGCCCGTAGGTTTCACTAGTGGCTTCTCTCATGAGTATAGCACACAGTGGGTGAACAAATTACTGTTGGGCAATTGATAGAAGATCAAATAATCATGACGATATCCAAGGCGATGATCATTATATAGGTATCACGTCCAAGATAAGTAGACCGACTCCTGCCTGCATCTACCACTATTACTCCACACATCAACCGCTATCCAGCATGCATCTAGTGTATTAAGTTCATGGAAAAACGGAGTAATGCAATAAGAACGATGACATGATGTAGACAAGATCTATTCATGTAGGAATAGACCCCATCTTGTTATCCTTAATGGCAACGATACATGCGTGCCTTGCTGCCCCTTCTATCACTGAGAAAGGACACCGCAAGATAGAACCCATCACAAAGCACCTCTTCCCATGGCAACAAAAATCGATCTAGTTGGCCTAACTAAAACCAAAGATTCGAAGAAGAAATACGAGGCTATAAGTAATCATGCATATAAGAGATCAAAGAAGACTCAAATAATATTCATGGATAGAAACTGATCATGAACTCAAAATTCATCGGATCCCAACAAACACACCGCAAAAGTTTACATCAAATAGATCTCCAAGAGACCATTGTATTGAGAATCAAAAGCGAGAGAGAGGAAGCCATCTAGCTACTGCCTACGGACCCATAGGTCTATGGTGGACTACTCACGCATCATCGGAGAGGCACCAATGAG
Source organism: Elymus sibiricus (assembly GCA_039707655.1). Taxonomy (NCBI): domain Eukaryota; kingdom Viridiplantae; phylum Streptophyta; class Magnoliopsida; order Poales; family Poaceae; genus Elymus; species Elymus sibiricus. The sequence continues at coordinate 446,679,346 of CM077675.1, read as the reverse complement.
GATGATTAACCCCTCCGTGATGGTGTTTAGATTGGATCTCGAGGTTCTGGAACTTGCGGCGGCTGGATGTGTTTTTCGTTGACTCCCTTAGGGTTTCTGTAATATTTGGGAATTTATAGGCATCAGAGGCAGTGGAGAGGGGCCCCGAGGAGGGCACAACCCATCAGGGCGCGCCGGGGCTTCCTTGTCGCGCCCTGGTGGGTTGTGGTCTCCATGGCTCACCTCTCTAGCACTTCTTTGGCCCACTGGGTGTCTTCTGGTCCAAAAAAATCTCTAAAAAGTTTCGTCGCGATTGGACTCCGTTTGGTACTGATATTCTGCGAAGTAAAAAACAAGCAAAAACAACAACTGGCACTTTAGCACTATGTCAATAGGTTAGTCCCAAAAAATGATATAAAGTTGCTATAAGATGATTGTAAAACATCCAAGAATGATAATATAACAACATGGAACAAGCAAAAATTATAGATACGTTGGAGACGTATCAGCATCCCCAAGCTTAATTCCTACTCGTCCTCGAGTAGGTAAATGATAAAAACAGAATTTTTGATGTGGAATGCTGCCTAACATGTTCATCTCATATTCTTTTCTTTTGTAGCATGGACATTTGGACTTTTAGATGATTCAAAGCAATAGTCTAGTTTTAACATAATGACTTCAATACTCAAGCATGCCAACAAGCAACCATATATTTCAAAATATCAACACTAAAGAAAGTTATCCCTAGCCCATCATGCTCAATCATTGATCCATTCATGAAACACACTCAAATATTAGCTACACCCAATGCTCAAGTACGATCATAGTGCCCCCTAGTTGGTGCTTTATAAGAGAAGATGGAGACTCAAAGTAAAAAATAAAACTTGCATAAAGTAAATAGATAGACCCTTCGCAGAGGGAAGTAGGGATTTGTAGAGGTGCTAGAGCCCAAAGTTTAAATTGAAAGAGAAAAAATATTTTGGGTGGCATGCCTTTCCTGTCAACGAAAACGACAAAGTAGTTCACAATACTTTCCATGCTAGATACATCATAGGCGGTTCCCAAACAAAAAATAAAGTTTATTTCTTTTTCCACTATTCTTTCACATTCCATGGCTGGCCGTATCCACGGTTGCCTTCCATACCAACACTTTCCAAGGAATTTATTATTTGACAACATAAAGTAAATTTTTTTCTTTTTCATTTCGGGAATGGGCATCCCTATTACCGCCGCACTCTCGTGCAATGACAAGTGAATAAACACTCATCTTGAGAATAACACATCTAGCATGGAAAAATATTGGACACCCCCTACCGTTTCATGAGCGGTACGAGCACACAAAAGAGAAATTTACTTTGAAAAATTAGAGATGGGACACACAAATTTGCTTGGAACGGCATGGAAATACCGCATATAGGTAGGTATGGTGGACTCATGAGGCAAAACTTGGTTTAAGGATTTTGGATGCACAAGTAGTATTTCTACTTAGTACAAATAGAGGCTAGCAAATAGATTGAGAAGCAACCAACCAAGAAACGAAAATTCACATAAGCGAGCATTGAGCATAACTAACACCGAATAATGCACCATAAGTAGGATGTAATTTCATTGCATAACTATTGACTTTCGTACTTGCATAGGGAATCACAAACCTTAACACCAATATTCCTACTAAAGCATAATTACTCACTAACATGACTCACATATTACTATCATCATGTCTTAAAACTATTACAAGGAATCAAGTTTAATGTGTCCAATGATCTTCATGAAAGTTTTTATTATATCCTCCTTGGAAATCTATCACTTTGGGACTAGTTTCATATATTTCCATTGCTTTTTGACTAGCTCAAACAAATTTAAGTGAAGCACATGAGCATAGAGATTTCATCTCTCAAAAAGGTATAAGTGAAGCACGAGAGGATTTCTTCAAAAATTACTAACTCTCAAATTAATCTAAGTGAAGCAACAGAGTATTTCTACAAAAGTTTCCAAGCACACCATGCTCAACAAGATATAAGCGAAGCACTATAGCAATTCTATAGCTCAAAAAGTTTAAGTGAAGCATATCGAGCAATTCTAACAAATCATAGCATAATTTTGGCTCTCTCAAATAGGTGTGTACATCAAGGATACAAGTTACAAAATAACAAGCAAATAAAGCAAAGAATCAAATGATACAAGACGCTCCAAGCAAAACTCATGATATGTGATGAATAAAAATATAGTTCCAAGTAAAATACCGATGGTCGTTTGAAGAAAGAGGGGATGCCACTCGGGGGCATCACCAAGCTTAGTTGCTTGTTTCTATTTGGATTTACCTTGGGGGTGCTGTAGTATCCCCAAGCTTAGGCTCTTTTCACTCCTTATTCCTTCAACCATTGTGATCTCACCCAAAACTTGAAAACTTCAATCACACAAAACTCACAAAATCTTTGAGAGATCCGTTAGTATAATAAAGCAAATCACTACTTTAAGTACTGTTGCAAACCCATTCATATTTTATTATTGCATTATACCTAATTTATTTTAACTTTACCATGGCTCATACTCTTTAATACAACCCATAGATTCATCAAAACAAGCACACAATGCAACGAAAACAGAATCTGTCTTAAACGGAACAGTCTGTAGTAATCTGAACTCTAACCATACTTCTGTAACTCTAAAAATTCTGAAAAATTAGAACAACGTAAATAATTTTTATAGAAATACTGTGTTATAATTTTAGCTCAATATCACGTTCCAGTAAAAAATGACAATTCGAACACTGGAGGCAAAGTTTCTGTTTCAGATTCAGCATCGCTTCTACTCATCTTATGAATCATCCTAATGGCTCTACTTGGCACAAACACTAAATAAAACATAAAAAACACAATTATAACAGAGGCATAATTGTTTCAAAACACAAAAACAGAAAGTAAAGGACAAAATAAATTTATTCGTTGGGTTGCCTCCCAACAAGCGCTATCGTTTTACGCCCCTAGCTAGGCATAACGCATAGTTTCAAGTATTGTCATCTTTAGTTTTGGATCCATAGGATGCTCTAATGATTGATTCATATGGTGGCTTAATACTTGTTTTAAGGAAGTGTTCCATACCCTTTCTTAGTGGGAACTGAAATCTAATATTGCCTTCTTTCATATCAATCACGGCACCTATAGTGCGTAAGAACGGTCTACCAAGTATAATGGGACAAGATGGATTGCAATAAATATCAAAAACAATAAAATATATGGGCACATAGTTCCTATTTGCAAGAATAAGAACATCATTAATTGTTCCCAAAGGCTTTTTAATAGTAGAATCCGCCAAGTGCAAATTAAGAGAGCATTCTTCAATATTGGTGAGACCAAGCACATCACATAAAGATTTCGGAATCGTGGAAACACTAGCACCCAAATCACATAAATCAAAGCACTCATAATTTTTAATCTTTAGCTTAATGACAGGTTCCCACTCATCATGCAATTTTCTAGGAATAGAAATCTCCAACTCCAACTTTTTTTCAAAAGATTTCATCATGGCATCAACGATATGTTTAGTGAAAGCTTTATTTTGTTCATAAGCATGGGGTGAATTCAACATGGATTGTAGCAAATAAATACATTAAATCAAAGAGCAACTATCATAATTAAAGTCTTTGCAATCCAAAATAGTGGGCACATCACTAGTTAAAGTTTGGACCTCTTCAAACCCACTTTCATCAAATTTTTCATCAAGATTTTCACCCTCCAAATTATTGGGACGCCTTCTAGCTAAAGTTGACTCTACTTCAGTCCCTTTATCTTCAATATTAATATTACTAAACAAGGAATCAATAGAAGAAACACCAATCACTTTAAGATCTTCATCATTTTTATGAAGGCAATCACTAGAAAACGACTTTTCTAAGAATTCCCTTCTAGCTCTAAGCATAGCGGTTCTTTTCTTACTTTCATCCATAGAGACATATAAAACTTTAATTGATTCATCAATCTTAGGCACAAAAGCTTTCAACTTGAGATTTTCCACATCATGAGAAATTCTATCAATGCTTCTAGACATATCATCTATCTTATTCAACTTTTCTTCTATCGTAGTATTGAAATCCTTTTGCGCATTGATAAATTATTTAATATTACTCTCAAGATCAGAGGTGTTACTTTTATTATTGTAAGATGAAATACCATAGGAATTACCATAATTATTAGAGGAATTTCCAGGAAAAGGCCTAGGATTAAAATTACCTCTATAAGCATTGTTTTTGAAATTGTTTCGCGAGACAAAGTTCACATCTATGGAATCACTATTTTGCTCAATCAAGGTAGACAAAGGCACATCATTAAGATCAATAGGAGCATTTTTACTAGCAACCAATTTCATCAAAGTATCAACTTTATCACTCAAAGTACTAATTTATTCAATCGAATTAACTTTTTTACTAGTAGGTGCTCTTTCGGTATGCCATTGTGAATAATTTGCCATAATATTATCTAGCAATTTAGTAGCTTCACCCAAATTAATTTCATAAAAGTAACACCCGCGGCGGAATCTAAAAGATTTCTAGAGACAAAATTCAATCCCGCATAAATTTTTTGTATGATCATCCAAAGATTTAAACCATGAGTAGGACAATTTCTTAGCATAAATTTCATCATTTCCCAAGATTGTGCAACATGTTCATGTTCAAGTTGCTTAAAATTCATAATTTGTGTCCTAAGGGAAATAATTTTCGCGGGCGTAAAATACTTAGTGATAAAAGCATCATTGTACTGATTCCAAGAATCGATACTATTGCGAGGCAAAGAGGAAAACCAAAATTTTGCACGATCTCGCAAGGAAAAAGGAAATAATTTCAACTTCACTATATCATTGTCCACATCTTTTTTCTTTTGCATATCACACAATTCTACGAACGTGTTTAGATGGGACGCGGCATCCTCATTAGGTGTACCGGAAAATTGATCTTTCATGACAAGATTCAACAAAGCGGCATTAATATCACAAGACTCCGCACTAGTGGCGGGAGGAGAAATCGGAGTACTAATAAAATCATTATTATTAGTATTGGAAAAATCACACAACTTCTTGTTTTCTTGAGTCATCGTGACTACGCAAACAAGATTGCAAGCAAGCAAGAGATCCGACGAGAAAAAGGCAAACGGAAAAGAGGGCGAATAAAACGGCAAATTGGTGATGTGGGGGAGAGGAAAATGAGAGGCAAATGGCAAAAAATGTAATTGCAAGGAGAAGAGATTTGTGATTAGGAACCTGGTAGATGATGATGCTGTCTCCTCGGCGCCAGAAATTGGCACGTAGAAGAGACCGCTTCCTCCCATGCAATGGCGCCAGACATTCCTTTGACGTGGCTTGAGACTGCATCGGTATTTCCCCAAAGAGGAAGGGATGATGCAGCACAACGATGGTAAGTATTTCCCTCAGTTATGAAACCAAGGTATCGAACCAGTAGGAGGATCACCACCACCTAATAAGCAGCACCTGCACACAAAGAACAAATACTTGCAACCCGACGCGAAAGTGAGGTTGGTAATCTCTCTACGGTAAAAAGATAGATTAGGTAATGATGGATTGGAGAGATAGATCTCCCAAGAACACAAAATAAAAAGAGCAAATAAAAAGTGCAGCAACGTATTTTTGGGTTTTTGGAATAATAGATCTGAAAAAAAGAGACAAAAATATAGATCGGAAAGCAATATGTTGGAAAAGTAGACCCGGGGGCCGTAGGTTTCACTAGTGGCTTCTCTCATGAGTATAGCACACGGTGGGTGAACACATTACTGTTGGGCAATTGATAGAAGATCAAATAATCATGACGATATCCAAGGCGATGATCATTATATAGGCATCACGTCCAAGATAAGTAGACCGACTCCTGCCTGCATCTACCACTATTACTCCACACATCAACCGCTATCCAGCATGCATCTAGTGTATTAAGTTCATGGAAAAACGGAGTAATGCAATAAGAACGATGACATGATGTAGACAAGATCTATTCATGTAGGAATAGACCCCATCTTGTTATCCTTAATGGCAACGATACATGCGTGCCTTGCTGCCCCTTCTGTCACTGGGAAAGGACACCGCAAGATCGAACACATCACAAAGCACCTCTTCCCATGGCAACAAAAATCGATCTAGTTGGCCTAACTAAACCAAATATTCAAAGAAGAAATACGAGGCTATAAGTAATCATGCATATAAGAGATCAAAGAAGACTCAAATAATATTCAGGGATAGAAACTGATCATGAACTCAAAATTCATCAGATCCCAACAAACACACCGCAAAAGTTTACATCAAATAGATCTCCAAGAGACCATTGTATTGAGAATCAAAAGAGAGAGAGAGGAAGCCATCTAGCTACTGCCTACGGACCCATAGGTCTATGGTGGACTACTCACGCATCATCGGAGAGGCACCAATGAGGATGGTGAAACCCCCGTGATGGTGTTTAGATTGGATCTTGAGGTTCTGGAACTTGCGGCGGCTGGATGTGTTTTTCGTCGACTCCCTTAGGGTTTCTGGAATATTTGGTACTTTATAGGCATCAGCGGCGGTGGAGAGGGGCCCCGAGGAGGGCACAACCCATCAGGGCACGCCGGGGCCGCCCCTGGCGCGCCCAGGTGGGTTGTGGTCTCCATGGCCCACCTCTCTGGCACTTCTTTGGCCCACTGGGTGTCTTCTGGTCCAAAAAAAATCTCCAAAAAGTTTCGTCGCGATTGGACTCCGTTTGGGACTGATATTGTGCGAAGTAAAAAACAAGCAAAAACGGCAACTGGCACTTTGGCACTATGTCAATAGGTTAGTCCCAAAAAATGATATAAAGTTGCTATAAAATGATTGTAAATCATCCAAGAATGATAATATAACAACATGGAACAAGCAAAAAGTATAGATACGTTGGAGACGTATCAGCATCCCCAAGCTTAATTCCTACTCGTCCTCGAGTAGGTAAATGATAAAAACAGAATTTTTGAAGTGGAATGCTGCCTAACATGTTCATCTCATATTCTTTTCTTTTGTAGCATGGACATTTGGACTTTTAGATGATTCAAAGCAATAGTCTAGTTTTAACATAATGACTTCAATACTCAAGCATGCCAACAAGCAACCATATATTTCAAAATATCAACACTAAAGAAAGTTATCCCTAGCCCATCATGCTCAATCATTGATCCATTCATGAAACACACTCAAATATTAGCTACACCCAATGCTCAAGTACGATCATAGTGCCCCCTAGTTGGTGCTTTATAAGAGAAGATGGAGACTCAAAGTAAAAAATAAAAATTGCATAAAGTAAATAGATAGACCCTTCGCAGAGGGAAGTAGGGATTTGTAGAGGTGCCAGAGCCCAAAGTTTATATTGAAAGAGAAAAAATATTTTGCGTGGCATGCTTTTCCTGTCAACGAAAACGACAAAGTAGTTCACAATACTTTCCATGCTAGATACATCATAGGCGGTTCCCAAACAGAAAATAAAGTTTATTCCTTTTTCCACTATTCTTTTACATTCCATGGCTGGCCGTATCCACGGTTGCCTTCCATACCAACACTTTCCAAGGAATTTATTATTTGACAACATAAAGTAATTTTTTTTCTTTTTCATTTCAGGAATGGGCATCCCTATTACCGCCACACTCTCGTGCAATGACAAGTGAATAAACACTCATCTTGAGAATAACACATCTAGCATGGAAAAATATTGGACACCCCCTACCGTTTCATGAGCGGTACGAGCACACAAAAGAGAAATTTACTTTGAAAAATTAGAGATGGCACATACAAATTTGCTTGGAACGGCATGGAAATACCGCATATAGGTAGGTATGGTGGACTCATGATGCAAAACTTGGTTTAAGGATTTTGGATGCACAAGTAGTATTTCTACTTAGTACAAATGGAGGCTAGCAAATAGATTGAGAAGCAACCAACCAAGAAACGAAAATTCACATAAGCGAGCATTGAGCATAACTAACACCGAATAATGCACCATAAGTAGGATGTCATTTCATTGCATAACTATTGACTTTCGTACTTGCATAGGGAATCACAAACCTTAACACCAATATTCCTACTAAAGCATATTTACTCACTAACATGACTCACATATTACTATCATCATGTCTTAAAACTATTACAAGGAATCAAGTTTAATGTGTCCAATGATCTTCATGAAAGTTTTTATTATATCCTCCTTGGAAATCTATCACTTTGGGACTAGTTTCATATATTGCCATTGCTTTTTGACTAGCTCAAACAAATTTAAGTGAAGCACATGAGCATAGAGATTTCATCACTCAAAAGGTATAAGTGAAGCACGAGAGGATTTCTTCAAAAATTACTAACTCTCAAATTTATCTAAGTGAAGTAACAGAGTATTTCTACAAAAGTTTCCAAGCACACCATGCTCAACAAGATATAAGCGAAGCACTATAGCAATTATATAGCTCAAAAAGTTTAAGTGAAGCGTATCGAGCAATTCTAACAAATCATAGCATAATTTTGGCTCTCTCAAATAGGTGTGTACATCAAGGATACAAGTTAAAAAATAACAAGCAAAGCAAGCGAAGAATCAAATGATACAAGATGCTCCAAGCAAAACTCATGATATGTGACGAATAAAAATATAGTTCCAAGTAAAATACCGATGGTCGTTTGAAGAAAGAGGGGATGCCACTCGGGGGTATCCCCAAGCTTAGTTGCTTGTTTCTATTTGGATTTATCTTGGGGGTGCTGTAGTATGCCCAAGCTTAGGCTCTTTTCACTCCTTATTCCTTCATCCCTTGTGATCTCACCCAAAACTTGAAAACTTCAATCACACAAAACTCACAAAATCTTTGTGAGATCCGTTAGTATAATAAAGCAAATCACTACTTTAAGTACTGTTGCAAACCCATTCATATTTTATTATTGAATTATACCTAATGTATTTTAACTTTACCATGGCTCATACTCTTTAATACAACCCATAGATTCATCAAAACAAGCACACAATGCAACGAAAACAGAATCTGTCTTAAACAGAACAGTCTGTAGTAATCTATATTCTAACCATACTTCCGTAACTCTAAAAATTCTGAAAAATTATGACAACGTAAATAATTTGTATAGAAATACTGTGTTACAATTTCACCTCAATATCACGTTCCAGTAAAAAATGAAAATTCGAACACTGGAGGCAAAGTTTCTGTTTCAGATTCAGCATCGCTTCTACTCATCTTAAGAATCATCCTAAAGGCTCTACTTGGCACAAACACTAAATAAAACATAAAAAACTCAATTATAACACAGGCATAATTGTTTCAAAACACAAAAACAGAAAGGAAAGGACAAAAATAAATTTATTCATTGGGTTGCCTCCCAACAACCGCTATCGTTTTACGCCCCTAGCTAGGCATAACGCATAGTTTCAAGTATTGTCATCTTTAGTTTTGGATCCATAGGATGCTCTAATGATTGATTCATATGGTGGCTTAATCCTTGTTTTAAGGAAGTGTTCCATACCCTTTCTTAGTGGGAACTAAAATCTAATATTGCCTTCTTTCATATCAATCACGGCACCTATAGTGCGTAAGAACGGTCTACCAAGTATAATGGGACAAGATGGATTGCAATAAATATCAAGAACAATAAAATATATGGGCACATAGTTCCTATTTGCAAGAATAAGAACATCATTAATTGTTCCCAAAGGCTTTTTAATAGTAGAATCCGCCAAGTGCAAATTAAGAGAGCATTCTTCAATATTGGTGAGACCAAGCACAACACATAAAGATTTCGGAATCGTGGAAACACTAGCACCCAAATCACATAAATAAAAGCACTCATAATTTTTAATCTTTAACTTAATGGTAGGTTCCCACTCATCATGCAATTTTCTAGGAATAGAAATTTCCAACTCCAACTTTTTTTTAAAAGATTTCATCATGGCATCAACGATATGTTTAGTGAAAGCTTTATTTTGTTCATAAGCATGGGGTGAATTCAACATGGATTGCAGCAAAGAAATACATTAAATCAAAGAGCAACTATCATAATTAAAGTCTTTGCAATCCAAAATAGTGGGCACATCACTAGTTAAAGTTTTGACCTCTTCAAACCCACTTTCATCAAATTTTTCATCAAGATTTTCACCCTCCAAATTATTGGGACGCCTTCTAGCTAAAGTTGACTCTACTTCAGTCCCTTTATCTTCAATCTTAATATTACTAAACAAGGAATCAATAGAAGAAACACCAATCACTTTAAGATCTTCATCATTTTCATGAAGGCAATCACTAGAAAACGACTTTTCTAAGAATTCCCTTCTAGCTCTAAGCATAGCGGTTCTTTTCTTACTTTCATCCATAGAGACAAATAAAGCTTTAATTGATTCATCAATCTTAGGCACAAAAGCTTTCAACTTGAGATTTTCCACATCATGAGAAATTCTATCAATGCTTCTAGACATATCATCAATCTTATTCAACTTTTCTTCTATCGTAGTATTGAAATCCTTTTGCGCATTGATAAATTCTTTAATATTACTCTCAAGATCAGAGGTGTTACTTTTATTATTGTAAGAGGAATTACCATAGGAATTACCATAATTATTAGAGGAATTTCCAGGAAAAGGCCTAGGATTAAAATTACCTCTATAAGCATTGTTTTTGAAATTGTTTCGCGAGACAAAGTTCACATCTACAGAATCACTATTTTGCTCAATCAAGGTAGAGAAAGGCACATCGTTAAGATCAATAGGAGCATTTTTACTAGCAACCAATTTCAACAAAGCATCAACTTTATCACTCAAAGTACTATTTTATTCAACCGAATTAACTTTTTTACTAGTAGGTGCTCTTTCGGTATGCCATTGTGAATAATTTGCCATAATATTATCTAGCAATTTAGTAGCTTCACCCAAAGTAATTTCATAAAAGTAACACCCGAGGCGGAATCTAAAAGATTTCTAGAGACAAAATTCAATCCCGCATAAAATTTTTGTATGATCATCCATAGATTTAAACCATGAGTAGGACAATTTCTTAGCATAAATTTCATTATTTCCCAAGATTGTGCAACATGTTCATGTTCAAGTTGCTTAAAATTCATAATTTGTGTCCTAAGGGAAATAATTTTCGCGGGCATAAAATACTTAGTGATAAAAGCATCATTGTACTGATTCCAAGAATCGATACTATTGCGAGGCAAAGAGGAAAACCAAAATTTTGCACGATCTCGCAAGGAAAAAGGAAATAATTTCAACTTCACTATATCATTGTCCACATCTTTTTTTCTTTTGCATATCACACAATTTTACGAACGTGTTTAGATGGAATGCGGCATCCTCATTAGGTTACCGGAAAATTGATCTTTCATGACAAGATTCAACAAAGCGGCATTAATATCACAAGACTCCGCACTAGTGGCGGGAGGAGCAATCGGAGTACTAATAAAATCATTATTATTAGTATTGGAAAAATCACACAACTTGGTGTTTTCTTGAGTCATCGTGACTACGCAAACAAGATTGCAAGCAAGCAAGAGATCCGACGAGAAAAAGGCAAACGGAAAAGAGGGCGAATAAAACGGCAAATTGGTGAAGTGGGGGAGAGGAAAATGAGAGGCAAATGGAAAAAAAATGTAATTGCAAGGAGAAGATATTTGTGATTAGTAACCTAGTAGATGATGATGGTGTCTCCTCGGCGCCAGAAATTGGCACGTAGAAGAGACCGCTTCCTCCCATGGAATGGCGCCAGAAATTCCTTTGACGTGGCTTGAGACTGCGTCGGTATTTCCCGAAAGAGGAAGGGATGATGCAGCACAACGATGGTAAGTATTTCCCTCAGTTATGAAACCAAGGTATCGAACCAGTAGGAGGATCACCACCACCTAATAAGCAGCACCTGCACACAAAGAACAAATACTTGCAACCCGACGCGAAAGTGAGGTTGGTAATCTCTCTACGGTAAAAAGATAGATTAGGTAATGATGGATTGGGGAGATAGATCTCCCAAGAACACAAAATAAAAAGAGCAAATAAAAAGTGCAGCAACGTATTTTTGGGTTTTTGGAATAATAGATCTGAAAAAAAGAGACAAAAATATAGATCGGAAAGCAATATGTTGGAAAAGTAGACCCGGGGGCCGTAGGTTTCACTAGTGGCTTCTCTCATGAGTATAGCACACGGTGGGTGAACACATTACTGTTGGGCAATTGATAGAAGATCAAATAATCATGACGATATCCAAGGCGATGATCATTATATAGGCATCACGTCCAAGATAAGTAGACCGACTCCTGCCTGCATCTACCACTATTACTCCACACATCAACCGCTATCCAGCATGCATCTAGTGTATTAAGTTCATGGAAAAACGGAGTAATGCAATAAGAACGATGACATGATGTAGACAATATCTATTCATGTAGGAATAGACCCCATCTTGTTATCCTTAATGGCAACGATACATGCGTGCCTGGCTGCCCCTTCTGTCACTGGGAAAGGACACCGCAAGATCGAACCCATCACAAAGCACCTCTTCCCATGGCAAGAAAAATCGATCTAGTTGGCCTAACTAAACCAAATATTCGAAGAATAAATACGAGGCTATAAGTAATCATGCATATAAGAGATCAAAGAAGACTCAAATAATATTCATGGATAGAAACTGATCATGAACTCAAAATTCATCGGATCCCAACAAACACACCGCAAAAGTTTACATCAAATACATCTCCAAGAGACCATTGTAATTAGAATCAAAAGAGAGAGAGAGAGGAAGCCATCTAGGTACTGCCTACGGACCCGTAGGTCTATGGTGGACTACTCAAGCATCATCGGAGAGGCACCAATGAGGATGATGAACCCCTTCGTGATGGTGTTTAGATATATTTGAAAAGTAGGATTAGGCAAATTGTTACCCTAGGTGTAATTTCTACCATGCAATTCAAGTTCCCTCAGCCTTGCATGCTCCAAAATAACATTGAATATAAAACTCAAATGTTCAGGAGCGTTGATACGTCTCCAACGTATCAATAATTTTTGATTGTTCGCTATAATATTATCATTCTAGGATGCTTTTTGGGTGTTTATATATCAATTCATATTATTTTTTAGCACTAACCTATTAACCCAGTGCCAGTGCCAGTTGCTACTTTCTGCATGTTTGTGACTTTTCAGGTTCACAGTACCAAATGAAGCCCAATTGCCCCGAAATGTTTTTATGATTTTTGATGGACCAAAAGAAGACCTGGAAGATTCGGGAGGAGACCGGTGGCTGCACTAGGGAGGAAGCACACAACAGGGCGTGGCCAGGGGGTGGCCGCGCCCTGATGTGTGTTGGCCCCCTCGGGTGGCCCCCGACACCCCTCTCTGGCCTATAAATTCTTATTAATCCCAAAAACCCTAGAGAGCCTCCCGAAACACTTTTTACGCTGCCGCAAGTCTCTATTCCACCGTGTGCCCATCTGGAGCCCTGTTCCGGTGCCCTGCCGGATGGGGGATCGATCATGGAGGGCCTCTACATCAACCTTGCTACTCCCATTATGATGTGTGAGTAGTTCCCTACAGACCTACGGGTCCGTACTTAGTTCCTAGATGGCTATCTATCTCTCTCTCTCTATCTCTCTCTCTCTCTCTCTTGATCTGCAATACAAAGTCATCGCATCTTCGCGGTGATCTATTCGACGTAATCACTTTGTGTGGTGCGTTTGTTGGGATCCGATGAATTGTGGGTTTATGTTCAGATTATTCATGAAAACGATTTGAGTCTTCTCTGATTTCTATTATGATTCTTATTTGCATGCTTATCATAGCTTCGTAAATCTCTCCGGTCTATTGAAATAGTTTGGCCAACTAGATTGATATTTCTTCAGTGAGAGGGGTGCGTTGTAGGGGGTTCAACCTGATGGGTTTGTATATCACAGTGATATAGTAGGGGACAAGATACGTCTTTGTGTTGTTGCCACTAAGGATAAAATGATGGGGTTAATTCATATTGATTGAATTCTCTTTGTCTACATCATGTCATTGTTCTGCAAGCATTACTCTGTTTTACTTAATACTCTAGATGCATGGTGGATAGCGGTCGATGGGTGGAGTAATAGTAATAGGTGCAGGAAGGAGTCAGCCTATTTGCTTATGTACGTGATGCCTATATACACATGATCATTGCCGTGAATAAAGATTGCATAACTATGCGCTTTTCTATCAATTGCCCAATAGTAATTTGTTTACCCACCTTATGCCTACTACATGAGAGAAGCCACTAGAGAACACTACGGCCCCCAGGTCTATTCACTTATAAATTTACAAAAGCCTTCATTAACTTGTTGCCATTATTTACTTTTTATTTTATTTTGCAATTTACAATATTCATTTATCATCCATATACTTCACTAGCTTGCAAATAACGAGTCCAAGGGGATTGACAACCCTCTTGCCCGCGTTGGGTGCAAGTATTTGCTTCTTTGTGTGAAGTCGCTGAAGACGGTTCGATAAATCTTGGTTCTTAACTAAGGGAAATATTTATCCGTATTGTACCTGTAGGAGATATGCCCTAGAGGCAGTAATAATAGTTATTTTGCATCTCCAAGTTTGTAATGAATGTGTATGTTCCATGCTATAACTGCAATGATTCTCGAGTCTACAATATCCACGAGGCTCGGAGGGAAAATCATATGCACGTGTGGTGTAATAAACAGTAAAATATATTCCTAGTCATGCCTCTAAGACTATCTCAAGTATTGCATGATGATCCTGTTTTCCTGATCATGGGCATGGCTATGCCGGCAATTTTGAGGGCACAGTGTTAGTAGAACACTTGTGTTGAACAGACCCGAATTGATGTTATGCTAAGAGATACATTCGTCGCAAGTTAATGTTTGCATAATTCCTTAGACCATGAGGGTATCGAGTTCCTTCGTGCTTGCTTCGTGAACTTTGGGGTTTGTTAAACGTCATCTGTAACTGGGTGGCTATAACGGCGGCTTACGGGTTCACGAAAAAGTATGACAAGGAGCGAGATAGCTCAAGATTGGGATTTCCTCCTCCTACGATGAAGAGATATTCTCGGGCACTCTCGGTGTTATGGTATCCATCATCGTCTGGCCAGACACAGGGTGATTTGATCACAGGGATGCCGGAACACGGAAACCAGAAAAGAGAACAAAACCGGTAACGAGGTAACTAGCATAGTGGACAAGTTGTTGATCCACAGGGATGCAGATAAATCTCACCTCGGGTGTTTGTAATATATCGAGAAGTAACAGGAATAGCACACGACAACCGGAGGCTCACTCGAATATTTATTCGTGTGGGTATAGGGGTCAATATGGGTGTCCACGGCTCCGATGTTGATCATTAATAGGAAAGTGTTCCGGTCATGTCTATAGTTCACGTAACCTATAGGGTCACACACTTAAGGGTCATCTATCTGCTGCATACTAGACAGGGAGTCTGAGAGGAATTCACCAGACAAGTTTTGGAGACAATGGAAGAGTTCCGGAGAGAGAACACCAGAAGAGTTTCGGCAAAACCGAAAAGTTGTTTCGGAGTATACCATTAAGTCAACTTGGTTTCGGTACATGCCTGAAAATTATTGGAGGGTACTAGAATTGTTCTGGGAACTTCAGGGATTTTTCCGGAGAGAAAAACCAGAAATGTTTCGGACTGCCGGAACCGCTTTGGTTGCTTTTTGCAGATGAAAATCATTGATCTGAAAATGTTTCGGAACGCGTTCAGAATTGTTTTAGTGGGTACTGGAAATGTTCTAGGCCTACAGAAAAAGTTTCAGATTTTTCGGACGCAAAAAAATGTTACGATGAATAGTGAAAAGCACTGATTGGTTGCTTTTTGGGAAAATATATAAAGGGAATCTTCCCAAAATATCTAGGGATGACAAGGAATAGTGGGACCCCCTTTTTGGGCTGATATTTTCAGCCACCACCACCTCCTCATCCCCTATAAATAGATGTGGAGAGGTGCTCTCAATGACACACTCTTTCTCACATACAAATGCCATGCATGATCTGGCCTTCTCTCTCCCTCCCAGCGAAATAGTTTTGTAGAGCCGAAAGGCTGTCTGGGTTCCGACAGGAACTAGCTCTGGGTGGCGAAGCCCTGCCGGATAGCTGACACCGTAAGTGTGCAACCCGTAGAGAGGTCGTAGGTTCGATCTTTTGCCCGAGGGGCTGTTCGAGGGTCCTCCCGAAGGGCTGTCCGAGTTACCGTTCGAGCTTCGAGGGTCTTCCCGAAGGGCTGTCTGTGACATCGTCCGAGGGACTGTCCGACCGCCTCCCGAAGGGCTGTCCGGCGAGGGAGTACATCCTCGCGGTTGGGAGGTTGTAAATCCTAGCTGCGGGGATCTGCACCGACGATCTACATCGACTCTACTTCCGCTGCGCTACGAGTCGGTAATGATCAGATAAAACCTTGTATGCAGTCTCCATAGTTGTCAGTGTCAAAACCGGCGGATCTCAGGTAGGGGGTCCCGAGCTGTGAGACTAGGATCGATGGTAACAGGAAACGAAGGGGGCAAGGTTTTACCCAGGTTCGGGCCCTCCTATGGAGGTAATACCCTACGTCCTGCTTGATTATATTGATGGTATGAGGATTACAGAGTTGATCTACCTCGAGATCAAGTAGCTAAAACCCTAGATGAGTTCTGTTGGCCTACAACCTAAAACCCTCTGGCTTATATAGACGCCGAGGGTACCTAGGGTTTACACATGGTCGGTTACACATCGAAGGGATAAACATGCCTATTCACTACTCCAAACGTGGAGGACAAGCCACGATTCTCGAAGCTTCCTTCCTGGAGACATGGTCTTCAATCCATCTAGTATTCGGCAAGTGGCCCATATAGTCCGGCCCATAAGCAATAGGTCGACCTCCCGAGGACCCCTTAAACCAGGAATCCCTCAGTAGCCCCCGAACTAGCCTCCAATGCCAAGGGTCCAAGCTCCAGCTGCTTCAAATGATCAGAGTCTTCGGCTTGCGAGGCGAGTTCCTTTCTCCGAACAATGATCGGCCGAGTTTAGCTCGGCCTCCGACGACGTGTAGTTTTGTCCGATAATAGATCGTCCGAACATCAGGAATAATTCGGCCTTGAAGGCCAAACGTCAGGGAGTCAATAGTGCTCTTCTGACAACCTTACAGATGAAAGGTCACGGCCCACCACGACCACCAGACCAGTCGCAAAGACTCGATTCGCGGTTCAAGGCCGTTTTCATCAGCACGATCCAACAATGCATAGATCGTGCCCCGTTTTACACGGGATATGTTTAATCATGCGCGTATAACGGCACGCACATCTCGGGAAGCGAAAGGATTCACGGCGCAGTGAAGGGAGGCTGAACGGCGACAAGCCCAATAAAAGGGGAAGAAAACCCCAAGGCTTATCCGCACTTCCCATTCGCACCCCTGGTTCCCCAATCTACTGAGCCTCCAGAGCCCAGATCTAGGTTTTCCACCCATTCCTCCTCCGAGCTCAGCCATGGCCGGCTCAGGCTCTAGCGGCAAGTGAGAGGATTCTTCAGTCACAGACCAGGACATCCGGGACCTCAAGGAGGCCGGGTACCTCCCCGCCAACATCTTCCCCCGCGCCACAGAGGAGGGCCAGGTGATCCCCACCCCCAAACCAGGCGAGAGGGTGGTCTTCATCCCTCATTTCATCCGAGGACTGAGCTTCCCGCTCCACCCCTTCGTGAGGGGCCTCATGTTCTTCTACGGCCCCGACTTCCACGACCTCCCGCCAAACTCTTTCATGCATATATCGGCCTTCATCATCGTCTGCGAGGCTTTCTTGCGAGTCGAACCACACTTCGGACTGTGGCTCAAGATCTTCAACATCAAGCCGAAGTGTGTCGCCGGCGCACATGCGGACTGCGGCGGGGCGGTCATCGGCAAGCTCCCACGTGCAGTGTGGCCATCCGGCACCTTCATCGACACCATCAAGACTTGGCAAAAAGAGTGGTTTTACATCACCGAGCCAAGGGAGGAGGGCGGAACTGTTCCTGCCGAATTCAGGTCCGGCCCCCCATCCAGATTGACCTCATGGGTCCGAAAGGGCGTCGACTGGGGGTCGGACACAGAGGTGGATGACCTGCAAAGGGGCATTGCCTCCATGATCAAGGAGGGAGTCAGGCTGACCAACGTGGTCCAGGTTATGCTTCGGCGGCGCATCCTCCCCTGCTAGCGCCGGAACTCTCCCATGTGGAATTATCGGACTGACGACGATCCTACGATCCGTCAACTCTTCCGCACCACACGGGAGAAGCTGTGGAAGGCGCTGTTCAAGGCGCAAGAGAACTGGCCGGCCAAGAAAGAGGACCAAGGCTTTTGCGCCGATAAGCTCCCTTCCGAGGTATGATATAGTTCTATTAGATCGGCTTTTATCTTCCCGAAGAAAAACTAAGTGCTTTCCGATCACTTCCGCAGGAATGGCTGAGCAAGGCCACGGGCATCAAGTGCCCGGCTCCACAGCCCGAAGACCCTAGGTCCCAGCTGCTGTCGGAGATGCTCGTCGTGGCGCCTTACACGGCGCCAGAGAAGAAGGAAAAGAAGAAGCCAGGCCGAACAGGCCTGCGCAACAGGGACCAACCAGGGGCTGTGTCCGAAGAAACCCATGGCTCCTCGAATCAAGAGGAGGAGCATGAGGCTGAGGGGGTAGGCGATTCCCCCCTCACAGGAAAGAGGGCGGCGTCATCGGACGCCTCAGAGGATGTACTTCCTCCCGCCCAGAAGAAAGCGCGCCGGACACAGGTAGCCCCGTCCGGTGACAGCTCGGACTCGGATACTGAGTCTGAGGACTTCGAGAGGGTTCCACGAAGGAACCTCAGGGTCAAGCCCCCACCTCGAAGGTAAAGATCCGAAGACCTCCTGAGCTATTAATGCTAAGTTTAGAATGTTACTGACATGTGAATGCCTATTGTCTTGCAGCCCCCCACGTGTTGTCCCCACCGATCAAGTTTCGGATGGGGAGACCTCGCCTTCCGAGCTAGCGGAGAGCGGGACCGCGTCGCACCACTCTCCTCCGGGCGCCACGAAGGACGCCGCAGAGGTGTCGTCCCAACAGGCTCCTCTGGAGCCGGGCACCGGAGGCGGGGGCGACGACGTCATGGCCGAGGCTAACACCTCGGCTGCCGAAGACCCGGGGGAGAGGCCCCTCCCGGATACCGAGGAGACTGGACGAGAAGATGTCCAGTCACCTCCAAGGCGGTCTCCGGAGCGCACCATGCCTACGGAGGTACCGGTTCAATCTCCGGTTGTAGATCGAGTCAACCGGTCCTCACCGGCGCCACCGACCAATGGGTGGCCGGCTATGGGGGAGGCTCTGTCAAGCACCTCCATCTCCGGGGAGCACCGCACCCTTATGGGTGCGGTATTGCAGAGCATTCAGTCCGTAGACCACGGACTGAAGGAGGCCTTCAATGGTCTACCGACGGGCTTCCAGGTAAGCCATGTAATGCTCTATTTTGTGAAATATTATTTTTTGTGAGTAATGATTATATACATGGCAGCCCCCGAGCCCTAGGTGAGTTTGAAAAAACTTACCTGGGGGTCAAACATAGATCCTTATCCGAACTGTGCATAGGACAATATGTGTTCGGATCGTTCTATCAGCCCTTAAGAGGACCGGACACATGATCATTTTAGTGACAGTTCGAAGGTTGTAAACCCCTGTAACGTTATATGATTTTGTTTGTTACAGGCTTCATCGACGGCAGCGGCTACTAACGCTGCCGAGCTAGAGGAGCTAAATCGGAAGCTCAAGAGCTCCGAAGATGAGCTTGACGCTCTAAACAAGAGATTCGACGAGGCGCAAGGTAAGCCGAATTAGAGTATTCAAAACTCTTCATTACCGTACCGTCAACGCAATATTTTTTTGATATGTTTAATGCTTGCGCAGCCTCGGCGAAGGAGATTGAGAAGCTCAAGGCCGAGCTTGAGAAGGCGAAGCAGGAGGCTTCGGTTGAGAGGGCGGCTGCCAAAGAAGCGGCCGCCGCGCTATCCGCCCTGAGAGCTACCAGCGACAAGCATGAGGCTCGGGTGGAAGAAATTCAACAGGAGCTCAAGGACGCAGGCCAAAAGTGCGAGGAACTGAGCGGAAAGGCAAGGAGCAGGCCGCCGAACTATCCACCCTAAAAACCGATCTCCAAAAGGAGCGAGTGGATAGACGGTCCTATGAAGAGGAAGTCGGCCAGGCTAAGGCTATCATGGGTGGTGAGCCGTATTTATTGCAGTGTATCTTCGGGGATAGCAAGTTCAAAGTGCTTACCCAAGTATGGCGTTACTTAGGCGCCTGCTCGGACCTCCAGAAGAGCGCCGCAGACGCAAACCAGTTCTATGCTTCGCGGGGAGAAGGAGATGAAGCTCGTCTGTTTTGGGCGCAATTCGAAGCCCCCGAGCGCTCTCCTCTCCTTGTGGAGCAGCTGAAGCAGATGATGGAGCTACATCGGCTGGCGGAGCCGGCCATGAAGTATCTCTGTATCCGGCTATGGCCCAACGAGCCACTGCCGGGCAGCTACTTCGGCCTGGTGCAGAAGCTGAGCGACGCCTCTCTTCGGATCGACGCACTGAGGCGGTCTTCCTGCATCGAGGGAGCTCAGATGACCTTCGCGAAGGCCAAGGTGCACTGGCCGGGGCTGGATCCGATGAAGATAGCCACCGCACCTCCGCCTCCTGGAAAGGGGCATAGGCGTCCCGAGCTATACTTCTCCGGAGTTATGGAGGGTGCTCGGGCCATAGAATCGCAGTGTTCGAGAGAGAACATGTATGAATAAAGTGTTGTAATATGTTGAAGACTTTTCAACGCGTTTATATTTAAAATGCATGGTTTATCACGTCTTATATGTTTTGCGTCCTTTATAACTCCTATGTGGCCGTTAAAACTGAAAGCGGCGAATCGTCAGCTTCAGCCCCCATGTAGATACTACGCGGGGTGTCTCTGCCAACGCACTATCGGTACCCGAAGGCGGTAGTGTGGGGCGGACAAGGCAATCGGACCATAATGCTTTATTTCTTTCACTTAGCCATAGGGGCGCGAGAAAGGAGTGCGGGGGGCTGATAACTAGCCCCCAGGTGTTTGTGATGTTCGGATGACCCGTGGCCAAAGCCTATATCACCTGGTTTGTACTAATATGAAACCCATCGTATGACACGGAATAACCTCTGACGAGATCTAGTTAAGCTCGGATTCGCAGACCGGTTCTCGCATACCATGACAGTCAGTTTTCGGCTTTCTCCGCTGAGGTGCTTGACCAGACTAGCCAAAAGCACAATCGCAGCGGTGCTCCCTTTGCCCTTTTAGCCGAACGAGCGGAACATAAAGGGGCAAGCACAGGAGCCGGGCAACCCAACTATTGACCCAAGACATAGTTCGGAACCAATGCATATAAAGCGGAATTCCAGGACGCCGAACATTAAATCAGTTGTGATGAGGTCGATTTTTAAGGTCGAGCCCCCGGTCTATTAGCCGGTTGCATCGTAAAGTATACCAAACAGGTTCGCGAGAAGAGGGAGAAAATAGAGAGTGTTCCGAAAAGGAAAAAGCAAAGAGATAACATATGATATATCTGTATTTCACTCAACTGTTTACAGGTATTTGGTATATGAAATATAAACCTTACAGGAGGGGTTGTACCAAGGGTCTTCGATAGGTGACCTGACGTCCTCGATGTGCCCTGTCGCTTGTCCGCTCCTGTGTCTCCCAAGGAGTTGTATACTGTGATGGGTGTAATGTTCAGCGAGTGGACTTTGAAAAAAGGTCTTGAGAAGTCGCCGAAATGTGAATGAGCTTTAAGCCGTAGCAGGCACTTTATGGTACATGTAGTGTGTCCGAAGACATGTTGATGGTGATAGTTCGGTCCAGCCGAACACTTATCCTTTAATAATTTTTCCCCACCGTTGCCCATGGAATTTTGAGCGTGAAGTTGTGCCTCCTCGGCACGTACTTTGCCGGTTCTAGGGCCGTGCGATGGGGGGAGAATCCCTATTTATGGGAAGAAGAAGGTTCTGGTACTTCGGTTTGAGACCGAGCTCGTTTCCCAGCATTGGGTGCCGTTACGGCGGATGTCGGTGCTTGCCAATCATCAGTGTAATGGAATTCGGCCGCTACGGCCAACGCATGTTCCTCAATTAGGAGGGAGCGCTCTGTATTGCCATTGACAGTAATGACCCCCCTAGGGCCGGGCATCTTGAGCTTGAGGTATGCGTAATGCGGGACGGCGTTAAAGCGAGCGAACGTTGTACGGCCGAGCAGGGCATGATAGCCGCTGCGGAAAGGTACGATGTCGAAGATCAAGTCCTCGCTTCGAAAGTTATCGGGCGAGCCGAACACTACTTCCAGGCTTACAGAGCCTGTGCACCGGGCTTCGATGCCTGGTATCACTCCTTTGAAGGTAGTGTTGCTGGGCTTGATCCTTGACGGATCTATGCCCATGTTTTTCACCGTATCTGAGTAAATCAGATTAAGGCTACTTCCACCGTCCATTAGGACTTTAGTGAGGTGGTACCCGTCTATGATCGGGTCTAAGACGAGTGCGGCCGAACCCCCATGACGGATACTGGTCGGATGGTCACGTCGATCGAAGGTGATCGGGTATGCCGACCATGGGTTATACTTCGGGGCTATAGGCTCTATGGCATAGACGTCTCGAAGGCGTGCTTCCTCTCCTTTTTGGGTATATGGGTGGCGTATATCATGTTTACTGTCTTTACCTCTGGTGGAAATTTCTTTTGTCCGCCACCGATCGGTCCACGGGGTTCGTCCTCGTCCTCGCTGCGTGGGCTCTTGCCTTGGTCCTCGGATGCGAGTTTGCCGGCCTGTTTGAAGACCCAACAGTTACGGTTGGTGTGATTGGCGGGCTTATCTTGAGTGCCGTGGATCTGGCAAGGCCTCTCTAGGATCTTGTCCAGCGGGGTGGGTCCGTCGTGTTTGCCTTTAGGAGGCTTCTTCCGCTGCCCAGGCCGGGAATTGCGGAAGCCGGCGTTAACAGCCGTGTCATCGGCATCACTATTATTGTGCCGGCGCTTGTTCTTGTTGCGCTTCGGTTTCCCGTTTCCATCCCGAACTTCGGAGGTTCCGGGGTCTTCGGGGTTGTGGCTACGTCTAGCTAGCCAGTTATCCTCGCCCGCGCAAAAGCGGGTCATGAGTGATGTGAGGGCGGACATTGTCCTTGGTTTATCCTGGCCGAGCTGACGAGCCAGCCATTCATCCCGAATATTGTGCCTGAAAGAGGCTATTGCTTCGGCGTCCGGGCAGTCCACGATCTGGTTTTTCTTAGTCAAGAAACAATTCCAGAATAGCCGCGCGGACTCTCCTGGCTTCTGGACGACGTTGCTTAGATCGGAGGAGTCCGGCGGCCGGACATAAGTGCCCTGGAAGTTAGATCGGAATGCCTCTTCTAGGTCCTCCCAACACCCAATGGAGTTTTCGGGGAGGCTATTTAACCAGTGCCGAGCTGGCCCCTTGAGCTTCAGGGGTAAGTACTTGATGGCGTGGAGGTCATCTCCTCGTGCCATGTGGATGTGGAGGAGAAAATCCTCGATCCATACGGTTGGGTCAGTTGTCCCATCGTATTCCTCTATGTTTACGGGTTTAAACCCTTCCGGGAACTGATGCCGCATCACCTCGTCCGTGAAGTACAGTGGGTGGGCAGCGCCTCTGGCCCGAGCTATGACGTGCCGGTGACCGGTGGCTGTCCTAGCTCGGGTTCTTTCCTGATCTTCATTGTCGCGGTCGAACCAAGGGCGGTACCCTTCCCGTCTATTGGGTGAGTATCCTCTGGATCCGTAGATGGATCGTGTACGACCTGCTCTATGGTCCAGGTCGTGTCGCAGGTCGAACCTGTCATCGGGCTCTAGTGGCTCCTTTCCCCGTCTACGGGGTATCGTCGGCCTATAGCCGGTATCGTCAGCCGTCCTGGCTCGTCCTCGAGGAGGGCGGTCTGGCTTGTCGTATGGGGTATGCTTGGGAGACGGCGTATCAGTGTGCTCGTCATCGAATTGTGGCAGCAGCCTTCTGCGTGGATTGCTCTTAGGTTGGTCCGATAGACCGGTGCCGTATCCTTCCTCAGCTGAGAGGACTCTCATCCATCGGTCGTTGAGGCCGTCTTGTTCGGCTTTGAGCTGCCGCTCTTTTGCTTTCAGGCTGCGAGCCGTGGATATGAGCTGTTGCCTGAACAGTTCCTGATCTCCAGGATTGTCGGGGATAGCGAAGTCATCGGCTTCCGCATTGTCCTCCCCCTCGATAGAGCGGAGGTAGTCGTCGTCCTTGGGATCATCTGGATCATCGGGGTTGCGATGGTCTTCGGGCCTCTCTTGACCCTCTAGCGGGTGTTCGGGGATTTTGGGATCGCCGAGGTCTTCCGGGGTGTCTCCGTCCCCGGTGCCATCGGTAGCTTTTATTCCCTTTTTTCCTTTTGACCGTTTATGCGGCTTTCGGCGTCTTGATGGCGCGTCATCCGATTTGTCGCCATCGTTTCTCGGAGTGTCCACCATGTAGACGTCGTACGTGGAGGTGGCAGTCCATCGCCCGGTGTTAACGGGGGTGAGGGCGTGATCCTCATCATCCATGTAATCTGCCTCCTCAGAGGCGTAGTCCAACATGTCGGTTAAATCCTCGACAGTGGCTACTAAGTGGGTGGTGGGTGGGACAAAAAATTCATCCTGACCCGTCCCCAGCCCGATCCGAGCACATATCGGGGTTGGTTCGTCGGTAATCTTCATCGACGAGATCCGATCTAGAGCCTCGTTGAGTATCGAGAGCTGGATCGGGTCGGTCTGCCCAGAGCTTCCGGAGTGAACCTCCAATGCGTCAGCGCAGGGAGAGTGTTCGGTAGGAACAGATGTCCGGACATCTGACACTATGACCGGGTCCGGACTGAGAGTCGGGTCCTCGCTGGCGTAGATCCCGTGGGAGGGGCCGAAAGATGGATCTGAGGTTAAAACCTCGGAGTCTTCGGGCGTGACAGGCGAGACTGCGAGCCCGGTTAGCGATAGATCGCCCCGAGAGTCTACAGAGAAATCTAAGTTCCCGAATCTGACCTCTTGATCAGGGGCGAAACTTCCCACACGGCCTAGATGGCCGGTCGGATCGGCGTGCAGCACAATGCTGCCGAAAGCGAAGATCTGCCCGGGGACGAAAGTGCCCATGTTGCGGACCTCTTCGTTGATGACAAGACGAGCCATCGATTCCTTCTGGCGATCACAGCGGAACTCTCAATGAAAGCACCAATGTCGGTGTCAAAACTGGCGGATCTCGGGTAGGGGGTCCCGAGCTGTGAGACTAGGATCGATGGTAACAGGAAACGAAGGGGGCAAGGTTTTACCCAGGTTCGGGCCCTCCTATGGAGGTAATACCCTACGTCCTGCTTGATTATATTGATGGTATGAGGATTACAGAGTTGATCTACCTCGAGATCAAGTAGCTAAAACCCTAGATGAGTTCTGTTGGCCTACAACCTAAAACCCTCTGGCTTATATAGACGTTGAGGGTACCTAGGGTTTACACATGGTCGGTTACACATCGAAGGGATAAACATGCCTATTCACTACTCCAAACGTGGAGGACAAGCCACGATTCTCGAAGCTTCCTTCCTGGAGACAGGGTCTTCAATCCATCTAGTATTCGGCAAGTGGCCCATATAGTCCGGCCCATAAGCAATAGGTCGACCTCCCGAGGACCCCTTAAACCAGGACTCCTTCAATAGTGGTCCTGGGCGTGCTTGCTGTACCGATTTTTTTTTGTTTTCTATCGCGTTCCCCTACAGTGGCATCAAGAGCCTTGCTATGCGTAGATGCAGGTTACGATCTAGAATACATAGAGATGTATGGGTATTGCATAATATAATTTTGTAGTAGATGACATCTATTGCTGAAAATTATTTATGCGGGTGGCAGATGAAATCTGTTACCCGATGTTCTTGTTGCTTCCCTAGAATTTGCAGATTTCTGATCTGATAACGAGATGGTGGAATTTCACAAAGTTCTGGCAATCCGCGATCCTGATTGATCAACGAAGTGCTATAAGTTCTTTGGGTTCCACCATAGTTAAAAGAAAGATGAAATTTCGCAGATGAAAGGGCAATGCAGATATGATCTGCATGGGGGTCATGCGTATGACGAAGTTCAGTATGGGGCTCGAGATTTTATTTTCTCGGTTTTCATACACCCCACAAGTTAATCTAGCGACTTGAATAGTCATACTTGATGATAAACGTTGGTAGCTGCGGTTTAAGTCAAAACCTTAGAAGCCACGTAAAATAAAATTTTGCATACACCAATTACATGCGTCTAACTTGGTTTTGCAGGATGTGCATGTGATGTGTTATAGCAGTTCTCATATTAATTCGATTATGTATGAGATGACTATATGATGTAAATTTACTAACATGACCTGCGTGTCATGATTCGGCATGATGGCTGGAGACATATGATTGTCACTTTAATGACTTGTGTGTCAACCTTAAGTAATGCACTTATTTTATTAGCTAACGAGATAGCAATGTTATCTGGTGAATCGACAAGGTGGTGGCAATCTTTGCGAAGGTGAACACCGACGCAAATGCCGAAGAAGGAGAAATACTAGACTTCTCCTTCACAAAGGGCTATACCATATCATGCTATTATGAATTTCCTGAGATGTTTATCCCTTATGATGCACCCATTTTATTGCGCGGTAGTCGCCTTTTATTAGGGTGATCTCTCACTTAAAATATCAAGTAGTTAGTGTTCTCCCAAGTGTAGCACCGTCATGGCACCTATCTCTTCGGGGCATCACATGATCTCCATGGGTGCCAACGATTAGAGAAGTGTGAGGCGGGTGAGTTGAGACCTCGCAACAAGATCACTTGGTTGACTTGACGTTCAGGCAGGACATTCCTGAGCTCGGAACACACACATCGAAAGATGAACAAGAATCACATGGAGATGTGATCGACAAGTTTGCCTACCGATTGAAGTTCACGCCATTTGAGTTCATCTCGAACCATGACGTTGAATTGAAATATGGATCTTGAATCACTCACAATCAATTATGAGAGATATTGATTTGAGTGGGAGTGCACTTTAGAATAAAACTGTTTATTCACTTAGTCTAAATTATTATGAACAAAGTCTAAGTGAAAGTTGTGTTTACCGTTGTAGATCAAATGGCTCGCAACACCGTGTTCAACTTAGGTCTGATGTTAGAGAAAGAGAAATTAGCTGCGACTGGAAACAACTATGCGGACTGGGTCCATAACCTGAGGATTGTCCTCAGGAGCTCTAAGAAAATGTATGTGCTTGAAACCACTCTTCTGGCTAAACCAACGGAAACTGCCCCGGAAGATGAACAAAATGTCTGGGCCACTAAGGATGATGATCACAACTTAGTGCAGTGCCTCATGCTAGCTTGCATGAGTCTAGAGGTTCAAAAACGTTTTGAATTCCATAAAGCCCGCTATATGATCCGGGAATTGGATGCTCTGTACAATGAAACCACAAGGTCTGAAGGATTTGAAATCATGAAGACCTTGATGGATTGCAAGATGGCTAAGGGCAGTTCAGTTGGCGAACACGTGGTCAAAATGATTGGCTACGTTGAAAGGCTTAAACCCTGGAATTTCCAATTCCACCAGCCCATATGATGGACATGTTGCTTTCTTCACCCCCCCTCTTACGAGGGTTTTATAATGAACTACAACATGAGTGGGATGGAGAATTCACCGGAGGAAGTGCTCGCCATGCTGAAAATTGCGGAAGGAGGACTGCGGAAAAATCGCAAGCAAGTGTTGCTTGTGAATAAAACGCCCAGTTTCAAAAAGAAAGGCAAACCAAAGAAGGGCAAGGGCACCGGTAAGACCGGATCCCAAAGCAACTCTAAGGGTGGAGCCAAGAATGAAACTGAGTGCTTCTACTGCAAGGGCACAAGCCACTGGAAGAGAAACTGCAAGAAGTATCTGGAAGATAAGAAGTCCGGGAAAACCGGAAAAGGTATAACTGTTATACAAGTTAATGTCATTAACGTTTTGCTTGCTAGCAAAAATTCTAAGTCTTGGGTATCTTGGGTATTTAAGGATAGAAATGTGAGCAACCGATATACCTTGTATAACAGTTATTACCTTTTTCGGTTTTCCCGGACTTCTTATCTTCCAGATACTTCTTGCAGT
This sequence comes from Elymus sibiricus, assembly GCA_039707655.1. Classification (NCBI taxonomy): domain Eukaryota; kingdom Viridiplantae; phylum Streptophyta; class Magnoliopsida; order Poales; family Poaceae; genus Elymus; species Elymus sibiricus. The sequence goes on along the minus strand of CM077675.1, from coordinate 446,651,224 downwards.
TTCTCTTCCAGTGTCCTGTGCCCTTGCAGTAGAAGCACTCAGATTCATTCTTGGCTCCGCCCTTAGAGTTGCTTTGGGAGCCGGTCTTACTGGCGCCCTTGCCCTTCTTTGGCTTGCCTTTCTTTTTGAAACTGGCGGTTTTATTCTCAAGCAACACTTGCTTGCGATTTTTCCGCAGTCCTCCTTCCGTAGTTTTCAGCATGGCGAGCACTTCCTCCGGTGACTTCTCCATGCCACTCATGTTGTAGTTCATGATAAAAACCCTCGTAAGAGGGGGGGAGTGAAGAAAGCAACATGTCCATCATATTGGCTGGTGGAATTGGAAATTCCAGGGTTTTAAGCCTTTCAGCGTAGTCAATCATTTTGACCACGTGTTCGCCAGCTGAACTGCCCTCATCCATCTTGCAATCCATCAAGGTCTTCACGATTTCAAATCGTTCAGACCTTGCGGTTTCTTTGTACAGAGCATCCAATTCCGGGTTCATATCGCGGGCTTTATGGAATTCAAAACGTTTTTGAAGCTCTGGACTCATGCAAGCTAGTATGAGGCACTGCACTAAGTTGTGATCATCATCCTTAGTGGCCCAGACATTTTGTTCATCTTCCGGGGCAGTTTCCGCCGGTTTAGCCGGAAGAGAGGTTTCAAGCACATACATTTTCTTAGCGCTCCTAAGGACAATCCTCAGGTTACAGACCTAGTCCGCATAGTTGTTTCCAGTCGCAGCTAACTTCTCTTTCTCTAACATCGGGCCTAAATTGAACGCGGTGTTGCGAGCCATTTGATCTACACCGGTAAACACAACTTTCACTTAGACTTTGTTCATAATAATTTAAACTAAGTGAATAAAAAATTTTATTCTAAAGTGCGCTCCCACTCAAATCAATATCTCTCATTATTGATTGTGAGTGATTCAAGATCCATATTTCAATTCAACGTCATGGTTCGAGATGAACTCAAATGGGCTGAACTTCAGTCGGTAGGCAAACTTGTCGATCACATCTCTATGTGATTCTTGTTCATCTTTCGATGCGTGTGTTCCGAGCTCAGGACTATCCTGCCTGAATGTCAAGTCAACCAAGTGATCTTGCTGTGAGGTCTCAACTCACCCGCCTCACACTTCTCTAATCGTTCGCACCCATGGAGATCATGTAATGCCCCGAAGAGATAGGTGCCATGACGGTGCTACACTTGGGAGAACACTAACTACTTGATTTTTTAAGTGAGAGATCACCCTAATAAAAGGCGACTACCGTGCAATAGTAAGGGTGCATCATAAGGGATAAACATCTCAGGCAATTCATAATAGCATGATATGGTGTAGCCCTTTCTGACGGAGAAGTCTAGTATTTCTTCGTCTTCGACCTTTGCGTCGGTGTTCACCTTCGCGAAGATTGCCACCACCTTGTCGATGCACGAGATAACATTGCTATCTCTATAGCTAATAAAATAAGTGCATTACTTAAGGTTGACACGCAGGTCATTAAAGTGACAATTATATGGCCCCAACCATCATGCCGAATCAGGACACACAGGCCATGTTAGTAAATTTACATCATATAGTCATCTCATACATAATCGAATGAATATGAGAACTGCTATAACACATCACATGCACATCCTGCAAAACCAAGTTAGACACCCCTAATCGGTTTATGCAAAAATTTATTTTACGTGGCTTCTAAGGTTTTGACTTAAACCGCAGCTACCAACGTTTATCATCAAGTATGACTATTCAAGTCGCTAGATTAACTTTGCGGGGTGTATGAAAACCGAGAAAATAAAATCTCGAGCCCCAAACTGAACTTCGTCATACGCATGACCCCCATGCAGATCATATCTGCATTGCCCTTTCGTCTGTGAAATTTCATCTTTCTTTTAACTATGGTGGAACCCAAAGAACTGATAGCACTTTGTTGATCAATGAGGATTGTGGATTGCCAGAACTTTGTGAAATTCCACCATGCCGTTATCAGATCAGAAATACGCAAATTCTAGGGAAGCAACAAGAACATCGGGTAACAGAATTCATCTGCCACCCGCATAAATAATTTTCAGCAATAGATCTCATCTACTACAAAATTATATTATGCAATACCCATACATCTCTATGTATTGTAGATCGTAACCTGCATCTATGCATAGCAAGGCTCTTGATGCCACTGTAAGGGAACGCGACATAAAACAAAAAAAATTGGTACAACGAGCACGCCCAGGACCACTATGGAGACTGCACACAAGGTTTGATCTGATCATTACCGACTCGTAGCGCAGCGGAAATAGAGTCGATGTAGATCGTTGGTGCAGATCCCCGCAGTTAGGATTTACAACCTCCCAACCGCGAGGATGTACTCCCTCACCGGACAGCCCTTCGGGAGGCGGTCGGACAGTCCCTCGGACGATGTCACGGACAGCCCTTCGGGAAGACCCTTGATGCTTGAACGATAACTCAGATAGCCCTTCGGGAGGACCCTCGAACAGCCCCTCGGGCAAAAGATTGAAACTACGACCTCTCTACGGGGTTGCACACATACGGGGTCAGCTATCCGGCAGGGCTTCGCCGTCCAGAACTAGTTCCTGTCGGAACCCAGACAGCCTTTCGGCTCTACGAAATATTTTGCTGGGAGGGAGAGAGAAGGCCAGATCATGCATGGCATTTTTATGTGAGAAAGAGTGTGTCATGGAGAGCACATCTCCACCTCTATTTATAAGGGAGGAGGAGGTGGTGGTGGGTGAAAATATCAGCCCAAAAAGGGGGTCCCACCATTCCATGTCATCCCTAGATATTTTGGGAAGATTCCCTTTAGATATTTTCCCAAAAAACAACCAATCAGTGCTTTTCACTATTCAACGAAACATTTTTCTGCGTCCGAAAAATCCGAAACTTTTTCTGTAGGCCTAGAACATTTCCAGTACCCACTAAAACAATTCTAAACGCGTTCCAAAACATTTTCAGATCAATGATTTTCATCTGCAAAAAGCAACCAAAGCGGTTCCGGCAGTCCGGAAAATTTCCGGTTTTTCTCTTCGAAAAAATCCCAGAAGTTCCCAGAACAATTCTAGTACCCTCGAATAATTTCTAGGCGCGCGCTAAAACCAATTTGACTTAATGGTATACTCTGAAACAACTTTTCGGTTTTACCAAAACTCTTCCGGTGTTCTCTCTCCGGAACTCTTCCGTTGTGTCTGAAACTTTTCCGATGAATTTCTCCCATACTCCCTGTCTAGTATTGAGCAGATAGATGACCCTTAAGTGTGTGACCCTATAGGTTACTTGAAGTATAGACATGACCGGAACACTTTCCGATTAATGATCAACATCGGAGCCATGAACACCCATATTGACCCCTATACCCACACGAATAAATATTTGAGTGAACCTTCGGTTGTCGTGTGCTATTCCTGTTACTTCATGATATATTACAAACACCCGAGGTGAGATTTATCTGCATCCCTATGGATCAACAACTTGTCCACTATGCTAGTTACCTCGTTACCGGTTTTGTTCTCTTTTCTGGTTTCCGTGATCCAGCATCCGTGTGATCAAATCACCCTGTGTCTGGCCAGACGATGATGGATATCGTAACACCGAGAGGGCCCGCTAATATCTCTCCATCGTTAGAGGAGCAAATCCCAATCTTGAGCTATCTCGCTCCTTGTCATACTTTTCCGTGAACCCGTAAGCCGTAATAGCCACCCAGTTACAAATGACGTTTAACAAACCCCAAAGTTCACGAAGCAAGCACGAAGGAACTCGATACCATCATGGTCTAAGGAATTATGCAAACGTTAATTTTCTCTGTGTTATTAACCATTAACTTGCAACGAATGTATCTCATAGCATAACATGAATTCGGGTCGATTCAACACAAGTGTTCTACTAACAGTGTGCCCTCAAAATTCTCGGCATAGCCATGCCCATGATCAGGAAAACAGGATCATCATGCAATACTTGAGCTAGTCTTAGAGGCATGACTAGGAATACATTTTACTGTTTATTATACCACACGTGCATATGAGTTTCCCTCCGAGCCTCGTGGATATTGTAGACTCGAGAATCATTGCAGTTATAGCATGGAACATAAACATTCATTACAAACTTGGAGATGCAAAATAACTGTTATTACTGCCTCTAGGGCATATCTCCTACAGTAACTTCACACAAATTATCATTCACTTGTTCTACTTTTTATTTGTTGTTATATTTTATTTGTTTCATAAAAATCAAAAACAAATACAAAATATTTATCTTTGCTAGTTCTCTTGTTACTATGGCTAGTTCCCCTCCGGACATTCCTCGTCCTCCTTACTTTGGAGAGGGTTCCCCAATTTTTGATTTCAAGCAACTAGGTGATGAGTCCCTTAAAGAAGTTTGTGATAAATTAATAGAAATACAAATAAGAGCTAATCCCAAAAGTCATATCAAATTGCTCCTTAGAAGTTTTTATGTTGGTCTATCCTCATCTCATCGACGTGTCTTGGATTCTATGTTCGAAGAAGATTCCCTTGGGAATAATGCTTTTGACACTTATGAAAAGATGAAAAACATATTTGGACAACCCAAAATAGAAACCATTGGTCCAACCATATTGGTGTGTTTTCGTCAAACCGAGTTAATAAAGGAAACTAAGGCCATTGCGGAAACCAATTTTAGAGGGTTATACAACATGTCTACGAAAATATATGGGAACATAGTAATGCAAAATAAGAGATTTGATATTATGGGTCAAACGATTGATGCTCTTAGTGTTTTGATGGATGAAATGAAACCTCTCAAGAACAAGTTCGAACAACTTGTCCTTAGTGTCAAAGATGGCAACACTTGAAACTATGTATTATGCCTAGGTAGGGGCGTAAAACAATAGCGCTAGCTGGGAGGCAACCCAATAGTTATCCTTTATTTTTTCTTTTTACTTTCCGTTTGTTTTTGATAACATGATTATTGACTCTGTAATGATTGTGTTTTTATGTTTAAATTAGTGTTTGTGCCGAGTAAAGCCTTTGGGATGACTCACAAGATGAGTAGAATTGCTACGGTGCAAAAACAGAAACTTTAGCGTCCAGTGAAGAATTTCTATGATTTTACTGGAATGTCTTTATGATCTGAATTTTTTACACACTACTTATATACAAATTATTCAGGTTTTACTAAATTTTCAGAATTTTTAGAGTTACAAAAGTATAGGTTCTCTACATATCTTTATAGACTGTTCTGTTTTAGACAGATTCTGTTTTTGCTTGCATGTTTTGCTTGTTTTGATGATGCTATGGATTGTATCGGGGGGTATAAGCCATGGAGAAGTTAGAATACAGTACCTTATGAAATAATAAAATAAGAATCAAATTTATAACAGTACATAAAGTATTTGATATGTTTGCTATACTAACGGATTTCACGAAGGTTTTGTTGAGTTTTGTGTGCTGAAGTTTTCAAGTTTTGGGTGCTATCACGATAGATGAAGGAATAAGGAGTGGCAAGAGCCTAAACTTGGGGATGCCGAAGGCACCCCAAGGTAATATTCAAGGAAGATTCAAGCGTCTAAGCTTGGGGATGCCCCGGAAGGCATCCTCTCTTTCGACTCAATCGATCGGTATGTCACTTGGAGCTATATTTTTATTCATCACATGATATGAGTTTTGCTTGGAGCGTCGTTTGCTTTAGTTTGCTGTTTTTTTTGCTTTTCCACAATCATTGTTTGCTAGACACACCCACTTGAGACAGACACAAGATCACCATAATTTATTAGAATACTCTTTGTGCTTCATTTATATCTTTTGAGCTTAGCAGTTGCTCTAGTACTTCACTTATATCTTTTAGAGCACAGTGGCGTATAGATTTTATAGAAATAATTGCACTCTCGTTCTTCACTTATATTTGTTTCAGAGTTAATAAATAGTGACAGTAATTTGCATGGGTTATAAGATTAGTCCAAAAATAATAGGTATCCAATGGGTGTATAATCAAGACCACATGTAGCACATAAAAGAGAAATCGTGGCTTAATGATATTGATGTGGTAATAAGAAATGGCATGAGTGCATAATCATCGGTTAGTAAAAGTATTGTGAATTAGAGGGTGTTAACTTGCTGTTCATCTTAATATTTTTTAGCATGGTGATGATGTGTGAGCATATTTATTCCTCGTTGAAATCCTAGTGTTGTTTAAGTCGGAGGCGCGCGATGATTAACTCCTCCCAACCTCCTCCCTAGGGGCATTCGAGTAGTACTTTGCTTCGAGAGAGCTAATAAATTCTTGCAATAAGTATGTGAGTTCTTTATGACTAATGTGAATCCATGGATGTACGTACTCTCACCACCTCATATTTGCTAGCCTCTTCGGTACCGTGCATTGCCCATTCTCACCTCGAGGATCGGTGCAACCTTCGTCGGTGCATCCAAACCCCGTGACATGATACGCTCTGTTGCACATAAGCCTTATTATATCTTCCTCAAAACAGCCACCATACCTACCTATTATGGCATTTCCATAGCCATTCCGAGATATATTGCCATGCAACTTCCACCGTTACTTCATATGACTAGTACACTTGTTGTCATATTACTTTGCATGATCGTAAGACAGCTAGCATGATATTTCTATGGCTTGTCCGTTTTGATATCCTTTGCTACGCTAGATCATTGCACATCCTAGTACACCGCCAGAGGCATTCATATAGAGTCATATTATAATTTTTCATGTTGAGTTGTAAGTAAATAAAAGTGTGATGATCATCATTATTAGGTCATTGTCTCAGTGAGGAAAGGATGATGGAGACAATGATTCCCCCACAAGTCGGGACGAGACTCTGGACAAAAAATAAAAGAAAAATAAAAAAGGGGGAGAAAGAAAGAAAGAAAGAAAAAAGAGAAAGAAAGGAAAAAAAGAGAAAGACAAAAAAGAACGAAAAAAAGAAAGAAAATAAAAAATAAAAAATGAGAGAAAAGAGAGAAGGGACAGTGCTACTACTTCTTTTTCCACACTTGTGCTTCAAAGTGGCACCATGTTCTTCACATAGAGATACTCTTGTTTTATCACTTTCATATGCTAGTGGGAATTTTTCATTATATAGAACTTGGATTGTATATTCCGATGACGGGCTTCCTCAAATGCCCGAGGTCTTCATGAGCAACCAAGTTGGATGCACACCCACTTAGCTTCATTTGAGCTTTCATACACTTATAGCTCTAGTGCATCCGTTGCATGGCAATCCCTACTCCTCGCATTGATATCTATTGATGGGCATCTCCATAGCCCGTTGATATGCCTAGTTGATGCGAGGCTTTGTTCTCCACTTTCACCCCTTTGAAACCTACCACCATATTCTATTCCACCTTTATGCTATATCCATGGTTCACACTCACATATTGCGTAAGTAATAAAAAGCTAAAGCACGTTAAGAAGTACGATCCAATTGCCTGACTTGACACCGTGGTGCTTGACATTTGTATTTATGTGGTGAAGACGGAGCCATGCTATTCTTATATGATAAAATGAATAGGGCGTGAACATGCTTTAAGGATCGTATATTTTGAAACTTGATGATTATGTTGCTTATGTTTATAAGTATTACCATGTTAATGTTTGTTAATTCATCGTTTCTCAATGATCGTACCTGCAGTAGATTCCATGTTGGGTAGCAGTCATATCAAAAATTCTGTTTTTATCGTTTACCTACTCGAGAACGAGCAGGAATTAAGGTTGGGGATGCTTGATGCGTCTCCAACGTATCTATAATTTTTGATTGTTTCATGCTATAATATTATCATTCTAGGATGATTTTTGGGTGTTCATATATCAATTCATATTATTTTTGAGCACTAACCTATTAACCCAGTGCCCAGTGCCACTTGTTTTCTGCATGTTTTTGACTTCTCTGGTTTACAGTACCAAACGAAGTCCAATTGCCCCGAAACTTTTTTATGATTTTTTCTAGACCAAAAGAAGACCTGGAAGCTTCGGGAGGAGACCAGTGGTTGCACAAGGGAGGCAGCACACAACAGGGCGCGCCCAGGGGGTGGTCGCGCCCTGGTGTGTGCTGGCCCCCACGGGTGGCCCCCGACGCTCCTCTTTAGACTATAAATTCTTATTAATCCCCAAAATCCAAGAGAGCCTACCGAAACACTTTTTCCGCCGCCGCAAGTCTCTGTTCTGCCGTGTGCCCATCTCGAGCCCTGTTCCGGTGCCCTCCCGGAGGGGGAATCGATCACGGAGGGCCTCTACATCAACCTGTGAGTAGTTCCCTACAGACCTACGGGGCCGTAGTTAGTACCTAGATGACCTCTCTCTCTACAGACCTACGGAGCCCTACATCAACCTGTGAGTAGTTCCCTACAGACCTCTCTCTCTCTCTCTCTCTCTCTCTCTCTCTCTCTTGATCTTCAATACAATGTTCACCGCATCTTCGCGGTGATCTATTCGATGTAATCACTTTCTGAAGTGCGTTTGTTGGGATCCGATGAATTGTGGGCTTATGTTCAGATTATTCATGAAAAAGATTTGAGTCTTCTCTGATTTCTATTATGATTCTTATTTGCATGATTATTATAGCTTCATAAATCTCTCTGATCTATTGAAATAGTTTTGCCAACTAGATTGATATTTCTTCAGTGAGAGGGGTGCGTTGTAGTGGGTTCAACCTGATGGGTTGCAGTATCCCAGTGACGTAATAGGGGATAATATACGTCTTTGTGTTGTTGACACTAAGGATAAAACGATGTGGTTAATACATATTGATTGAATTTCTTTGTCTACATCATTTCATTGTTCTCCAAGCATTCCTCTGTTTTACTTAATACTCTAGATGCATGCTGCATAGTGGTTGATGGGTGGAGTAATAGTAATAGGTGCAGGCAGGAGTCGGCCTATTTGCTTATGGATATGATGCCTATATACAGATGATCATTGCCGTGAATAAAGATTTCATAACTATGCCCTTTTCTATCAATTGCCCAACAGTAATTTGTTTAACCACCGTATGCCTACTACAAGAGAGAAGCCACTAGAAACACTATGGCCCCCGGGTCTATTCACTTATAAATTTACAAAAGCCTTCATTACCTTGTTGCCATTATTTACTTTTTATTTTATTTTGTAATTTACAATATTCATTTATCATCCGTATTGTCGGGGATATTCCCCACGGTATGACCCAACAGGAGGTATGACCCGGCCCATCGTATGGCGGCTCATAGGTCACCTCTATTACCGGGTCGCAGGACGACCAGGCCCAAAGCCCAGCGTGTAAGCCGGAGCAAGGCGGCTCACAGAGAAGGCCCAAGACGAGGAAGGATTCCCTTGTAAAGGAAACAAGACCCGGATTAGGATTCAAGAGAGACTAGTCCTAATCCTACTCCTAGTAGGACTCTACATGTAAACCTACCCCTTCAACCTATATAAGGAGGGGTAAGGTGCCCCAAGAGGGACAAGTTCACAAGTTCAAGTCATTAGAGATAGACAGATTAGAGGATCTCGAGATTAGAGGTAGCGATTCCGCACCCTTGTAATCGAGATCGTCATCATCATCAATATAGACACAAAGCAGGACGTAGGCTTTTACCTCCATCGGAGGGGCCGAACCTGGGTAAACTCGCGTCTCTCGATTCCGACCAACCCCTCTCAAGCCGCCACATAGTTGCGATGGCCTCGCACCTAAGTTCTCTCACGAGGACATCTTGCCGTGACAAAACCACGACAGTTGGCGCCCATCGTGGGGCCTACGCATGGTGTTGTTATGTTCTTGGAGGGAGCTCTTACAGGAATTGAGAAAATCGTGATCGACTGGATAAAAAAAGAGATAGCGCAGAAGAATCTACATCGTCTTCGAGCTCGTCAGTCGAGATGATAAAAAAATTGGCGGCGCATAACATACGTGTGGATGGAAAATCTAGCAGTTTGCCCGTAAGATGAAAATTGAAAGCAGATAAAGTATATGACGTCGTTCGACGCGTAATGTTCAGCGGCCTATTTGTCAGGCGGCGGTGCGTGAGTTCTTACGACCAGTCCAATCTCCATGATGGCCGGCAAATACTCATGGCGATCAACAATGCAGCCCGTCGGCCCTGTCCGCTACAGGTCCGGCAAAAATTATTGCAACAAGTCCGCAGGCGTCAAAACAAATATGGATAAAGCTGCAGGATCCGTGGAGTTTCCCGACAACAGCAAAGGAAAAGTACTCCGAATCGGGCACGTACTTGTACTACGAAACGGACTAACACCAAGTTGAAGCACCATGTCAAGTACTCATCCTGGGGATTTGGAAAGGCAAAAAGATACTACTACTTGATGCACGAGCTCCAATGGCTGGTCATAACTCACGTGGAGACCAAACAAGTGACAATTTCGGTTATCAAGTGCCATGCGGATTTTGTGATCAACAACCTAGTCTTGTCGTTTTCCTCCTCAGGCAATTTTCCGTTCTGCAATCAGATGATCTGGCAGGTCTACGACGAGCTGACTAACATACGCACGCACGAAAACAAAGGAGACGTGCTGGAGGGTTCCTACCTCACGTATTTGTCAAAGCTTTAAGATTTAAGCTAGTGCAGATTTGGTCTTCCAGATTGGTTCATCAAATCCCGAGAAAATTAACCGCGAGACCTATACATGACATCCGTGGTTTGCCAATTAATTCAGCCTCACATGCCATCATCTGAGGCCCTGCGCCAGACAACCCGGCGAGCACGCACATCACACATTGGCCTGATCTACGTCAACATGCCAGAGCCTACGCCAGTTTCCTCCTGTGTTGGGTTGCCCGACGGAAAGGCACGCAGAACGGCTGTTTGGTTTACTTGAAAAGAAAAGGGAACACAAGGACTAACGTCTCGACCCATGAAAGAATTTTTATTCTGGAAGGGCAAACGCAATTTGCATTGTTTGTTGTTTCATGGGTGTTAGTGCAAATCATCCGAGCGACACACGCACCGAATTATCAGAATATCTTTTTCATCCGACTGTGTCCAACACCAGCGTCTACAAAATACCAGGTGCTATCCGCCCTATTTATTTTATCAGTACATATTAAATTCCTGTTACTTTGACCTGCAATATTTTTACGCAGGACAATTCTTCATTACAAAAGTGGCATTATATCGTGGAGATGAAGCGCACATCAGCATCATTCTGCACTAGTGTTTGTCTGTGTCACGTTCCTCAAACAGATTCGCGCACCGGCTTACGACGCCTCGGCCAACTCTCACATCCACATCAACGCGCCACGACCAACTCGCGCGACCGTGCCGGCTTACAACGCCACGGCCGACCTGCGCGACCACACCGGCTTACAAACGCCGTGGCTGACTTTCATCACCGCGCCGGCTTACAATGCCGCGACCGACTCTCGCGTCCACGCCAACTTACAATGCCGTGGCCAACTCACATCCGCGCCGGTTTTCAATACCGCGGTTGACTCTCACGTCTATATCAACATGCCGGGGCCACATACACCCGTAAGAATCGCCCAATGGACGTGCTCAAGCCGCCGCCCTCACGGTCCGATCTATGTCAACACGCCGATGGTGCGCCTGCTCACTCAAGCCTCCCAACGGACGCTCATGAGTTGCCTTCTCTGCGGTCTAGTCTACATTGACACGCCGGTGTCGTGCTTGCTCGCTCAAGCCGTCCATCCGCACAAGCTGCTCAGCGGGCGCCCCTGCGGATAGTCTACTACAAACAACTCTGGAGCAAATAACAATATATTCTCAGCTTCCGCTCGCATCAGATGGCTCAATGGACAGGCGCCCAAGTTGCCGCCACTGCGGTTTGGTTAACTTCAACAACCGGCCGGGTCGAACCATCGGCCGGGTTACTGACAAACTCATATGGGATCATTTATAACCCGCCATTTCAACTTTGCGCGGGTTCATGTTGCGTTATCAACACCAAGGACATACAATGAGTGTCGTGAAGATCGCTGTCGGGACCCCGATCCTAAGCCATATGAATCCAGCCTGTAACATGTCACACCACTTTGCGGCCTCACGCACGGTAACCCACGGCTACCACCTTACAATGGCCGGGACCGTTTGTGCCTTTTGGCTCACGGATATGAACATGTCGCTAGCATTCACACGTCAAAGAACCCGGGTCGACATGACTAGTCATAGACCCAAGTGGCACAACCGTACAGGGACAGGCATACGTAACCCAGCAATGCAGGTGTCGGCCATCAGCGTGTGTAGACGAGTCGTAGCAAGCTACATGGACTCCATTACGTCGTGAGACATATCTGTCATCAACGGTACGTAGACGAGTCATAGCAGGCTACAAGGACTCCATTACACCATGTGACATTTCCCCGTAGGGACAGACACAGCAGCAAAGAAGGATACACGCCGGTCAATCTATGTGTCCGGAGCAGTAGCAAGCTACCAAGGCTCATGGAAGCACAAAGAGGCATTTCCCCGTAAGGAAGGCTACTGAAGGCACACAACTAGGTGTCGAATCCCACACATACCAATGCATTTCAATCATACACGCACTATGCATGATATGCGTAGATACAACATGGCATCACAACAAAACTCTACAACATAACATTTATTTAGGAGGCTCCGAAGAGCCAACATAGTATAATGTTACAAGCAGGGTAGGTCACATGACCCAACATTCAGAGCATACAAACAATAAGCGGAAGTTACATGTCTGAGTACAGATATCTAATAAAAGTGGCTGGAAGAGCCTGAAAAGCTAAAACGACCCTACCAAAGGAGCCAGACTCCTGTCTGGGTTACTAAGCTATTCCATCGATGTCATCGTCAGAAGAAACATAAAGTGAACAACGTCTATCTCTGCAAAAATGTAAATAAGCAACAGTGAGTACGAAGGTACTCAGCAAGTCTTACATCAAAACTAACTACATATGCATCATATATCAAGAACGGGATTGCGGGGTTCACTGCAGAATGCCAGCTTTGACCTTTGGCTAGACTGAAATAAGATAAAGTATCCAACGTATCACTACTCTCTCGTCTCCCTACGAGAGAGCACACACGAGTCCACATGTTCACCATATCAATACACCACTATGGATCCTCTCTCGTCTTCCTACGAGAAGCCATCCATAGCACTCACACTTATCTGGAGTATTTTAGAGTATCCATTTAATTTGTCTATGAACAATGGAAGTCTCCAAGTAGTCCATATCTGCGTACGCGGCTATTCGAATAGATAGTTTACCCTGGAGGGGTGTACTTCGTCACACATGCTCCCGCCACTTATCGATATGTGCTCGTAAAAAGGCACCTCAGCAACCTTCAAGCGGAAGCCAGGCGAGGGAGTCGGCCACGGACGTTAACTTACAACGACTCACGCCCAAGGCAGTCGCCTATCTGAGTTGGAACCCATAATGGAAGTCCGGCCGTGGTTTCCAACATGGCCTCAAACGTTGTGAGCAGGGCCCCAAGCCGGTCCCGATTGGGCCGTCCATCCACTTCGCAGGTCGTGCCACACCTATCAACATTTCGAACTACTGCGACTCCTGGACTGAGAACAGGGTAGGTTAATAGGCTGAGAGAGCTCGAGTTACCGGAGCCCAATGTGCGGTAGTAGCTAGTCTTGGAACACAAACACGGAACTCAGTTCCTATGAGCGGTCTCAATGAGACAACCCACCATGTACTCCTACATGGCCTCTCATCGCTACCTTTACCAAAATAGGTTCACACCTAACCCTCATCATCAGGACACAATTATTTCACTCCGGTTCATTACCCAGATGAATCAGACCTGACACAACTCTAAGCATAGCAAGCATAACAGGGTGATAGCACAACATGGCTCAAGCATCTACCAGGTATGCTAGGTTGCTTGGTTCAGCTATTTACTGTGACAATGATAGGTCATGCAAAGGAGTGGGTTCATCTACCGCAGTACAAGTAGCAGTTAAATCGCAATGTCCTAATGCATTGAAATGAGAGCAAGAGCGAGAGAGTGGGATTATATCGGAATGCTCAAGGGGGGTTGCTTGCCTGTTTATCGGAAGAACTCATCTGTTCTTCGATGTCGTCGATAACTACGTCTCGCAAGTCTATCGACAAGATCAAACAAGGTATAAATTAAGCACGGCAAATGTTTCACAATGATGCATGATAATGGCATGGCAATATGTTGCTGGTCTGAGCTAATGCATCTATCAACATGTTAAATGAAGATGGTTTGAACCCAAGGTTCAAATTCAACTCCATGTGTGAGGTTACATATTGTGTTTGGAACAAAATGTCCAGGTTTGCCTATTTAGCTTGCTCTAACATGCATGAAAATGCCACTATCAGGTTCATTGGATTTTTCTGATAATTTTTCATATATAAATTATTTCAATCTAAGTTACAGATTATTTTCTATGGTTTTTAGAAGTTTATATCATTTTCTGGATTATTTTTATTACAAAAATTAAATACTGCATCAGCCTGACGTCAGTAGGGTCAACAGCGCCAGTCCCAGGTCAAACCTGACCAGTGGGGTCCACTGGTCAGTGACCCAGGGTTAATCTCGCGCTGACCGGGGTTTGACCTGCCCTGGGGGCCCACTGTTAGCGTCAGGAGGGGGCTAATTAAGAGGGGGATTAGGCCCTAATGGCCATCCACGTAAGCCGGCCGGGATTTGGTCGCCGGCGACCTCTGGCCACGGCGGAGGGCCACCAGAGGGCCACGGAAGCGGCGGCTGAGGGCTCCTGAGGGTTGCCCGCGCACGCGCGCATCCAGTGGGGGCAACAGGAGGGCTCGGGGCCACCGGAGTTGAGGCCGGCGACGAGCTGAGCGGCGGCCGGAGCTCGGCCACGGTGGCGCTATGGCCTAGGGGGCGCAGGAAGAGCTGGGAAGAGGGGGAATGTCGTGGATTTGTCACGGCAAGATGTCCGGGTTAACGGACTTAGGTGTGAGGCCATCGCAACTATGTGGCGGCTTGAGAGGGGTTGGTCGGAATCGAGAGACGCGAGTTTACCCAGGTTCGGCCCCTCTGATGGAGGTAAAAGCCTACGTCCTGCTTTGTGTCTATATTGATGATGAGGGTGATCTTGATTACAAGGGTGATGTCTTGCTACCTCTAATCTCGAGAGCCTCTAATCTGTCTATCTCTAATGACTTGAACTTGTCCACTTGTCCCTCTAGGGGCGCCTTACCCCTCCTTATATAAGTGGAAGGGGTAAGTTTACATGTAGAGTCCTACTAGGAGTAGGACTAGTCTCTCTTGAATCCTAATCCGGGTCTTCATATGAACGAGCCGTCTTCTCAATCGTCTTGCTTATCAGTGTCCTTTGAAGTAAAATATTGGGAATACAACACCCATATGCCATTGAGTCGGCCTCCAATACTCTTCAACTTGTGAAGCCGGGTTGCTTATATAAACTCTGCCGGGTTATGATCTTTTGATAATGCCGGGTCATGATTGTTGGTGATGCCGGGTCAAACAACTAGACTCCAGCTGACTTGATAAAAATCTTGGGATGAAAATCCATCTGATGTAGAACCGGTCTTTTAATACTTCGGCTAAAATAAGAATCTGTTGAGCCGGTCTCACTCACAATTGACATCTTGAAAACTCTCTTCAATTTTTTGATATATCCATATTACCTGTAGCCCCAAGCTCCAAGTTTATCCATGATGACTTGGTGCTTTGCAATAATATCTTTGATTGTGTAGCCTCCAAGTGCCGGGTTGTCTTGCCTGCAGCAGCCTGGGACTTGTAACTGTCTTATACATTATAAAGCTTCAGCTGGTGTAGCCCCCAAGGGCCGGCTCATCAGTATGTGATGGGCCGGGTCTTCAATTTGAACCTCATAGTCTGCTAAACAGCTGAATACTGTAGCCCCCAAGTGCCGGGTTAGTAAGAAGTACTGGGCTGGGACTTAGAAAAATACAGAAAGACTGGCTCATCTCCTTGAGACAACAGGATCTGTTGACCATGTAACGATTTGAAAAGCAACTTGCATTAGCCCCCAAGTGTCGGGTCATCTGCCTGCGGCGACTCGAGACTGTGTGAGAATAATATGACTCATCATAATTTGTTGAATGAATCCTTGACCGTGGTTATAACCCGGTATTTTGTCGAATATCCTGGAATAATGCCTTTACCCTTGAAAATGAAAATCCCTGCTCGTGGTTGCGGGGTAACCCGGCAAATATATGTCTGAGAAATCCATGAGTGTTGTAGTATACTACAGAACATAGGTTGAAGAAATCCAATAGCAGGTCAATTAAATGACACAGCATTATATCTGATAGGGCGGCTTCTTCAAAAATAATCAATTTTCCAAGCTGGCTTGAAAAACCCCAATCATTTAATACTGGTTATGATAAACCATGATGAAGATCCAGCCATGTTGGCTATTAATGATCTATTTGTTCCTGCAGTAGTTTTTTCATCATACTTAACGGCGGCTCATCTTAAGAGACAAGACCTGCCAAAACAAGAGAGAATATATTCTGCATTATTGTAAGGGCGGCTTGAAAAAGCACAACCCGGAGATGTTAAAATCTTTTATAGCCTTGCTTCTTCTTTCATAATCTTGCTCTGACCCAGTTTGGCAAACCGGCATGATATGTAAGTATGATGAAATGCATGATGTAATGTATGATGGAATGCACGATGCAATGTATGATGCAATCTATGATGTTCTTGCTTTTCTTTTCAAAAAACTCATATGATGGTTCTTCCTGGCTGGACTCGATGCTTGAACTCATACCAGTGCAGGGTCTCTAACGAGAGTGACCGTCAACTCCTTTGAGCGGCTCAGGGTCTCTAGGCGAGATTAACTGATAAGAGCGCAACGAACCAGAAAGAGACACATCTGCCGGTTCTGCTGGGTGGACTCATTGCTTGAACTCATAACAATACTCGGTTTCCAGGCGAGGATTGCTGAGCGCAACGTCCCAGAAAGAGACACGGACGCTGGTTCCGCTGGGTGGACTCGCTACTTGAACTCATAACAATACTCGGTTTCCAGGCGAGGATTGATGAGCGCAGCGTCCCAGCAAGAGACACAGCAGGGCATGAGTATCCCTAGGGCCCAGAAGCCCCCTCTCACGTGACACAGTCCGCCGTTTGAACCTTAACCAGTGCTCAGGGTCTCCTGGCGAGATTAACTGATAAGCGTTCGGCGGGTCACCTTACAGTGGCTGAAGAGCCTGATCGAGAGGGTTGAAGCTTAACCCGGTGGGTTCGAAGCCCCCAAACGACCTTGTCGACGACATCAACTTGTGCACCATCTTGTAAGCCGCCGTCTTGTGGACCGCCAACTTGTAAGCCGCCGTATTGTTTACTATTGTGGCTGAAGAGCCGATCAAGAGGGTGAGCGAGCTAAACCCGGCGAGTTGGAAGCCCCCAAATGACCTTTGTTGAAGTATCCACCTTTGCACAATTTGAAATGCACAGACAACAGAAACTCCAAGTTACTTTTATGATGATCCGGCTCATCCTCTTGGGCAACTGTTAATTCTTCCGCCAATAATATGATAGCCCCCGGGATTGGGTTAACTTCCTTGCAATGACCCGGGGCTCTCGTTGAAAACGACCAAGTGTGTCGAGCCATGTCTGTAGCCCCCGAGTCTTAAGTTGACTCGAAGAGGCGGCTTTGAGAATTCTCCATACTTGACCGTGGCGGGTTATAGACGATCCCGTATGAATTGTTTCAATAATCCGGTCGATGGTTCATCCCGGCTGGTTGTTGAAGTTAACCAAACTGTAGTGGCGGCCACTTATGCGCCTGTCCGTTTGGGCGGCTCGTATAGACGAACAGAGCACTCGTAGGGCGGCTCGTACTGGTGTATGCGGCCCCTGGCATGTTGATGTAGACGTAGAAGTCAGCCGCATCGTTTGAAGACGGCGCGGTCGCGAGAAACGGCCGTAGCATTATAAGCCGGTGCGGTCGCGAGAGACGGCCGCGACGTTGCAAGCCGGTGCGGCCGCGGGCGACAGCCGCGGCGTTGTAAGCCGGATCGCGGAGGCGGCGGCTTGCGCGCGTCCGTTGGGCGGCTTACACTGGCGGGTGAGCGCGGCCGCGACGTGTTGATGTAGACGCGGGATTCGCCCGTGGCATCGTAAGCCGGCGCGGACGTGCAAGTCGCCCGCGGCGTTGTAAGCCAGCACGGACGGCGAGTCGCCGTGGCGTTGACTGATGATATTGGCACGAACTCTGTACTCGTAATATAACGCCACCTTCATAATGAATAATTCTCCTGCGCAAAAAATATTGCAGGTGGAGTGATTGTCCTCAAAGAAATTAATATATACTGATAATATAAATAGGGCAGATAGCACCTGATTTTTGTTAGGACGACAGATGATTCATATGTACGTCCGTCGGATGTCTGATCGATGAGACTCAGCTGTAGTATTTCTTGCTCACACAATGACCACCTTCTTTTTTATACACCCAACTGGATGGAAAACTTCCCAATCAACGTGGCATTAGCCCAATTGAATTCTGGTGCTCCCTGTCTCCTTGCTTCATCTCCAGATTATCCATCTGGGTGTCCCCTGGCGAACCAGGCGACGTCCAAATTTATCTTTGGCTCTTTCAGACCAAGTTACGTAGAGCTCCAGTTTCTGTCTGTTGGCAAGCTAGCTGTCTTCGTGGTTTTTCTTGACTTTTTCGTGGCACTCGATAATTCCCATGGCTCAAAATTTGTGCAAGCATCGTTTCAAGGAGTCCATCGTGATACTTCCATAACCTTTGAACCACGGATGTAGGCCATCCTAGTCGCCCACAGTAGCATCTTGAGGCTCTCCTTTGACATCTTGTTTCTCAGATCAAGAAACGCAATAAACATGTAGGACCAATACGGTCATATTATCCATCAACCGTTGTATTTTTGTGTCATCGACTCGCACGTACATAAGCTAGCCTCCATGCAAAGCATCCACCTCCCTGCCTGCTTGCTTTGGATAGTTCAGTATGCACGTATTGTAGTATACCGGGGCCGACGTACGCTACAGTGGCCAAGACGGGGCGGAGCCAACGGGCCGGCGCGGGACATCGAGCCGGCTGGGCGTGCGGGAGCCGGTACTGAGAGGGGCACGCGGAGGCGGGACAAGGTCGAACTGGCCGGGCGCGGCCTCAACAGCAGCAGGCGCGCAAGGAGCCACGAGCCGGCAAGCGCCAGAAGAACGGCGAGTCGGCGGGAGTGAGAAACTCGCCGGCAGGTGCGGCGGCGCAACGGGGCGGCTCGCTCACAGGAGCGGAGGCGCGGCAGAGGTAAGGCAGAGGCGGAGCTGGCGGCGGTGGGGAGCCGGCGGCGCGGAGCGGAAACCACGACAGGGGCGCGCGCGCGAGGAGGAAGAGAAACTGGGGCGGCTCGGATGTCCGCCGGCGGGTGCGGAGGCGAGGCGAGCGCCGGCGGCTGATACGGCGAAGGGCGCGAGCCGGCCCAGAGGCACTGCGAGGCCAGGCAGGCGCAGCGGCGCGGCGGCTCGCGGGAGCAGCGGCGTGGGACTCGCGGGAGTTGCGGCAGTAGGTACGGTTAAAGTCACAGCAGCACTGTGTCTTGATCCTCGGGACTTGAAGCTTCGTACGTGAGCAGTAGTAGTGAGCAGATCGCCTTGGCTTCTAGCGACGACCAAGGAAATCTACTTTGTGTCCATCTCGGTTACGATGACTTGCGCTTATGATTCGAACAGGTGTCGCCGCTTCCGATCCAGGCACGGGCCGCAGGTTCGGATCGAAAACACGGCAAAAATTCCGTCGTCTCGGCGACTTTGCGGCCATGTTCGGACACGCAGCCCTAACCCTTGTCTTAAACTCGTATATGCATGAACAGCAGACCAGGTGCAAGAAAACTATTGGCATGGTTGTCTCGTCACCGATGTACGTGCTTCTCGCATACGTACGTCACGGGCCGGCCGCCCCCATAAGTGGGCAGCTAAACTTGCTCGTCGGTTTCCGGCCGGATCGATCTGATTGATCTCTCGGCTGGCACGTGAGATCTTCCCTTGATGATTGGGGCGTTGCCTGCGTGATGGATGGATGCGTATGCCATTCCCACTGTTTTCCCATGTCGGGTTACCTGCGCGATTCGCAAGCTTTCTCGATCCTTGAAAAGCTTCCTTCAAGAACACATCACCACCGTGCGCTGGCCCCACGGTGGGCGTCAACTGTCGTGGATTTGTCACGGCAAGATGTCCGGGTTAACGGACTTAGGTGTGAGGCCATCGCAACTATGTGGCGGCTTGAGAGGGGTTGGTCGGAATCGAGAGACGCGAGTTTACCCAGGTTCGGCCCCTCCGATGGAGGTAAAAGCCTACGTCCTGCTTTGTGTCTATATTGATGATGAAGGTGATCTTGATTACAAGGGTGATGTTTTGCTACCTCTAATCTCGAGAGCCTCTAATCTGTCTATCTCTAATGACTTGAACTTGTCCACTTGTCCCTCTAGGGGCGCCTTACCCCTCCTTATATAAGTGGAAGGGGTAAGTTTACATGTAGAGTCCTACTAGGAGTAGGACTAGTCTCTCTTGAATCCTAATCCGGGTCTTATTTCCTTTGTGAGGGAATCATTTCTCTCCTTTGGGCCTTCTCTTGTGAGCCGCCCCTCTAAGCCCGTCCATGAGCCGCCTTGCGCCGGCTTGCTCACTGGGCCTTGGGCCTTGTCACTCGTCTGACCCGCCTGCCGGGTTACCCATGAACCGCCAAGTCTCGACCGGGTCACCAGTGAGCCGCCAAGTCCTGACCGGGTCATACTTCCGGCCGGGTTATATCGCGGGGTATATCCCCGACAGGGAATGGACGCGGCGGCTCACGGTGGGCTCGATGGCGTCGATAACGAGATCGGAGGAGCTCCCTAGCAGGCGAATTTGACGACGGCGGCCGGCGGGTGCCGAGGTTGGAGAAGACGGCGACGGCGATGCAGAGCATCCTCTGGCCTCGATTCCTACGGCGGAGAGGATGAACGCGAGGTGGCGGGGCTCTTGGGCAGCTCGGGACGGCGAGGGGAGGCCGGTGGTCGTGGTGGTTGCAGGTGACGGCGGCGGCGGCTTCCGGGAGCGAGAGGAGCAGAGGAGAGAGACAGCAGGGAGAGGGGGAAATAAGACCAGCTCACCCTGGCCGTCGAGCTGGGGCGACTAGAAGCCTCGGGGCCTCCAGGTGGAGCAGGAGGTGGCCGAGGCCCCTCGGGTGCACGCCACGCACCTGCCTGGTCCTTCTGGCAGGAGGAGGAAGAAGACCCCCCTGCCCCTGGTTGGCTGGGTTGGCTTCCCTCCTGGGCCAGGCACAGGTAAGTGGCTTTCTTTTATTTTGTTTGTTTGTTTTGTTTTATTCTGACATTTGTTTCGGCCTTAATAAAAATATATAGCCCTTTGTAAAAATCCTGTAAATTGTCATGTGGACTAAATGAATTTATCCAATGCCACACAATAAATTTCAGAATATTTGGATCTATATTTTATATATAGTAAATATAATCCAATGCAAATAATTGTTTGATTAATCCAAATGCCCAATATAAAATGTTTTTGTCCCTCTAAAATATTGGATGGCATTTTTAGCTCAACCCAACAATTTATTAGAAAACCAGGGACATTTTCTTGGATCTGTTTGAAGCAATTTTTATAATGCCTTTTTGACAAAAATTTAAATGATGAGGCTTGACCAAATCCCCATTTCAATTTTCATTTGAAATTTAAATAGATGCATGAATGCAATGTCAAGCAAGGAAAACTAGGGCTGTGACAATCATCAGCTCGCGACACGCTTTTGGCTTCAATAAACTTCAGTTATCAGCCATCAACCATATGCCGGCTTATGCCACGGCCAAACGTGAAGAATCTCAAGCCAACTCCTCGAGTCGTCTTAAGACTCGGGGGCTACACACTCATGACTCAACAGATTCAATCGGGCTGGAATATTCTGGAACCCCGGGTCATTGCAGGGAAGATAACCCGGTCCCGGGGGCTGCTGCCTTATTGACGGAGGATTTAAAGTTGCCCAAGAGGACGAGCCGCCATGATGCGACAGTTCAAACATGGGTGCCCTACCTTATTGGCGGAAGATTTAAAGTCACCCAAGAGGATGAGCCGCCATGATGCGCCGTTCAAACATGGGTGCCCTGCTCTATTGGATATTCATAAGGTCACTTGGGGGCTTCCAACCCACTGGGTTTAGCTTTCATACCCTCTTGGCCAGGCTTTATATGCCATGCTCGAGTTAAACCTACCTGTTTGCAACTTGCTACTCCACCATGTGACCCGCCGAACTCTTGACAGTCAATCTTGCTCAGAGACCCTGAACTTTCATAGTCAATCTCGCATAATGACCCTGAACTTGTTAAGGTTTAAACGGCGGCTTTTGTCATGAGAGAGCCGGCTTAGAGTGAGCTAGGATATACTCGCCTTGTCTGTTGTAGTCTCTCCGCTATGTGGCCCGTTCGTACTCTTAACAGTCAATCTTTTTTAAGACCCTGAACTAGTTAAGGTTTAAACGACAGATTTATGTCACGTGAGAGCCAGCTTACGGGATGAAAGGCTTTCATGCCAAGCTTCTTTGAAGCAAAACTTGAGTTTTTCAAAAACAAAATAGAGCTAGTCTCTTTTTGTCGAGCCTTGAAAGCCGACATTTTTATACTCTGTTATCATACACATACATCATCATACATTGCATCATCATTGCATCGTCATACCATGCATCATATATGCATGAATATCCTGGTTTATATTACAGGAGCCGGTTTTCAAACCGGGATACATATTCCAATCCTTAATAGCCAACATGGCTGGATTCCCATTATGGTTGTTATAACCAATATTGAATAATTGAGGTTCTCAAACCAAGTTATATTATTATCTTAAATAGCCAACATGGCTGGATCTTCATCATGGTTTATCATAACCAGTATTAAATGATTGGGGTTTTTCAAGCCAGCTCGGAAGAATTGACTATTCTCGAAGAGCCGCCCTATCAAGTATAATGCCGTGTCATCTAATTGACCGGCTCTTAGATTCTTTCAAATTGTGCTCTGTAGTAAACTACAACACTTATGGATTTCTCATACATATATTTGCCGGGTTGCACCGCAACCACGAGCAGGGATTTTCATTTCAAGGACAAAGGCATTATTCTAGGATATTCAACAAAATACCGGGTTACAACCACGGTCAAGGAGTCATTCAACAAATTATGATGAGTTATATTATTCTCACACAGTCCCAAGTCGCTGCAGGCATACGACCCGGTACTTGAGGGCTACATCATATGATGTTTTTCTTTTCAGAGGAGAAGTGCATGTAAGTCCCGAGTCGCTGCAGGCATACAACCCGGCACTTGGGGGCTACACCACTCAGATCAAATTTTCTAAAAGTCCCAAGTCGCTGCAGGCATGCGACTCGGCACTTGGGGGCTACAGTATTCAGCTGCACAAACAGATTATAAAGGTCCAAAGTGAAGACCCGACGCATCACACACTGATGAGCCGGCCCTTGGGGGCTAATGTACTATCATTTTCAAGTTGAGGAATCATATGAAGACCCGGCCCATCATATAAAGATGAGCCGG
The DNA here is from genome assembly GCA_039707655.1 of Elymus sibiricus. Taxonomy (NCBI): domain Eukaryota; kingdom Viridiplantae; phylum Streptophyta; class Magnoliopsida; order Poales; family Poaceae; genus Elymus; species Elymus sibiricus. The sequence continues at coordinate 446,627,750 of CM077675.1, read as the reverse complement.
CCCTTGAGGGCTATACTGGCTGAAGTTTTATGAGCATAAGACATTTACAATTTCCAGGTTGCTGCAGGCAAGACAACCCGGTACTTAGGGGCTACATATGTGGAACATTCAACTTATGACTGGTGACTCAGATGAACAATCCAGATTTCTCTAGGGTTGCAATATTTATATTGAAGCAAGTCTTAAAGCTATCACTACGTTCCCCTCTTAAGACTTGGGGGCTACAGGTAATATGGATATAAAAAATAGAAGAACACTTTCAAGACGTCAATTGAGAGCGAGACGGGTCTCATTTCTCCATGGAGCTGAAGCGTTGAATGACCAGCTCAACATCACACGGATTTCTTTATTCCCAATAATTTTATCAAGTTAGCTGGAGTCGAGTTGTTTGACCCGGCGTCACCAACAATCATGACCCGGCATTATCAAAAAATCATAACCCGGCAGATTCTATATAAACAACCCGGCTTCATAGGTTGAAGTGGTTTAGCAAATAGACGAACATCTATTCCCAATATTTTTATCAAGCCGAAGCGATGGAAGCCGGCTCAACTTCATATGGTTTTCTTATCTCCAATAATTTCATCAAGCCAAAACATTGGCGGCCGACTCAACGGCATATGGGTGTTTTATTCCCAATATTTTGCAAAGGACATGGACTTGCAATATGATTGTGAAGACGGCTCGTTAATATGAAGAAGAAACCCGGATTTTCAAGGAGCTACTTCATTAAGCCGGCCAGTGGAGCAAGCGAGTCACTTAACATATTTATTATTCTTATTTCATGAGCTTAGCATGAATAAATTAAAGCTAACCTGCGGGCTAATGTAGGGGATATTCCCCACGGTATGACCCGGCAGGAGGTATGACCCGGCCCATCGTATGGAGGCTCATAGGTCACCTCTATTACCGGGTCGCAGGACGACCAGGCCCAAGGCCCAGCGTGTAAGCCGGCGCAAGGCAGCTCATAGAGAAGGCCCAAGATGAGGAAGGATTCCCTCGTAAAGGAAACAAGACCCGGATTAGGATTCAAGAGAGACTAGTCCTAATCCTACTCCTAGTCGGACTCTACATGTAAACCTACCCCTTCAACCTATATAAGGAGGGGTAAGGCGCCCCAAGAGGGACAAGTTCACAAGTTCAAGTCATTAGAGATAGACAGATTAGAGGATCTCGAGATTAGAGGTAGCGATTCCGCACCCTTGTAATCGAGATCGTCATCATCATCAATATAGACACAAAGCATGACGTAGGCTTTTACCTCCATCGGAGGGGCCGAACCTGGGTAACTCGCGTCTCTCGATTCCGACCAACCCCTCTCAAGCCGCCACATAGTTGAGATGGCTTCACACCTAAGTTCTCTCACGAGGACATCTTGCCGTGACAAAACCACGACACATATAATTCACTAGCTTGCAAATAACGAGTCCAAGGGGATTGACAACCCTCTTGCCCGCGTTGGGTGCAAGTGTTTGCTTCTTTGTGTGCGGTCGCTGAAGACGGGGGTTGCATATTACTCCTATTGGTTCGATAAAACTTGGTTCTTAACTGAGGGAAATACGTATCTGTATTGTGCTGTGATACGTCTCCAACGTATCTATAATTTTTGATTGTTCCATGCTAATATATTATCATTGTAGAATACTTTTTGGGTATTTATTTACCAATTTATAATATTTTTGAGCACTAACCTATTGGCCCAGTGCCCAGTGTCAGTTCTTGTTTTCTGCGTGTTTTTGCCTTTTTAGAGTTACAATACCAAACGGAGTCCAATTGCCATGAAACTTTTTGGTGATATTTTTGGACCAATACAAGACCTAGAAGCTTCGGAGGAGGGCCAGGAGATGCACCAGGGGCCCACCACATATCCAGCCGTGCCCCCTAGGGGGGGCGGCCATATATGTGGTGGCCCCCTGGAGCGTCCCCCGACGTTGTTCTCTGGCCTATAAATTCACATCTACCCTAAAAACACCAGAAGTGCCCCCGAAACACTTTTTCCGCCGCCGCAAGTCTCTGTTCCGACGGGAGGCCATCTACACCTCCGTTCCGTCACCCTGCCGGAGGGGAGACGGATCACGGAGGGCCTCTTCATCAACCTTGATGCCCTCACCATGATGTGTGATTAGTTCCCCGTAGACCTACGGGTCCGTAGGTAGTACCTAGATGGCAATCTCTCTCTCTCTCTTGATCTTCAATACAATGTTCATCGCATCTTTGCCTTGATCTATCCGATGTAATCCCTTTGTATGGTGTGTTTGTTGGGATCCGATGAATTGTGAGTTTATGTTCAGATTATTCATGAAAAGTATTTGAGTTTAACCTGATTACTATGATTCTTATTTGCATGATCATCATAGCTTCGTAATGCTCTCCGATCTATTGAGATAGTTTGGCCAACTAGATTGATATTTCTTCGGTGGGAGTGGTGCGTTGTAGTAGGTTCAACCTGATGAGTTTCTCTATCCCAGTGATAGAAGGGGACAAGTTGCGTCTTTGTGTTGTTGCTACTAAGGATAAAATTATGGGGTTTATTCATATTAGTTGAGTTTACTTTGTCTACATCATGTCATCGTTCTCCAATCATTACTCCGTTTGTCATGAACTTAATACGTAGAGAGGCAAGCATAGAAGCGCTCTTGAAGTGGAGTAATAGTAGTAGGTGCAGGCAGGAGTCGGCCTATTTTCTTATGGACATGATGCCTATATACACATGATCATTGCCGTGAACATCGCATAATTATTCGCTTTTCTATCAATTGCCCAACAGTAATTTGTTTACCCACCGTATGCTTTGCTTATGAGATATGCCACTAGAGACCTCTACGTCCCCCGTTCTATTCACTTATATATTCACAAACGCTGTCATTGCCTTGCTGTTATTTATTACATTTTATCTTATTTTGCACTTTACTATTATCTACAGTTATCTACACAACTCACTTGCTTGCAAATAACGAGATCAAGGGGATTGACGACCCTCTTGCCGGCGTTGGGTGCAAGTTGTTTGTTCTTTTGTGTGCAGTCGCTGAAGACGGTTGAGGATTGGTATTCCTATTGGTTTAATAAACATTGGTTTCATAAATGAGGGAAATACTTACCCACTTTGTGTTGCGATTACCCGTTCCTCTTCACGGAAAACCCAACGCAGATCACGAGTATCAGGAAGGATTTGTGGCGCCGTTGCCGAGGAATACCATCACCAACTATCAAGTAACTTCGCACAAAATTTCATCCATATGTTCTTCTTTTTATTTTCTGTTATATTTAGTTTGTCTCACAAAAATCAAAAATACAAAAATATTTACCTTTGATTGTTACTCTTTGTCGCTTGAAGTCATGGCTAGTTCTTCTTTTGTGCGTGTCACTCCCAATAATGATGTTATCAATTTTACACAAAGGGGAGGAGAAAGTTTGAAGGATGCATGGTATAGGATTTTCCATGCCCAAAATAAAGCAACTAATAAGCTATCCACCACCAATTTGCTTCATAATTTCTATGTTGGTGTGACAACTTGGTATAGGTTTGTCCTTAGCACCATCACCGGTGGGAACTTCTTAATGTGTCATACCTTGGATGCTTATAATGCAATTGAAAATCTTGTTGGAACACCACCCCTTATTGTTAATGAAACCAATTTGACATTGGAACATGTTATGCAAAGGGTTGATGCTATTGAAAGGAAAATGATCACTAGTGAGCCTATTGAGGAGTTAGATAAAAAACTTCATAATCATATCACTCAATTTGGGTCACGGGTAGGAATCTCTACTATTAAAGGGCAATCGAACCGTCGTGATGGTTCGACCTCGTTCGATCCCCCCTCCTATTGCTATCGCTGGCTCCTCCTACCCAAGTCCTCCCACCGATTTTTTTCCAATCCTCCAATCCCTCCGAAAACCACTGGCAAGGAAACAAAAGAACCCAACGGTTCAATCAACATCTTCCTCCGTTTTTGTTCGACCACCTCTTATCGATTGCCCCAGGCCACCGATTTTCTTTCACCGTGCGTCCCACTTCCACCTCCGGTTTTATACAGGAAAAAATCACAAAACTAAACAGCCCTACTACCCAACTGTCGCTAGACCAAGCCAGGGTCCACCATGTCAAGGCATTACACGTGCGATCGGGAGGCGGTCACGGCTGCTAGGGTTTTGCTCGCGGGGATGGTGGCCATAAGGATTATGACGGCGTGATCCATTGGCCAGACAGATCGTGTGTTCGTCGTCTTGCTCTTGCTAGGCTATCGCACGGGGGCGATGCTGACGCACAAGACAATGCATCCCCTATGGAGGGAGTCCCGATCCTCGTGAGATATGACGCGGAGGATGATGATGCAGGCCACTCGGCAAGGCTGGGAGGGCTCATCTTGATGGAGTAGGAAGACCACGGGATGCTCTTTGAGGACGAGCCAGGTGATCAATTCCAAAACCTTAGATGGGTTGTTGTGGGCAAAGGTATGTTCATCGCGCTGGAAAGCACCATGAAAAGTAGGATGGGTTTGGCCGAGGGGAGGCGGCGGTTCGTCGTTGTTTCTGCCCTGTACAACTCACGATTCTTGTGTAACGACTTTCAGCATGCTTGCGGCACTACTGCTCTGCCTGAACATGACATGGAGCGCCGCCCTAGCGCTTATCGTGCTCCACTTCATGGACGCGGCCCTAGCAACTCATAGTTGTCTTTATTTGTTTTCTGCTGCACTTCTGCCTTTGGTTGTCGCTCGTACAGGTTGCCGGCTGGGTGGAGGTGTGGTGGCAGCGATGACAAGGACTGCATAATTAACCATCGACGACGAGCACCGCTGCAGCTCACACGCCCGGGAGCCGGCCTGCCCTAGCCTTTCCAGTCAGCATCCCCGTGCACCTTCGCTTGGCTGATCCAATGCGGGTGACCACCTGCCAATCTCGATAGAGCTTCTCTCTACCCAACATGGCCAAGAGGTGAGCAAAATCCAATAACCAGTAGGTAGGATGCATCAGTAAAGAACATCCTTGATGCAAATGGCCTCGATGCCCAGGTTTATTTCACCCCTTCCCATCCAAACCTCAGGTTTCTAATCTGGGGAACTCCCGAACACAATTTCCCATCATCTCATGAATACCAGATTTCCATGTTCTTTTGGGTAGTTTAGGCAAAAATTCTGAAATACTACGTCCAAATCGTCAAATGTTTCCATGATATGCTGAGTTGATTGTTGAATATCCATGGAATTAGTATGACAAGTCTACATCGATTGGTATGTCCCTGTTTGAGGCATGGTTTGAGGTAGTGAGTTCATGTTCTGCTTGGTGAATAGTCACTCTACTTGAATACGATCTATTCTGAACTTGTCGAGAAGGAGATATAATTTTACACAGCTATGGGTAGGAACATTTCTGATTGTTTCAGACCATATTTTTAGTTTTCGAGAAGTACTCTTTAAGTCTTTATTGGTAAGTAATATTTTTGTATTAATTTTATGACAACTAATCAGTTTGTATGATATCAGGCCGATTGTTCAAATGAAAGTTTTTTTCTTAGGGAAATGAATTGGCGGAATTTTACTTGGGCATTACGCTCACCATTTTATTAGGTGAGGTTAATACCCTGACACCTGAGCTGATATGTAAGATGGTTCTTGGTTTTGCTAGATCTGATTAGATCTTGCGACCATTTTTCTGTTGACGCCTCAATTGTAGGAGTTTACATGGTACGTTGTAGTAAAACTTACTGGAGACAACCAGTTTTGTTTGAGCTTTGGTCATGTTATTTCATGTCTAAATTTTGATGCAAGTGGGCCGATTGTTTCAGTCTGCAGTGTGTAGCATTTTATGTTTCAGTTCAAGCTGGCAGAGTACAGAGCGATGTGATGGTCCAGATTCTCATGACATATCATGGTTAGGCATTCCAAATTTAGCATCTCATAATGTGATGCCCAATTACTTCCACTAAATATTTTTTATATACAATGATTTGTTGTAATGTACAGAACATATTTCATGATGATGACCTCTTTGTAACGTTTGTTTACCGTTTTTGTAGGAAGACATATTTTAGTACCACCTGTAATCATATCTTAGGTGACTGCCTGTACAAGTACATGTCCCTTTTTTGGATTAAGAACACCTATGGGTTAATATGATACTGACATTTTTGGCACTTGATCTGGACGCTAAATTTTGGCTATGAGGAGCATATGCTCCCTAATGAGCAGTAAAATAAAAATAAATAGTAAATAAAATTTAAAAATTCTGATATTATTTTGTAGATCTTCATGTTACTATGGCAAGTGTGATTGACAATTTCATGCAATACGGGATAGCGGTGCTTCATTGATGACAAAAATAAAATTAAGTGTAGCATTTTGAGGTAACATTTGGCGTTCGACTTGTTTTTTTGCACAAGTCAAAATCCTTAAGTTTTTTCCTTGAAAATTTGCCAGCAAAAAATGTATCCTTGCCAATCATGCAATGTGGGTCCTCACTAGCGCCGTACACGTAGAAGGGGGTAGGTATGGCCGGGGGCAACGGTGGTCCATCGGAGAAGGTGGCTCGGCAAGGCGGCACCCGACATTGGCACCAGCCGCAACCAGTGTCAAAAGGTGGGTCATGGGGACGGAAGGAGGAAGAGGCTGACAAAGACCATGGAATTTAAGAAGAGGGGGAGGGGATAGAGGGATGGTCAGGGGCAACGGTGGACCTCCGGAGAGGCAGCTTGGGCAAGGCGGCACACAACATCAACACCGATCGTGACCAGTGTTGGAGGGTGGATAAGGAACAACGGTGAACCAGAGAAGGTAGCTCGGGCAGGGCAACTTCCACACCGGACGCGACCAATGTAGGGCAACATGAACCAATAGAGAAGGTAGTTCGGGTACGGCGGCGCACGACATCGACACCGATCGCGACCAGTGTCCGAGGATGGGTTGTGGGGACGAAAGGAGGAATAAGAAACTGAGCACAAAATTTTACAACCGACAAAAATAGGCGACTAATGCATAGTTACTCTCATAGTTTTCGCTAAAAAATGATAAAATCGAAGGACTTCACTCATGTCACTTTGTCATCAACTTGATTCATGTTCCTATATTTCGCCCGTAGCAACGCACGGGTATTCTGCTAGTAACTTTAAAACTTTAAAAGAAAAAGATGCTACTATTGATAAGAGGGTAGAACAAGGATTGAGTAGAATTGATAAAATGGAGGAGGTTATTGACAAAGTGAGCTCCGCTTTCACACCATCCAAAACTAGTGCTAGTACCTTACAAGACAAAAATCTCAAGTTCATATTTATTCCTAAGAGCATTAGTACACCTCCTTCCAAAAGAAACGAAGATCTCAAAATGATTAGTGTTCACCCCAACTTTTTTAACTTGATGAAGGAACCTATGGTCAAGCCTTCCATTGTTCCTATTAATCATAGTTGTGTTATCAAGGAGCTGAGTGTCAAAGATGACAACACTTGAAACTATGCATTATGACTAGCTAGGGGCATAAAACAATAGCGCTTGTTGGGAGGCAACCCAATAGGTATCTTTATTTTTGTTTTTACTTTCTGTTTTTCTGTGATAACATGATTGTTGCCTCTGTAATGATTGTCCTTTTATGTTTTAATTAGTGTTTGTGCCAAGTAAAGCCTTTGGGATGACTAAATAGATGAGCAGAAACGATGCTGAATCTGAAACAGAAACTTTGACTCCAGTGCAGGAATTTTCATTTTTTTACTGGAGTGTGCTAATGATCTGAAATTTTAACACAGTATTCCTATACAAATTATTTACGTTTTAATAAATTTTCAGAATTTTTAGAGTTACACAAGTATGGGCTCTTTACAGATTTCTACAGACTGTTCTATTTTAAACAGATTCTGTTTTGCTTGCATAGTTTGCTTGTTTTGATTATGCCATGGACTATATCAGGGGGGGGTGTAAGCCATGGGGAAGTTAGAATACAGTACCTATTATGCAAAAATGAATTTGAATTAATTTATCACAGTACCTCAAGTATGCAATATGTTTCTTATACTAACGGATCTCACGAAGTTTTGTTGAGTTTTGTGTGATTGAAGTTTTCAAGTTTTGGGTGTGATCACGATGGACTACGGAATAAGGAGTAGCAAGACCCAAGCTTGGGGATGCCCAAGGCACCCCAAGTATAATTCTAAGGAGACTCAAGCGTCTAAGCTTGGGGATGCCCCGGAAGGCATCCCCCCTTTCGTCTCAATCCATCAGTATGTCACTTGGAGCTATATTTTTATTCATCACATGATATGTGTTTTGCTTGGAGCTTTGTTTGCTTTTGTTTGCTTTTACTTTCATTTTGTCACAATCATCATTTGTTGGACACACCTATTTGAGAGAGACACACCTTCATGATAATTTGCTAGAATACCCTATGTGCTTCACTTATATCTTTTGAGCTAGGCGGTTGCTCTAGTACTTCACTTATATCTTTTTGAGCACGGTGGCGTGTAGATTTTATAGAAATAATATGCTCTCGTTCTTCACTTATATTTGTTTGAGAGCTGACTAATAGTGACGGTAATTTGCATGGGTCATAAGACTAGTCCAAGAATATTAGGTATTCAATGAATGATAATCAAAACCATCGTGTAGCACATATAGAGAAGTTGTAGGATTAATGACATTGATGTGGTAATATGAAAAAGGTGTGAGTCCAGATTTTTTTGATTCGTAGAAATTTCGAGATTAAGAGGTGTTAACTTGTTATTCATCTAAAAATTAAAGAGGCATGGTGATGATGCGTGAGTATTTATATTCCTCGTTGAAATCCTAGTGTTGTTTTGAGTTGGGGGCGCGCGATGGTTAACTCCTACCAACCTCCTCCCTCGGGGCATGCGAGGAGTACTTTGATTTGTGATCAAACTAATAAAACTTTGCAATAAGTATGTGAGTTCTTTATGACTAATGTGACACCATGGACATGCGCATCTTCACCTTCTCATATTTGCTAGCCTCTTCGGTACCATGCATAGCCCATTCTCACCTCGAGGATCGGTGCAAATATTCGCCGGTGCATCCAAACCCCGTGACATGATACGCTCTGTTGAACATAAGCCTCATTATATCTTCCTCAAAACAGCTACCATACCTACCTATTATGGCATTTCCATAGCCATTCCGAGATATATTGCCATGCAAATTCCCTCGTCACTTCACATGACTAGTTCGTTCATCATCATAATGCTTTGCATGATCGTATAGAGCTGACATAGTATTTGTGGCAAAGCCACCATTCTTCATATTTTTGATACATGTCACGCTAGATCATTGCACATCCTGGTACCCTGCCAGAGGCATTCATACAGAGTCATATCTTCCTATCAGTTCTTCATGTTGAGTTGTAAGTAAATAAAAGTGTGATGATCATCATTATTAGAGCATTGTCCCAGTGAGGAAAGGATGATGGAGATTATGATTCCCCCACAAGTCGGGATGAGACTCCGGACGAAAAATGAAATAAAAATGGGGGAGGCCAAGTGAGCCCACCATATAAAAAAAACAAAATGGGGGAGGCAAAAAAATAGAAAAGTCCACCAAATAAAAAAATGAGAGAAAAGAGAGAAGGGACTTTTCTACTATCCTTTACCACACTTGTGCCTCAGAGTGGCACCATGTTCTTCATATAGAGAGTCTCCTATGTTGACACTTCCATATGCTAGTGGGAATTACCTTTTCATATAATAAACTTGGCTTGTATATTCCTATGACGGGCTTCCTCAAATGCCCGAGGTCTTCACGAGCAAGCAAGTTTGATGCACACCCCACTTAGCTTCAGTTGAGCTTTCATACACTTATAGCTCTAGTGCATCGTTTGCATGGCAATCCCTACTCCTCGCATTAATATCTATCAATGAGCATCTCCATAGCTCATTGGTACGCCTAGTTGATGCGAGACTATCTTCTCCACTTTTTACCCCTTTGATACCTACCACCATATTCTATTCCACCTATATGCTATGTCCAATGGTTCACGCTCATGTATTGCGTGAAGAATAAAAAGTTGATGAATATTGAAAAAGTACGATCCAATTGCCTTACTTGGACACCGTGGTGCTTAACATTTGTATCTATGTGGTGAAGACGGTGTCCTGCCTTGCTAATATAATAAGATGAATAGGGGTAAAACATTCTTTTAGGATCGTATACTTTGAAAAATTAATGATTTTGTTTCTTATACTTATAATTATTACTATGTTGCTATTTGTTAATTCATCATTTCTCAATGAGCATACATACAAAAGTTTACATAATGGGTAGCATGTCAAATAAAAAATTCTGTTTTTATCATTTACCTACTCGAGGACGAGCAGGAATTAAGCTTGGGGATGCTGATACGTCTCCAACGTATCTATAATTTTTGATTGTTCCATGCTGATATATTATCATTCTAGGATACTTTTTGGGTATTTATTTACCAATTTATAATATTTTTGAGCACTAACCTATTGGCCCAGTGCCCACTGTCAGTTCCTGTTTTCTGCGTGTTTTTGCCTTTTTAGAGTTACAATACCAAACGGAGTCCAATTGCCACGAAACTTTTTGGTGATTTTTTTTGGACCAATACAAGACCTAGAAGCTTCGGAGGAGGGCCAGGAAATGCACCAGGGGCCCACCACATATCCAGCCGCGCCCCCCCCCCCCCCCCCCCCGCGCCCCCTGGGGGGGCGCGGCCTGATATGTGGTGGCCCCTCGAGCGTCCCCCGACGTCGTTCTCTGGCCTATAAATTTACCTCTACCCTAAAAACACCAGAAGCACTCCCGAAACACTTTTTCCGCCGCCTGAAGTCACTGTTCTGACAGGAGGCCATCTACACCTCTGTTCCGACACCCTGCCAAAGGGGAGATCGATCACGGAGGGCTTCTTCATCAACCTTGCTACCCTCACCATGATGTGTGAGTAGTTCCCCGCAGACCTACGGGTCTGTAGGTATTACCTAGATGGAAATCTCTCTCTCTCTCTTGATCTTCAATACAATGTTCATCGCATCTTTGCCTTGATCTATCTGATGTAATCCCTTTGTATGGTGTGTTTGTTGGGATCCGATGAATTGTGAGTTTATGTTTAGATTATTCATGAAAAGTATTTGAGTTAAACCTAAATACTATGATTCTTATTTGCATGATCATCATAGCTTCATAATGCTCTCCGATCTATTGAGATAGTTTGGCCAACTAGATTGATATTTCTTCGGTGGGAGTGGTGCGTTGTAGTAGGTTCAACCTAACGAGTTTCTATATCCTAGTGACAGAAGGGGACAAGTTGCGTCTTTGTGTTGTTGCTACTAAGGATAAAACGATGGGGTTTATTCATATTAGTTGAGTTTACTTTGTCTACATCATGCCATCGTTCTCCAAGCATTACTCCGTTTGTCATGAACTTAATACGTAGAGAGGCAAGCATAGAAGCGCTCTTGAAGTGGAGTAATAGTAGTAGGTGCAGGCAGGAGTCGGCCTATTTGCTTATGGACGTGATGCCTATATACACATGACCATTGCCGTGAACATCACATAATTATTCGCTTTTCTATCAATTGCCCAACAGTAATCTGTTTACCCACCGTATGCTTTGCTTATGAGATATGCCACTAGAGATCTCTATGGCCCCCGGGTCTATTCACTTATATATTCACAAACGCTATCATTACCTTGCTGTTATTTATTACCTTTTATTTTATTTTGCACTTTACTATTATCTACAATTATCTACAAAACTCACTTGCTTGCAAATAACAAGATCAAGGGGATTGACGACACTCTTGCCGGCGTTGGGTGCAAGTTGTTTGTTCTTTTGTGTGTAGTCGCTGAAGACGGTTGAGGATTGGTATTCCTATTGGTTCGATAAACCTTGGTTTCATAAATGAGGGAAATACTTACCCACTTTGTGCTGCGATTACCTGTTCCTCTTCACGGAAAACCCAACGCTGATCACTGATACGTCTCCAATGTATCTATAATTTATGAAGTATCCATGCCATATTTACAACAATTTTATATAGTTTTGGTATGATTTGCATGGAACTAACCCGGACTGACGCTGTTTTCAGCAGAACTACCGTGGAGTTGTTTTTTTGTGCAGAAATAAAAGATCTCCAAATGCAACGAATCTTTTTGACGATTTTTTGGAACAAAAGAGGCACTAGAAGCTTCGTGGGAGGGCCAGAAGAGCCACGAGGTGGCCACAACCCACCAGGGCGCGCCAGCCCCCTCTGGCGCGCCCTGGTGTCTTGTGGGCCCCTCGTGGCCCATCTTCGCGTGAAACCGACGCCCAAAAATCCTATATATTCAGAAACCCCCAAAAATAACCCTAGATCAGAAGTTCTACCGCCGCAAGCCTCTGTATCCATGAAAAAACAATCTAGACCCCGTTCCGGCACCCTGCCGGAGGTGGAAATCATCACCGGAGGCCATCTTCATCATCCCTATGGTCTCCATGATGAGGAGGGAGTAGTCCACCCTCGGGGCTGAGGGTATGTACCAGTAGCTATGTTTTCAATCTCTCTCTCTCTCTCTCTCTCTCTCTCTCGTGTTCTTGAAATGTCACGATCTTGATGTATCACGGGCTTTGTTAATATAGTTCGATCATCTGGTGTTTTCCCCTCTCTATCTTGTTGTGATGAATTGAGTTTTCCCTTTGAGATTTCTTTATTACCGGATTGAATACTTTTATGGATTTGAGAGCACTTGATCTATGTCTTGGCACTCAACTCGCGAATTCCCGAGGTGACATTGGGGAAATCTATGCATAGGGGTTGATGCACGTTTTCGTCCTACTTTCTCCGGTAGAAATCTTAGGGCACTCTTTGAGGTTCTTTGTGTTGGATTGAGTATTGTGAATCTAAAATTGTTTGATGTGTATCGTATAATTAACTCATGGATACTTGTGGTGACATTGGAGTATCTAGGTGACATTAGGGTTGGTCAATGCATATCATATGGTGTTATTTTAGTGTGAACTCTTAGATAGATCGATCGGAAAGGATAACTTGGTGTTATTTTAGTACGAACTCTTGGATAGATCAATCGGAAAGGATAACTTTAAGGTGGTTTCGTACCCTACAAAAAATTTCTTCTTATGTTCTCCGCTAGATAAGAACTTTGGAGTGATTCTTCGTTGCACGTTGAGAGATGGTTATGTGATCCAATTATATTAGCATTGTTGAGAGATTGCACTAGCGAAAGTATGGACCCTAGGCCTTGTTTTCAAGCATTGCAATACCGTTGTGCTCACTTTTGTTACTTGCTACCTTGCTGTTTTTTATTGTTACTATTACAAAAATCAATACCTAATATCATTACAACACTTGTATCACCATCTCTTCGCCGAACTAGTGCACCTATACAATTTACCATTGTATTTGGTGTGTTGGGGATACAAGAGACTTTTTATTATTTGGTTGCAGGGTTGTTTGAGAGAGACCATCTTCATCCTACACCTCCCACTGATAAACCTTAGGTCATATACTTGAGGGAAATTTGCTACTGTCCTACAAAACTCTATGCTTGGAGGCCCAACACGAGTCTACAAGAACAAGTTGTGTAGTAGACATCAAGCTCTTTTCTGGCGCCGTTGCCGGGGAGGTGAGTGCTTGAAGGTATATCTTTAGATCTTGAAATTAAATCTTTTAGTTTCTTGTTTTTCACTAGTTTGGTTTTTATAAAAGAAAACTACAAAAAATGGAGTTTAGGTTGCATCATTTGTATCGTCTTTATAATGTTTTTCGTGAAAATAAGGATTCAGAAAATTGTGCTCAATTGGTAGAGGAAGAAATTATGAAAATACTTAATGAGAATTCCTTGAATGATGAGCATGATTGTAATGTTGCTAGTATGAATTCTCTAAATATCCATGATGCTAATGATATGCAAAGCCATAAGCTTGGGGATGCTCTGTTTGATGAAGATGATATTTTTAGTCCCCCAAGTTTTGATGAGAAAATATATTTTATGATGGCATGCCTCCTATCTATGATGATTATGATGATGACATGTATGCTATAAAGAGTGATAGTAACCATGAAACTTGTCATCATGATTTTAATAAGGAATGTGGTTATGTCAATCAAGTGTCTCATGATAGTTATTTTGTTGAGTTTGCTCCAACTACCATGGATGGAAAGGACTTTGCTTATGTGGAGAGTAATGAAAATTCTATGCTTGTGGATCATGTAAAGAATTCTTTATGTGATATTTATATTGTGAAATTCCTTCATGATGCTACTGAAAATTATTATGAGGGAGGAACATATGCTTGTAGGGATTGCAATAATATCAAGTTTCCTCTCTATGTGTTCAAAGTTTTGAAGTTATGCTTGTTTTGCCTTCCTATGCTAGTTGATTCTTGTTCCCATAAATTGTTTGCTCACAAAATCCCTATGCATAGGAAGTGGGTTAGACTTAAATGTGCTTGTCATGAGATTCATGATGCTCTTTTGCATGTTTCAATTATTATTCCTATGTGAGCATCATTGAAATCATCATGCCTAGCTAAAAGGCATTAAAGAAAAGCGTTTGTTGGTGTTGGGGAACGCAGCAGAAAACAAAAATTTCCGACCTACGCACCAGCCCAGGACCACTATGGAGACTGCATACATGGTTTGATCTTTTTCGTTACCGACTCGTAGCGCAGCGGAAGTAGAGTCGATGACGATCGGCGGTGCAGATCCCCGCAGCTAAGATTTACAACCTCCCAACCGCGAGGATGTATACCCTCATCTGCCCCTCCGACAGTCCTCCGGGAGGCGGTCGGACAGTCCCCCGGATGGTGTCGCGGACAGCCCTTCGGGAGGACCTCCGAAACTCGGACGGTCACACGGACAGCCCTTCGGGAGGCACTCTCGAACTAAGACCGAAACTACGATCTCTCTACAGAGTTTCACACATACGGTGTCATCTATCCGGAAGGGCTTCGCCGTCCAGAACTAGTTCCCACCGGAACCTAGACAGCCTTTCGGCTCTACGAAACTATTTCGATGGGAGGGAGAGAGAAAGCCAGATCATGCATGGCACTTGTATGTGAGAAAGAGTGAGTTTTGGGCAGCCCCCTCCACCTCTATTTATAGGAGAAGGAGGGGTGGAGGGGCTGAAATTTCAGTCACATCCATCCATGTCATCTCCAAGATATTTTGGAGCAAAAGCCCAAAAAGGTGGCTTTCCAAAAAGTAACCATAAAGCTTATTTCACTATTCACGACGACATTTTTCAGCGTCCGTTCGAACCGAAAATATTTATGTGGGCTTAGAACATTTCCAGTACCCACTAAAATAATTTTCGACGCGTTCCAAAACAATTCCGGATTAGTGATTTTCATCTGCAAAAAGCAAACAAAGCGGTTCCGGCAGCTCCGGAACATTTTCGGTTTTTCTTCCGGAAAATACCCAGAAGTTTCCAAAATGATTCTGGCACCCTCCAAGAATTATCAGGCGTGTGCCGAAACCAATTTGACTTAATGGTGTACTCCGAAACAACTTTTCGGTTTAGTGATTTTCATCTGTGAAAAGCAACTAAAGCGGTTCCGGCAGTCCGGAACATTTCCGGTTTTTGTCTCTGAAAAATCTCAGAAGTTACCGGAACAATTCCGGTACCCTCCAATAATTTCCAGGCATGTGCCGAAACCAATTTGACTTAATGGTACACTCCGAAACAACTTTTCGGTTTTACCGAAACTCTTCCGGTGTTCTCTCTCCGGAACTCTTTCGTTGTCTCCGAAACTTTTTCGGTGAATTTCTCTCAGACTCCCTGTCTAGTATTCAACAGATAGATGACCCTTAAGTGTGTGACCCTATAGGTTTGGTGAAGTATAGACATGACCCGGAATCCCTTCCGATCAATGATCAACATCGGAGCCGTGGACACCCATATTGACCCCTATACCCACACGAATGAATATTCGAGTGAACCTCCAGTTGCCGAGTGCTATTCCTGTTGCTTCGCGATATGTTACAAATACCCGAGGTGAGACATGTTGGCATCCCCGTGGATCAACAACTTGTCCACTATGCCAGTTACCTCGTTACCGGTATCGTTCTCTTTTCTCGTTACCGTGTTCCGGCATCCCTGTGATCAAATCACCCTGTGTCTGGCCAAACGATGATGGATACCGTAATACCGAGAGGGCCCAGAGATATCTCTCCATCGTCGGAGGAGCAAATCCCAATCTTGAGCTATCAAGTTACTTGACACACTTTTCCATGAACCTGTAAGCTCCCGTAATAGCCACCCATTTACGTATGACATTTAACAAACCCCAAAGTTCATGAAGCAAGCATGAAGAAACTCGATGCTCTCATGGTCTGAGGAATCATTCAAGCGTTAACCATCTCTGTGTTATTAACCATTTAACTTGTGACGAATGTATCTCATAGCATAACATCAATTCGGGTCGATTCAACACAAATGTTCTTCTAACATTGTGCCCTCAAAGTTGCTGGCATAGACATGCCCATGATCAGGAAAACAGAACCATCATGCAACACTTGAGCTAGTCTTAGAGGCTAGACTAGGAATACATTTTACCATTTATTATTCCACCCGTGCATATGAGTCTTCCTCCGAGCCTCGTGGTTATTGTAGACTCGAGAACCATAGCAGTCATAGCATGGAACATAAACCTAATTATGAATAGGGAGATAATCAATAACATTTATTATTGCCTCTAGGGCATATCTCCTACAGACTCCCACTTGCACTAGAGTCAATAATCTAGTTAATGCTAATGCACTTTACACCTGTGGCACACTGGTGTAAAATATGCTTCGCATGTGGTATAGCCTGATGTCCAATGGATCTGACGACTTCAGCTCCGTGTGTAACTTTGCATATCCTTGCGTTTTCACGCTTTCACAAAATTCATATTTTTCGTGGACTTGGCTTTGCATATGTGTGAACCATTGGTCGAAACCTGATTCCTCAGACTGAGCTATGGATCAACTATCTGCAATAGTGTCCCATAGACCAAAGCCATCTTGGAACCATACTAAGTTCATGAATGAACTATATGATTCAACAACTTCTTTGTCGCTTCTAAAGCGTCAACCTACTTAGCCTTTGTTATAGAATTCGCCACAGTATCTTGTTTGGAACAATTTCCAACTACCGTGCCACCATGTTGTGTATTACATAAAACCCTTAAATTAAATCGAAAATCGCATGGAGCATTTGATGAAGACTGTATCGATGTAATTACTTACAACGAGCACTTCATAATCTCTGCTTGCGAGAAAACATGTCATCAGTACTGCTCTAGTACTCAATGACATCTTTCACTGTTGTCCCATGATCAGTACTTTGATCACTTTGGTATCTATACTCGCAACAACTTTGGAGTATTGGACATATCTGGTTGTTTTTACATACCATGGAATACATGATTAATCCAAACACAAGAGTGTGTGGAATCACCATCATGTATTTTGCTCATCAGTGTTTTGGGACACCGAGTCTTGCAAAAACTCTTTCCATGTGACTTCGGCAAGAATCACTCCTTGACGTTTTTCAATGCTAAAAGGTTTTAGCATTTTGTCAATATGTATCTTTGCTCAGCCCGATTAGGTAAATCTATCTCCATAGATCATCATGCCTAATATCAAGGCTATTTAGCCCAAGCACTTCATCGAAAAAACAATTTTCAAATGAAGTCCTAATTCATGTCAAGATTTTTTTTTCCAATTAACAATGTGTCAAACACACAAGGTTTTTAGAAATATTATTATGCTCTCACTTATTTTCTTGAATCACAAGCATCTTCGTTACCCATTGATGAAGTCAAAAACCCTTTTCGACCCTTTCATCAAAACACGAAGATTCCAACTCCATTTTGCTCTCTTCTGTCCATTTCTGGAACTCTGAAGTTTGCATACTTACTAGCATCCTCTAGACTGACAAAATACCTTGGACTGTAACACATGCAAGTCCTTGGTTATATTTCCATCAGATGGAAATCCTTTCGTCATCCATGTTTCATATCTCATGATTAAAATATGTATTAATTGCTAGTTCAACCCGAACCGACTTTAAGCATCGCTACGGTGAAACAACCTCATCGTAGTCAACTCCTTGAACTTGTTATTTCAACAAGTCAAGCTTTATGGATAAAACATTTTTATCCGTATCAGTTTTTAGTTCCATACATATTCGTTAGACTCTAAGCCTTCCGAAAGGTGTATCAAGATTTTAATCTTGAAACATTTATATGGAAACTATCTCGGATTGTGTTGGCATTTAGCCAATTCCGGAGTCAGGGCCCATCACCGCTTCCATGTGTATCGTAGGTATACTGTTGTCCAACAACAATATCTCGTTTGCGCACCTGAGAGGTTTGCACGAGCCTTGCTGATACGTCTCCAACGTATCTATAATTTTTGATTGTTCCATGCTATTATATTATCTGTTTTGGATGTTTTATATGCATTAATATGCTATTTTATAATATTTTTGGGACTAACCTATTAATCTAGAGCCTAGTGCCAGTTTCTGTTTTTTCCTTGTTTTTGAGTATTGCAGATAAGGAATATT
Source organism: Elymus sibiricus (assembly GCA_039707655.1). Lineage (NCBI taxonomy): Eukaryota > Viridiplantae > Streptophyta > Magnoliopsida > Poales > Poaceae > Elymus > Elymus sibiricus. The sequence goes on along the minus strand of CM077675.1, from coordinate 446,609,241 downwards.
AAACGGAGTCCAAACGGAATAAAATCTTCGGAATGATTTTTCTTGGACCAGAAGAAACCCAGCAGACTTGGAGATGAAGGCAGGAGACCTGCCATGGCGTCACAAGCCACCAGGGCGCGCTCTAGGGGGGGCGCCCCCCTGGCTTGTGGCCCCACGGCAGCCCTCCTAACCCTATTCTTCGGCCTATAAATTCCCAAATATTCCCTGGATACCAAAAAGAGCCACGAAAATACTTTTCCGCCGCCGGAAGCCTCTGTTCCCGTGAGATCCAATCTTGGAGCCTTTTTCGGTAATCTGCCGGAGGGGAATTCGATCACGGAGGGCATCTACATCAACTCCATTGCCCCTCCGATGATGCGTGGGTAGTTCACCATAGACCTTCGGGTCCATAGCTAGTAGCTAGATGGCTTCTTCTCTCTCTTTGTTCTTCAATACCATGTTCTTCATGATCTTCATGGAGATCTATCCGATGTAATACTCTTTTGCGGTGTGTTTGTCGAGATCCGATGAATTGTGGGTTTATGTTCAACTTATCTATGAATATTATTTGAATCTTCTCTGAATTCTTATATGCATGATTTCATATCTTTGCAAGTCTCTTCGAGTTACTGGTTTAGTTTAGCCAACTAGATTGGTAATTCTTGCAATGGAAGAAGTGCTTAGTTTTGGGTTCAATCTTGCGGTGTCCTCACCCAGTGACAAAGTAGGGGTAGCGAGGCACGTATTTGTATTGTTGCCATCGAGGATAAAAAGATGGGGTTTTCACCATATTGCTTGAGTTTATCCCTCTACATCATGTCATCTTACCTAATGCGTTACTCTGTTCTTCATGAACTTAATACTCTAGATGCAGGCAGGAGTCGGTCGATGTGTGGAGTAATAGTAGTAGATGCAGAATCGTTTCGGTCTACTTGACACAGACGTGATGCCTATATGCATAATCATTGCCTTAGATATCTTCATAATTATTCGCTTTTCTATCAATTGCTCGACAGTAATTTGTTCACCCACCGTATTATTTTCCTTCATGAGAGAAGTCTCTAGTGAAACCTATGGCCCCCGGGTCTATTATCCACATTATATTTTCAGATCTATAAACCAAAAATACCAAAAATACTTCGCTGCAATCTTTTTACTTTTGTTTTACTTTTCGTTTTAGCAATCCTATCTATCTATCTCTATCAGATCTCATCCTTGCAAGTAATCGTGAAGGGATTGACAACCCTTTTATAGCGTTGGGTGCAAGTGTTTGATTATTTTTGTAGGTACATCTAGTGGGGACTTGCTTGTATCTCCTACTGGATTGATACCTTGGTTCTCAACAACTGAGGGAAATACTTATCTATTTTGCTGCATCACCCTTTCCTCTTCAAGGGAAAACCAACGCATGCTCAAGAAGTAGCAAGAAGGATTTCTGGCGCCGTTGCCGGGGAGATCTACATCAAAGCCTACCAAGTACCCATCACAAACTCATGTCTTGCATTTACATTAGTTGCCATTTGCCTCTCGTTTTCCTCTCCCCCACTTCTAAAACGATTTTCAGAAAATATCAAAAAGATTTGCCTTTTTATTCGCCCTTCTTCCGTTCGTCTTTTCGTTTGCTTTTCTTTTGCTTGTGTGCTAGATTGGTTGCTTTGTCACGATGTCTCAAGAGAATACCAAGTTGTGTGACTTTTCCAATACTAATAATAATGATTTTATTAGTACTCCGATTGCTCCCGCCACTAGTGCGGAATCTTATGAAATTAATGCCGCTTTGCTTAATCTTGTTATGAAAGAACAATTTTCCGGCCTTCCTAATGAAGATGCCGCATCCCATCTAAATACTTTCGTTGAGTTGTGTGATATGCAAAAGAAGAAAGATGTGGATAATGATATTGTTAAATTGAAGCTATTTCCGTTCTCACTACGAGATCGTGCTAAAACTTGGTTTTCATCTTTGCCTAAAAATAGTATTGATTCATGGAATTAGTGTAAAGATGCTTTTATTTCCAAGTACTTTCCGCCCGCTAAGATCATCTCCCTTAGGAACGATATAATGAATTTTAAGCAACTTGATCATGAGCATGTTGCACAATCTTGGGAGAGGATGAAACTAATGATTAGAAATTGCCCCGCGCATGGTTTGAGTTTATGGATGATTATACAAAATTTTTATGCGGGATTGAATTTTGCTTCGCGGAATCTCTTAGATGCCGCCGCGGGTGGTACTTTTATGGAAATCACATTAGGAGAAGCTACTAAACTCCTAGATAATATTATGGCAAATTACTCTCAATGGCATACCGAAAGATCTCCTACTAGTAAAAAAGTGCATGCTATTGAAGAAATAAATACTTTGAGTGAAAAGATGGATGAATTGATGAAATTGTTTGCTAGTAAGAGTGATCCTATTGATCCTAATGATATGCCTTTGTCTTCTTTGATTGGAAATAATCATGAATCTATGGATGTGAATTTTGTTGGTAGGAACAATTTTGGTAATAACGCGTATAGAGGTAATTTCAATCCTAGGCCGTTTCCTAGTAATTCTTCTAATAATTATGGTAATTCCTACAACAATTCTTATGGAAATTAAAATAAGATGCCCTCTGATCTTGAGAATAATATTAAAGAATTTATTAGTTCGCAAAAGGGTTTCAATGCTATGATTGAAGAAATATTGCTCAAGATTGATGATTTGGCTAGGAACGTTGATAGAATTTCACTTGAGATTTATTCTTTGAAAATTAGATATATTCCACCCAAGCATGATATTAATGAGTCCTTAAAGGCTATGAGAATTTATATTGATGAGTGCAAGGAAAGAACCGCTAGAATACGTGCTAAGCGTGAATGGCTTGAAAAGGTGTGTTCTCGTGATAATAATAATGAAGATCTTAAAGTGATTGATGTGACTCCTATTGAATCTTTGTTTTCTAATACAAATCTTGATAAAGATGGGACTGGAGATAAGTCAACTTTAGTTAAAAGGCGTCCCAATGATTCGAAGTTTATAGATCTTAATGCTAAGATTGATAAAAGTGGGATTGAAGAGGTCAAAACTTTAAATAGCAATGAACCCACTCTTTTGGATTTCAAGGACTTTAATTATGATAGTTGTTGTCTGATTGATTGTGTTTCCTTGTTGCAATCCATGTTGAATTCTCCGCATGCCTATAATTAAAATAAATCTTTTACTAAACATATCGAGGATGCTATGATGAAATCTTTTGAAGAAAAACTTGAGTTGGAAGTTTCTATACCTAGGAAGCTTTATGATGAGTGGGAGCCAACTATTAAGATTAAAATTAAAGATTATAAGTGCCATGCTTTGTGTGATTTGGGTGCTAGCGTTTCCACGATTCCAAAAACTTTATGTGATGTGCTAGGTTTCCGTGAATTTGATGATTGCTCTTTAAATTTGCATCTTGCGGATTCCACTATTAAGAAACCAATGGGAAGGATTAATGATGTTCTTATTGTTTCAAATAGGAATTATGTGCCCATAGATTTCATTGTTCTTGATATAGATTGCAATCCTACATGTCCTATTATTCTTGGTAGACCTTTCCTTAGAACGATTGGTGCAATTATTGATATGAAGGAAGGAAATATTAGATTCCAATTTCTATTAAGGAAAGGCATGGAGCACTTTCCTAGAAAGAAAATAAAATTACCTTATGAATCTATTATGAGAGCTACTTATGGATTGCATACCAAAGATGAGAATACCTAGATCTATTGCGTTATGCCTAGCTAGGGGCGTTAAACAATAGCGCTTGTTGGGAGGCAACCCAATTTTATTTTTATGCTTTTGTTTTTGCTTATGTTTTTGAGTGTTTTGCACATTATTACCTCTGTAGTAATTTTGTTTTCTTGTTTAAATTAGTGTTTGAGCCAAGTAAGACCTTTGGGATGGTCTACGGTGTTTGTGATTTGATTTTGCTGAAAAACAGAAACTTTTGCTCTCAGTCCAGGAATTTTGTAAATTCACTGGAACATGCTTTTGATCTGAAATTTTTAAACAAGATTGATATACAAATTTTCCGGATTTTCCTAATTTTTCAGAATTTTTGGAGTTACAGAAGTATTCGAAGTCTATAGATTGCTACAGACTGTTCTGTTTTAGACAGATTCTGTTTCTTTGTGTTTTTTGCTTATTTTGATGTATCTATGGGTTGTATCGGGGGGTATGAACCATGGATAAGTTGGAATACAGTAGATATTACACCAAAATAAATAAAGAATGAGTTCACAACAGTACCTAAAGTGGTGATTTTTTTTCTTATACTAACGGATCTCATGAGTTTTCTGTTGAGTTTTGTGTTGTGAAGTTTTCAAGTTTTGGGTAAAGATTGATGGACTATGGAATAAGGAGTGACTAGAGCCTAAGCTTGGGGATTCCCAAGGCACCCCAAGACATATTCAAGGATACCAAAAAGCCTAAGCTTGGGGATGCCCCGGAAGGCATCCCCTCTTTCATCTTCAATCCATCCGTAAATTTACTTGAGGCTATATTTTTATTCACCACATGATATGTGTTTTGCTTGGAGCGTATTGTATGATATGAGTCTTTGCTTTCTAGTTTGCCACAATCATACTTTCTGCACACATCTTTTGAGGGGGACACGCATTAATCGTGAATTTATTAAAATACTCTATGTGCTTCACTTATATCTTTTGAGCTAGGCAATGTTGCTCTAGTACTTCACTTATATCTTTTTAGAGCACGGTGGTGTTTTATTTTATAGAAATTATTGAACTCTCGTACCTCACTTATATTATTTTGAGAGTCTTTAAACAGCATGGTAATTGGTTTAGGTTATGAATTTAGTCCTAATATAATGGGCATCCAGGAGGGATATAATAAAAACTTTCATATTAAGTGCATTGAATACTATGAGAAGTTTGATTCCTTGCATATAGTTTTGAGATATGAAGATGGTAATATGAGAGTCATCCTAGTGAGTAATTGTGAATTGGAAGAAATACTTGTGTTAAAGTTTGTGATTCCCGTAGCATGCACGTATGGTGAACCGTTATGTAACGAAGTCGGAGCATGATTTGTTTAATGATTGTCAACCTTTGTGTGAGGGTCGGGAGCGCGCGATGGTTAACTCCTACGAACCTCTCCCCTAGGAGCATGCGTCTAATGCTTTGCTTCGATAACTAATAGACTTTTGCAATAAGTATGTGAGTTCTTTATGACTAATGTTGAGTCCATGGATTATACGCACTCTCACCCTTCCGCCTTTGCTAGCCTCTCTAGTACCGCGCAACTTTTGCCGGTGCATTAAACCCACCTTCCTCAAAACAGCCACCATATACTTTCTTCAAAACAGCCACCATACCTACCTATTATGGCATTTCCATAGCCATTCCAAGATATATTGCCATGCAACTTCCACCGTTCCGTTTTTCATGACACGCACCATCACTTTCATATTGCATATAGAGTCACATTTTGTTCTAGTATCGAGTTGTAAGTAAATAAAAGTGTGATGATTTCCATTATTAGAGCATTTGTCCCGTGAGAGAAAAGGATGATGGAAGCTATGAATCCCTCACAAGTTGGGATGAGTCTCCGGACTTTACACAAAATAAAAGAGGCCAGCGAAGCCCAAACAAAAGGAGGCCAAAGATGCCCACCAAAAAAAATGAGAGAAAGAGAGAAGGGACAATGCTACTATCTTTTGCCACACTTGTGCTTCAAAGTAGCACCATGATCTTCATGATAGAGAGTCTCCTATTTTGTCACTTTCATATAACTAGTGGAATTTTTCATATGCATAACCACTTAGTTTTCTTTTCGAGCTTTCATACAGTTATAGCTCTAGTGCATTCGTTGCATGGCAATCCCTACTCACTCACATTGATATCTATTGATGGGCATCTCCATAGCCCGTTGATACGCCTAGTTGATGTGCGACTATTGATACATCCATTTTGCATCATGCTTTTATATCGATATTTATTGCATTATGGGCTGTTATTACACATTATGGTACAATACTTATGCCTTTTCTCTCTTATTTTACAAGGTTTACATGAAGAGGGAGAATGCCGGCAGCTGGAATTCTTGACTGGAAAAGGAGCAAATCTGAGATACCTATTCTACACAACTCCAAAAGTCCTGAAAATCTACGGAGAATTATTTTGGAATATATAAAAAATACTGGGCGAAGAATATACCAGGGGGGACCCACCAAGCAGTCACAAGCCAGGGGGCGCGCCCTACCCCCTAGGCGCGCCCCTGTGGCTTGTGACCCACCTGGCAGGCCTCCGGTGCCCATCTTCTGCTATATGGAGGGTTTTGACCTAGAAAAAATCATAAGGGAGCTTTCGGGACGAAGCGCCGCCGTCTCGAGGCGGAACTTGGACAGAACCAATCTAGGGCTCCGGCGGAGCTGTTCTGCCGGGGAAACTTCCCTCCCGGAGGGGGAAATCGAAGCCATCGTCATCACCAACGATCCTCTCATCGAGAGGGGGTCAATCTCCATCAACATCTTCACCAGCACCATCTCCTCTCAAACCCTAGTTCATCTCTTGTATCCGATCTTTGTCTCAAAACCTCAGATTGGTACCTGTGGGTTGCTAGTAGTGTTGATTACTCCTTGTAGTTGATGCTAGTTGGTTTACTTGGTGGAAGATCATATGTTCAGATCCTTAATGACAATTAATACTCCTCTGATTATGAACATTAATATGCTTTGTGAGTAGTTACGTTTGTTCCTGAGGACATGGGATAAGTCTTGTTATAAGTAATCATGTGAATTTGGTATTCGTTCGATATTTTGATGAGATGTATGTTGTCTCTCCTCTAGTGGTGTTATGTGAACGTCGACTACATGACACTTCACCATTGTTTGGGCCTAGAGGAAGGCATTGGGAAGTAGTAAGTAGATGATGGGTTGCTAGAGTGACAGAAGCTTAAACCCTAGTTTATGCGTTGCTTCATAAAGGGCTGATTTGGATCCACATGTTTCATGCTATGGTTAGATTTATCTTAATTCTTCTTTCATAGTTGCGGATGCTTGCGAGAGGGGTTAATCATAAGTGGGAGGCTTGTCCAAGTAAGGACAGCACCCAAGCATTGGTCCACCCACATATCAAATTATCAAAGTAACGAACGCGAATCATATGAGCATGATGAAAACTAGCTTCACAGAAATTCCCATGTGTCCTCAGCAGCGCTTTGCTTTATATAAGAGTTTGTCCAGGCTTGTCCTTTGCTATAAAAAGGATAGGGCCACCTTGCTGCACCTTTTCTACACTTGTTACTTGCTACCCGTTACGAATTATCTTATCACAAAACTATCTGTTACTAAAAACCGCTTGTCATTTCCTTCTGCTCCTCGTTGGGTTCGACACTCTTACTTATCGAAAGGATTACGATAGATCCCCTATACTTGTGGGTCATCAAGACTCTATTGTGGCGCCGTTGCCGGGGAGTGAAGCGCCTTTGGTGAGTGGAACTTGGCAAGGAAAAATTTATATAGTGTGCTGAAATTTACTGTCACTTGTTACTATGGAAAATAATCCTTTGAGGGGCTTGTTCGGGGTATCTTCACCTCGACCGGAAGCACAAAGATATGCTCCTCAACCTACTGGACCTACTGAAAATATTTAAGCTGCAGGTTTGCCCGAGGATGATGTCAAGAAGAAGGTATTTCCTTTATCTTTGAAGGAGAAGGCATTGACATGGTATTGGCTATGTAATGATATTGGATCATGGAACTACAACCGATTGAAATTGGAATTTCATGAGAAGTTTTATCCTATGCATCTGGTTCATCGTGATCGGAATTATATTTATAACTTTTGGCCTCGTGAAGGAGAAAGAATCGCTCAAGCTTGGGGGAGGCTTAAGTCAATGTTATATTCGTGCCCCAATCATGAGCTCCCGAGAGAAATTATTATTCAGAATTTTGATGCTCGGCTTTCTCGTAATGATCAATCCATGCTCGATACTTCTTGTACTGGTTCCTTTATGAAGAAAGATATTGAATTCAAATGGGACTTATTGGAAAGAATTAAACGCAACTCTGAAGATTGGGAACTCGACGAAGGTAATGAGTCAGGTATAAACCTTAAGTTTGATTGTGTTAAATCCTTTATAGACACCGATGCTTTTCGTGAATTTAGCACTAAATATGGACTTGACTCTGAGATAGTAGCTTCTTTCTGTGAATCTTTTGCTGCTCATGTTGATCTCCCTAAGGAGAAGTGGTTTAAATATCATCCTCCCATTGAAGTGAAAGTAGTTGAACCTGTTAAAGTTGAAGAAGAAACCATTACTTATAATGTTGATCATGTTGTTCCTACTGCTTATATTGAGAAACCACCCTTCCCTGTTAGAATAAAGGAACAAGCTAAAGCTTCAACTGTGGTTCGTAAGGGTTGTACTTGAACACCTACGCCCCCTGAACAAATTATAGTTGAACCTAGTATTGCTATCGTTAAAGATCTCTTGGTTGATAATATTGATGGGCATGTTATTCATTTCTGTGATGAAGCTTCTAGAATTGCTAGACCTGATACTAAAGGTAAACATAGACCTATTGTTGGCGTGCCTGTTGTTTCTGTTAAAATAGGAGATCATTGTTATCATGGGTTATGTGATGTGGGTGCTAGTGTGAGTGCAGTTCCATTTACCTTATACCAAGAAATTATGAATGATATTGCACCAGCTGAATTAGAGGAAATTGATGTTACCATTAAGCTTGCTAATAGAGATACTATTGCACAAATTGGGATTGTTAGAGATGTTGAAGTCTTGTGTGGGAAAATAAAGTATCCTACTGATTTTCTTGTTCTTGGTTCCCCACAGGATGATTTTTGTCCCATTATATTTGGTAGACCCTTCTTGAATACTGTTAATGCTAAGATTGATTGTGAGAAAGAAACTGTTACTGTAAGTTTCGGGGATGTGTCTCGTGAGTTCAATTTCTCTAAGTTTCGTAGACAACCCCATGACAAAGAATTGCCTAGTAAAGATGAAATTATTGGTCTTGCTTCTATTGCTGTGCCTCCTACTGATCCCTTAGAACAATATTTGCTAGACCATGAAAATGATATGCATATGAATGAAAGGAATGAAATAGATAAGATTTTCTTTGATCAGCAGCCTATTTTGAAACACAACCTGCCTGTTGAAATACTTGGGGATCCTCCTCCACCCAAGGGTGATCCCGTGTTTGAGCTTAAACAATTACCTGATACTCTGAAATATGCTTATCTTGATGAAAAGGAGATATATCCTGTTATTATTAGTGCTAACCTTTCAGAGCATGAAGAAAATAGATTATTGAAAACCTTGAGGAAGCACCGTGCTGCTATTGGATATACTCTTGATGATCTTAAGGGCATTAGTCCCACTCTATGTCAGCATAAAATTAATATGGAGCCTGATGCTAAACCAGTTGTTGATCACCAACGACGGTTAAATCCTAAAATGAAAGAAGTGGTAAGAAATGAAATACTAAAGCTTCTGGAGGCAGGTATAATTTATCCTATTGCTGATAGTAGATGGGTTAGTCCCGTTCATTGTGTCCCTAAGAAAGGAGGCATTACCGTTGTTCCTAATGATAAAAATGAATTGATCCCACAAAGAATTGTTACAGAATATAGAATGGTAATTGATTTTAGGAAATTAAATAAAGCTACTAGGAAAGATCATTACCCTCTACCTTTTATTGATCAAATGCTAGAAAGACTATCCAAACACACACACTTCTGCTTTCTAGATGGTTATTCTGGTTTCTCTCAAATACCTGTGTCAAAAGAGGATCAAGAAAAGACCACTTTTACTTGCCCTTTCGGTACCTTTGCTTATAGACGTATGCCTTTTGGTTTATGCAATGCACCTGCTACCTTTCAAAGATATATGATGACTATATTCTCTGACTTTTGTGAAAAGACCGTTGAGGTTTTCATGGATGATTTTTCCGTTTACGGAACTTCTTTTGATGATTGCTTGAGCAACCTTGATCGAGTTTTGCAGAGATGCGAAGAAACTAATCTTGTCTTGAATTGGGAAAAGTGCCACTTTATGGTTAATGAAGGTATTGTCTTGGGGCACAAAATCTCCAAAAGAGGTATTGAAGTTGATAATGCTAAAGTTGATGCTATTGAAAAAATGACGTGTCCTACGGATATCAGAGGTATAAGAAGTTTCCTTGGTCATCCTGGTTTCTATAGGAGGTTTATTAAAGGCTTCTCTAAGATTTCTAGGCCTCTCACTAATCTTTTGCAAAAAGATGTTCCATTCGTTTTTGATGATGATTGTGTAGAAGCGTTTGAAATTCTTAAGAATGCCTCGATTTCCGCACCTGTTGTTCAACCACCTGATTGGAACCTACCCTTTGAAATTATGTGTGATGCTAGTGATTATGCTGTTGGTGTTGTTCTAGGACAAAGAGTTGATAAGAAATTAAATGTTATCCATTATGCTAGTAAAACTCTAGACAGTGCTCAAAGAAACTATGCTACCACTGAAAAGGAATTTTTAGCAGTTGTGTTTGCTTGTGATAAGTTCAGACCTTATATTGTTGATTCCAAAGTAGCTGTTCACACCGATCATGCTGCTATTAAATATCTTATGGGAAAGAAAGATGCTAAACCTAGACTTATTAGATGGGTTCTTCTGCTACAAGAATTTGATTTGCATATTATTGATAGAAAGGGTGCTGATAACCCCGTAGCAGATAACTTGTCTAGATTAGAGAATATTCTTGATGACCCACTACCTATTGATGATAGCTTTCCTGATGAACAATTAGCTGTCATAAATGCTTCGCGTAATGCTCCATGGTATGTTGATTATGCTAATTACATTGTTGCTAAATTTATACCGCCTAGTTTCACATACCAACAAAAGAAAAAGTTCTTCTATGATTTAAGACATTACTTTTGGGATGACCCACACCTGTATAAAGAAGGAGTAGATGGTGTTATTAGACGTTGTGTACCTGAGCATGAATAGGAACAGATCCTACGCAAGTGTCACTCCGAGGCCTACGGAGGACACCACGCTGGAGATAGAACTGCACATAAGGTACTACAATCTGGTTTTTATTGGCCTACTCTCCTCAAGGATGCTCGTAAGTTTCTCTTGTCTTGTGATGAATGTCGAAGAATTGGTAATATTAGTAGACGTCAGGAAATGCCTATGAATTACTCTCTTGTTATTGAACCATTTGATGTTTGGGGTTTTGATTATATGGGACCTTTTCCACAATCTAACGGGTATACTCATATTCTAGTTGCTGTTGATTATGTTACTAAGTAGGTAGAAGCTATTCCAACTAGTAGCGCTGATCATAACACCTCTATTAAAATGCTTAAAGAAGTTATTTTCCCTAGATTTGGAGTCCCTAGATATTTAATGACTGATGGTGGTTCACACTTTATTCCTGGTGCTTTCCATAAATTGCTTGCTAAGTATGACGTTAATCATAGAATTGCACCCCCTTAGCACCCTCAGTCTAGTGGTCAAGTAGAATTGAGCAATAGAGAAATTAAATTGATCTTGCAGAAGACCGTTAATAGATCCAGAAAGAATTGGTCTAAGAAACTTGATGATGCATTATGGGCTTATAGAACCGCTTACAAAAACCCTATGGGTATGTCTCCTTATAAGATGGTTTATGGTAAAGCATGTCACTTACCTCTAGAGCTAGAACATAAAGCTTATTGGGCAATTAAATAGCTCAATTATGATTTCAAACTTGCTGGTGAGAAGAGGTTATTTGACATTAGCTCACTTGATGAATGGAGAACCCAGGCCTATGAGAATGCCAAGTTCTTTAAAGAAAAAGTCAAGAGATGGCATGATAAAAGGATACAAAAGCATGAATTCAATGTAGGCGATTATGTCTTGCTATACAACTCTCGTTTAAGATTTTTTGCACGAAAACTTCTCTCTAAATGGGAAGGGCCTTATATTATCGAGGAAGTATATCGTTCCGGTGCCATCAAGATCAACAACGCCGAAGGCACAAATCCTAAGGTGGTAAACGGGCAAAGAATCAAACAATATATCTTAGGTACTCCCATAAATGTTGAAACCAATATTATCAATACCATAACTCTGGAGGAGTACATTAAGGAGACCTACCAGAACATTTCAGACTTCGAAAATGAATAGGTATGTGGTACGGTAAGTAAACCGACTCCAAAACTTTTCCAATAGCAATTTTTATCCGTTTTGGAATATTTAAAAAATTAGGAAAATTTAAAGTAGTCCGAAGAGCGCACGAGGAGGCGACAAGCCAGGGGGGCGCGCGCTACCCCCCTGGACGCGCCCCTGTGGCTTGTGGCCACCCCGTGTACCCTCCGGACTCCGTTTTCTTGTGGTATACTCCTTCGGGTCGGTAAAAAATTCATTATATAATCTCTCGAAGGTTTTGACCTTCGTATCACGACAATACCTCCTGTTTTCGTTTTGAGCTGTTTCTGCAACAGATTAAAAGCAACATGACGTCCCCAAGCGCTTCGAAGGACAAGTTCTTCGAGAAGGTCATCAACCCCTACCTTGCGGAGGTGCTGCAACACCCTCAAACCATTGAGATGCGTGAGGGGGTGCTGCACATCCGTGATGTTGAGGGGCCAAAGAAGACCGGAAGCGTGGAGACAAGGCTCGAAGCAATGGAGCAACAAGTCTTCAAGTGCCAAGGGATGGTGGAATGAGGACTCAATGCCAATCACATGATGATCGCGGAGTTTACTCATAAGCACAAGCTGGACGCCAAGGACATCGGGGAGCACATCTTCAAGCTTTATGAGAAAATCGAGCATCTCCAAGCCCAGATCTATGACCTACAAAACCAAAACTGTGAGTATGAATACAGATTTAAGAGAATGAGTTTGGCTGCAGATTTGAGGATCCCGGAGACTCGTTCATCTTTTTACGATGGTGAGCCTATGCCTTGGAAGACGGAGGACAAGCTTCCAACCGCATCAACAACTCCAACCTCGCCACCTCCGAAGCAAGACAACTAAACACATGGGTATGGGCACTCCCCTTGGCTTGTGCCAAGCTTGGGGGAGGTGCCCCGGTATCGTATCACCATCACATCTTTTTCTTTTTATCGTTTTTCTTAGTCCGATCCTTTTGGTTATATCTTGATCTAGTAGAATAAAGTTTTAGTGTGATCTAGCTTTGAGTTTTTCTTTATGTTCCCCCTATGTAAGCAAGTCCGAGAGTTATATAATAAAGAATAGTTCTGAATTGAGGGCTGTGCTTGTTTGCTATGATCTTGAGAAAAAGAAATAGAAAGAAGTATAGAATAAAAGCAAAGAGTATATATGATGATCTTATGGGGAGTGATGACTTCACATATAAGAAGTATGTCGATTGAAACTTGTTGAGAGTAGACAAACATAGAGATTGGTCATTGTGGCAATTAAAAGGAAGTAATAAAGAAAGAGAGGTTCACATACAAATATATTATCTTGGACATCTTTTATGATTGTGAGCACTCATTAAAATGTTTTATGCTAAGAAGTTGATGTTGGACAAGGAAGACAACATAATGAATTATGTTTGCTTATTTCCGAATAGAAGTTATATGGTTATAGATCCTTCAACTTGTGACGCTTGCTTCCACCCCATATCAGCCAAAACTTCTGCACCAAGTAGAGATACTACTTGTGCATCCAAACACCCTTAACCCAGTTTTGCCATGAGAGTCCATCATACCTACCTATGGATTGAGTAAGATCCTTCAAGTAAGTTGTCATCGGTGCAAGCAATAAAGATTTTCTCTCTAAATATGTATGATCTATTAGTGTGAGGAAAATAAACTTTATACGAACTTGTGATATGGAAGAAATAAAAGCGACAGACTGCATAATAAAGTTCTCTATCACAAGGGGCAATATAAAGTGACGTTCTTTTGCATTAAGGGATTGTGCATCCAACTATAAAAGTGCATGACAACCTCTTCTTCCCTCTGCGAAGGGCCTATCTGTTACCTTTACTTTCTAGTACTTACCTTTATGCAAGAGTCGTGATGATCTTCATCACTTCCTTTATTTCGCCTTTATCTCTTGGCAAGCGTCATGTGTTGGGGAATGATCTAGACACATATATCCACTCTGATGTGGGTAAGCATGAGTTAATTCTATTGACATTACCCTTGAGGTAAATAGTTGGGAGGCAAAACTATAAGCCCCTATCTTTCTCTGTGTCCGATTGAAGCTTTGACCTCATAGGTACCGCATGAGTGTTAGCAATTATGAAAGACTAAAAGATGATTGAGTATGTGGATTTGCTTTACAAGCTCTTATATTGACTCTTTCCGACGTTATGACAAATTGGAATTGCTTCAATGACTAAGATCATAGTTTGTTGGTTCTCAATAGAGTTCTTGATTCATACTTTATCTTGTGAATGATTTGTTACTCTAGCATAAGAAATTATATGTCAATATACGTTGCTGTTCTAAATATGATCATGATGCCCTCATGTCCGTATTTTATTTTATCGACACCTCTATCTCTAAACATGTGGGCATATTTATCGATTTCGGCTTTCGCTTGAGGACAAGCGAGGTCTAAGCTTGGGGGAGTTGATATATCCATTTTGCATCATGCTTTTATATCGATATTTATTGCATTATGGGTTGTTATTACACATTATGGTACAATACTTATGCCTTTTCTCTCTTATTTTACAAGGTTTACATGAAGAGGGAGAATACCGGCAGCTGGAATTCTGGACTTGAAAAGGAGCAAATCTGAGATACCTATTATGCACCACTCCAAAAGTCCTGAAAATCTACGGAGAATTATTTTGGAATATATAAAAAATACTGGGCCAAGAATATACCAGGGGGGACCCACCAGGCAGTCACAAGCCAGGGGGGCGCGCCCTACCCCCCTGGGCACGCCCCTGTGGCTTGTGACCCACCTGGCAGGCCTCCGGTGCCCATCTTCTGCTATATGAAGGGTTTTGACCTGGAAAAAATCATAAGGGAGCTTTCGGGACGAAGCGCCGCCGTCTCGAGGCGGAACTTGGACAGAACCAATCTAGGGCTCTGGCGGAGCTGTTCTGCCGGGGAAACTTCCCTCCCGGAGGGGGAAATCGAAGCCATCGTCATCACCAACGATCCTCTCATTGAGAGGGGGTCAATCTCCATCAACATCTTCACCAGCACCATCTCCTCTCAAACCCTAGTTCATCTCTTGTATCCGAACTTTGTCTCAAAACCTCAGATTGGTACCTGTGGGTTGCTAGTAGTGTTGATTACTCCTTGTAGTTGATGCTAGTTGGTTTACTTTGTGGAAGATCATATGTTCATATCCTTAATGACAATTAATACTCCTCTGATTATGAACATTAATATGCTTTGTGAGTAGTTACGTTTGTTCCTGAGGACATGGGATAAGTCTTGTTATAAGTAATCATGTGAATTTGGTATTCGTTCGATATTTTGATGAGATGTATGTTGTCTCTCCTCTAGTGGTGTTATGTGAACGTCGACTACATGACACTTCACCATTGTTTGGGCCTAGAGGAAGGCATTGGGAAGTAGTAAGTAGATGATGGGTTGCTAGAGTGACAGAAGCTTAAACCCTAGTTTATGCGTTGCTTCGTAAGGGGTTGATTTGGATCCACATGTTTCATGCTATGGTTAGATTTATCTTAATTCTTCTTTCGTAGTTGCGGATGCTTGCGAGAGGGGTTAATCATAAGTGGGAGGCTTGTCCAAGTAAGGACAGCACCCAAGCACCGGTCCACCCACATATCAAATTATCAAAGTAACGAACGTGAATCATATGAGCATGATGAAAACTAGCTTGACAGAAATTCCCATGTGTCCTCGGGAGCGCTTTGCTTTATATAAGAGTTTGTCCAGGATTGTCCTTTGCTATAAAAAGGATTGGGCCACCTTGCTGCACCTTTGCTACACTTGTTACTTGCTACCCGTTACGAATTATCTTATCACAAAACTATCTGTTACTAAAAACCGCTTGTCATTTCCTTCTGCTCCTCGTTGGGTTCGACACTCTTACTTATCGAAAGGATTACGATAGATCCCCTATACTTGTGGGTCATCAAGACTCTTTTGTGGCACCGTTGCTGGGGAGTGAAGCGCCTTTGGTGAGTGGAACTTGGTAAGGAAAAATTTATATAGTGTGCTGAAATTTACTGTCACTTGTTACTATGGAAAATAATCCTTTGAGGGGCTTGTTCGGGGTATCTTCACCTCGACCGGAAGCACAAAGATATGCTCCTCAATCTACTGGACCTACTGAAAATATTTATTATGAAATTCCTTCGGGTATGATAGAGAAACTGCTAGCTAATCCTTATGCAGGAGATGGAACACTACATCCTGATTTGCATCTAATCTATGTGGATGAAGTTTGTGGATTATTTAAGCTTGCAGGTTTGCCCAAGGATGATGTCAAGAAGAAGGTCTTTCCTTTATCTTTGAAGGAGAAGGCATTGACATGGTATAGGCTATGTGATGATATTGGATCATGGAACTACAACCGATTGAAATTGGAATTTCATCAGAAGTTTTATCCTATGCATCTGGTTCATCGTGATCGGAATTATATTTATAACTTTTGGCCTCGTGAAGGAGAAAGAATCGCTCAAGCTTGGGGGAGGCTTAAGTCAATGTTATATTCGTGCCCCAATCATGAGCTCCCAAGAGAAATTATTATTCAGAATTTTTATGCTCGGCTTTCTCGTAATGATCAATCCATGCTCGATACTTCTTGTGCTGGTTCCTTTATGAAGAAAGATATTGAATTCAAATGGGACTTATTGAAAAGAATTAAACACAACTCTGAAGATTGGGAACTCGACGAAAGTAATGAGTCAGGTATAAACCTTAAGTTTGATTGTGTTAAATCCTTTATAGACACCGATGCTTTTCGTGAATTTAGCACTAAATATGGACTTGACTCTGAGATAGTAGCTTCTTTCTGTGAATCTTTTGCTACTCATGTTGATCTCCCTAAGGAGAAGTGGTTTAAATATCATCCTCCCATTGAAGTGATAGTAGTTGAACCTATTAAAGTTGAAGAAGAAACCATTACTTATAATGTTGATCATGTTGTTCCTACTGCTTATATTGAGAAACCACCCTTCCCTGCTAGAATAAAGGAACATGCTAAAGCTTCAACTGTGGTTCGTAAGAGTTGTACTAGAACACCTACGCCCCCTGAACAAATTAAAGTCCAACCTAGTATTGCTATGGTTAAAGATCTCTTGGTTGATAATATTGATGGGCATGTTATTCATTTCTGTGATGAAGCTGCTAGAATTGCTAGACCTGATACTAAAGGTAAACATAGACCTATTGTTGGCATGCCTGTTGTTTCTGTTAAAATAGGAGATCATTGTTATCATGGGTTATGTGATGTGGGTTCTAGTGTGAGTGCAATTCCTTTTGCCTTATATAAAGAAATTATGAATGATATTGCACCAGCTGAATTAGAGGAAATTGATGTTACCATTAAGCTTGCTAATAGAGATACTATTGCACAAATTGGGATTGTTAGAGATGTTGAAGTCTTGTGTGGGAAAATAAAGTATCCTACTGATTTTCTTGTTCTTGGTTCCCCACAGGATGATTTTTGTCCCATTATATTTGGTAGACCCTTCTTGAATACTGTTAATGCTAAGATTGATTGTGAGAAAGAAACTGTTACTGTAAGTTTCGGGGATGTGTCTCGTGAGTTCAATTTCTCTAAGTTTCGTAGACAACCCCATGACAAAGAATTGCCTAGTAAAGATGAAATTATTGGTCTTGCTTCTATTGCTGTGCCTCCTACTGATCCCTTAGAACAATATTTGCTAGACCATGAAAATGATATGCATATGAATGAAAGGAATGAAATAGATAAGATTTTCTTTGATCAGCAGCCTATTTTGAAACACAACCTGCCTGTTGAAATACTTGGGGATCCTCCTCCACCCAAGGGTGATCCCGTGTTTGAGCTTAAACAATTACCTGATACTCTGAAATATGCTTATCTTGATGAAAAGGAGATATATCCTGTTATTATTAGTGCTAACCTTTCAGAGCATGAAGAAAATAGATTATTGAAAACCTTGAGGAAGCACCGTGCTGCTATTGGATATACTCTTGATGATCTTAAGGGCATTAGTCCCACTCTATGTCAGCATAAAATTAATATGGAGCCTGATGCTAAACCAGTTGTTGATCACCAACGACGGTTAAATCCTAAAATGAAAGAAGTGGTAAGAAATGAAATACTAAAGCTTCTGGAGGCAGGTATAATTTATCCTATTGCTGATAGTAGATGGGTTAGTCCCGTTCATTGTGTCCCTAAGAAAGGAGGCATTACCGTTGTTCCTAATGATAAAAATGAATTGATCCCACAAAGAATTGTTACAGGATATAGAATGGTAATTGATTTTAGGAAATTAAATAAAGCTACTAGGAAAGATCATTACCCTCTACCTTTTATTGATCAAATGCTAGAAAGACTATCCAAACACACACACTTCTGCTTTCTAGATGGTTATTCTGGTTTCTCTCAAATACCTGTGTCAAAAGAGGATCAAGAAAAGACCACTTTTACTTGCCCTTTCGGTACCTTTGCTTATAGACGTATGCATTTTGGTTTATGCAATGCACCTGCTACCTTTCAAAGATATATGATGACTATATTCTCTGACTTTTGTGAAAAGATTGTTGAGGTTTTCATGGATGATTTTTCCGTTTACGGAACTTCTTTTGATGATTGCTTGAGCAACCTTGATCGAGTTTTGCAGAGATGCGAAGAAACTAATCTTGTCTTGAATTGGGAAAAGTGCCACTTTATGGTTAATGAAGGTATTGTCTTGGGGCACAAAATCTCCGAAAGAGGTATTGAAGTTGATAATGCTAAAGTTGATGCTATTGAAAAAATGACGTGTCCTACGGATATCAGAGGTATAAGAAGTTTCCTTGGTCATCCTGGTTTCTATAGGAGGTTTATTAAAGGCTTCTCTAAGATTTCTAGGCCTCTCACTAATCTTTTGCAAAAAGATGTTCCATTCGTTTTTGATGATGATTGTGTAGAAGCGTTTGAAATTCTTAAGAATGCCTCGATTTCCGCACCTGTTGTTCAACCACCTGATTGGAACCTACCCTTTGAAATTATGTGTGATGCTAGTGATTATGCTGTTGGTGTTGTTCTAGGACAAAGAGTTGATAAGAAATTAAATGTTATCCATTATGCTAGTAAAACTCTAGACAGTGCTCAAAGAAACTATGCTACCACTGAAAAGGAATTTTTAGCAGTTGTGTTTGCTTGTGATAAGTTCAGACCTTATATTGTTGATTCCAAAGTAACTGTTCACACCGATCATGCTGCTATTAAATATCTTATGGAAAAGAAAGATGCTAAACCTAGACTTATTAGATGGGTTCTTCTGCTACAAGAATTTGATTTGCATATTATTGATAGAAAGGGTGCTGATAACCCCGTAGCAGATAACTTGTCTAGATTAGAGAATATTCTTGATGACCCACTACCTATTGATGATAGCTTTCCTGGTGAACAATTAGCTGTCATAAATGCTTTGCGTAATGCTCCATGGTATGCTGATTATGCTAATTACATTGTTGCTAAATTTATACCGCCTAGTTTCACATACCAACAAAAGAAAAATTTCTTCTATGATTTAAGACATTACTTTTGGGATGACCCACACCTGTATAAAGAAGGAGTAGATGGTGTTATTAGACGTTGTGTACCTGAGCATGAACAGGAACAGATCCTACACAAGTGTCACTCCGAGGCCTACGGAGGACACCACGCTGGAGATAGAACTGCACATAAGGTACTACAATCTGGTTTTTATTGGCCTACTCTCCTCAAGGATGCTCGTAAGTTTGTCTTGTCTTGTGATGAATGTCAAAGAATTGGTAATATTAGTAGACGTCAGGAAATGCCTATGAATTACTCTCTTGTTATTGAACCATTTGATGTTTGGGGTTTTGATTATATGGGACCTTTTCCACAATCTAACGGGTATACTCATATTCTAGTTGCTGTTGATTATGTTACTAAGTGGGTAGAAGCTATTCCAACAAGTAGCGCTGATCATAACACCTCTATTAAAATGCTTAAAGAAGTTATTTTCCCTAGATTTGGAGTCCCTAGATATTTAATGACTGATGATGGTTCACACTTTATTCATGGTGCTTTCCGTAAATTGCTTGCTAAGTATGACGTTAATCATAGAATTGCATCCCCTTAGCACCCTCAGTCTAGTGGTCAAGTAGAATTGAGCAAAAGAGAAATTAAATTGATCTTGCAGAAGACCGTTAATAGATCCAGAAAGAATTGGTCTAAGAAACTTGATGATGCATTATGGGCTTATAGAACCGCTTACAAAAACCCTATGGGTATGTCTCCTTATAAGATGGTTTATGGTAAAGCATGTCACTTACCTCTAGAGCTAGAACATAAAGCTTATTGGGCAATTAAATAGCTCAATTATGATTTCAAACTTGCTGGTGAGAAGAGGTTATTTGACATTAGCTCACTTGATGAATGGAGAACCCAGGCCTATGAGAATGCCAAGTTCTTTAAAGAAAAAGTCAAGAGATGGCATGATAAAAGGATACAAAAGCGTGAATTCAATGTAGGCGATTATGTCTTGCTATACAACTCTCGTTTAAGATTTTTTGCAGGAAAACTTCTCTCTAAATGGGAAGGGCCTTATATTATCGAGGAAGTATATTGTTCCGGTGCCATCAAGATCAACAACGCCGAAGGCACAAATCCTAAGGTGGTAAACGGGCAAAGAATCAAACACTATATCTCAGGTACTCCCATAAATGTTGAAACCAATATTATCAATACCATAACTCTGGAGGAGTACATTAAGGAGACCTACCAGAACATTTCAGACTTCGAAAAGGAATAGGTATGTGGTACGGTAAGTAAACCGACTCCAAAACTTTTCCAATAGCAATTTTTATCCGTTTTGGAATATTTAAAAAATTAGGAAAATTTAAAGTAGTCCGAAGAGCGCACGAGGAGGCGACAAGCCAGGGGGGCGCGCGCTACCCCCCTGGGCGCACCCCTGTGGCTTGTGGCCACCCCGTGTACCCTCCGGACTCCGTTTTCTTGTGGTATACTCCTTCGGGTCGGTAAAAAATTCATTATATAATCTCTCGAAGGTTTTGACCTTCGTATCACGACAATACCTCCTGTTTTCGTTTTGAGATGTTTCTGCAACAGATTAAAAGCAACATGACGTCCCCAAGCGCTTCGAAGGACAAGTTCTTCGAGAAGGTCATCAACCCCTACCTTGCGGAGGTGCTGCAACACCCTCAAACCATTGAGATGCGTGAGGGGGTGCTGCACATCCGTGATGTTGAGGGGCCAAAGAAGACCGGAAGCGTGGAGACAAGGCTCGAAGCAATGGAGCAACAAGTCTTCAAGTGCCAAGGGATGGTGGAATGAGGACTCAATGCCAATCACATGATGATCGCGGAGTTTACTCATAAGCACAAGCTGGACGCCAAGGACATCGGGGAGCACATCTTCAAGCTTTACGAGAAAATCGAGCATCTCCAAGCCCAGATCTATGACCTACAAAACCAAAACTGTGAGTATGAATACAGATTTAAGAGAATGAGTTTGGCTGCAGATTTGAGGATCCCGGAGACTCGTTCATCTTTTTACGATGGTGAGCCTATGCCTTGGAAGACGGAGGACAAGCTTCCAACCGCATCAACAACTCCAACCTCGCCACCTCCGAAGCAAGACAACTAAACACATGGGTATGGGCAATCCCCTTGGCTTGTGCCAAGCTTGGGGGAGGTGCCCCGGTATCGTATCACCATCACATCTTTTTCTTTTTATCGTTTTTCTTAGTCCGATCCTTTTGGTTATATCTTGATCTAGTAGAATAAAGTTTTAGTGTGATCTAGCTTTGAGTTTTTCTTTATGTTCCCCCTATGTAAGCAAGTCCGAGAGTTATATAATAAAGAATAGTTCTGAGTTGAGGGCTGTGCTTGTTTGCTATGATCTTGAGAAAAAGAAATAGAAAGAAGTATAGAATAAAAGCAAAGAGTATATATGATGATCTTATGGGGAGTGATGACTTCACATATAAGAAGTATGTCGATTGAAACTTGTTGAGAGTAGACAAACATAGAGATTGGTCATTGTGGCAATTAAAAGGAAGTAATAAAGAAAGAGAGGTTCACATACAAATATATTATCTTGGACATCTTTTATGATTGTGAGCACTCATTAAAATGTTTTATGCTAAGAAGTTGATGTTGGACAAGGAAGACAACATAATGAATTATGTTTGCTTATTTCCGAATAGAAGTTATATGGTTATAGATCCTTCAACTTGTGACGCTTGCTTCCACCCCATATCAGCCAAAACTTCTGCACCAAGTAGAGATACTACTTGTGCATCCAAACACCCTTAACCCAGTTTTGCCATGAGAGTCCATCATACCTACCTATGGATTGAGTAAGATCCTTCAAGTAAGTTGTCATCGGTGCAAGCAATAAAGATTTTCTCTCTAAATATGTATGATCTATTAGTGTGAGGAAAATAAACTTTATACGAACTTGTGATATGGAAGAAATAAAAGCGACAGACTGCATAATAAAGTTCTCTATCACAAGGGGCAATATAAAGTGACGTTCTTTTGCATTAAGGGATTGTGCATCCAACTATAAAAGTGCATGACAACCTCTTCTTCCCTCTGCGAAGGGCCTATCTGTTACCTTTACTTTCTAGTACTTACCTTTATGCAAGAGTCGTGATGATCTTCATCACTTCCTTTATTTCGCCTTTATCTCTTGGCAAGCGTCATGTGTTGGGGAATGATCTAGACACATATATCCACTCTGATGTGGGTAAGCATGAGTTAATTCTATTGACATTACCCTTGAGGTAAATAGTTGGGAGGCAAAACTATAAGCCCCTATCTTTCTCTGTGTCCGATTGAAGCTTTGACCTCATAGGTACCGCATGAGTGTTAGCAATTATGAAAGACTAAAAGATGATTGAGTATGTGGATTTGCTTTACAAGCTCTTATATTGACTCTTTCCGACGTTATGACAAATTGGAATTGCTTCAATGACTAAGATCATAGTTTGTTGGTTCTCAATAGAGTTCTTGATTCATACTTTATCTTGTGAATGATTTGTTACTCTAGCATAAGAAATTATATGTCAATATACGTTGCTGTTCTAAATATGATCATGATGCCCTCATGTCCGTATTTTATTTTATCGACACCTCTATCTCTAAACATGTGGGCATATTTATCGATTTCGGCTTTCGCTTGAGGACAAGCGAGGTCTAAGCTTGGGGGAGTTGATATATCCATTTTGCATCATGCTTTTATATCGATATTTATTGCATTATGGGTTGTTATTACACATTATGGTACAATACTTATGCCTTTTCTCTCTTATTTTACAAGGTTTACATGAAGAGGGAGAATACCGGCAGCTGGAATTCTGGACTTGAAAAGGAGCAAATCTGAGATACCTATTATGCACCACTCCAAAAGTCCTGAAAATCTACGGAGAATTATTTTGGAATATATAAAAAATACTGGGCCAAGAATATACCAGGGGGGACCCACCAGGCAGTCACAAGCCAGGGGGGCGCGCCCTACCCCCCTGGGCACGCCCCTGTGGCTTGTGACCCACCTGGCAGGCCTCCGGTGCCCATCTTCTGCTATATGAAGGGTTTTGACCTGGAAAAAATCATAAGGGAGCTTTCGGGACGAAGCGCCGCCGTCTCGAGGCGGAACTTGGACAGAACCAATCTAGGGCTCTGGCGGAGCTGTTCTGCCGGGGAAACTTCCCTCCCGGAGGGGGAAATCGAAGCCATCGTCATCACCAACGATCCTCTCATTGAGAGGGGGTCAATCTCCATCAACATCTTCACCAGCACCATCTCCTCTCAAACCCTAGTTCATCTCTTGTATCCGAACTTTGTCTCAAAACCTCAGATTGGTACCTGTGGGTTGCTAGTAGTGTTGATTACTCCTTGTAGTTGATGCTAGTTGGTTTACTTTGTGGAAGATCATATGTTCATATCCTTAATGACAATTAATACTCCTCTGATTATGAACATTAATATGCTTTGTGAGTAGTTACGTTTGTTCCTGAGGACATGGGATAAGTCTTGTTATAAGTAATCATGTGAATTTGGTATTCGTTCGATATTTTGATGAGATGTATGTTGTCTCTCCTCTAGTGGTGTTATGTGAACGTCGACTACATGACACTTCACCATTGTTTGGGCCTAGAGGAAGGCATTGGGAAGTAGTAAGTAGATGATGGGTTGCTAGAGTGACAGAAGCTTAAACCCTAGTTTATGCGTTGCTTCGTAAGGGGTTGATTTGGATCCACATGTTTCATGCTATGGTTAGATTTATCTTAATTCTTCTTTCGTAGTTGCGGATGCTTGCGAGAGGGGTTAATCATAAGTGGGAGGCTTGTCCAAGTAAGGACAGCACCCAAGCACCGGTCCACCCACATATCAAATTATCAAAGTAACGAACGTGAATCATATGAGCATGATGAAAACTAGCTTGACAGAAATTCCCATGTGTCCTCGGGAGCGCTTTGCTTTATATAAGAGTTTGTCCAGGATTGTCCTTTGCTATAAAAAGGATTGGGCCACCTTGCTGCACCTTTGCTACACTTGTTACTTGCTACCCGTTACGAATTATCTTATCACAAAACTATCTGTTACTAAAAACCGCTTGTCATTTCCTTCTGCTCCTCGTTGGGTTCGACACTCTTACTTATCGAAAGGATTACGATAGATCCCCTATACTTGTGGGTCATCAAGACTCTTTTGTGGCACCGTTGCTGGGGAGTGAAGTGCCTTTGGTGAGTGGAACTTGGTAAGGAAAAATTTATATAGTGTGCTGAAATTTACTGTCACTTGTTACTATGGAAAATAATCCTTTGAGGGGCTTGTTCGGGGTATCTTCGCCTCGACCGGAAGCACAAAGAGATGCTCCTCAATCTACTGGACCTACTGAAAATATTTATTATGAAATTCCTTCGGGTATGATAGAGAAACTGCTAGCTAATCCTTATGCAGGAGATGGAACACTACATCCTGATTTGCATCTAATCTATGTGGATGAAGTTTGTGGATTATTTAAGCTTGCAGGTTTGCCCAAGGATGATGTCAAGAAGAAGGTCTTTCCTTTATCTTTGAAGGAGAAGGCATTGACATGGTATAGGCTATGTGATGATATTGGATCATGGAACTACAACCGATTGAAATTGGAATTTCATCAGAAGTTTTATCCTATGCATCTGGTTCATCGTGATCGGAATTATATTTATAACTTTTGGCCTCGTGAAGGAGAAAGAATCGCTCAAGCTTGGGGGAGGCTTAAGTCAATGTTATATTCGTGCCCCAATCATGAGCTCCCAAGAGAAATTATTATTCAGAATTTTTATGCTCGGCTTTCTCGTAATGATCAATCCATGCTCGATACTTCTTGTGCTGGTTCCTTTATGAAGAAAGATATTGAATTCAAATGGGACTTATTGAAAAGAATTAAACACAACTCTGAAGATTGGGAACTCGACGAAAGTAATGAGTCAGGTATAAACCTTAAGTTTGATTGTGTTAAATCCTTTATAGACACCGATGCTTTTCGTGAATTTAGCACTAAATATGGACTTGACTCTGAGATAGTAGCTTCTTTCTGTGAATCTTTTGCTACTCATGTTGATCTCCCTAAGGAGAAGTGGTTTAAATATCATCCTCCCATTGAAGTGATAGTAGTTGAACCTATTAAAGTTGAAGAAGAAACCATTACTTATAATGTTGATCATGTTGTTCCTACTGCTTATATTGAGAAACCACCCTTCCCTGCTAGAATAAAGGAACATGCTAAAGCTTCAACTGTGGTTCGTAAGAGTTGTACTAGAACACCTACGCCCCCTGAACAAATTAAAGTCCAACCTAGTATTGCTATGGTTAAAGATCTCTTGGTTGATAATATTGATGGGCATGTTATTCATTTCTGTGATGAAGCTGCTAGAATTGCTAGACCTGATACTAAAGGTAAACATAGACCTATTGTTGGCATGCCTGTTGTTTCTGTTAAAATAGGAGATCATTGTTATCATGGGTTATGTGATGTGGGTTCTAGTGTGAGTGCAATTCCTTTTGCCTTATATCAAGAAATTATGAATGATATTGCACCAGCTGAATTAGAGGAAATTGATGTTACCATTAAGCTTGCTAATAGAGATACTATTGCACAAATTGGGATTGTTAGAGATGTTGAAGTCTTGTGTGGGAAAATAAAGTATCCTACTGATTTTCTTGTTCTTGGTTCCCCACAGGATGATTTTTGTCCCATTATATTTGGTAGACCCTTCTTGAATACTGTTAATGCTAAGATTGATTGTGAGAAAGAAACTGTTACTGTAAGTTTCGGGGATGTGTCTCGTGAGTTCAATTTCTCTAAGTTTCGTAGACAACCCCATGACAAAGAATTGCCTAGTAAAGATGAAATTATTGGTCTTGCTTCTATTGCTGTGCCTCCTACTGATCCCTTAGAACAATATTTGCTAGACCATGAAAATGATATGCATATGAATGAAAGGAATGAAATAGATAAGATTTTCTTTGATCAGCAGCCTATTTTGAAACACAACCTGCCTGTTGAAATACTTGGGGATCCTCCTCCACCCAAGGGTGATCCCGTGTTTGAGCTTAAACAATTACCTGATACTCTGAAATATGCTTATCTTGATGAAAAGGAGATATATCCTGTTATTATTAGTGCTAACCTTTCAGAGCATGAAGAAAATAGATTATTGAAAACCTTGAGGAAGCACCGTGCTGCTATTGGATATACTCTTGATGATCTTAAGGGCATTAGTCCCACTCTATGTCAGCATAAAATTAATATGGAGCCTGATGCTAAACCAGTTGTTGATCACCAACGACGGTTAAATCCTAAAATGAAAGAAGTGGTAAGAAATGAAATACTAAAGCTTCTGGAGGCAGGTATAATTTATCCTATTGCTGATAGTAGATGGGTTAGTCCCGTTCATTGTGTCCCTAAGAAAGGAGGCATTACCGTTGTTCCTAATGATAAAAATGAATTGATCCCACAAAGAATTGTTACAGGATATAGAATGGTAATTGATTTTAGGAAATTAAATAAAGCTACTAGGAAAGATCATTACCCTCTACCTTTTATTGATCAAATGCTAGAAAGACTATCCAAACACACACACTTCTGCTTTCTAGATGGTTATTCTGGTTTCTCTCAAATACCTGTGTCAAAAGAGGATCAAGAAAAGACCACTTTTACTTGCCCTTTCGGTACCTTTGCTTATAGACGTATGCCTTTTGGTTTATGCAATGCACCTGCTACCTTTCAAAGATATATGATGACTATATTCTCTGACTTTTGTGAAAAGATTGTTGAGGTTTTCATGGATGATTTTTCCGTTTACGGAACTTCTTTTGATGATTGCTTGAGCAACCTTGATCGAGTTTTGCAGAGATGCGAAGAAACTAATCTTGTCTTGAATTGGGAAAAGTGCCACTTTATGGTTAATGAAGGTATTGTCTTGGGGCACAAAATCTCCGAAAGAGGTATTGAAGTTGATAATGCTAAAGTTGATGCTATTGAAAAAATGACGTGTCCTACGGATATCAGAGGTATAAGAAGTTTCCTTGGTCATCCTGGTTTCTATAGGAGGTTTATTAAAGGCTTCTCTAAGATTTCTAGGCCTCTCACTAATCTTTTGCAAAAAGATGTTCCATTCGTTTTTGATGATGATTGTGTAGAAGCGTTTGAAATTCTTAAGAATGCCTCGATTTCCGCACCTGTTGTTCAACCACCTGATTGGAACCTACCCTTTGAAATTATGTGTGATGCTAGTGATTATGCTGTTGGTGTTGTTCTAGGACAAAGAGTTGATAAGAAATTAAATGTTATCCATTATGCTAGTAAAACTCTAGACAGTGCTCAAAGAAACTATGCTACCACTGAAAAGGAATTTTTAGCAGTTGTGTTTGCTTGTGATAAGTTCAGACCTTATATTGTTGATTCCAAAGTAACTGTTCACACCGATCATGCTGCTATTAAATATCTTATGGAAAAGAAAGATGCTAAACCTAGACTTATTAGATGGGTTCTTCTGCTACAAGAATTTGATTTGCATATTATTGATAGAAAGGGTGCTGATAACCCCGTAGCAGATAACTTGTCTAGATTAGAGAATATTCTTGATGACCCACTACCTATTGATGATAGCTTTCCTGGTGAACAATTAGCTGTCATAAATGCTTTGCGTAATGCTCCATGGTATGCTGATTATGCTAATTACATTGTTGCTAAATTTATACCGCCTAGTTTCACATACCAACAAAAGAAAAATTTCTTCTATGATTTAAGACATTACTTTTGGGATGACCCACACCTGTATAAAGAAGGAGTAGATGGTGTTATTAGACGTTGTGTACCTGAGCATGAACAGGAACAGATCCTACACAAGTGTCACTCCGAGGCCTACGGAGGACACCACGCTGGAGATAGAACTGCACATAAGGTACTACAATCTGGTTTTTATTGGCCTACTCTCCTCAAGGATGCTCGTAAGTTTGTCTTGTCTTGTGATGAATGTCAAAGAATTGGTAATATTAGTAGACGTCAGGAAATGCCTATGAATTACTCTCTTGTTATTGAACCATTTGATGTTTGGGGTTTTGATTATATGGGACCTTTTCCACAATCTAACGGGTATACTCATATTCTAGTTGCTGTTGATTATGTTACTAAGTGGGTAGAAGCTATTCCAACAAGTAGCGCTGATCATAACACCTCTATTAAAATGCTTAAAGAAGTTATTTTCCCTAGATTTGGAGTCCCTAGATATTTAATGACTGATGATGGTTCACACTTTATTCATGGTGCTTTCCGTAAATTGCTTGCTAAGTATGACGTTAATCATAGAATTGCATCCCCTTAGCACCCTCAGTCTAGTGGTCAAGTAGAATTGAGCAAAAGAGAAATTAAATTGATCTTGCAGAAGACCGTTAATAGATCCAGAAAGAATTGGTCTAAGAAACTTGATGATGCATTATGGGCTTATAGAACCGCTTACAAAAACCCTATGGGTATGTCTCCTTATAAGATGGTTTATGGTAAAGCATGTCACTTACCTCTAGAGCTAGAACATAAAGCTTATTGGGCAATTAAATAGCTCAATTATGATTTCAAACTTGCTGGTGAGAAGAGGTTATTTGACATTAGCTCACTTGATGAATGGAGAACCCAGGCCTATGAGAATGCCAAGTTCTTTAAAGAAAAAGTCAAGAGATGGCATGATAAAAGGATACAAAAGCGTGAATTCAATGTAGGCGATTATGTCTTGCTATACAACTCTCGTTTAAGATTTTTTGCAGGAAAACTTCTCTCTAAATGGGAAGGGCCTTATATTATCGAGGAAGTATATTGTTCCGGTGCCATCAAGATCAACAACGCCGAAGGCACAAATCCTAAGGTGGTAAACGGGCAAAGAATCAAACACTATATCTCAGGTACTCCCATAAATGTTGAAACCAATATTATCAATACCATAACTCTGGAGGAGTACATTAAGGAGACCTACCAGAACATTTCAGACTTCGAAAAGGAATAGGTATGTGGTACGGTAAGTAAACCGACTCCAAAACTTTTCCAATAGCAATTTTTATCCGTTTTGGAATATTTAAAAAATTAGGAAAATTTAAAGTAGTCCGAAGAGCGCACGAGGAGGCGACAAGCCAGGGGGGCGCGCGCTACCCCCCTGGGCGCACCCCTGTGGCTTGTGGCCACCCCGTGTACCCTCCGGACTCCGTTTTCTTGTGGTATACTCCTTCGGGTCGGTAAAAAATTCATTATATAATCTCTCGAAGGTTTTGACCTTCGTATCACGACAATACCTCCTGTTTTCGTTTTGAGATGTTTCTGCAACAGATTAAAAGCAACATGACGTCCCCAAGCGCTTCGAAGGACAAGTTCTTCGAGAAGGTCATCAACCCCTACCTTGCGGAGGTGCTGCAACACCCTCAAACCATTGAGATGCGTGAGGGGGTGCTGCACATCCGTGATGTTGAGGGGCCAAAGAAGACCGGAAGCGTGGAGACAAGGCTCGAAGCAATGGAGCAACAAGTCTTCAAGTGCCAAGGGATGGTGGAATGAGGACTCAATGCCAATCACATGATGATCGCGGAGTTTACTCATAAGCACAAGCTGGACGCCAAGGACATCGGGGAGCACATCTTCAAGCTTTACGAGAAAATCGAGCATCTCCAAGCCCAGATCTATGACCTACAAAACCAAAACTGTGAGTATGAATACAGATTTAAGAGAATGAGTTTGGCTGCAGATTTGAGGATCCCGGAGACTCGTTCATCTTTTTACGATGGTGAGCCTATGCCTTGGAAGACGGAGGACAAGCTTCCAACCGCATCAACAACTCCAACCTCGCCACCTCCGAAGCAAGACAACTAAACACATGGGTATGGGCAATCCCCTTGGCTTGTGCCAAGCTTGGGGGAGGTGCCCCGGTATCGTATCACCATCACATCTTTTTCTTTTTATCGTTTTTCTTAGTCCGATCCTTTTGGTTATATCTTGATCTAGTAGAATAAAGTTTTAGTGTGATCTAGCTTTGAGTTTTTCTTTATGTTCCCCCTATGTAAGCAAGTCTGAGAGTTATATAATAAAGAATAGTTCTGAGTTGAGGGCTGTGCTTGTTTGCTATGATCTTGAGAAAAAGAAATAGAAAGAAGTATAGAATAAAAGCAAAGAGTATATATGATGATCTTATGGGGAGTGATGACTTCACATATAAGAAGTATGTCGATTGAAACTTGTTGAGAGTAGACAAACATAGAGATTGGTCATTGTGGCAATTAAAAGGAAGTAATAAAGAAAGAGAGGTTCACATACAAATATATTATCTTGGACATCTTTTATGATTGTGAGCACTCATTAAAATGTTTTATGCTAAGAAGTTGATGTTGGACAAGGAAGACAACATAATGAATTATGTTTGCTTATTTCCGAATAGAAGTTATATGGTTATAGATCCTTCAACTTGTGACGCTTGCTTCCACCCCATATCAGCCAAAACTTCTGCACCAAGTAGAGATACTACTTGTGCATCCAAACACCCTTAACCCAGTTTTGCCATGAGAGTCCATCATACCTACCTATGGATTGAGTAAGATCCTTCAAGTAAGTTGTCATCGGTGCAAGCAATAAAGATTTTCTCTCTAAATATGTATGATCTATTAGTGTGAGGAAAATAAACTTTATACGAACTTGTGATATGGAAGAAATAAAAGCGACAGACTGCATAATAAAGTTCTCTATCACAAGGGGCAATATAAAGTGACGTTCTTTTGCATTAAGGGATTGTGCATCCAACTATAAAAGTGCATGACAACCTCTTCTTCCCTCTGCGAAGGGCCTATCTGTTACCTTTACTTTCTAGTACTTACCTTTATGCAAGAGTCGTGATGATCTTCATCACTTCCTTTATTTCGCCTTTATCTCTTGGCAAGCGTCATGTGTTGGGGAATGATCTAGACACATATATCCACTCTGATGTGGGTAAGCATGAGTTAATTCTATTGACATTACCCTTGAGGTAAATAGTTGGGAGGCAAAACTATAAGCCCCTATCTTTCTCTGTGTCCGATTGAAGCTTTGACCTCATAGGTACCGCATGAGTGTTAGCAATTATGAAAGACTAAAAGATGATTGAGTATGTGGATTTGCTTTACAAGCTCTTATATTGACTCTTTCCGACGTTATGACAAATTGGAATTGCTTCAATGACTAAGATCATAGTTTGTTGGTTCTCAATAGAGTTCTTGATTCATACTTTATCTTGTGAATGATTTGTTACTCTAGCATAAGAAATTATATGTCAATATACGTTGCTGTTCTAAATATGATCATGATGCCCTCATGTCCGTATTTTATTTTATCGACACCTCTATCTCTAAACATGTGGGCATATTTATCGATTTCGGCTTTCGCTTGAGGACAAGCGAGGTCTAAGCTTGGGGGAGTTGATATATCCATTTTGCATCATGCTTTTATATCGATATTTATTGCATTATGGGTTGTTATTACACATTATGGTACAATACTTATGCCTTTTCTCTCTTATTTTACAAGGTTTACATGAAGAGGGAGAATACCGGCAGCTGGAATTCTGGACTGGAAAAGGAGCAAATCTGAGATACCTATTATGCACCACTCCAAAAGTCCTGAAAATCTACGGAGAATTATTTTGGAATATATAAAAAATACTGGGCGAAGAATATACCAGGGGGGACCCACCAGGCAGTCACAAGCCAGGGGGGCGCGCCCTACCCCCCCTGGGCACGCCCCTGTGGCTTGTGACCCACCTGGCAGGCCTCCGGTGCCCATCTTCTGCTATATGAAGGGTTTTGACCTGGAAAAAATCATAAGGGAGCTTTCGGGACGAAGCGCCGCCGTCTCGAGGCGGAACTTGGACAGAACCAATCTAGGGCTCTGGCGGAGCTGTTCTGCCGGGGAAACTTCCCTCCCGGAGGGGGAAATCGAAGCCATCGTCATCACCAACGATCCTCTCATTGAGAGGGGGTCAATATCCATCAACATCTTCACCAGCACCATCTCCTCTCAAACCCTAGTTCATCTCTTGTATCCGAACTTTGTCTCAAAACCTCAGATTGGTACCTGTGGGTTGCTAGTAGTGTTGATTACTCCTTGTAGTTGATGCTAGTTGGTTTACTTTGTGGAAGATCATATGTTCATATCCTTAATGACAATTAATACTCCTCTGATTATGAACATTAATATGCTTTGTGAGTAGTTACGTTTGTTCCTGAGGACATGGGATAAGTCTTGTTATAAGTAATCATGTGAATTTGGTATTCGTTCGATATTTTGATGAGATGTATGTTGTCTCTCCTCTAGTGGTGTTATGTGAACGTCGACTACATGACACTTCACCATTGTTTGGGCCTAGAGGAAGGCATTGGGAAGTAGTAAGTAGATGATGGGTTGCTAGAGTGACAGAAGCTTAAACCCTAGTTTATGCGTTGCTTCGTAAGGGGTTGATTTGGATCCACATGTTTCATGCTATGGTTAGATTTATCTTAATTCTTCTTTCGTAGTTGCGGATGCTTGCGAGAGGGGTTAATCATAAGTGGGAGGCTTGTCCAAGTAAGGACAGCACCCAAGCACCGGTCCACCCACATATCAAATTATCAAAGTAACGAACGTGAATCATATGAGCATGATGAAAACTAGCTTGACAGAAATTCCCATGTGTCCTCGGGAGCGCTTTGCTTTATATAAGAGTTTGTCCAGGATTGTCCTTTGCTATAAAAAGGATTGGGCCACCTTGCTGCACCTTTGCTACACTTGTTACTTGCTACCCGTTACGAATTATCTTATCACAAAACTATCTGTTACTAAAAACCGCTTGTCATTTCCTTCTGCTCCTCGTTGGGTTCGACACTCTTACTTATCGAAAGGATTACGATAGATCCCCTATACTTGTGGGTCATCAAGACTCTTTTGTGGCACCGTTGCTGGGGAGTGAAGTGCCTTTGGTGAGTGGAACTTGGTAAGGAAAAATTTATATAGTGTGCTGAAATTTACTGTCACTTGTTACTATGGAAAATAATCCTTTGAGGGGCTTGTTCGGGGTATCTTCACCTCGACCGGAAGCACAAAGAGATGCTCCTCAATCTACTGGACCTACTGAAAATATTTATTATGAAATTCCTTCGGGTATGATAGAGAAACTGCTAGCTAATCCTTATGCAGGAGATGGAACACTACATCCTGATTTGCATCTAATCTATGTGGATGAAGTTTGTGGATTATTTAAGCTTGCAGGTTTGCCCAAGGATGATGTCAAGAAGAAGGTCTTTCCTTTATCTTTGAAGGAGAAGGCATTGACATGGTATAGGCTATGTGATGATATTGGATCATGGAACTACAACCGATTGAAATTGGAATTTCATCAGAAGTTTTATCCTATGCATCTGGTTCATCGTGATCGGAATTATATTTATAACTTTTGGCCTCGTGAAGGAGAAAGAATCGCTCAAGCTTGGGGGAGGCTTAAGTCAATGTTATATTCGTGCCCCAATCATGAGCTCCCAAGAGAAATTATTATTCAGAATTTTTATGCTCGGCTTTCTCGTAATGATCAATCCATGCTCGATACTTCTTGTGCTGGTTCCTTTATGAAGAAAGATATTGAATTCAAATGGGACTTATTGAAAAGAATTAAACACAACTCTGAAGATTGGGAACTCGACAAAAGTAATGAGTCAGGTATAAACCTTAAGTTTGATTGTGTTAAATCCTTTATAGACACCGATGCTTTTCGTGAATTTAGCACTAAATATGGACTTGACTCTGAGATAGAGATACTACTTGTGCATCCAAACACCCTTAACCCAGTTTTGCCATGAGAGTCCACCATACCTACCTATGGATTGAGTAAGATCCTTCAAGTAAGTTGTCATCGGTGCAAGCAATAAAGAATTGCTCTCTAAATATGTATGATCTATTAGTGTGAGGAAAATAAACTTTATACGAACTTGTGATATGGAAGAAATAAAAGCGACAGACTGCATAATAATGTTCTCTATCAAAAGGGGCAATATAAAGTGACGTTCTTTTGCATTAAGGGATTGTGCATCCAACTATAAAAGCACATGACAACCTCTGCTTCCCTCTGCGAAGGGCCTATCTGTTACCTTTACTTTCTAGTACTTACCTTTATGCAAGAGTCGTGATGATCTTCATCACTTCCTTTATTTCGCCTTTATCTCTTGGCAAGCGTCATGTGTTGGGGAATGATCTAGACACATATATCCACTCGGATGTGGGTAAGCATGAGTTATTTCTGTTGACATTACCCTTGAGGTAAATAGTTGGGAGGCAAAACTATAAGCCCCTATCTTTCTCTGTGTCCGATTGAAGCTTTGACCTCATAGGTACCGCGTGAGTGTTAGCAATTATGAAAGACTAAGTATGTGGATTTGCTTTACAAGCTCTTATATTGACTCTTTCCGACGTTATGACAAATTGGAATTGCTTCAATGACTAAGATCATAGTTTGTTGGTTCTCAATAGAGTTCTTGATTCATACTTTATCTTGTGAACGATTTGTTACTCTAGCATAAGAGATTATATGTCAATATACGTTGCTGTTCTAAAGACGATCATGATGCCCTCATGTCCGTATTTTATTTTATCGACACCTCTATCTCTAAACATGTGGGCATATTTATCGATTTCGGCTTTCGCTTGAGGACAAGCGAGGTCTAAGCTTGGGGGAGTTGATACATCCATTTTGTATCATGCTTTTATATCGATATTTATTGCATTATGGGCTGTTATTATACATTATGGTACAATACTTATGCCTTTTCTCTCTTATTTTACAAGGTTTACATGAAGAGGGAGAATGCCGGCAGCTGGAATTCTGGACTGGAAAAGGAGCAAATCTGAGATACCTATTATGCACAACTCCAAAAGTCCTGAAAATCTACGAAGAATTATTTTGGAATATATAAAAAATATTGGGCGAAGAATATACCAGGGGGGGCCCACCAGGCAGTCACAAGCCAGGGGGCGCGCCCCTGTGGCTTGTGACCCACCTGGCAGGCCTCCGGTGCCCATCTTCTGCTATATGAAGGGTTTTGACCTGGAAAAAATCATAAGGGAGCTTTCGGGACGAAGCGCTGCCGTCTCGAGGCGGAACATGGACAGAAGCAATCTAGGGCTCCGGCGGAGCTGTTCTGCCGGGGAAACTTCCCTCCTGGAGGGGGAAATCGAAGCCATCGTCATCACCAACGATCCTCTCATTGAGAGGGGGTCAATCTCCATCAACATCTTCACCAGCACCATCTCCTCTCAAACCCTAGTTCATCTCTTGTATCCAAACTTTGTCTCAAAACCTCAGATTGGTACCTGTGGGTTGCTAGTAGTGTTGATTACTCCTTGTAGTTGATGCTAGTTGGTTTACTTGGTGGAAGATCATATGTTCAGATCCTTAATGACAATTAATACTCCTCTGATTATGAACATTAATATGCTTTGTGAGTAGTTACGTTTGTTCCTGAGGACATGGGATAAGTCTTGTTATAAGTAATCATGTGAATTTGGTATTCGTTCGATATTTTGATGAGATGTATGTTGTCTCTCCTCTAGTGGTGTTATGTGAACGTCGACTACATGACACTTCACCATTGTTTGGGCCTAGAGGAAGGCATTGGGAAGTAGTAAGTAGATGATGGGTTGCTAGAGTGACAGAAGCTTAAACCCTAGTTTATGCGTTGCTTCGTAAGGGGCTGATTTGGATCCACATGTATCATGCTATGGTTAGATTTATCTTAATTCTTCTTTCGTAGTTGCGGATGCTTGCGAGAGGGGTTAATCATAAGTGGGAGGCTTGTCCAAGTAAGGACAGCACCCAAGCACCGGTCCACCCACATATCAAATTATCAAAGTAACGAACGCGAATCATATGAGCATGATGAAAACTAGGTTGATAGAAATTCCCATGTGTCCTCGGGAGCGCTTTGCTTTATATAAGAGTTTGTCCTGGCTTGTCCTTTGCTATAAAAAGGATTGGGCCACCTTGCTGCACCTTTGCTACACTTGTTACTTGCTACCCGTTACGAATTATCTTATCACAAAACTATCTGTTACCGATAATTTCAGTGCTTGTAGAGAATACCTTACTGAAAACCGCTTGTCATTTCCTTCTGCTCCTAGTTGGGTTCGACACTCTTACTTATCGAAAGGATTACGATAGATCCTCTATATTTGTGGGTCATCTACTATCTTCTCCTTTTTCCTCATAACCTCCACCATATTCTATTCCACCTATAGTGCTATATCCATGGCTCACGCTCATGTATTGCGTGAAAGTTGAAAAGGTTTGAGAACATAATAGGTGTGAAACAATTGCTTGACTTGTCATCGGGGTTGTGCATGATTTAGATACTTTGTGTGGGGAAGATGGAGCATAGCCAGACCATATGATTTTGTAGGGATAACTTTCTAAGGCCATGTTATTTCGAAAGGACACAATTGCCTTGTTGGTATGCTTGAAGTATTACTGTTTTTATGTCAATATTAGACTTTTGTTTTGATCTGAATATTCATGCCACAATAAAGAATATTACATGGATAAATATGTTAGGTAGCATTCCACATCAAAAATTCTGTTTTTATCATTTACCTACTCGAGGACGAGCAGGAATTAAGCTTGGGGATGCTTGATACGTCTCCAACGTATCTATAATTTTTTATTGTTCCATGCTATTATATTATCTGTTTTGGATGTTTTATATGCATTAATATGCTATTTTATATTATTTTTGGGACTAACCTATTAATCTAGAGCCTAGTGCCAATTTCTGTTTTTTCCTTGTTTTTGAGTATTGCAGATAAGGAATATTAAACGGAGTCCAAACGGAATAAAATCTTCGGAATGATTTTTCTTGGACCAGAAGAAACACAGCAGACTTGGAGATGAAGGCAGAAGATCTGCCGTGGCGTCACAAGCCACCAGGGCGCGCCCTAGGGGGGCGCGCCCTAGGGGGGGCGCCCCTGGCTTGTGGCCCCACGGCAGCCCTCCTAACCCTATTCTTCGGCCTATAAATTCCCAAATATTCCCTGGATACCAAAAAGAGCCATGAAAATACTTTTCCGCCGCCGGAAGCCTCTGTTCCTGTGAGATCCAATCTTGGAGCCTTTTTCGGTAATCTGCCGGAGGGGGATTCGATCACGGAGGGCATCTACATCAACTCCATTGCCCCTCCGATGATGCGTGAGTAGTTCACCATAGACCTTCGGGTCCATAGCTAGTAGCTAGATGGCTTCTTCTCTCTCTTTGTTCTTCAATACCATGTTCTTCATGATCTTCATGGAGATCTATCCGATGTAATACTCTTTTGCGGTGTGTTTGTCGAGATCCGATGAATTGTGGGTTTATGTTCAACTTATCTATGAATATTATTTGAATCTTCTCTGAATTCTTATATGCATGATTTCATATCTTTTGAAACCTCAGATTGTTACTGGTTTGGTTTAGCCAACTAGATTGGTAATTCTTGCAATGGAAGAAGTGCTTGGTTTTGGGTTCAATCTTGCGGTGTCCTCACCCAGTGACAAAGTAGGGGTAGCGAGGCACGTATTTGTATTGTTGCCATCGAGGATAAAAAGATGGGGTTTTCATCATATTGCTTGAGTTTATCCCTCTACATCATGTCATCTTACCTAATGTGTTACTCTGTTCTTCATGAACTTAATACTCTAGATGCAGGCAGGAGTCGGTCGATGTGTGGAGTAATAGTAGTAGATGCTGAATCGTTTCGGTCTACTTGACACGGACGTGATGCCTATATGCATAATCATTGCCTTGGATATCTTCATAATTATTCGCTTTTCTATCAATTGCTCGACAGTAATTTGTTCACCCACCGTATTATTTTCCTTCATGAGAGAAGCCTCTAGTGAAACCTATGGCCCCCGGGTCTATTATCCACATTATATTTTCAGATCTATAAACCAAAAATACCAAAAATACTTCACTGCAATCTTTTTACTTTTGTTTTACTTTTCATTTTAGCAATCCTATCTATCTATCTCTATCAGATCTCATCCTTGCAAGTAACCGTGAAGGGATTGACAACCCCTTTATAGCGTAGGGTGCAAGTGTTTGATTATTTGTGTAGGTACATCTATTGGGGACTTGCTTGTATCTCCTACTGGATTGATACCTTGATTCTCAACAACTGAGGGAAATACTTATCTACTTTGCTGCATCACCCTTTCCTCTTCAAGGAAAAACCAACGCAAACTCAAGAAGTAGCACTTGCCTACGTGGTTCAGCTCCAAGTTCGACCGAAGTCCATACATTTTATTGTAGAGACTTCCGTATCAGTCGCAGTAGGAAACTCTGGAATCACTTCCAAGGTTCCTTTCCTTTGACCTGATGACGAAGATATTGGTTATCTCGTCCAGTTGCACTCTCCTCCCACTCACCTTTTGTAAGAACTATTCTCTTTAAAAGAATACCATTTTGTGGCAAAATCATTTGCCTCGGTATAGTGGTGGGGGAATACCCAATGACTTGGGATAACCTACAAAGCAGCACTTGTCTGATTTGGAATAGGTTTGTAACCTTTTACACAAGCCCCATATTCCAAATGTTAAGAAAAGATATAACATGGTTGGGCGTACCATACCATGACGTCATTTCAACAGACCCGATGGAGCTCTTTTCAATGTAAAAGCCGCAGTCTCTAAAGCATCACTTTAAAAGGGATAATGGCAAATTTATTTGTGTCATCTTTGATCTTACCATGTCATAAATGGTTCGATTACATCTTCACGGACTTTTCACTTGAAGTGGTGTTCCGGGAGGTGCAAGTTATGAAACCCTTTCACAACTCATCAGACATTCGCTAAACTTGTAACTCAAATATTCCTTTCCGCAATCAATTTGCAGAAACATAATTTTCTTGTTACAATAACTTCTACTTCATGTTTGAAAACCTTATGAATGAATTCAAAAGATCCAGACTTACGTCTCAACAAGTAAATATCCATATATCTACTTGAGTCATTTCTGAAGATAGATAAATCCACTACTTGCAACAACATTTATTGGACTACACACATCATAATGTATGATCACCAATATGTTCTTTGCTCGGTCCTTATGGCCTGTGAACGGTATTTCAGTCACTTCACTTTTCAGAGGAAAGTTGCAAGTGTCAGATGATTCAAAATCAAACGACTTCAAAATCCATCATAATGGAATTTTCCATGCGGGTTTCTCCAATGTGACCAAATGCAGTGCCACACTTGTGTGGTATTCTTTTAGTCTTGCGACATTTAGCGTCAGTGTTATGGATGTACCATATTTCCATCAATATTCATAACATACATCCCATCTAGGATGGAAGCATGGCCCTTCATGTTATTCATAATACTGAACAACAATTGTTCTTTTATGAACAACCCTTTTGCAACAAACATTATGCACTGGGTTAGAGTGTATGAAACTCTAAAATGAATTATGAAAGTAAACACAGAGGTAATAGATTAATATCATTATTCATAACATACATCTCATTCATAATGAAAGTATGGCCCTTATGTTTATTCATAACACCGAACATCAAAAGTTCTCTTATGAACAACCTTCTTGCAAGATACCTTATGCAAAGGGCTAGAGTGTGTAAAGCTCTGAAATGAATTATGAAAGAAAATACATAGGTAATACACCGATGGAAGGTATAGTAACTTTTACTATGTTCCCAGTGTGTATCAAGACCTCATTCCTGGCTAGTCTTTCAGGCCATAGTAGTTCTTGCATCGAGTCGCAACAGAATGCAATCGAGCGGGTATCTTTGTGATCAACTCAGAATACCCAAGAATTAGTGATTAACATGTTTAACCATAATTCCCAAGAACTATATCTTTGACCAGCCTTCTATACATCAAAAACTTGCATGACATTCATACATGAGCTGGATATTCCAGTCTTGTTTCTTTCTGCCTTCATACTTCTAACAGTTTAACTTTCAGTATTTCTCCTACTCTCAGAAGAAGCACCCAACTTAAGAGTGGCGTTAGCCCCGGACTTCCTAGGCGTGAAAAGTTTCACTAACACCCTTCGGACACTTCCTTTCTCTTTAAGTTGTTGTTTTATTCACCTTCATATCATATGACAGGCGTTCTTCTGGATCCGTTTTTTTATCAGTCCAATGTATAGTAAACACTTTACTAATGTTTTGCAAACAAACATTGCTTTGGATATCTCATATCTTTTAGCCTTTGTCTGTCTCTGAAAATGATTTTCAGATTTCATGAATATCACATAACTATCCAAACTTTCGAAGTTTGGGTCTCATGGAAGCAAACATATTTCACTTGACCGTAACAGAATTTGAGCTTTTGGATCGAACGACGAGAGTCATATCATCCATAGCATTAGCGGGAGAATACCGAAAGTATGCGATAGGACAAAATCCTTCTCGGCACTCTTGAGGACAATCCTCATATTACGTTACCAACCGTAAAGTTTTAACCAGATAAATAACAGCTTATTCAATTTTAATAGGGAAGGTGGAAACGCGAGCCAGTATTCTACAACTATTATGCAAATCACACTTAGACAGTGTTCAAAATTAATTGCACTAAGAATTAAAAGAATTAATTCTAAAGTGCGCTCCCACTCAAATCAATATCTCTCATAATTGATTGTGAGTGATTCAAGATCCGTATTTCAATTCGACGCCATTGACGGGTTCATCACTGATGACGTGAATTTCAATCGGTAGGCCAACTTGCCAATCACATCTCTATGTGACTCTTGTCCATCTTTCGATGCACGTGTTCCGAGCTCAGGACTGTCCTGCCTGAACGTCAACACAACCAAGTGATCACGCAGTGAGGTCTGACCTTCACCCGCCTTGCACCTCTCTAATCGTTCGTGCTCATGTGTACATGGCGCACCCCGAAAAGATACGTGTTGTAGACGGTGCTACACTTGGGAGAACACTAACTACTTGATATTTTAAGTGAGAGATCACCCTAATAAAAGCGACTACCGCGCAATCAAGAAGGGTGCATCAAGAGGGATAAACATCTCAGGCAATTCATAATAGCATGATATGGTATAGCCCCTTCTGACGGAGAAGTCATGTATTTCTTCGTCTTCTGCATTCGCGTCGGTGTTTACCTTCGCGAAGATTGCCACCACTTTGTCGATGCACCAGATAATATTGCTATCTCTATAGCTAATAAAATAAGTGCATTACTTTAGGTTGACATGCAGGTCATTAAAGTGACAATCATATGGCTCCAGCCATCATGCCGAATCATGACACGCAGGTCATGTTAATTAATTTACATCATATAGTCATCTCATACATAATCAAATTATTATGAGACTTGCTATACCACATCACATGCAAACCATCCTGCAAAACCAAGTTAGACGCCTCTAATCGGTTTATGCAAGAACTTGTTTTTCGTGGCTTCTAAGGTTTCGAAACAAACCGAAGCTACCAACGTCCATCATCAAGTATGATAATTAAAGTTGCTAGATTAACTTTGCGGGGTGTATGAAACACGAGATAATAAAATCTCGAGCCCCATACTGAACTTCGTCATACGCATGACCCCCGTGCAGATCATATCTGCATTGCCCTTTCGTCTGCGAAATTTCATCTTTCTTTTTAACTACAGTGGAATTCAATGAACTGTTAGCACTTCGTTGATCAATCAGGATCGCGGATTGCCAGAACATTGAAACTCCACCATGCTGTTATCAAGATCAGAAATATGCAAATCCCAGGGAAGCAACAAGAACATCGGGTAACAGATTTCATCTGCTACCCGCACAAATAATTTTCAGTAATAGAACTCATCTACTACCTAATTATATTATGCAACACCCATACATCTCTATGTATTCTAGATCGCAACCTGCATCTACGCGTAGCACGGCTCATGATGCCATTGTTGGGGAACGCAGCAGAAAACAAAAATTTCCGACCTACGCACCAGCCCAGGACCACTATGGAGACTGCATACATGGTTTGATCTTTTTCGTTACCGACTCGTAGCGCAGCGGAAGTAGAGTCGATGACGATCGGCGGTGCAGATCCCCGCAGCTAGGATTTACAACCTCCCAACCGCGAGGATGTCTACCCTCATCTGCCCCTCGGACAGCCCTCCGGGAGGCGGTCGGACAGTCCCCTGGACGGTGTCGCGGACAGCCCTTCG
The DNA here is from genome assembly GCA_039707655.1 of Elymus sibiricus. NCBI lineage: Eukaryota > Viridiplantae > Streptophyta > Magnoliopsida > Poales > Poaceae > Elymus > Elymus sibiricus. Next base: position 446,566,410 of record CM077675.1, on the reverse strand, counting down.
TGAGGACCTCCGAAACTCGGACGGTCACACGGACAGCCCTTCGGGAGGCACTCTCGAACTAAGACCGAAACTACGATCTCTCTACAGAGTTGCACACATACGGTGTCATCTATCCGGCAGGGCTTCGCCATCTAGAACTAGTTCCCACCGGAACCCAGACAGCCTTTCGGCTCTACGAAACTATTTCGCTGGGAGGGAGAGAGAAAGCCAGATCATGCATGGCACTTGTATGTGACAAAGAGTGAGTTTTGGGCAGCCCCCTCCACCTCTATTTATAGGAGAAGGAGGGGTGGAGGGGCTGAAATTTCAGCCACATCCATCCATGTCATCTCCAAGATATTTTGGAGCAAAAGCCAAAAAAGGTGGCTTTCCAAAAAGTAACCATAAAGTTGATTTCACTATTCACGACGACATTTTTCAGTGTCCGTTCGAACCGAAAATATTTATGTGGGCTTAGAACATTTCCAGTACCCACTAAAATAATTTTTGACGCGTTCCAAAACAATTCTGGATTAGTGATTTTCATCTGCGAAAAGCAAACAAAGCGGTTCCGGCAGCTCCAGAACATTTCCGGTTTTTCTTTCGGAAAATTCCCAGAAGTTTCCAGAATGATTCTGGCACCCTCCAAGAATTATCACGCATGTGCCGAAACCAATTTGACTTAATGGTGTACTCCGAAACAACTTTTCGGTTTAGTGATTTTCATCTGTGAAAAGCAGCTAAAGCGGTTCCGACAGTCCGGAACATTTCCGGTTTTTGTCTGTGAAAAATCTCAGAAGTTACCGGAACAATTCCGGTACCCTCCAATAATTTCCAGGCATGTGCCGAAACCAATTTGACTTAATGGTACACTCCGAAACAACTTTTCGGTTTTACCGAAACTCTTCCGGTGTTCTCTCTCCGGAACTCTTCCGTTGTCTCCGAAACTTTTTCGGTGAATTTCTCTCAAACTCCCTGTCTAGTATTCAACAGATAGATGACCCTTAAGCGTGTGACCCTATAGGTTCGGTGAAGTATAGACATGACCCGGAATCCCTTCCGATCAATGATCAACATCGGAGCCGTGGACACCCATATTGACCCCTATACCCACACGAATGAATATTCGAGTGAACCTCCAGTTGCCGAGTGCTATTCCTGTTGCTTCGCGATATGTTACAAATACCCGAGGTGAGACATGTTGGCATCCCCGTGGATCAACAACTTGTCCACTATGCCAGTTACCTCGTTACCGGTATCGTTCTCTTTTCTCGTTACCGTGTTCCGGCATCCCTGTGATCAAATCACCCTGTGTCTGGCCAGACGATGATGGATACCGAAATACCGAGAGGGCCCAGAGATATCTCTCCATCGTCGGAGGAGAAAATCCCAATCTTGAGCTATCAAGTTACTTGACACACTTTTCCATGAACCCGTAAGCCGCCGTAATAGCCACCCATTTACGGATGACGTTTAACAAACCCCAAAGTTCATGAAGCAAGCATGAAGAAACTCGATACTCTCATGGTCTGAGGAATCATGCAAACGTTAACCATCTCTGTGTTATTAACCATTTAACTTGTGATGAATGTATCTCATAGCATAACATCAATTCGGGTCGATTCAACACAAATGTTCTTCTAACATTGTGCCCTCAAAGTTGCTGGCATAGACATGCCCATGATCAGGAAAACAGAACCATCATGCAACACTTGAGCTAGTCTTAGAGGCCAGACTAGGAATACATTTTACCGTTTATTATTCCACACGTGCATATGAGTCTTCCTCCGAGCCTCGTGGTTATTGTAGACTCGAGAACCATAGCAGTTATAGCATGGAACATAAACCTAATTATGAACAGGGAGATAATCAATAACATTTATTATTGCCTCTAGGGCATATCTCCTACAGTTGGGACACAACCCAAAACTTTTACTTTTCTTTTTGAGAGTTCACATGATTAAGCTACTGTATTAATCATGTTTTGTGTCTTCTATTTCAATAAAGTGCCAAGTAAAGCCTTTGGTATGACTCACAAGATGAGTAGAATTGATGCTAAACCAAAACAGAAACTTTTGACTCCAGTACAGGAATTGTAATTTTTTACTGGAGCGTGATAATGATCTGAAAATTTTACAAAGTGTCCATAAACAAATTCTTCAGGTTTTCCTAATTTTTCAGAATTTTTAGAGACAGGGAAGTATGGTTATACTACAGATCTTCACAGACTGTTCTGTTTTTGACAAATTCTGTTTTGCATGCATAGTTTGCTTGTTTTAGTGTTCCCATAGCTTATATTCAGTGATATAAATTATGTGAATGGTAGAATACAGTAGGTATTATGTGAGAACAATTATGAATCTTGTCTTGACAGTACCTACGTGAATGATCTTTATTTATTATACTAACCCATCTCATGAAGTTCCTTTAGGTTTTGTGTGATTGAAGTTTTCAAGTTTTGGGTGAGACACCGATATAAGGAGAATAAGGGGTGACAAGAACCTAAGATTGGGGATGCCCAAGGCACCCCCAAGTTAATATCCAAGGAAGACTCAAGCGCCTAGGCTTGGGGATGCCCCGGAAGGCATCCCCTCTTTCGTCTCCAACATTATCGGTATATCTTACTTAGAGCTATATTTTTATTCGTCACATAATATGTGTTTTTCTTGGAGCGTCATTTTATTTTGTTAGTATTTGCTTGCTGTTATTTATAATCTTGTTTTTCAATAAAAAGTTCCAAGAATTACCTTTAGATGCTTGAATTGCATGTTTGATGTGTGTTGTGTAAAAACAGAAACTTTCTCTGTAGTGTTTGAATTTTCATATTTTACTGGAACGTGGAAAGTTTCTAAAAAATTTATACAGTGTTGTAATGTAAATTATTTATCACGTCATAAATTGTCATAATTTTTTGAGTTACAGAAGTACACTGTTTTCATAAATTACTACAGACTGTTCTGTATGGACAGATTGTTGTCATACTTTTGTTATCTACTGATCCTATAGTTTCCATAGCCTATATTGGTAGATATAAATTGTGGAAACGATAGTAAACAGTAGATGATATTTGTAAATTATTGTGCTACTTGTCTTGGCAGTACAAGAAGTGTGGACTTATTCTTATGTGTACTAACCTCTCTCACGAGTTCTTTTCGAGTTTTTGTGGATGAAGTTTTTAAGATTTAGGGAAACCGTGATATAAAAGGAATTAAGGAGACACAAAAGCTCAAGCTTGGGGATGCCCAAGGCATACCAAGATAATATTTCAAGAAGTCTCAAGCATCTAAGCTTGGGGATGCGCCGGTAGGCATCCCACCTTTCTTCATCAACAATTATCGGTTAGGCTCCGTTTGGAAGCGAAGTTTTTGAAAAACCTAAGCATTCCAATACTACAGTTTTTTATGCCGATGACAACAAAGACCGTAGTATCTGAAAACATCAGTTTTTAAAGTATAACTTAGACAGTGTCGCATTTGGTAATCAAAGTATATAGTGTTGTATTTGCTGACCGCATGAGAGAACTTTTGCTGTGTTTCTCAGTTTTTTAAAAAGAGGTCCTGGCCTCTCTTTTTTAATACACCAAAAATACCATGATTTTGTGCATACTATAGTTTATAATGCTGCAACTTTAACTAGAGCCAAACACTTCAAAGTATTTGAGACCATAGTTTTCCAAAATAATGTGGTATTCTTGAAATACTTTGAAAATACTCTGCAACCAAACCCACCCTTAGTAGCCTGAGTTTTTGAAGTTGAGCCTAAGTTTTTGCTTCTTCACATGATGTGTGCTAATCTTGGAATGTAATTTTATTTTGTTTTGCTTGCTGTTTTAATAAAATACTTAGATCTGAAAGTTTTTAGATGAGAGAGAGTTCTCAAATGGCTACCCATTTACTTAACTACTCACTTGATCTTCACTTATATCTTTGTGGAGTAGCTTGTCATTTACTCTTGTGCTTCACTTATATCCTATGAGTAAATTGTTGAATGAATTGAATACCATGAAGTTGAAATTATATGTTCATATCATGCCTAGTAGTAGCTTCACATTTGGTTTAGAAAGTGAAATCTTTTGAAGCTTGACAATCACAATATTGGTCATACAAGCAATTCGTGAATGATTAGTATAAGGAAGAGAACTTTCACATACAAGTATATGATCTTGGACATCTTCTATGATTGTGAATACCCATTAATTATTTTCAAACTTGAGCAAATTAGTTGAAGTTGGACAAGGAAGACAACGTAATGAGTTATGGTTGTGCATATTTGCATAGAAGTTATATTGTTATGGATCCTCCAACACGTGGTGATTGCTTAGGATCTTTTGCTAGCCAAAAATTTGTACTAAGTAGAGATACTACTTGTGCATCCAAAAACCCTTAAAACCAGTTTCTTGCCATGAGTGTCCACCATAACTACCTATGGATTGAATAAGATCCTTCAAGTAAGTTGTCATCGGTGCAAAAAAGCAATAAAAATTGCTTCTAAATGTGTTTGATCATTTAGTGTAAGACAAAATTGAGCGTTGTACGAACTTGTGATGGCAAAGTAATAAAAGCGGCGGACTGCATAATAAAGGTTGCTATCATAAGGGGCAATATAATGTGACGTTCTTTTGCATTGAGGGATTGTGCATACAAAACCAAAAAGCGCATGACAACCTCTGCTTCACTCTGCGAAGGGCCTATCTTTTACCTTTCAGTATTTACTTTTATGCAAGAGTCAATAGTATGCATTCTCATTTCAACCTCAATTATTCTCTAGTTGGCAAGCATCATGTGGTGGGGAAAGATCTAGGCACATATGGCCAGTCAAATATATTTGATCATGACTTATTATTGTTGACAATTATATCTATGATAAATGAGTTGGGAGGCGAAACATTAAGCCCCTATCTATCTCTGTGATCGATGGATGCCATTTGTTCTAAAAATATGCTTTGAGTACTAGCAATCATAGAAGACTATATGATGATTGAGTATGTGGAGCTCTTACTTAGACTTTGTTGAGAATAAGTTGAATTGCAATTGTTTGGTGACTAAGAACATAGGTTGTTAAGTTTCAAGAGAATTCATTATTTGAACCATAACATGTGAATTGGTTGCTACTTTATCATGATGAGTTTTATGAGAAAGAGTTGCTGTTATGATGCTAGGAAAAGTGGTTGAAATTATCATTGATCAAACTTATGCACTATGCTAGCATTCACATTTCATAAATTATTTTCTTTTATCATTTACCTACTCGAGGACGAGTAGGAATTAAGCTTGGAGTTGCTGATACGTCTCCAACGTATCTATAATTTATGAAGTATTCATACCATATTTACAACAATTTTATATAGTTTTGGTATGATTTGCATGGAACTAACCCGGACTGACGTTGTTTTCAGCAAAACTACCGTGGTGTTGTTTTTTTATGCAGAAATAAAAGTTCTCCAAATGCAACGAAACTTTTTGACGATTTTTTGGAACAAAAGAGGCACTAGAAGCTTCGTGGGAGGGCCAGAAGAGCCACGAGGTGGCCACAACCCACCAGGGCGCGCCAGCCCCCTCTGGCGCGCCCTGGTGTCTTGTGGGCCCCTCGTGGCCCATCTTCGCGTGAAACCGACGCCCAAAAATCATATATATTCATAAACCCCCAGAAATAACCCTAGATCAGAAGTTCCGCCGCCGCAAGCCTCTGTAGCCACGAAAAACCAATCTAGACCTCGTTTCGGCACCCTATCGGAGAGGGAAATCATCACCGGAGGCCATCTTCATCATCCCTATGGTCTCCATGATGAGGAGGGAGTAGTCCACCCTCGGGGCTGAGGGTATGTACCAGTAGCTATGTCTTCAATCTCTCTCTCTCTCTCTCTCTCTCTCTCTCTCTCTCTCTCTCTCTCTCTCTCTCTCTCTCTCTCTCTCTCTCTCGTGTTCTTGAGATGTCACGATCTTGATGTATCAGTGGCTTTGTTAACATAGTTGCACATCACTTTTAGACGGTTGGTTGTAGCGGTATCCGAAGTTGCACACCCATTGTTAGGCTGTTGGTGGATTCATCAAACAGTGAAAGCACAACCATGGGCATGGGAAAAGTTGCACATCAACTACTATGCACTTGGCTTGGGCAACAGACGAAGTTGCACATCTCACTGGAAGGAGGTAGTTCGGAGTGAAGGTACCATCATTGAAAACTGCACGTTTAGGGGTGGGAGAAAAGTTGCACATCCATTATTAGGTAGTTGCACATCGTCTAGTAGGCAGTTGCACAAAACGGAGACCAAAATTGCACAAAAAAATTCATCAAAACATACCATGCGGGATCTAGTTTCGAAGAACACGCCGCGAGTGTTCCAACAGTGAAAACAGATCTTAATTTCGATGCGCGGTTTGTAATTTATGATTTTTTTAAATTTTAAAAACTTGAATTAAGTGTGTTCACACCTGTTCACGTGGGTGCTTTGCAATGGGAAAAAATCGGGTACGACCGGGTCGTACGCGCGGCAACGTGAGACCAGCACCAGCGTGTGACATCTGGCAGTCCAAACATCCAGCCCAACGTGAGTTGCAAAAATAATAAAGAAGAGCCCAGCCCACGTTAATTAATTAGCTGCTCCGTTTCCTCGTCTTCTCACCTTCTGATGATTCATCTTCCAAACGAAACGAACAGGCACGAGATCTATTTTCATCCTGTCAGCAACAGGGCGGCAAGATGGCTACGGCGCCGGACGACGGCATCATGGCACCGAGCCAAGCAGCATACATGGCATCGTCTCCTTCAGAACCCTCTCCACCCACGGCTCCTCCAGTGACAGTAAGTTCAATTCACATGCGACAATAAGTATGTTCCTTTCTTCCTGAAGCCTATCTTGATTGATTCTATTGCTTACCCTTGCAACAATTGCCGGTGACTGAGACTAATGGCCAGCCGAGGACGAGCAACACACCAATGAACGCTCATGACTTACAAGATGCAGATAAGGCTCCAAGAGTTAGGAAGTGCTTTCAATCTGAGGAGATGTGTACCAATTTTACAATGCTTATGCTCAAACCAAGGGATTTAGCATTAGGAAGTGCCACTTGAAGTTTAGAGCAGATGGGACTTTAAGTTCCAGATATTTTGTTTGTAGTAAGGCGGGTGTGAAGGCTGCTAATCCAACACGTGTGGTCAAGAAAGAACAAGCTATTTCGAGGACTAATTGCATGGCTCGAGTTCAATTCAGCATCACTCCGGAGGGAATTTGGAGTACTCAGAAAGTCATTCTCGACCATAATCACCAGCTTGTAAGTCCAGATAAGAGGCACATGCTTAGATCACAGCGTCAACTCTTAGATGCCGATCGCCACATGATTAAGCAAATGAGGACATCGGGAATTAAACAAGCTGAAATATATGATTTCTGTGAGCTTTGGTATGGTAAATATGCTATACCCTTCTTTCAAATGGATTGCAACAATTACTTACGAAGTGAGCACTCGAAGTATTTGGAAACCAAAGATGCACAAACATTAATGGAGTATCTAAAGAACAAGCAAGCTGAGGACCCTTCATTTTTCTATGCCATGCAATTAGATGATGATGATGGTACAATAATGAACATCTTTTGGACTGATGGACAAGCTATCATGGACTATTCTGTTTTTGGAGATGCCCTTTCCTTTGACACCACATTTTCAACAAATAAGTTTCAAATGCCATTTGCTCCATTTATTGGTGTTAATCATCACAAGCAGACTATTCTTTTTGGTGCAGCGCTACTGTATAATGAAACTGCAGATACCTTTGAGTGGGTTTTTAGAACCTTTCTACTCCCTCCATTCCTAAATATAAGTCTTTTTAGTGGTTCCACTAGGGGACTACATACGAATGCATATAGACATACTTTAGAGTATAGATTCACTTATTTTGTTTCGTACGTAGTCCCCTAGTGAGATCTCTAAAAAGACTTATATTTAGGAACGGAGGGAGTACAAGCTATGTGTGGTAAGCAGCCTGAAACAATATTCACCGATCAATGTGCCGCCCAAACACGTTGGGCTGGATGTTTGGACTGCCAGATGTCACACGCTGGTGACATTGAGTAGAGATGAATGGATGGAAAATTGCTAAGAAAGAACCCCTCTAAGTCTCACGTGTCATCCAACACCAAAAAATAGGTCCCGCATGTCATGAGACAGAGTCAGTGGAGCGTTAACTCTGTCAAATCCACCAAAGCCGAGTCGTCTTCTCCGAAAGCTCCAAATCGCCATGGGCTGCAGCCTGCGCCTGCGTGCGACAGCGCCGGGCCGCCGCCTCCTCCAAGCCGCTCGGCCGGTGCGCGGAGAAGAATGTGCTGCTGCACGGTGGCGAATCGTCGTCGCCGTCCCGGCGCCCGCCGCGTCCGCGTCGCCGTCGCTTCGCTGCTGGCCGTTGCCTCGAGGGTCGAGCAGCTCGAGCGCCGTCAGGCCTGCACCAGGTTAACCACCGAACCCGAATTCGAGCTCCCGTCTCTCAGCTTCCGCAATCCACCATGAAGTTCTTGGTGCGCCGTGGAGCCCAGCAATAATGTGCAGGGCTGACGGCCACCGCTCGCGGTCCTACTCGCCGCACAGTCAGCTACAGCACGCTCCACGACGTTCTCCACGGCTCACACCAACCGAGTAGTTGTTGGCCGCGCATATATGTGGCGTGGCGTGTGCGCTAACAAACTGCCTAACAGGTCCGACCGATCGAGTCAAATCGGGTCGGCTCCACGTCTACGCGAGCATCCGGCGGGAAAGCGATGGCGGGCGACACGGAGGCGCCGCCGCACGTCGTGGAGGACTGCCGCGGCGTGCTGCAGGTGCTCAGCGACGGGACGACGGTCCGGGCCGCCGCGGCGCCGTACACGGTGGACGACCGCGACGACGGGCGCGTAGAGTGGACGGACGCCGTGTACCACCCGGCCCACGGCCTCGGCGTGCGCATGTACAGGCCGGCGCGCCGGGAAGGGAAGGAGCGGCGGAGGCTGCCGGTGCTGGCCTACTTCCACGGCGGCGGCTTCTGCATCGGCAGCCGCGCCTGGCCCTCCGTCCACGCCTGCTGCATCCGCTTCGCCCACGAGCTCCCCGCCGTCGTGCTCTCCTTTGACTACCGCCTCGCGCCCGAGCACCGCCTCCCGGCCGCCCACGAGGACGCCGCTGCCGCCCTCGCCTGGCTGCACGACTGCCTCGCCGGCACGACCCCCGGGCCTGACGGATCTGGGTCTGATGAGGACGTCCGCGCCTGGCTCGCCGACTCCGGCGCCGACCCGGGGAGGCTCTTCGTGTCCGGCGACTCCGCCGGCGCAAACATCGCGCACCACATGGCGGCGCGGTTCGGCGCGGCTGGGGCGGGGCTCGGCCCCGTCAGGACCGCCGGGTACGCCCTCATCATGCCGGCGTTCACCTCGGAGGCGCCGACGCAGTCCGAGCTGGGCTCGCGGGGCAGCGCGTTCCTGAGCCGGGACGTGGCCGAGCGATACAACCGGCTCGCGTTGCCGGCCGGCGCCAACAAGGACTACCCGCTGATGAACCCGCTCGGGCCGGACAGCCCGGGCCTGGGACTCGTGGGCGGCTGCGTGCTGGTCGTCGTCGGCGGCGACGACATGCTCAAGGACAACCAGGTCCGGTACGTGGAGCGGATGAAGGCCGTGGGGAATGACGTGGAGCTCATCGTGTTCGACGGCAAGGAGCACGGGTTCTTCTCGAGGGACCCGTGGTCGGAGACCAGCGGCGAGGTCGTGCGAGTCGTCCGGCGGTTCATGGACAGAGACGCGGCCGGTTCGATTCAGCCTGCCGACGGTCAGCATTGATCGACGTGCTAGCAATGTGTTTTACTATTCGTGCAATTCGCTTGCTTTTTTGATAAAGCTTTTATTAACACAAAATGATAAAAATGACTTTTTGATAAATGACAATTTTATTAATTCAAAATGTAGCATTAAACAGATGCTCTACTTGTTGGAAAAATAGATAAGTATCTTCCGGACGGAGGGGGTACAAAGCAAGATGAGCAACATTCAGTGTCTCAATAACTAAAATGCACACAAGCACAATAGTGGCTAAAAAATAAAAACAATATAACGATAAAAACAATATAACGATAACATTAAATTGAAAGAAGACCGACACTATGCCTATGTCAACGTCGCAAGGGCGATGGACCAGTCCGAAGATTATGTTGTCACCCATGTTGGGTAAGACTTCTTTGACCACCCATTTCAACCACACACACATCGTCTTGAACTGCGATAGATAATCCATACGTTGCAGCATAGACCACATACGAATCCAATTCGTAGAGTGGAACATAGGATGCAAAGGATCAACGTTTTTGTTATTAAAAATGGAACCATTTTTACATAGTTAAAGCGATCATAATAAGGCACACACTTACACCTTTATTAGCATTGTAAACCTATTTTAAAATCCATATAGCATGTGACCATAAATGTTGGTATTTTAAAATCCATATAGCATGTGACCATAAATGTTGGCAACACTTGTAGGTGGATACAAATTGGACGCTATTTGACTGACCATATAGAATGCGCAAACTTACATTAAAAGATAAGGTGTTTGATTGTCTCATCATGAATACAAAAACTACACTTTTTACTTCCTTGCCAATTTTGACTAGTGAGATTGCCTTTGGTGAGTACAACTCTGAAAGTGGAATTGTCACTCAATTACAATTTTGGTGTTTATTGTAATACGATTTGCGAGAACTAATGTCGGTGTCAAGTATATCACATGATATTGGCTTCTCCATTTGGTTCACGGACTTCGATAACCCCGTTGATACAAAAATGGAAAAAAGAGGGGTTGTTGTGACTCACAAATTTTTTGTTTCTTTTGAGTCCTAGGAACATCCGTACTATCAAGAGGGGTTGTTGTGATTAGAGAGTTGGAAAACTCAAATATTTCCACATACACCTCACCCAACAGTTTCCATGTTTTTCGGTAGAAGTTTTCATCGAGGAAGCACCCTCATCTAGAGGTCCGGGTGCCCGGACTACCTTGGGATGGGTACCCGGAGGCACCAAAGAGGATGACCATGTCCTCGGATTTGTCCGGGTGCCCGGGTCTCCCGTGGCCCTCTATAAATACCACACCTTCTTCCTCCTCCTAACCTTAATATTCCTCTAGTTTTTCCGCACCATTGCCAAACACGAAAAAGCTTGATATCTTCGTCCCCATCCAACCAAACTCTCCATTACTTTGGGGATTGGGGGATATTTTCCATCGAACCGTTTTGTGTTCGCCCGCTTCTACATTTACATCACCGTGTTACTCTTGGGTGTTTGGGCACCCTACATGGAAGAGGTCACCACGAAGACACATTCCATTGTGGTGAAGCTTCGCGGTGGTGTTGGGAGCCTTCAATTAAGTTCTAGAGAGAGCCCCAACCTTGTTTGTAAAGGTCTCAGTTGCCACCTTCAAGGGCGCCGCTAGTGGATTCACATCACCCTGCATTGTGCGAGGGCGTGAGGAGAATAGGATGAGTCTTTGGGACGCTTGGGGAACATTGTGCCTCCACACCCCTCCGACGGAGACGTACCTCCCACAAAGGAGGGAACTTTAGGATCACTTCTCCATCGACTCCACATGTCGTTATTTCGGTCCTTTACATTGTGCTTTTATTTAGTTGTTGTTTTTGTTGTGCTTGTCATATAGGTTGTCCACATAGTTGCATACCTAAACAACCTACTATTTTGTTGAGCCTAAAATTTGAAATGAAGTTTAAATTTTTGTTAGCCTCCTATTCATGCCCCTCTCTTGTCGACCATATCGATCCTTTCAATTGGTATCAGAGCCTTGTCTCTTTATTAAGGGCTTTACCACCTAAGGAGTATGGTCAACAACGGGTTAAGGGATATGGATGTTCCTGTGGCCGTAACCCCTACCGTGGTCACCCGAAGTGATTTAAATCAGGCCATGGCCACATTTAAATCATTGATGGTGCACAAGGTACAAGACATGTTAGACAGATTTCTCGAAGGCATGAAAGCCACCATTGAGGGAGTCCCGGACTAAGGGGTCCTCGGGCTGCCGGCTCATCTCTCAATAGGCCGGCTCGATGGGCCATTCTCTAAAGAAGGGCCGGACACATCAAGACTCCACGTTCCAGAAGGGAGCCCCGAAGGCGCGTCGTGCACTCCAAGTCAAGATGAGGGAATCGCCATCTCCATTCTCGGCAGGAGGCCCACCATGTGTAAACCCTAGTACCCCCCTCGGTGTCTATATAAACCGGGAGGGTTTTGGATCATAGGAGACAGAAACTCATCTAGGGTTTTAGCTAGTCGATCTCGAGGTAGATCAACTCTGTAACCTTCATACCATCAATATAATCAAGCAGGACGTAGGGTTTTACCTCCATAGGAGGGCCCGAACCTGGGTAAACATCGTCTCCTTCGTCCCTTTGTTACCATCGATCCTAGTCTCACAGCTCGGGACCCCCTACCCGAGATCCACCGGTTTTGACACCGACATTGGTGCTTTCATTGAGAGTTCCGCTATGATCGCCCAAGGAATCGATGGCTCGCGTCTTCATTAATGAAGAGGTCCGCAGCATGGACTCCTTTGTCCCTGGACAGATCTTCGCTTTCGGCAGCATCGTGCTGCACGCTGACCCGACCGGCCACCTTGGCCGGGTCGGAAGTTTCGCTCCTGCTCAAGGAGTCAGATTCGGGAACTTAGAGTTCTCCGTTGACCCTCGGGGCGATCTTTTGCTCACCGGGCTCGCAGTCTCACCCGACGCGCCCGAGGACTCCGAGGCCTTAACCTCTGATGTCATTTTCAATCCCGCTCACAGGGCCAATCCCGGTGACGAACTGGACTTAAGTCCGGATCCGGCTATAACGCCAGATCGCTGGGCACCAACTCATGCCGAACACACTTCTCGTGCGAACGCGGCGGAGGTTAACTCCGAACACGCCAGGCAGATTCACCCGATCGAGCTCTCGACACTCTGCGAAGCTCTAGATCGGATCTCCTTGATGAAAACTACTGATGACCCAATCCCGATCCACACTCAGATCGGTCTTGAGGCGGGTCAAGAGGGATTTTTTGTCCCACCCACCACCCATTTAATAGCCACCATCGAAGACTTAACCGATATGTTGGACTACGCCTCCGAGGAGGCAGAAGACATGGAGGAAGAAGATCGCGCGCCCACCCCCGTCAACACCGGGCGATGGACCGCCACCTCCACCTACGACGTCTACATGGTGGATACGCCAGCCGGTAACGGCGAGCGCACACCAGCTAACAATGGCGGTGACTCAGGTGAGGCGCCGGAAACCGCGTAAGCGATCAAAGACAAAAAAAATGGGAAGGGAAGCTATTGCCGGCACCGGGGAAAACGATACCCCGGAAGACCTCGGCGATCCCGATATCCCCAAGTATCCGTTAGAGGACCAAGAAAGGCCAGAGGACCAGCGCGACCCCGAAGATCCGAACGATTCCGAGGATGACAACTACCTTCCCCCTGTAGAGGAAGAGGATAGCCCGGAAGACGAGGACCTCATCGTCCCCGAAACCATTGAGGATCAGGAACGGTTTAGGCAACAGCTTTTAGCCACAGCCCGAAGCCTAAAGGCAAAAGCGCGACAGCTCAAGGCCGAATAAGATACCCTCAACGATAGATGGACAAGGGTCCTATCAGCAGAGGAAGAACACGGCGCCGGCCTATGGGATCAACCCAAGAGTTACCCACGCCGGCGGTTGCTGCCACAATTCGACGACGAGCTCCCCAATACGTCGTCCCCCAAGCGCTCTCCATATGACCAGCCGGACCGCCCTCCCAGAGGTCGAGACAGGACGGCTGGCGACGCCGGTTATAGGTCGGCGATACCCCGCAGAAGGAGAAAGGAGCCAATGGAGCCTGATGACAGGTACAACCTGCGACGCGACCTGGACTACAGAACAGGCCGCACGAGATCCATCTATGGATCTAGAGGGTACTCCCCCGATAGACGGGACGAGTACCGGCCCTGGCTCGACCTAAACAATAGAGATCGGGACCAAAACCGGGCCAGAACAGACGCCGATTACCGGCGCGATATAGCCCGGGTTAGAGGCGCTGCCCACCCATTGTGCTTCACCGATGAGGTGATGCAGCATCAGTTCCCGGAAGGATTCAAACCCGTGAACATCGAGCAATACGACGACACAACTGACCCAGCAGTATGGATCGAGGATTTCCTCCTCCACATTCACATGGCACGAGGAGATGACCTCCATGCCATCAAGTACCTACCCCTTAAACTTAAGGGGCCAGCTCGGCACTAGTTAAACAGTCTCCCCGAAAACTCTATCGGGAGCTAGGAGGACCTCGAGGATGCATTCCGATCTAACTTCCAGGGCACCTATGTACGGCCCCCGGACTCCTCCGACCTAAGCAATGTCGTGCAAAAGGCAGGAGAGTCCGCTCGACAATTCTGGAACTGGTTCTTGACCAAGAAAAACCAGATCGTCGATTGCCCAGATGCCGAAGCTATAGCCTCTTTCAGGCACAATATTCAGGACGAGTGGCTGGCTCGCCAGCTCGGTCAGGATAAACCCAGGACCATGTCCGCCCTCACATCACTCATGACCCGCTTTTGAGCGGGAGAGGACAACTGGCTAGCGAGGCGAAGCGACAACCCCGAAGACCCCGGCACCTCTGAAGTCCGGGATGGAAACAGGAAACCACGACGCAACAAAAACAAATGCCGGCACAGCACTAGCGACGCCGATGACACGGCCGTTAACGCCGGTCGCAACCCAAGATCCAGGCAGCGAAAGAAGCCTCCTAAAGGCAACCGCGACGGGCCCACCCCGCTGGACAAGATCATGGAGAGGCCTTGCCAGATCCATGGCACTCCGGACAAGCCCGCCAACCACACCAACCGTAACTGTTGGGTGTTTAAGCAGGCCGGCAAACTCGCAGCCGAGGACCAGGGCCCACGTAGCGAGGACGATGAGGAACCCAGCGGTCCGAGCAATGGAGGTCAGAAGAAATTCCCTCCAGAAGTAAAAACTGTGAACATGATATACGCCACTCATATACCTAAAAAGGAGAGGAAGTGCGCCCTTCGAGAGGTCTATGCCGTAGAGCTTGTAGCCCCGAAGTTTAACCCATGGTCGGCCTACCCGATCACTTTTGATCGACGAGATCACCCGACCAGTATCCGTCATGGAGGTTCGGCGGCCCTCGTCCTAGACCCCATTATCGATGGGTATCACCTCACTAAAGTCCTAATGGACGGAGGAAGTAGCCTCAACCTGATCTACTCAGATACGGTGAAAAAGATGGGCATAGATCCATCAAGGATAAAGCCCAGCAAAACTACCTTTAAAGGAGTGATCCCAGGTGTTGAAGCCCGGTGCACAGGCTGTGTTAGCCTGGAAGTAGTGTTCGGTTCGCCCGACAACTTCCGCAGTGAGGAATTGATCTTCGACATCGTCCCTTTCCGCAGTGGCTATCACGCCCTGCTCGGCCGTACAGCGTTCGCTCGCTTTAACGCCGTCCCACATTACACATACCTCAAGCTCAAGATGCCTGGCCCCAAGGGGGTAATCACCGTCAACGGCAACACAGAGCGTTCCCTCCGAACTGAGGAGCATGCATTGGCCCTGGCGGCCGAATTCCATTATGAGGACGGTCGGCAAACACCCGAATCGGCCATAAAGGCCCGTAAGGTCGACAAACAAGTTCGGTTTCAATCCGAACTCCCAGACTCTTCTGCTCCCCAGAAATAGGGATACGCCCCCCATTGCACAGCCCTGACGACCGCCAAACACGTGCCAAGAAGGCACAACTTCGCGCTCAAGATTCCATGGGTAGCAATGGGGAGCAACCATCAAATGGTAAGTGCTCGGCTGGACCGACCAATACCAATACACGTCCTCGGACAAAACACAGGTACCATCAAGGACCTGCTAAAAAGCGTCAAGCTCATCGATCCTTCGGCGACTTCTCAAGACCTTCTTCCCAAGGTCTGCTCGGCGACAGCATCACTCCTAATGGGATGCAACCCTCATAGAGGAACATGAATGGACAGGTGACAAGGCACATCAAAGGCATCATGTCATCAATCGAAGACTCCTGGTATAGCCTCCCCTCTGTAAATTTTATATTTCATCTACCTGTAAACAGTTGCTTCGGCAATCCAAGTTATAAGAATTATTGAGCAAGTACAAAACCATTATATATGGCCACTTCGTTGTCTTTTATACATCCTCTGTTCTTCCCTTGGTCGCGCTTCTTGCGAAAACTGTTCGGTATATATCATGATGCAACCGGCTAATAGACAGGGGGCTCGAATTTAAAATTGCCTTGAACAGCACCTCAGTACAACTGGTTGTGTGTTCGGCGTCTTGGGTTTTGCTTTATATGCATCGGATCCGAACTATGTCTTGGATCAATAGTTGGGTTGCCTGGCTCCTGTGCTTGCCCTCTTACGTTCCACTCGTTCGGCTAAAAGGGCAAAGGGAGAACCACTGCGATTGTGCTTCCAGCTCGTCTGGTCAAGCACCTCAGGGGAGAAAGCCGAAAACTGACCGTCATAGTAAGCGAGAACCGGTCTGCGAATCCGAGCATAAGTGTCATACTAAAAAACCGATAGCGGTTATTCCGTGTTATACGATGGGTGTTGTGCTAGTACAAACCATGTGATGCTGGCTTCGGTCCCGATACATCGGAACATCACAAAACACTGGGGGCTTGTCATCGGCCCCCGCATTTTTCTACACTCCCACGGCTAAGTGAAAGCGATAGAGCACCATAGTCCGATTGCCTTGTCCCGCTCGCACTACCGCCTTCGGGCGCCGATACATTGGCTAAGGGTAAAAGTGCGGATACAGAGACACCCCGCGTAGTATCTACGTGGGGCTGAAGCCGACGACTCGCTGCTTTCAGATGAACCGGCCACATAGGAGTCTAAATAAACATAAACTACTTATAAGACATGATAAACCATGCAGCATTAATTATAAAGCGTTAAAGTCTTCGGACATATTACATCGCGCTCATTCATACAAAACATCTTTGGAGCATTGGGACTCTATTGCCCGAGCACCCTCCATTTCTTGGGGGAAGTACAGCTCGGGGCACCTATGACTCTTGTCAGGTGGCGAAGGTGCGGTGGCCATCTTGATCGGCTGGAGCTTCGGCCAGTGCACCATGGTCCTTGCAAAGGCCATCCGCGCACCCTCGATGCATGTAGAGCGTTTTAGCACATCGACCCGAGGCGCAGCATCACATAGCTTCTGCACCAGGCCGAAGTAGCTGCTCAGCAACGGCTCACCGGGCCACAGACGGATGCAGAGGTCCTTCATGGCCGGCTCCACCACTCTGTGCATCTCCATCAGTTGCTTCATTTGCTCGATGAGGAGAGGAGCGTGCTCGGGGGACTCAAACTGTGCCCAGAATAGCCGGGCCTCATCATCCTCCGCCCGCGAAGCATAAAGCTTGTTCGCGTCCGCTGCACTCTTCTGGAGATCCGCACGAACGCCTAAGGAACGCCACACCTGGGTGAGCAAAGCAAATTTGCTACCACCGAAGGTGCATCGCAGCGAATATGGCTTACCATCGATGACAGTCTTAATTTGGCGAAGTTCCTCTTCGAAGGACCGCCTGTCCACCCGCTCCTTCTGGAGCTCGGACTTCGGCGCGGCTAGCTCGGTGGCTTGTTCTTGGCCTTTCTGCTCAAGGACCTCGCACTTCGCGCCGGCATCCTTGAGCTCTTGCTGCACCTCCTCCACCCGGGACTCGTGCTTGGCGCTTGCAGCCTTCAAAGTGGAAAGCGCAGCTGCCGCTTCTTCGGCGGCCGTCTTCTTCTCCTCGGCCTCTTGCTTCATTTTCTGAAGCTCGGCCTTGAGTCTTTCAACCTCCGCAGCTGAAACTATGGAAGCAATAATAAGCAAATCACACTGGGTCACCAGTGCGGATCACTATCAATATACACCTCGGATATTAGAATTCGGCTTACCATGTGCCTCGTCGAACCTCTTGTTCAGGCTATCAAGCTCCACTTCGGAGACCTTGAGCTTTTGATTTAGCTCAGTAAGTTCAGCGGCATTCCCGGCCGCCGCCGATGACGAGGCCTGCAAAAAACAAACAAATATGCATCCAGTTATGTGCGTTCAAACCCCCGAACTATGAAGGATATGACTCCCTGTTCGGTCCTTTCAAGGACTTTTCCGAACATTGCAGGACCAAACGGTGCCTTGTGCATCCTTGTGCGTTCCTCACTATTGGACCCCCGGATGCGTTTTTGCATACCCATCCAGGGCTCGGGGGCTAGTGCATATATAAAGAGATAGCACAAAACTTAAGATTAGCATTGTTCGGGAAAAGGGTATTACTTGACTCACCTTGAAGCCCGCTAAGAGACTATTGAAGGCCTCCTTCAGTCCATTATCAACGGACTGAATTCCTTGTAAAACCGCACCCATGAGAGTGCGTTGATCCTCGGAGATGGGGGCGCTGGCTAGCGCCTCCTCCATTACCGGCCACCCAGTCGTCGGTGGCATCGGTGTTGACCGGACAGTCCGATCTATGATCGGAGACTGAGTCGGTAGCTCCGGAGGCACAGCGTGCTCCGGAGACGTCCCCGGAGGGGACTGGGCATCCTTTCGCTTTTCCTCTTCGGCGGCTAGGGGGATATTCTCCCCCTGGTTCTTAGCGGCCTGGGGGATTCCCTCTCCCTGGCCTTCGACGGCCATGGCGTTAGCCTCGGCCATGGCATGGTCGCCCCCGCCGCCCGTGTTCGGCTCCACCGCAGCCTGGCTGGATGACACCTCCGTGGCATCCTTCGTGGCCCCCGGAGGTGTGGGGTGCGATGCAGTCCCGCTCTCCGCCATCTCGGCGGGCGGAGACTCCCCATCCGATATTTGATCGGTGGGGAGAACACGCGGTGGGCTACAGACCAAAAGGCGCCCGTGCATTTAAAAAAAACCTATTACATACTTTGCGTAAATAACTCAGTGAGTCCTCGGATTCATTACCTTTGAGCGGGGGGCTTGACCCTTGGGTTCCTTCGGGGGACCCTCTCAAATTCCTCGGATTCTATGATAGAATCCGAGCTATCGTCGGGCACTATCAACCTCCCCCGGCACGCCCTCCTCGGGGCGGGAGTAGCTGCCTCCTCCGCGACGTCCGATGACGCCGCCCTCTTTCTTGCGGGGGGGGGGGGGGGCGCCTTCCCCCCCCCCCCCCGGTCATCATGCTCCTCCTCATGGCTAGAGGAGGCATGGGTTTCCTCGGACGCAGCGTCTCGCTGGTCCTTAATGTGGAGGCCCTCTTTGGCTTTCTTCTTCTTCTCTTTCTTTTCGGGTGCCGAGTACGGCGCCACGACAAGCATCGCTGCCAACAGCTCCGACCTGGGGTCTTCGGGTTGTGGAGCCGGGCAGTTAACCTTCGCGGCTTTGCTCAGCCATTTCTGCGAAAGAAGGGGAGGGGGCGTTCAGACCTTTTGCCGAGGAAACAGAGTCAATGAATTAAAATTATACCATACCTTGGTCGGGGGGTTGTTGGTGCTTAGGCCCGTATCCTCTTCATTGGCCGGCCAGCTCTTCTGAGGCTTGAAAAAAGCCCACCACAGCTTCTCCGGGGTGGTGCGGAAGAATTGGCGCATGGTAGGCTCGTCGTCAGGACGATAAGCCCACATGGGGGATGCCCGACGCTGGCAGGGGAGGATACGGCGGTGGAGCATGACCTGGACCACGTTGACCAGCTCCACCCTGGCCTCGATCACCGAAGTAAGGCGCTTCTGCAGTAGCTTCACCTCAGCATCCGACCCCCAGTCAAGGCCCTTCCTGAGCCACGAGGTCAATCTCGTTGGGGGTCTGGATCTGAATTCGGCAGGCGCCGCCCAGCTCTCGTCCCTTGGCTCGGTGATGTAAAACCACTCCTTCTGCCAGATCTTGATTGTGTCGATGAAGGTGTCGGTAGGCCACTCGACGCGGGGGAGCTTGCTGATTACCGCCCCTCCGCAGTCTGCGTGCTCGCTGGCCACGGTCTTCGGCTTAACATTGAAGACCTTGAGCCACAAGCCGAAGTGCGGTTCGTGTAGGAGATATGCCCTAGAGGCAATAATAAATGTTATTGATTATCTCCCTGTTCATAATTAGGTTTATGTTCCATGCTATAACTGCTATGGTTCTCGAGTCTACAATAACCACGAGGCTCGGAGGAAGACTCATATGCACGTGTGGAATAATAAACGGTAAAATGTATTCCTAGTCTGGCCTCTAAGACTAGCTCAAGTGTTGCATGATGGTTCTGTTTTCCTGATCATGGGCATGTCTATGCCAGCAACTTTGAGGGCACAATGTTAGAAGAACATTTGTGTAGAATCGACCCGAATTGATGTTATGCTATGAGATACATTCGTCACAAGTTAAATGGTTAATAACACAGAGATGGTTAATGTTTGCATGATTCCTTAGACCATGAGAGTATCGAGTTTCTTCATGCTTGCTTCATGAACTTTGGGGTTTGTTAAACGTCATCCATAAATGGGTGGCTATTACGGCGGCTTACGGGTTCATGGAAAAGTATGTCAAGTAACTTGATAGCTCAAGATTGGGATTTGCTCCTCCGACGATGGAGAGATATCTCTGGGCCCTCTCGGTGTTACGGTATCCATCATCGTCTGGCCAGACACTTTGTGATTTGATCACGGGGATGCCGGAACACGGGAACGAGAAAAGAGAACAATACCGGTAACGAGGTAACTGGCATAGTGGACAAGTTGTTGATCCACGGGGATGCCAACATGTCTCACCTCGGGTATTTGTAGCATATCGCGAAGTAATAAGAATAGCACACGGCAACTGGAGGTTCACTCGAATATTCATTCGTGTGGGTATAGGGGTCAATATGGGTGTCCACGGCTCCGATGTTGATCATTGATCGGAAGGGGTTCCGGGTCATGTCTATACTTCACCGAACCTATAGGATCACACGCTTAAGGGTCATCTATCTGCTGAATACTAGACAGGGAGTCTGAGAGAAAATCACCGGAAAAGTTTCGGACACCGGAAAAGTTCCGCAGAGAGAACACCGGAACAGTTTCGGTAAAACTGAAAAGTTGTTTCAGGGGATACCATTAAGTCAAATTGGTTTTGGCACATGCCTGATAATTCTTGGAGGGTGCCAGAATCATTCTGGAAATTTCTGGGAATTTTCCGGAAGAAAAACCGGAAATGTTCCGGAGCTACCGGAACCACTTCAGATGCTTTTCGCAGATGAAAATCACTAATCCGGAATTGTTCCGGAATGCATTGAAAATTATTTTAGTGGGTACTGGAAATGTTCTAAGCCCACATAAATATTTTCAGTTCGAACGGACGCTGAAAAATATCGTCGTGAATAGTGAAAGTGATTTTTGGGATATTTTTGGAAAGTCACCTTTTGGGATATTTTCCCAAAAGGCTTCTAGAAGGGATGGATGGATGAGGAACCCCTTGGGGGGGCCCCACATGGGGTGTGGCCGGCCAAGAAGGGGGCTCCACCTTGGAGCCCCACTTGCCCACTTGATTTCCCCTTTTACCCTTGGAAAGTGTTTCCTTCATGGGCATTTTTGGTATTTTTGAATACCCTTCCTACCCCTTGGTTTTCCTATAAATAGGAGGTGAGGGGGCTGCCCAAACCTAATCCATTCTCACATACACATGCCATCTGATGTTATCTGGCTTCTCTCTCCCTCCCAGCGAAATAGTTTCGTAGAGCCGAAAGGCTGTCTGGGTTCCGGTGGGAACTAGTTCTGGACGGCGAAGCCCTGCCGGATAGATGACACCGTATGTGTGCAACTCTGTCGAGAGATCGTAGTTTCGGTCTTAGTTTGAGAGTGCCTCCCGAAGGGCTGTCCGAGTGACTGTCCGAGTTTTGAAGGTCCTCCCGAAGGGCTGTCCGAGTGACTGTCCGAGTTTCGATGGTCCTCCCGAAGGGCTGTCCGTGACACCATCCGAGGGACTGTCCGACCGCCTCCCGGAGGGCTGTCCGAGGGGCGGATGAGGGTATACATCCTCTGTCGGAGAAACGACACCTATGGGATCGCGAGGACCCCTTTACGGTTCGGCAAAGGGGGAAAGGTTTGTACGGAGAGCAGAACTGGCGATCAACACTCAGGGATTTACCCAGGTTCGGGCTGCAAAGATGCGTAAAACCCTACTCCTGCTTGGTTGTATTAGGTGTGTTCTAGCTTAGTTCTAGGAGCGCTACAGTAGCAGCTACACATGCAGAATGAGCTCTAAAAGATCCGATCCCCCTGTAGCTACACCTTGGGCCTCCTTTTATACGTTCGAAGGGGTCACCAACAGTGGCGCACAGTGCATACATGAGGTGTAAAGTAACTACAGTGCTATCATACCTAACACTGACGGTTTAGGACAAGAGCATTAAATGCTTCGTTGAGGTGTCCCAAGCTTTCTTGGGGCTGGAAAAAGGGGCCGTCCCATCGGCACCGCTTAAGCCCATTCACCGCTAGCACCTGACACGCACCCAGGAGGACAACAGCTAAACGACAAGCTGGTCGCTGCGCTGGAGCGGTGCCAGGGCATCGAGGGCTTGCCGGGGGCGAACCTCGACGGGGCTGCGAGCCATCCCGGCAAGGTCTTGTCGGGGCCCCCAGCCACCAGTCTTCTATCTTCTGATCTTCTCGATGCTGCCGTATCTGGTTCCAGGGTTTTCAGCAAAGAGGTTTGGTTAAGTCTTATCGGCCCCAGGAATCCCTCCGCAGTTGCCCGCGCACAAGTCTGGGTAATAGATACCCTGGTTCTTTGTACACTGACAGGAGCCCCCGGGCCTGGGCCATACATGCGCGCGCGGCGCTGTTGGGCTAGGCCCAAAACAGTGCGCGGGCACACGTGGCCATAGTAATGATGACGATTGATGACTTTTTCCCATGACGCATAATAACTGCAGGTCTTGGGAGTATCGGAGCGAGGCGGCCCGTCTTCTTCCTCGGGAGGAGAAACGAGGAACAGGGCAGCACCCGCTCGCTTCCACATTAACGTCTTGGATGATGCGCCCTGAGTGACACGTGTTGTCCAGGATTACGAAGGGTCGGCCTCCCTTCTCCTCCAGCACCCAGCCCTATAAAAAAAGGGGGGGCGAGGGAAGAAGAAGAAAGCCACTCATCTGCAATCCTCCACTCTCCTGCTGCTCGGTTCTTTCTCCTTCTGTCTTTCGCCACCTCCCTCGCTGCACCGCCCCAAGATGGCGAGAGGACGCGGCCGCGCCCGAGGTTCCCTTAGCGCTACGAGGAGCAGCCCTCGGACCCCGGCGCGCGTGGTGGTGACGATGGCGGGTCCAAGCTCCCATGGCAGGTCTGCATCCCGAGGCCGCACGAGGACGGCCCCGGCAGGGCGCGGTGGCCGCAGCAGCACGCCACTTCCGCAACCCCACGCGGGGATCCACGCGGGAGAGGAGGTGAAGGAGTTCGTCGTGGTCCTCCCCCGCCGGCTCCGGAGTTGGCTGTGCCTGCCTGACCCTTTCACAAGGGCTGTGGGGAGCAACCGACCCCGTGGCTTATGGCTCCGCGCGGACGGCTGCAGCAATGGTCCTTGGTGGGTGGCAGTCGACCTCACCCCCGGAAGCGCCATGTTCCTGACGAGGGGATGGAAGTCATTCGCCCGCTCCCGGGGCCTCATCCCCGGGCAATTGCTCCACTTCAAGCTCATCGATTCCGCCACCCTCTCCGTGAAATTCTTCGGGGCGACCGGCATTCGCTTGGAGTGCTGCGCTGAAAGTTCAAGCGACAGCGACTTCGACTCCTCCAGCGATAGCGACGACGAGGACAGCGTCATCGGAATGAAGAACGAGGACTCCGAGTAGGCACGCTTGGCGTCGTAGTTAGGTCCCGACGTTCCATCCGCGAGACCTTGTTTCCGGATCAATCGCCGCGTCGCAGTAGTAAATCTCTTTTGATGTATCAGATCGCACCCAATGTAGTCCTTGAGTGTTCTAGAAGAAATGCACTGGGTATCAATCTTTTAAAAATCCTTGCTTAAAAATCCATTGCTCTTGTATGGATCTTTGTTTCTTGCTGTCCCCCCGACAAGTACCTTGCTGGGAAGGTCTCTGGCATGCCCTCAACGGGAGTGCAGCACTCCGAAGAGGTGCGCTTGCCGGAGGTCTTGCCGGATCTTCAGCTTCCAGTAATGTGGACGAACAGAGCGGAATGTCGACAAGAGTCGTGGGCCCAAGAAGAAAACACCGCGGCGTGCGATGAAGAGCCAGCCCCCGATACTTTCCCATAAGGGGTACCGCGAGTGCGATGCTCGATTCATACACCCATTCTTGCCATTGCTACCATCCACTGCAGACGTCATTTTGCGCCTGCCGCACTTCAACTGCCCGTGCATCCCGGCAGGCCTTGCCGCAAGTGCCCCGGCAAGTCTTGTCGCAGGTATAGCCTCGACTGTCCGTGCACAAGTGCGGGGTACTAAGGGACCCAATTCTAGTACACCGACACCGGAGCCCCCGGGCCTAGGCCATACACGGGCGCGCGGCGTCGTTGGGCCAAGCCCAAACAGTGTACAGGCACGCGTGGCAGGAGTTACCTTCCGCAATCATTCCTTTTACTGCGCCACCCACGACGCCCATTAAATACGGGACGTGGGAGACGTGCGCGGCGCGGCCGTTACAGTAGCGCGCTTGCGAAGCATTTCAGTATTATTTTAGTAAAGAGGCAGCCCCGCGTCTTCCCCATAAAAAGGAATCCGCAGGGGTGCGGCTCATTTACCTCTCATCTCTTCCAATCTGGGAATTGTCGTCATCTCCTTCCTCCAGCCCGAAACAGAGGCTCTCCAATCCCCTCTCCGCTCTCACGCCTTCGCCGTCCTCAGCTTCCACCCTCCATAGCTGCCATGCCGCCTAAGGCAAGCAAGGGCAAGAAGGTGGCGGAGAACAAAATGGCGGAGATGCGGAAGGAGCACGTTGTCTTCGCACCTGTGCTTGACGCGGAGGCCTTGAAGGAGCGGTACCAGTTCATGTGGGCGGCCGCGACGACGGCGCATCCGGCCACCGCCGTGAGTCCAGGTTCTTCTCAGGGCGGCCCAAAGAAATACTACTTTTTTGCCGATTACTTCTATTGCGGACTCTGCCCCCCTTTCTCCGATTTCTTCAAAGACATTATGCACACCTACGGCTTCCAACTCTTGGATTTCACGCCGAATGTTGTGACATGTATGTCCGTTTTCGCTCACCTTTGTGAAAATTTTGCCGGAGTAGTACCCAGCACCGCCCTTTTTCGCCACTACTTTATCCCTCGCATCGAGAAAGGCGAGGCCCTTTCCGGTTCCGTCACTTGGATCCCACGGACAGGAACCAAGGAGGTCTATCCAGACGGGGCCTTCCGCAAGAAGTGGGAGGAATGGCGGGGCAGATGGTGCTGGGTTCGAGAGACAGAAGAATCAAAAATCCAGTCCTTCTGCTTGCCGCGGGAGACAAAGATAGTCCGCAACAATGACTGGAGCGCCTTCGACCCTGAAGATGCAAAGCTCACAGTCGCAACCACAAGGATTCTCCGTCTCAGAGCTGCCGGGCTCTCAGTAGATATGATAGGCGCCGATTTCCTTCGCCGACGCATTGCCCCTTTGCAGAACAAAGGGAGGCCAACTTGGCAGTTCAAGAACGTGACAGACATCATGAGGCTGCGCCCTGGGTTGGATAACAATCTGACACTTATGCAGCACGCATCCCTCTGCCAAAAATTGTTCAGGGGTGAACTGGTGCGCGATCTGCCGGCAAGCATAGTTCCCTTGTGCAACAACTCTTCTCCGGGCCCGATCATTGCTATGATGCCAGTATTGGATGCCCACAGCCTTGACGGAACCTTGATCGAGCCTCCCGTAGATCAGGTGCAACAATTCTTTGACGACCTGACGGAGAAGCCAATCCGCGCGGAAGAAGACCTCGTCCGTGCCACCACCGAAAGGGAAATAGAGTATATCGCCAGCAGGGTGGAGGAGGCAGGCCTTGCTGCGGAGGCTGGTAGCGCTGGCTTCATGGAAACGGAGACCAGTGAAGAGGAAACGCTGCTGGATGAAAATCTTGTCGGGCAGAGCGAAACTGTTGAAGAATAGGGCGGCACATCTGCCGGGGACCATTCTGCCGAAGATGCGGTCGAGGAGGAACCGCTCGAGGAGGCCCCAACTCTTAAGCCAAGGAGCAGACGCGTCCTTCGGAGCGCCACTTCGGGGGTCCCAGCCCGCCAAGCTTCTTCAAATAGTGCAGCCCCCGGCAAGGGGGCGGCCGGCAAGGCTATGCAGCGGCAAGAAGCTCCTCAGCAACATGCGCCCGCCGCAGCCAAACGACCCAGGAGTACCCCTCCACCTCCTCCCACGGCCACAATGATGGAAGTCGCTTTTGACCTCTCTGCCCTTAGCTCGGGAGAAGACGAGGAGGAGTAAGGATCTTGCCGCATCCTTTATCTTCCGAATTTGTGATTTATTTCAACTCATTTGCTTTGCTTTGGCTTGTCTCTGCAGGGATACAGAGACTCTGGCGCAGAGGGTGGCGAAGAGGGCCAAGACCTCGACGGGCGAGGAACCGCCGGCGAGCGCCTCTGGTGCGCCGAAGACGATCACCACCAGCCCGGAGCCTAGTCCGCGACGCAGTCCCCGACTCAGCCCCCGGCGCAGCCCTCAGCGTGAGTCTATTACTCACTTTCCGCTGGCAAGTGCCGGGGTGTGCATCTTTACTGCTGACATCGCTAGGCGTGCAGGAGGAGGGCGGCGACAAGGAGAACCATTAGGGGCCACCCCGACATGCCGCCTCCGTCAACCACACTGCCCAGAGATGGATCGCCGGCTAGGACTTCCTCCAGCGCGCTCTACCGCGATGAGGAAGAATCGGCAGACATGGGCACCGGCAGCTCTACGCCGGCAACCAATGTTGGCACAGGTACTTGTTACTCTGTTTTCTTTCTTCTATTTTTTTGTCTTCTTGAACTTCCATCTCAATCTCATCTTGATTTGTTTTCTTTCTTGGCCCACAGACATTCCCTTGGCGGAGCAAATGGACGTTGACACCGTCATCGAGGAGACCGCCAGGGACGCTGCCGCCGATGCCGGCAGGCTTGCCGCCGAGGAGGCCGCCAAGAACGCTGTCGCCGAAGCTGCTGAAGCCGCCAAGAACGCTGCCGCCGAGGCCGCCAAGGATGCCAGCGCCGAAGCTGCCAGGGCTGCAGAGGAAGAGGCTGCCAAGGAATCCACCGAGAAGGTCGGCGAGGAGGACAGTGACCGTACTGACGGCATCCCTGCCGCAGGAGCGCCAGGCGCTACGCCGGACACAGAGCCCCCAGCTGCCGGGGAGGCGGCTGTTGAGGAACAGCCACCAACATCCGAAGCTCCGTCGTCAAGCAAGTACCTCAAGATCAGCGACAACTTGTTCGTCAGCATCCCCGGCACGGCAGGCACTAGGGCGCCAACTGAAGGGGAGATCTTTGATGAAGACGCCATTGCTGCTGCCGGGCTCGAGATCGTTGGCGAACCAAGTGCCAGTGGCAGCAAAACTGAAGAGGAGAAACTTCTCCAGGCCATGAGCGACAACTACTAGAAGCTCCAAGCCCTCCATCGCGCTCGAAAGGAAAAGCTAGACTCCCGGGCAGCAGTTGCCGACAAGGTGGAGGCAGATTTCCAGAAGCGTGTTGAAGAGATTCAAGGCTGGTTTGCCGAATCTTATCAGGAGTTAAGGTCAGGCCAAGAGCAGCTGAGCCAAAGATGGGACGATCTCCTCCTGAAGCAGTCCGATGTCGAAAAAGCATAGGAGGAGGCCAAACATCAAGCTGCTGCAGACGAAGCACGCCTGAACGAACTTCGCGTTGAACTCAAGGCCCATGACGAAGAACTTGAAGCTCGAGAGAAGGCGCTCGCCGACAAGCTCCGCTCCAAGGACGAGGAGATCGAGAGGCTTGTCGCACAGCGGACCCAAGGTCTGGAGCTGAAGCACAAAGAGACGCTCGAGGCCCTGACCACAGATCATGCCGGCAGGCTAAAGGAGGCTGTCGACGCTGCCGGAGCTGCGGAGGCCGCCAAGAACTTGCTGGAGGAGAGGGTGAAGAAGCTGGAGGCAGATCTTGAGGTCCACGGCAAGAAGATCTCGACACTCGAGACCGAGAGAGACAAGGCTCTCCACAGCCTGATGGAGACACAAGTTGCCGTATCCGACAAGACCAAGGAGCTCTCCACAGCTAATGAATCCATCGCCAATCTGAAGATGAAGCTGTCCACGCTAGAAGAGACTCTGAGGACCACCAAGGCTCAAGAGAAGATCCTGATCAAAAGCCTCCGGGACGAGGAGGAACTGGTCAGGAGTGCTGCTGCCGCCCATAATGACTATGTGCATGGAGTGCAGATCTAGACTGAGAAGCTCGCCGATGTCGCGGAAAAGCTTGCCGCACAACTGTCCACCATGGACCTGCAAGATCACAGGCAGCCTCTTGACGACAGGGTGACCCCGAGCGCCAAGCTGACCATGTTCTTCGACCACGTGCTTGCAGCCCTGGAGCGGCTCCATTCTGACCGAACAGCTCATCTGGCCAGCGAGTCTCGCAAACTTTGCCAAGCTGTCCTCTGCAAGGTGCTCACCAAGGTGGTGTACAGGAACCCCGGCATCAACCTCGCCAACGTCCTCGACAGCCTGCCTAAGGGTACAGACCTCAAGGCGGCCGAAGAACTTGTCGTGCCCATCGTCGACAGGGTGAGCCAAGTGAAGAGAGTCGAAGGCGATCGCCAGGATTAACTGCTTTGTTCCTCTCCTTGCCGCCACCGTTACATGTCAAAGACAATTTAGTCTTATATTAGAACAGCGGCAGCTATCATTGTAATATAACTTGCTATGCTCTGGATGAACGCTATGTTATTCCCCTTGCATAATTTCCTTCTGTATGTATTCGCCCTACGCTTGTTTGGAAACTTGCCGGCGCGCACACCCTTGCCGCGAGCGCTAGGTGCGGGACTTTAGCAACCTGCTAGCGGGGCCGCTTCCGGCAAGAGACCTTAGTGCTTTCAGTGCAGCCACCTAAACTGTTGAGCGGACTCGAAACAGAGTAAGGGCGCAACCAATCACAACAAGGTTCCTTTGTGTGCAGGTTTTCCATACAAAAATTGAAATCGTTCAAGGAGAATAACAAAACAGAAAAATTTGTTCAAGGTTTCTGCAACTTAGCTTTTGGTTGTTGTACTTCTTCCGGCAAGATGTCAATCCTTGAACGACGCCTGTCGGTATCCATACCCTCCCATCCCCCCGGCAAACTTGCATGCGAGGGAACCTTCTGTCCTTTGAGAAAAAGAAAGAAGAGAAAATAGAGATATGGAACCTCGGCGGTTCGTTAGCACTTGCTGGAGGTAAATGTAACACAATATCTTAGATAGACATGCATATAAATAAACATGAAAATCGACAAGAATTGCGAAACACTTAAGCTTTATTTAACTACGCACAGGATCTGCGCCTGGCTTTGTACAAAGGATTACATGCTACAGCGGCAAGACTTGTACAAAAGGGGTTGCCGGGAGACCCGGCAACCGCGCCTTATGGATAGAACTTACGAAGATGCTCGATATTCCAGGAGTTGCTCACCGGAATACCATCTTCGGTCTCCAGGCGGACTGCGCCAGGCCTGGTGACTCGTACTACCCGATAAGGGCCTTTCCACTTCGGCGTCAACTTGTTGGAATTCTTGGCCGACTGAACGCGCCGAAGAACAAGGTCGCCTTCCTCAAGACTTCGGGCATGAACCTTGTGGCTATGATAGCGGCGCAAAGCTTGCTGGTAGCGTGCAGCTCGCACAGCAGCCCGAAGACGATCTTCCTCAAGGAGCAACGCGTCATCTTGCCGCAGCTGCTCTTGCTCAAGCTCATCATAGGCGAGCACTCGAGGTGACCCGTATGTGAGTTCCGTGGGGAGAACTGCTTCCGCCCCATATACTAGGGAGAAGGGTGTCTGGCCGGTAGCTCGATTTGGTGTCGTCCTGATTGACCAAAGAACCACCGGCAACTCATCAACCCAGCGCCTTCCGCACTTGCGCGGCCTGTCAAAAGTCCTTGTTCTGAGTCCTCGCAATACTTCAGCATTAGCCCTTTCCGCCTGGCCGTTGCTCCTCGGGTGGGCAACAGAAGCAAAACAGATCTTGCCGCCAAGGTCTTGGACATACTGCATGAAGGTGCGGCTCGTGAACTGTGTGCCGTTGTCGGTAATAATCCTGTTTGGTACCCCAAAACGGCAAACTATTCCTTTGAAAAACTTGACGGCTGACTGTGCTGTCACCTTCCTCACTACTTCCACTTCCGGCCACTTTGTAAACTTGTCGATTGCTACGTACAAGTATTCAAAGCCCCCGGTAGCACGGGGAAAAGGGCCCAAGATGTCGAGCCCCCAGACCGAAAACGGCCAGGAGAGAGGTATTGTCTGAAGAGCTTGAGCCGGTTGATGTAGCTTCTTTGAATGGAACTGACACGCTTCACACTTGGTTACTAGTGCAGTTGCATCCTGGAGAGCAGTGGGCCAAAAGAAACCTTGCCGGAATGCCTTACCGGCAAGAGCTCTTGATCCTATGTGGGAGCCACATATGCCTCCATGTATCTCTGCCAACAGCTCTAGTCCGTCCTCCCGAGAAATGCATTTCAATTTCACACCGTTCGGCCTCTTTCTGTAAAGGACATTGTCCACAAACTGGTACATTTTAGACCGGCGGACTACTTTCTCTGCTTCTTCTTGCTCTTCGGGGAGTTCTCCTATCTGAAGGAAATGGACGATGTGCTGTGCCCATGCTGGAGCCTGAGGCTCGACGGCAAGGATTAAAGGCAAATCTTCTGCCGTGGGAGCAGTTGTCTCGACAGCGAGGGCCTGAGACCCTGCCGGATCTTGCCGTTCCCCGGCAAGTTCGTCAGGAGCGTTTGTCTCGACGGCAAGAGCCTGAGGCCCCGCTGGAGCCTGTCGCTCACCGGCAAGCTTGGCGTTGTTTCCGGCAAGATCCTTGCCGGCGGCTTCTGGGAGCTCTGCCGGGAAGTACTTGCCGGAACTCAATTTTCTTCTTTTCTCTTGCCCCACTGATGGTGTCACGGACGGTTGAGTCAGTCGAAGCACAAAAGTTCCTGGTTCCACAGGTAACTTAAGGGCAGCGCGCTTTGACAAGTCATCAGCAATGCTGTTTTCTGCACGAGGAACGTGCTCCATTTGCAGACCGTCAAAACGCTCTTCCAACTTTCTCACTTCGTCTACATAAGCTTCCATCAACGGGCTCTGATCATCTTTGTTGACTTGCCTGACGACAAGCTGAGAATCACCCCTGACGATAAGTTTCTGGATTCCAAGGTCTGCCGCGATCCTGAGGCCGGCAAGCAAACCTTCATATTCGGCAGTATTGTTCGTTGACCTCTCCCGGGGAAAATGCATCTGAATCACGTACTTGAGGTGCTCTCCGGTGGGTGCGACAAGCAGCACGCCAGCACCGGCGCCTTGCAGCGAGAAGGCCCCATCAAAATACATGATCCATTCTTGCTTCGTTTCCTTGCCGGGGAGAGTTGACTCTGGAGCTTCTTCATCTGGCGTTGGGGTCCATTCTGCAATGAACTCCGCCAGAGCTTTGCTCTGGATGGTTGAAGTGCTTTCAAACCTGAGACCAAAGCTCGACAGCTCCAAAGCCCATTCTACAATCCTGCCGGTAGCATCTGGGTTTCGCAAAATCCGCTGCAACGGAAAGCGAGTGATGACGGTGATCTCATGTGCTTGAAAGTAATGGCGCAGCTTCCTCGAGGCCATAAGAAGGCCGAAGAGCAGCTTCTGCACACCAGAATATCTTGATCTAGCCCCCTGCAAAAGGGAGCTGACAAAATAGACCGGGCGCTGCACCATCTTCTTCTTCTGTATCGCTTGACTTGGCTGCGCAGACTCAACCTTGTCGGCACCAGATCCTGCCGGGTAAGGCCCCAGCTCGTCACATGGCGGTCCTACAGCTGGCGCTGCTTCTTCATCAGCTTCTCTCTCTACCACTAACGCAGCACTCGCCACTTGATTTGTTGCCGCTAGATACAGCAGCAACGGCTCTTGTGGCTTTGGCACGACCAGCACTGGCGGAGAGGAGAGGTATTTCTTCAAATCCTGCAGTGCTGCCTCCGCTTCCGGAGTCCATTTCATTGGACCTGCCTTCTTCAAAATTTTGAAAAAGGGCAGGGCGCGCTCAGCAGATTTTGAGATGAACCTACTCAAAGCAGCAACGCACCCGGCAAGACAACGCACATCCTTGACACGTCTTGGCGCTTTGATTTGCTCAATTGCTTTGATCTTGTTGGGATTGGCTTCAATTCCGCGCTGAGACACAAAGAACCCGAGAAGTTTGCCGGATGGAACACCAAACACACATTTCTCAGGGTTGAGCTTCAAGTTGATCTTGCGCAGATTTGCAAATGTCTCTTCTAAATCTGATACGAGCGTCGCCTTATCCTTGGTTTTGACCACTATATCATCCATGTAGGCTTCCATATTCCTATGTAGCTGGGGCTCAAAACCAATCTGGACTGCTCTTGCAAATGTAGAACCAGCACTTTTCAACCCGAAAGGCATATGCAAAAAGCAGTACGTACCACATGGGGTGATAAATGCGGTCTTCTCTTCGTCTTCCTTGGACATGAAAATCTGATGATAGCCTGAATAGGCATCAAGGAACGACAGCAAGTCGCAGCCGGCAGTGGAGTCCACAATCTGGTCGATGCGCGGCAAGGGAAAAGGATCTTTTGGACAGGCTTTATTGATATCTGTATAGTCAATACATAGCCTCCATTTTCCATTCGCCTTGCGCACTACAACTGGATTGGCCAACCATGTTGGATGAAGTACTCCTCTAACCAAACCTGCTGCTTCTAACTTTTTAATTTCTTTGGCAATAAACTGTTGCCGCTCCAAAGCTTGCTTCCTAACCTTTTGCTTTACGGGACGCGCATGTGGACAGACGGCAAGGTGGTGCTCAATCACCTCCCTGGGAACACCGGGGATATCAGATGGTTGCCATGCAAACACATCGACATTCGCCCGCAGGAAGGCAATGAGCGCGCTTTCCTATTTGCTGTCGAGGGTGGAACTTATGACGAAAGTTCCCCCCGTGCCACCTTCCTTGGCGGGCACCTTCTTGGTCTCTGGCGGAGCGGCCTTGGACTTCTTGCTCTTGCCGGTGGAGCTCTCAGGCACATCCTCAACGGGAGCGCAACACTCCGAAGAGGTGCGCTTGCCGGAGTGTGTGCGAGAGGCCTTGCCGGTCTTCTTCCCCCCGGGAGCTTCAGTGGCAGGAGCGAGTACCTTGGCGGCAGATGCTGCAACTGCCTCCAGGTAGAGTTGATCGGTGCAGACGAGCTCGTCCTTCTTGTCGGAACCGACAGTGATAACGCTCATCGGCCCAGGCATCTTCAGCACATTGTAGGCGTAGTGTGATGCCGCCATGAACTTGGCCAGCGCTGGGTAGCCAAGGATCCCATTATATGGCAATGGAATCTTGGCGACGTCAAACACAATCTTCTCCGTCCTGAAGTTCAAGTCACTGCCAAATGTTACCGGTAGCGTGATCTTTCCCTTGGGTTGGCTCCTTCCTGGATTGACCCCTTGAAACGAGCCTGTCTCCTCGAGATCTCCATCAGGAATTTGCAATCTCTTGATTACCTCGGATGAGATCAAGTTCGGACCGGCCCCACTGTCAACTAACATCCTTGTCACCTTGAGGTTGCGAATCGTTGGAGAGACCAACAATGGCAAACACCCAACTGCAGTTACGCGATCAGGGTGATCCTCAACGTCGAAGATGATAGGCGTGTTGGACCACTTCAAAGGCTTCCGGGCGCCGACAGATGGCTCAGTCGCATTAACCTCACGCGCCCACTGTTTAAGTTGGTGGTGGGAAGAATGCAACGAGGCGCCTCCGTCAACGCACATGGCGTCCGTCGCTTTCTGGAACTCTTGCTCACTGGATTCATAGTCCTCCTCCATGTCATCATCACCCCCCTCTTGCTTGTCGCGGCCTCGAGCGGGCCGATCCTTCTGTTGCTTGGCCTTGCCGCGGCGACCTCCTCGGCCACCGCACTTCTTACCGGACCCTCCAGCACCATCTTGAGCTTTCTCCTTATCTCACTTCTCGTATTCGGCCTTCTGCTTCTCGACAAGCTGCTCAACTTGCCGGCAGTCCTGGAGATCATGGCCCTTGGTGCGGTGGATCTTGAAATACTGCTTGCCGGAGCCGTCTGGCTTGTCGGCAGCCGCCAAGGCCTGGCAGGAGGCACACCCGGCAACATCCTTGCCGGGGTCGTCAACCTTGGCCTTCTTGGCGGTGCTGGGGTTGCCGGACCCCTCGACAGCAAGCACGGCCTTGCCCTTGCGCTTCCTGTTGCGCCGCCGACCCTTCTTTGTCGGGGCGGCAGCGTCTTCATCATCGGAATCGGCCCCTGCGCTAGTGTCCTCGCCGGGGAGTCTCCTCCCTTCTTCATCACGTGCACACTTATCTGCCAGAGCATAAAGCTCGGCAACATCCCTGATCCTATTCATTGCCAACTCTTCCCGCATCCTGCGGTTGCGCACGTTCTGATGGAACGCGTTGATGACAGCGATAGGATGAACGTCTGGAATGTTGTGGTGTATGCGGCTGAATCTCTGGATATACTTGCGCAGGGTTTCGCCCTCCTTCTGGGGGATGAGATGTAGATCACTCTCCTGGCCAGGAGCTTGATGGCCTCCGGTGAAGGCGCCAACAAACTCGTGGCACAGATCTGCCCAGGAAAAATGGATCCTTCCGGCAAGTGCATCAACCACGACCTGACGTTGGGCTTAAGCACCAACGGGAAGTAGTTGGCGAGTATCTTGTCGTCACGACCCCCGGCAGCCTGCACCGCAATGGTGTAGACGCTCAGGAACTCTGACGGGTGAGTCTTGCCGTCGTATTTCTCCGGGACCTCAGGCTTGAACGTGCGGGAATTGGGCCACTGGACTTGCCGCAGCTCACGGGTAAACGCTGGACAACCCACCTCGCAAGGTAGATCGGCAGGATACCCCGGCGCTGACTTGTCTACAGTGGACCCCGCGCGCTTGTCAGATTGATGGCGCGCTTCCCGACGCCGCTCGATAGTGGTTCGAGCGTCCTCCTTGCCTCGCTCCTGAAGAACTTGACGTTGATCGCGGCGAGTACGCGGGTCGGACGACGCCGTGGAATCGTCATCACAGGTGTTGACCCGCCGAGTCAGCATCCGCTGCTGCCGCTGTGGAGGAGAGTGCACCGTAGTTGTGCTGCCCACAGTCTTCTCCCCGCTGACGCGGGCCGGCTCGATGGACCGTCGCTGCGAAGGCTCCGCCTGCTCCGGCTTATCCTTGTTAGCAAGGCCAACGAGGCTCTGAATGGCAAATCTCCATTCGTCGAGCTTGTCCGCAGTAGGAGGGAAGTTCAGAAGCAGCTGTGCACGTGCTAGCGCTTCTGCTCGTGTAAGCGGCGGCGACAGGTGCGAGGAACGTGACGTGCTCTGACTCCCAACTATGTTGGAAGGAGCTACATCACGGTCCCGCGACCGTACACCACTTCCACCAGCACGTGGACGTGCATGCTGGTCTCGCGCATCCCGAGGTTGATGCTCAGGAGACTTTCCATGGGGACGCCGGGTCCCACCAACATCACGGTGATTTTCATCGTGCGCGCCCTGAGAAGGTCGCGGCACGTGCGCCGGTGTAGGTGTCTTGGAAGGCGCCCTTCCATCTCTGGAGTTCGCTGCACCGCCTGCTGGCAGCACAGCTCCATCCCTGGATCCAGCGGCGCGAACGACGCCGCTCGCCTGGCTACGATCACCAGAGCGTCGTGGAAGCTCTGGATCTTTACTTCCTCCTCCACCCGTGTCGACGCCGCCGCTCGTGCGCGTAAGCACGGGCGCAGCGGACGTGGATGGGCCGACCGCCGTGAAACCCTTCCTCTTGGGGGCCATGGCGATGAAGATGATGAAGAACTGGCGCGCTAATCACCAGATCAGGTCCGCACAACCTCTTCCCCCTACCTAGCGCGCCAAAGATGTCAGAGAAATGACACCTATGGGATCGCGAGGACCCCTTTACGGTTCGGCAAAGGGGGAAAGGTTTGTACGGAGAGCAGAACTGGCGATCAACACTCAGGGATTTACCCAGGTTCGGGCCGCAAAGATGCGTAAAACCCTACTCCTGCTTGGTTGTATTAGGTGTGTTCTAGCTTAGTTCTAGGAGCGCTACAGTAGCAGCTACACATGCAGAATGAGCTCTAAAAGATCCGATCCCCCTGTAGCTACGCCTTGGGCCTCCTTTTATACGTTCGAAGGGGTCACCAACAGTGGCGCACAGTGCATACATGAGGTGTAAAGTAACTACAGTGCTCTCATACCTAACACTGATGGTTTAGGACAAGAGCATTAAATGCTTCGTTGAGGTGTCCCTAGCTTTCTTGGGGCTGGAAAAAGGGGCCGTCCCATGGGCACCGCTTAAGCCCATTCACCGATAGCACCTGACACGCACCCAGGAGGACAACAGCTAAACGACAAGCTAGTCGCTGCGCTGGAGCAGTGCCAGGGCATCGAGGGCTTGCCGGGGGCGAACCTTGTCGGGGCTGCAACCATCCCGGCAAGGTCTTGTCGGGGCCCCCAGCCACCAGTCTTCTATCTTCTGATCTTCTCGATGCTGCCGTATCTGGTTCCAGGGTTTTCAGCAAAGAGGTTTGGTTAAGTCTTGTCGGCCCCAGGAATCCCTCCGCAGTTGCCCGCGCACAAGTCTGGGTAATAGATACCCTGGTTCTATGTACACTGACATCCTCGCGGTTGGGAGGTTGTAAATCCTAGCTGCGGGGATCTGCACCGCCGATCGTCATCGACTCTACTTCCGCTGCGCTACGAGTCAGTAACGAAAAAGATCAAACCTTGTATGCAGTCTCCATAGTGGTCCTGGGCTGGTGCGTAGGTCGAAAAAAATTCGTTTTCTGCTGCGTTCCCCTACAGTGGTATCAGAGCCGTGCTATGCGTAGATGCAGGTTGCGATCTAGAATACATTGAGATGTATGGGTGTTGCACAATATAATTAGGTAGTAGATGAGTTCTATTACTGAAAATTATTTGTGCGGGTAGCAGATGAAATCTGTTACCCGATGTTCTTGTTGCTTCCCTGGAATTTGCATATTTCTGATCTTGATAACAGTATGGTGGAGTTTCAATGTTCTGGCAATCCGCGATCCTGATTGATCAACGAAGTGCTAACAGTTCATTGAATTCCACCGTAGTTAAAAAGAAAGATGAAATTTCGCAGACAAAAGGGCAATGCAGATATGATCTGCACGGGGGTCATGCGTATGACGAAGTTTAGTATGGGGCTCGAGATTTTATTATCTCGTGTTTCATACACCCCGCAATGTTAATCTAGCGACTTGGATTATCATGCTTGATGATGGACGTTGGTAACTTCGGTTTGTTTCGAAACCTT
The DNA here is from genome assembly GCA_039707655.1 of Elymus sibiricus. Lineage (NCBI taxonomy): Eukaryota > Viridiplantae > Streptophyta > Magnoliopsida > Poales > Poaceae > Elymus > Elymus sibiricus. The sequence continues at coordinate 446,528,994 of CM077675.1, read as the reverse complement.
AGAAGCCACGTAAAACAAGTTTTTGCATGAACCTTTTAGAGACGTCTAACTTGGTTTTGCAGGATGGTTTGCATGTGCATATGATGTGGTATAGCAGTGCTCATATTAATTTGATTATGTATGAGATGACTATATGATGTAATATTAACATGACCTGCGTGTCATGATTCGGCATGATGGCTGGAGCCATATGATTGTCACTTTAATGACCTGCGTGTCAACCTTAAGTAATGCACTTATTTTATTAGCTATAGAGATAGCAATATTATCTGATGAATCAACAAGGTGGTGGCAATCTTCGCGAAGGTGAACACCGACGCAAATGCCGAAGACGAAGAAATGTTTGACTTCTCCGTCAAAAGGGGCTATACCATGTCATGCTAATTATGAATTGCCTGAGATGTTTATCCCTTATGATGCACCCTTCTTGATTGCGCGGTAGTCGCTTTTTATTAGGGTGATCTCTCACTTTAAAATATCAAAGTAGTTAGTGTTCACCCAAGTGTAGCACCGTCTGAAATTCGTATCTTTTCGGGGTGCGCCATGTCCACATGGGTACGAACGAATCGAGAGGAATGAGGCGGGTGAGGTCAGACCTCGCAGCAAGATCACTTGGTTGTCTTTGACGTTCAGGCAGGATAGTCCTGAGCTCGGAACACACCCATCGAAAGATGAACAAGAGTCACATAAAGATGTGATTGGCAAGTTTGCCTACCGATTAAAATTCCCGTCATCAGTGATGTCCACATCAATGGCGTTGAATTGAAATGCGGATCTTGAATCACTCACAATCAATTATGAGAGATATTGATTTGAGTGGGAGCGCACTTTAGAATTAATTCTTTTAATTCTTAGTGCAATTAATTTTGAACACTGTCTAAGTGTGATTTGCATAATAGTTGTAGAATAATGGCTCGCGTTTCCACCTGCCCTGTTAAAATTGAATAGCTGTTAAATATCTGGTTAAAACTTTACGGTTGGTAACGTAATGTGAGGATTGTCCTCTAGTGTGCCGAGAAGGTCTTTGTCCTATCGCATGATTTTGGTATTCTCCCGCTGATGCTATGGATGATGTGACTCTCGTCCTTCAATCCAAAAGCTAGAATTCCGTTACGGTCAAAGTGCAATATGTTTGCTTCCATGAGACCCGAACTTCGAAAGTTTGGGATAGTTATATGATATTCATGGAACTGAAAATTGATTTTCAAATACAAACAAAGGCTGAAAGATATGAAATATCCAAAGCAATGTTTGTTTGCAAACTATTAGTAAAGGTGTTTACTATGCATTAGACTAATAAGAGAGGGATCCAGAAGAACGCCTGTCATATGATGATGGTGAATAAAACAACAACTTAAAGAGAAAGGAAGTATCCGAAGGGTGTTAGTGAAACTTTTCACGCCTAGGAAGTCCGGGGCTAACGCCACTCTTAAGTTGGGTGCTTCTTCTGAGAGTAGGAGAAATACTGAAAGTTAAGACTGTTAGAAGTATGAAGGCAGAAGGAAAGAAGACTGGAATATCCAGCTCATGTATGAATGTCATACAAGTTTTTGATGTATAGAAGGCTAGTCAAAGATATAGTTCTTGGGGATTATGGTTAAACATGTTAATCACTGATTCTTGGGTATTGTGAGTTAATCACAAAGATACCCGCTCGATTGCATTCTGTTGCAACTCGATGTAAAAACTACTATGGCCTAAAAGACTAGCCAGGAATGAGGTTTAGATACACGCTGGGAATATAGTAAATGGTACTATACTTTCCATCGGTGTATTACCATATGTATTTATTTTCATAAATCATTTTAGAGTTTTACACACTCTAGCCCATTGCATAAAGTATCTTGCAAGAAGGTTGTTCATAAGAGAACTTTTAATGTTCGGAGTTATGAATAACAAAAAGGGCCATGCTTTCATTATGAATGAGAAGTATGTTATGAATATTGATAATAATACATTACCTCTGTATTTACTTTCATAATTCATTTAGAGTTTCATACACTCTAGCCCATTGCACAATGTTTGTTGCAAAAGAGTTGTTCATAAAAACAACAATTGTTGTTCAGTATTATGAATAACATGAAGGGCCATGCTTCCGTCCTAGATGGGATGTATGTTATGAATATTGATGGAAATATGATACATCCATAACACTGACGCTAAATGTCACAAGACTAAAAGAATACCACACAAGTGTGGCACTGCATTTGGTCACATTGGAGAAACCCGCATGGAAAATTCCATTATGATGTATTTTGAAGTCGTTTGATTTTGAATCATCTGACACTTGCAACTTTCTCTGAAAAGTGAAGTGACTGAAATACCGTTCACAGGCCATAAGGAACGAGCAAAGAACATATTGGTGATCATACATTATGATGTGTGTAGTCCAATAAATGTTGTTGCTTGCAGTGGATTTGTCTATCTTCTGAAATGACTCAAGTAGATATATGGATATTTACTTGATGAGACGTAAGTCTGGATCTTTTGAAATCATTCAAAAGGTTTTTCAAAAATGAAGTAGAAGTTATTGTAACAAGAAAATTATGTTTCTGCAATTTGATTGCAGAAAGGAATATTTGAGTTACAAGTTTAGCGAATGTCTGATGAGTTGTGAAAAGAGTTTCATAACTTGCACCTCCCGGAACACCACTGCAAGTGGAGAGTCCGTGAAGATGCAATCGAACCATTTATGACATGGTAAGATCAAAGATGACATAAATAAATTTGCCATTATCCCTTTTGAGGTGATGCTTTAGAGACTGCGGCTTTTACACTGAAAAGAGCTCCATCGGGTCTGTTGAAATGACGTCATGGTATGGTACGCCCAACCATGTTATATCTTTTCTTAACATTTGGAATATGGGGCTTGTGTAAAAGGTTACAAACCTATTGCAAATCAGACAAGTGTTGCTTTGTAGGTTATCCCAAGTCATTGGGTATTCCCCCACCACTATACCGAGGCAAAGGATTTTGCCACAAAATGGTATGCTTTTAAAGAGAACAGTTCTTACAAAAGGTGAGTGGGAGGACAGTGCAACTCGACGAGATAACCAGTATCTTCGTCATCAGGTCAAAGGAAAGGAACCTCGGAAGTGATTTCGGAGTTTCCTACTGCGACTGATACGGAAGTCTCTACAATAAAATGTATGGACTTCGGTCGAACTTGCAGCTGAACCACGTAGGCAAGGCTCGTGCAAACCTCTCAGGTGCGCAAACGAGATATTGTTGTTGGACAACAGTATACCTACGATACACAAGGAAGCGGTGATGGGCCCTGACTCCAGAATTGGCTAAATGCCAATACAATCCGAGATAGTTTCCATATAAATGTTTCAAGATTAAAACCTTGATACACCTTTCGGAAGACTTGGAGTCTAACGAATATTTATGGAACTATAAACTGGTGTGGATAAAATGTTTTATCCATAAAGCTCGACTTGTTGAAATAACAAGTTCAAGGAGTTGACTACGATGAGGTTGTTTCACCGTAGCGATGCTTAAAGTCGGTTCGGGTTGAACTAGCAATTAATACATATTTCAATCATGATATATGAAACATGGATGACGAAAGGATTTCCATATGATGGAAATGTAACCAAGGACTTGCATGTGTTACAGTCCAAGGTATTTTGTCAGTCCAGAGGATGCTAGTAAGTATGCAAACTTCAGAGTTCCAACGATGGACAGAAGAGAGCAAAATGGAGTTGGAATCTTCGTGTTTTGATGAAATGGTCAAAAGGGTTTTGACTTCATCAATGGGTAACGAAGATGCTTGTGATTCAAGAAAGTAAGTGGGAGCATAATAATATTTCTAAAAACGTTGTGTGCTTGACACATTGTTAATTGGAAATAAATTTCTTGACACGAATTAGGACTTCATTTGAAAAGGGTTTTTTCGATGAAGTGCTTGGGCTAAATAGCCTTAATATTAGGCATGATGATCTATGGAGATAGATTTACCTAATGGGGCTGAGCAAAGATACATATTGACAAGATGCTAAAACTTTTTAGCATTTAAAACGCCAAGGAGTGATTCTTGCCGAAGTCACATGGAAAGAGTTTTTGCAAGACTCGGTGTCCCAAAAACACTGATGAGCAAAATACATGATGGAGATTCCACACACCTTCGTGTTTGGATTAATCATGTATTCCATGGTATGTAAAAACAACCAGATATGTCCAATACTCCAAAGTTGTTGCGAGTATAGATACCAAAGTGATCAAAAGTACTGATCATGGGACAACAGTGAAAAATGTCATTAAGTACTAGAGCAGTACTGATGACATGTTTTTTCGCAAGCAGAGATTATGAAGTGCTCGTTGTAAGTAATTACATCGATACAGTCTTCATCAATGCTCCATGCGATTTTCGATTTAAGTTAAGGGTTTTGTGTAATACACAACATGGTGGCACGGTAGTTGGAAATTGTTCCAAACAAGATACTGTGGTGAATTCTATAACAAAGGCTGAGTATGTTGACGCTTTAGAAGCGACAAAGAAGTTGTTGAATCATATAGTTCATTCATGAACTTAGTATGGTTCCAAGATGGTTTTGGTCTATGGGACACTATTGCAGATAGTTGCTCCATAGCTCAGTCTGAGGAATCAGGTTTCGACCAATGATTCACACATATGCAAAGTCAAGTCCACACAAAATATGAATTTTGTGAAAGCGTGAAAACGCGAGGATATGCAAAGTTACACACGGAGCTGAAGTCGTCAGATCCGTTGGACATCAGGCTATACCACATGCGAAGCATATTTTACACCAGTGTGCCATAGGTGTAAAGTGCATTAGCATTAACTAGATTATTGACTCTAGTGCAAGTGGGAGTCTATAGGAGATATGCCCTAGAGGCAATAATAAATGTTATTGATTATCTCCCTGTTCATAATTAGGTTTATGTTCCATGCTATAACTGCTATGGTTCTCGAGTCTACAATAACCACGAGGTTCGGAGGAAGACTCATATGCACGTGTGGAATAATAAACGGTAAAATGTATTCCTAGTCTGGCCTCTAAGACTAGCTCAAGTGTTGCATGATGGTTCTGTTTTCCTGATCATGGGCATGTCTATGCCAACAACTTTGAGGGCACAATGTTAGAAGAACATTTGTGTAGAATCGACCCGAATTGATGTTATGCTATGAGATACATTCGTCACAAGTTAAATGGTTAATAACACAGAGATGCTTAATGTTTGCATGATTCCTTAGACCATGAGAGTATCGAGTTTCTTCATGCTTGCTTCATGAACTTTGGGGTTTGTTAAACGTCATCCGTAAATGGGTGGCTATTATGGCGGCTTACGGGTTCATGGAAAAGTATGTCAAGTAACTTGATAGCTCAAGATTGGGATTTGCTCCTCCGACGATGGAGAGATATCTCTGGGCCCTCTCGGTGTTACGGTATCCATCATCGTCTGGCCAGACACTTTGTGATTTGATCACGGGGATGCCGGAACACGGGAACGAGAAAAGAGAACAATACCGGTAACGAGGTAACTGGCATAGTGGACAAGTTGTTGATCCACGGGGATGCCAACATGTCTCACCTCGGGTATTTGTAACATATCGCGAAGCAACAGGAATAGCACACGGCAACTGGAGGTTCACTTGAATATTCATTCGTGTGGGTATAGGGGTCAATATGGGTGTCCACGGCTCCGATGTTGATCATTGATCGGAATGGGTTCCGGGTCATGTCTATACTTCACCGAACCTATAGGGTCACACGCTTAAGGGTCATCTATCTGCTGAATACTAGACAGGGAGTCTGAGAGAAAATCACCGGAAAAGTTTCGGACAGCGGAAAAGTTCCGCAGAGAGAACACCGGAACAGTTTCGGTAAAACTGAAAAGTTGTTTCAGGGGATACCATTAAGTCAAATTGGTTTTGGCACATGCCTGATAATTCTTGGAGGGAAACTTCTGGGAATTTTCCGGAAGAAAAACCGGAAATGTTCTGGAGCTGCCGGAACCACTTCAGATGCTTTTCGTAGATGAAAATCACTAATCCGGAATTGTTCCGGAACGCATTGAAAATTATTTTAGTGGGTACTGGAAATGTTCTAAGCCCACATAAATATTTTCAATTCGAACGGACGCTGAAAAATGTCGTCGTGAATAGTGAAAGTGCTTTTTGGGATATTTTTGGAAAGTCACCTTTTGGGATATTTTCCCAAAAGGCTTCTAGAAGGGATGGATGGATGAGGACCCCCTTGGGGGGGCCCCACATGGGGTGTGGCCGGCCAAGAAGGGGGCTCCACCTTGGAGCCCCACTTGCCCACTTGCTTTCCCCTTTTACCCTTGGAAAGTGTTTCCTTCATGGGCATTTTTGGTATTTTTGAATACCCTTCCTACCCCTTGGTTTTCCTATAAATAGGAGGTGAGGGGGCTGCCCAAACCTAATCCATTCTCACATACACATGCCATCTGATGTTATCTGGCTTCTCTCTCCCTCCCAGCGAAATAGTTTCGTAGAGCCGAAAGGCTGTTTGGGTTCCGGTGGGAACTAGTTCTGGACGGCGAAGCCCTGCCGGATAGATGACACCGTATGTGTGCAACTCTGTAGAGAGATCGTAGTTTCGGTCTTAGTTTGAGAGTGCCTCCCGAAGGGCTGTCCAAGTGACTGTCCGAGTTTTGAAGGTCCTCCCGAAGGGCTGTCCGAGTGACTGTCCGAGTTTCGATGGTCCTCCCGAAGGGCTGTCCGTGACACCGTCCGGGGGACTGTCCGACCGCCTCCCGGAGGGCTGTCCGAGGGGCGGATGAGGGTATACATCCTCGCGGTTGGGAGGTTGTAAATCCTAGCTGCGGGGATCTGCACCGCCGATCGTCATCGACTCTACTTCCGCTGCGCTACAAGTCGGTAACGAAAAAGATCAAACCTTGTATGCAGTCTCCATAGTGGTCCTGGGCTGGTGCGTAGGTCGGAAAAATTTTGTTTTCTGCTGCGTTCCCCTACAGTTCGATCCGCAGAAAGGCTTCGCAGATGATGATGAATGCCGATATGTGCATGAAGGAGTTTGGCGGAAGGTCGTGGAAGTCCAGACCGTAGAAAAACATGAGACCCCTGACAAAGGGGTGGAGCGGAAAGCTCAGTCCCCGGATAAGTGGGGGACGAATACCACCCTCTCGCCTGCTTTGGGGGTGGGAACCACCTGGTTCTTCTCCGGAGCGCGGTGGAAGACGTTGGCAGGGAGGTAGCCGGCCTGCTTTAGGTCCCGGATATCCTGGTCGGTGACCGTGGAGGCCTCCCACTTGCCGTTGGAGCCAGAACCTGCCATGGCTAAGCTCGGAGGAGAAGGCGAGGAAGAGCTGGATTTGGGCTCTCGGAGCTTGGAGAGATTGAGGAGGCGGAGGATGCGAATGGGAAGCGTGAATAGGCCTTGGGGGTTATTCCCTTTTTATAGGACGTGTCACCGATTAGCCTCGCTTACCGCGCCACAAATCCCTCCGCTTCCCAAGACATGCGTGCCGTTATGCGCGTGTGGAGATTAACCATATCCCGTGTTAAACGGAGCACGATCTGCGCATTGATAAGTCGTGTCGCTGTAAAAACGGCCCCGAACCGTGAATCGAGTTTTCGTAACTGGTTCAGTGGTCATGGTAGGCCACGACCCTTCGTCAGAGGGGGGTGTTAGAAAACACTGTTTACACTTTGGCAATTGGCCTTCGGGGCTAAGCAATCCATGGTGTTCGGTCAATCATATGATCGGAAGGAGTACGTGTCGTCGGAAACCGAACTAGTCTTAGCCGATCATGGAAAGGGAAGAAGAACTCACCCCGCAAGCCGAATACTCTGATCATACGAAGCAGCTGGGGCTGAGACCCTTGGCGTTGGGGGCTAGTTCGGGGGCTACTGAGGGAGTCCCGGACTAAGGGGTCCTCGGGTTGCCGGCTCATCTTTCAATAGGCCGGCTCGATGGGCCATTCTCTGAAGAAGGGCCGGACACATCAAGACTCCACGTTCCAGAAGGGAGCCCCGAAGGCGCGTCGTCGGTGGCGACGACATGCTCAAGGACAACCAGGTCCGGTACGTGGAGCGGATGAAGGCCGTGGGGAATGACGTGGAGCTCATCGTGTTCGACGGCAAGGAGCACGGGTTCTTCTCCAGGGACCCGTGGTCGGAGACCAGCGGCGAGGTCGTGCGAGTCGTCCGGCGGTTCATGGACAGAGACGCGGCCGGTTCGATTCAGCCTGCCGACGGTCAGCATTGATCGACGTGCTAGCAATGTGTTTTACTATTCATGCAATTCGCTTGCTTTTTTGATAAAGCTTTTATTAACACAAAATGATCAAAATGACTTTTTGATAAATGACAATTTTATTAATTCAAAATGTAGCATTAAACAGATGCTCTACTTGTTGGAGAAATAGATAAGTATCTTCCGGACGGAGGGAGTACAAAGCAAGATGAGCAACATTTAGTGTCTCAATAACTAAAATGCACACAATCACAATAGTGGCTAAAAAATAAAAACAATATAACGATAAAAACAATATAACGATAACATTAAATCCATAGAAGACCGACACTATGCCTATGTCAACGTCGCAAGGGCGATGGACCAGTCCGAAGATTATGTTGTCACCCATGTTGGGTAAGACTTCTTTGACCACCCATTTCAACCACACACACATCGTCTTGAACTGCGATAGATAATCCATACGTTGCAGCATAGACCACATACGAATCCAATTCGTAGAGTGGAACATAGGATGCAAAGGATCAACGTTTTTGTTATTAAAAATGGAACCATTTTTACATAGTTAAAGCGATCATAATAAGGCACACACTTACACCTTTATTAGCATTGTAAACCAATTTTAAAATCCATATAGCATGTGACCATAAATGTTGGTATTTTAAAATCCATATAGCATGTGACCATAAATGTTGGCAACACTTGTAGGTGGATACAAATTGGACGCTATTTGACTGACCATATAGAATGCGCAAACTTACATTAAAAGATAAGGTGTTTGATTGTCTCATCATGAATACAAAAACTACACTTTTTACTTCCTTGCCAATTTTGACTAGTGAGATTGCCTTTGGTGAGTACAACTCTGAAAGTGCAATTGTCACTCAATTACAATTTTGGTGTTTATTGTAATACGATTTGCGAGAACTAATGTCGGTGTCAAGTATATCACATGCTATTGGCTTCTCCATTTGGTTCACGGACTTCGATAACCCCGTTGATACAAAAATGGAAAAAAGAGGGGTTGTTGTGACTCACAAATTTTTTGTTTCTTTTGAGTCCTAGGAACATCCGTACTATCAAGAGGGGTTGTTGTGATTAGAGAGTTGGAAAACTCAAATATTTCCACATACACCTCACCCAATAGTTTCCATGTTTTTCGGTAGAAGTTTTCATCGAGGAAGCACCCTCATCTAGAGGTCCGGGTGCCCGGACTACCTTGGGATGGGTACCCGGAGGCACCAAAGAGGATGACCATGTCCTCGGATTTGTCCGAGTGCCCGGGTCTCCCGTGGCCCTCTATAAATACCACACCTTCTTCCTCCTCCTAACCTTAATATTCCTCTAGTTTTTCCGCACCATTGCCAAACACGAAAAAGCTTGATATCTTCGTCCCCATCCAACCAAACTCTCCATTACTTTGGGGATTGGGGGAGATTTTCCATCGAACCGTTTTGTGTTCGCCCGCTTCTACATTTACATCACCGTGTTACTCTTGGGTGTTTGGGCACCCTACATGGAAGAGGTCACCACGAAGACACATTCCATTGTGGTGAAGCTTCGCGGTGGTGTTGGGAGCCTCCAATTAAGTTCTGGAGAGAGCCCCAACCTTGTTTGTAAAGGTCTCAGTTGCCACCTTCAAGGGCGCCGCTAGTGGATTCACATCACCCTGCATTGTGCGAGGGCGTGAGGAGAATAGGATGAGTCTTTGGGACGCTTGGGGAACATTGTGCCTCCACACCCCTCCGACGGAGACGTACCTCCCCCAAAGGAGGGAACTTTAGGATCACTTCTCCATCGACTCCACATGTCGTTATTTCGGTCCTTTACATTGTGCTTTTATTTAGTTGTTGTTTTTGTTGTGCTTGTCATATAGGTTGTCCACATAGTTGCATACCTAAACAACCTACTATTTTGTTGAGCCTAAAATTTGAAATGAAGTTTAAATTTTTGTTAGCCTCCTATTCATGCCCCTCTCTTGTCGACCATATCGATCCTTTCAATTGGTATCAGAGCCTTGTCTCTTTATTAAGGGCTTTACCACCTAAGGAGTATGGTCAACAACGGGTTAAGGGATATGGATGTTCCTGTGGCCGTAACCCCTACCGTGGTCACCCGAAGTGATTTAAATCAGGCCATGGCCACATTTAAATCATTGATGGTGCACAAGGTACAAGACATGTTAGACAGATTTCTCGAAGGCATGAAAGCCACCATTGAGGGAGTCCCGGACTAAGGGGTCCTCGGGCTGCCGGCTCATCTCTCGATAGGCCGGCTCGATGGGCCATTCTCTAAAGAAGGGCCGGACACATCAAGACTCCACGTTCCAGAAGGGAGCCCGAAGGCGCATAGTGCACTCCAAGTAAAGATGAGGAAATCACCATCTCCATTCTCGGCAGGAGGCCCACCATGTGTAAACCCTAGTACCCCCCGGTGTCTATATAAACCGGGAGGGTTTTGGATCATAGGAGACAGAAACTCATCTAGGGTTTTAGCTAGTCGATCTCGAGGTAGATCAACTCTGTAACCTTCATACCATCAATATAATCAAGCAGGACGTAGGGTTTTACCTCCATAGGAGGGCCCGAACCTGGGTAAACATCGTCTCCTTCGTCCCTTTGTTACCATCGATCCTAGTCTCACAGCTCGGGACCCCCTACCCGAGATCCGCCGGTTTTGACACCGACAACCATCGCTCCCGCTCCTGAGAAGGTAATTGACACTACCTCCTTGGAAGCAGATGTAGACTCCTCTAAGGGTACGATTAGTGGCTTGAAGCCTCATTCTTCCCAAGGAAAAAAATGGGTCGGGTCCTAGTGGCCCGGTTCCTCCACCTATTACCTATGGTGGTTCGGTTCCCTAGCCTCTTAGTTCGCATCATGGCCCTCCTCCTAAGCTTGATTTGACTAACTTAGCTAATTGGGATATCCAAATTAAGGGTCATATCGATAGCTCCCCTACCCAACTTTGGAGGATCATTGAAGATGGCTATCATCCGTATGATCTAAGAAACTTGGCACCAAGAGAAGAAGTGGACAAGCAACTCAACGCTTCTGCCTTGATCATTCTCTAAGAGGCCTTGCCACCCGAAGAGCTTCCCCACATCCGCATGTTTGTGCTTGCCAAAGATGTATGGAAGCACATCAACTCATTGTACAAGGGAAGCTCGAGCATTCACGCTCCAATTTTGAAGTCATTCTTGATGAAGCCGATGAGTTTGTGATGAATGAACATGAAGGTCATGAACTTTACTGGAGGTTGACGACTCTTGCGTTTTCTCTTCGAGACTATGGGAGAAAGGACACAAATGAAAATTGGGTCAAGTGCAAGTTTCTTAAGGCGGTCATGCCCTACAATAAAAGCATGTCTTCGTTGATCCGTCAAAGACCGAACTTTCACTCTTTGTACTCCAATGATGTGTTTAATAAATTCATTGCCATGAACATTTTGAACTAGACTACCAACAACGCTCTTGCTCACGTCCGTGGATTGAAGAAGTCCAACCATGCACAGAATAAAGCTAAATTTTAAGAGTCGTCATGGTTGGATGGGCTTAGGCCTAAATACATTGCACCAAATATTCTTGAGATATTTCGGAAGAAAGGTTGCACTATGGACAAGGCTTTGAGAGATAGGTATTGGGTTGCTTAGATTGACACTCAGAGAGGCCCAACGCTTGAGCACATTCAACAATTCACCATTCTTTGTGAGAAACCTGACAATGTCACCATCCAACCGGGTGTTCAAGATACCATCATCTGGAAGCTCACCAATGATGGGAACTATACCGCTTTGTCGGCCTACAAGAATCAATTCATCGGCCTCATCCGATCCAACTTGCAAAGCAATGTTTGGAAGGCTTGGGCACCACCAAATGTAAGTTTTTTCACTTGGTTAGTTATCCAAAATAGGATTTGGATCGCGGATAGACTCCAATGGCGAGGGTGGCCAAATTGTGACACGTGCTCTCTTTGCAACTAAGTGCAAGAATTTGTGGCTCACCTCCTCTTCAAGTGTCGGTTCTCGCTTCGAGTTTGGAATGATGAGATATCATGACTTTGATCTTTATGTTAGTACGATGCTTTGGCAATGTTTCGAGATGGTGAAATCTTGGTGGGAGGGGGTCCTCATAAACAATGCATAGTCAAGAAAAGTTTTCATGGTTTCTTATTGCTGGTTGTGACACTTGGAAGGAAAGGATTGCACACTTGAGTAATGTAATGCGGCTACCTTTGTGCCACTTTTACGGTTATTATCTTACAAACTCCTCTTCTTAATCAATGAGTTAAAAGAAATCATCAGAACCCGGGCGGGCTGCACGGTTTGTGTCCAGACGAAACAACACCACCGACCCAAACGCCCGGACTGACCAACACTCCCCATATCGAGTCCATATGCGGTGTGGCTATGTGGACGCCCGGACGTGCCTGGAGATGCCCGCCACGTCGTATTCGGCCCACTCTGGCCCACCCGGCCCCACATAATTTTGATCTTATCCGCACTCTGGACGAAACCCTAGCCGCATTGCACTCCACTTCACTCCCATCCCAAAGTACCAAGATCCTCTCCGGTGTTCTCTTGCATGGCGACCACTGGATCCGACTTCAATATGTCCAGATTCAAGGACCGAAAGCTCATCCCTTGCAACACCGAGGAGCAGATGGCCGTCCGCCCCGCTTTCCGACGCTCCTAGGAGGAGTGCGCCCTCCCGGGATCTTTCGGGAGCCGGTGGGCATCTGTTGCCCAAATAACGCCCGGATCCAGGGCCAGAGGATCTCGGCACATGACCGAGGCCCCGCCGGTTGCGGTGACCACCGCATGACGCAACCCCGCCGTGCCACAAGAACCATTTAGGTGGCATCTCGTCTCCGCGGCGTTGGGCACCGAAACAAATGCCAGATGCGCCCCCATGAGTCATTGCCAATCCAAAAAGGAGGCGCGAGTAAGGCCGCCGCGCGAGGCTGCGGGCGCGGTGTGAAGCGGAGGCGACTTCAGTAGCCCTAGTGTTGGAGGCTGGAACGGCAGCCCGCTACGCGGAGGCGGCCGTGGCAGCCCGCAAAGCAGCGTCAGAGGCTGCAACGGTAGCCCGCGACGCGGAGGCGGTTGCGGCAGCCCGCGAAGCATCGTCAGAGGTGGCAACGGTAGCCCGCGACGTGGAGACGGTTGTGGCAGCCCGCGAAGCAGCGTCGGATGAAGCACTCCGTGCCCGCATAGCTGAGAAGCGACGGAGGAGGGTGATGAAGGAGATGACAAAAAGCAAAGCTGGACTGTCCTGCCATAGCCGGACCACCCCCAAGGAGGAGAAGGCCAGAAGGCAATGGATGGGACAGCTCCGACATTTAGGAGACCCTGCTTGATCCGTTCTACGTCTTCGACCGCTACCGCCGCACGGATCACGGAAAGGACAAAGACAAGGGCAAAGGCGGGCGTGGATGAACTTCTCCCATTGTCACCGGGTTCGAAGTTAGCAGAGCATGCCAATTTTTGCTACTCAGATGACACGTATTTAGCTACATACATACGTTGCATGGGAACAATATGAATGAGGATTCGTTTGATGTATCCGATTGCCGAGGACGGCCGTTTGGGACCGGAATTTGATACTTCCGGTCATAGATGCTCTGACCCAACAAGTTTGATGTACTTTAATCTGTTCTACGTACTACTGTACTATCTGAACGTTATCCGTGCTGCCGTGTTCTCTCTTGGCGTGCGAGCCTGTCGCGGTGATGACTCGGCGCCGGCGAAGCGATATGCATGCCACGCCACGCCACGCCGGCATGAATCCCTTCCCACCTGCACTCTGGCTTGGCATCTCTCTCGACCTGCTCACCCACTGGTAAGGCAAGCTCCGGTTTCTTCTTCTTCTTCTTCATCCCGTTCCAATCGCGAGATGGGATGCTCCAGGTTCACGCGCGATTAGGTGACCCGCGCTTCGGTCGTCTTGTTCGTCGAATCCGAAGCTGCCGCGATCGATTCGGGCACGAAGACCCGCCCCACAGCCGCTGGTTCGATTGCGGCGAGGGAATCGGCGGTGAATCAGCCTGTTGGATTCTGGCGAAGACCAAATTCCCGGTTTTTACTGCAAGGACAGAGTGAGTGAATCCCCTCCCTTCCTCCCGTGCTTCGATTGTGTCTTTCCCCTCTCCGGCGACGCATGGATTGGGCAGGGGGTCCGTTTGGACAAAAATTCTGATGTTTTCCGCTTGTGTTCTGTGCAGCAAACAGTCCGGGTTTCGCACTCCACTGGTACCTGATAGCAGCAGCGAGCGAGCATGGGAGGTGTTGCATGGAGAAGACTTGGTTCCAAGCTGCAGCAGAGATGGGGATGGGAGAGCCGCCTCCGCGCCCGGGGCTTCTCTTCCGCTCCCGCGGTTCCACCCAACATGGAGGTCTCCCCTCTAGATTCATCTTCTAGCAGTATCCACATCCGAATCTTTAATTGTTTTCTCTCTGCCTGTAGCAACCTGAAAATTTGAGGCAAAACAGAGCTTAGTTATAATAAAACGGAAGGAGATTTGATCTTTGGCTAATGCATCCTCCTGGTTTAGGATATACACTAGCCCGCATTGCGCATTGCGTCCTTGGTTTATGAGTTGTGTTTGATATGCTTTGCAGAGCGTTGGATTCATAGGGCTCGGGAATATGGGCTCACACATGGCAAGGAACCTGGTGAGGGCCGGATACAGAGTGTCAGTTCATGATGTGTAAGCCCTTCCTGCCAACTCCCTCTTTTTTTTTTTTTTTGGTGGTTCAAATGTTCATCCATCCATTACTCGTTCAAAATTGGTTTGCTTACTAATTATATAAAAAAATGCGCATACCTTAGTCTAACGCATAGTTCTTTGGTCGTCTTAAAACGGTTATTAGACCATCCAACAAACACTGAATCTATGATGTTCAGAAATGAGCATGCCATGAAGAAGTTCTCGGACGATAGAATTCCCACGAAGCAGTCACCACTTGAAGTGTCTGAGTCGAGCGATGTCGTAATCACCATGCTACCTTCCTCTGCCCATGTAAGTTGGTTTAGTTTTCTTTATGAGAAGATGGTGACTCACAAGCACCGCAACTTGAATTTGTATCGAACTCCTTTAGCAAATCAAATTCTCAGTGCTGTCAGGCTCTTTTCAGGTCTTAGATGTATACGGTGGACGGAACGGCTTGCTCGGTAATGGAGGGCGCCTTGGACCATGGTTGTACATAGATTCATCCACAGTTGATCCTCAGACATCAAGAAAGATATCCATGGACATGTCAAGATGCAGTTTAAAAGAAAAGAAAGGTTATGACCTGCCATCATACTGAACAACTATTTGAAATTAGCAGTTGGAACCCAAATACTTCAGTGTACACCTGGAAAAGATTAAACCACCAACTGTCTTCACTGTATTTTTATCTGTCTCTGGCAACAGTTAACATTAGAAATTTATCTGCGCATTTGAGTTATGCATGTGTGCCTCTTCTGTATCTTCAGGCTATGCCGAAAAACCGATGATGCTGGATGCTCCGGTGTCCGGAGGTGTTCCTGCTGCAGAAGCTGGGACACTGACTTTCATGGTACCATTCCTTGCTTCACAGAAATTATAGTTACGAGTTACGACCAAGAAAATACCGAGACTCTGTTGGGCAGAAAACTAGTATTAGATAGAAGGGTATGTGTCTTACTTTGGTGCAAAGGAATGATATATAGGTGGGTGGTTTAGAGGAAGCATACATAGCAGCGAAGCCGTTACTTCTCGCAATGGGCAAAAAGCTGATCTACTGTGGCGGGGCTGGAAATGGCTCGGTAAGTTTGATTTACTCCAGCTCTTCACTGAGATTTCTTCATATAACTTTTGATGCACAGGTGATTCCAACTCACTTTTGACATGTATTTATAAGGCTGCAAAGATCTGTAACAATATGGCCATGGCTATCAGCATGCTTGGGGTCTCTGAGGCCTTTGCTCTTGGTCAGAATCTTGGGATCAAAGCAAGCACTCTCACAGATATATTCAATTGCTCTAGCGCCCGCTGCTGGAGTAGGTATTGTCTCCTCATCACTTATTTTATTGTTGTTTGAGAGGCATTAATATGGTCTTTGCTTCTTCAAACGTTAAATTATGGGATGAACCATAATTTTCTATTCAGGTGCAAATGTGTAATGACTAACTTTTAACTGAAAATTCTCTTCTTGAGCTGCCTTATAAGTTGAATTGAATCATCTAAAGTTTATAACTTTGTACGCTCCTTTGGGGCTAATTCCAAACAGTGACACATATAACCCAGTTCCTGGAGTAATGGCGGGCGTGCCATCGTCGAGAAATTATGATGGTGGTTTCACCTCCAAACTAATGGTATGATTCAAATGTGACGTAAAATGTTCTGATCACCAAATATTTTATATAAGTAGATTTCTTGGTAAAAGAACACATGTCTCAAATCCTGTAACCACATCAACATGTTTTGTAATGGTTTCCCTTAGCAAAGGAAGAACAAAGGATGTAAACCAACTGCGCTGGATCATCGTTTTAAACAGCTCACACTTCATCGTTTACATTCCTCTGCAGGCTAAAGATTTGGATTTGGCCATGGCCTCTGCATCTGGAGTTGGCTTCAAATGCCCCATGGGTTCTGAAGCACTTGAGATGTACGATTATTAACAAGAACAAGAAAAGTTACAGAAAACCTTACATTTCACCTCTTCTTTTGCTGCATGACTAATCACTAGTTTCTGCAGTTATCGGAAGTTATGCGGCGAGGGCTGTGAATTCAAGGACTTCTCATGCGCGTTTCACCATTTTTACACCGGCAAGGATGAGAAGTGATCCTGTAGCTATCCCGGCAAACTTGTCACTGTTTGAAATAAAACAATAATGTTCTCCAATCGATTGAATTTAGGTGTTAGTTGAACAGTGCCCAGACAAGGTTGGAGTCTCCTTTGTACATATTGTTAGTTCGGTTTGCTTCTCGGCAATCAAGTTTCCAGATTTCATCCGCAAAATAAAAATAAAAAATCAAGTTTCCAGATTTCCTTCCTGTTTTGGAAAAATAAATCTAGGTGCCGATCTGCATCTCTTACTCCATTATTGTCTGCTTGGACTCTGTTCATTAAGTTCGTCCATACCCTTGCAAAAAGCTGAAATGAAGTGGACCTTTAATTTAGGCAAAACAATGGAAAAGGACTCCACCGCACGATATTCAAAACTGAGCTCAGGCACATACGCTCCGCAAGAACAGTAAAATCAAAAAAATAGCACAGGAAAGTAAATATAGAAAATCTGAATTTTTATACAGCAAACATGTTTGTGTCTTCTACTTGCGTGCAAACTTTCGTAAAGAAATGATATGTGCGTGTGCGTGTGTGTGTGTGTGTTTGAGGCAAAAATGACATGTGTGGTGATCTTGGAAAAAGATAAACCAAAATCCGGGGCTCTAAAAAAACGCTTTACATGGGTTTCTCCGTACCGCCTTCTCCAGCGCAACGCAAATGCATTTTGCCTGCGGCCCCTTGAGCATCCTGAAAGTACCCGGTGTGTGATTGGCTGCCACCTGGCCTGGTGACGACCCTGACAACTAGTTTAGCCTAGATTGTGGCCTAGACGCCTTCCTTTTTATGGACGTGAGGGTGGCTTTATTTATAAAACGGAACAAAAATGTATTTCGAGAAAGGTATCGCCTGGTGTTCAAGTTAAGTTGCCTCAATCAATGTCTTCCAACCTTGTTAACCATATGAGCATGTAATATATGCTAGTAAACAATTCAATAGTTTCACTTCTTCTTTTGGAAAAGAAGGATTACCCCCCGCCTCTGCATCAAAATGATTTCACATGCCGCAACAAACACAACCCTAATCATGGGCAGCCTCATTAGACAAAAAAATATAAAAAATACTAAGCTAAAGCCAGACACCATCTTGTTGGTAGCATGCAGCGCAGGATACTAAGCAAAGAAACCTCTAATCGATATATTTTCCCAAACCCGAGAGATGCCGGTGTAACCTCTTCGGCATTAGTGAGCCCATTGCGGTGGCAATCGTCCGTTGCCTCGCCCTTATTGCGTCTCCATACAATTTTCTTGCTTGTTGAACCTCTTTTGGTCACTCATTCTCTTGGATTCAATGTAAGTTATTCACATGTAATTCATGTCCCTGTATCAAATAGTAAGTTTGATGAATTTTCAAAGTAGGAAGTATTTACACCAGTGCGATAGTTTGGAGCCCGGGTTTTTGAAAATAATAGTAATAATATTTTGAAGTTGTAGATACATGTATAATTTTATTTCATTATTTTTCGTTTATTTACAACAACAAAAATGTAGACCTCTAATAGAAAATAGTACCCCGGCAAATATAGAAAATCTGAATTTTTACACAGCAAACATGTTCGTGTCTTCTACTTTCGTGCACACGTTTGTAAAGAAATGACATGTGTGGTGATATTGAAAAAAAAATTAACCAAAAATCGGTGCTCTAAAAACCGCTTTACATGTCTTTCTCTCTACCGCCTTCCCCAACGCAACACAAACGCCTTCTTCCTCTCGGCTCGCTGCTCCTTGAGCATCCTGAAAGTGCCTGGTGAGTGATTGGCTGCCAGCTGCCTGATGATGACCCTGACAGCTTGCTTAGCCTAGATTGTGACCCAGACACCTTGCTTTGCACGCTCGGAAGGAATCACACGGCGTTCAAGTAAAGCTGCCTCAATCAATGTCTTCCAAACTATGGGGAAAGGAAGGCAGGCGGTCTTGTAGAGGCACCTATGGGAAGAGGAAGCTATGGAATGTCATTTGGACGGCCGAAGTTCCTCAAAAAAACAGAATCTTTGTGTGGCGTGTGGCGTCCAATAGCCTGACGGCACAAGTTAATATAGTAAAACATCATCAGGCGACTTCAAACAGATGCTCTATTTGGGGATTGGAGGATGAAAGTACTTTTCATGCTTTGGTGTCTTGTCCTAAGGCGAGAGCTCTGCGTATAGAGTTGTGAGAATTGTGGAATATGCCGAGGGAAGAGGTTTTCAAGTCTTCAGCGCCTGATTGGTTGCTTATCTCATTGGATCAGTTAACTCATCCAGTACGTGAGAAATTTTATTCATGTTCTGCAGAGCTTGACACTTATGCAGTTATTTAATTTTTATTAAGGGGAAAGAGTCTATTTCAAATCTCAGCTAGCTTTTTGGATAACTATTGGACAATGTTCTCGCCTTGCCATTCCAATGCCGAGTTCATCCTTGACGTCAAAGGAAAGGGAGTTGAAGATGGGTTAAAGAAATTTGTTAATTTTCCTATGAGTAGTCGTGAGGTATGGTAGCTTCCTTTTGATCATATTAAAATTAACGTGGACGCCAGCTTTGTGGATAGCAATTTGTACTGCGAGTGTGGGGTTGTTTGCTAGAGATTCAGCGGGTGAAGTCATTGTCTCTTCATGGGATTATATTGGTTTATCTCCATAAGCCTGTTATTTTAAAAATAGATTGCGCTTTTGTGGTCTCCTTCCTTGCACATAATAATATTGATTGGTCTTCTCTCGTTGATCCGACCAAGTTTCTACTAAATTTTAAGGTGGAGAAGATTAATAGACATGCCAATGTGGTGGCTGACCTAATAGAGAAGTTAGTTTTGATAATATATCTGATGGTTTTTTCTGTAATAGTTTTCCGTCATGCATGGTGAATGTTGTAAGGAATGATTGTATTCAACTATTTTAAGTTTTAATATGTGGGGTTTAAAAAAATTGCCTTCCAAACTTGTTGACCATATGAGCATGTAATACTGCTAGTAAACTATTCGATGCTTTCACATGCCGAACAAATACAAACCCTAATCATGGACAACCTCATTAGACAAAAAATATCAAAATATTTTAAGCTAAAGCCAAACATCATATTTTCGCGGCATGGCACATGACACTAACCAAAAAAAAACCTTAATCAACATATTTTCTCAAACCCGAGAGGTACCGGTGTAGCCGTGACGATCGCCGGTCACCTCGTCCTTATACCCCTGCGTCCTCATACAAATTTCTTGCTTGTAGAACCTCTTTTCGTTCCCCGTCCTGTAATTTATCCGTATGCAAGTCATTTCCCTATATCAAATAATAAGTCTCGTAGATTTTCAAAGTAGGAAGCATTTACACAAGTGCAATAGTTTGAAGCCCTGATTTTTTAAAATAATAATAATAATATTTTAAAGTTGTAGATACCTGTATAATTTTCATTCATAAAATGTGTGAGCGTCGTCCGTACCATGTTAAAAAATGTGTGAGCGTGTTAAAAAATGTGTATCTTTTTTTAGAAAATTTAATTACACCAATTTTTCATATGAGTGTCTTTTAAAGAAAGGGGTTTGGGATGGCGGCTGCTATGCAATTACATCACCGGATTACAATTACGGACGATGGGAAGGACGTATATGCAAAAACTGACTACTTACCGTCTTACCCACTGTAGGAGAACTCTTCTCTGCTCGAGATCCAACTCCCCGCGACCTCAGCCGTCACCGGAGAAGAAGCGAGATGCACGGCCAGCCTCGCCGGCCGAAACAGCCGGAGGACGGCGCGGCGGCGGCGGCGAAGGCCGCCAAGCTCCGGGACCTCCAGGTCCAGGTCCTCCACAACCACCACACCTGCACGTAAGCCTCCTCCTCCCGCTCCTCTTCCCCCACTCTAGGGCTCCGCCGCGCAACCTCCCGAATCTCCCGCGAGATCGAACTCCGACGAGTCGCTTGCTTCCTCTCAGCGAGGGGATACCAGGTCCTCGTGTTCCGTTGCTGTAGATTTCGACTTTTGTTTCCTCGTCAGTACGGGGAGCAAATGCAGCATAAGATGCAAGATCCGGATTTTTGCCCACAATGATGAGCCAACCTTTCTGGGTGTCTGGGGTGTGTAGGTACACCGAGGAGGCACTGGGGCTGAGCTTCAAGCTTCTGGAGATAAACCCGGAGGCCTACACGGCGTGGAACTACCGGAAGCTCGCGCTGCAGCACAACCTCAAGGAGCTTTCTGACCCAGAGGCCATCAAGTCTACTGTTGACAACGAGCTCAGAGTGGTAAGCTCTGATCCATCAGGCTGAACATTGTATCGGATTGTCCTATGTTTGTTCCAAGTTTGAGTGTAGTCGATTGCCTGATGATCCTCAGCTGTGGAATTCGAATTTTGCAGGTGGAACTTGCCCTGAGGCAGAACCCAAAGTCCTATGGAGCGTGGTATCATCGCAAGTGGTTGTTGAATCAAAAGCTTGCCCCAGTGGATTTCAAGCGTGAATACGGCCTCTTGGATAAACTGTTAAAGGTGGATGCAAGGAATTTCCACGGATGGAATTACCGCAGGTAAAATTATTTTTGTTAGCAATTAATGCTAAGATAGTGCTTGGACTGATTTCCACCCTTCAACAGGTTCCTTGCAAAATTTATGGGGGTGCCAGAAGAGAAAGAGCTTCAATACACAATGGATAAGATCGGTGAAAATTTCAGTAATTACTCAGCATGGCATAATCGTAGGTATGTAATTGTTCTGATCTAGATGCTCTTCCCACAATCCCATTTGGTGCCTGGATGAGAATTTAACAATTTAAGCTACCCTAAATCATTTTTTTTTCCTGTAGTGAGAGATGCACAACTGTATTGGCAACTAGACTGATATTTGTTCCATAGAAATTCCAGTGAATATGATGTAAAATAGCAAAGGATAACCTGAGGACTTAGTTTCTTATGATGCAGGCTGAATTAAAGATGCTTACTCTGTTTAACTAGTTTTGCACGTTTTGAGTAATGTGTACATTGTATTATCTCAACCTTGGTTATTTCATATATGTAGCGTTACCTCTGTTTGCTAGTTTTGATGATTACTTTTTATGATATATTGTGTTGCGTGCTACAATATCTCACGTGCTTGATTGCAGTATACTTCTGTCCAATCTGTTAATCCAACGAAGTGAAGGTTTTGAGTCAAAGCAGAAGATCTTTTCAGAGGAGTTTGAACTTGTGATTCAGGCACTTTTTACAGACCCTAGTGACCAAAGCGGTTGGTTCTATCACCTCTGGCTTTTAGCTCAGACATCTACCCCTGATAACCCACAGCTGATTTCATCTTGGCCTTCTAATGGTGCAAAGCTCAGTTTATTTTCGGCCAGGAAAAATGAGGACCAGAACATGGTGTCTTCCCCGAGCTCCATTTATTGTTACTCCTTGAAGGAAGGGATTATACCCATTGTGCTTTATTTCAATGATCCCGTCAAAGGATTAAATCCATCAAATGTAAAGTTAAATTCTGATTTTGTGTTTGATAAGGATGTCCAGTGGAGGCCCCTCGTGATAACTGACTCTGGGTATTCTAATTGTTGGGCCACATATCTTGAAATTACAAACAAAGATTGTAGCACTCCACAGCAATTTTCTGTTGAAGTAAGCATACCCTGCTCAGATGATATTATGTCAAGAAGTGGCTCTTACTGCAATTGTCCTGTACATTTTACATTTACCATCGAACTGGACAACAATAATGACGAAGCACATGATATCGATTTGTTTCATGACCCAATCTCCTGGAGTAGCTCAGAATCATTCCAGTCTCAAGGGAAACCCAGTTGTGTCGCTTTGGATCAGCTAACTATCACCAGTGCCTTGGTTCAAGAGGAGTCAAGATGGAATTTGGATAGACTATCTGAAGAAATCAACCTTTTCAGGGATTTACCCGATGAGAATAGGTTAGGCTCTGCATTACCTTTTTCATCAGCTGATTAATGAATTTGACCTCCATTTTCGCATCATACTCTCTTCCGCAGTAAATTTGCCAAGTTGACATTAGCACGGCTATTGCTTGCTTGTGCTGCAATAAAGTCCCGCGGAAGTTCTTTGATTGAAAGGAAGGGATATTGTGAAGAGGCACTAGGGTTCTTCAGTGACTTGATTCATTTGGATCCTTCTCATAAAAAGTATTATGAAGATGAGCGGAGCTTAGTTCTACTGGATCAGGTAACATGGAAAATGCTTGAACACAGTTTGCTTAATAGAAAATCTTGACAATTTAGCATTGCTCAGCTTACTTGGTCCCTATGGAAAAAATGGAAGCTTATAATATTTGCGGAATTGTGCACCTAAAAACATTCACCATTTTGACAATTTTAGATCCATTGTTGTTTACAAGTTCTTTTCTCCCAATGTGGTTAAGGCCTTTCCTTTTTGGCACTTACAATAATGAGGCGCTAATGTCAAGTAATTGCAAGTTGCACCTTTAGTAGTAGCTGTACTGTGCTAACCCAGTTAATCAATGTATAGGCTAATCATCTGCATAGTTCTTGAAACTATTTAGTAATCCAGGTAAACCAATTCATAATTTGAGCTTATCTACATTTGAATTAAATGTCTGATATTTTTAACACCTTTTGGGACTACTGTCAGTAACTTATAAGGATAACAGTGTAAATGAAGAGGGTAGTATGATTAGTTCGTATTTTGCAGGAAAAGATGGTCCATTCATGTTATCATATCGTTTAATAAATCTTATTTTGTAGCTATCTTACATATCCTTTTGTTGCAGCTAACATGCGACATGGAGACTTTCATGAAGTATTGTTCAGTCCAAGTTAAACCAGATTCAGCTCCATTGAACCATGCGCAACTTTGCAGATTGTCTCTAACACGCATTGGATTTACTGAACGCATGTTGTGGGTTCAAATGCTGGACCTAAGCCATAACAGCCTCAGATCGGTTGAAGGTCAGATCTTCAAATCTTGTAACTCTTGTCTGTACTTTAGAGGCATTTTGATATTTATTAGTGTAATGGGACAGATTATGGTACCTGGAATGGAAATGCAATTTACAGTTGCATTAAACTAGCAGCTATCGTCAAAGATTAATTGGTTAAGTTATAGGCTAGTACCTGATGGATAAGATTCACGGTGCAATGTCTACAAGAAACTGAAGTCTCGATCTTTTCAGGTTTGGAGGCCTTGCAGCAGCTCGTATGCCTGAACATCAGCAACAACCAGATCAGCAGTTTCACATCACTCGAACCCCTGACGAAGATAGTTTCTTTGAAAGCATTGGATTTGTCTTTTAACGAGATTGGCGCTCACTCAATCGACACGACACGGTACATGTGCCCATCCCCGTTTTCACACAAAGTCAAACGTTGTGAAGCATTTGAAGAGTGCCGGAAGAAAAACGTCAATGTAGAGGAGTTCTGGGATGCCATACTCTTCTTCAAATCCGTGAACCTGGCACAGCTTGACATCAAGGGAAATGCGGTCGCCGACAAGGATAGCTTCGCGACTGTCGTGACGATGCTCAGCCCTTCTCTGAAGTGGCTCGACGGCACATGTATCCCTTAGCTGTTCATCGGAGAGTGGAAACTGTGATAGGATGGGGAAAAGTAAACACTGTACACTGCTATTTTACCTAGCTGCTATTGTCCGATTCATGTATTATTACAGTTAAGCAGCTCTGAGAAACTAATACAATCATACAAGTATTCCTTAGCTGTTGTTTTTCAGTTGTTCTTTTTTTAAGGCACTATTTTACGCAGTGTGATTACTGTTAGAATCGTATCCACCATGTGCATTTTGCCAGTTACCACGAACCTTCACTGCACAAGACTGAAAAATCAACTAAAAACACTATTTACATAAAAGATTAAAACATTTTTTCTATCTCCGTTGTGCAATCCTGTATGCATCAGGATTGCATCAGCCAGAATAATTTCACTTGATCTCTTCATGAAAGTTATGGTATGAGCTTCTATGCCATTAGGTACTGAATTTATGTACTCCCTCCGATGAATCTCTGTCCAACCTCCAATCCAAATTAATTGACACTGCTTTAGTACAACTTTGTACTAAAGTAGTACTAGAGCAGCGTCAATTAGTAATATGGATCGGAGGGAGTACAAAATCTTGTTGATTGAATAACTCACAGCCAGTGACACTGATTGATTGAAAAACATTTAAGCGGTGGCACATTTTTTCCCCATGGAACTGAAATATGAATACCAGCTTCTAGCTGAAATAACAAAACAATATGCAGGGCAACTCCAATATGGCAGAACTAATTTTACAAATAAAAGTCACAGTAAGGTCTCCAGGCACAGATTCATCCAAGATACACAGCTTGAGAAACCAGAAGAAAGAAACCAGAAGCATCATTCACTTGCTCAGGGACAGCAGGGCCATCTGCTCCTCGATGAAGCAGTCGACATGGCAGGACGAGCGGCAGGACGCCGGGATGAGGATGAGCCCGAGGCACCGCTCCTCCTTGGGAGCCGAGGGAGAAGAACGGCGCGCGCTGCGGTACTCCACCGCGTCCTGCAGGATTATGTTCCCCTGCTTGTCCACGCAGTGGAACAGCCCCATGAAGTAGCGGCCGTCGTTCACCCCGACCAGCATCCTCCGGAACAGCAGCTTCCGGAGCGTTGAAACATGCTGCGAGCCGCTGTCACCGGCGTCGGCGGATGCGGCCGAGCTGTCGAGGTAAGGGTCTTCGGAGACTGGAATCACCTGGCCATCTGATGGCCCTCCTTCCATTGCCGCCTCCCTGTGCTAGACTGGCGAGTAGGAACCTGCACATACGGGTGGTCATCAGACGGAGCCCCTGAAATCCGGTCAGAGAATCGCCGCTGCGCCGCAGTCACTGGGGTTTGGCGAAGGGGAAAAGAGGGCAGATTGAAGGGCGAGCGGGGAACGATGTGACGCGAAGCCTTGGACTGGCGAGTGCGAAGGCCTCACCTGAGCAGCGGAGCGAAGGGCGGGGGAGTTGGCGACGCGCCGCGACCGGCCGCCGGGGTCGAAGCTTGTGCAGGCGGAAGGAGGAAGCACGGCGGCTCCGGTTGATGGAGATCGGAGGGGGATGGGGAAGGGAAAGGGAACGATGATACGGCCGGACGCCATGGGCCTGGGCTATTGAAAATCACGAGGCGGAGTCTGGATGTATGTTTGGATCCTGGTCATATCTCAAAAAAAAAAAAAAGTTTGGATGGTGATCATCTTCCCTTTCCCTTTTGCATGTGGTGTTTCAACTTGTCTGATATTGCACAAGTTATTGACTCGTTTCATATGTTTTTTTAACACAGTACATATCCAAGCGTTCATATATATGCGCATACACTTTTTATATGTTGGTTGTGTTGCAACTCGTTTTTCCATGTGTTTTCTGCAACTAATGGGTTTTTGTACATTTGTACTTCATAAAATTGTTGCATAGCGAGTTTTAAATGTGGAACATTGTTTGCATGGTTTTTCTTCATTTTTGCAGGGTAAAATGTGGCATGCACTTTTTATTGTGATGGTTGCACGTCACTTAAGTCAATTATTAGGAAAAAAACCATACCATGTGGGATGCCTCCCAAAAAAGAAAGGCTTTTGAAGCATTCGAGCCAACCATCCTGCGCTTGAATCCGGATCATCTTCAAATTCTCGCTAGCACGTAGTAGTATCTCCTACCCCTCAAAACCCGGTTCATCTTCAATACTGGGTTGTATGGTGGACCTAGTTGGGACAACAAGGATCATACATGTCACATACTATGGAACTTACATGCTCAGTCAAGCTTGGGATGGATTGTAACAACGGGTTTTAACGATGTTTCCGTTCTCCTACGAAAAAGATGGCAGTGCTCCTCACCACTGGTCACGGCTGCAAGCGTTCCATGATGCCCTATCGAACTGCTCTTTGGAAGATACTGGATACACAGTTAACCATTTTACGAGGTTTCATGGTGGACTCCGAGAGAAACCGGACTGGGTTGTCTCAACCCTGGACTGGATGTTGCTACACCCGTTGGCGGGGCTTTGTAATCTTGAAATGGGCAAGTCGGATCACAGGCCAATTTGCCTAGATATCGATTATTCAGCGGGAGGGATGATAGTAGACCCTCGCATGTGAAAAGATTAGAGGCAAGATGGTTAGCGCGTGGAGGAGACCATGGAAGAAATCCTGAAAATGGCTTGGGAAAAGGCAGCCCAATAGAGCATATGCCCTACATCCAAAGAGAAGCTTGATGTGGTCCATAAGGACCTGCACATTTGGGACCGACGAGTTTGTAAAGAACCTCGCAGTCGCCTTAGGAAAGCACAAAAGGAACTTGATGATCTTATGAAAACGCCACTGACAATGGAAGTGAGATTGGAGCGGAAAGAGCTAGCTTTTTATGTTGAAAATCTTCCCGAACAAGATGAAATTTATTGGGCTCGGATGGGAAGGGTCATATGGTTGCGGTGTGGTGACCATGTGACCATAACATTGCATACTTCCATCATTTTTCCTCGTCAGAAGAAGAAGGAGCCTAATAAAAACACTGATGATAAATGATTGGGTGGAAGGAAATGAAAATCTCATCCCTCTTATCCAAGACTACTTTGGTAATTTATTTTCATATAGTACATTGCTATTTTGATACGATATAGGTGGGAAATCTTGAAGAACAAGTGTGGTCACAGCTGGGAAATCTTGATACGATATAGAGAGCAAGAACAGAGGACGGTCCAGGGTTAGTTACCATGGACCGTCTCATGGAGGAATCCATGAGTGCACGCGAGACTCTGATATGGTGCTAGTCTCGAAGGAGGAGGAGTGGATCCTGGATGAGGCAACGACGGAGGAGGAGGACCTTATCACCGAGAGGAGGGGAGAATCACCATTACATGAAGGAGGACACAAAGGAGGATCTCGTCCATAATGAATGGACGGGATGGGATACAAAAAAACACTTCATCGAGTTCGAGTCGTGTGTCAGTTACGAGATGATCCCGCGTCAGTAGGAGGGAGCTCGCCCGTGAAGCTCATATCAGTCAATGCATGCTCCTCTTCGACTCACTTTTATGGAGGCATGGGACGAGCACTATGAGGCTTACGCCTCGGCCGCCCTGCCTGACGAAATCGTTGAGCATACCAACACCGGGAAGCCGTTGCGGGCCGAGAGGGTCCGTGGCGCTCTGGCTCCATTACAAGAAGTGGCAGACATACTTGGTGTAGGAGAGGGAGCGCATTAGATGGTGCAAATTCGACGTAGAGATGGTGTCATGGACCGAGACGGATCATGACATATGCGGTCTTCCCCCCTCGATGATTGCCGATGGAAATGGGATGAAGAAGAGGTCATCGGACTGTCTCGCCGACACGCGTAGAGGACGACACGACTCGTCACATATGCATGTGCCCCATGCATTGCATTCACCATCGTGGTGGTGAGGAGCAACTAGTGGTTATCCTATGTAGTAATAATTTATTTGTTTACTAAAGATTGTCGCTAAGAGACTTTCATACCCCTATGTAATCACTTTATAATGCAATATTGTCTTAAATAAGGGTTTTAATCACTCAAATTGAGTGTGCCTTTTTTAGTAGATGCAACAGAAAATCATAAAAGAATAGAAAAGATATGGAGGGCACATATGACAACTATGTGCTTGCGCATAGTGTCGCGGCGTCCAAATACATATGGATCATGTTCCATATTCCATATTGTGACCGCACATATGGCAACTCTGCTAGATTTGATCTTAGTCCATTTGCTAGAAACACCATCACTCCAAACCTTTCCCGATATTATAAGATGATTGAGGAATGACTTTTACGCACCTCAAGGATGGTAAAATTGGATTAATATCATCTCCTTGATTGTCACTTATGTGTGAGCATCGTTGATGCAGTCCTCGTACCGCCGTCACATCCTTGCTTTGGACTAGATATACATAAACCTGATCATACCCCGGGCCGGGCCAGGTTTCGGGTCGCGCTTGAGAAAGCCCGAAGCAAAAATCCCAAGCCTGAGCCCGGCCCGAAGCCCGAAGCCCGAGCCCGACCCGAAGCCCGAAAATATGTGTTTTCTCAAGCCTGAGCCCGACCCGAATGCAAGCCCGAAAGGCCAGCCCAAATGAATTTTTTTGTCTACGCATGTGTAAGCCCGGCCCAAAGCCCAAAAGCTTGGCCCGAAAAGATGAGAAATGGAAGCCCGAGCCCAACCCGAATATTCTTCCGAGCTGTAAAATGAAGCCCGAGCCCGGCCCGAAAAGATGAGAAATGGAAGCCCGAGCCTGGCCCGAATATTCTTTCGGGTTGTAAAATGAAGCCCGAGCCCGACCCAAGAAACAAGCTCGGCCTGGCCAGGCCCAGGTTTTTCGGGCCGGGCTCGGGTCGGGTCATCGGTCCGGGCTGCCCATGAACATGTTTAGATATACCCCATATATGTGATCAACATAAGTTGTGCATTGACATGAATATGCATGGCAGGTGATGTTTTCGACTTGTGCACTCAGTATTGTGCACCAGCCTTAGATCATATCTAACCCTTCTCCCATAGTGCTTTCATCCCCCAAAAAATCGATTTGGGGAATTAACACCCACCTAGTCCTTCCTCCAAATCATTTAATATCCCCCAAAATAGCTCCTCCTTCCCCAAAACTTTGCCCCTAGCCCATTTTTGATTTAGGAGGGGGCATTCTCATGGAAAACATGGACGAGCCTAACTCCCTCCCGCTCAACACTTCCATGCCAAGCGATCTCAATGTTGTCGTCGCTCGCCCAGCCGATTGTCATCAATTGCCCTGATCAACGGCGAAATGGAGAGCCCCACCCCTCACACCATAAACCACCCTCGCCAACGCCGGAGCCCCGCCGCCGATGGTGAATTACGCCATGTGTGATCTGAAACGACGACGTCAAGGGAATCTTATCATCAGCCCATCCTCCATGTCGGCGTCAATCACTGCACGCGCCTAGCTTGGCCCTGACGGTCAGTAAATAGGACTGTCGGTTGTCACACAAGGTGTTAGACAAGATGGTGACATCGATGAACAGGAAGGTGGCATTCACCTTGTCTGCTCCACCTCGGCCTCCCGCAACGCCAACGTCCCCTCCCTCTCTCATGATGCACTACCGCCGCGCCACTACCCCTCCACCCCCTACAATCATCGAGGAGCCGAGTTCCGACGAGACAAGGGTTGAGGAAGCCGCTCTCGATGAAATGCCCGCAAGATTTTTTCTTGCTTTTTTCCATTTTTCTTTTACAATGGAATTGAATGATGAATAATGGGATGCTAATTGTTATGATATTTGTTGTTGTTGAAGTGAGCAAATGAAGGCGGATGAGATGTCCGAGTTCATGACACAATTGGACGCGCAGGACACATCCTCGAACTCGACGACATTGCCATGTCCATACACTATAGCCAAGAAATGAGAATGATGGAGCAAAATGCAAAAAAATGATAAAACGAATAATGAAGGTATTGGTGCATACAAAGAATAGCTTGTTGCGATGGTGGAGGTGAAGAGGGCATTGTTGGACAAAAGAAATGAGGAGAAGTTGATTCGATTCTACGAGTTCAAGATGATGGAGGAGAGGTGGAAGGAAAAGACGGCGGCCGTGGAGAGAAAGGTGCAAACGGAAGAAAAATGGCTTGAAATTGAGGTGCAAAGACTTGCAATGGAGGTCACGGAACAAAAAGAACATGAGGAAGATTGAAGAGTGAAGTCTTGCATTGGAGGCCCAGGACCAAAGTAACAAGAGGCAAGCCGATAAGCATGCTATCATGTTCATGGATCCAAGCAAGATGGACGAGAGAGCAAGATAATATTGTGAATCCACTCGTGGGTAGATTTTGGCTAAGTCATTGGTGATGGTGGCGGCAATGGTGATGGCGCGAGTGCATGATGCCCTTTGTGATCGATGTTGGCTTTTGATCAACCATGTGCTTGGTGTTTTTTTTTTGAATGAACCAGTTGATTTCGATGTTTATGTTTATAGTTGATTTATGACATGACGTGGTGCATTTGAATTGTTTAGTTTGTGTTGAAATACAATGCATTGGTATGGCATATTTGTACAAACGTTTGAAAAAATAGCAAATTGTTTATTTGAGGATTAATTATGGGGAATTAAAGTATGGGGTAGGAGGGGGCTAGAGATGCTCTTAAAAGATCTTTTCGACGTACTAGTATACTTGTTTTCTATTTTCTCCGTCTGGTACGTTCCTGCGAAGCGGCGTGTTGATTTTTTATTTTTTTGCTAAAAGGATCAAATCTATTACCCTCTCATATCCAAATTGACTTAAGTTGTACTAAATGAGTGCCAATTAATTTGGATAGTAAAGTTGTACTAAAGGAGGGTCAATTAATTATGATATGAGAAAGTATAAAGGTTCACCAAAAATACAAATCATCTCAAGCATAATAAAAATTACATCGAGATTCTAAGACCACTGAATGACCATTATTATTGCTCGAACGAGCCGTCGGGCTGACGCTGTAATCGCTGCCCTACCGAAGCCGGCTTGACCTTGTCGATGATAGCCGAAAAGTTCATTCTTGTGCCCCTAAGGACCAGCATAGTGAGCCGCAGTCATCGTCATTGAACCCTTGCATAGATCCGAAGCACTTGACACCATATCTCGTCACATGGCGAGAAATCCGGACCACATCGCTCCAAGTATGCGGTATGAATCTATGCCGGAGCTCCGTTGACTACGTCCAAACGGACGAACTTAGAGAGGATTGGATTCTGGAAGACAAACTCGAAGAAGGACCGCCATCCGTCCAAACGCCGCACTTGCAAGGACAAAAAACATACCCTAAACTACTAACAGGAGCAAAAGCATCGGGATTCCTCTCCCCGCCTCCGGCCGCCGGAGCGGCAGGCAGAGGAAAGGCGAATCCACTGGCTCAACCATAAAGCCTGAAAGGGAGAATTTGCCCTAACTGGCTAGTCTTGTTTGATCCATGGGGCTGAGCACACCCGACTCTGTCATGCTTCCAGCTCGCTTCCATGCCAACTTGTGTACATGGCATAGCGAGCCGGTGTAATCCCCTGTTGTAAACCCTCCTCTTCTATCAATAGTAAATGTGCACGTGCAACGCACGTCTATTATCATGAGATGCCTAGAAAAATAGTCTAATATTCCATCCTCATTCATTTTGCAAAATGTGTTAAAGATACTTCAAAAGTCAAATGTCCCTTTATTGACCAAATTACTCCATATCACATATTTCCGCAGCTCCAATGCCAATCCTACTGAATGAAAACAATGCTAACTGACAGTTATACTAACTACAACTACCAACTTCTCCTATCGTATTTATTTACTAGGAGCCCATTGTCAATCATTCTACAA
Organism: Elymus sibiricus; assembly: GCA_039707655.1. NCBI lineage: Eukaryota > Viridiplantae > Streptophyta > Magnoliopsida > Poales > Poaceae > Elymus > Elymus sibiricus. Next base: position 446,496,707 of record CM077675.1, on the reverse strand, counting down.
GATGACAAAACTTCAGGAAAAAATTACTGCAAGCAAGTTTTATTTTTCTTCAGAAACTATACTTCACAAAACAATTTCTTTGGAAAGTATGGAGAACTTCTAGGAAATTTCGGGCAAATGCATAGTGCGTAATTATTAGCTTACACATAAAAATGACACAAAGTTAACAAATAAATTTCCTATCCAAATAACATGCACATGTCAAACAAAAGTTGAATGGATGAACTAATGAAAAGATGATGTTACATCGTTATTCACCTTGCTAGTGTTATGATGTCAATCAAATATAGTTTTTTCACATGGTGACGTTATCCTCAGTTTTCTTTTACACGGCTGATAGCCCCTTCAATCATTTGCTCCTCCACTGAGTTGCTCTAATATTAAAGCTCCTATACTCGCTTCTCATATGCTGTCTTCAACTCATTTTGAACCTGCATGGGTACTAAGCTAAAACTGATACTCAACCATGTTACATGAAGATGTCATTCATTCTCCATGATCTCGGCACTTCGTGCTTTCATAGGGGGAGTAGTAGATGAGTCAAAGATTCCCACGGAAAGAAAATTTAGTTTTTCATGCAATGATACTAATCCAGTAGCGGTACGAGAATAGCAGCTGAAAAAATATGTCAGCTTAAATTGCATACGGACGTCTCAAATGCCCCGAAGCTCCCGACGATCTTCTTGTTGGGCTCCAGGCAAGGCGTGCCTGCATGTTGAATAAGAACCCGAACTCAACTCGGGGTGGAATCAAACCTGCATGCTGATACTATCAGTGACCCGTTCACACACACATACACACACAAGGCAGGTCCGTGTGGATACCATCATATGAACAGGTGCATATGTAAGTTTTTAATATTCCATGGCAATGATTCATGTACTCTCTTTCTAATCTATCTTGCATTATCATAACACGAGTCATTATATGCAATATTCCATGGCAATGATTCATGTACTCTCTTTCTAATCTATCTTGCATTATCATAACACGAGTCATTATATACAATAGTTGTAGTCTAATATCAATTCAGAATCGTGTAAAAAAACTTAGCAAGAACTACACCTAACTGAAATGCTACTAATAACTATACATCAAATCTTAATCAGTAGCAAAATTTCCTAGTCAAGAACATCCATTCTGCTGGACTAACATACTATAGACACAGAGAAACAATTGGTTTTAGGCATACTGCTAGGAGGACCTACTATTTAACAAAGTTTAATGAGTACAGATTCACCTTTTGCATAACCAGATAGGAAGATTAATTATAAGTAGTATGCCAGTGCTTGGTAGCCTACAAAAAATGTCGTGTGAAGTGGCAAAGAGAAACTAAAAGATAGGATATAAGACACGACTGCAATATTTAGAGATTATGTAAGGTTAGACAAACAAATTCATTTTTTTCTCCTTACTGAAACAAGATAATTGTTATATCTATGTGGGCAGCATGGAGTTCAAATGAAAAGCATGGAATTCAAATGAAAAGGTCTAGGATATACCAATATTAAGTTTTTTTTTCTTTAAAAGAAAAACCCAGAAAGTGAAATCTGAGCTTCAAGTCCTGAACAATGGATATGCATCTGCAAATAGTGAATAAAATATGCAATCAACACCATGATTCGACAACCAAGAGATCAAAGTTTGGGGGTATCATTCCTTGAGTATTTTCCTCGTCCAAACTGAAAAATCCAAACAACACGATGAATGAGGTCAGAACCTGAACATTGTAAATTCGTACAGAAATTAGTGAGGAAATCATCTAATGCACACCATGATTTTGTAATCAAGCGACTATGTACTCCTTCCATGATTTAGTGATATACGTAGATCCTTCTACTATCTGCCTAGTACGCGATACTATGAATAAATATCATTATGTGTTTACTACTGTTTACATCATGTTCATGATTGATTCTTGGATTAATTTACTCGAAAAATTGCCTATTTACTCAACATGAACCAGACAACTTAGGAAACCATGTTCTAAACATAAAAATTTGGACAGATAACTCATTTGATCATCATAAGAAAATTCAGTAGCTATGTTCAAGGATTTTGTCCTTTCCTGGCTCGGATGTGTCCAACAGCATGTAAGCATCAAGAGGAGCCATTCACAAGCAATACTGAAATTAGAAAGATTTAAACTGGTCGTTCCCGAGATCCATAGCAATAAAAACATTGCACAACAGCGTGTGAGCATCAGCTACAAACTGAAAATGACTGAGATGTCACGCATCACAATGCAAGAAGGAGATTATACCATCAAATATACATGCAGACCATCATTTTTCATGCTCACAAGTATCTATACTTATAGAAAAATCAAGCTCTTAAAATATGAAGGTATTCCTATGATCAGTATGGCTCATCAATCATCATCATGCTAGATCTAAAGGACAAGAAACTTTAAGTATCTCTAGACTGCCACAACTCTGACAGCAAGAGGAGAAAAATGGCTATAGAAATGCATAGTCCTAATAGTAGGAAAAAGAATCTGCTCACAATAAAAATGAAGATACTCATTAAGCTACAGTCCAACTCCGTTGGTTCGCAATTTATAACATGATAAGTGGTACCAGCCTCTGATGGAGTATGCACTTACAAGAGCAAGCTAACAATTTAAGCACATATCAACAGCGCCAATTTAGAATGTATTCCAAGGCTAAAACTTTGAAAACAGAAATAAAGTTGAATGCTTGGCTTAATGACTTCCAAAACAAAGTATAATTTAGCCAGAATAACTTGTTGTGTTCACTTCGACAAATTAAGAAGACAATGTTTTCTAATTGCAAAGAAAAGTCCCCAGACAGCTTCATTGGCATATATGTAAATACAGAATAAGGAAGCATACATATTTGAGGATGGAACTAATTCACAACCTTAAAGAGATAACTGATTACACAAAAACTTGGAAACAATGAGAAACTCCAACAAAAGCAAAAGCTCGCTCTGAAGAAAATCTAGAATTTACAACATTGCATTCACTGTAGCTTGCTCACAAAAGATATGATGCACCCTGTGCATATATAGTAGGCTCCCTTCTTCTACATAGACATACAAATAATTCGTATACGCACCTATGACCAAAACACCTTGCACACTACTTTGTAGTTCCTCAAGAAAATGAATACATTATGTAATTAAGTAGTTAAGGACTAAATGAGAAGCATGGTACATTGAAAAGAATCTCAACCATCCTGCAATAAAGAAAATATATTACTACCGTCATCCAAGCATTTGAAAGCTCAAGAGAGTGCTACTAATACAATTAAATATATCTTAGTGGATACATATCTAATTAGAATTGTACAAAAAAAAACTACTCCCTCTGTTCACTTTTGTAAGGCGTTGTAGAGATTTAGGACAGCATGCAAAACAGCTTACTTTTACTTGTCTGAAACGACTTAGAAAAGTGAACGGAGGGAGTATTTACTTTTAATACCTACACATAACTGGAAATCTGGAAGTAACTGACTGAATCTTCGACAGGGTGACTCCTTGTCCCCGCAGTTATTCGTCCAGCGAACATAGAAAAAAACAGGGTGTCACCCTACCATGATAAACAACAGACTCCACGGCTAGTGAGCCTCGGGTTGTCATGGTCAAAATATTTTTCCTTCTTCAAAATTCTTGCAAGGCACCGTAAGTGTAATAATGGTGGAAAAGCTTGGCTTGAGAACTGAACTAATTGTGCCTTTGATATAATGTGAAACATACAAATACAAAGGGGAGATTGAGAAACAATATGTCCTTCTCTATCTTTGCACACAACCCATAGTTCTTTTTTAGATCATAACTTCATAGTTTTTTACTTCTTTTAGATCATAACTCCATAGTTCTTATAACAACAGAAATGCAATTCCCATAGCTTACAGTTGTGTATTAAGATACTAAGGCTACCACTCGGTTTACCTCCCAGTCTTCGGACCAATACCTGCCACCACCGAATAATCTCGTCTGATTTTTTGTCGGGCCTAGGGATCATAATTGTAGCAATTGCATTAGTCAAGATGCCTTTAGCATTGCAGAAAAGCAAAAGAAACAAAAAACTCTGCAGGAGCACAAGTTACATGTCAATATGACTTGGCTTAACTTGAAAGGAATGGCGGAAGCGAACAGTACAGTTCTCCAGACAGATTCTTTTTCTTTGAATCAATACTTCTAAATTCTAATGCTTCTTTAGCTAGTAACAGAACATCTAACGTCTTAGAAGCTTTGTTTTCTACGCCACCCACCATGCAACATACATTAACCAGTTTGTAATTAATGCACCGTTGCTTCTAAGTAAGACATATGAATAGTGTTTGTTGTTTGTGCCAGGGAAAACAGTGAAGAACCACATAGCAAAATCAAGTTATACTTACAAAATGTCAGCATGATGCCATCTGCTTTATCATAACCTGATGAATACCAAATAAAAAACCTTCTCAAAATGTAAAAAATCACAAATTTGTTCCCTACTAAGAGTATTTCAGAACCATATCTATGTTGGACCGAAATGACATGTGAACAATGCCTAAATTCATAGAAGATAAAATACCAAATTGACAATTTAATTGATACCCAAACCTGGCAATCAAGTACAGACCTTCAGAACCTCATCATTCCTATAGACCACAAACACCTCATAGTTCACATGCATCAGAGCTCAAGCCAGTTTACTCAACATTAGTGAAGGCACTAATCGGTGACTAATGGACTCACACTCCTCCAGGAAGTGAAAGCATGTAGTTACAACATGTTGTTTGTTCTGCAATCAAAATTAGATGGAGTACTCTTCAGTTGAATAGATACAACAACTCTAATATCAAAAACCTCACCGTAATAGGAGGGGTCTGGATCAAATGGCGGCAAAACTTGAATTCAACCCAGGCGGCGTGGGCGCTGTCATGACTTCTGTGTGTTGTCTCTCTCTGCCGTGTACGCTGTTACATCCGCACTATAGTTAGTTTTTAGTTCTTCTCTATCAATCTGATAACATTAAGATAAACTTAATCATCATCACAGATTGTCATAGATCATCTTCTCATGATGAATTAAGAAATGATGATGTGAATAATTAAGCGCAGTTTAGTTTCTCGGGTTCTGGGCTTGTGCCGAACCCTGCAAAAAATGACCATGAGAAAACTCTGTTCAACCACCACGGCAGTAAACTCTAAACCTCTTATGATGAATTAAGAAATGATGATGTGAATAATTAAGCGCAGTTTAGTTTCTCGGGTTCTGGGCTTGTGCCGAACCCTGCAAAAAATGACCATGAGAAAACTCTGTTCAACCACCACGGCAGTAAACTCTAAACCTCTTATGATGAATTAAGAAATGATGATGTGAATAATTAAGAGCAGTTTAGTTTCTCGGGTTCTGGGCTTGTGCCGAACCCTGCAAAAAATGACCATGAGAAAACTCTGTCCAGCCACCACGGCAGTAAACTCTAAACCTCTTTTGATGAATTAAGAAATGATGATGTGAATAATTAAGAGCAGTTTAGTTTCTCGGGTTCTGGGCTTGTGCCGAACCCTGCAAAAAATGACCATGAGAAAACTCTGTTCAGCCACCACGGCAGTAAACTCTAAACCTCTTATGATGAATTAAGAAATGATGATGTGAATAATTAAGAGCAGTTTAGTTTCTCGGGTTCTGGGCTTGTGCCGAACCCTGCAAAAAATGACCATGAGAAAACTCTGTTCAGCCACCACGGCAGTAAACTCTAAACCTCTTATGATGAATTAAGAAATGATGATGTGAATAATTAAGAGCAGTTTAGTTTCTCGGGTTCTGGGCTTGTGCCGAACCCTGCAAAAAATGACCATGAGAAAACTCTGTTCAGCCACCACGGCAGTAAACTCTAAACCTCTTATGATGAATTAAGAAATGATGATGTGAATAATTAAGAGCAGTTTAGTTTCTCGGGTTCTGGGCTTGTGCCGAACCCTGCAAAAAATGACCATGAGAAAACTCTGTTCAGCCACCACGGCAGTAAACTCTAAACCTCTTATGATGAATTAAGAAATGATGATGTGAATAATTAAGAGCAGTTTAGTTTCTCGGGTTCTGGGCTTGTGCCGAACCCTGCAAAAAATGACCATGAGAAAACTCTGTTCAGCCACCACGGCAGTAAACTCTAAACCTCTTATGATGAATTAAGAAATGATGATGTGAATAATTAAGAGCAGTTTAGTTTCTCGGGTTCTGGGCTTGTGCCGAACCCTGCAAAAAATGACCATGAGAAAACTCTGTTCAGCCACCACGGCAGTAAACTCTAAACCTCTTATGATGAATTAAGAAATGATGATGTGAATAATTAAGAGCAGTTTAGTTTCTCGGGTTCTGGGCTTGTGCCGAACCCTGCAAAAAATGACCATGAGAAAACTCTGTTCAGCCACCACGGCAGTAAACTCTAAACCTCTTATGATGAATTAAGAAATGATGATGTGAATAATTAAGAGCAGTTTAGTTTCTCGGGTTCTGGGCTTGTGCCGAACCCTGCAAAAAATGACCATGAGAAAACTCTGTTCAGCCACCACGGCAGTAAACTCTAAACCTCTTATGATGAATTAAGAAATGATGATGTGAATAATTAAGAGCAGTTTAGTTTCTCGGGTTCTGGGCTTGTGCCGAACCCTGCAAAAAATGACCATGAGAAAACTCTGTTCAGCCACCACGGCAGTAAACTCTAAACCTCTTATGATGAATTAAGAAATGATGATGTGAATAATTAAGAGCAGTTTAGTTTCTCGGGTTCTGGGCTTGTGTCGAACCCTGCAAAAAATGACCATGAGAAAACTCTGTTCAGCCACCACGGCAGTAAACTCTAAACCTCTTATGATGAATTAAGAAATGATGATGTGAATAATTAAGAGCAGTTTAGTTTCTCGGGTTCTGGGCTTGTGTCGAACCCTGCAAAAAATGACCATGAGAAAACTCTGTTCAGCCACCACGGCAGTAAACTCTAAACCTCTTATGATGAATTAAGAAATGATGATGTGAATAATTAAGAGCAGTTTAGTTTCTCGGGTTCTGGGCTTGTGCCGAACCCTGCAAAAAATGACCATGAGAAAACTCTGTTCAGCCACCACGGCAGTAAACTCTAAACCTCTTATGATGAATTAAGAAATGATGATGTGAATAATTAAGAGCAGTTTAGTTTCTCGGGTTCTGGGCTTGTGCCGAACCCTGCAAAAAATGACCATGAGAAAACTCTGTTCAGCCACCACGGCAGTAAACTCTAAACCTCTTATGATGAATTAAGAAATGATGATGTGAATAATTAAGAGCAGTTTAGTTTCTCGGGTTCTGGGCTTGTGTCGAACCCTGCAAAAAATGACCATGAGAAAACTCTGTTCAGCCACCACGGCAGTAAACTCTAAACCTCTTATGATGAATTAAGAAATGATGATGTGAATAATTAAGAGCAGTTTAGTTTCTCGGGTTCTGGGCTTGTGCCGAACCCTGCAAAAAATGACCATGAGAAAACTCTGTTCAGCCACCACGGCAGTAAACTCTAAACCTCTTATGATGAATTAAGAAATGATGATGTGAATAATTAAGAGCAGTTTAGTTTCTCGGGTTCTGGGCTTGTGCCGAACCCTGCAAAAAATGACCATGAGAAAACTCTGTTCAGCCACCACAGCAGTAAACTCTAAACCTCTTATGATGAATTAAGAAATGATGATGTGAATAATTAAGAGCAGTTTAGTTTCTCGGGTTCTGGGCTTGTGCCGAACCCTGCAAAAAATGACCATGAGAAAACTCTGTTCAGCCACCACGGCAGTAAACTCTAAACCCAAGTAGCACAATAGAAAAAATCTTTGTGACATCGGTCGCTCCGTCCAACCACACACTGATTGATGTGTTTATCCAAGAACAGTATTCGGTTGAATCGAAGTTGAGTGGGCAGCCATGGTAAATCTCGATGGATAGGAGAGAAATTATGTAGTGAAGGAGCAAAGTGAAGCTTGGACTGAACCTGGGAGTCACATCAGATGACGCTGATCTACTTGACGCCATTGAACGCCTCCGAGAACAGTGGGAAGAGGTTCCGTCCTCCCGTCACGATATACTGCAGTGGCACACGCAAAACAAAAATCATCAGAAACCAAATCGGGGGAGGGAGAAGCAATGCCAGCGGGGTCGAAGTCGAACGACGGGATGGCAGCGCTGACATACCGTGGCGGCGACCGTGCGACGGCGAGCACCCGAGACGGCGAGGACGCATGCGGGATGGGATGCGGGGGCCGGCGAGAAAGCGACAGAGGAGGATGAGCCGCCACGGCCGTCCCCGTCCGCGTCTGCAGGTGCGACCTCCGCCGTCGCCGTCCGGCCTCCCGGCCGGGTGCGTGCGGCCTCCGCGCGCCGTCGTCGTCCGGCCTCCCCGTCGGGTGCATGCGGCCTCCGCGCCGTCGTCGTCCGGCATCCCCGTCGGGTGCATGGGGCCTGGCGACGGGGGGAGGGGGGCTGCGTCGTGAGCGGAGGGCTGGCCGGCGGCGGGCGGCGGGGGCGGAGGGGGCGGCTGGCGGGGGCGGAGGGCCGGCGGGCGGCGGGGGCGGAGGGATTGGCGGGGAAAGGGGGGCTGCGTCGGACGGCGTGGGAGGCGCGGCGGACGGCGCGGACTGCGTGCGGGCGGGGAACGGTGTGGCGGCGGGGAACGGAGGGGCAGTGGGCGGAGGGCGGGGCGAGCGGGGGGGAGGCGGCGGGCGGGGCTGAGAGTTGCGGAGAGGGGAGGGGAAGGGAGAGGAGGCGGGGCTGAGCGGTTTAGTCGAGAACGTGCGTAGCCGCTCGTGGGGCTTCACGGTGTTAACGAAGGATTTCGTTAACGATGAGTTTAGACCCTTGATTATCCAATTAGATGGTCCAGATTTTAAGTTGGATTAGCTCTCTCTTTCTTTTATAGGGGTAGTAGATAGATAGATAGATAGATAGATAGATAGATAGATGAAAAGATACGTAAACTTTGCGTATTTGCGAAAAAAATGCCAGGGGAGAAAAATGAGAGGAAGTCAAACCATGTATGATTCTTTGGCGTGTGCATCATCCAAAATCATCATCTGTAGAATTATTATTTTTTTGCGGGTATCATCTGTAGAAAGTTGTGTTACTTGTGTAGAGTACATGTTCAAAAACATCACCCGCCAAGCGCCACAAGGGCGTCACCGGAGCGAAACGCAAAAGCCAAAAGACGTACGAGGCCGAATTTTACCATGTGGGGCTGCTTTTGCTGCAGTTGGTCTTGATGTGTGATGGGGTTCATCGGAGCCACACGGAACGGGCGGCAGCAGCCACCGCCAGGCCGCCGGAGCGGGCGGCAGTCGTCGTCGTCGTCGTTTGTTTTTATTTCCATTTCGCTGAAATCGATGATAACACGCACAGTTTGGTTCTTGCAAGCTGGAAAATAAACGAAAGCTCGAATGATACTAGCAGCCTGGCCTTTTATCTTATACACTATTGCCCCGTCTTATCTGCACCTCACACGCGGAGCCCAGTCAAGCTCGCTAGTTGAAAGTGCTTTTTCCCCCTTTGGGTTACAGTCCCGAGCTAGCGGCGTTCACGCAGGAATTCAGGATCCATGCCGGTCTACGCCACGTCGGGTCTGACTGAGCACACACCGATCTGTGGGCGCACGCACGAGCTCCCCACTGGATCGAGGTGAACAAACGACTGCTCTTTTGTTTTCTGACGATCCGGTAGCACAACTGGCTGTGTTTGCCTCGCTCGATGAACTGTGTGTGCCGTACGTTGTTCCTCTACAGCCTGACTGCCTGAGTATATACTATACATAACAAGTACGTACTGGGTCGCAGCGTATATACCATGCGTGCATGTTCATTTTTCAGATGCAAGCTGGTCCACTTTGTGGTTCCTTGCGTCGTGCCGGTACATAGAGCGAAACCCGATATCATTTAGCATCTTTTGAGAGCTAGTGGACGCGGCCTTTTGGCTTTCGCTTTCGACTTTTCTGCTAGTGCGCATCCTGCGGACCTGCACCGCACCATGCCATGGCCGGGTCGGCATGCATGCCTGCCTGCCTGCGATCCTTAAGCTAGCCAATGTCACGCGGGCTGGATACCGGGGTGGTCAGGCCCCATCTCCAACGCGGACGTTGAAAACACGGCAAACGTCCGGAGTGAGGTGTCTGTACGTTGCAACAGAATCTACTATCGGGCGCCTCAAACAGCCCTCGAATGTCCGGACAAACCGACCGGTCATTAACCGATTAAAAATATCTAAATAGATGCCTCAAACATCCGGACTGATCAACACCTCTCGTATCCAGTCTGAGATGGATATGGGACGGCCCGAGAACGACCGGACACGTCCGCAACATGTTGGGGTCCCACGGGAGAAGACCCGGAAACCTGACGGTTCGACGGCCGTCTCCTTTAATGGGGTGCGAACGCAGCGTGGCACCACTCCGGCTTGGCACCTCAGGGCCAAAGTCCGGCTATTTAAGCCGGACGGCGTCCCCTAGCCCTAGCCACATCCGCTTTGCCCCTCTTTGTGCCACCAGTCGGAGCCCATCCATCTCTCTCCCTCTCCGTCCCTCGTCCCTCATTGTCCGCCTCCATCATGGTTGGCAGAATAAGACCAGTTATGCTATGCTAATGCCGGAGCGCCGCTTCCAGAAGCTGGAAGAGATCCGGTCAAGGCGTGTCACCCACATCGCAGTCGACATGCCTCTGGACTCGTCGGAGCCGGGGGAGGAGGGGGAGCACCAGCCGAAGCTGGAGCAGCGGCCAATGTCCATGAAGGTGGTGGATCCGGAGGAGGAGGAGGCGTCGGAATTCGAGGGCGTCGATTGCGTGCTTCGCAATGGAGGACGCCATGGCAGAGTTCGAGGTCACCCAAGTGGCGGAGATGCCAGAGCAACACGCCATCGTGGAGTCCATCCAAGATGAAGCCTACGTGAAGGTCAACCAACGCTTCATCCGGCAAGAACGGGCGGAGATCGACGCCCCTTCCGCCGAGCTGGACGCGGAGGAGGAAGCAGTGGCCGAGGCGGAGGAAGAGCCGGAGTTGCATCTACCACCCATGTACCTGCAACGATCATGGACATCTCCGACAAAAACGAGTAGTGCAGTGTAGGTTTAGTTGATCTATGTAGTACTAGATGTTTCTTTTGCATGCTTTTTATGGTTTAAAGATTTCAACTATGAGGACGTCGGATGAAGAGAAGGATTTTTATAGGGTGCCAATTCAGTGCCCGCGGACGCACCCGGGCCTCACTACGCGCGTTTGAGGGGCCAGATTTGCCTACCGTGCCTGTAGATGTTCTAAGCCGTCCAAGTCCAACATGGTTCTGCATCGGACATGTTCGACATCCCATAAACCGGACGCAAATCAGGGGGATTTGCGCTAGTCCGAACGTCCTCACGTACGCGTCAGATGCCACGTCTCATCCAAAGCTCTCTATCTGTGTGTGTGTGTGTGTGTGTGTGTGATACGTCCATTTTGCATCATGCTTTTATATTGATATTTATTGCATTATGGGCTGTTATTACACATTATGGTATAATACTTATACCTTTTCTCTATTATTTTACAAGGTTTACATGAAGAGGGAGAATGCCGGCAGCTGGAATTCTGGACTGGAAAAGGAGCAAATATGAGAGACCTATTCTGCACAACTCCAAAAGTCCTGAAAAGTTACGGAGAATTATTTTGGAATATATAAAAAATATTGGGCGAAAGAAATACCAGAGTGGACCCACCAGGAGGCCACAAGCCTGGGGGGCGCGCCCTACCCCCCAGGGCGCGCCCCTGTGGCTTGTGGGCCCCCTGGCAGCCCTCCGGTGCCCATCTTCTGCTATATGAAGGGTTTTGACCTGGAAAAATCATAAGAGAGCTTTCGGGACGAAGCGCCGCCGTCTCGAGGCGGAACTTGGGCAGAACCAATCTAGGGCTCCGGCGGAGCTGTTCTGCCGGGGAAATTTCCCTCCCGGAGGGGGAAATCGAAGCCATCGTCATCACCAGCGATCCTCTCATCGAGAGGGGGTCAATCTCCATCAACATCTTCACCAGCACCGTCTCCTCTCCAAACCCTAGTTCATCTCTTGTATCCGATCTTTGTCTCAAAACCTCAGATTGGTACCTGTGGGTTGCTAGTAGTGTTGATTACTCCTTGTAGTTGATGCTAGTTGGTTTACTTGGTGGAAGATCATATGTTCAGATCCTTAATGATAATTAATACTCCTCTGATTATGAACATGAATATGCTTTGTGAGTAGTTACGTTTGTTCCTGAGGACATGGGATAAGTCTTGTTATAAGTAATCATGTGAATTTGGTATTCGTTCGATATTTTGATGAGATGTATGTTGTCTCTCCTCTAGTGGTGTTATGTGAACGTCGACTACATGACACTTCACCATTATTTGGGCCTAGGGGAAGGCATTGGGAAGTAATAAGTAGATGATGGGTTGCTAGAGTGACAGAAGCTTAAACCCTAGTTTATGTGTTGCTTCGTAAGGGGCTGATTTGGATCCATATGTTTCATGCTATGGTTAGATTTATCTTAATTCTTCTTTCGTAGTTGCGGATGCTTGTGAGAGAGGTTAATCATAAGTGGGAGGCTTGTCCAAGTAAGGGCAGCACCCAAGCACCGGTCCACCCACATATCAAATTATCAAAGTAACGAACGCGAATCATATGAGCATGATGAAAACTAGCTTGACAGAAATTCCCATGTGTCCTCGGGAGCGCTTTGCATTATATAAGAGTTTGTCCAGGCTTGTCCTTTGCTACAAAAAGGATTGGGCCACCTTGCTGCACCTTTGCTACATTTGTTACTTGCTATCCGTTACGAATTATCTTATCACAAAACTATCTGTTACCGATAATTTCAGTGCTTGCAGAGAATACCTTACTGAAAACCGCTTGTCATTTCCTTCTGCTCCTCGTTGGGTTCGACACTCTTACTTATCGAAAGGACTACGATAGATCCCCTATACTTGTGGGTCATCAAGACTCTTTTCTGGCGCCGTTGTCGGGGAGTGAAGCGCCTTTGGTGAGTGGAATTTGGTAAGGAAAATTTATATAGTGTGCTGAAATTTACTGTCACTTGTTACTATGGAAAATAATCCTTTGAGGGGCTTGTTCGGGGTATCTTCACCTCGACCGGAAGCACAAAGAGTTGCTCCTCCACCTACTGAAAATATTTATTATGAAATTCCTTCGGGTATGATAGAGAAACTGCTAGCTAATCCTTATGCAGGAGATGGAACACTACATCCTGATTTGCATCTAATCTATGTGGATGAAGTTTGTGGATTATTTAAGCTTGCAGGTTTGCCCGAGGATGATGTCAAGAAGAAGGTCTTTATCTTTGAAGGAGAACGCATTGACATGGTATAGGCTATGTGATGATATTGGATCATGTAACTACAACCGATTGAAATTGGAATTTCATCAAAAGTTTTATCCTATGCATCTGGTTCATCGTGATCGGAATTATATTTATAATTTTTGGCCTCGTGAAGGAGAAAGTATCGCTCAAGCTTGGGGGAGGGTTAAGTCAATGTTATATTCATGCCCCAATCATGAGCTCTCAAGAGAAATTATTATTCAGAATTTTTATGCTCGGCTTTCTCGTAATGATCAATCCATGCTCGATACTTCTTGTACTGGTTCCTTTATGAAGAAAGATATTGAATTCAAATGGGGTTTATTGGAAAGAATTAAATGCAACTCTGAAGATTGGGAACTCGACGAAGGTAAGGAGTCAGGTATAAACCTTAAGTTTGATTGTGTTAAATCCTTTATAGACACCGATGCTTTTCGTGAATTTAGCACTAAATATGGACTTGACTCTGAGATAGTAGCTTCTTTTTGTGAATCTTTTGCTGCTCGTGTTGATCTCCCTAAGGAGAAGTGGTTTAAATATCATCCTCCCATTGAAGTGAAAGTAGTTGAACCTATTAAAGTTGAAGAAGAAACTATTACTTATAATGTTGATCCTGTTATTCCTGCTGCTTATATTGAGAAACCACCTTTCCCTGTTAGAATAAAAGAACATGCTAAAGCTTCAACTGTGGTTCGTAAGAGCTATGTTAGAACACCTACACCCCCTAAACAAATTAAAGTTGAACCTAGTATTGCTATGGTTAAAGATCTCTTGGTTGATAATATTGATGGGCATGTTATTCATTTCTGTGATGAAGCTGCTAGAATTGCTAGACCTGATACTAAAGATAAACATAGACCTATTGTTGGCATGCCTGTTGTTTCTGTTAAAATAGGAGATCATTGTTATCATGGCTTATGTGATGTGGGTGCTAGTGTGAGTGCAATTCCCTTTACCTTATATCAAGAAACTATGAATGATATTGCACCAGCTGAGTTAGAAGAAATTGATGCTACCATTAAGCTTGCTAATAGAGATACTATAGCACCAGTTGGGATTGTTAGAGATGTTGAAGTCTTGTGTGGGAAAATAAAATGTCCTACTGATTTTCTTGTTCTTGGTTCCCCACAAGATGATTTTTGTCCCATTATATTTGGTAGACCTTTCTTGAATACTGTTAATGCTAAGATAGATTGTGAGAAAGAAATTGTTACTGTAAGTTTTGGGGATGTGTCCCATGAGTTTAATTTCTCTAAATTTAGTAGACAACCCCATGATAAAGAATTGCCTAGTAAGGATGAAATTATTGGTCTTGCTTCTATTGTTGTGCCTCCTACTGATCCCTTAGAACAATATTTGCTAGACCATGAAAACGATATGCATATGAATGAAAGGAATGAAATAGATAAGATTTTCTTTGATCAGCATCCTATTTTGAAACACAACCTGCCTGTTGAAATACTTGGGGATCCTCCTCCACCCAAGGGTGATCCCGTGTTTGAGCTTAAACAATTACCGGATACTCTGAAATACGCTTATCTTGATGAAAAGAAGATATATCATGTTATTATTAGTGCTAACCTTTCAGAGAATGAAGAAAAGAGATTATTGAAAACTCTGAGGAAGCACCGTGCTGCTATTGGATATACTCTTGATGATCTTAAGGGAATTAGTCCCACTCTGTGTTAGCATAAAATTAATATGGAGCCTGATGCTAAACCAGTTGTTGATCACCAACGACGGTTAAACCCTAAAATGAAATAAGTGGTAAGAAATGAAATATTAAAGCTTCTGGAGGCAGGTATAATTTATCCTATTGCTGATAGTAGATGGGTTAGTCCCGTTCATTGTGTCCCTAAGAAGGGAGGTATTACCGTTGTTCCTAATGATAAAAATGAATTGATCCTGCAAAGAATTGTTATAGGATATAGAATGGTAATTGATTTTAGGAAATTAAATAAAGCTACTAGGAAAGATCATTACCCTCTACCTTTTATTGATCAAATGCTAGAAAGACTATCCAAACACACACACTTTTGCTTTCTAGATGGTTATTCTGGTTTTTCTCAAATACCTGTGTCAAAAGAGGACCAAGAGAAGACCACTTTTACTTGTCCTTTCGGTACCATTGCTTATAGACGTATGCCTTTTGGTTTATGCAATGCACCTGCTACCTTTCAAAGATGTATGACTGCTATATTCTTTGACTTTTGTGAAAAGATTGTTGAGGTTTTCATGGATGATTTCTCCGTTTATGGAACTTCTTTTGATGATTGCTTGAGCAAACTTGATCGAGTTTTGCAGAGATGTGAAGAAACTACTTTTGTCTTGAATTGGGAGAAGTGCCACTTTATGGTTAATGAGGGCATTGTCTTGGGACACAAAATCTTTGAAAGAGGTATTGAGGTGGATAAAGCTAAAGTTGATGCTATTGAAAAAATGTCGTGTCCCACGGATATCAAAGGTATAAGAAGTTTCCTTGGTCATGCTGGTTTCTATAGGAGATTTATTAAAGACTTCTCTAAAATTTCTAGGCCTCTCACTAATCTCTTGCAAAAAGATGTTCCATTCGTTTTTGATGATGATTGTGTAGAAGCATTTGAAATTCTTAAGAAAGCCTTGATTTCTGCACCTGTTGTTCAACCACCTGATTGAAACCTACCCTTTGAAATTATGTGTGATGCTAGTGATTATGTCGTTGGTGCTGTTCTAGGACAAAGAGTTGATAAGAAATTAAATGTTATCCATTATGCTAGTAAAACTCTAGACAATGCTCAAAGAAACTATGCTA
Source organism: Elymus sibiricus (assembly GCA_039707655.1). Taxonomy (NCBI): domain Eukaryota; kingdom Viridiplantae; phylum Streptophyta; class Magnoliopsida; order Poales; family Poaceae; genus Elymus; species Elymus sibiricus. The sequence continues at coordinate 446,480,578 of CM077675.1, read as the reverse complement.
CCACTGAAAAGGAATTTTTAGCAGTTGTGTTTGCTTGTGATAAGTTCAGACCTTATATTGTTGATTCCAAAGTAACTGTTCACACTGACCATGCTGCTATTAAATACCTTATGGAAAAGAAAGATGTTAAACCAAGACTTATTAGATGGGTTCTTCTGCTACAAGAATTTGATTTGCATATTATTGATAGAAAGGGAGTTGAGAACCCCGTAGCAGACAACTTGTCTAGGTTAGAAAATGTTCTTGATGACCCACTACCTATTGATGATAGCTTTCCTGATGAACAATTAGCTGTCATAAATGCTTCACGTAATGCTCCATGGTATGCTGATTATGCTAATTACATTGTCGCTAAATTTATACCACCTAGTTTCACATAACAACAAAAGAAAAAGTTCTTCTATGATTTAAGACATTACTTTTGGGATGATCCACATCTTTATAAAGAAGGAGTAGATGGTGTTATTAGACGTTGTGTACCTGAGCATGAACAGGAACAGATCCTGCACAAGTGTCATTCCGAGGCCTACGGAGGACACCACGCTGGAGATAGAACTGCACACAAGGTATTACAATCTGGTTTTTATTGGCCTACTCTCTTCAAGGATGCTCGTAAGTTTGTCTTGTCTTGTGATGAATGTCAAAGAATTGGTAATATTAGTAGACGTCAGGAAATGCCTATGAATTACTCACTTGTTATTGAACCATTTGATGTTTGGGGTTTTGATTATATGGGACCTTTTCCAAAGTCCAACGGGTATACTCATATTCTAGTTGCTGTTGATTATGTTACTAAGTGGGTAGAAGCTATTCCAACTAGTAGTGCTGATCATAACACTTCTATGAAAATGCTGAAAGAAGTTATTTTCCCTAGATTTGGAGTCCCTAGATATTTAATGACTGATGGTGGTTCACACTTTATTCATGGTGCTTTCCGTAAATTGCTTGCTAAGTATGATGTTAATCATAGAATTGCATCTCCATATCATCCTCAGTCTAGTGGTCAAGTAGAATTAAGCAATAGAGAAATTAAATTGATCTTGCAAAAGACTGTTAATAGATTTAGAAAGAATTGGTCTAAGAAACTTGATGATGCATTATGGGCTTATAGAACTGCTTACAAAAACCCTATGGGTATGTCTCCGTATAAAATGGTTTATGGTAAAGCATGTCACTTACCTCTTGAACTAGAACATAAAGCTTATTGGGCAATTAAAGAGCTCAATTATGATTTCAAACTTGCTGGTGAGAAGAGGTTATTTGACATTAGCTCACTTGATGAATGGAGAACCCAGGCCTATGAGAATGCCAAGTTGTTTAAAGAAAAGGTTAAGAGATGGCATGATAAAAGGATACAAAAGCGTGAATTCAATGTAGGTGACCATGTCTTGCTATACAATTCTCGTTTAAGATTTTTTGCAGGAAAACTTCTCTCTAAATGGGAAGGGCCTTACATTGTCGAGGAAGTATATCGTTCCGGTGCCATCAAGATCAACAACGCCGAAGGCACTAACCCAAAGGTGGTAAACGGGCAAAGAATCAAACATTATATCTCAGGTACTCCCATAAATGTTGAAACCAATATTATCAATACCATAACTCTAGAGGAGTACATTAGGGAGACCTACCAGAACATTTCAGACTCCGAAAAGGAATAGGTATGTGGTACGGTAAGCAAACCGACTCCAAAACTTTTCCAATAGCAATTTTTCTCCGTTTTGGAATATTTAATAAATTAGGAAAATTTAAAGTAGTCCGAAAAGTGCACGAGGAGGCGACAAGCCAGGGGGCGCGCCCTACCCCCCTGGGCGCGCCCCTGTGGCTTGTGGCCACCCCGTGCACCCTCCGGACTCCGTTTTCTTGTGGTATACTCTTTTAGGTCGGTAAAAATTCATTATATAATCTCCCGAAGGTTTTGACCTTCGTATCACAACAATATCTCCTGTTTTTGTTTCGAGTTGTTTTTCGGACAGATTTAGATCGCCATGACGTCCCTAAGTGCTTCGAAGGACAAGTTCTTCGAGAAGGTCATCAACCCTACCTTGCGGAGGTGCTGCGACACCCTCAAACCATTGAGATGCGTGAGGGGTGCTGCACATCCGTGATGTTGAGGGGCCAAAGAAGACCGGAAGCGTGGAGACAAGGCTCGAAGCAATGGAGCAGCAAGTCTTCAAGTGCCAAGGGATGGTGGAACGCGGACTCAATGCCAATCACATGATGATCGCGGAGTTTACCCATAAGCACAAGCTGGACGCCAAGGACATCGGGGAGCACATCTTCAAGCTTTACGAGAAAATCGAGCATCTCCAAGCCCAGATATATGACCTGCAAAACCAAAACTGTGAGTATGAATACAGATTTAAGAGAATGAGTTTGGCTGCAGATTTGAGGATCCCGGAGACTCGTTCATCTTTTTACGATGGTGCGCCTATGCCTTGGAAGACGGAGGACAAGCTTCCAACCCTATCAACAACTCCAACATCACCACCTCCGAAGAAAGACAACTAAACACATGGGTATGGGCACTCCCCTTGGCTTGTGCCAAGCTTGGGGGAGGTGCCCCGGTATCGTATCACCATCACATCTTTTACTTTTATCGTTTTTCTCAGTTCGATCCTTTTGGTTATATCTTGATCTAGTAGAATAAAGTTTTTAGTGTGATCTAGTTTTGAGTTTTGCTTTATGTTCCCCCTATGTAAGCGAGTCCGAGAGTTATATAATAAAAAGTAGTTTTGAGTTGAGGGCTTTGCTTGCTTGCTATGATCTTGAGAAAAAGAAATAGAAAGAAGTATAGAATAAAAGCAAAGAGTATATATGATGATCTTATGGGGAGTGATGACTTCACATATAAGAAGTATGTCGATTGAAATTTGTTGTGAGTTGACAAACATAGCGATTGGTCATTGTTGCAATTAAAAGGAAGTAATAAAGAAAGAGAGTTCACATATAAATATATTATCTTGGACATCTTTTATGATTGTGAGCACTTATTAAAATATTATATGCTAAGAAGTTGATGTTGGACAAGGAAGACAACATAATGGGTTATGTTTGCTTATTTCCGAATAGAAATTATATGGTTATAGATCCTTTAACATGTGACGCTTGCTTCCACCCCATATCAGCCAAAACTTCCGCACCAATTAGAGATACTACTTGTGCATCCAAACACCCTCAACCCAGTTTTGCCATGAGAGTCCACCATACCTACCTATGGATTGAGTAAGATCCTTCAAGTAAGTTGTCATCGGTGCAAGCAATAAAAATTGCTCTCTAAATATGTATGATCTATTAGTGTGAGGAAAATAAACTTTATACGAACTTGTGATATGAAAGAAATAAAAGCGATAGACTGCATAATAAAGTTCTTTATCACAAGCGGCAATATAAAGTGATGTTCTTTTGCATTAAAATATTGCGCATCCAACTATAAAAGCGCATGACAATCTCTGCTTCCCTCTGCGAAGGGCCTATCTGTTACTTTTACTTTCTAGTACTTACCTTTATGCAAGAGTCGTGGTGATCTTCACCACTTCCTTTATTTCGCCTTTCTCTCTTGGCAAGCGTCATGTGTTGGGGAATGATCTAGACACATATATCCACTCGGATGTGGGTGATCATGAGTTATTTCTGTTGACATTACCCTTGAGGTAAATAGTTGGGAGGCAAAACTATAAGCCCCTATCTTTCTCTGTGTCCAATTGAAGCTTTGACCTCATAAGTACCGCGTGAGTGTTAGCAATTATGAAAGACTAAAAGATGATTGAGTATGTGGATTTGCTTTACAAGCACTTATATTGACTCTTTCTGATGTTATGATAAATTGCAATTGCTTCAATGACTGAGATCATAGTTTGTTGGTTCTCAATAAAGTTCTTGATTCATACTTTACCTTGTGAATGAATTGTTACTCTAGTATAAGAAATTATATATCAATAAGTATTGCTGTTCTTAAGATGATCATGATGCTCTCATGTCCGTATTTTATTTTATCGACACCTCTATCTCTAAACATGTGGACATATTTATCGATCTCGGCTTTCGCTTGAGGACAAGCGAGGTCTAAGCTTGGGGGAGTTGATACGTCCATTTTGCATCATGCTTTTATATTGATATTTATTGCATTATGGGCTACTATTACACATTATGGTACAATACTTATGCCTTTTCTCTCTTATTTTACAAGGTTTACATGAAGAGGGAGAATGCCGGCAGCTGGAATTCTGGACTGGAAAAGGAGCAAATATGAGAGACCTATTCAGCACAACTCCAAAAGTCCTGAAAAGTTACGGAGAATTATTTTGGAATATATAAAAATATTGGGCGAAAGAAATACCAGAGGGGATCCACCAGGAGGCCACAAGCCTGGAGGGCGCGCCCTACCCCCCAGGGCGCGCCCCTGTGGCTTGTGGGCCCCCTGGCAGCCCTCCGGTGCCCATCTTCTGCTATATGGAGGATTTTGACCTAGAAAAAATCATAAGAGGGCTTTTGGGATGAAGCGCCGCCGTCTCGAGGCGGAACTTGGGCAGAACCAATCTAGGGCTCCGGCGGAGCTATTCTGCCGGGGAAACTTCCCTCCCGGAGGGGGAAATCGAAGCCATCGTCATCACAATTTTATGTTTCATTTCCTCATACCCCAAAAATAGACTAAGTTCAGTATGATGCTCAAGGGTAATGAGGCTATCACAATTTTTGGACACAATTCGATCATGAAATAATTCACATTGGAAATTAAAATGATCACTTTCATAGCAAAGTTCACAAGGACGGCGAGAAATATGAAGTCTTTCAGCACAAACATATAGCCTCTCTTGCAACCATTTAGTTTCTAAATACTTATGCCTCTTACAAAATCTATCTTCCCTTTTTGGCATGTCTTTACAAACTCTATGCACTCCACAAAAATTGACATGCTTATAAGAAATCTTTTTATCATGACTAGTGCAATCATCATTAGTACTATGGATATTCAAAGAATTCATACTAACAACATTGCAATCATGCTCATCACTCAAAGATTTAGTGCCAAACATTTTAATAACACTTGAGCACAATTTTCCTTTCCATCATTTTCACGAAAGACATTAAAAAGATGAAGCATATGAGGCAACCTCAATTCCATTTTTTTGTAGTTTTCTTTTATAAAACCAAACTAGTGATAAAACAAGAAACTAAAAGATTCAATTGCAAGATCTAAAGATATACCTTCAAGCACTCACCTCCCCGGCAACGGCGCCAGAAAAGAGCTTCGTTGACGGGATGTGAGTGCCGCTTACCTAGCCTCCCCGGTAACGGCGCCAGAAAAGAGCTTGATGTCTACTACGCAACCTTCTTCTTGTAGACTCGTGTTGGGCCTTCAAGCGCAGAGTTTTGTAGGACAGTAGCAAATTTCCCTCAAGTGGATGACCTAAGGTTTATCAATCCGTGGGAGGCGTAGGATGAAGATGGTCTCTCTCAAACAACCCTGCAACCAAATAACAAAGAGTCTCTTGTGTCCCCAACACACCCAATACAATGGTAAATTGTATAGGTGCACTAATTCGGCAAAGAGATGGTGATACAAGTGCAATATGGATGGTAGATATAGGTTTTTGTAATCTGAAAATATAAAAATAGCAAGATAACTAATAGTAAACAGCGAGCAAAACGTTGTTGCAATGCTTGAAAACAAGGCCTAGGGTTCATACTTTCACTAGTGCATGTTCTCTCAACAATACTAACATAGTTGAATCATATGTAAATCTCTCACATGCGACAAAGAGTTCACTCCAAAGTCACAAATAGCAGAGAACAAACGAAGAAATTATTGTAGGGTACGAAACCACCTCAAAGTTATCTTTTCTGATCAATCTTATGAGCTATTCCTATAAGTGTCACAAACAGCCCTAGAGTTCGTACTAAAATAACACCTTAAGATACACATCAACCAAAACCCTAATGTCACCTAGATACCCCAATGTCACCTCGAGTACCCGTGGGTTTGATTATACGATATGCATCACATAATTTCAGATTCATCATGTTCAATCCAATATAAAGAACTTCAAAGAGTGCCCCAAAGTTTCTACCGGAAAGTCAAGACGAAAACGTGTGCCAACCCCTATGCATAGATTCCCAAGGTCACGGAACCCGCAAGTTGATCATCAAAACATACATCAAGTAGATCAATAGAACATCCCATTGTCACCACAGATATCCCATCGCAAGACATACATCAAGTGTTCTCAAATCCTTAAAGACTCAATCCGATAAGTAAACTTCAAAGGGAAAACTCAATTCATCACAACTAGATAGAGAGGGGAAACACTCCATATGATTCATCTATATTAATAAAGCTCGTGGTACATCAAGATCGTGACATCTCAAGAACACGAGAGAGAGATCAAACACATAGCTACTAGTACATACCCTCAGCCCCGAGGGTGAACTACTCCCTCCTCGTCATGGAGAGCGTCGGGATGATGAAGATGGCCTCCGATGATGGTTTCCCCCTCCGGCAGGGTGCCGGAACGGGCTCCCGATTGGTTTTTCGTGGCTCTGGAGGCTTGCGGCGGCGGAACTCCCGATCTAGGTTTATTTTCGGAGGTTTCTATATTTATAGGAATTTATGGCGGTGGAAACGAGTCCAGGGGGGCCACGAGGGAGTCACAAGCCAGGGGGGCGTGCCCTAGGGGGGGCGCGCCCCTGTGGCTTGTGACTGCCTCGTGGGTCTTCTGGCCCAACTCCGATGCTCCGTAGGTCTCTTCTGGTCCATAAAAAATCACCGTAAGTTTTTATTCCGTTTGGACTCCGTTTGATATTCCTTTTTTGTAAAACTCAAAAACAAGGAAAAAACAGGAACTGGCACTGAGCTCTAGGTTAATAGGTTAGTCCCAAAAATAATATAAAGTTGTAGTAAAATGATTGTAAAACATCCAAGAATGATAATATAACAGCATGGAACAAGCAAAAATTATAGATACGTTGGAGACGTATCAGCATCCCCAAGCTTAATTCCTGCTCGTCCTCGAGTAGGTAAATGATAAAAACAGAATTTTTGATGTGGAATGTTGCCTAACATGTTCATCATATTCTTTTCTTCTATGTATAGCATGGACATTTGGACTTGTAAATGATTCAAAGCAATAGTCTAGTTTTAACATAATGACTTCAATACTCAAGCATGTCAACAAGCAACCATGTCTTTCAAAATATCAACATTAAAGAAAGTTATCCCTAGCCCATCATGCTCAATCATTGGTCCATTCATGAAACACACTCAAATATTAGCTATGCCCAATGCTCAAGTACGATCATAGTGCCCCCTTGTTGGTGCTTATAAGAGAAGATGGAGACTCAAAGCAAATATAAAAATTGCATAAAGTAAATAGATAGGCCCTTCGCAGAGGGAAGTAGGGATTTGTAGAGGTGCCAGAGCTCAAGGTTTAAATTGAGAGAGAAAAATATTTTGAGTGGCATGCTTTTCCTGTCAACAAAAACGACGAAGTAGCTCACAATACTTTCCATGCTAGATACATTATAGGCGGTTCCCAAACAGAATAGTAAAGTTTTTACTCCCCCTCCACCAATCAATCACACTCCACGGCGAGCCGAATCCACAGGTACCGTCCATACAAACAACAATCCTGGGGGAGTTTTGTTTCATTATTTTTTTGATTTGATTTTTGAGCATGGGACTGGGCATCCCGAATACCAGCCACTTTCTCGTGAATGATAGTGAATCAACACATATCGAGAGAATAACACACCTAGCATGGAAAAATATTGGATACTCCCCACCGTTTCATGAGCGGTACGGGCACACAAAAGAGAAAATTTATTTTGAAAATTTAGAGATGGCACATACAAATTTGCTTGGAACGGCATGGAAATACCGCATATAGGTAGGTATGGTGGACTCATAAGGCAAAACTTGGTTTAAGGATTTTGGATGCACAAGTAGTATTTCTACTTAGTACAAATGAAGGCTAGCAAATAGATTGGGAAGCAACCAAACCAAGGAACGAAAAATCACATAAGTGAGCATTGAGTCATAACTAACACCGAATAATGCACCACAAGTAGGATGTAACTTCATTGCATAACTATTGACTTTCGTGCATGCATAGGGAATCACAAACCTTAACACCAATATTCCTACTAAAGCATAATTACTCACTAACATGACTCACATATTACTATCATCATGTTTCAAAACTATTATCAAGAATCAAGTTTAGTTTGTCCCATGATCTTCATGAAAGTTTTTTATTATATCCTCCTTGGATATCTATCACTTTGGGACTAGTTTCATATATTGCCATTGCTTTTTGGCAAGCTCAAACAAATTTAAGTGAAGCACATGAGCATAAATATTTCATCTCTCAAAAAGGTATAAGTGAAGCATGAGAGGAAATGACAAGCTACTCTCAAAAGATATAAGTGAAGATCAATGAGTAGTCAAACAATTAAGTAGCTATGTGAGGACTCTCTCTCTATCAATAAATATTTTCAGATCTGAGTATTTTATTAAACAGCAAGCAAAATAAAAATAGCACTCCAAGAATAGCACGCATAATGTGAACGAATAAAAATTTAGGCTCAACATAGGCTAACCGATAATTGTTGATGAAGAGAGGTGGGATGCGTAGCATCCCAAACTTAGATGCTTGAGACTTCTTGAAATATTTACTTGGGGTGCCTGGGGCATCCCCAAGTTTTAGCTTTTGTATCTCATTCAATCCTCTCATATCATGGTTTCACCTATTCTCAAAAACTTCATCCACACAAAACTTGAAAAGAACTCGTGAGATAGGTTAGTACGCATAATAATAAATCAACTCTTTATGTAATGCAAAGACAAGTTGCATAATAATTTTCAAACATAATCTACTATTTATTATCATGTCCACAATTTATATCTACCAATATAGGCTATGGAAACTATAGGATAAGTAGATAACAAAATTATGACAGCAATCTGTCCAAACAGAACAGTCTGTAGCAATTTATGAAGACAGTGTACTTCTGTAACTCAAAAATTTATGAAAATTTAGGACATGATAAATAATTTATATGACAATACTGTGTAAAAATTTTAGAAACTTTCCACGTTCCAGTAAAATATGAAAATTCAAACACTACAGCCAAAGTTTCTGTATTTACACAGCACTCATCAAAACATGCAATGCAAGCATCCCTAGGCAATTCTTGGAACTTTTTATTGAAAAAAATATATAAATAACTCCTAACAGAGAACAACAAAATAATATAAAGCTCCATGCAAAACTCATATTATGTGACGAATAAAAATATAGCTCCAAGTAAGATATACCGATAGTGTTGAAGACGAAAGAGGGGATGCCTTCCGGGGCATCCCCAAGCTTAGGCGCTTGAGTCTTCCTTGGATATTACCTTGGGGGTGCCTTGGGCATCCCCAATCTTAGGTTCTTGTCACTCCTTATTCTCCTCATATCGGTGTCTCACCCAAAACTTGAAAACTTCAATCACACAAAACTTAACGGAACTTCGTGAGAAGGGTTAGTATAATAAAGATAGATCGTTCACTTAGGTACTGTCAAGAAAAGATTCATAATTGTTCTCACATAATATCTACTGTATTCTATCATTCCAATAATTTATATCACTGAATATAAGCTATGGGAACACTAAAACAAGCAAACTATGCATGCAAAACAGAATCTGTCCAAAACAGAACAGTCTGTGAAGATCTGTAGTATAGCCATACTTCCCTGTCTCTAAAAATTCTGAAAAATTAGGAAAATCTAGGCAATTTTTATATCAATCATGTGTAAAAAAATTCAGATCAAAATCACGTTCCAGTGAATTTACAAAATTCCTGAACTGAGAGCAAAAGTTTCTGTTTTTGCACAGAATCAAGTCAACTATGATCCATACTATCCCAAAGGCTTTACTTGGCACTTTATTCAAATAAAAGACACAAAACAAGATTACTACAGTATCTTAATGATGTGAACACACTAAAACAGAAAGTAAAAGTGTTGGGTTGCCTCCCAACAAGCGCTTTTCTTTAATGCCTTTTAGCTAGCATGATGATTTCAATGATGCTCACATAGGAATAATAATTATAACATGAAAAAGAGCATCATGAATTTCATGACAAGCACATTTAAGTCTAACCCACTTCCTATGCATAGGGATTTTGTGAGCAAACAATTTATGGGAGCAAGAATCAACTAGCATAGGAAGGCAAAACAAACATAACTTCAAAACTTTGAACACATAGAGAGGGAACTTGATATTATTGCAATTCCTACAAGCATATACTCCTCCCTCATAATAATTTTCAGTAGCATCATGAAGGAATTTCACAATATAACCAGCACATAAAGCATTCTCTTCATGATCCACAAGCATAGGAAATTTGTCACTCTCCACATAAGCAATTTTCTTCTCATTCATAATCGTGGAAGTATCATATGAAGCTTGAATACTAAAAATTGTTTCCACATTAAAAGAGTAATGTTCAGTAAAAGGATATTCAAAATTATGACAATAATTATCACTACTCTTTATAACATAAGTATCATCACAATAATCATCATAAGTAGCAACTTTGTTCTCATCATAGTCAATTGAAACCTCTTCCGAAATAGTGGAATCATTAATAAATAAAGTCGTGACCTCTCCAAATCCACTTTTATCATTATAATAAGATTCAACACCCTCCAAAATAGTGGGATAATGATTATCTAAAGTTGACACTCTTCCAAACCCACTTTCATAAATATTGCAATCATCATAAATAGGGGGTATGCTATCATCATAATAAATTTGCACATCAAAACTTGGGGGATTAAAGATATCATCTTCATTAAACATAGCATCCCCAAGCTTGGAACAAACATTAATTGCAGCAAATAAACTCTCAAACATGTCATTCTCATCAAACATAGCATCCCCAAGCTTGTGGCTTTGCATAATATAGGCATAATCACTCTCATCATTAATAGTATGAATAGCACCAATCGTATAACAATTATTATCATCACAATTTTCTAAGTTGGTGCCAAAAAGATTTTCAAGATTATAAGGGATGTCATTATTTAGGAGAGATACCTCTTTACCTTTACTTTTCCTTCTTTTCTTCTTCTTCACCACATTATGTGTGGGTTTATTTAATTCCTCCAAGCTTCTTTTTGAAGAGGTTGGTTGAATAAAAAGCTCCTCCTCGTTACCTGACTCATCATAAGAAAAAATAGGAGGATATTGGGAAACCTCTTCCCCTTCATTAGTATTCTCTTCATCTTCTATTTGTGTCCTTGTCTTTAAGTAATTGGCAATATAAGGATTCTCAATGCAATTTACCACGCAATACATATAGATTTCATTTAGATCAAAATCAATAATTTTCATGAGAGCCCATGCTGGAACATCCTTAATTTTATGTTTCATTTCCTCATACCCCAAAAATAGACTAAGTTCAGTATGATGCTCAAGGGTAATGAGGCTATCACAATTTTTGGACACAATTCGATCATGAAATAATTCACATTGGAAATTAAAATGATCACTTTCATAGCAAAGTTCACAAGGACGGCGAGAAATATGAAGTCTTTCAGCACAAACATATAGCCTCTCTTGCAACCATTTAGTTTCTAAATACTTATGCCTCTTACAAAATCTATCTTCCCTTTTTGGCATGTCTTTACAAACTCTATGCACTCCACAAAAATTGACATGCTTATAAGAAATCTTTTTATCATGACTAGTGCAATCATCATTAGTACTATGGATATTCAAAGAATTCATACTAACAACATTGCAATCATGCTCATCACTCAAAGATTTAGTGCCAAACATTTTAATAACACTTGAGCACAATTTTCCTTTCCATCATTTTCACGAAAGACATTAAAAAGATGAAGCATATGAGGCAACCTCAATTCCATTTTTTTGTAGTTTTCTTTTATAAAACCAAACTAGTGATAAAACAAGAAACTAAAAGATTCAATTGCAAGATCTAAAGATATACCTTCAAGCACTCACCTCCCCGGCAACGGCGCCAGAAAAGAGCTTCGTTGACGGGATGTGAGTGCCGCTTACCTAGCCTCCCCGGTAACGGCGCCAGAAAAGAGCTTGATGTCTACTACGCAACCTTCTTCTTGTAGACTCGTGTTGGGCCTCCAAGCGCAGAGTTTTGTAGGACAGTAGCAAATTTCCCTCAAGTGGATGACCTAAGGTTTATCAATCCGTGGGAGGCGTAGGATGAAGATGGTCTCTCTCAAACAACCCTGCAACCAAATAACAAAGAGTCTCTTGTGTCCCCAACACACCCAATACAATGGTAAATTGTATAGGTGCACTAATTCGGCAAAGAGATGGTGATACAAGTGCAATATGGATGGTAGATATAGGTTTTTGTAATCTGAAAATATAAAAACAGCAAGGTAACTAATAGTAAACAGCGAGCAAAACGTTGTTGCAATGCTTGAAAACAAGGCCTAGGGTTCATACTTTCACTAGTGCATGTTCTCTCAACAATACTAACATAGTTGAATCATATATAAATCTCTCACATGCGACAAAGAGTTCACTCCAAAGTCACAAATAGCAGAGAACAAACGAAGAAATTATTGTAGGGTACGAAACCACCTCAAAGTTATCTTTTCTGATCAATCTTATGAGCTATTCCTATAAGTGTCACAAACAGCCCTAGAGTTCGTACTAAAATAACACCTTAAGATACACATCAACCAAAACCCTAATGTCACCTAGATACCCCAATGTCACCTCGAGTACCCGTGGGTTTGATTATACGATATGCATCACATAATTTCAGATTCATCATGTTCAATCCAATATAAAGAACTTCAAAGAGTGCCCCAAAGTTTCTACCGGAAAGTCAAGACGAAAACGTGTGCCAACCCCTATGCATAGATTCCCAAGGTCACGGAACCCGCAAGTTGATCATCAAAACATACATCAAGTAGATCAATAGAACATCCCATTGTCACCACAGATATCCCATCGCAAGACATACATCAAGTGTTCTCAAATCCTTAAAGACTCAATCCGATAAGTAAACTTCAAAGGGAAAACTCAATTCATCACAACTAGATAGAGAGGGGAAACACTCCATATGATTCATCTATATTAATAAAGCTCGTGGTACATCAAGATCGTGACATCTCAAGAACACGAGAGAGAGATCAAACACATAGCTACTAGTACATACCCTCAGCCCCGAGGGTGAACTACTCCCTCCTCGTCATGGAGAGCGTCGGGATGATGAAGATGGTCTCCGGTGATGGTTTCCCCCTCCGTCAGGGTGCCGGAACGGGCTCCCGATTGGTTTTTCATGGCTCTGGAGGCTTGCGGCGGCGGAACTCCCGATCTAGGTTTATTTTCGGAGGTTTCTATATTTATAGGAATTTATGGCGGTGGAAACGAGTCCAGGGGGGGCCACGAGGGAGTCACAAGCCAGGCGGGCGCGCCCTAGGGGGGGGGCGCCCCTGTGGCTTGTGACTGCCTCGTGGGTCTTCTGGCCCAACTCCGATGCTCCGTAGGTCTCTTCTGGTCCATAAAAAATCACCGTAAATTTTTATTCCGTTTGGACTCCGTTTGATATTCCTTTTCTGTAAAACTCAAAAACAAGGAAAAAACAGGAACTGGCACTGGGCTCTAGGTTAATAGGTTAGTCCCAAAAATAATATAAAGTTGTAGTAAAATGATTGTAAAACATCCAAGAATGATAATATAACAGCATGGAACAAGCAAAAATTATAGATACGTTGGAGACGTATCAGTTGCGGATGCTTGCGAGAGAGGTTAATCATAAGTGGGAGGCTTGTCCAAGTAAGGGCAGCACCCAAGCACCGGTCCACCCACATATCAAATTATCAAAGTAACGAACGCGAATCATATGAGCATGATGAAAACTAGCTTGACAGAAATTCCCATGTGTCCTCGGGAGCGCTTTGCTTTATATAAGAGTTTTTCCAGGCTTGTCCTTTGCTACAAAAAGGATTGGGCCACCTTGCTGCACGTTTGCTACATTTGTTACTTGCTATCCGTTACGAATTATCTTATCACAAAACTATCTGTTACCGATAATTTCAGTGCTTGCAGAGAATACCTTACTGAAAACTGCTTGTCATTTCCTTCTGCTCCTCGTTGGGTTCGACACTCTTACTTATCGAAAGGACTATGATAGATCCCCTATACTTGTGGGTCATCAGTGTGTGAAGGGGTTGCCGCGCATTCATGTCGGTTAGAGCTACCTTTTCGAACGAGCAGGCGACAGTCGAGAAGCCTACTCCGGCAGGTGCGTCTCATTGAAACCGGTTGCCCGTCCTTTCATCTGGTCGAGGCCATTTAAGAGCATCGCTTTGACGCCATCCATGCCACACCTCACTTCTTCTCCCGTATCACCACCGATCCACTCCTCCCAGCGTCGTCGATGATGCCGAAGTCTTGGTATGCCACATTGGGAGGTGGTGGCTCCGGATCTCCTTACGGATCATAGCGCAACCGTCGTCCCACTAGACCATCATCCATCATGACGTGCGGATCTTCTGAGAAGGAGGAGATTGTCCCCTCCTCCGGCAATGAGGAGGATCATGATTCGCATCAACAGCTGCATCCATGCCTCCTCGTGGAAGTTGCGCAACCGACCAAGGGTACTAGGCGCACCTGTAGCTCATCCTTGAGCGGTCGCTCAGAGACCGCAGTTCGGCGCCTTGCCCGCTTCATCACGTCAAGGAGGAGCCATCATCACCGCCTCTCCGACACGTTAAAGCGGATCCTCCCCCGAGGTGCAACTGTGACATCCAAATCGGATGTCGCATGAAGGAGAAGCCGATGTCACCGCCACACAGCAGATAAGCTTGCATCAACGAGTTAGCATCGCTGTCGCGCAACATCTGGCGTGGCAAGGCCATGAAGCTAGGAATAGGTGGCCCGACGATCGCGGAGGCGCACGTGAGCCTCCTTCATTACTTGGTGGTCACAGCTCCTCGTGAGGAGAGGGCGTCCAAGGAAGCAACACAACACGGCGTGCTAGTCGGCTTTTACGAAGTCTGGCGCCACATTGGCCTGCGTCCTAGGCGGGGGTGGTCTGACTGATCGAAGGTTATGGGTGTCTTGGCGTAGTACGAATATTTAATGACTTTGGGCATTACCATGTTTACTTCTCAGTTGATAACTTTCAGATTTCGCTTGCGCTCGGGATCGGCAAATATCACTATGATCTTTTCAATAGTGGGGAAACATGCAGAAGGCTTACCCCCGCCGTCCCTCACATAGTCATGTCCCATGAACGGTTTGTGACCACCGTGCAAACATCTGTGTGTCGATTGCGGTGCCTCGACGAGCAACTCGCCAATATCAGGGAGGAGTGGTCGATCAGCGACACCTCTATTGTCACCGGCATGGGCAAGGGCAGGGCTCTCCACCTAGGGTTGGCATTGGACGAGGCGACCCTACGCACATCACGGGAGAAGGTTGAGTGGCTCCTCCGCGAGAGCCAGAAGGTGTTTGGGTATGGATGTCGCGCCCCGCGCCCTTTCGCCTCTGGAAAGACCACTCCGACAACGTCAGAGGTGCCATCAGCCAACCTGGCCGGTCATATGAGCTCACCATCCGCTACAAATTAGTCTAGGTTTTTTCAGGTTTAGTTGAATGGATGAATTATCATCAGCTTTATGTAAAAATATATCAAACTTATGTCTGTTTTCAAGAATTACGTCGTGTTTGCATGAATTATGTCGTGTGTTGTCGTAACTATATTGCTTCTACGGGGAAGTTGAACATCAATATGGATAGTACCGGTCACGGGTATGGATACAAAGGCGACACCACGCGCTGGCAGGGTTAGCCTTTGAAAACACATACTTTGTTTCATAACCTCTGTCGGCGAGTCCGGTCCAAGGGTTGCGAGGCGAGAGTGTAGTAAACGTAGTCCATCACACATGGGTACAAAAAGTAAAATTGACATGTATATGTAGGGGTAGATCTCTCTTTACTATTCATTGATCATCTGTCTGTATAAAAGGCCTCTCCATTATATATAACTAGGGGTGGAGGGATAAGTGCCCACTTCCGTAAGCGGGGAAACATTCGGTCAAAGGGCGGAGCGCTTGCCAAGTCAGACCGCAGTCGCTCCTGCCGTCCAGTTGTTTCCCAACACTCCCCCTTGATAGTTATCCGTATATCCATGCCTTGAAACTCTAAAATTCACTGTGGAGAAAATATAGAGAAAGAGCGCATATTATGCATTATTGTATTGCACAAATTGACTCGTCGAAAACATTATGTGAGAAATATTAAGAAAAATCATTCAATGAAAAAAATAGTACGATCCATCAAAAAGACGAGGACGGTGAACTTCCCCCTAGTTTGGTATTGATGACCTTTCACCCATTTAAAATGTAAAGGCCAAACCAACACCGAGGCCTCAGAGAGCTCATCCGCTCGAAAACTTTGCAAAACCGTCCAGCGTGGTTCAAAGCGTGCTAGGCTAGACTGATGTGGCCGCGTCGCCCCCGTGGGCGACCGGCCGCAGCCCCGACGCATCCCGCCTAGACCCCTCCCCCTCTTCTCCCTTACCACCATCGTCGCTGGTGGCCGGCACTGGGCCTGGCCCGGGCGGCGCTAGTGGCGGCGGCCCCTGGCCTTTGCCCCTGTGATGCCGCGCTGACGCGATGCAGAACGCGCCGTGGAGTGCACCTAGGCGGCGGCGGTCCGGCGCGGCGGTGGGTGGTCTGCTAGACGGCGGCACTGTTGTTAGCGGTGGTTGGCACGGCGGCGCGGTCTGGCGGCGCCCGCTCGGCCCAGATTTGGGCCCCTTGGGCCCCATCCGGGTCAGGGCGGGCCGACGGCGAGGCGGATCATTGGTGTGGCTCCCGGGAGGCGGAGGTGCGGCGTGGGGATGGTGGCTCGCGACGGCACTGGAACTGGCCTGCTGCAGCTTGGCGGCCGGGGCTTTGTGGGCTTGTTTTGGGCCTGGCAGGGCCCGAGTGGCCTGGTATGCTCCGGCTACCGTGTCCGGACGGTGACCACGATGGTGCTAGAGGCACAGGCCTCCCGCACGACGGCGGTGGAAGTGGTTCCCTCCCGTGCGGCTTCGGTGCTGCCGCTCCCGATTCCTGGCGGCCCCTCCCTTCGTCCTCTTGGCCTCGTGTTGGCGATCTCAGTGAGGCGGCATGGATGACCTCAAGACCGTGGTGGCGTATGTTGGCGGATGGCAAGCTGGCCAGTTGGCTCCGGTTTAGGCGGGTAGTGGTGTTTGGGTTGCGGGAGAAATCCCTGTCGGTTCATCCGGCTCCGACGCGGTGTCGCCTGTGGGTGCCACCATTCCTTCGTGAAGAGCATTGGTGCACCCATCCCCCCACTCCCCTCCGCGTGCCGAGGGAAACCCTAGGACCTGTCCGGGCAGCAGCGTCGTCGGCGTCGCATTCCTTCTTGGAGGTGCTGCTTGGTACGCAACGATTCTGAGCCCTGGAGTGCGGTGGGAAGAATCCGAAGGACACATCGGTGACGGATCATCCATTCTTTGTCGAGCTGCCGTTGTTGGCATTTATTTGTTTATTTCTTTCTCTTTTGGGCTTGATGTGTTGTTTGCCCCAGCAGTATCGTTGTGATCGGTGGAAGTTGCTTTATTATATAAAGCGGGGGAAACCCTATTTTGACAGAGAGCTCATCCGCTCTGGAATGTTCCTGGCCGACCGATTGCGCTAAATCAGGTCAACCAAGCAGCCAGGGACGTCTAATCTTTACTGCGGTCTGTAACTCGTGGTTGGTTTTCGAGGTCCATGACTGATGGACTAAGTATCTCTCCCCATTGGTTGGGTTAAATTTCGTTGGGTGACCTTTGCTTGTGCACCGCGTCTCTCCTGTGCACCACCTGTTATCCCGTGCGCCACCTATTGTCCCACGCGTCGCGCTGTCTCCCAGTACACCTCTCCCGCACGCCACACACAACCACTCCTTCAACGCGCCTCACACTCAATCATCTGCTCCCGCATGAACCCTATCCCGAAATGGATGGGCCGCCGCACCCCTTACTCCTCCCCAGCCGCCTCCAGGGTTTCTTCACCCTCTTCGTGCTCCCTTCATATCCAAGGTGTGTGGGCGCGGAGGCGAGCCTCTCCGATGGTTGCGGCGACCTGCATGCAAAGGGCAAACACATGGATCGGTCCCTACAAGAGAGAGACAATGGGAGGGAGGGGAGAGAAGGAAGGAGAGTTGAGTCATGTGAGTTTTAATTTGTACTGCCATTTCTTAGTAGATATGAAGAATTGGCATTTGTTTAGTATCTAGGACTGAAACGATGTTCATTTTGATTTTGCTTATGGAGTCTATTGTGTGGTGACATCACCACTAGTGACAAGGGTGACCACAACATTGGGCCTTGCAACAACCAAACACCATGTGTTCACCTTCACAACAATAACGACGGGGTGATGCCAACCAAATGTCATGCATTAAACGACGTCGTGATGTAATGTAACAACCAAACCATGCGCAGAACATGGTTTACAACCTGTATTTACTCAGTCAAGCTTAGCCAAGCAACAAATGTTAATAGGCCAAATAGATGCAGGTAATTAAACACGCCCTAGGTTCTCGCCATTACTAGCACGTCACTTCTGCCATAGAGGGGAACCTATCTCCCATCCAGTCTCAAGGGCATCGACCCCTCGACGATAGGGGCCGCAAGGTGAAGAGGAGCGCTGAAAGCAAATGACTCATCGGAACCGCTGATGGACACTCTTGTCGATGAACAACGGGCTGCCAACCGCACTGCATCATGGAGGGGGTGACGTACAACACTGCCACCACCTAAGCAAGGAGAATATATATCCAACCGTGGACAAAGGGAAGGGGAAGAGGAAAGGGAACACCGACGCAACCTTCATAGATTGTAGCGGCGCCCCGCGACGTCAATGTCGTCAAGGGTGCCACAACGGTCAAAGATTTCTCGTGATTCCACGCACCCCCACCACCAATCGACAACCAGAGCCTTCGAGTCGGCCCTTAGGGACCATATTTGATTAGGCGAAACTTTTTCAAATATGAAGTGAAGGTCGTGTGGATGATCCTCGCATGGTGTGTCGCCTTTTTATTAACACGGTACATTCGTAGATGACCACATACATTCACCCATATGATCACACACACGCACCCCTTAGCCCTATGAGCACCTCCGAGGTACCGAGCCGGGATCACGTATTCAGATCGATGAAGCCATCATAGGCGCCTCGTAGTTGATGAGAACATCTTTTTTCACTGAACAAACATCACCAAAAAGACTAAAATAAAAATACAAACACGAATGCCAAGCCTAAGACTTGAAATCTGATAGGCTGGTTCCATCGAACACAACCGCCACGTCGTGAGCCTAAGACCACCGCATGAGGCTGAGCTGCTAGGGCCTCGGTACCACCTTTGTCCGCGCCACTATACAGTAGTGAGGCAGGATAGGGACAGGGAGGGAGAGGTGCCGCGCTAGGGTCTATGAAGCACCGATACAGCTAGAACTGGTGTATCGGCGTACTGCACGGCGCTGATACTCCGATACGCAGGATACGGCTCCAATACGCGTATCTCAAAAGTATCCCAATTTTTAATTTTTTGAAAAAAAGAAAAATAAACCCGATACGCACTGTGGAGACGGCGGGATACGAGCGTGACACGGGCTGGATATTTAGCAATTTCAAAAGAAGTCAGGATAGTACAACACTATCATTACCCGACCGGATTTTTTATATGAAAACACGAGCAGACAACACTATTGTGGGTATCTAATTTTTTTAAGCTACACGGTCTCCGAAGCTTTCGATCGATCGGGCACATGCCGCACACAGCCGGAAGATGTCTGTTTCATCATCCGGGTTTAAGAGCATGGTTAATAATATACTACTATCTTCGTCTGGGTTTATTAGTCCCTATCGTATTTTGGGTCAAAGTTTGACTACATATTTAACGAGTAAAATGCTAATGCATGTCACAAAGATTATGTTGTTTAAATGTAGTTTCCAATGATATATATTTTTCTATTTATAACTTATATTTCATTAGTTAAAATCATGATCAAAATATGATCTAAAATACGAAGAGGACCAATAAACCAGGACGGAGGGAGTACTAGTCAACAATCGGTTACAAGGAGTTGTCATGTCATTTAAAGTCAACCTAATAACCGGTATCGACAATAGTCAATTTAAAATGTGTACTATTTTATTAATATTTGATCGATCTTATAAACTCACAAAATGTCTTGGGGCTCGTGTTGCAGCGGGCTACTAACCAAGAGCCCGCTTCTGTTCTCTCTCATATTTTTTCCTCCTTCAACTAAGCAAAAATATAATATTTTAGTCCTTATAACATGCTTATGTCACCTGAACTTGCTTAGGTCATCTTCAATGGTAACCTGCAATTTCTTTTCGCAAAGTAGCGATCCGAACTCTCGCAAAGCTCTCCTACGTTTGTCTCCGGTTTGCGGGAAAAATCGTGTCCGGATCGCTTCGCGAACCGATACAGAAGCATGTTGGATGGCTTCCACGGCCTGAACGGCGCGATCGAATAGTTTACGGAAGGTTTGGGGTTCGGTCGTTGAAGATGCACTTAAAACTCACTTTCCCCATTTTAGCGGCGGTGGGCCTCAGCCACCAATCCTAGTCCAACCAATTACTTCCACACCAGCGTTTACTTAAAATGCCCACATATTTTTGTGGGTGTAGCATTACTCGCGCTGGCACATGCATGGTCAATAAAAGAACAGCCATAGGATGCACTGGCCGGCATGCATCCATGCATTAACTACTCACTCTCGCTTTATTCTTCGGCCAGCAAGCAACTTGAATTCAGCCGGCCTTGTAAAAACGGACTAGAGCCCAGTTGTTTTGTCAGAATCTGGGGATTCTTCCAAAACTAGATAGGATTCTAAAACAAATGGGACTCAAAGATTCTGGGAGAAGCTGAGTAGGGGTCGGATTCTGGGAGAATCCTCAGATTCTGACAAAAGAACTGGGCCTAGCTCCGTCCTTCCACTCGTCCAGGGGACTTTTAAACGGTACTCCCTCCGTTCCGAAAACTGGCTCTGTCAGATGTCAGCCCGTAATTTGTCCATTTGGCCAGGTTACCGTCCCGGCTGGGTTGCGGTGCACGCACCAGCAGCAGTACGTATCCCGAGATATTTTACCCTGCAGTGAATAGGTAGCTGCGGCCGTAGCTGGATCGCTCCCACTTGCATGCGTAAGATTAGCAAGGCCAAGGCTGAAAACTGGGATGCACAAGCACAATGCATGCACAGAGAATCTCCTCGTCCGGACCGTCTGCCCGGCAGGCTGGTGTCGGCATCTACTGCGTGCCACCCACCAGCTGCAGACGACATAAGTTTGACACTGAAGTTAGGGTACGAATGCGTGATGCGATGCCAAGATGCCCCTACGAGGCGTCCAGGTGCGTTTCATAATTGACGCCCCCTCGGAGTATTTGATTTTCCATCATACCAAAAAGAAAGAAACATACTTGTCCGTTTTTCATCATCCATCTCCGTCTGGGGGGAAATTTGATTTCATACAGACGTATCCTGTGGTAGAGGCTGTTTGGTTCCCCTCCCCCACCCCACCCCATCGCTCCCCCGCAAAATCATGGGCATCGTTGGCATGCCAAAAACTCGACGAACGATTTGCCACGGAAGAAAAGAGGGGAGCTGAGGAGTGTTGCCCTACGAAGGCCACAACATGGGACCTCAATGTGTTACGGGAGGGGCTCTTGCGCCGTCAATGGCATTCTTCGTCGTTGGTGGCTTCGCCACCACTAGTGCAATGTGTGGCAACCACAATGGAATGTGACTTATTGACCGTGTTGCTTGAGTATGATTGCTTTGTGTCATGTCGGGATACACGGTTGGCGACGTGTAAGGGTGTGTGTTCTTGGGCGTTGCTAGCTTGTCGGGTGCCGCCACCTATGCATGCTACTTATACTGGTTCGGGGCGTGCCACTATACATTTATTCATTGCTATGCCATGCATCCCTCCCCCCCTTGTTGTGCATGGTCGTGGGCGGCATTGCCGCCGACTGTCGGAATGATGACCAGAAACAACGACGAAACACCCCACAAGTGGTGGTCATTGTCGGATCATGTGTTTGTGTCGTTGTGGGATATGGTGCCATTGTTGGGGAACGTTGCATGGGAAACAAAAAATTTCCTACGCACACGCAAGATCTATCCATGGTGATGAGCATCTACGAGAGGGAGAGTGGATCTACATACCCTTGTAGATCGCTAAGCGGAAGCGTTAATAAACGCGGTTGATGTAGTCGAACGTCTTCGCGATCCAAATCGCCGAGCGTCCCGCGATCCAATCACGATCCTTCCGATCTAGTGCCGAACGGACGGCACCTCCGCGTTCAACACACGTACGGCTTGATGACGCCTTCACCTCCTCGATCCAGCGAGCGATGATGAAGTAGTGGTTGAGTTCCAGCAGCACGACGGCGTGGTGATGGTGGTGAGGAACAATCTCTGCAGGGCTTCGCCAAGCACTACGGAGATTATGACGGAGGAACTAGAGGGTTAGGGTTGCCGCACACGGCTTGGGGAAATCTTGATGTTTCCCGTGTGCTAGCCCTGCCCCTCTATTTATATGTTGAGCCTTGGGGTCTAAACTTGGAGTAAAAGCCTCCTCCGGGTCGGTTTTGCCCGCACAAGGTCGGTTTGGCCCGCAGGGAAAGAGTCCAACTCGGATCCCTGCCGAACCGTGCACAGCCGCGCACAAGCGGTAGTACCGCTTCACACAAGCGGTAGTACCGCTTGGGCGGTAGTACCGCTTCACACAAGCGGTAGTACCGCTCCGGCGGTAGTACCGCTTCACCAAGCGGTAGTACCGCTTACGCGGCAGCAAAACTACTTTTGCACTTTCCAATATCTTGTGGGCTTTATCCCTTTGGCTCATATAAAGTGTTGCTGCACCCGAACACTTCGGTAAACATCCGGAACCCCTTCCGGTGAACTCCGGAACCCTTCCAGAGATCAAAACACTATTATCACATATATCAATCTTTACCTCCGGACTATTCCGGAGATCCTCGTCATGTCCGGGATCTTATCCGGGACTCCGAACAACTTTCGGTCACCAACATAATAACTCAATTATACTAATCGTCACCAAACGTTAAGTGTGTAGACCCTGCGGGTTCGAGAACTATGTAGACATGACCGAGACACCTCTACGATCAATAACCAATAGCGGGACCTGGATGCCCATATTGGCTCCTACATATTCTACGAAGATCTTTATCGGTCGAACCTCTATGTCAAGGATTCAGTTAATCCCGTATGCTGTTCCCTTTGTTCTTCGGTATGTTACTTGCCCGAGATTCGATCGTCGGTATCACTATACCTAGTTCAATCTCGTTACCGGCAAGTCTCTTTACTCGTTCCGTAATACAAGATCTCGTGACTAACACTTTAGTCACATTGCTTGCAAGGCTCATTGTGATGTTGTATTACTGAGTGGGCCCTGAGATACCTCTCCGTCATACGGAGTAACAAATCCCAGTCTTGATCCATGCCAACCCAACAGACACCCTCGGAGATACCTGTAGAGCACCTTTATAGTCACCCAGTTACGTTGCGACGTTTGATACACACAAGGTATTCCTCCGGTGTTAGTGAGTTGCATGATCTCATGGTCAAAGGAACAGATACTTGACATGCAGAAAACAATAGCAATAAACTGACACGATCAAATGCTACGTTTACAGTTTGGGTCTTGTCCATCACATCATTCTCCTAATGATGTGATCCCGTTATCAAATGACATCTCATGTCAATGGCTAGGAAACCTTAACCATCTTTGATCAACGAGCTAGTCAACTAGAGGCTTACTAGGGACACGGTGTTGTCTATGTACCCACACATGTATTTGAGTTTCCAATCAATACAATTATAGCATGGATAATAAACGATTATCATGAACAAGGAAATATAATAATAACCAATTTATTATTGCCTCTAGGGCATATTTCCAACAGCCATGTGTTTTGTATGTACTTCCTCTTCTTCATACTTCTGCTTCCTCAGTTTAGGTGGTTTGGCCATTTGGGGTGGCACGACGACCATTGACGATGACCATGGGGTGAGGACGATGGAACCGAGGACTAAAGACCACGAGTATATTCCAAGATGGCCAACTTAGCTTTGGCATTTCTTCGGCCGTCGATGTACATACAATTGTCTTCTCTCCAATTCATCTCCTTTTGAGATCACGCATGACGTTGCGACGACTACATCATAGAATGGCAAGGGATGGGGGAGATGTCATCACCACCATGTTTGCATGTGTTGGTCAAGTCAGTGGCCATGTACATCCTCGACGACATCATTATCACCGTAGATGTTGAATGAGACGGCACATGTCCGAGAGCTCGTCGTCGCATCGGTCGACATGCCCTAGATGATCAGCTCTCCCGTTGTAGCTCCAATCCTGGTCATCGCTGTTCTCACGGCCGGTGAGCGAGATGGCCTCGTCGTCGTCGGATCCATTTTCATGGGATTATTAATTAATTAACGATTTTTAAAACGGTTTCAGTCGATAATTGTCCTATCTAGAGATGCACCGGGGGGCGATGCATGACAGCCATTCGTTCGGACAGCATCTACCGGCACTGTCCACCCGCCACCAGTACGACATTAAGTTTCTCTTCTAGTACGAATCGGTACAAAACCAAGTTTGGGCGCGACTGCGTGGTATGGCCGTCGATGTGACCTCGGGGTGCCCACCCAACCATTCGCTCCTCGTTTATTTGGGCGCAACGTGTCGATACGGAGAGGCGTGTTGACGCGCGGCCAACGCAAAAAATACCGTGTGCGGGTGCTAACCCTAATGCATACCTGTACCCCGTGATTTGACCGAGGGCTCTGCCCCAGGAGCCGATTTCCCCAAACACACACGGCATCTCTATCTTTCGGTCCCGACACAGACAGATCTGGATCATACTCTCATCCCCTACCCTCGTTCATCCTCCTCCTTCTGCCGGCGGCCATGGCGCCGGCGTCGCGCCCGCCGCTCGGCTGGTGCTATCCGGCCGCCCTTCTCGCCTCGATCCGCTACCCATGTCCTTCTGGCGC
Source organism: Elymus sibiricus (assembly GCA_039707655.1). NCBI lineage: Eukaryota > Viridiplantae > Streptophyta > Magnoliopsida > Poales > Poaceae > Elymus > Elymus sibiricus. The sequence goes on along the minus strand of CM077675.1, from coordinate 446,455,476 downwards.
CCCTTCCGGACCATGGATAGCTCTCTAATCGACAATTGACGCACGCGTGCCGCGTCCATAGAATCATGTCTCTCGCCGGCGGCAGATCGAGCGCCATCGATCCGTGTATGTTTGCATCGATCCATCACAAGTTTTTTCTACCCTGACCTGTGTATTTTCGCTCATCTCCACGCTTGTGTTCACAGAGCTATGTGCCGTTTCCTGGCGGTCAAGAGCAGTGCATGCAATTGCCGGCTTGGATATTTCATCCAGCTGACTGCACCGTGTAGGTCTGTAAGTTTGCATGGTGTTTCCTAGCTCTGGAGATCGACAAATCCATCCGTGTATGATGCTCTGCAACGAGGAGTTAATTGAATACCCATCCACCGGTAATTTGCTCCACTAATCAGATGCTGTCCTTAATTTCCCTTTTATTATACTTCGTAATCAGTTCTATGTTTTTATCAGATTTTATCCTCCGCAGCCTGCTTGCTATTTAGAGTTCATGTTGCTCCGCGCTGCCATGCCACCGTACCAGTGGAAGAGAGATACCCGAAGGAGAGCGCGAGCACGGTGGCATCAATGCATAAAAGGATACAGATACAAATAGTCCGGTTGAAATTCCGAATATATGGTGAAGTAAGTAAATATATGGCTTTATTTGAGTTTTATATAGAAGAATGGTCGTTTGTTGTATCTGGATTCAATGCAATATGGCTTCATTTAAATTTCTTTTCCAAAAAAACACGTAGATTGAAATTTCTTGAAGCAGGAGAAGTACATACTCTTAGTCTTAATATTTTCGTAGGATAATCATATGATTTCTTGATTCATTATGGAACCTTTGTGGCTCCTTTGACCCACAGGATTAATTTCAGGAACACATGAATACCAAAAGTACAATGTCATGTACTCGCACTCTTGAATCTTATAGGATTGGCACCAAAGAGTTCACCAAATGTAATGCAAAATAATCCGTAGGAAAAATTTGTAAGGATTCCAGTTCTTTGAATTGGATGCCTGAATCTCTAAAAATCAAGTGGATTTAAAGGGCCACTGTTTTGTTTTTCGCTCACAAATAGGTATAGGAATTTTACATGGTAGGGATTGATCATCTTCTTTGGCTTCACTGGATTAAGGCACCAACATGCTCTTTAGCGGGCGGAGGTGATGTGTAGCAGCTGGGTTCGGTGAACTAATTGGATTTTTTTTTCTTCATTAATAGGTAGTTTGGTTGTCACCTGTCGATGAACTCTAGACGAGAAGTGACTTTCCACAAGGTGTGTAGTCATGGTCGGTAAGTTTGTTTAATCTATCTAACAATATTCTTATTATCCTGTTCTTGTATTATGCTCTCTCGTTGGGTACTTCGAAACATATGCATAAATTTGTCCATTGAAACACTTTCAAGATATATATAACAAATCAGTGATCAAAGTTATACTTTAAAGACAATATTTATATGTGAATGTCGATTTTTCCTGAATTAGTGGGTGTCAGTTTATATTATTGAGTGGCCCTAGCTTCACCGAGCTTGGCTGCTCGGCTTGGGCTCGCCTTGTTCAACCTCCATGCCGAGCCTTGCCGAGCCCGAGACCCTAGCTTTTTGAAAACCCTTATCATCATTATCGTTGAACGGACCCAACATATGCCATCACCACCATGTTTTGTGTGTGTTGATCGAGTGATCCATGGCCATGTACATCCTCCACAATGCCATTATCATCGTCAACACTGAACGATACGCCACATGTCCGAGATATTGTTGCCGTCTTGGTCGGCGTGACCTCCCGTTGTAGCCCCGATCACCGCCGTGGTTTTTTAAACGCCGGTGTGTGAGATGTGCTGGTCGTTGTCACAACTCACATCCATCACACAAGATTAAGGAGTTTTAGAACGATTTTGATCGCTCATTGTTCTGGTTGCTTCACCTCAACTCCCCCACCTTTTCTTTGTACCCATGGTGTTTGTCCGATCTCTCTGTGTCGTCGGCGGTGGCGGAGACAGGGGAATAGCACGGGCCCTGACCCCCCTAATGTCACTGATTTAAGCCTAGCACTAATGTAAACTCTAATTTTTTGCTGCTAAAATAGTGTATTTTGATGAAATGGCCCTCCCCAACAAGACTTAAGTACACTCGGCCCTCCTCATCCGGATTTCCTGGCTCCGCCACTGGTCGTCGGTGTTTGTCCAGTCTCTCCCAGTCGCCGGTGACGGACGGGGGCTGCCGTGTTGCGTGCATGCTGGCCGCAGAGTGCTTGCTACGCAGAAGATCAGGCTCTATAATTTATCTCCACCAGGCTGTACCTGTCCAGCATCTACTGAAAGCTAGTGCTACTGCCCACCCACCACGAGAAACTGTATTGAGAAGATACAAAAAATAAGCTTGGACGTACCCGACTGCGTGGTGTGGCCTGCGATGTGACCTCGTTGGCCGCGTCTCCTTCTTTCTTTTCTGCGCACCTGTTGGCCGGTCGAGACGAAGAGGCGTGGTGGTACGTGCGGGACTGCAGGCCAGCGTGTCGTGGGCGCATTCCTTTCCTTTGTTTGGAAAGTGATATAAAACCATACCATACATTTTTTCCGTCACGTAAGAGCATCTCCAGCCGCGCCCCTAACAGACCCCCTGGCGACTTTTTTACTGCCGGCGTCGAAAAATCGGCCCAGTCGGCCCCCAGGACCCCGTTTTTCGCCGGTTAGAGCCTTTTTTTGGGCCGGCGAACCCAGGCCGAACTCAGCGCGCTTGGGGCTTTTGGGGGGCTCCGGCGGAAACAAACCGGCGTGTGGGACACCATTGTCAGGCGAATCTCGTCCTTTTCCTCGCCCGAACCACTCCCCTCGCGCTCTCCCCCGTGCCGATTCCGGCGCCTCTCGCCTGTTCACGGCCACTGCGCCGCCGCTAGAAGGCCTCTTTTGACCGCCCCTTCATTCCCCTCGCCGGATTTCGCTTCCCCGACCCTCGCCCATCGACGTCCTCCGGCCGCCACCACGCCGGCAGGACACCGGCGGCTGCTCGCCCGTCACGCCGACAAGGTGTTCGTCGTTTTGTCTGCTCGGCCATGGACTCGGACGACGAGGAGGCGTTCGCGGCCCTGTTGGAGGAAGAAGCCGAGGCCGACACCGCCGACGAGGAGCACCTCATGATACTCGCCTCGCTGGCCGGCCTGTTCGTGAACAATGACAAGCCCCGGCGAGGTGGCTCGGCGCCGGGCCGGCGCAAGAGCAAGCAGAGGCATCGGATGGAGGGGTATAGCATGCTCTACGCCGACTCTTCATTGCACGGTGAGAAAGTATTTTGGCGTCGTTACCGGATGAACCGGAAGCTCTTCCTCAGGATTGTTAATTCCGTCCGGGAGTTCGACAGCTATTTCGTTTGCAAGAAGGATTGCACCGGCACAGTTGGATTCTCCTCACTCCAGAAATGCACCCAAGCTATGAGGATGCTTGCATACGGAGCTCCCGCTGACATACAAGAAGACTATGGACGAATAGCCGAGTCCACCACCATTGAGTGTCTATACAAGTTCTGCAGGGCAGTGGTGGCAGTGTTTGGACCACAATATTTGCGATCACCCAATGCCGAAGACACTGCTCGAATCCTAGCACAGAATGCAGCAAGAGGATTTCCTGGGATGCTTGGAAGCATCGACTGCATGCATTGGTCATGGAAAAACTGCCCATTTGCTTGATAGGGGATGTACAAAGGCGCCAAAGGAGGTTGTAGTGTGGTACTTGAGGCAGTAGCCACACATGACCTATGGATTTGGCACTCCTTCTTTGGTATGCCAGGAACTTACAATGACATCATCGTCTTGCAGTGCTCGAATGTCTTCGCCAAGCTTGTTGAAGGTCATGCTCCTTTGGTGAACTTTGAGGTCAATGGACGCCACTACAACAAGGGATACTATCTAGCAGATGGTATCTATCCGAGATGGTCCACATTTGTGAAGATTATCTCAAAACCTGTGGTGCCAAAGAAGGCACACTTTGCTAAGTGTCAGGAGGCTTGCAGGAAAGATGTCGAGCGAGCATTTGGTGTGCTCCAATCTCGATTTGTTGTTATCCGGTACCCCGCTCTGACCAGGTCGAAATCGTAGATGTGGGAGATCATGAATTGCTGTGTATGCTTGCACAACATGATCATTGAGAGCGAGCAGGAAGAGCCAGTGTTTGACACTGAACCATATCACGGGATGGGACCTCTTGCAGTTGTTGATCCCCAGGTACCAGCAACATGGGCTGCCTACCTCAATATGCTCCAGGAGATCCGAGACCCACAAGTGCATCAAGAGCTGCACGACGATCTGGTGGAGCACCTATGGAGGTTCAAGGGCAACACCTAGTTCGATTTGTTTTAATTTATGTTGGAACTTGCTTCATTGAACTATTTGATTTTGTATTAATTTCTATGATGAACTTTGGTACGAAACATTTAGTTTTTTGTTGAATTTATGCCGAAAGAGCGTCGAATTTGTTGATTTTAAGCCGAAAGAGCGCCGAATTTGTTAAAGTTATGCCGCACTAGCGTCGAATCTGGGCCGAATTTGCACCCATACTGGGGCAAAATCGCCGGTTGGGGGGCGACCTTGGGGCGGTGGCTGCGAACCCGAGCCCCCCCGGGCCGATTTTAGCGCCGGCTTGGCCCCAGGCGGCGCTATTTCGGCCCCCTGGGGGTGCGAACGGCTGGAGATGCTCTAAAATAGAAACAGGAGCCGCCTCTTACATGTGTCGTCTCGTACATGTGTCGACACACATATGGGCTGCGCTAGCCCTGATGCATGCTTTACTTTACCCCGTGATTTACCTTGGCGCAGGACAGGAGCCGCCTCCCTCCCAGTACATATCATCCCTCTCTGCCCTGAGATACTAGAATAGATCTGGCTCAGAGCCTCTCACGTATTGAGAGAAGATTTGGAAGGACTATCATGAACGAAAGGAGTATGTGGAGCCGCATCCTATCGTGAGCACCTGCAATGTGGCACCTCTCCAAGATCGATGGGGGGTCATTCAAGGAGAAGTGAACAAGTACGTCGGTTACTACTCACAAGTGACCAAACGGCCTCAAAGTGGGATGGGAGTGGCAACTCATGTAAGCTCGATTGCCTCATCTTATTGTCATTTCAATATGTTTGTGTGTTTTTCATTCTTGTGCTCATACGTATGTTGTATGCTAGACGGTGGTGGCGGCCACTTTGTATCACGAGGTCGAGAAGAAGCCATTTGCTTTTAGCATTGTTGGCTCTTATTGAATGGCAAGCCAAAGTGGCAACAAGTTGTGGCCGATCTCAAGGCCAGCAAGAAGAGGAATGATGGCTCAAACTCCCACCAATCCATTGGGTTGGACGATGAGGACGATGCGGACGTTGTTGTCACCAATGGAAAAGCTACCATGCCAAAGGATAATCAGCAAGTCATGGGAAACAAGTGGGAGAAGGCAAGGATCTCCCGTGATGCCGCGGCTATAAAAATGTCGTCCACATGGACGGGCATATTTTCGGCAAGGGAGAACAAGAAAGAGGAGAGGTACAAGCTTATGTTGGATGCGCAAAAGGAGAGGATGGAGTGGGATCGGACGAGGACAGAGAGGAAGCTTGAAATTGAGAGGGATAAGATCGAGTTGGAGAAGCAAGAGGCGGTGATCAAATGGGAACTCGAGAAGGTCAAGACATTTGGAGAGATTGAGCTCGAGAAGGAGAGGTTGCAACTCGCACGGGACGCGGACAATGCGAAGATCATGTTTGCGGATGAATCCCCCTTGGATGAGCATGCCAGGAAATGCCTTGTGGGGAAGAAGAAGCAAATCAACGACCGCAGAGCGATGGAGGCGGCGAGGGCGGCTTCGGCTGCGGCAGCGGAGCAGGCGGCCAGGATGCAGGCGGAGCAGGCAGCCCGGATGCAGGCGGAGATGGTTGCCTGGATGCAGTCGGAGATGGCTGCCCAGGAGGAGCAGGACGAATGGACGAACTCGTCCGGCCTGTGATTCGACAAACAGCACTTGTCGGACGGACATTGATTTCATTTTGGCATGTCCAGTTTGTTGAACTATGATTTCTTTATATCGGATGATCGACGTGCATGGATTGCATGGATTTGAGAGTCCGGATATGAGATATGTGAATGCACAGAGCGAAATATGAGGGGTCATCCGGATGCGTCCGCGGGAGTGTCCGGGCGTGTCCGCGGGCGTATAGGGAGGCGGATTTGCCCAGTCCGTCTGTAGATGCTCTAACATACCTCTCTGCTCTGAGATACTCCTAGGAGGTGGCAGGCTACATCTAGGGCAACCAAGCCCCTTGTATGCAGCTTTTTCCGGTGTTGGGTTGTTTGGCTACATACGTATACTGTTGGATATACACAACACGATTCTTAAAAGCATCATTGAGCTGGCTCGCTGGGAACGACCGAATTGTTAATTTCCAGCCAGCCAGGCTTGAGCGCTGCAAACGTGTTTGCACGTATTGTCCTATCCTTAATCACCTATCTCCCTCTCTCTCTCCCTCTCTCTTTGTCTCTCCCTTTGCTACTTCACATAGAACGAACAGGAGTCGACCCCGCCGCCATGGCTGGCTTCAAGCTCCGCCGCCAGCCCTCCTCCACGTCAGATCTGGCCACCCCGACCTCCTGCGCAGCGGATCCACCCGTCCCCCAACGTCGTCGCAGGTCGTAGCCACCCGAGCAGAAGCCATCCCTAAGATCTTTCGCTCCTCCGTGACCCCAACGAGCCCGACAAGCCGCTCGCGCCGGCACCCGCATCTGCTCCAACTCAATCACTAACCCCGCCGCCTCCCGTCAGCACATCGCAGCACCACCTGTCGCCCAAGATCCGGCTCATGGCGGCATAGGCGGCCGCACCGCCACCCCCATCTCGTCCTCCTTCGCCTCCTCCCTTCGCCGTGCCATTGACAGCCCGTGCGTGAACTCGGTCGGCAAGGTGGTGTTCAACAGGCTGGGCTGCAGCTCCAGTAGCCCGAGCAGCCTGGCAGGCGGGTGGCGCCACTGCTTCGGTTCCGACGGCAATGGCATGGAGCGGTCCTACTCGGCGCACGTGCGCGTGACGCTGGTGCTAAACGTCCCCGTCTATCGCAAGTACGTGTCTGTGTTTGGCATCGATCGGCTCTTTTCCCGTCATCGTTGTGATGCGGGGCTGCAAAGGGGAGGTCCAGGAGGTGGCCAGGAGCTGCGGTGGCGCGGCGGACGGAGCTACGATGTGGTGGACGCAGCTGCGAAGGATGGAGCTGCGACGGCGAGGCGGACGCAACTGTGGTGGTGCGCGAATGACTGCGTGGCGGACCTCACCAGCTCGACGAAGTTGAGGCAGCCGGCAGCCCCGGCGCTGAGTGCGAGCACGGCGGCGTCGTTTGCGCACGCGGTGGCCTTGTCGGTGCCCAGCCAGAGCCTGCTCCCGCGTGTCTCCTGATTGTGATGTGGCGTGTCTCGCGCCGGCGGCAGAGCATGTAACAACCGATAGTTGATTCTATCTATATGCTTCTGGATCCACATGCAGGTAAGGGGAAGTCTCGTCTCCATGGTAGCCGGCCGGTGCTCACGGCGGTCCTTGTCGTTTCCCAACGTCGTCCGTTGAGAACACCTTCCGCCGACGGCCAAAGGTGCATGGCTGGCATGGTTGCCCTCTTTGTAACCACATAATCAGTAACAACACCGACTTGACACATCTATCTATCCATCCTCGAGCCTCTACAACCAGGGGTTAGTTGTATGCTCATCCACTGTTATTTTTTTTGGCTCTAATCTTATGCCCCCTTAATCCCCTTCATCTAATCAGTCCTTCCCGTTTTCAATATAGGGTCATGCCATCAGCACAATAGCGGTGGCAGGGAGATACAAGAAGGAGATCATAGAATCTACAACCGGACCTCTTAAATCTGTTTCAAACGCCGGGTGGGCCGTCAAGTCACCGACCGGTCATAAAAATGCGATCTAAACGGGCGCTCTAAACGGGCCTCAAATGCACGGGCTGACCGGCAGCCCTCTTATCCATCCCAAATATGAGATGGATATGGAGCGCCCGGGCACGCCCGTCACGTTGGTTTGACGGCATGGACCCACACGAAATCGTCCGGAAACCCAGCGGTCCGATGAACGCCTCCTTCGGGGGGGGGGGGGGGAGGGGGTGTGAACGTCGCATGGCGCCGGTCCGGCTCCTCGCCTGAGGCCAAATCCGGTTGGCGTCTCCCAACCCTATCCCATCCACCTCCACCCTCTCCGTGCCGCCAACCGAAGCCTATCCATCTCCTCTCTCCTTCTTTGGCGCTCTTCCCACGCTCTCCGGCAATGCCATGGTCCGAACGAAGATCACCGCCTACGCCATGCTTGCGCCAGAGCGTCGGTACCAAATCGAGCAGGAGATCCGGTGAGGCGCACCATCCGCATCCCTGTCGGGGCTGCCTCCATACTCGCCGGAGCCAGGGGAGGAGGAGGAGTAGAGGAGGCATAGGCGGAGGAGGATTGGAGGAGGGAGAGGAGTTGCAGCCCGCTTCGATGGAGGGGGAGCAGGTGGGCGAAGAGGAGGGAGAGGAGCTGCAGCCCATTCCAATTGAGGCGGAGCAGCCGAAGCAGGAGATGGCGCCGGCTCTGGTTTCGACATGGAGCAGGCGAAGGCGGAGTTCGCCGTCGCTCAAGCGGAGAAGATGACGGGCAACATGCCATCATGGAGTCCATCCAGGATAAGGCCTATGTGGAGGCCAACCGACGCTTCATCCGGCAGGAGTGAGCGGCGACCGGTGCTCTTTTCACCGAACTCGAGTCGGAGGCCGATGTGGAGGAGCCGCCTGAGCATGAGCTGCAGCTGCCGCCCATGTACCCGGAGCCAGGCACGGAGATAGTCGACATCTCCGACGAGGAATAGGATAGATGATCCACGTAGTACGTGGATTTTTATTTGTGATTGCCGAAATTTAAGGACTAACCGGTCAGTGTCCGTGTATGCACCCGGACGTGTCTGCGGGCGTTTGAGGATCCGGATTTGCCCATCGCAACTGTAGATGCTCTCACGCGGTAGGATCCATGCCCACGCATAGAGTTATATGATAGCTTTTTGTTAACTTCTAAAGTAAGTGTGCACATGTAGTAGGTCCAAATTGTCTCTCTAAAAGTCTGAATATAAACTAATTAACTATATAAATATATATCCTTGTATAGAAGAAGGATCGTTTATTGGATCTTAAACCAAAGTATATATGGTTTACCTTTTATTTTCTCTTTAGCAAAATAGGTAGAATGATATTTACCAGTTTACGTGTCGACAGTCTGGCTTAAATTCTTGTTGTTTTTAGCTGCCACTTTCATTTGTGAGTTCTGTCTCGCGCAGAATAATTCCGACGGAAAACTACATGATTTCTTGATTCCTATGGATCCTTGTGGCTCCGTTGACAAGGTTTCTAAAACACATGAATATAGAAAGATTGCAGGATTAGAATGCCACGGGCTTGTACTCTTAAATCACATAGCATTGACAAAGTATAGGATTAGCACCAAAGAGTTCACTAGTGTAAGAGAAATCTTAGCAAAATTCGTAACGTCACTTACAATTCGTATCTTCCAAAAATCAAGTGCAATTCCTCGGAGTTAAGAAAGTCAATGGTACATTCGTGATGTTGGAATAGGGTATAGGACTTTTGTACTATAATGCCCCTCCGAACATAGCAAGCCGCAATTTTAGCACAATACTATTCTTTGGAGCATCTACAGCAAGACATAGTAAATCCAGACCCTCAAATGCCCACGGACGCGTCCGGGCTCGTTTGGCGGGCACTGACCGAACACGCCTCATATATTGGCTTTTACACGAGCGTCCCTCAAATTTGAAACCTCAAAACCATGCAACGCATGCAACACTAAGTAAAATACGACCAACACATAGTTCATCGGATCAACATTTCATCACCTAGGAGCCGGCATATGACGACCCGGACAAGGAGATGCTCGACATCATCCATGACGGAGGCCGAGGAGGAGGAGGTGGCTATGAGAACAGGCAGGTGGAAAACTCGGATCCCACCCATACCGGCGTCTACCCGCAACAACAGTCCTACACCCAGACGGGCACACAACATACCTACGTCCAGACCGGCATGGGCACACAACAACAACAACAACAACATTGGGTCGCTGGACAGCAGCACCAGGAGGAGAAGGAGAAGGATGGGGAGGACGATGATCCGGATGATGCAGTCGGCGATCTGAAGAAGTATAGAGGAGAAAGCTTGAACATGCGGGATGACGAGATGTTGTGCGATGCATGGTTGGCCACTAGCCTCGGTCTAATCCATGACATAGAGCAAAAGGGCACAACTTTTTGAAACACATTCACGCTTTGTTGCATGAACACAAGCATTTTGCCCCCTACTCCGACGCGACCATCTGCAACCGTGAATCAAAGCCCCTCAACCATTGATGGTACACCATCCGTGTCGAAGTATGCGGGCACTTGAAGCATCTCATCGCACGGTGGCCTAGCGGTGCACAAATCATCGAGCAAGTAAGTTGATCACTAGCCGGATATGCATAGTATTGTTGATCACTAGTCAGACATACATAGTTTTGTAGCCGGACAAACAAAGTTTTGTTGATCAATAGCCGGATATGATTAGTTTGTTGCTTACTAGCCGGACATGCTTAGATTTGTTGATCACTAGCCGGATATGCATAGTTTTGTTGAACATTATCCGATATGCGTAGTTCTGTTGTTCACTAGTCGGATATGCACTGTTGACAATGTTTCACTTTGTAGCCTTCTAGTGCTTGTTAGGCGTTCAAGAAGTTGGAGAAAAAAAATGTCACTGTTATGCATTGTTGATTGCAGTTGAATGTGCAACCAAAGTGATATCTTTTCATAGCCAACACCGCCGCCCAAGCCACCGAGGAATAAATTGATGACCCTACCAACCCAATCCAAGAACCACCGAAGAAGGTTAGAAGATTTTTTCGGGGAAAGAAGTTTGAGGAGAGGGTGCAGCGAGAAGGCGCGGCGGCCAAGCTGACGGATAGGTTCGAGGATATCTTTGTCGAAGAAGGAGGATGCATATGTCAAGCGCTCGGACCTCAAGGAGGAGAAAAAGGCGGAGAGGTTCAAATTGTCGATGGAGGAGACAGATAGTAAGCTCAAGTGCGAAGAGAGGAGGACCATGATTGAAGAGGGGAAGCCCGTGCTCAGGAGAAGATGAAGATCACCGCCAATACAGAGGACACCAAGATGTTGTCCTTGAATGTGGCCTCTTTGATGTCGACGCAAGAGTGATCTTGCAATACGTCTGCTAGCAGATTTTGCGACGCAAAAAGATGAGTTAATAGCGGTGGACAAAGAGGACAAGGCGGAGGCGGAGTCTGCCTACATGGCGGCGACAACTCCTTGATCGGTGAGTAGATGGTTGGGATTGCCGGTCCGGCAGTGTAGAAAATTGCACGGACTGTTGGACTGATATTTTTTTGGATTCGGACATATAAAAAGTAAGCATGTCCGGGAGTTTCTCTGATGTGATGCTTGGGAGTTTCCCTGGTGTCATTAAATTGAGGGAGTACAATCTATGAGCAGTACTGCTGTGACGTGTTTGTGAGCTTGTAAACGTGTAGTTGGTTTGCCATATACTGATATGCCTGATGATGTGGTGCTTTAGCGTTTCACTGGTGTCATTAAATTGATTGAGTACAATTTATGAGCAGTAAATTGAGGGAGTACAATTTATGAGCAGTAAATTGAGGGAGTACAATTTATGAGCAGTACTGCTGTGACATGTTTGTGAGCTGCTTGTAAATTGGGAGTTGGTTTTCTATATTCCTGCGACCTTTATCCTGAAAGAGATGTTAGTATTCCTGATATGTGAAATCTGACATTACTGTTGTCCAATAAAGATTTTTTTTATTATTATCATGCCAGTTTTTGAGCTGATTGTTTGGATTTTCTAGCCAAATCGATGAGGACTCTTGGTCCTAGTTTCAAGTTATTTGCTGGTAGAACTAATTTTGTATTTTGGTCAATTAAATAGCCTGTTAACATTGATTAGTACCTTGCAATTGCAGGTCAGCGTGCCAGCCAATTTCAAAAGGAATGCTGTGAACTTCTTTGTTGCAGGGCGGTTTGAAACCGTGAGATTGCTCATACTTCATATCCAGGAGTACCGCAACAACCGGGAAATCTACTCGCTTCTCAAGGAGAGCGACGAAGATTCGCAGATGTCCATCGTCCGTCAGAACTTCAGCAGTAATGCTCTATTTGTCTTTGTATTCTCTTAGTTCAATGCCTGCATATTGTTGCTTTAACAAATTGTTGTTTGGTGTTAATGTGGTGTGTTAGTTGTCGATGTAATTTTGTTTTGAAGCAATTTCTTGCCTGATATCATTGTTGTGGCTTCGCTAGTTGCGCTTCTTTGCATTAAGGTGCAGATCTTGCTTTGTGATCTGCTTTGCGCTTCTTTGCTTCGTCTGCCAGATCTTCTATTGAATCTCTCCGGCGAGAAAGGAAGAGGACAGGAAAGCATCGTTGTCGACCCAACAGCATAATAATCTTAAAGAGGGCGTCGTATCCTGTGAATCCGCTTATGTTTGTGAATCCTTGCAGCCTCTCCTCGTCAGCCGATCGATCAAAATCCTGTGCCTGCCGTGTGTTCGCGCTCCTTTTGCAGAATCACGCCCGCCTCCAGACCAAGTCCCCCTGTGAATTTTCCAAATAGGTCCCAGCCCATTACTCCTCAATCATTTCTCTCTTGATCTGTAGTCAACGCTGCAACCTACCCACCGGCGGGCGGCGGCCACAACCATCTACCAACGACCGCCGCGACGGACATGACGGTTTTCAATCTACATCGACCCAATCCCAGTGGCAGCCACTACACGGGTGGTTACTACGACGGGGTCGACGGCCTGCCGTGTGCGTGGCCGTCGCAACGGCATCCTGCGGCGGCAGCCTCGGACGGAGATCCATGCCGATGGCCATCACATCGGCGGCCTGCGGCAGCAGCCTCGGATGGAGATCCATCTCGATGGCCGTTCGTATCGGCAGCCTGTGACGGAGGTCCGCGTAGGCGGCCGCCGCATCCGGGCGGCGACGGCCTGTCATGCAGACAACAGAAGGCGACCACCACATCCCGACGACGGCGGCGACCACCCCAGTCGTTGAACAGATGAAAACAACAGCGGCCATGTAGCTACTTCTGTTTAGATGAACTCCTCTGGCCGATTTGCAGTAGCAGTTGATGTTGTATGGAATGCAAAATTCAAAAAAAGTGAATGTCATTTCTCTGCATTTGTTTTTCGGAAAGTTGGGAGAGAGAGTAACTGGGCAGAACATGTGCTGGCTGCCTGGGCTAGAACTCGCAGTATATCTTGTACGGAATGAAAATGACAATGTAAACGTGTCTGCTACATTGAATTAATTCAGAAGCTGGGTTGTTCATTGTGTGATTCATATTGTAATTTGGTTCACAAGTCTAGTATGCTGCCAACACACGTTAACACGTGATATATGCTACTTCTACTAGTAAGCGGCTAACATCCCAAATACCTGATGATTAGTTGAACTGAACGCTGCTTGTACAGCATAATACATGGATGAGCTCACAGTTTGACTAAGTCTCCTGGACATGAATTTCTCCTTTGTGATAGCTACCCCTCCTTGGTATAACAAAATCAAAGCATGTTTAGTTTTATGTGCTCCTTGGTATGAGTGAATTGCGAAAAACCACCACAATTGTGTCCTTTGGTGTTAAAAACCACCGTTTTCATAAAAGTTTGCCGAAAACACCGATTTTGAGTAACTGTTTGCTGAAAGCACTAAACGTTCGATTAAGAGCCGTTTGATGCGAAATATGACAGGCTGGGCCCGCTGTCAGGGCTGACGTGGAATCAAAATCTAACGCCGTTGCTGGAACGTTAAGTCAACACAAGGGGCCCACCCATGACCCATCAGTACAGTGCAGTACACTTCACCCTCTTGAGCATTTTATCGAGCACGTTGTGTGCAGCACATCCACTGCCGCCCACGCTTGCTCGCTTGACCGCCGGACCTGCTCCCGCCGGCGAGCTCGTCACCGGAGGGCCGCCCCACCGCTGACCCTCCCTCCCCTCCTTGCTTGCCTCGCCCGAGCCCTCCTCAACCCGACCGACGATGGCCATGGCCTTGCCGCCGCAGCTCCTATCGTGCTCGTCCCCATGGGCCCGCCTAGTTCGCTCCGGCAAGGCCGAGCACCAGCACGCCTTCGCCGGAGCACGCTCCAGCGAGACCCACTGTTGCAGGAGGTGATGGCCATGCCAGTATGACACGACCGCGAGCTTTCGGTCATGCTCCAGGCTGTCCGGCGACGCGCTCCTCCGTCCTTCCAACGACCACGTCGGCGGTCAGTCTCCTCGAGAGCGCGCCCCATCGACGATGCCAGCACCACGAGGAGCCTCGCCGGCAGGTGCGCGCACGCCTTCAACCGCCGGAGCTCGTCGCCAGCCTCGTGGACGCGGGCGCCATGAGCTCCATCACCTCGTCCGCTTCACAGCCGCTCCGGCGAGCCCCGCCATGGATGCCTCTACACCGAGGAGGCGTCGGAGTTGACGCGCGGTGGCACGCCATGACGGCTAGGCACTGGGGAAGAGGATAGGAGGAGAAGGAAGGAGGCACAGGGAAGCAGCTCGTCCGAGCGGCGGCGCTCGCCGGCCGACGGGGTTTCGGCGGGTACAGTTGCCGGCCATCCCGTGCGCGCCGACGGATCCACGCACCTGCTGGCCTCCCGATCTGATATTTTTTTTCCATATAGTATATAAAGATTGGCTGTTGACTCGGGGTAAGCCATTTTTTTTTCTTTTCTTTATTCATGTTTTTTTTCTATTACAGTTGGACCCCATATGGCAGCAACGATAGTCGTCTCCCCATACCCTTATCCCATGCCACATGGCCCTGATGTATGGGCCCCGCTGTCAGTTTTTTTGGTCAAAACGGGGTCAATCATCGGTTTTAGTGCTTTCGGCAAACAATTACTTAAAATTGGTGTTTTCGGCAAACCTTTATGAAAATGATGGTTTTTAACACCAACGGACGCAATTGTGGTGGTTTTTGGCAATTTACTCTCTTGGTATAACTAAACCGGAGTATGTTCAGGTTTATATGCTCCCTGGTGTAACAAAATCAGAGCATGTTCAGTTTATGTGCTCCTTGATATAACAAAACCAGGGCATGTTCAGGTTTATATGCTCCTTGGTATAACAAAATCAGAGTTGTTCAGGTGTATGAGAAGATAATATATCTCATGGTGCTCATGCTACTTGCTGCACTCCATTCAACTCGATGCTAGTCGAAGGAAACAAGAGCAAGATAGTTTAACAGGAGATATATTCTCAATTATTACAAGAGTTCAGTACATAAAAAAAATCAAATAACAACCCATTGATAGATCTTTAATATCCTTGCACTTCTTAGACGCGAAACCTTCTCTACTGCACATGACACGCTTTATTCGGACCACCACGTCCTTGTTCAACTTTTTTTGTTGTCCAACATGAACTCCAAAATCCACATGATGCGCATAAGACTTGTAGAATTCCTCCACAGCCTCGAGCCCTTCAATGTCATCTCTACTGCAGGTTTTAGTTTCTCATCACATCTCGGTGTAAAATCCGAGCACTGAAACATAAATAATAAATAACAGTAAGCATCGTCATTCATAACTCTGTAAGTTGATAAACAACATGGCCAAGGAAAGTTTGTTAAACACACAGATAGAGGAATGTTGGCTTTCTTTTTCGGCGTAGCAAATTCTTCCTCGTTTAGTTGAGCCTGCGAGCTATTGCCCAATTCCATATCTGCACATGCGTCTATGTTATAATTCATCCAAATCTGGACAGCAAGTATACATCTACATCACACACAAATATTACTTGTTTTCGATGTGTTACCTGAAGCTCCATGTCTCGTACTGAAACACAGTTCATGTTATGTACTTGTAGGGTTTTGGACGGTCAGATCAGGGGATGTGAGATGGGTTTGCTGACAGCTAGATGCGGAGGCAAATGCAGAGTAGACTCTTGGTTTATGGAAGGAGGGTAAGCAAGTTCCCTCCATTGTTGTCGCAGTAACTTCACCGTCCATAGCAGCAGTAGCCGGCATGCTGATCAGTTGCGGCGTATCACGCGAGGAAACTTTGCCCGCCGTGCTGATCAGGAGTTGGGAGATGATTTCCATCGTGTCCATCGTAGCGACGTCCGCCGTACTGGTCGGAGGTTGGGACATGCCTTCCGTCGTGGCCGCCGACGAGGTGTAGGTTGCAACGTGATTAGGGATTGAGAAACGATTGGGAGAGTAATGGGTTGGGGACCTTTTTGACAAAGTCACAGGGAAGTTTGGGCTGGCGTCGGTCGTCATTGTGCAAAAGAAGTCCCGATGCACGCTAGACACAAGATTTCCATCAAACGGCCAACGGAGAGAGGATACAAGGATTCACAAACATAAGCGGATTCATAGGATATGACTTTTTAGAATTAGATTAGGTTGTCTTTTAAACAGCAGGTGTAATTGTAGAACTACACTACATGCATTGCCAATTGGAAAACGCTAACCATCATCCACCGGATAACAGTGGCCGCGTCCCCAAACTTCTCTGCATGACACGCGTCCAAATAAGGGCCCGTATCTTTGTCACATGCTACTGCAATATTTACACCGACAATATTGTCTTGTAATAGTTTTCTCATGCATTATTTTCATGAGAAGACATGCTACTGCAATATTTACTGCAATAGTTTTCTCATGCATTATTTAGGTAATTCTAGAGATAAATTATACACGCATCCAAATAAGGGCCTGCTACTGTAATATTTACACCGACAATATTCTCATATGATTATATAGGTAATTCTAGAGATATATTTACACCGACAATTACAAGACATGCATTATTTTCTCATACATAAATTATACTTGTGCTATTACAAAATATACAATGCGATTTTATATGAGACGATATATATTAATTGTACGATAGTTATCTCTTTCGCCCCCCTATATTTAAATCCTGGCTCCGTCCACGCCTTCATATGTCGGACTACAACGAGGGCACCGACGACCATGGTCAGTCCTGCACCGCCATGCCTCTCCCACCTCTTTCGGCGGCTCTCTGCTGCCCCTGGGCGTGGAGCTCAACATGGAGGGACTCCCCATGGATCGAGCATTGTTCTGGACACGTTATGGACGCGGCTGCCCACTGCCCCGGAAGTCCGACTGTTCGAACGCTCACCAAGTGTTCGATGTAATGTCAGGACGGCTGAAGGTAAAAAAAATCAGTTCAATACAAAAGTTGTGTTGCTATGCTCCTAATCTTGTGCTCTTCCATGAGGTTTGACTTCACCATTAACAGATCGAAAGGAATTTCCTCAGCCAGCCACCATATATTGTTGCCACCTTCATTTTTTTCCTCTTTATTGATGCAATTAGTTATTCTCTTATTTTTTCCGCTGCAAAGTTGGATGGCATATTTGCTCTTATAGGGTTGATGATAAATCATTAAAGGTTATATGCATGTTTCATCCTAAGCACAATTGTTTTTTTGTACATGCTCCTTCTACGGTTCTGCCATATGTCTGTTTATGTAAAGAGGCTCAGCCTGCTACTGATGGATTGCAGCTTAGCATTATACTGAAAGAATACTTTACATTTAGGAAATCCTCATTTCCTAAGAGAATAAAATGGACTATGCTTTAACCCTTGTCTGGTATGAACTTCATGGATGGGGCAATTGGGCTCTACACAGCAAGCATGTTTAACTACATGAAGGTTGCTAGGCACAATTGCTCTTGTAGAACCATCTTCTAAACTTATTGCGACTTTCTCTCCAACCATACTCTATGGAATTTTCGAACAAATCAATGGACGAAGCAATTCTTTTTCTCCATAAAAGGCTTCTTAATGGAACCCCTGCGAGGTCTGCTGCTTCCGGTCGTCCTCCCAGAGAGCTTTAGAAGAAGCGGCTGCTGCGGAACGTATCAGCTTGAGGTCCCGTCGCAGCGCTATATACTCATGGGTCTTCAGGTCAGCTCTCTCTGGGTCATGCACACATCTTCTGAAGCAAATTTAGCATGCATGCCAGTTAATTATTCCATTGATGTGTTTGCAGGATAGAGATGAGAGACTCTTCTACAAGCTCATGATCAACCATGTCGAGAAGCTTCATATCCTTATTTCCAGTGATAATTAGAAGTTTGTGAGAAATTTAGTGTGATCTACATCTAATTGCAGGGGATGTAATGTACTGCAGTATCAACTAGCATGCAAGTAGGTTCAGGCCATTGTACATAGCAGGTTCTAACTGTTGTATATCCTTATTTTCATGGATAATTAGAAGTACCTGAGAAATATATAATTGATAGCACGAGCATGTAGCTATTAGAGATTATTACTGCTGTAGTCCTACCTACTACCACATGTATTTTGCCGTTGATTGTACAAGTTCACATGTACATCTCTGAATAGAGAAGAACCTTATTGATGAAGCTATAGAGCTGAGGTGGCGTTGCTCTATATATACATGCTATTATTTGCATGCTTTGTTGAATAAGTGCAGTTTTGAATGAGTTGATATCTAAGAGCAGACAATTGTATGTTCGACTTCCAATTACAATAATTGTTGTGCAGTATCATTTCTTACAAAATAATTCCAATTAGAATAGTTGTCTTGCAGTATTTTCGTAGCTCTAATAACATTTCTCACAAAATACTTACACCTTTTTCAGTGTCTAAATTTTATTTTCTATTGGTGATCAGTTCTTCCTACTCCAGTTCGTGGATATGCTATCCTACTTTCTCACTCTCAGGCTCTAGCAGCAAATGGACGGCAAGCATCATGAAGTAGCTCAGCTCCATTTTCTCCAAGGTCTGTATGCTCAGCCCAACCTTGATGCTCGCTGTGCATTTTATTTATATTTGCAGTTCGTACAAGTTATGTCTGATGTTGAATTTTGGACACCAAAATACACTGAAGGGAGGACAAATTCTATTTTTGTTCACAGAGCTAGCTTGATTGATTATTTTGAGCATTAGCTTGATTGATTGATTTAATCCGTGTGGATGTGCTACTTTTTGTTCATGCCCACATGTGTGTTAATGCCTACAATGGAGCAAGCATACCAGAGGGATGGTTAGACAGAGAGTAATCTGCTGCAATGGTTTTCATCGTTTATGGTTATTTCTTAAATCTGTGATAATATAAAATGCATTCTGTAGAAACCAAGATGATGTTCATTGGAGCTTTTTTTCTTTCTATGTTTCTTCTATTCATTTCTGCTTTGAGATAACTGCTTACTTGAAAAATGTTTCTTCATTGCTTTGAAGTTTTTTTGGTAGTTTCCAGTCTTGGGTGCATGCAGTTTCTTCATGTCACAATCTGAAATTTGGGGCCATGTATGTACATTCTAATTAGCAGTGCTTTTTCGGTATATATATGATACTAAATGAGGTACTTCTATATACTGGTTTGCACCGTGACATTGTTTCTTGTGACTTCATACGAAGAAAATCCCGTGCAAGGGATAACATGAACATCATGATAATATAAATTAGTCGAACTATAACCACCAGTCCACCACCTTACCACTTTATCCTCACAGAGATGGTATATACTAACACTCTAATAGTGTGTTAGAGTGACTTTAAAATTCTTAATGATTGCCTTTCCATCTCCGGTACTCAACCATGTGGTGTATTACCATGAGCCACAACTTATATACTCCCTCCGTCCGAAATTACTTGTCATAGAAATGGATGTATCTAGATGTACATCCATTTCTCTCCATTTTGGCGACAAATAATTCCGGACGGAGGGAGTATTACACATGTGTTGATCAATTCTAAAGTATTACTGCTGTTCAGATCAAAGGTAAAGATAATTACTTGACAACCCTCTTCTCATAAGAGGCACTGAAAATCTGAGTATGCATGGTAGGTTGCTTTGTTGATGTATCTACCTGAGTAATCGAGGAAATACAGAACTATCTTGCATGGTTTGAACTTTGAAGAAGCACAATTAGTTTTATATGGTGTAAAAAGTAGTAGCACGTGAGGATTGTTAATCCAGGTTGCCTCTTCCATTTCTAGAGAGGCATGATGTCCTGAGTGCACTTTCTGTATAAAGTACTACAAGCATGCAATCACTCGTTTGCGCGGGGTGACTGGGGAACTCGGGTTTCCCCATGTAGGACCCCTGATCAGCTGATGTATGTTGAGCTCCCGTTGTTTTGTATTTTATATGTCAGAGAGAGAAAGAGAGACAGAGTAAGCTATTCATTTCAAATGCTGGTCTGAATAAATATGGGTAAGTCCAGAGTTTTCCATGTTTTGACTGAACTAATTGTGTTTGTTATTTTTATCCATTAGATAGGTATTTGGTTCGGAGAATTGATGGTCATAGAAAAGAGAAATTTAGTCCTTCATATGCAAATAAATTCTGAGGATTCCCGCAAAAAAATAATAATTCTGAGGAAGTGGCCCAATGGACCAAAATCCATGAAGAAATGAACCACTATGTAATGTAATAGTTTCTTAGCTCCCTATGCTGCTTTGGATCTTAGATTGAAGTGAAAATAAAATCAAGCAAAACTCAAAACAATTAGGGCTAAGAGCACTCTGCGTAAGTGTTTAGCCTGAGTGAAGTCTTGTCAGACTAAGGCGTGCCTTCTTTGGATGTTGTAAGTTCAGTGGATCTCAAGCTCCAGCAAAAGCAGCGTCTGTTTGATCTATCCCCCGACCAACACAGAGGACTGGGTGACATCTACATGCTTTATTCTGCACTTATCTCTGATCTTTTATGGAGCACTTGGTATAAGAACTTGAAATTTTTTTGAGATGCACCTAACAGACTGCAATCGTGCACCGGAACCAGGTTGCAATTGTATACATGCACCCCATTGCTTGACCACTTCGCATCTCTATTTTTCAGTTTGCATTTAGATGCACCTGATCGTACACTTCTGTATATATGCTCCATTGTTTCGTCATCGATCGAATGATCATCATACACGCAGAACAGGTCTCAAAACTATGCAAACGATTTTGCGAAGAACCTTGCTTCGGTACACCCCCTTCACAAACCATATAAAGACAGCATGGTCATTTCAACACCTCTGTATGTGACAGGTACGAGCTGTACGTAGACGTACAACTCGCGTTTCACACATGGGCTGGCCCATTTGCAGCGGAACCGCGCCACTGAGGTGGAAAAACAGAGAAAAAAAAATGCAGGCTGGGGCTGGGATCCGAACACAAAACCTCATGTTTGTATGGGGACTGTGCTAACTGCTGCGGCTGCCAGGTTTTTGTGTTACATTTGCAGCGCGACCATGAATAAAGAAAGAGAGCAGTGATACCTAAAACGCAGTTCACAGATTTTACCAAAAATACAAGTCCGTGCGGGGGTTCAACAAAGGACCTCTTGCTAGTATTTTTTTTCTTAAAAAAAGGACATCTCGCTAGTAAAGAGCATCGCTAGCCACTATAATTACTGAGATTTGGTGTCTAAAATGACAGCCCAGTGTATATGAACCATAAGCCGCAAACAGATTAAACATTTTCTATTTTCTTTTTGAAAAACTTAAACATTTTTTAAACACGAACATTAAGAGTTAATGATTTTTTGAAAAGTCTAGCATTTTGTGTACTGCAAGCATTTTTTGGAAATCTAATTTTTTTTACAGAAAAGGAACAAAGGGAAACCGAGATTTTTTTTGGAAATTATGAACAATTTTGTAAAAATTCCAAAAAAATAAATCAGTCCTACAAAATTTGATTTTTTCAAACAATTTTCGAAAACATGAACATTTTTTGAATTTGTGAGAAAATTTGAGAAGCGGGAACATTTGTTGAATTTCGCAAACATTTTTTAAATTGATGCACACAAATTAAAATGCGAATATTTTTTGAAATTAGTGAGCATTTTTTGAATGTGCAAACAAATTTCGAAGCATGAATGTTTTTGAATTTGTGAACAAATTTTGAAAGTGGGAACATCTTTACTTATAATGGGGCCGGCCATGTCGCTCGCTGATCGCTAGCTCCGTGCGAATCAGTGACAATCTATATGATTTTTCCTTCTTTCTTCTTCATTTTCTCTTTCATTTTTTATTTTCTTAAATTCACGAACATTTCCTAAATTTGTGAACTTATATAAAATCCGTGAACCTATTTTTTGAATCCATGAACATTTCTCAAATGAATGGATGTTTTTCAATTTTGCTTACTACTATCAAATTCGTGCAATTGTTTCGCGAAATTCGTGAACTTTCGCAAATTTGACAAAAAAGTTTGGGCAATTGAAAAATGTTCATCGTTTTGAAAAACAATATTCAGGAATTAAAACTTTTTTAATAGGAGGCCGTCCGACTGGGCCGGTCCATTGTTGTGTGCGAAAACAGGGAAAAATAAAATAACAGTTTAAGTACTTGTTTAAGTTATAATTTTAAATAATTTTTTCTTCAGATGTGTATCATGGGCATGCCCACGTTCTTGCAAAATTTGGGGCCATTTAAAAGATATCCAAATATAGATCATGTTCAGCGGAGGGCTCCGTCTTAGAGCACGTTGTTTCCCGACATCTTTGAAATTGTCTCGATTATTTTCCATGGCATCGTATGACCAATTCAAGGCACCATGTCAAGTTGTTTTGGTTTTTGACAGTTTTTGCATTTTCTGAAGTTTTCTCGGTAAAAAAGCCGATAAATGTTGGACGTGTCGTAATATGCATACCGTGTCGGAAATCGTTCAGACCTGACATGTATTCCTACCATGGGCATGCCCAGTTGTCTGCAGAAATTGGGGTCATTTCAAGGATGTCCAAAAACTAGATCATGTTTGACGGGAGGGAGTATGGGTATGTCACAAGGCTCCATCCGAGAACACGTTGTTTCTCAACATTCTTGAAATGGCCCTAACTTTTTGCATGACCTTTTATGACCAATTCAAGGCACCATGTCAGGTTGTTTTAGTTTTCAACAAATTTTGCATTTTCTGGAGTTTTCTTGGTCAGAAAAAGGTCTATTAATGGTCAGACGTGTCACAACTTGCATACGGTATCAAAAGTCGTTCAAACCAAGCATGGATGTCTACCATGGGCATGCCCACCTGCTTGCAAAGTTGGGTCATTTGAAAGATGTCCAGAAATAGATCATGTACAATAGGGGATGTTCGAGTAGGACCGGAAGGGTTCGTTTGAAAGCACATTGTTTTTTGACATCCGTCAAATGGTCCCAATTTTTTTCAAACAACTTCTATGACAAATTCAATGAATCATGCCAAATTGTTTGGATTTTTGACAAGTTTTGCATTTTCTGGAGTTTTCACGGTGAAACAGGGCAAATTAATGGCTGAACGTGTCGCAACATGCAAACGGTGTCGGAAGTCGTTCGAACCTGGCATGGATGTACATATGTTTGTGTGGTGCCAGTAGTTGGGGTCATATATCCATAGTCCCAAGAAACAGCAAGAGGAGTGTCCTAAACTAGGCTGGGGGTGCATCCATGAGCATGTAATTTTTCCTAATTTGAATGCCTCTATTATTTGCAGTTTCCGTCATTATTAGTTAACATGAATTATTCTAATATCCTAAAAAATTATTAAAAAAACAACAATTTTGGTATTTCAAATTGTCTACAAATTTTTTATAAACTTGAACACTTTTTCCTAAATTGCGAAGAAATTCCCAACAATTGATGTTGTACACAAATTGCAAACCACATACATTTAAAAAAATCAACTTTTTTGAAAGACAAACATTTCTTAAACTTATAAACTAAACATAAAAAAAAAACGAGAACATTTTCTAAAATTACAACCAATATTTTAAAACTGGAATATTTTTTGGTATTCAAAAAATATTTCAAATTTTGAAATAGATTTAGAAACGAATAACAAAGTTCAAAAAGGAGAAAAATTAATTAACAAAAGAAAAGAAAAGGAAAACGTAAGAAAGAAAAAGAAAAAAAATACACTTAGGCCTTGGTCCAACTAGGCGACGACATCGCTCCCGTTTGGTGCCTGTTCGGGAGGCCGAAGCGTCGCGGATTCGAAAAATGTTCATCAATTCTAAAACCAAATGTTCATGAATTTCTAAATAATTCCAGGGCTTTGGAAAAAGTTTGTAAAAGTTGAAAAGAGTTCATAGATTTGGAAAAAAAGTTCAGATATTTGATAACAAATTTCGCAAATATAAGAAAATATTCATGAATTTGAGAAGTTCACATATTTTAAGCAAAGGTTCAGGATTTAAAAATAGTTCACGATTTTTACAAAAGAAACAAAAATGAAAAAGAAACCCAATTGGTCACATCTCAAAATCTGGGGTTGTGAAACTTATGTAAAACGTTTACAACCAAGCAAACTCAATCCCAGATCAGACAAATGCTACTTTGTAGGTTATCCAAAAGAAACAGTTGGGTATTCTTTCTACCAACCCTCCGAGTGCAAAGTGTTTGTCGCTAAAAACGGAGTCTTTCTTGAGAAAGAGTTTCTCACTAAAGAATTGAGTGGGAGGATAGTACAACTTAATGAGATTAGTGAATCTTCGGCAACCGTTGATATGGCTAAGGAACCGGAAGTAATTCCGCAAATTATCCCTACAACCGAGCCGGATGTTGTCGCATGTGATGCGGAAACTTCAAACAATGTTGTAACTGAACCGCGCAGATCAGGTAGGGCTATCCAGCCACCTGAGTGGTTTCATAACGAAATCTTCATTCTCGAAGACGATGAACCCGCGCACTACAAGGAAGCGATGGCGGGGCCTAGCTCAAGGGAATGGCACAAGGCCATGAAATCCGAAATGGAATCCATGTACGAAAACCAAGTTTGGAACTTGGAAGAACTTCCAGATGGCGTAAAACCCATTGGTTGTAAATGGATGTTCAAAAGAAAGACGGACGCGGATGGTAACATTACTATCCACAAAGCTAGACTTGTTGTGAAAGGGTTCACGCAAGTTCTAGGGGTGGACGACGACGAGACTTTCTCGCCCGTTGCTATGCTTAGGTCTGTTCGGATATTACTGGCAATTGCTGCTTATTTCAATTATGAAATATGGCAGATGGATGTCAAAACGGCTTTCCTAAATGGAAACCTTGAAAAGGATGTATACATGATACAACCAGAAGGTTTTGTCGATCCTAAGAATGCTGGAAAGGTATGTAAGCTTCAGAAAGCCATTTATGGTCTGAAGCAAGCATCAAGGAGCTGGAACATTCGTTTTGATGAAGTGGTCAAAGAGTTTGGCTTCATCAAGAACGACGAAGAATCTTGTGTTTACAAGAAGTTTAGTGGGAGCGCAAAAGCATTTCTAATCTTGTATGTGGATGACATATTGTTGATTGGAAATGACGTGAATTTTCTTAGCAAAATAAAAGACTCATTAAAGAAGAGTTTTTCAATGAAAGACTTAGGCGAAGCGACATATGTATTGGGCATCAGAATCTATAGAGATAGATCAAGACGCCTGATAGCGCTTAGCCAAAGCACGTACATTGACAAGGTGTTGAAAAGGTTCAACATGGAGAACTCCAAGAAAGGCCTACTCCCCATGTCACCTGGCACAGTGCTTTGCCAGAATTAGAGTCCTCGGACCCTTGATGAGCGAGTACAAATGAATGATGTTCCATATGCTTCGGCAGTTAGTTCTATTATGTATGCCATGCTATGTACAAGACATGACGTTTCCTATGCACTAAGTGTTAGCAGCCGGTACCAAAGTGATCCAGGATTGGAACACTGGGCTGCAGTCAAGGGTATTCTTAAGTACCTCAGAAAGACCAAGGATTTACTCCTTGTATATGGAGGTGATGAAGAGCTCATTGTAAGTTGTTACACTGATGCAGGCTTCATGACTGACCCAGATGACTTCAAATATCAATCAGGCTATGTTTTCATATTGAACGGCGGCGCAGTTGATTGGAAAAGTTCCAAACAAAAGACTGTGGCGGATTCTACGACGGAGGCGGAATATGTTGCAGCTTCAGAAGCCTCTAAGCAGGCGGTGTGGATCAAGCAGTTTCTTGAAGACCTTGGTGTGGTCCCAAGTGCGCTGGACCCGGTGGAGATCTATTGTGATAATAGTGGCGCCGTGGCTCAGGCAAGGGAGCCATGTTCGCACCATAAGACAATGCATATTCAACGCAAATATAAACTCATTCGACATCATGTCGAAGAAGGTTTAGTGAAAGTACGCAAAGTTCACACGGATCTGAACGTGTCAGACCCGATGACAAAGCCTCTACCACGAGCAAAGCATGAGCAACACCGGATAGCCATTGGTGTTAGGGAAGCCATGTAACTGGATTATGACTCTAGTGCAAGTGGGAGTCTGTAGGAGATATACCCTAGAGGCAGTAATAACAGTTATTTTGTATCTCCGAGTTTGAAATGAATGTTTATGATCCATGCTATAACTGCAATGATTCTCGAGTCTGCAATATCCACGAGGCCCGGAGGGAAAGTCATTTGCACGTGTGGTATAATAAACGATAAAATGTATTCCTAGTCTTGCCTCTAAGACTGGCTCAAGTATTGCATGATGATCCTGTTTTCCTGATCATGGGCATGGCTATGCCGGCAATTTTGAGGGCACAATGTTGGTAGAACACTTGTGTTGAATCAACCCGAATTGATGTTATGCTATGAGATACATTCGTCACAAGTTAATGGTTAATAACACAGAGATAGTTAATGTTTGCATAATTCCTTAGACCATGAGAGTATTGAGTTCCTTCGTGCTTGCTTCGTGAACTTTGGGGTTTGTTAAACGTCATCCGTTACTGGGTGGCTATTACGTCGGCTTACGGGTTCACGGAAAAGTATGGCAAGTAACAAGATAGCTCAAGATTGGGATTTGCTCCTCCGACGATGGAGAGATATTCTCGGGCCCTCTCGGTGTTACGGTATCCATCATCGTCTGGCCAGACACAGTGTGATTTGATCACAGGGATGCCGGAACACGAAAACGAGAAAAGAGAACAAAACCGGTAACAAGGTAACTTGCATAGTGGACAAGTTGTTGATCCACGGGGATGCAGAAAATCTCACCTCGGGTGTTTGTAACATATCGCGAAGCAATAGGAATAGCACACGGCAACTGGAGGTTCACTCGAATATTTATTCGTGTGGGTATAGGGGTCAATATGGGTGTCCACGGCTCCGTTGTTGATCATTGATCGGAAAGTGTTCCCCTCATGTCTATACTTCACCAAACCTATAGGGTCACACACTTAAGGGTCATCTATCTGTTGAATACTAGACAGGCAGTCTAAGAGAAAATCACCGGAAAAGTTTCGGGGACAACGGAAGAGTTCCGGAGAGAGAACACCGGAAGAGTTTCGGTAAAACAAAAAAGTTGTTTCGGATTGTACCATTAAGTCAAATTGGTTTCGGCATATGCCTGGAAATTATTGGAGGGTACCAGAATTGTTCCGGTAACTTCTGAGATTTTTCGGAGACAAAAACCGAAAATGTTCCGGACCGCCGGAACCGCTTTGGTTGCTTTTCACAGATGAAAATCACTGATCTAAAAATATTTCGGAACGTGTCCAGAATTTTTTAGTTGGTACTGGAATTATTCTAAGACCCATAGAAATATTTTCGGATTTATCGGTCGCGAAAAATTGGTTTCGTGAATAGTGAAATAACATTTATGGTTATGGTTGAAAGTTGACCTTCCACAAAATATCTTGAGGGGATGACATGGAAGGATAAGGGCACCCATTTGGGGAGCCCTAGGAGGGGTGGCCGGCTAAGGTGGGCTCCACCATGGAGCCTCACTTGCCCCACTTGCTTTCCCTTTATGCCCTTGTGAAGGACTCCTTTCATGTGGTTTTTGGCTATTTCAAGTCCCACCCTACCCCTTGAGTTTTCCTATAAATAGAGGTGGAGATGCACTCTCCACACTTAGTCTTTCTCAACATACAAATGCCATGCATGATCTGGCCTTCTCTCTCCCTCCCCGCGAAATAGTTTCGTAGAGCCGAAAGGCTGTCTGGGTTCCGGCAGGAACTAGTTCTGGACGACGAAGCCCTGCCGGATAGCTGACACCGTATGTGTGCAACCCTGTAGAGAGTTCGTAGTTTTGATCTTTTGCCCGAGGGGATGTTCGAGGGTCCTCCCAGAGGGCTGTCCGAGTTTTCGTTCGAGCTTCGTGGGTCTTCCCGAAGGGCTGTCCGTGACATTGTCCGAGGGACTGTCCGACCGCCTCCCGAAGGCTGTCCGACGAGGGAGAACATCCTCGCGGTTGGGAGGCTGTAAATCCTAGCTGCGGGGATCTGCACCACCGATCTTCATCGACTCTTCCCCCGCTGCGCTACGAGTCGGTACGGATCAGATCAAACATTGTATGCATCTCCTTAGTGATCCTGGGCGTGCTCGCAGTACCGATTTTTTTTGTTTTCTGTCACGTTCCCCAACACCCACCTGTTGGAAATATGCTCTAGAGTCAATAATAAATTAGTTATTATCATATTTCCTTGCGCATGAGAATCGTTTATTATCCATGCTAGAATTGTATTGATCGGAAACTCAGATACATGTGTGGATACATAGACAACAATATGTCCCTAGTGAGCCTCTACTAGACTAGCTCGTTGATCAGAGATGGTCAAGGTTTCCTGATCATAGACATGAGTTGTCATCTGATAATG
Organism: Elymus sibiricus; assembly: GCA_039707655.1. Taxonomy (NCBI): domain Eukaryota; kingdom Viridiplantae; phylum Streptophyta; class Magnoliopsida; order Poales; family Poaceae; genus Elymus; species Elymus sibiricus. The sequence continues at coordinate 446,426,850 of CM077675.1, read as the reverse complement.
GGATCAAATCAATAGGAGAATGATGTGATGGACAAGACCCAAAACTATGAACGTAGCATATGACCGTGTCAGTTTATTGTTATTGTTTTCTGCATGTCAAGTATCTGTTCCTATGACCATGAGATCATGCAACTCACTGACACCGGAGGAGTACCTTGTGTGTATCAAATGTTGCAACGTAACTGGGTGACTATAAAGGTGCTCTACAAGTATCTCCGAGGGTGTCTGTTGAGTTGGTATGGATCAAGACTGGGATTTGTTACTCCGTGTGACGGAGAGGTATCTCAGGGCCCACTCAGTAATACAACATCATAATGAGCTTAAAAGGAAAGTGACTAAAGAGTTAGCCACAAGATCTTGTATTACGGAACAAGTAAAGAGACTTGCCGGTAACGAGATTGAACTAGGTATGGAGATACCGACGATCAAATATCTGGCAAGTAACATACCGATGAACAAAGGGAACTGCATATGGGATTAACCGAATCCTTGACATAGAGGTTCAACCAATAAAGATCTTCGTAGAATATGTAGGAACCAATATGGGCATCCAGGTCCCGCTATTGGTTATTGACCATAGAGGTGTCTCAGTCATGTCTGCATAGTTCTCGAACCCGCAGGGTCTACACACTTAACGTTTGGTGACGATATAAGTATAGTTGAGTTATTATGTTGGTGACCGAAGGTTGTTCGGAGTTCCGGATGAGATCACGGACATGACGAGGAGCTCCGAAATAGTTTGGAGGTAAAGATTGATATATGGGATAATAGTGTTTGGTCTCCGGAAGGGTTCCGAGATTCATCGGAAGGGGTTTCAGATGTTTCCCGAAATGTTCGGGTACGAGAACACTTTATTTGGGCCAAGGGGTAAAGCCCACGAGGTTTTAGGAAGGTGCAAAAGGAGTTTTGCGAAGGCCAGGGGCCAGCCGCCAGGGACCCTGGCGTCTGGGGCCAGACACCAAAGACCCTGGCGTATGGTCCTGGAGTCCGAGGAGGACTCTTGCCTTGCGTGCCAAACCGACTTTGAGGAGGCTCTTTCTCCAAGAAATGACCCCAGGGCTCAACATATAAATAGAGGGGCATGGCTAGCACCCGGGACACATCAAGATTTCCCCAAGCCGTGTGCCGGCAACCCCGCCCCCTCTAGTTTATCCTCCGTCATAGTTTCCGTTGTGCTTGACAAAGCCCTGCGGAGATTGTTCTTTACCACCACTGTCACCACGCCGTCGTGCTGCCGGAACTCATCTACTACTTCACCCCTCTTGCTGGATCAAGAAGGCGAGGACGTCATCAAGCCGTACATGTGTTGAACGTGGAGGTGCCGTCCGTTTCGCACTAGATCGTGATTGGATCGCGGGACGGCTTGCAATTTGGATCGCGAAGACGTTCGACTACATCAACCGCGTTTCTTAACGCTTCCTCTTAGTGATCTACAAGGGTATGTGGATCCGATCTCTCCTCTCGTAGATGTTCATCTCCTAGATTGATCTTGGTGAAGCGTAGGAAATTTTTTGTTTCCCATGCAACATTCCCTAACAGTGGCATCAGGAGCTAGGTCTATGCGTAGATGACATCACGAGTAGAACACAAAGGAGTTTGTGGGCGTTGATATTCAGATTGCATCCTTCCTTGGTCTTTTCTTGATTAGGCGGTATTGTGGGATGAAGCGGGTCGGACCAACCTTACTCGTCCACGTACGAGAGACCGGTTCCATCGACTGACATGTGACTTTGTTGCATAAGATGGCTGACGGGTGTCTGTCTCTCCCACCTTAGTTGAATCGGATTCGACAAAGGCGATCTTTGTAGAAGGTTAAATAGCAACTTGTATATCACCGTTGTGGTCTTGCATAGGTAAGAATCGTTCTTGCTAGATACCCATAGCAGCCACGTAAAACATGTAACAACAAATTAGAGGACGTCTAACTTGTTTTTGCAGGGTATGTTGTGATATTATATGGCCAAAGACATGATGAAATATATTTTATGTATGAGATGATCATGTTTTGTAATAGTTTATATCGACTTGCATGTCGATGCATATGGCAACCGGCAGGAGCCATAGGGTTGTCTTTAATTATTGTATAATCTTTAAGCGCTATGTAATGCTTTACTTTATCGCTAAGCGGTAGCAATAGTAGTAGAAGCATGGTTGGTGTGACAACCCCGATGGCAACACGATGATGGAGATCATGGTGTGGTGCCAGTGACGATGGAGATCATGCCGGTGCTTTGGAGGGAGATCAAAAGCACAAGTTCATGGCCATATCATGTCACTTATGATTTGCATGTGATGTTAATCCTTTTATGCATCTTATTATGCTTAGGACGACGGTAGCATTATAAGGTGATCCCTCACTAAAATTTCAAGATAAAATTGTGTTCTCCCCGAGTGTGCACCGTTGCGAAAGTTTGTCGTTTCGAAGCACCACGTGATGATCGGGTGTGATAGACTCTATGTTCACATACAACGGGTGCAAGCCAGTGTTGCACATGCGGAACACTCGGGTTAAACTTGACGAGCCTAGCATGTACAAACATGGCCTCGGAATACAAAGAGACTGAAAGGTCAAACATGAGTCATATAGTAGATATGATCAACATGGAGATGTTCATCATTGAAGCCACCTCATCTCACGTGATGATCGGACTTGGGTTGATGGATTTGGATCATGTTGAACTCAGATGACCGGAGGGATGTCAATTTGAGTGGGAGTTTTTAAGTAATTAACTAAACCCATTATCTTGAACAATAGTCTAAGTTGTCTTTGCAAATTATGTTGTAGATCACTAGCTCACGCTATAGCTCCCCTGATTTTTGATAAGTTCCTAGAGAAAAAGTAAGTTGAAAGATGATGGTAGCAATTATGCGGACTAGGTCCGTGATCTGAGGATTGTCCTCAGTTGCTGCACAGAAGGCTTATGTCCTTGATGCACCGCTCGGTGTGCCACCCCCTCTAGCGTCGTCTGTGGATGTTGTGAACATCTGACAGGCACGTTCTTCTGACTACTTGATAGTTCAGTGCGTCATGCATTACGACTTAGAATTGAGGCTCCAAAGACGTTTTGAACGTCACAGAGCATATGAGATGTTCCAAGAGCTGAAATTGGGATTTCAGGCTCGTGCCCGTGTTGAGAGATATGAGACCTCCAACAAGATTCTTTGCCTGCAAGATGAAGGAGAATATCTCAATCGGTGAGCATGTGCTCAGATTGTCTGGGTGCTACAATCGCTTGAATCAAGTGGGAGTTGATCTTCCAGATAAGATAGTGATTGACATAGTTCTCCAAGTCACTGCCACCAAGCTACTGGAGCTTCGTGATGAACTATAACATGCTAGGGATGGATAAGATGATCCCTGAGCTGTTCGCCATGTTTGACACTGCGAATGTAGAAATCAAGAAGGAGCATCAAGTGTTGATGGTTAGTAAAACCACTAGTTTTAAGAAGGGCAACGACAAGAAGGGAAACTTCATGAATGGCAAGCCAGTTGCTGCTCCTCTGAAGAAACCCAAGGTTGAACCCAAACCCGAGACTAAGTGCTTCTATTATGAGGAGAACGGTCACTGAAGCAGAACTGCCCTAGATACTTGGTAGATAAGAAGGCTGGCAACGTCAACAGAAGTATTTGATATACGTGTTATTGATGTGTACCTTACTAGTACTCCTAGTAGCACCTGGGTATTAGATACCGGTTCAGTTGCTAATGTTAGTAACTCGAAATAAAGGCTACGGAATAAACAGAGACTAGCTAAGGGTGAGGTGACGATGTGTGTTGGAAGTGTTTACAAGGTTGATGTGATCACCATCGCACGCTCCCTCTACCTTCGGGATTAGTGTTGAACCTAAATAAATGTTATTTGGTGTTTGCGTTGACCATGAACATGATTAGATCGTGTTTATTGCAATACGGTTATTCATTTAAGTCAGAGAATAATGGTTATTCTGTTTACATGAATAATACCTTCAATGGTCATGCACCCAATGTGAATGGTTTATTGAATCTCGATCGTAGTGATACACATGTTCATAATATTGATGCCAAAAGATGCAAATTTAATAATGATAGTACCACATACTTGTGGCACTGCCGCTAAAGGTCATATTGGTGTAAAGCGCATGAAGAAACTCCATGCTGATGGATCTTTGGACTCACTCGATTTCGAATCGGTTGAGCATGCAGACCATGCCTCATAGGCAAGATGACTAAGACCCCATTTTCTGATATGATGGAGCGGGCAAGTGACTTATTGGAAATAATACATGTTGATGTATGCGGTCCAATGAGTGTTGAAGCGTGTAGTGGATAGCGCTATTTTCTTACCTTCACTGATGATTTGAGTATGTATTGGTATATTTACTTAATGAAACACAAGTCTGAAACGTTTGAAAAGTTCAAGCAAATTCATAGTGAAGTTTAAGATCATTGTGACAAGAAGATAAAATGTCTACGATATGATCGTGGAGGTGAATATCTGAGTTACAAGTTTGGTATGCAACTTAAGACAACGTGGAAATTGTTTCACAACTCACGCCACCTGGAACACCATAGTGTAATGGTGTGTCCGAATGTCGTAGTCGTGCTCTATTGGATATGGTGCGTACTATGATGTCTCTTGTCGTTTTGCCACTATCGTTTTGGGGTTATGCATTAGAGACAACTACATTCACTTTAATAAGGGCACCACCTAAATCTATTGAGATGACACCGTATGAATTATGATTTGGCAGAAACCTAAGCTGTCATTTCTTAGAGTTTGGGAATACGATGCTTATATGAAAAGACTTCAACCTGATAAGCTCGAACCCAAAGCGGACAAATGAGTCTTCATAGGATACCCTAAGGAAACAGTTGGGTATACCTTCTATCTCAAATCCGAGGGCAAAGTGTTTGTTGCTAAAAACGGGTCCTTTCTCGAGAAAGAGTTTCTCTCGAAAGTATTGAATGGGAGGAAGGTAGAACTTGATGAGGTTATTAAACCGTCACTTCAGTTGGATGGTAGTACGGCGCAGAAAGATGTTTCTGCGACGCCTACACCAAATTGAAGAGGAAGCTAATGATGATGATCATGAAACTTCGGATCTAGTTACTATCGAACCTCGTAGGTCGACGAGGACACGTACTGCCCTGAGTGGTACGACAATCCTGTCTTGGAGGTCATGTTGTTAGACAACAGTGAACCTACGAGCTATGAAGAAGCGATGGTGGGCCCGGATTCCAACAAATGGTTAGGAGCCATGAAATCCGAGATAGGATCCATGTACGGAAACCAAGTATGGACTTTGGTAGACTTGCCCGATGAACGGCAGGCCATTAAGTACAAATGGATCTTTAAGAAGAAGACAAACGCTGATGGTAAATGTCACCATTTATAAAGCTCGACTTGTCGCAAAGTAGTTTCCGACAAGTTCAAGGAGTTGACTACGATGAGACTCTCTCACCCGTAGCGATGCTGAAGTTTGTTGGAATTATGTTAGCAATTGCTGCATTTTTCGATTATGAGATCTGGTAGATGGATGTCAAAATATCGTTTCCTTAACGGTTTCCTTGAGGAAATGTTGTATGTGATACAACCATAAGGTTTTGTCAGTCCTAAGGATGCTAAAAGGTATGCAAGCTCCAGCGATCCTTCTATGGACTGGAGCAAGCATCTTGGAGTTGGAATATACGCTTTTATAAGGTGATCAAAGCTTTTGGGTTTATACAAAGTTTGTAAGAAACTTGTATTTACAAGAAAGTGAATGGGAGCACTATAGAATTTCTGATGAGTATATGTGGATGACATATTGTTGATCGGAAATGATGTAGAATTTTTGAAAAGCATAAAGGGTTGTTTGAAAGGAGTTTTTCAAAGGAAGTCCTGGATAAAGCTACTTGTATTGGGCATCAAGATCTATAGAGATAGATCAAGACGCCTGATAAGATTTTTCAATGAGTACATACCTTGACAAGATTTTGAAGGAGTTCAAAATGGATCAGTCCAAGAAGGAGTTCTAGCCTAATTTGTAAGGTGTGAAGTTGAGTAAGACTCAAAGGTCGACCATGGCAGAAGAAAGAGAAATGACGAAGGTCGTCCCCTATGCCTTATCCATAGGCTCTATATAGTATGCCATGCTATGTACCGCACCTGGTGTGTGCCTTGCAATGAGTCTGTCAAGGGGTACAAGAGTAATGCAGGAGTGAATCACTGGACATCATTCAAAATTATCCTTAGTAACTAGAGGACTAAGGAAATGTTTCTCAATTATGGAGGTGATAAAGAGTTCGTCGTAAAGGGTTACATCGATGCAAGCTTTGTCACCAATCTGGATGACTCTGAGTAGCAAACCGAATACGTATAGTGGAGTAGTCATTTGGAATAGCTCCAAGTGGGGCGTAGTAGCAGCATCTACAGTATGACATATAGATTTGCAAAGTACACACGGATCTGAATGTTGCAGACGGTTGACTAAAACCTCTCTCACAAGCAAAACATGATAAAACCCCAGAATTCATTGGGTGTTAATCACATGGTGATGTGAACTAGATTATTGGCTCTAGTGCAAGTGAGAGACTGTTGGAAATATGCCCTAGAGGCAATAATAAATTAGTTATTATCATACTTCCTTGTTCATGATAATCCTTTATTATCCATGCTAGAATTGTATTGATCGGAAACTCAGATACATGTGTGGATACATAGACAACACTATGTCCCTAGTGAGCCTCTACTAGACTAGCTCGTTGATCAAAGATGGTCAAGGTTTCCTGATCATAGACATGAGTTGTCATCTGATAACGGGATCACATCATTAGGAGAATGATGTGATGGACAAGACCCAAAACTATGAACGTAGCATATGATCGTGTCAGTTTATTGCTATTGTTTTCGGCATGTCAAGTATCTGTTCCTATGACCATGAGATCATGCAACTCATTGACACCGGAGGAGTACCTTGTGTGTATCAAACGTTGCAACGTAACTGGGTGACTATAAATGTGCTCTACAAGTATCTCCGAGGGTGTCTGTTGAGTTGGCATGGATCAAGACTGGGATTTGTTACTCCCTGTGACAGAGAGGTATCTCAGGGCCCACTCAGTAATACAACATCATAATGAGCTTGCAAGCAAAGTGACTAAAGAGTTAGCCACATGATCTTGTATTACGGAGCGAGTAAAGAGACTTGCCGGTAACGAGATTGAACTAGGTATGGAGATACCGACGATCGAATCTCGGGCAAGTAACATACCGATGAACAAAGGGAACTGCATACGGGATTAACTGAATCCTTGACATAGAGGTTCAACCGATAAAGATCTTCGTAGAATATGTAGGAACCAATATGGGCATCCAGGTCCCGCTATTGGTTATTGACCATAGAGGTGTCTCGGTCATGTCTGCATAGTTCTCGAACTAGCAGGGTCTACACACTTAACGTTTGGTGACTATATAAGTATAGTTGAGTTATTATGTTGGTGACCAAAGGTTGTTCGGAGTTCCGTATGAGATCACGGACATGACCAGGAGCTCCGGAATAGTCCGGAGGTAAAGATTGATATATGGTATAATAGTGTTTGGTCTTCGGAAGGGTTCCGGAATTCACCGGAAGGGGTTTCGGATGTTTCCCGAAATGTTCGGGTACGAGAACACTTTATTTGGGCCAAGGGGTAAAGCCCACGAGGCTTTAGGAAGGTGCAAAAGGAGTTTTGCGAAGGCCAGGTGCCAGACGCCAGGGACCCTGGCGTTTGGGGCCAAACGCCAAGGACCCTGGCGTCTGGTCCTGGAGTCCGAGGAGGACTCTTGCCTTGCGTGCCAAACCGACTTTGAGGAGGCTCTTTCTCCAAGAAAAGACCCCAGGGCTCAACATATAAATAGAGGGGCATGGCTAGCACCCGGGACACATCAAGATTTCCCCAAGCCGTGTGCCGGCAACCCCGCCCCCTCTAGTTTATCCTCCGTCATAGTTTCCGTTGTGCTTGGCGAAGCCCTGCGGAGATTGTTCTTCACCACCACCGTCACCACACCGTCGTGCTGCCGGAACTCATCTACTACTTCGCCCCTCTTGCTGGATCAAGAAGGCGGGGACGTCATCAAGCCGTATGTGTGTTGAACGCGGAGGTGCCGTCCGTTCGGCACTAGATCGTGACTGGATCACGGGACGGCTTGCGATTTGAATCGCGAAGACGTTCAACTACATCAACCGCGTTTCTTAATGCTTCCGCTTAGCGATCTACAAGGGCATGTTGATCCGATCTCTCCTCTCGTAGATGTTCATCTCCTAGATTTATCTTGGTGAAGCGTAGGATTTTTTTGTTTCCCATGCAACGTTCCCCAACACCACCGCCCATCCTTCTTTCCTTATCCTCTCACGGAGTATCACAACCACAAATTCCCCATCTCTCTTTCTGTCCTGCATATCCAACTGGCTCACGCAGCTGCCCAACCATGCTCTCATCGCCGCCACCCCAGTTAGATGCGTCGGCGCCCGACGTTAACTACTGCGAGCCGCTAGCGCGATCGCACAAATCTGCTTCTTTGCGCAGGAGTTAGTGTTGCCACCGTTGGTGATGGGGCGGACAAGCTATTGGTGCTGCAATCAGCTGCGCCCTTCAACGACCGAGTTGCATCCGGGCATGCCGGATCTGCAACCGGTGTTTCTGGGAGCTACAAGGTTAGTTCTTTTGCGATGAGAGTTTTGCTGGAACCGAGTAAAGTTTTGCTTCGACCTGAGTAATTTTTTTGCTTCAAACGATTACCGGAGTTCTTTGTTGCTCATGTTGTTTTTGCTGGAACTGTAGTTATTTTGTGCTAGAACCGTTATTTGGTTTTGCTTCAACTGACCACCAAGGTTTTTGGGGAGCTGCAAGGTTGGTTTGTGTGCTGATGTTGTTTTTGCTGGAACCGTAGTTATTTTTTGCTGGAACCGTTATTTGGTTTTGCTTCAACTGACCACCAGCGTTTTGGGGGAGCTGCAAGGTTGGTTTGTGTGCTGATGTTGTTTTTGTTGGAACCATAGTTACTTTTTTGCTGGAACCAGGGATTTTTTTTGCTTTAAACATTTTACTGGAGTTCCTTGTTGCTTAGATAGTTTTGCTGGAATTAGAGTTGCTTTTGCAGGAACCAGCTTTTTTGTTTTGCTTCAAGTGACCACTGAAGTTTTTCGGGGGGCTGAGATGTGTTTTCCTTCGCTGGAACATGGTGGTGCAGGTTGACGACGGTGGCGAGCCAGAGAGGCAGCTACGTCATGCTATGATGGGCGGCGACCTCGTGAGCACGGCGGGTTGGATCATGGCGGACTACGACGGCCATCGTTTTTGCTGGGAAGACTTAGCTCGGATGTGAATCGAACGAGGGATAAAAGAAGCTTTGACTAGATCTGATGGCTGGGAAATGATTAATTGGACGGTTAGCGCGAGAGCGGCCGAAATTAGGGCCGGCACGCCGGCTCAGAGTACTGCCCTTTCAGAAAATATTTCATAAATATGAATGATGTTATCTTTCTTATATATGTCGCGCTACAAAGTACCATCCGAAGCGGGGGTCAGGTGGTTAGCAGCATGTATCTTTACGAGTGAGGTCTCGAGTTTGATTTCTCTAGCTCTTCCTTTTGTTTGTAATTTCCGTCGTCACTTGTCAGAGCGGGCGCTGCAGGCCGCGTCACCCCGATCAGAAGATTGCCATCCTAGGCGTCGACGCGACCGCCACTTTGATCCCTGCGGCCGGTGCTCCACTGCTTCCAATATTAACGCGGCCTGCCGTCACTGTCGCTTCGTGTCGGAGCCCCACCATCCATCTGGAAGAGAGAGAGGGCGGCAGTAGGCCTAGGCGGTGTCTTCCTGCAGGTTGCTCACCATCAGCTCCTGGACTACATCCGCCCGGATCGACACAACACAGGCTAGCCTGACGGTTAGGGCAACTCTAATCCGACGACCCATATCGTTCGTCCGTATTTGTTTGGGTCGCCGCAGACAGAAAACTCAACCCAACGCGTTGATCCAAATGGACGTGTGTCCGTTTCTATCCGCGCCGACCCATTCCAGGCTCAATTTTGGGCCTGATTTGCATTCGCGCGGACACGGGACGGACGCGCGCGACGCCCGATCTTCTCCCCCTGGCCCGCTGATACGTCTCCAACGTATCTATAATTTTTGATTGTTCCATGCTATTATATTATCTGTTTTGGATGTTTTATATGCATTAATATGCTATTTTATATTATTTTTGGGACAAAGCTATTAATCTAGTGCCCTGTGCCAGTTTCTGTTTTTTCCTTGTTTTTGAGTATTGCAGAAAAGGAATATCAAATGGAGTCCAAACGGAATAAAATTCTACGCTTATTTTTCTTGGACCAGAAGGAACCCAGGAGGCTTCGAGAAGAGGCCAGAAGACCTACGGGTGGGCCACAAGCCACCAGGGCGGGCCCCTGGGGGGGGCCCTGGCTTGTGGGACCCCGTAGCTCCTCCAACCCTAACTCTTCGCCTATAAATTCAGAAATATTCCCCTAATACCAAAGGGAGCCATGAAAATACTTTTTCGCCGCCGCAAGCCTCTGTCCCCGTGAGATCCCTTCTTGGGGCCTTTTCCGGCGATCTACCGAAGGGGGATTCGATCACGGAGGGCCTCTACATCAACTCCATTGCCCTTCTGATGATGCGTGAGTAGTTTACCTCAGATCTTCGGGTCCATAGCTAGTAGCTAGATGGCTTCTTCTCTCTCTATGTTCTTCAATACCATGTTCTCCATGATCTTCATGGAGATCTATCCGATGTAATACTCTTTTGCGGTGTGATTTACATTATTTGCCATTTGCCTCTCGTTTTCCTCTCCCCCACTTCTAAAACGAATTTCAGAAAAAACCAAAAAGATTTGCCTTTTTATTCGCCCTTCTTCCGTTCGTCTTTCTGTTTGCTTTTTGTTTCCTCGTGTGCTATAGTTTACTTAATTCGTTTTCATGGCTAGTTCTTCCACTATTGCTAGTACAAATCTTGAGGAAAAATTTGGATCTTGCTCTCTAGATCATGAAACTGAACCTCCTCCTAATTATAAAGCTAAAACTTTTCAAGTGGGAGACGGTAATATTATTGGGAAGAGTGTTATTCAAGAGTTCTTTGATTGTACGGGAGTAATGCCTATGAATAAGAGATCTATTCTTCTTAGCACAAATTGTTATGCGGATGCTATTGTCATGCTCGTTGAAAAATTGGAGAGAAAATTTGTGCATGTTCATCCCGCTTTGCAAAAGGTGTTTTATGAACTTCCCAAAATTAATCATCCTAAGGCTAAAAAGATTGCCACTATCATCCTTATGCATGAATTTGATTTTATCATACAAGAAGCTAGGGAAATTTTTGCTTTCTATAAAAAGGATATTGAACACCCTCTGTTTGAAGAAATCCTACACGATAAAGAAACCTTGCGTAGCTTTGAGTTTAGGGGTCATCAATCTTACCGTGACAATCTTAGAAGAAGAGTTCCCTATTCAGAAATTACCCAAACTATTTACCTTGAAACCTACGATGAATTTGATTGGATCACTAGGGGAATTTATGTAGGATTCAATGATGACTGGTTAGAAGAAAACATCAGGGAACCCATTAAAAATGAGATACGCGTTTTATATGATGATATTTATGGTGATGATCCAGATTATGAGTTTATGAATGTCAAAGTTACTAATCAAAGTCCTTTTCATGAACTAAGTTTTCCTATTAGAAAGGAAAGAAAAGAAATAAAGGATTTGCCAAAAAGGGTTTTGGAAGATATGGATGAGAATGGATTGCATACCAAAGATGACAATACCTAGATATATTGCGTTATGCCTAGCTAGGGGCGTTAAACAATAGCGCTTGTTGGGAGGCAACCCAATTTTATTATTATGTTTTTTGTTTTGTTTCTGTTCTTGAGTGATTTACACATTATTATCTCTGTAGTAATTGTGTTTTAGTGTTTTAATTAGTGTTTGAGCCAAGTAAAACCTTTGGGATGGTTTACGGTGATTGTTGATTTGATCTTGCTGAAAAACAGAAATTTTTGCGCTCAGTCCAGGAATTTTATAAATTCACCATAGCGTCGAATAAGTCTGAAATTTTTACACAAGATTGATATACGAATTGCCCAGATTTTCCTAATTTTTCAGAATTTTAGGAGTTACAGAAGTATTCGAAGTTTCCAGATTGCTACAGGCTGTTCTGTTTTTGACAGATTCTGTTTTCTTTGTGTTGTTTGCTTATTTTGATGTATCTATGGGTTGTATCGGGGGGTATGAACCATGGAGAAGTTGGAATATAGTAGATATTACACCAATATAAATAAAGAATGAGTTCACAACAGTACCTAAAGTTGTGATTTATTTTTCTTATACTAACGGATCTCACGAGTTTTCTGTTGAGTTTTGTGTTGTGAAGTTTTCAAGTTTTGGGTAAAGATTTGATGGACTATGGAATAAGGAGTGGCAAGAGCCTAAGCTTGGGGATGCCCAAGGCACCCCAAGGAATATTCAAGGATACCAAAAAGCCTAAGCATCCCCTCTTTCGTCTTCAATCCATCGGTAAATTTACTTGAGGCTATATTTTTATTCACCACATGATATGTGTTTTGCTTGGAGCGTCTTGTATGATATGAGTCTTTGCTTTTTAGTTTGCCACAATCATCCTTGCTGCACACATCTTTTGAGAGAGACACGCATGAATCGTGAATTTATTAGAATACTCTATGTGCTTCACTTATATCTTTTGAGCTAGGCAATTTTGCTCTAGTGCTTCACTTATATCTTTTTAGAGCACGGTGGTGTTTTATTTTATAGAAATAATTAAACTCTAGTACCTCACTTATATTATTTTGGGAGTCTCTAAACAGCATGGTAATTGGTTTAGGTTATGAATTTAGTCCTAATATAATGGGCATCCAAGAGGGATATAATAAAAACTTTCATATAAAGTGCATTGAATACTATGAGAAGTTTGATTCCTTGCATATAGTTTTGAGATATAAAGAGTGTAATATTAGAGTCATGCTAGTGAGTAATTGTGGATTGGTAGAAATACTTGTGTTAAAGTTTGTGATTCCCGTAGCATGCACGTATGGTGAACCGTTATGTAACGAAGTCGAAGCATGATTTGTTTATTGATTGTCATCCTTTGTGTGAGGGTCGGGAGCGCGCGATGGTTAACTCCTACCAACCTCTCCCCTAGGAGCATGCGTCTAATACTTTGCTTCGATAACTAATAGACTTTTGCAATAAGTATGTGAGTTCTTTATGACTAATGTGAGTCCATGGATTACACGCACTCTCACCCTTCCACCTTTGCTAGCCTCTCTAGTACCGCGCAACTTTCGCCGGTGCATTAAACCCACCACATACCCTTCCTCAAAACATCCACCATACCTACCTATTATGGCATTTCCATAGCCATTCCGAGATATATTGCCATGTAACTTCCACCGTTCTGTTTATTATGACACGCACCATCATTTTCATATTGCTTTGCATGATCGTAAGATAGCTAGCATGATGTTTTCATGGCTTGTCCGTTGTAATTCTTGAGTTGTAAGTAAATAAAAGTGTAATGATCATCATTATTAGAGCATTGTCCCATGTGAGGAAAGGATGATGGAAGCTATGATTCCCTCACAAGTTGGGATGAGACTCCGGACTTTAAAAATAATAAAAGAGGCCAATGAAGCCCACCAAAAAAATGAGAGAAAAGAGAGAAGGGACAATGCTACTATCTTTTTTCCACACTTGTGCTTCAAAGTAGCACCATGATCTTCATGATAGAGAGTCTCCTATTTTGTCACTTTCATATACTAGTGGGAATTTTTCATTATATAACTTGGCTTGTATATTCCAATGATGGGCTTCCTCAAATTGCCCTAGGTCTTCTTGAGCAAGCGAGTTGGATGCACACCCACTTAATTTCTTTTTGAGCTTTCATACACTTATAGCTCTAGTGCATCCGTTGCATGGCAATCCCTACTCACTCACATTGATATCTATTGATGGGCACCTCCATAGCCTGTTGATACGCCTAGTTGATGTGAGACTATCTTCTCCTTTTCCTCACAACCTCCACCATATTCTATTCCACCTATAGTGCTATATCCATGGCTCATGCTCATGTATTGCGTGAAAGTTGAAAAGGTTTGAGAACATAAAAAGTGTGAAACAATTGCTTGACTTGTCATCGGGGTTGTGCATGATTTAAATACTTTGTGTGGGGAAGATGGAGCATAGCCAGACCATATGATTTTGTAGGGATAACTTTCTTTGGCCATGTTATTTTGAAAAGACACGATTGCTTTGTTAGTATGCTTGAAGTATTATTGTTTTTATGTCAACATTAAACTTTTGTTTTGAATCTTATGGATCTGAACATTCATGCCACAATAAAGAATATTACATGGATAAATATGTTAGGTAGCATTCCACATCAAAAATTCTGTTTTTATCATTTACCTACTCGAGGACGAGCATGAATTAAGCTTGGGGATGCTGATACGTCTCCAACGTATCTATAATTTTTGATTGTTCCATGCTATTATATTATCTGTTTTGGATGTTTTATATGCATTAATATGCTATTTATTATTATTTTTGGGACTAACCTATTAACCTAGTGCCCAGTGCCAGTTTCTGTTTTTTCCTTGTTTTTGAGTATTGCAGAAAAGGAATATCAAACGGAGTCCAAACGGAATAAAATTCTACGCTAATTTTTCTTGGACCAGAAGGAACCCAGGAGACTTGGAGAAGAGGCCAGAAGACCTACGGGTGGGCCACAAGCCACCAGGGCGCGCCCCTGGGGGGGGGGGGCGCCCTCCTGGCTTGTGGGCCCCCCGTAGCTCCTCCAACCCTAACTATTCGCCTATAAATTCAAAAATATTCCCCCAATACCAAAGGGAGCCACGAAAATAATTTTCCGCTGCTGCAAGCCTCTGTTCCCATGAGATCCTATCTTGGGGCCTTTTCCGGCGATCTGCCGGAGGGGGATTCGATCACGGAGGACCTCTACATCAACTCCATTGCCCTTCCGATGATGCGTGAGTAGTTTACCTCAGACCTTCGGGTCCATAGCTAGTAGCTAGATGGCTTCTTCTCTCTCTATGTTCTTCAATACCATGTTCTCCATGATCTTCATGGAGATCTATCCGATGTAATACTCTTTTGCGGTGTGTTTGTCGAGATCCGATGAATTGTGGGTTTATGATCAGATTATCTATGAATATTATTTGAATCTTCTCTGAATTCTTATATCCATGATTTCATATCTTTGCAAGTCTGTTCGAGTTATTGGTTTGGTTTGGCCAACTAGATTGATAATTCTTGCAATGGGAGAAGTGCTTAGTTTTGGGTTCAATCTTGCGGTGTCCTCACCCAGTGACAAAGTAGGGGTAGCGAGGCACGTATTTGTATTGTTGCCATCAAGGATAAAAAGATGGGGTTTTCATCATATTGCTTGAGTTTATCCCTCTACATCATGTCATCTTACTTAATGCGTTACTCTGTTCTTCATGAACTTAATACTCTAGATGCAGGCAGGAGTCGGTCGATGTGTGGAGTAATAGTAGTAGATGCAGAATCGTTTCGGTCTACTTGATACGGACGTGATTCCTATATGCGTAATCATTGCCTTGGATATCGTCATAACTATGCGCTTTTCTATCAATTGCTCGACAGTAATTTGTTCACCCACCGTATTATTTTCCTTCAAGAGAGAAGCCTCTAGTGAAACCTATGGTCCCCGGGTCTATTTTCCATATTATATTTTAAGATCTATAAACTAAAAAACACAAAAATAATTTGCTGCAATTTATTTACTTTTATTTTAATTGTCGTTTTAGTAAGCTTTTATATCTATCTCTATCGGATCTCATCCTTGCAAGTGACCGTGAAGGGATTGACAACCCCTTTATAGCGTTGGGTGCAAGTGTTTAATTGTTTGTGCAGGTGCATAGATTGGGGCCTTGCTTGTACCTCCTACTGGATTGATACCTTGGTTCTCAAAACTGAGGGAAATACTTATCTACTTTGCTGCATCGCCCTTTCCTCTTCAAGGGAAAACCAACGCAAGCTCAAGAAGTAGCACCCGCCAGTCGGTGACACGTCGCCCACCATTTCCTCCCAAAATTACCAAAATGCTCCCGCCCTCCCCCCCGCGCGCGCCATGGACGACGACGTGCCGACCCTCGATGCCGCCGCCGGCCTCGCCTCCCTCGCCTCCGCCGGTCTCCGCAGCGCACGAAAAGGGCCGACGCCGACCAAGAAGAAGAAGCTACCAACCCCCGCGAAGCGCGCCGAACAATCGTTCAGGAGGAAGAACCGCTTGTTAGGGAAACGTTGCATGGGAAACAAAAATTTTCCTACGCACACACAAGATCTATCCATGGTGATGAGTATCTACGAGAGGGAGAGTGAATCTACATACCCTTGTAGATCGCTAAGCGGAAGCATTAAGAAACGCGGTTGATGTAGTCGAACGTCTTCGCGATCCAAATCGCAAGTCGTCCCTCGATCCGATCACGAACTAGTGCCGAACGGACGGCACCTCCGCGTTCAACACATGTACGGCTTGATGACGCCTTCACCTCCTCGATCCAGCGAGCGATGATGAAGTAGTAGATGAGTTCCGGCAGCACGATGGCGTGGTGATGGTGGTGAGGAACAATCTCTGCAGGGCTTCGCCAAGCACTACGGAGATTATGACGGGAGGAACTAGAGGGTTAGGGTTGCCGGCACACGGCTTGGGAAATCTTGATCTGTCCCGTGTGTTAGCCCTGCCCCTCTATTTATATGTTGAGCCCTGGGGTCTAAACTTGGAGAGAAAGCCTCCACAAGGTCGGTTTTGCCCGCACAAGGTCGGTTTGGCCCGCACGGAAAGAGTCTAACTCGGATTCCAGCAGTATCGCGTACAAGCGGTAGTACCGCTCACGAGCGGTAGTACCGCTTCACACAAGCGGTTGTACCGCTTACACGGTAGTACTGCCTTACCAGCGGTAGTACCGCTTAAGGCAGCAGCAAAACTTCCTTTTGCACTTTCCAATACCTCGTGGGCTTTACCCCTTTGGCTCATATAAAGTGTTGCTGCACCCGAACACTTCGGTAAACATCCGGAACCCCTTCCGGTGAATTCCGGAACCCTTCCGGAGATCAACACACTATTATCACATATATCAATCTTTACCTCCGGACTCTTCCGGAGATCCTCGTCATGTCCGGGATCTTATCCGGGACTCCGAACAACCTTCGGTCACCAACAAAATAACTCAACTATACTAATCGTCACCAAACGTTAAGTGTGTAGACCCTGCGGGTTCGAGAACTATGTAGACATGACCGAGACACCTCTACGATCAATAACCAATAGCGGGACCTGGATGCCCATATTGGCTCCTACATATTCTACGAAGATCTTTATCGGTCGAACCTCTATGTCAAGGATTCAGTTAATCCCGTATGCTGTTCCCTTTGTTCTTCGGTATGTTACTTGCCCGAGATTCGATCGTCGGTATCTCTATACCTAGTTCAATCTCGTTACTGGCAAGTCTCTTTACTCGTTCCGTAATACAAGATCTCGTGGCTAACACTTTAGTCACATTGCTTGCGAGGCTCATTGTGATGTTGTATTACCGAGTGGGCCCTGAGATACCTCTCTGTCACACGGAGTAACAAATCC
This sequence comes from Elymus sibiricus, assembly GCA_039707655.1. NCBI lineage: Eukaryota > Viridiplantae > Streptophyta > Magnoliopsida > Poales > Poaceae > Elymus > Elymus sibiricus. The sequence goes on along the minus strand of CM077675.1, from coordinate 446,409,200 downwards.
CAGTCTTGATCCATGCCAACCCAACAGACACCCTCGGAGATACCTGTAGAGCATCTTTATAGTCACCCAGTTACGTTGCGATGTTTGATACACACAAGGTACTCCTCCGATGTCAGGGAGTTGCATGATCTCATGGTCATAGGAACAGATACTTGACATGCAGAAAACAATAGCAATAAACTGACACGATCATATGCTACGTTTATAGTTTGGGTCTTGTCCATCACATCATTCTCCTAATGATGTGATCCCGTTATCAAATGACATCTTATGTCCATGGCTAGGAAACCTTCACCATCTTTTGATCAACGAGCTAGTCAACTAGAGGCTTACTAGGGACACAGTGTTGTCTATGTACCCACACATGTATTTGAGTTTCCAATCAATACAATTATAGCATGGATAATAAACGATTATCATGAACAAGGAAATATAATAATAACTAATTTATTATTGCCTCTAGGGCATATTTCCAACAGTCTCCCACTTGCACTAGAGTCAATAATCTAGTTCATATCACTATGCGATTTACATTGTAATGAATCGAACACCCATGCAGTTCTGGTGTTGTTCATGTTTAGCCCTTGGAAGAGGTTTAGTCATTGGATCTGCAATATTCAGATTCGTGTGTACTTTGCAAATATTTATGTCGTCCTCCTTGATGTAATCGCGGATGGAATTGAAACGTCGCTTTATGTGTCTGGTCCTCTTGTGAAATCTTGGTTCCTTGGCTAGAGCAATGGCACCAGTATTATCACAAAACAGAGTCATTGGGTTAAGCGCACTAGGCACCACTCCAAGATCTGTCATGAACTCCTTCATCCAGACACCTTCCTTCGCCGCCTCCGAGGCAGCGATGTACTCCGCTTCGCATGTAGAATCAGCTACCACGCTTTGCTTGGAACTGCACCAGCTAACCGCACCCCCATTAAGAATAAATACGTATCCGGTTTGTGACTTAGAGTCATCCGGATCAGTGTCAAAGCTTGCATCGACGTAACCCTTTACGACGAGCTCTTGATCACCTCCATAAACGAGAAACATGTCCTTAGTCCTTTTCAGGTACTTCAGGATATTCTTGACCGCCGTCCAGTGTTCCATTCCTGGATCACTTTGAAACCTTCCGACCATACTTATGGCAAGGCTGACATCGGGTCTTGTGCACAACATTGCATACATGACAGAGCCTATGGCTGAAGCATAGGGGATGACACTCATCTTTTCTCTATCTCCTGCAGTCACTGGGCATTGAGTCTTACTCAACTTCACACCTTGCAAAACAGGCAAGAACCCCTTCTTGGACTGATCCATTTTGAACTTCTTCAAAATCTTATCAAGGTATGTGCTTTGTGAAAGTACTATTAAACGTCTTGATCTATCTCTATAGATCTTGATGCCTAATATGAAAGCAGCTTCTCCTAGGTCCTTCATTGAAAAACTCTTGTTCAAATATTCCTTCACGCTTTCCAACATTTCTATATTGTTTCCAATCAGTAATATGTCATCCACATATAATATTAGAAACGCTATAGAGCTCCCACTCACTTTCTTGTAAATACAAGCTTCTCCGTAAACTTGTATAAACTCGAACGCTTTGATCACCTCATCAAAGCGAAAATTCCAACTCCGAGATGCTTGCACCAGTCCATAAATGGATCGCTGGAGTTTGCAAACTTTGTCAGCATTCTCTGGATTGACAAAACCTTCTGGTTGCATCATATACAACTCTTCCTTAAGGAAACCGTTAAGGAACGCTGTTTTGACATCCATCTGCCAAATTTCATAATCGAAAAAGGCAGCTATTGCTAACATGATTCTGACGGACTTAAGCATCGCTACGGGTGAGAAGGTCTCATCGTAGTCAACTCCTTGAACTTGTGAAAAACCCTTTGCCACAAGTCGAGCTTTATAGACGGTGACATTACCGTCCGCATCCGTCTTCCTCTTAAAGATCCATTTGTTCTGAATGGCCTTACGCCCTTCAGGTAATACTTCCAAAGTCCATACTTTGTTTTCATACATGGATCCCATCTCGGATTTCATGGCCTCTAACCACTTCTCGGAATCCGGGCCCATCATCGCTTCTCCATAGCTCGTAGGTTCATCGTTGTCCAACAACATGACCTCTAAGACAGGGTTGCCGTACCACTGAGGAGCAGTACGCGTCCTTGTCGACCTACGAGGTTCGATAGCAACTTGATCCGAAGCTTTATGATCATCATCAACTTCCTCTTCAGCTGATGTAGGCTCTACAGAAACATCTTTCTGCGTTGCGCTACTCTCAGGTTGAAGTAAAGGTTCAACAACCTCATCAAGTTCTATCTTCCTCCCACTCAATTCTTTCGAGAGAAACTCTTTCTCAAGAAATGTTCCGTTTTTAGCGACAAACACTTTGCCTTCGGATCTGAGGTAGAAGGTATACCCAACTGTCTCTTTTGGGTATCCTATGAAGACGCATTTCTCCGCTTTGGGTTCCAGCTTTTCAGGCTGAAGCTTTTTGACATAAGCATCACATCCCCAAACTTTAAGAAACGACAGCTTTGGCTTCTTGCCAAACCAAAGTTCATATGGCGTTGTCTCAACGGATTTCGATGGTGCCCTATTTAAAGTGAATGCAGCTGTCTCTAATGCATAACCCCAAAACGATAGTGGCAAATCGGCAAAAGACATCATAGATCGCACCATATCCAATAAGGTTCGATTACGACGTTCGGACACACCATTACGCTGTGGTGTTCCAGGCGGTGTCAGTTGTGAAACAATTCCACATTGTCTTAAGTGACTGCCAAACTCATAACTCAGATATTCTCCTCCTCGATCAGATCGTAGGAATTTAATCTTCTTGTTACGATGATTCTCAACTTCACTCTGAAATTGTTTGAACTTTTCAAACGTTTCAGACTTGTGTTTCATTAAGTAAATATACCCATATCTACTTAAGTCATCAGTGAAGGTGAGAAAGTAACGATAACCACCGCGCGCCTCAATACTCATCAGACTACACACATCAGTATGTATGATTTCCAACAAGTCACTTGCCCGTTCCATTGTTCCAGAGAACGGCGTTTTAGTTATCTTGCCCATGAGGCATGGCTCACATGTGTCAAGTGATTCAAAATCAAGTGACTCCAAAAGTCCATCAGCATGGAGCTTCCTCATGCGTTTTACGCCAATATGACCTAAACGGCAGTGCCACAAGAAAGTGGTATTATCATTATCAATTCTACATCTTTTGGCATCAATGTTATGAACATGTGTATCATTACTATCGAGATTAAATAAGAATAAACCCCTCACTTCGGGTGCATGACCATAAAAGATATTACTCATATAAATAAAACAACCATTATTCTCTGATTTAAATGAGTAACCGTCTCGCAATAAACAAGATCCAGATATAATGTTCATGCTTAACGCAGGCACTAAATAACAATTATTCAGGTTCATCACTAATCCCGATGGTAATTGAAGAGCGAGCGTGCCGACGGAGATCACATCAACCTTGGAACCATTTCCCACGCGCATCGTCACTTCATCCTTTGCCAGCCTCCGTCTATTCCGCAGTTCCTGTTTAGAGTTGCAAATGTGAGCAACCGCACCGGTATCAAATACCCAGGCACTACAACGAGAGTTGGTAAGGTACACATCAATAACATGTATATCATATATACCTTGTTTGTTGTTGGCCGCCTTCTTGTCAGCCAAATACTTGGGGCAGTTCCGCTTCCAGTGTCCAGTTCCCTTGCAATGAAAGCACACAGTTTCTAGTTTGGGTCCAGCCTTGGGTTTCTTCACGGGAGGAGCAACTGCTTTGCCACTCTTCTTGGAGTTACCCTTCTTACCCTTGCCATTTTTCTTGAAACTAGTGGTTTTATTGACCATCAACACTTGATGCTCCTTCTGAATTTCAGACTCAGCGGCTTTCAGCATCGCAAACAGCTCGGCGACTGACTTGTTCATCCCGTGCATGTTATAGTTCAACACGAAGCTCTTGTAGCTAGGTGGCAATGATTGAAGAACTCTGTCAGTGATAGCCTCTGGCGGAATGGGCATCCCCAATTCAGCAGACGGGTGGAGTACCCAGACATTCTGAGTATGTGATCACTGATAGACCCGTTCTCCTCCATCTTGCAAGCATAGAACTTATCGGAGATTTCATACCTCTCGATCCGGGCATTCTTCTGAAAGATAAACTTCAACTCCTGGAACATCTCATATGCTCCATGACGTTCAAAACGTCTTTGAAGTCCCGGTTCTAAGCCATACAATATTGCACATTGAACTATTGAGTAATCTTCAGAACGAGCCTGCCAGGCGTTCACAACGTCTAGAGACTCAACTGGAGCGGGTGGATCACCAAGCGGTGCATCAAGGACATAAGCCTTCTGGGAAGCCGTAAGGATAATCCTTAGATTACGGGCCCAGTCCACAAAGTTACTTCCATCATCTTTCAACTTAGCTTTCTCTAGGAACGCATTAAAATTCAGGGATGCTACTCCGCGAGTCATGATCTACAACATAAATATAGCAAAGACAACTTAGACTATTGTTCTAGATAATGAGTTTAGTTAATCATATTACTTAAAAAACTCCCACTCAAATTGACATCCCTCCGGTCATTCGAGTGTCACATGATCCAAATCCACCAACTCAAGTCCGATCATCACGTGAGTTGAGGTGGTTTCAATGGTGAACATTTTCATGTTGATCATATCTACTATATGACTCATGTTCGACCTTTCGGTCTCTTGTGTTCCGAGGCCATGTCTGTACATGCTAGGCTCGTCAAGTTTAACCCGAGTGTTCCGCATGTGCAACACTGGCTTGCACCCGTTGTATGTGAACGTAGAGTCTATCACACCCGATCATCACGTGGTGTCTCGAAACGACGAACTTTCGCAATGGTGCACACTCGGGGAGAACACAATTTATCTTGAAATTTAAGTGAGGGATCACCTTATAATGCTACCGTCGTCCTAAGCAAAACAAGATGCATAAAAGGATTAACATCACATGCAAATCATAAGTGACATGATATGGCCATGAACTTGTGCTTTTGATCTCCATCTCCAAAGCACCGGCATGATCTCCATCGTCACCGGCATGACACCATGATCTCCATCATCTTGATCTCCATCAACGTGTCGCCATGAGGTTGTCGCGCCGACTGTTGCTTCCACGACTATTGCTAACTCATAGCGATAAAGTAAAGCAAAATGGCGAAAATAATTAAAGATAACTCTATGGCTCCTGCCAGTTGCCGTACTCATCGACATGCAAGTCGTGATATTCTATACAACACATGATCATCTCATACATCACATATATCTCATCATGTAATTGGCCATATCACATCACAACATACCCTGCAAAAACAAGTTAGACGTCCTCTAATTGTTGTTGCAAGTTTTACGTGGCTGCTACGGGTTTGCAAGAACCGTTCTTACCTACGCAAAACCACAACGTGGTGTAGTGATTGCTTTTTGATCTTCTAAAAGAACCCTCTTCATTGAAATCGATTCAACTAAAGTGAGAGAGACAGACACCCGCCAGTCACCTTTATGCAACGAGTGCACGTAGCGGTGAAACCTGTCTCGCGTAAGCGTACGCGTAATATCGGTCCGGGCCGCTTCATCTCACAATACCGCCGAATCAAGTATCAACTAGTAACGGCAAGCAATATGTATACACCCACACCCACAACTCGTTTGTGTTCTACTCGAGATCTCATCTACACATAGACCTAGCTCTGATGCCACTGTTAGGGAAACGTTGCATGGGAAACAAAAATTTTCCTACGCACACACAAGATCTATCCATGGTGATGAGCATCTACGAGAGGGAGAGTGAATCTACATACCCTTGTAGATCGCTAAGCGGAAGCGTTAAGAAACGCGGTTGATGTAGTCGAACGTCTTCGCGATCCAAATCGCAAGTCGTCTCTCGATCCGATCACGAACTAGTGCCGAACGGACGGCACCTCCGCGTTCAACACATGTACGGCTTGATGACACCTTCACCTCCTCGATCCAGCGAGCGATGATGAAGTAGTAGATGAGTTCCGGCAGCACGACGGCGTGGTGATGGTGGTGAGGAACAATCTCTGCAGGGCTTCGCCAAGCACTACGGAGATTATGACGGGAGGAACTAGAGGGTTAGGGTTGCCGGCACACGGCTTGGGAAATCTTGATCTGTCCCGTGTGTTAGCCCTGCCCCTCTATTTATATGTTGAGCCCTGGGGTCTAAACTTGGAGAGAAAGCCTCCACAAGGTCGGTTTTGCCCGCACAAGATCGGTTTGGCCCGCACGGAAAGAGTCTAACTCGGATTCCAGCAGTATCGCGTACAAGCGGTAGTACCGCTCACGAGCGGTAGTACCGCTTGTGCGGTAGTACCGCTTCACACAAGCGGTAGTACCGCTTACACGGTAGTACTGCCTTACCAGCGGTAGTACCGCTTAAGGCAGCAGCAAAACTTCCTTTTGCACTTTCCAATACCTCGTGGGCTTTACCCCTTTGGCTCATATAAAGTGTGGCTGCACCCGAACACTTCGGTAAACATCCGGAACCCCTTCCGGTGAATTCCGGAACCCTTCCGGAGATCAACACACTATTATCACATATATCAATCTTTACCTCCGGACTCTTCCGGAGATCCTCGTCATGTCCGGGATCTTATCCGGGACTCCGAACAACCTTCGGTCACCAACAAAATAACTCAACTATACTAATCGTCACCAAACGTTAAGTGTGTAGACCCTACGGGTTCGAGAACTATGTAGACATGACCGAGACACCTCTACGATCAATAACCAATAGCGGGACCTGGATGCCTATATTGGCTCCTACATATTCTACGAAGATCTTTATCAGTCGAACTCTATGTCAAGGATTCAGTTAATCCCGTATGCTGTTCCCTTTGTTCTTCGGTATGTTACTTGCCCGAGATTCGATCGTCGGTATCTCTATACCTAGTTCAATCTCGTTACCGGCAAATCTCTTTACTCGTTCCGTAATACAAGATCTCATGGCTAACACTTTAGTCACATTGCTTGCAAGGCTCATTGTGATGTTGTATTACCGAGTGGGCCCTGAGATACCTCTCCGTCACACGGAGTAAAAAATCCCAGTCTTGATCCATGCCAACTCAACAGACACCCTCGGAGATACCTGTAGAGCATCTTTATAGTCACCCAGTTACGTTGCGACGTTTGATACACACAAGGTACTCCTCCGATGTCAGGGAGTTGCATGATCTCATGGTCATAGGAACAGATACTTGACATGCAGAAAACAATAGCAATAAACTGCACGATCATATGCTACGTTTATAGTTTTGGTCTTGTCCATCACATCATTCTCCTAATGATGTGATCCCGTTATCAAATGGCATCTTATGTCCATGGCTAGGAAATCTTCACCATCTTTTGATCAACGAGCTAGTCAACTAGAGGCTTACTAGGGACACAGTGTTGTCTATGTACCCACACACGTATTTGAGTTTCCAATCAATACAATTATAGCATGTATAATAAACGATTATCATGAACAAGGAAATATAATAATAACTAATTTATTATTGCCTCTAGGGCATATTTCCAACACCGCTGGCACCAGCAAGAAGCGCGGGAGGAGGCCGCGGCCGTGTCCTCCATCGCCGCCGCCTTCGATCAAGAGTCCAACGCCGCCAAGACCAACCTGCTGGTCCGCGAGGCCATGATGCAGACCCTGCCGATGCTAGGGTTAAACCTAGGCCAATAGGGGCACGCTGCCGTGGTGGCCGCTGCCAGCACCGGCTCATCGCCGCTCCATCACCCATTGCCGGACTCGCCACGCATGTCCACCACGCCGGCGGCGCACAGCTTCCAACGGCATCACCCGCAAACCACCCGTTTGTCCTACTCTACGGGCTCCGGTGAACCGGAGGTGAGCGTGGTCGCACCTGCCACGCCAGCACCCGCGGGCATCGACCTCAACGCGGTGCCTTTGGGCGGTGGATCGTCCTCCGGTGGTTCGTGCAAACGCCGCCGCGAGCTCCCAGCCGATGCCATGGGTAACACCCACAACTTGTTTGACAAAATGCCGGCTGCGGAAGACGAGGACAGTCTGTTCATGCAGGGCCTCATCTACGAAGGTGGTGGCCGTGGCGGTGGCGCTACCTTCGACCCCGACGAGACGCAAAGCCAAGATGCCCGCAACCCCTTCATGGCCGGGCACGACGGCATTGGGTCCACGTTTGGGCGGCTCTTTTCCGCTAGATCACGAATTCCCGGAAGACTATGGCCTAGATGAAGAGGATGATGAAGTGGACATCGAGGGAGAGCCATTAATTGTTTGTGGAACCGCTCCCAGCCCAAGCCAATGCAAAGGAGTGGAAGAGCAAGCGGACCAAAGCATACACACAAAAGGAAGATAAACTTCTGTGTGAATTTTGGAGAGACATTGGCCAAGACCCCAAGATAGGCGCCGAGGAAAAGGCTTCGACATTTTGGCTAAGAGTGCATCTCGAGTTCCACGAGCGCAAGAAGTTTAAACCATACCAAATGGAGAGTAAGCGTGGGTGGGTCTCTCTCGACAAGCGTTGGAGGGTGATACAACAAGAGTGTAACAAGTTTTGTTCCACTCTTGAGGGCATCGAGGTCCGTCCCGTGAGCGGCATGGGCATGAAAGACATGGTATGCCGACATGCTTGTTTATATTGATTTTGTCCTACCTTGCTTATTTTGGTATGCTCACAAGTTTGGTCATTTGTAGGTCTTTCAAGCTTTGGAAGAATTCAAGGTCCACTATGAGGGCAAGTCTTTCAACCTCACTCATTGTTGGATGATCGTCAATGGAGAAGAGAAGTTCAAAGCGCAATACGCTGCCATCAAGGCGCATGGAGGGCATGCAACCGTTGAAGAGCATGGTGAGGGCGAGAAGGAGCGACCGCGGGGGAAGACCAACTCCAAGAAACAGGACAAGCGCGAGGCGGCGTCCCTTGCCTTGCAAGCTACTTTGCAAGGCATGATGGACAACAAAGAGTCAAGACAGGAGAAGCGCCGGCAAGCCAAGGAGGAGCAAATCAAGGCCTTCATAGAGATACAAAACAAGAAACTAGCGTCGGAGGCGGAGAAGCAAGCTAAGATGGTAGAGATCGAGGCCACGAAAGTAGCCACGAAAGCAAGAGAAGTCCGGCTCGCTTGCATGATGAAGGGGGTCGAGCTCATGAAGGTGGCCTTGAGCACGATCTCTCTGAGGAAGCGGTCTTGGTTTGAGAAGATGCAGACCAACATGATGAGCTTCGAAGACCATTGATCGATGCCGCGGTGTGCCGGCATGATCATGGCCGAGATGACGTGTCCGAACTACATTCTTATTTTGTGTGCTGGCATGTGTGCCGACCCGTTGGCAAGTGCGTCCAGTTTGAAAACTACGCATTCTTTTTGTAGGCTGGCATGTGTATGCCGGCCGCTGGCATATCGCCTGCGTGAATTCTTGACGTTGGCATGGTAGATGGCATGATGTGTGGCCGCCGGCCATTTTATCTTTAAAAACTGCCTGTGCGCGGACGAAAAATGGGTCGACGCGTTGGGAACATGGCCGACCCATTTGCAAAAGGGGGCGGACGAGCCGACCCAAACGGACAAAACGCGGACAAAGCGTGCGTCCGTTTGTGTCGCGCGGTTGGAGTTGCTCTGACCACCAAGGCCAGGTGCACCTCTGTAGTTAATTCAGATTTTTTTTGAATGTTTTTGCTATTTTTTTTTTCTAATTTAGAGATCATCAAGAACATATATATTACCTGCCGGCCAAACCTGGTCAATTTCTGTGCAAGATCCACTGGTGCGAATTTGTTTTGCTAGAATTGGTTCAGTTACACGCGTAATCACTCTAGCCTGACTGTATGTGTCAATCATGAGAAACACTATAAGCTATAATTTTCCTCTACGGTTAACAGGATCAACGGAGCACATCTAAATCGCCCTTCCAGATGATGCAGCGGGCGTGAGCATGGGCATGCAGACTATGTGCACGCTAGGAAGATTGACTGGGTCTTGATTTGGGAGGTTAGTACAAGTCAATGTTGTTTAACTTTTCATGATGCAACACTCATCAGGTATTGAGTCGGGATTTCAAAACTGGAATTAGTGAATACTGGGAGAAGATAGACAATTTGTTAGGCTCTCTTGTGTTTTTCTAATGTAGAATTTCAGTAGTAGAGACGTGAAGCAGAAGATTGCAGAGCTATTAATTATTTGTGTTTTTTTATCTCGAACAGATCATGGAGATATTTTACTTGGTCGCATGGTCAGTATTAATTCCTCATCACCTTCTTAATCTTTATATCTGCATCAATGCGACAGTGTGTATGAACAAAATATCTGATCCGGCGAAATTTTGTTCTATTGCTCTATGTCAGTGGCAGTACATATCTGTCTTGCTTACTCTTAATTGCCAAATTTATGGACCAGAACTTAGAAACTAACTTTCCTTTTTTGTGTGCTGCATTTTCTTTTGAGGGAATAGATAAGATACTTTTTCTATTTTTTTTAGCATGCCAAACGTTTGGTTGCCCTTTTTTCTTTTGCCATCATGCCATGTTTCTTTGGCTCCATACATTCGGACAATTATCTTGGTGAGAAGCTGATGCCCGACGAGTACACGACAACAAATGTCCAGGTGATTCTCTTGACCGCGGCGGGGTACCGAGGTCCAATGTGATTAAGAGGTAGACACGACGGTAGCAGAGTTGATCAGCTCCAAACAGCTTTGCAGTCGTATACATATGTTGTCACCAGAATTTACTACGTGCCTGAGAATTTAACAAATGTTGTTATCAAGGCATTTTTCTTCTAATCGACTCTAGAATAGATAAACATTTACTATGCATTTCATATGAACTGTTAAGAACCCAACAACACATGGTTATTTCAACAATCTTATCAACTTTTAGTTAATGGAATTATCTACTGAGTGTAGTATTAAGCTTGCTTTTGTTTTCAGCTGAAAGAAAGGAAAAAAAAAGGAACAATATACATTTTTGCATTGCTTCATCCTTGCGGCTGAGAGAGGCACGCGTTCTCTTGTGAAGAGTGAATAAATTGTTTTCATTGGCTTGATATTTATTCATACCTGTAGGTCTTAGAAGTAATATTAATCTGTAGGCACAGGACCAGGACCACGTCGATTGCATCATTTGGTATATATATCAATGGATTATGCGTTTCTTTTTTCCATGTTACTTGATGCAACATTTTGTTTCTTGCCTGACCACCATTTTCATTTGGCATGTCCTAGGTTTATGAAATCCTCTAAAACACTAATCCTCCTAAAATTAGAAGGTCTAGAATCAATTGAGGGCACCTATTGCGATCTGGCTATCCAATTTTGACTCGGTCTTGCGCGGGTGCGTCGGCAAGGCAGTTGATGGGCCCTATTGTTCAGAGGTTGGGAGGTTGTGGGCCTAGCCTTCTAGCGATGAGAAGCATTCGTCGGTGGAGCCTGCGCGCGTGGCAGCTGGGCATCGGCTCCCTGAATACGTGTCGACTGCGTCTGTTCGTCCGGCTGCCCATAGATGGGAGAGGTGGGTTCGCGGTCGTTCTCGAGTGGTCGGCGCTGACGTTGCCACTGTTGGGTGCGTCCCGTGTTGCTGCTGGAGGAGGGAGAGCAGGGTTCTCCCGCTGCCGCCATTGCTTCTGGATGAGGGAGAGGTGGGTCATCCTACTGCCGCCGTTGCTACTGGAGGAGGGTGAGGAGGTTCTCCTACTGCCATTGCTCGCCTGTTGAATATACACACAGACATGGACTCCCTATTCCAACCTGCTCGCCCCTCTGATCTGATCGAGAAAATCCTCCGCGACACAAGGGATCGATCTTTAGTTCTCTGTCCGTCAAGGTATGCGCCCAATATCGATTCCCTTCCCCTAAGCTATCTGTTCATGCCGTCGGATTGGTCTAGATTTTCATATGTGCGACTGTCGGTTTTGTCAATGCGATGAAAGGATGAGCTCATATATCGCTAAGAAAAACATTGTGTGGAGAGTGGAAAGAATGGGGGTGGCTGATGCTGGTGTCTGCTTCGGGACGACGCTCCGATCCTGTCGGCGGTTGCGCCTTCAGGTGCGCCCGACGGCTAGGAGCAGGCGGCATTTCTGGGCGGTCGGCGAGGACGCTGTAAGGGGCATTTTCTGCGCTTCCTTTGTTCGATCTCTTCCTGTTATGTGGGGGTTTGTTCCTCACTTTCCCTTTGATTAGTCTAATTTTTTCCTGAGTAAAGATGGGCGGTGCAGTGTTAACAGTCAGGATTGCTACAGTGTATCCAGGTCGGGTGGAGTTTGGCTCCGGGAGCAGCTATGTTGTTGGTGCGCCATCGGCCATAGATCGGCATCGACAGGTGCTTCGACGGCAGAGACTCCACGGGCAACAGCAGGTGTCTCGCCGCTGCCGTGACCTCCTCCGCCACATGCGCTCAACAGGTAGTCGCTCCTGGCCTCCTAGGACCATGCCGTCGCTAGCCTGAAATTTCCGGATAGACTATGTATTTGTATAAGCTTCCCTATATACCCCTGTACTCTGTATAATCCTTATATATATATGAGATAGCCACACCCCGTATTGGGTGTCGTGCAGTTTCCACAATACATTGTTTCACATGGTATCAGATTAGGTTAGATCGTTCGCTTCCGCCGCCGCCGCCTCATGGCCTCTGCTTCGGGCGCCGCCGCTGCCATCTCCGCCGGCCCGGCTGCCCCACCTGCCGTTCTGCCGGCTCCTGCCACTCCGGACGCCCCAGCCTCTCCGTTTTTGGCCTCGCGGCCGCTGGTATCTCTGACCGGTGCCGCCATGGCTGCCCCACCGCCGTCCCAGATTGTCGATGAAGCCGGCCCTCTGCTGCCTCCGGGTCGCTCCGGTGCTCTCACGCAGCCGGCCCCCTACGGTGCCGCCGTCCCGCCGGCGCCCTACAACTCCCCGCCGCCGCGTGGTCTCGCCCCGCAGGCGTACGGGAGCCTCGCCCCGCCTGCGGCTGCGCCCTGGTGGGCGTATCAGCACCCGCCGGCTGGCCACCCGCCGCTGCCATCTCCGCCGTACGGCGCTCCGCACCTGCAGCCCCTGCTGGGGGGTGGCTCCTTCAGCGCTGCCCCGGCCAATACATGGTCGGCCTCGCCCTACGGCTCCTCGGCTCTGTCGGCTCCCGTCTACCCGCCAGCTGGTGCTACCGCGCCTCCCTATGGCGTGTCCCCCTCATATGGGGCACCGTACGGCGGCCCGTCGACGGAATTGGTGGCCTCCCCGTCGGCTGCCTATGCTCCGCCGCCACCTTCGGACCACGGCATGGCTGCTGCGCCGTTCTACTTCGTGCATCTCATCCCGGTAAAGCTGACGACGGACAACTACCTGTCGTGGCGTGCTCAGGTCCTGCCACTTCTCCGCAGTCGCTACTTGGAGGGGTTTGTGGACGGCACTCTACCGTGCCCCCCGCCATATCACCCGGGGCATCATGCGTGGGTGGCTCAAGATCAAGCCATCCTTTCCGCCATCCAGTCCTCTCTTACGAAGGGGGTCTCGTCACTGGTCATCTTTGCCGTCACTTCTCGCGACGCGTGGGCGGCCCTTCATACCAGCTTCGCTTCGCAGTCTCAGGCGCGGGCTCATGCTATTCGCACTGCGCTGGGAGAGGTGAAGCTTCATGGTCTCACCGTCACCGACTACTTCAACAAGGTGACGGGCATGGCGGATACACTTGCCTCCATTGGCAAGGCTCTTGGGCCGGAGGAATTCACCTCTTATGTGCTCAACGGTTTGGATGACGACTATGACAATCTGGTGGAAAATATCAATGGTCGTGACACTCCCATCCAGCCGCGTGAGTTGTACGCGAGACTTCTTGCCACGGAGCAGCGGATCCAGGCTCGCCGTTCTGCACCGACCTTCCAGGCGGCCAATGCTGCCATGCGCGGCAAGGGCAAGCCGCCGCCAGCTGGTGGGAAACCGCCGGCCACTTCTGCCCCACGGAACACCACTACCGCCGCGGGTGGTCGTGTCCGCGCCTGTTGTCCTTCGTGTGGGACTCAAGTCCCTTGCCAGCTTTGTGGTCTTGATGGCCATCTGGCTTCCCGCTGCCACCGTCGCTTCAAGAAGGATTTTCTGGGCATCGGGAACAATGGCAAAGGGAATGAGAAGCAGGATGCTTTGGCGAGTCATGAGCATGGTCACACTCCTTCCTATCCGGTTGATGCATCCTGGTACATGGATACGGGAGCCACCAACCACTTGATGAGCGATATGGGAAAGCTCTCCACACAGGAGCCGTACCGCGGACATGATCAGGTTCATACTGCAAACGGGGAAGGTATGCACATCTCACATATTGGCCAGGCATCTCTTCTTACTCGTCAATCCAAACAATTACGTCTTCTTAATGTCCTTCGAGGTCCCTCTGTTTCACGTAGTTTGTTGTCTGTTCCTAAACTTACTCGTGATAATAATGTTCTTGCTGAGTTTCATCCTTTTCATTTTTTTGTTAAGGATCGGGACACGAGGGACATACTCCTTAGAGGTCGACTGCGCAATAATGGTCTCTATACACTTGATGTGCCACCTGCTCCTAGTGCTTTCAGCGGCGTTCGTGTGTCTCCATCACATTGGCATGCACGCCTCGGTCATCCTGCCACTCCCATCGTTCGCCATGTTCCTCATCGTCATGAGCTCCTAGTTGTGTCCAATAAATATGTTGATGCAGTTTGTGATGCCTGTCAGCAAGGCAAGAGTCACCAGCTTCCTTTTTCTGAGTCGAGTCGTGTAGTCACTAAACCGCTTGAACTTGTGTTTTCGGATGTATGGGGCCATCCCCAAACCTCTGTTAGTGGTCATAACTACTATGTCAGTTTCATTGATGCTTATAGCCGGTTCACTTGGCTTTATCTTCTTAAGCGTAAGTCCGATGTGTTTAATGTTTTCTTACAATTCCAAGCGCATGTTGAGCGTCTGCTTAGCCACAAAGTCATTCATGTGCAATCTGATTGGGGTGGTGAGTACCACAACCTCAATGCGTTCTTTAATAAGCTTGGAATTACTCATCGTGTGTCTTGTCCTCATACACATCAACAGAACGGTGTAACTGAGCGTAAGCATCGTCATATAGTTGAGACTGGTCTTGCTTTGCTTGCCCATACCTCAGTTCCTTTTCGGTTTTGGAGTGATGCGTTTTCCACCGCATGCTTTCTCATTAATCGATTACCTACACGACTCCGTCAGATGAAAACACCACTTGAACTTTTGTTGAATGAAATCCCTGATTATACATTCTTCAAAGTGTTTGGGTGTGCGTGTTGGCCACATCTTCGTCCATATAACCAACGCAAGTTGGAGTTTCGATCTAAACAGTGCGTGTTTCTTGGCTATAGTTCTCTTCATAAAGGGTACAAATGTCTTCATGTTCCCTCTAACCGCGTCTACATCTCTCGTGATGTGGTGTTTGACGAGAACGTTTTTCCTTTTGACGCACCTTCGGTCACCTCCCCCACTCCCACTACACCTGAGCAACCCACCGTACCATTGCCTGGTCAATTTGTTGATGTTGCATATACTCCCTTGTTGCTACCTAACCATGGTGCAGGTACTGGACGTGGAGCACGCCTTGAGCTTCTGGACGCGGAGCCACCCTCGTCTTCTGTGCCGTCTGCTGCGCCGGTTGCCCTGGCTGAGCCGACCTTGCCGAGGGCTGCTGCGCCGGTTGCGCTGGCCGAGCCGGCCGCGCCTGAGACTGCGTCGGCAGCGCTGGTCGAGCCGGCTGCGCCTGGGGCTGCGCCTGGGGCTGTGCCGACTGCGCTGGCCGAGCCGGCCTTGCCGGTGGCTGCTGCGCCGGTTGCGCTGGTCAAACCGGCTGCGCTGGCTGAGCCGGCTGTGCCAGCGTCCTCGCCCTCCCCACCAGGCATGTCGCCTGGGCAGCAGCCTTCACCGTCACCTCCGCCATCTACCGCTCCTCTGCGTCCTCGTACCCGGAGTCAGAATGGTATTGTTCGGCCAAAGGAACGTACTGATGGCACGGTTGCCTGGATTGCGGCGTGCATGGCACAAACAGATGCTGACCCCACTGCCGAGCCTCGTCATTTTCAGGCGGCTCTTCGGATTCCTCATTGGCGCAATGCCATGGAGCAGGAGTTTCAGGCACTACAGAGGAACGATACTTGGCGACTGGTTCCTCATGTGTCTGGTGTCAACATCATTGATTCCAAGTGGGTTTTCAAGGTAAAGAAGCATGTTGATGGTTCCATTGAGCGTTACAAGGCGCGGTTGGTGGCAAAAGGTTTTAAACAACGGTATGGTCTTGATTATGAGGATACTTTCAGCCCAGTTGTTAAACCTACCACCATTCGGTTGCTCCTGTCCTTGGCTGTTGCCAAAGGGTGGTCTCTGTGCCAGCTTGATGTTCAGAATGCTTTTCTCCATGGGGTCTTGGAGGAAGAAGTTTACATGCGGCAACCTCCGAGTTTTGTTGATCCAGCTCGTCCACATCATTTGTGTCGTCTTGTTAAGGCGCTTTATGGACTCAAGCAGGCTCCTCGTGCATGGCATGCCCGACTGGGTTCGGTCCTTCGACAGCTTGGGTTTACCCCGTCCACCGCTGACACGTCTCTGTTCCTACTTCATCGTCCTGAAGTTACTATGTATCTGCTGGTGTATGTTGATGACATTATTCTCATCAGCTCCTCCGTGTCTGCTGCGGATCGTCTGCTGTCTGCTCTGAGTGGTCACTTTGCTGTCAAGGATCTGGGGGCTCTCCATTACTTTCTTGGGCTGGAGGTTTCACGGTTTTCTGCTGGTCTTACTCTTACTCAGCATAAGTACTCTTTGGATCTGCTACGCCATGCAGGTATGCTGCGCTGCAAGCATGCTACCACCCCTATGTCTGCAACAGATAGGTTATCAGCTTTGGATGGTGACTTGCTCTCTTCAGATGATGCTACTGAGTATCGCAGTGTCGTTGGAGCTTTGCAGTACTTGACTATTACACGGCCTGATATTTCCTATGCGGTAAACCGTGTGTGCCAGTATCTTCATGCTCCGCGGACTTCACACTGGTCAGCTGTGAAGCGTATCTTGCGTTATCTCTCTCATACTGTCTCCTATGGCTTGCATCTTCGGTCTGCCTCTTCGTGTGCCCTCTCAGCCTTCTCTGATGCTGATTGGGCTGGGAGCCCGGATGACCGGCGATCAACGGGGGGCTATGCTGTCTTTTATGGGGATAACTTGATCGCTTGGAGTGCACGCAAGCAGGCCACAATATCTCGGAGTAGCACTGAAGCAGAGTACAAGGCTGTTGCCAATGCCACGACTGAGCTCATTTGGGTACAGTCTCTGTTAAGAGAGTTAGGTATCTCTCAACAGCAGCCACCTGTTCTTTGGTGTGATAACATTGGTGCGACATACCTTTCATCTAATCCAGTTTTTCATGCTCGTACCAAGCACATCGAAGTTGACTATCACTTTGTAAGGGAACGTGTTGCACAGAAGCTTCTTCATATCAAGTTCATCTCTTCCAAGGATCAACTTGCTGACATCTTCACGAAGCCTCTTCCACAACCTCAGTTTGAGGGATGCAGGCGCAATCTTAACTTGGTGTGTAGTTCAGGACATAGTTAAGATTGAGGGAGGGTGTTAGACTATGTATTTGTATAAGCTTCCGTATATACCCCTGTACTCTGTATATCCCTTATATATATGAAATAGCCACACCCCGTATTGGGTGTCGTGCAGTTTCCACAATACATTGTTTCACATGGAGAACTCGATTGTCTGAGCTGGCTTGTGTTCACATCCATATCCTTATTTTTGTGAAG
The DNA here is from genome assembly GCA_039707655.1 of Elymus sibiricus. Classification (NCBI taxonomy): domain Eukaryota; kingdom Viridiplantae; phylum Streptophyta; class Magnoliopsida; order Poales; family Poaceae; genus Elymus; species Elymus sibiricus. Next base: position 446,391,381 of record CM077675.1, on the reverse strand, counting down.
GCCGGCCACCATGATTTGTTTTGATTCTCTAATTTTATATTCCTTGTGTTCACATCCCTACTTGCCTGTCTTCTGTTTCCGAATCAGTCTTCGTTGTGCTATGCTTTTCTCGGAGCTCTTAGTGATTATGATCTTCTACTGTATTTGGTTGATTGCTACAAAACTTGATCGAAAAATTGGTCTGAGCTGCTCTGCCTTTGGTTATGCATGGAAGCATGCATCTGTAATTTTCAAATGATAGCTGTATCACACTTGTCAAAACTGAGCTTCTCCAGTGATTGGGTTTGCTTTCTGCTATCCTTTTGTATTTGTGCGTGAACAAGCATGAGTTGAATTATTCGTTGGTCACGTACTGAAAAAGTAGAATGCTTAGTGATTTGTGCATCGGCGATGAATGTTTTCACGCCTCAGTTTGGCATAACTCACCACAGGGCGACAATTTCTTTGCTACCCGCTTGTTCTTAACTGGTTGGCTTAGCTCCCCACAGGCCTAAAGGATCCCCTAATGGCAGTGTGCAACGAGGTAATACGTATTTTTTCCCGTCATGGACTCACGAACTTGTGTGCTGCCTGAATGCCATTACTGAATCAGAGCATATCAGTCCCGGCTACAACCTATGTGCTAGCCTAGGTGGCCACGAGATGTGGGAGAAGGAAGGAGGGATTCTTATCGCCCTCAGAATTGGGCATGATAATTTTGGTGGCTTGGTTAGGAGAAGCCATAGAGTGTGTATGGAAATCATACATGCTTTTGGAGATTTTAATCACCATTTTTTGTACCATCGCTTGCTCTATCACGATGAGTAGTATATCGATGACCCGCTGAGTGATTTATTGTTTTTTGTCCCTTCCTTTGAATTCGCTAGCCTATATTGCAACCCCCGTATAATGCATATGAATGGAGAGGTAAGAGGCCACGTTATCTTCCATTTGACTTGAGTGTTGAGCCTCCATGGAAAAGCCGTCAACTAATTCAGAGGGGTTCGACTGGCCCGGTCGCCGACAATTATGAAGAAATGACGAATCCCAACTACGGAAAAATAAGAACTGAAACTCACCACAGATCGTTCTTGGGAAGATCCCCCTCCTAAACATAAGGGAGGGATAGGGGGAAAGGGGCCAAAAAAATCATATAAATAGGGTTCTAGAAAGATCACTTTCTTGAAATTGTGAATTGCAACATTCTGTACGTTGTAGTGCAAGTGTTTTCAAGATTTCATTGGATAAGGTTCCCTTGTTTTTCTAAAACTTGAAAATCATAGAAAAACTATGTTAACCATGTTATAAGATGTTGTCATAAGGACATTGCCAGATGGTCTATATATGTAGGACATTAGGAGTAAGTAGCAAGTATGAGTTCACATTCTAATCACAGTGATAATATGTTAGAATTTGGCTGATTATGGTGCCCTCGTGTACCTGGATATTTCAGGTGGTTCACAAGCTTGGAATTATAATTTTTGTGTGGTTTATTGCCTTCTGCTAATAGGAATATATCCTTGCAGTAAATTCTTGGTCCATTCCCTTATCATTCTTGGTCCATATCAGTGCTTGAGACTTGTGGCAGTACTACAATCATGTTATCATTGCATGTTTACACGGGGTGTTTGTAAATTCTTGAGCTTCGTCAACATGTTGTTTCAGTAAATTTCAATATTTTTCACCTTTGGTTATGGTAATAAATTTTCCTCATAAATGCTTATCCAGGGGTTTCTTGGCATTATTTGTCCAATAGTTACTTGCAACTGGCAAGTATAACTTTTGGAACCATGCTCTGCCATTTCACAGGAGCAAAAGGAGCAAAGAAGGAACATTATCTGATCTACTTTGCCTATGTCTACAGTTTTCTTCAATCATTCCATTCAAGTGTTGCCCCATATGAAGGCGTGAGGGAGGAACCGGCGCAGCGAAGCGCGCACCACGCTTCTAGTACTAGATAATGTTGTTGATGAAGCTCAAGCATGCTATAGTACTGAGACTAATGTAGTGCTTCATGATGACAATTTAGTTAGTGTAACTCGCAACGACCGTGGGGTATGCAGTTCCTAAAACCTATGGAAGACTTCCTGGTTGAAGGATGCAATGCATCTCGCTGAATTGCAAGCTCTATGATTTTGGGTCTGCCTAGGCAGGGGAGAGGAAATCTTCAAGTTGGGCAGAAAGCTAGGCATGATTCTTGGTAATACTCTTTACTTGGTACTTGATGATTACTCTTTACTTGGTACAAGGTATTTGATGATTCTAATATAGTCTGACCTTGCTCAGATAGCAGTTTACATACATGCCTAGATGTGTTGGAGATGCATTGCAGTGTGTTTCATAGGTGGCCATGAAGGGCGACTAAAAGTAATCCATCATCACATCAAGTTTCTGGAATTCCAGGGATCGAAATCATATCGATATGCATCTGCCTGAATTTCAAGGATCGAAATCGATACAAATGAAAAATGGCTCAATGAAAGTTGTAGTATCTGCATACTCTTTGTTGGTATATAAATCATGGCCTCCCTAATACTTATTCCCTGTAAAATAGCTAATTCATGCATTATTTGGGAGTGCACACATCAATTAAAAAAGGAAACTGCAAGTCATGTATAGTGATCTGTATTGCTTAGATCTAATAATATACAATCTATACATGACAGTTTACACTCATGAGCACATGGTTGTACAATCATGTTCGAACTGAATTACAACCAAAGTGTTCATCTTGGCTACTTCTGAACTTCTGCACAAACTAAATGGTGGAGTATGGCCACTACTAGCTACATGGTAACATGTGATGGTCAATTGTCTTCGATTTAGTCTCTTCTATTGTCTTGTGTTGTGCATAAATCTATGAGCCTTATGTCTTGATAAAATAAAATATGCGAGAATAGGATTGAAAATCAAAGCTATTCATGTGGTGGTGGGATGTTAGTCTGGTTGAAACCTGAGTATAACAACTGGAATTTTGATGCTCGACACTTGAAAAAATAGCCTACTCGAGAGTGTTTGGCCTTTTTTTGCATCTCGTGCCTATCGTGTGTGTTCTTCGTTGCAACGCACGGACATATTTACTACTATATATATACATATCTCTACCTAATAATAAAGCACGGATAACTTCTGGTCGTACGTCGTGGCGTTTTTGCAAAAAAGTCCCGGTATTTTTCGGTGATCAACCCGCGGTCCAAATCGAACCGGTACGAAGGGGAAAAACACAGCCAAGGTCTGCCTCGCTCTCGCGGCGCTCCGCCCCGCCCCGCCCCGCCCACCTCCTGCCATGCGCCGCGCGCCGCCAGCCGCCTCCTGCCTCCCACCTCCCGCCCCACCCACCTCCTGCCATGCCCCCCGTGTTGCCGGCCGCCTCCTGCATCCCACCTCCTGCCCCGTCCCGCCCCGCCCCGCAGCCTTGCGGTGGCCCGGTCGGTAAGTACCTGCCGGATCTCGCCGGATCCGGTTGGAAGGTGCTCAGGGAGTGGATCTGGAAGGAAGGCGGACGGAGCTTGGAGCTGTTGGGGAACGCAGCAGAAAACAAAAATTTTCCGACCTACGCACCAGCCCAGGATCACTATGGAGACTGCATACAAGGTTTGATCTGTTTCGTTACCGACTCGTAGCGCAGCGGAAGTAGAGTCGATGACGATCGGCGGTGCAGATCCCCGCAGCTAGGATTTACAACCTCCCAACCGCGAGGATGTACTCCCACGTCAGCTCACCGGACGGATCTCCGGGCAGCCCTTCGGGAGGCATTGGGACAGTCCCTCGGATAGTCCCACCGGACGGATCCTCGGACAGCCCTTCGGGAGGCCCCTGGACAGTCCTTCGGATAGTCCCACCGGACGGATCCTCGGACAGCCCTCCGGGAGGCCTCTGGACAGTCCTTCGGATAGTCCCACCGGACGGATCCTCGGACACCCTCCGGGAGGCCTCACGGACAGCCCTTCGGGCGGGTCACTCGGACAGCCCTTCGGGAGGACACCCGAAACTCAAACTGTAACTCGGACAGCCCTTCGGGAGGCACTCTCGAACTAAGACCGAAACTACGATCTCTCTACAGAGTTGCACACATACGGTGTCATCTATCCGGCAGGGCTTCGCCGTCCAGAACTAGTTCCCACCGGAACCCAGACAGCCTTTCGGCTCTACGAAACTATTTCGCTGGGAGGGAGAGAGAAGCCAGAAATGTCATGGCATGTGTATGTGAGAGCAAGGATGAAGCATATGGGGCTGCCTCCTCCCCTCTATTTATAGGAAAAACAAGGGGTAGGATGGGCATATCCAAAATGCCATGTCATCCTAAAATATCTTGGGAAGATATTTGTGGAAAGCCAACTTCCAACCATATCCATAAATCTGATTTCACTATTCACGACGACATTTTTCAGCGTCCGGTCGAACTGAAAATATTTATGTGGGCTTAGAACAATTCCAGTACCCACTAAAATAAGTTTCAATGCGATCCGGAACAATTCCGGTTTAGTGATTTTCATCTGCGAAAAGCATCTGAAGCGGTTCCGGCAGCTCCGGAACATTTCCGGTTTTCATCCCGGAAAATTCCAGAAAGTTTCCAGAACGATTCTGGCACCCTCCAAGAATTATCAGGCATGTGCTGAAACCAATCTGACTTTATGGTATCCTCTGAAACAACTTTTCAGTTTTACCGGAACTATTCCGATATCCTCTCCGGAACGTTTCCGTTTCGTCCGAAACTTTTTCGGTGAATTTCTCTCAGACTCCCCGTCTAGTATTCAGCAGATAGATGACCCTTAAGCGTGTGACCCTATAGGTTCGGTGAAGCATAGACATGACCCGGAACCCCTTCCGATCAATGATCAACATCGGAGCCGTGGACACCCATATTGACCCCTATACCCACACGAATGAATATTCGAGTGAACCTCTAGTTGCTGTGTGCTATTCCTGTTGCTTCGCGATATGTTACAAATACCCGAGGTGAGAAACATCGGCATCCTCGTGGATCAACACTTGTCCACAATGCCAGTTACCTCGTTGCCGGTTTTTGTTCTCTTTTCTCGTTTCTGTGTTCCGGCATCCCTGTGATCAAATCACAATGTGTCTGGCCAGACGATGATGGATACCGTAACACCGAGAGGGCCCAGAGATATCTCTCCATCGTCGGAGGAGCAAATCCCAATCTTGAGCTATCAAGTTACTTGACATACTTTTCCATGAACCCGTAAGCCGCCGTAATAGCCACCCATTTACGGATGACGTTTAACAAACCCCAAAGTTCATGAAGCAAGCATGAAGAAACTCGATACTCTCATGGTCTAAGGAATTATGCAAACGTTAACCATCTTTGTGTTATAAACCATTAACTTATGACGAATGAATCTCATAGCATAACATCAATCGGGTCGATTCAACACAAGTGTTCTACTAACATTGTGCCCTCAAAGTTGCCGGCATAGTCATGCCCATGATCAGGAAAACAGAACCATCATGCAACACTTGAGCTAGTCTTAGAGGCATGACTAGGAATACTTTTTACCGTTTATTATTCCACACGTGCACGTGGGTTTTCCTCAGAGCCTTTATGGATATACGGGCTCGGGAACCATGGCAGTTATAGCATGGAACATAAACATAATTATGAGCACGGAGATAAATAATAACTTTTATCATTGCCTCTTGGGCATATCTCCTACAGACTCCCACTTGCACTAGAGTCAATGATCTAGTCAATGCTATTGCACTTTACACCTATGGCATACCGGTGTAAATTATGCATCGCATGTGGTATAGCCTGATGTCCAACGGATCTGACGACTTCAGCTCTGTGTGTAACTTTGCATATCCTTGCGTTTTCACGCTTTCACAAAATTCATATTTTGTCTGGACTTGGCCTTGCATATGTGTGAATCATTGGTCGAAACCTGATTCCTCAGACTGAGCTATGGAGCAACTATCTGCAATAGTGTCCCATAGACCAAAGTCATCTTGGAACCATACTAAGTTCATGAATGAACTATATGATTCAACAACTTCTTTGTCGCTTCTTAAGCATCAACATACTTAGCCTTTGTTATAGAATTCGCCACAGTATCTTGTTTGGAACAATTTCCAACTACCGTGCCACCATATTGTGTATCACACAAAACCCTCAATTTAAATCGAAAATCGCATGGAGCATTGATGAAGACTGTATTGATGTAATCACTTACAACGAGCACTTCATAATCTCTACTTGCGAGAAAACATGTCATCAGCACTACTCTTAGCACTTAATGACATCTTTCACTGTTGTCCCATGATCAGTACTTTGATCACTTTGGTATCTATACTCGCAACAACTTTGGAGTATCGGACATATCTGGTTGTTTTTCATACCATAGAATACATGATTAATCCAAACACAAGAGTGTGTGGAACCTCCATCATGTATTTTACTCATCAGTGTTTTGGGACACCGAGTCTTGCAAAACTCTTTCCATGTGACTTCGGCAAGAATCACTCCTTGGCGGTTTAATGCTAAAATGTTTTAGCATCTTGTCAATATGTATTTTGCTTAGCCCCATTAGGTAAATCTATCTCCATAGATCATCATGCCTAATATCAAGGCTGTTTAGCCCAAGCACTTCATCGAAAAACTATTTTAAATGAAGTCCTAATTCGTGTCAAGAAATTTATTTCCAATTTAACAATGTGTCAGGCACACAAGGTTTTTAGAAATATCATTATGCTCCCACTTACTTTCTTGAAACCACAAGCATCTTCGTTGCCCATTTGATGAAGTCAAACTCTTTTGACCATTTCATCAAAAACGAAGATTCCAACTCCACTTTGCTCTCTTCTGTCCATTGCTGGAACTCTGAAGTTTGCATACTTACTAGCATCCTCTAGATCGACAAATTACTTTGGACTGTATCACATACAAGTCCAAGGTTTCATTTCCATCAGATGGAAATCCTTTTGTCATCTATGTTTCATATCTCATGATTGAAACATGTATTAATTGCTAGTTCAACCCGAACCGACTTTAAGCTTCGCTACGGTGAGACAATCTCATCGTAGTCAACTCCTTGAACTTGTTATTGCAACAAGTCGAGCTTTATGGATAAAACATTTTATCCGTATCAGTCTTTAGTTCCATAAATATTCGTTAGACTCTAAGTCTTCCGAAAGGTGTATCAAGATTTTAATCTTGAATCACTTATATGGAAACTATCTCGGATTGTATTGGCATTTAGCCAATTCTGGAGTCAGGGCCCATCAACGCTTCCTTGTGTATTGTAGGTATACTGTTGTCTAACAACTATATCTCGTTTGCGCACCTGATAGGTTTGCACGAGCTTTGCCTACGTGGTTCAGCTGCAAGTTCGACCGAAGTCCATACATTTTATTGTAGAGACTTCCGTATCAGTCGCAGTAGGAAACTCCGGAATCACTTCCAAGGTTTCTTTTCTTTGATCTGATGACGAAGATACTGCTTATCTCATCGAGTTGCACTGTTCTCCCACTCACCTTTTTGCAAGAACCATTCTTTTTAAAAAGCATACCGTTTTGCGGCAAAATTCTTTGCCTCGGTATAGTGGTGGGGGAATACCCAATGACTTGGGATAACCTTACAAAGTAGCACTTGTCTGATTTGGAATAGGTTTGTAACCTTTTACACAAGCCCCATATTCCAAATGTTAAGAAAAGATATAACATGGTTGGGCGTACCATACCATGGTGTCATTTCAACAGACCCGATGGAGCTCTTTTCAGTGTAAAAGCCGCAGTCTCTAAAGCATCACCTTTTAAAAGGGATAATGGCAAATCTATTTATGTCTTCTTTGATCTTACCATGTCATAAATGGTTCGATTACATCTTCACGGACTTTCCACTTGCAGTGGTGTTCCAGGAGATGCAAGTTATGAAACCCCTTTCATAACTCATCAGACATTCGCTAAACTTGTAACTCAAATATTCCTTTCTGCAATCGAATTGTAGAAACATAATTTTCTTGTTACAATATTTTCTTCTTCATTTTGAAAACCTTATGAATGAATTCAAAAGATCCAGACTTACGTCTCAACAAGTAAATATCCATATATCTACTTGAGTCATTTCTGAAGATAGATAAATCCACTACTTGCAACAACATTTATTGGACTACACACATCATAATGTATGATCACCAATATGTTCTTTGCTCGTTCCTTATGGCTTGTGAACGGTATTTTAGTCACTTCACCTTTCAGAGGAAAGTTGCAAGTGTCAGATGATTCAAAATCAAACGACTTCAAAATCCATCATAATGGAATTTTCCATGCGGGTTTCTCCAATGTGACCAAATGCAGTGCCACACTTGTGTGGTATTCTTTTAGTCTTGCGACATTTAGCGTCAGTGTTATGGATGTATCATATTACCATCAATATTCATAACATACATCCCATCCTGGATGGAAGCATGGCCCTTCATGTTATTCATAACACCGAACATCAAAAGTTCTCTTATGAATAACCTTCTTGCAAAGTACCTTATGCAGAGGGCTAGAGTGTATGAAACTCTAAATGAATTATGAAAGTAAATACAGAGGTAATGTATTATTATCAATATTCATAACATACATCTCACTCACAATGAAAGTATGGCCCTTATGTTATTCATAACATCGAACATCAAAAGTTCTCTTATGAATAACCTTCTTGCAAGATACTTTATGCAATGGGCTAGAGTGTAAAACTCTAAAATGAATTATGAAAGTAAATACATAGGGAATACACCAATGGAAGGTATAGTAACATTTACTATGTTCCCTGTGTGTATCTAAACCTCATCCCTGGCTAGTCTTTTAGGCCGTAGTAGTTCTTGCATCGAGTTGTATCAGAATGCAATCGAGCGGGTATCTTTGTGATCAACTCACAATACCCAAGAATTAGTGATTAACATGTTTAACCATAATTCCCAAGAACTATATCTTTTGACTAGCCTTTTATACATTAAAAACTTGTATGACATTCATACATGAGCTGGATATTCCAGTCTTCCTTTTATTTGCCTTTATACTTCTAACAGTTTAACTCTTAGTATTTCTCCTACTCTCAGAAGAAGCATCTAACTTAAGAGTGGCGTTAGCCCCGGACTTCCTAGGCGTGAAAGTCTTACTAACACCCTTCGGACACTTCCTTTCTCTTTAAGTTGTTGTTTTATTCACCTTTCATCATATGACAGGCGTTCTCCTGGATCCCTCTCTTATCAGTCTAATGCATAGTAAACTCCTTTACTAACAGCTTGCAAACAAACATTGCTTTTGGATATCTCATATCTTTTAGCCTTTGTCTGTCTCTGAAAATGATTTTCAGATTCCATGAATATCACATAACTATCCAAACTTTCGAAGTTCGGGTCTCATGGAAGCAAACATATTGCACTTTGACTGAAAAGGAATTCTAGCTTTTGGATCGAAGGACGAGAGTCACATGATCCATAGCATTAGCGAGAGAATACCGAAAGTATGCGATAGGACAAAATCCTTCTCGGCACTCTAGAGGACAATCCTCACATTACGTTACCAACCGTAAAGCTTTAACCAGATATTTAACAGCTTATTCAATTTTAATAGGGAAGGTGGAAACGCGAGCCATTATTCTATAACTATTTTGCAAATTTCACTTAGACAAGGTTCATAATTAATTGCACTAAGAATTAAAAGAATTAATTCTAAAGTGCGCTCCCACTCAAATCAATATCTCTCATAATTGATTGTGAGTGATTCAAGATCCAAATTTCAATTAAACGCCATTGACGGGTTCATCACTGATGACGCGAATTTCAATCGGTAGGCCAACTTGCCAATCACATCTCTATGCGATTCTTGTTCATCTTTCGATGCGTGTGTTCCGAGCTCAGGACTGTCCTGCCTGAACGTCAAGACAACCAAGTGATCTCGCTGCAAGGTCTGACCTCACCCGCCTCACACTTCCCTAATCGTTTGTACTCATGTGTACATGGCGTACTCCGAGAAGTTAGGTGCTGTGACGGTGCTACACTTGGGAGAACACTAACTACTTGATATTTTTGGAGAGATCACCCTAATAAAAGCGACTACCGCGCAATCAAGAAGGGTGCATCATAAGGGATAAACATCTCAGGCAATTCATAATTTAGCATGACATGGTATAGCCCCTTCTGACGGAGAAGTCAAACATTTCTTCGTCTTCGGCATTCGCGTTGGTGTTCACCTTCGCGAAGATTGCCACCACCTTGTCGGTGCACCAGATAATATTGCTATCTCTATAGCTAATAAAATAAGTGCATTACATAAGGTTGACACGCAGGTCATTAAAGTGCAATCATATGGCTCCAGCCATCATGCCGAATCATGACACGCAGGTCATGTTAATCAATTTACATTATATAGTCATCTCATACATAATCAAATTATAATGAGCACTGCTATACCACATCACATGCACATGCAAACCATCCTGCAAAACCAAGTTAGACGCCTCTAATCGGTTTATACAAGATTTTATTTTACGTGGCTTCTAAGGTTTCGAAACAAACCGAAGCTACCAACGTCCATCATCAAGCATGATAATCCAAGTCGCTAGATTAACATTGCGGGGTGTATGAAACACGAGATAATTAAATCTCGAGCCCCATACTAAACTTCGTCATACGCATGACCCCCGTGCAGATCATATCTGCAATGCCCTTTCATCTGCGAATTTCATCTTTCTTTTGACTATGGCGGAACCCAAAGAACTGAAGCACTTCGTTGATCAATCAGGATCGCGGATTGCCAGAACTTTGTGAAATTCCACCATACTGTCTCGAGATTGAGCAAACGCAAATTCTAGGGAAGCAACAAGAACATCGGGTAACAGACTTCATCTGTCACCCGCACAAATAATTTTCAGCAATAGATCTCATCTACTACCTAATTATATTGTGCAACACCCATACATCTCTATGTATTCTAGATCGCAACTTGCATCTACGCATAGCACGGCTCTTGATGCCACTGTTGGGGAACGCAGCAGAAAACAAAAATTTTCCGACCTACGCACCAGCCCAGGATCACTATGGAGACTGCATACAAGGTTTGATCTGTTTCGTTACCGACTCGTAGCGCAGCGGAAGTAGAGTCGATGACGATCGGCGGTGCAGATCCCCGCAGCTAGGATTTACAACCTCCCAACCGCGAGGATGTACTCCCACGTCAGCTCACCGGACGGATCTCCGGGCAGCCCTTCGGGAGGCATCGGGACAGTCCCTCGGATAGTCCCACCGGACGGATCCTCGGACAGTCCTTCGGGAGGCCCCTGGACAGTCCCTCGGATAGTCCCACCGGACGGATCCTCGGACAGCCCTCCGGGAGGCCTCTGGACAGTCCTTCGGATAGTCCCACCGGACGGATCCTCGGACAGCCCTCCGGGAGGCCTCACGGACAGCCCTTCGGGCGGGTCACTCGGACAGCCCTTCGGGAGGACACCCGAAACTCAAACTGTAACTCGGACAGCCCTTCGGGAGGCACTCTCGAACTAAGACCGAAACTACGATCTCTCTACAGAGTTGCACACATACGGTGTCATCTATCCGGCAGGGCTTCGCCGTCCAGAACTAGTTCCCACCGGAACCCAGACAGCCTTTCGGCTCTACGAAACTATTTCGCTGGGAGGGAGAGAGAAGCCAGAAATGTCATGGCATGTGTATGTGAGAGCAAGGATGAAGCATATGGGGCTGCCTCCTCCCCTCTATTTATAGGAAAAACAAGGGGTAGGATGGGCATATCCAAAATGCCATGTCATCCCAAAATATCTTGGGAAGATATTTGTGGAAAGCCAACTTCCAACCATATCCATAAATCTGATTTCACTATTCACGACGACATTTTTCAGCGTCCGGTCGAACTGAAAATATTTATGTGGGCTTAGAACAATTCCAGTACCCACTAAAATAAGTTTCAATGCGATCCGGAACAATTCCGGTTTAGTGATTTTCATCTGCGAAAAGCATCTGAAGCGGTTCCGGAAGCTCCGGAACATTTCCGGTTTTCATCCCGGAAAATTCCAGAAAGTTTCCAGAACGATTCTGGCACCCTCCAAGAATTATCAGGCATGTGCTGAAACCAATCTGACTTTATGGTATCCTCTGAAACAACTTTTCAGTTTTACCGGAACTATTCCGATATCCTCTCCGGAACGTTTCCGTTTCGTCCGAAACTTTTTCGGTGAATTTCTCTCAGACTCCCCGTCTAGTATTCAGCAGATAGATGACCCTTAAGCGTGTGACCCTATAGGTTCGGTGAAGCATAGACATGACCCGGAACCCCTTCCGATCAATGATCAACATCGGAGCCGTGGACACCCATATTGACCCCTATACCCACACGAATGAATATTCGAGTGAACCTCCAGTTGCTGTGTGCTATTCCTGTTGCTTCGCGATATGTTACAAATACCCGAGGTGAGAAACATCGGCATCCTCGTGGATCAACACTTGTCCACAATGCCAGTTACCTCGTTGCCGGTTTTTGTTCTCTTTTCTCGTTTCTGTGTTCCGGCATCCCTGTGATCAAATCACAATGTGTCTGGCCAGACGATGATGGATACCGTAACACCGAGAGGGACCAGAGATATCTCTCCATCGTCGGAGGAGCAAATCCCAATCTTGAGCTATCAAGTTACTTGACATACTTTTCCATGAACCCGTAAGCCGCCGTAATAGCCACCCATTTACGGATGACGTTTAACAAACCCCAAAGTTCATGAAGCAAGCATGAAGAAACTCGATACTCTCATGGTCTAAGGAATTATGCAAACGTTAACCATCTTTGTGTTATAAACCATTAACTTATGACGAATGAATCTCATAGCATAACATCAATCGGGTCGATTCAACACAAGTGTTCTACTAACATTGTGCCCTCAAAGTTGCCGGCATAGTCATGCCCATGATCAGGAAAACAGAACCATCATGCAACACTTGAGCTAGTCTTAGAGGCATGACTAGGAATACTTTTTACCGTTTATTATTCCACACGTGCACGTGGGTTTTCCTCAGAGCCTTTATGGATATACGGGCTCGGGAACCATGGCAGTTATAGCATGGAACATAAACATAATTATGAGCACGGAGATAAATAATAACTTTTATCATTGCCTCTTGGGCATATCTCCTACAGGAGCACGACGGCTGGCGGACGCGGCATGGCGGCGTGTACCTGTGAGAGAGGAGAGAGATGAGCGGGAGAGGAAAGGGAGCACGGGAGGAAGGAGATGGGATGCTGGAGGGAGAGAGAATGGAGCGGCGAGGTATGGCGGTGGTCCAGTTGCTGCTGCTCGCCGGTGGCTCGCCGGCCATTTGCCGGCTGGAATTGCGGCCCTGTGCATCACGTGGTGAAGCCAAGGCCCAGGTCGTCTTGCAATTGCTGACCCGCTGCCCCTTTCTTTCCCACGTAGAACATTGTTTTTCATTGGTCCTGTAGATGCATCCATGTGTAGCTTTTCAATCTTGCAAATTAGAGACTTTAATTGATACGTACATATTGGAATTCCATTGCTATGATGTGAACCTATGTAGCTTTACTAGATTTTTGGTACTGCCTGTAGTTGGCGACATTTTTTCTGAAGTGTATTCAGTAAAGATTACTTTATCCATACATTGTTGGCATAAAATTGATCCTCAGTCTGGTGTCAGACTTCCTGCAATACAAAACACCGCCTCAAATTGCTCAAACCACGACGCCACCACCGGCTGCTGCTCCTGCTGCTTCATCACTAGCCACGGCCACTACATGGACTACAACGTGAGTTCCTCGGTCCCTCCTTCCCCTTCTCCTTCCCTGGTCCCTTCCCTTGAGGTTCAAACTTGGAAGTATTTTTATTCGGGTATTAGTTTGGTTCAGCTTGTTGTTGCGCTTCTGAGGACATGGGAGGCTCCATAGCCAGCGAGGATGGGAGCCTCCGTATCCAGCGAGTACGTGGGCACATGTAGGGACCATGCTTTTTGAGAATGCGAGAGATGTCTTAGCTAGAGAGGATGAACAGACCATCTCCAGGTATATAGGAGTAGTTCTTTACCTATCATACCCACCCAGCCTTGAACAACATCTCTCCCTAACTCCACTCTGATGATCTGTAGCATTTTCTGCTCTCCTATTGTCTCTGAGCAGTTACTGAATTTCTAAACCTGAAATCTTTCCATTGTCCGCACCAACTCGGCAAAAAGGAAAATCTTTCCACTAATCCCAGTTGCGTGAGTGTCTGAAGGTTTGGAGAAGACAGTCAATTGGTACTACCAATCCATCAGGAGCGAATTCCCACTGTTCACCAAGGGGGCCATTATGTTCCTGATGTAATCTTCACAACCCAATCCAGGATCTTGGTATGTATGTCACAGAGAACTTGTTATTTTTCAAGGATCTAAATTCTACATGATAAATTAGCAACTGTTTCTTCAGTGATATTTTTAGATGGTTCCTCCGGCCACCACCTTGCAAGAAAGGTAGCAGAAGGCGAGGAGAAAATCGTTGGCGTTGTGGATGTGGACGGTGGACCACATGATAATTTGCAGCACTATGTTAGTATTATGAATCACATGTTTATCTAAGGCGAACATGTGATGAGAGTTTTGTGAGATATTATACCAGTTCTGTTCTTCTGGAATAGCATTGGTAGAAACTACTGGCCAGCGACCCAAGTATGGCCTCGGGCATTTTTCCAACTAAAATGCGTACATGTTTTGTTTTGTTGACAGTATTTCTCAGTGACTTGCATCCATGGAGCAAGGAGCAGCAAAATGTGACAGCGGCAGGGATGATTGCGACACATATCTAATGGGGATTCCTAAAGCATGGTTGCAACTATGCATTGACTTGTTTGACAGGCAACATTCGAGTATGTTCCTTACATGCGTGAACACATTATACTATTTGGGGAGCCAACCAGAGCATGCTATACTCTGTTTGGTCGTAGGTATGAATATGGAGTTTGATGCTTTGTTTTGTTGACCGTAGTTTTTGATGATTTGCATAGTGTTCTTCTTCAGCTGTTGGTCAGAAGCCACTTCTCATAAAAGATACAGAAAAGTTCACTTGGTATTTAGTTTATAAAGAGACTCCACAATTTTCTGAATCATGCACGGGAATATCACGTCTTTGTATGTCTATGTACCAATTCACTGATTGCAACACAATATTGAGTCTATGGGAAAGACAATCTTTCCTGCAAAAGTAAGGCCATTTGAAAGCATTGTATTTCATTTTACTGATTTCATAGCTTCTTCATGATGATTTTAACATCTGTAATTTTATTCACATTCCGCAGATGCAGAATAATCATTCGGCTGTTCATCCCGGGGTATCAGGGGGGTGCTCCCTGTGACGCTGCAAGTTGGTATCATTTCATTTGCCCCTTTTGAAGGGAAATAAAAAAACAAGAGGCACACCTTGGCCAGGCTTCAAGGATTCATACGACGGCGTGGTAATGAATGGGTATGTATATTCCCTTGTGACATGCACAAATATTTGAGTAGCATGTAACTATTCGTACAACCCCTTGATGTGTGTGAAAAATGCGGTAGAATCTGTCACAAAGAGTTGATGGCTTGATTCCATGTCTTACAGAAGACAAAAGAAACATCCTGACTGTTTGAATGTTATGCATTCTCTGAGGTACGGGTCGCCCGGCCGGCATGAGGAGGAATGAGGAGACATGCCAGCAGACACGAGGACATAATAGCAGCGGCGAACGACAACGTCGGGTGGCGCCGCCCTGGGTTCGTCTTCGACGGCGTAATGAAGGGGCTGCAGCCTGGCAGAAGTTTGTGCAAGGTAGTTATATGGTGAACTGTGGGTACTGAAACTAAGTTTGTGCTAACATTGTGATATGAGAGTTTGATTTCCTGATAAACAGAGATAAGATAAGATTCAAACACTGTTTTACATTTGTGCTTTTAAGAAACGGATGAAACTGTAAGATGATTTTACTATTGTACCGAGTAAAAATTGTTTTTTACTAAAATAGATTTTTACATGGAAAATGATTAGTTTAAATAGACACCTGATCAGAATATGCTCTGTTTATGTATATTCTACAACTCTGCATTTATATTTAGGGTTACTTGGTTAATATTATTGAAAGAAAAATGTCACTCTAAGAGGATATTATCTAGAACTTCATATCAGGGTGCTGCCCTCTAGGCAGGAAGACATGGATTTAACGACGAAAACTTCTATCAGGATGGGGGCCCTCTAGGCGGGATGACATGGACCCAACAACAAGGACATTGATCATTATGGATTCAACCAGTCTGCTCGATCATTGGATGACATAATATGCTTATGATGTGGGTTAACGGAGGTACTCTAGCCCCAACCATACTATGGCTCATCCAACCTTTGGTCAGATTCACTATTCTTCAATCTTAGTGCTGCATATTCCTATTTGTATGATACTTGGTGCATAAAATTAATGATTCAGAAAAATCATTTTTTCTTTGGTACGAACAAGTCTGCAACTCTCCCAGACAGAAGATTACAAAAAGAGAACAACTATTAGTCTTGGTAGGTGAAGTCAGATTGTGTACTGACATTGTTGTAATCTCTGTATCCTATTTCTTGCCGTTGTTTGTGTTATGTTGCTTACACAGAATGGCCATGTTTATCTAAAATTTCTTTTGTCAATTGCGTTCAAATTAATAAATCAGGGTAATAAATAGAATGTGTCTGTTCCATTACCCACAACTGTATCGTTATCTACTATTGAATAGTTGGATCAATAAACTTTTCGTAATCTTTTGCTGTAGAAGAGCAAAGTTCTACCTGCTTATAACTTGCCCCTTCTCTCTGTAGAGTTAACTACCCATGGAGGTTTGAGGAAGAGCTCGCTGGGTGAATTCGTCGGTGGGCTCAGCCGGCGAATGACACAGGCACTCCGGCAAGGTCGAGCCGGCGGCTAGGCTTAGCCAAAAGGAGTGCCCTGGAGGTCATGGGCGGAAGGGCAGTAAGTGGCAACAGGAATGGGGCGTCGTGTTGCAATGAAGGGCGTGGGCATATGGGTTCTTTACTCGTGAGTCAATCTTACTGGGCTAAGGGCATCTGATATTTTCTTGATTCTGCTCTAGCACCAGTTTACCACGGTAAAGATAATCTGTAGCTTTATGATCAGAAGACTGGATGATTGTTGTAAATTAACATCCTCTTTTCCAGTGGGAGAGAGGCATGGTAGTTATTTTGTATTCCAGCTCAAAACAGGTAAACATTACTTCTCCTTTGAGGAGGTGCATTATGCTCATCGATAAGTTTTGCCCCGAATTTTTTCTCATTGAGTTTTACTACATTTGGTATTGTTCAATATGCTATCTAATATATAGTGTGTGTGCTCCCACTTCAGTTGATCAATTGTTTTTCACTTAGCAGCAGGTGATTGATGGACCAACTATGCCAGTAATGTCCTTAATTTTAGAGAAGATGCAAAACCAAGAACATGCATGAGCTTGCATCCTTGCCGACAGTGTAGCTTTCCGCTGGACCATATATTCTGCGAGGAGAAGTTTCAATGACCATGGAAGCTTTGATGTATTATTTTCAAGGAAAACTAATTGTCTATTACCCATGTCAGGTTTCGGCTCAAATTGTGGTGCTTCTGTTCTATGCAATTTTATTTTCTTGCTGATGCTATGTTCTGGCAGTCCTTATCTTTTATGCCCTATGTTTGTCTTAGTGCTAATAAGAACTATTATTTACCAATGGTAAATCTACCTTTTCCCCATCATGTGACTTAAAGCTAATCTATTCATGGTTTGTTTTCCTTCCTGTACAAAGGTCATCTCTTTTCCGTATAGTTTTTCTTCTTTCTTTTACAGTAACATAGATTATGCTCATAAGGCCGCAACTTGTAAACAGAGATGGAAACGTGCATATAGATCACTCAAGCATGCAATATTTTTCCCGGGTGACAATTTTTTTACATGGCTTCAAATCTGAAGACACATTTGGTTGGCTCTATTTGTTGTATATAAGTTATATCTGAATATACCTTTGGATGCTTATACCATATCTGATGGCCCTGGTAAGTTATATCTGAAGATACCTTTGGTTACCCCTTTCTAGGTTCATTGCTGAATAATAGCGGAAAAAAACTCAAATGAAACCATGAGACGACATAGAGGAACAGTACTTGGGGCAGTACAACGTTATAGTGGTTGCTTTGTTGAGAGGTGAGCGAATACATGAAGCTGACGGAGCAACTGGGTGGGTGAATAATCATGACTAGCTCTGATTCACTTTGATGTCTCAGTGCTCAATTTATCTTTTCCGAACGATTATTTGTCATGCTCTTGCAATTCTCACACTTTAATGTGAGAGAAGATTCCACAAGTATTATCACTTTTTGTGTTTAAGAGAACCATAATGTTTTTCCATATCATAGGGAGGCATTGAGTTACGTATTTGCTATAGACTAGATGACTGAATCTCTGTAAAAAAATTCAAACATGCAAATTATATTACAGTTCATTCTTTATTCTTCAGCAACGCAGACAAGGGGACTACATGGACCAACACCACCAGGGTTTAGTTATGCATTTCCTTTAGCCAAGATAACTGAATCCCGAGCGACTTTTCAAATAAGCAAATTATGTTACGGTTCGTGTTGCAACGCACGGGCAATTAAATACTAAGGGGGTAATTATTCGTTTACTAAGGATTATTCGTTTACTAAGGATAGTGAGATGGGGAACGGGAAGAGAGATAGTGCGTGCAGTTTGTCTCGCAACGACAGTGTCTTCATTCTCCGAGAGCACGTGTGTTTGTGTAGTCAAGTCCTTATGTTTGGGCCAAGCCCAAATACTACAAAAAACAATTACAGATATAATATAATTTTCAGAAAAATAGACCATTCTTAAAAAAACATTTGTTAAAAAATGTTCCTTTTTAGAGAAATTTTCCTATTTAGTAAAAAGTTAACTATTCTTCAAAAGGTGATCTAATTTTTATGTAAACATTAACTTTTATAAAAAACAAGAAAATTCCACATTTAACCTTATTATCTACATTTATTAAAATTGGATATATAAAATGATGCACAATGGCACATGAAGCAGTTTTTTAAGCTAACCACACACTTTTTTTATTGCTCAATAATGTTCTGAGGAATAATGTTTTGAGGAATACACATTTTTTTATACATGAAACAAGTTGTGCCCCTTCTTTCGCCCGGTGCAACGCACGGGCATTTGTACTAGTCAAAAGCTACGTAAAAACGTTTCGCTAGGTGAAAAGGTTTGCGTTGTTTCTGCCCGTACGTAAAATTCCTGGGCTTATGGTGCTACGCTAGCTGGCTTCATGGGCCAGGTTGGGCCTCCCGCGCCGGCAACCGCACTTTTCTCTCGCGTACTGGGACACATAATCCCACCTCGGTCTCCAACTCACAACCTCTCGTTCTGTCCCACCTCGCCTGTTTACATCTAAATCTACCAGTTCATATACGTACGCGAGCTTCTTGGAGAATCAAGAAGTCGCCTCAGAAATCAACAAGCAGACATGGGTACTCAAGGGAAGGAAGCGACAAGAATTGAGGGAAAGTGAACGAAGGAACAACTGACCCAGGTTTACCAAGACTCGAAAGGAGCAACTGACCATGAATTGACACAGTACAATGAGAATGGGAAGGAGCAACAGACCAGCAAGTGGGAACTGGGAAGGAGCAATAATAGCCCGAGATTGTCAGAAAATTGGGAAGGAGCAACAGACCATGATTTACAGAAATTGACACGCGCTCTGCCTCCTCTTCCGGCAGCGTGTCCCGCAGAAGAAGCAGGCCTCCATGAGCCACACGAGGCAGAGCGCGTCGGCGTCCTCCAGCCCGGAACCTGCAGCAAGGTCGAACTGGTCCTGAAGCGCTGCTCCTGTGCGCCGTCAGCGACCACGCCGAAGATACCTTCTATTTAAGGCCGCGCTGAAGAACGAGCGGCCGGCTGCGACGGCAATGGAGCCGCGCGGGCTCGCGCGCGAGAGACAGTGGACGGCGGCGGAGAGCAGCAGAATGGGGAATGGCGTCCCTCTTCTCTCCCACGGATAGAGATGAGGACGCGAATGGATAAGGGTGAGATGCGTTCGCGCAAGGAAGCGACACATATATAAAGTAAAGCAAAGACGTGGAGGAGCAACGTATTGAGGATCAACATATCTATATCTATACCTAATATTAAAGGGAGGATTGTTTCTCCAATTTTTTTGGTTCACGGTGGGACCCAGATAAGTTTTCGTCCGTCGGACCAGTTGTTTTCCGTTCATCCCGATTTCTTTCTGCCAAAAAAAATCGCACGATGGCCGGCCCACTAGCGGATACTGTGCCCCTGGAAAAAAGTACGAAAGTATAAAGCGCCGCGAGGACTCGAACTCGGCCGCTCACGCTCAATGCATCAGACTGCTAGCCACTGGACTACACGTTATGTTGTGTTCAATTTGCAACGTGATATCCTAACAGCCGCGCTAGATACTAAGAGCATATATTTGGAAAAAGTGGATATATTTTAGAACGCAAATATTTTAGCAACTTTCTGAACAAAAAAATTAAACTCAAACATTTTTTTCACAAATAAGAATATTTCTCTTTTTAATTTTTTTGAAACCTGAACTTTTTTTTAAACACAAATAATTTTTGAAAAATAGGAGGTACTATAGCGAATGTTTTTCCGAATTTCAGGACATTTTCTAGAAACACAAATATTTTTTGAAATTTGAATTTGAAAAGGCAAATAATTTTTTTTCAAGACATGAACAGTTTTTGAAAACTGTGAGGTACTGTACCTAACACTTTTTAATCTATACCTACTAATAAATCAAGGTACGGTTCTCTGAAGTTTGGGTCTGTCCATCGTATAGGATTTTTCATCCGTTTGACACAAGGGCCACACCCAAGTGAAAGCAAATAAGCCTTTTGTTCCCCACAAAAGAAAAACGCTTAGCTTTTTTTATTCCTCGGTGTGTTCGTTTTTATGAATGTCCCAGGTGTCTCGCTTGGCCTCAGTCTGCGTTATGGCCCAGTGAAGTCGGCCCAAGGCAGGCAAGGCAAAAATATTAGTTCCCGTGTGGAATCAAACATACGACCTCCATCCCCATTCCGGTAAATTTATCGCAACCGATTGAGCTAGATCAATGTTTGTGTTTAGGTGAAGGTTGTTTTGTCTATTAAATAGTCTCGCCTTGGTTGCTTACAGATAATCTGTTCGGTTGATATACTTTTTTGAGTTTTTAGGTATCAAAGAGCTGACATGGGAATCAATAAGCCAAGGGTAAGGAACGATGTGACAAAAAAATAAAGGAGAAAATTTTAGTTGAGACAACTACATGTCAAATGACATGAGACCTGACAAAGGAATGAAAGAACTAGGAGAGAGAGAAATAAAAAGGAAGAGAAGGACTTTCTTTTTTAGGGCTAGGAAGAAGAGAACTGGACCTGAGATGGAAGGAAGGAAGATACATGAGATTCATGAGACCTGAGGTGGAGGTGATGGGCTGGAATTCAAAACATGAGACATGGCATAGAAATAAAAAGGAAGGGGAGAATTAGACGTGACATGTTCTTGAAAAAAGCTAGATGTAACATGGAAGGTTTCATTGTGTGTGTGTGTGGGGGGGGGGGGACTACGTGCTAAAGGAGGAATATGTATTGGAAGCGACGATAAAATACTGGTAAAAGGAATTTATCATAAAAATTTATACTTTTTAATAACATTATGAGGATTAAGAAAATAAAATGCCCACTGATGTATTGTTTTAGTTTATAATTTATTAAACTAGGGATATGGAACGAATCCTTTTCTCCATCGCGTCATCACGTATGACTAGCCTCGCTCGGCTAAGTGACACCCGTCATAATGCATGAGGAGTCCAACTAAGGATTCACGGTCTATCGAACACAAACTACTCAATTTACATGATAACACAGACATATATTAGGTGTAGTGCTTTTCCCTATTATATTAGCCGGATGTAAAAACAAATCTATGTTCAACGCTCTTGATCTCGCCGGACATGAAGGGGGCTCAACGATCCAGCTATTGGACAACTGATACCACGACCACTGGCGATGAGGACGACAAACAAGACGGAAACATGGGTCTGATGTCATATTGAAGTGAAGGATGTGGACCTGAGGGTGAGGTATTAGTCATGTTTATTATGTTAGGGGCATAAGGGTGAGGCTTTTAGCCATGTTCAGTGGGGAGCAGTGCTACACAGACGACACTTGCTAGCCGAAATGTGCGCGATACTACTTCACGAACCATTCATTGGCAAGCCTGAACAGCTGTAGGCGCTTGGATTAGCTATCGTGCATGAGCAAAAAATCGTCCGTTGAGTAGTTCCATTCAGCGGGTAAGGACGTGTGGGGGTTGTTTTCCTCCGTTGCAACGCACGGGCATGTTTGCTAGTATAAAGTAAAGCAAGGACGTGGGAGTACCTGTCTAATAACAACTAACGCACCAAAAAATCAGCAATTAAACGGGGCAACGCGGGGAGATGATGAGATCTTGGAACCTTCAAACGGTCTCCACAAAATTAACATATCCGGAACTTGGGATAATTACATATACATTTTTTTTTGAAAAATAATTAGCATATACGTGAGTATGGGCTCTACTAGAAAATACAATACTCCCATCTTTAGCTATTTTATCCTACTTTTGTTATGGTAAAGTAGAATGTTTCTTTTTTCCCTGTTTGAGGTGTAGCAGTTCAAATTTTGTGACAGACAAATGTTATTGACCATTGTAGAGTTTATACGTGTGTAAGAAAATAAATAATATAAATATTATACTATGGGATGCCATATTCTTTTATCAGCATGTGATCGACTATCAATTTTGAATCGTCTGACCCCAGATTTATTCGGAATCCCGTAAAGCGTCCGAGAGGAAAGAATACGAGCGGGAAGGAGGATACTCCACAACGATTCTCGAGAGGAACAAGTCAACACCAATGACGACAATTCTATCGTCACTCTGCACCCGGACAACATAGACAAGATGCAACTCTTTCTTGATGCCAAACTGGTTGATGGTTGGCCAAGCCACTAATGACGACAACTCCATCATTGCTCTACACCCAGACACCATGGACATGTTGCAACTCTTTCTTGGCGCCAAACCGGTTGATGCTCGAAGAGGCCACCAATGATGACAACTCCATCATCACTCTACGCCCAGACACCATGGACATGTTGCAACTCTTTCTTGGCGCCAAACTGGTTGATGGTCGACGAGGCCACCAATGACGACAACTCCATAGTCTCTACATCTGTACACCATGGACATGTTGCAGCTTTTCGTGGCGATATTGTCCTGCTGAAGGGATGCGCTACCTAATCTATTTTTCATAGATGCAAGGTTGAAGACATTCTGACATGGCCTGTGGGGAAGCGTGATGGTGGAAGCAATGGACGATGGCGAGAAGTTCGCTGGGTGAACTGCGACGAGGTCGGCCATTGTGCATCTCAACTGACGGCTCACGACATGTCCAATAGAAAGCAATTTTTTAGTAATCTCATCCTTAACTATCCCTATTTTTTCTCCCGTTGCAACGCACGGGCACATTTGCTATTACTATTAAAGTACGGAGTGCTTCTGCCCGTACGTCATCGAAATTGCCACTAAAGTTGCAAAATATTACCCACCAATGCCACCTATAACTAATAAAATACGTTTCACATATAAAAATCTTGGACTGGGCCGGCCCATGCAAAAATCTCCTATACAGCGCTCTGTGCGCTAGGAGAAGACACAACGCATCTCTTTGGGCCGGCCCATGTATGAGCGACCTGTTTTTTAAATTTCGTTTTTCTTTCCCGTTATTGTTATTTTTTATTTTAAATAATTTGGGAATACAAAACACTTTCGAAAATTAAAAAAATGATAATGTTGAAATAAAATGTTTAATAATTCATAAATGTTTGTGGATTCAGAAAATGTTTGCGATTTAAAAAAATGATCGCATATTTAAGAAATGTTCACAAATTTTTAAACAAATGTTCGGGAAACGTTCATAATTTTTTTTAAAGTTCAAGTATTAAAAAATGTTATTAAAATAGAATAAAATTTGCCAATTCAAAAACGTTCATGAATTGAAAATTTTCATAAAAAAACAGAAATTGTTCGTAAGTTAAAAAATATTTTATTAATTCATAAAATGTTCGTTGATACAAAAAAAGATAGGCATTTCAAAAAAATCATCAATTCTGAAAATTGTTCCAACAATTTTGAAAAAATGTTCGTAGATTCAAGAATCTGAAAATATTTGTAAATAGTCTAAAATGTTCATAAATTCAAAAAAGTTTCCTGATTTTAGTAATTGTTAGTAAATTTGAAAAATGTTCACGATTTCAATTATGTTCATGAGTTTGAAAAAACATTCATGATTTTCAAAAATTATTCACGATTTCAAAGAAAATGAGAGTGATAGTGTATCTCGGTGATGCAGCAAAATGCGATCATGGTAATTGGAGATTATTATTTTTTTCTCCCGTTGCAACGCACGGGCCGTTTTGCTAGTAATAATAAACCATGAATAGCTTCTGGTCGTACGTCATAGTCAGTTTTGCAAAAAAGCCCCTACATTTTGTAGAAATTAACCCGCAATCCTTAACTTAGTGGAAAAAACGTTTCATCTTTTTATAAAAAAAAACCCCGGGCAGCTTCACTCCAGCGCTGCCGCATCCGCCCCTCCCCCCTTCTCCTCCTCCCCTTGACGCCGACCGTTTCCATCCTCCAGGAAAAGCCCCCGCGCGGACCCGGACAAGCAAGAAGGTGGCTGCACGAGGGTGAGCTCGAGGGCGTGCTTGCGGCAAGTCCTCCCGTGGCAGGCGACTGTCTCGCTCGATCCAATCGAGTGACATCGGCACAAGGCGGCGGCAACGCATGGGCTGGACGAGCGGAACGACGGCGGCATCCGTATCCAGGCGAGTGGAGTCGGGGTTCTCCGGGGCGGCGCTGTGGTTGCTCCAGCGACGACGGCATCCGGATCCAGGCAAGCAGCGTCAGGGATCTCCTGGGCGGCTCTGTGGTAGCTCCGACGACGGCAGCATCCGGATCCAGGCGAGCGGGGTCGGGGCTCTCCGGGGCGGCGCCATGGTTGCTCCGGCATGCTCCTGTAAGAAGACGAGGGAGGATGAGGGGGGGAGAGAGAAAATCGGGAAGAAGAAAAGAAACGAGGGGAGGCACGGCAAGGCGATGTGCTGCTGGTTCCTTCGATGAAGAGGAGATCGGGCGCAACGCTGCCCGATCGACCCAAGATGGGAGCTGAGGCACCGGCCTCTGCACAAGCATCACCGGCGAGGAGACACCGGCCTCTGCACAAGCATCACCGGCGAGGAGACACCTTCTCGCTCACCACCGACAAGCGCAGCTCCAGGACCACTGTCGCCGTCGCGCCGAGCAGCGCGTCGTAGTCATCCTCGACGCCGTCAGCTCTGTACAACGCACCAATCCCGACGGCCACAAGTTCTCCTGCTATGCCTCCGTCGTCTGCGCCAGCGTAGTTTGCTTGCTCGGTGCGATGACATGGATGTACATTCTCGACGCCCTCAGCTCTGCGCCTCGGTCAGCAGCGACCACGCCCATGGTGGCCATGCACGCTAAGCTACCAAGCACACAGGTTGATTGTGTTGGTATTGATCTGAAGGCCCAATGGGCTGAACAGAAAATCTGAAAAGAAAAGAATAAACAGAAAGAAACAGAAGATAAGTATTCACGTAAAGGAGAGGGGCCATGAGCCAACGATCGTTTCCCCTCGTCCAAACTGACGCGCCCTGATCGGGGGCGACCCAACCAACTGTGGTTTTGGTCCCCTGTTCGCCAGCGCTATATAAAAGATGGGGGGCAGCCGACCACGTACGATCTGACCCAGTTCACGTACGTTCCTCCTCTGCCCCTACATCCCTAAAACCCTACACCGATCTGGGGGAGCGCTGCAGCGACGGGAAGATCATCTCCAAGCTCTGCCCCTGTTCCAGGGCAGTGCCGGTGGCGCCCGGAGGGACGCCGCTACCCGCTGCGACCATCTACCCCGAGCCTGCATCATGCCTGCATCGAGCAGGCACGGGACTTCGCATCGCCTAGACCAATGGCTTCTTCCATTGGTGGTAAGAACCCAATCCATCTCTCTGTTCATTTTGCAATTAGGTGATCTAATGACTAGGCTTACGTTCCTGTCATGCAAATCCTACGGGATTAATTCCTAACAATGGTATCTTGAGCCATTTAAGCCTAGATTAGATCCCTAAGGATGGTCTGCTTAAGTTAATGATTAAGATTAGGATTAATGGTTCATGATTAAAGATGATTGCCCTCTGTTTCGGTTAGAGTCTAAATTGCTACGGGATAGTGCTAATTTTCCAATGAGTATGATCAAATCATGTTTTGTTAGATTGATTATGCCACGTTTCCGCATCAAGTTTGGTTAATTTAGCACTGTTTTCGGTTCCGGTTAAGCAATAAGAAGGAGGGGATTCCATGATTATTTGAAATCCAGTGCTTTTCCCCAATTTTGTTCAAATCAAATCTCCAAATCAGAGTTCAAATGATGAAATTAAGGGCAAAAAAAATGGAAAGGGGCTTACCTAATGAAGCCGTGCCGGTGCTCCTCTTCTGGATTCCGCCACCGGCGACGCCGTCATCTCTCCGGACGGCGCACGGAAAGCAGCAGCCATCCATGGCTGAGCCCATGGACGCGCGTGTGGCCTGGCCTCTGCGCCTTGCACGTCGCCGTCGTCTTCAAGATTACCGCTGGTAGCTGCCGGCGAATAGCCTCCCTAACAGCACCGCACAAAGGGCCATGCGTGCGTCGCCGACAGCCACTCTCGACGGAGGAGCACGCCGGACTGGTCCGTTGCACGCTCGTCCGCCGAGGGCAGCAACCGCACCCACGCCGTCGCCACTCTCTGAGAGAGTGATTGAATCGGGGGGAATGGGGTTAGGGTTTGACCCGCCCCGGTCATTTTGCTCCGCGGGGGGGGGGGGGGGGGGGGGGGGGGATCGGTGCCGTCCGCTCGATCCGACGAACGAGCCAACACGGCGCTCCGACCGGGTCGGCCTCTTAACGGGCTACTTTCCTGCGTGGGCTTCGACCCAGGTTGGCTTAGCCTGCAGTTTGTTTCTTCTGATGTTTTACATTTTGTCTGCTGGGCTGAAACTTAACGGGCTACCGTGGGTTGACATGCTAAAAGTTAAAGTTCTGCGCATTTTGTTTTTCTGTTATTCAGTGTATTTACGTATTATGATTATCATCAGAATGTTTACCTATGCACTGTTATAACTAGAAAAATTGCCAGAAAATAATTTTGTAACTTATGTTCTAGTTTTCTGAATAAAATGGAACCAACGAGAAATTTATTTAGGAAACTCTTATGAAATTAATGTTATGTGTCACTTTATGGCATATTTATGTTCATCTCATGGTAATATCAATATATGGTGTATTAATAATGTTCAAAAAAACTGATATTACACACGGGATTAATGTGATCTTTTTGTAATACAGACCGACGTTGTTTTACAATTTTGATCCACCCCATTAATTCTTTATTATTTTCTGCCCAACGGTGATATAATTCGGAGTTAATTTTGCATGAAAATTGATCAACCAACGTAGGTTAATTTTCTTGCAATTTAATTATGATGTTCTTTTCCTTTTGCTTATGATATTTTGAAATTATTACAGCTCCCGGTCCTCGTGGTCTTGAGAACATTGAGCCACTCACGGGAAACAACTTCCAAACATGGAAGGATTCATTGCTATTGCACTTGGGATGGCATGAGGTTGATCTCGCACTTATGGAAAGTAAATCAGTGGAACCTAAAAAGGATGCCACTGGGTATGCTGAGCTTAAGAAAGCCTATGATGCTAAAGTTGAGAAGGGGGAGAGGTCAAATAGAATGGCGCTCCTAATTATGAACTTCTCCATCTCGACTGAGATTAAAGGGGCTATTCCCGCTAAAGAAAATGCTGCCGAATATTTGAAATCGGTGGAAGAACAATTTAAAGGCTCAGAGAAAGTGTATACAGATGAGCTTTTGCATAAGCTGCTTGCAAAATATGATGGGCACGGAAGTGTGAGGGAACACATATTAAGTATGAGCAATGCCACGACAAAGCTTAAAACCATGAAGTGTGACTTGAGCGAAGAGCTTCTTGTGCTCCTTGTTTTTAGGTCACTACCCTCACAGTTCAATCCATTTAAGATAAACTATAATTCTCTTGAAACAAAATGGAAACTACCTGAACTCATTGCACATTGCTTTCAGGAGGAAGAGAGAATAAAAAGTGAACAGAAAGATCAAGTTTTCCATGTTAACTCTGGAAAGAGGAAGCATGAGAACCATGCTCACAACAATAATGTGCCCAACAAAAAGCCATTTGTTAAAAAGAATCCTCCAAAACCTAAGCAATGCAATGAGGCAAGTTGTTCACGTTCCGCTCCTTCAGCGGGTGCTCCAATTAATCTTACAAATGCCGCTGGAGAAAGACTTTGCAATTTTTGCAAACAGCCAAATCATGTCAAGGCGGATTTTCTAGGTTTTCGTAAGTGGCTGAATGAAAATGGAAAGGATGAGATCACTCTAGTACATGAATCTTTATATGTTGATTTTTCTGAATCTACATGGTGGATTGACTCAGGAGCGACTGTTCATGTCGCTAATTCCTTGCAGGGATTCCATACAAGCCATACCCTAAGACTTAATGTCGCGAATGGGAAGGAGGCTGAAGTTGAAGCCGTGGACTCCCTCACCTTGAAGTTGCACACCGGTTTCCTACTTCAGCTCAAGGATGTTCTTTATGTACCTACATTGAGTAGGAATTTGATTTCAGTTTCATGTTTAGATGATTTTCATTTTCATTGCACCTTCAGGGAGAAACAATGTTTCTTAAAGTATTGTAATAAGGATGTTGGTCTCGCCGTCCGACGAGGCAAACTTTATATGTTAAATCTTTCCGATTATCCTATATGTGTGAATCTCTGTGAGATGAATATGAATGAATGCAATTGTAATAAAAATGGGAGAAGTACCAATCCT